>OX451736.1:1427579454-1428928620 GCA_948472305.1 Vicia faba | reverse complement strand
CAGTTCAGGCAAAAGACAGGGATAATGAAATCAAAAAGAAAGAGGTCCTACAAACCCTCAACAAAAAAGAAATGACTGCCTATTCAAAATAAACTGTCAATATCCGAACCATCACCGAAATATCAGAGCAAAGACTCAGACAAGGTCTAATGCATGATTAGTTGAGTTTAGGATCGAAGAACATCACGAAGAGCGGGTGGGTACAAATATACTTTGAGCCTTTATCCTTTGTTTCTTAAACCGTGAACCAGGCCACGTTATAACCCTTAAAAGTCCTAGCTAAAGCATGGGTTAGTTCGAAAGCATACTGTTACAAAGGTATCCTGACTCCTTAAGGCTTGCGGTAAAATAACGAGTTGACATCACATTTTACAAAATTCATTGGTTTTACTGAAAAAATGCATTTCAAAAAACTTCAAGACAGACATAAGCTTTGTATTTTTAATATAACATTGTTTGCATATGACTATTTGTTTGAACAGCATAGAAGTTCGCACGAAGAATATCTAGTGAACAAAAGCACTTCCAACCAAGGGGCACGACATGATCATGGTCTATCATATGGGGCAGTCCAGTCAAGATTTAGAGAATCTCTCAAAAGGTCAAGTAGCCTGGGGAAAATCTCCATCTGAATCACTTGGGACGTTGGACATGAATTCTGGCAACGAATCTTGCATGATCAAACGAAGATCTTCTGGTAATATGACAACACGGCACTACCGACAGTGACACTTCCCTACATCCTGAGAGCATGGACATAGTCGGGAAAAAAATACTATGCATAATCAAAGACCCGCTAGGTTGACACGCCTAGGCAAAAATAAGGGCTTCCCGGCGAACCAAAAGTGTTCGGGCAAAAATAAGGGATGAAAATAAAAATTGTACACCCGGCAAGTCGAAAACCTGAAAAGGCGGCTTGGGCAAAAATGGGTATCCCGGTGGACTGAAAACCCGAAAGGGCGGTCCAGGCAAAAGTTAGGGATTAAAGCGTACGACTATGTCCTGTCATCTCGTCACTTGCCTACCAGAAGAAGATTTGTCAAATCGGCAGTTATCAAGACCTCCACAGGTACCTTCTCCCATAGAAGCTGGGGCAATGAGAATTGTCCGAACTGTACAAGCTGCTCTGTCCTCCAGGTACAAGGTAAGTTCGGCTGAAGAATGTAACCAGGATACCTCCACTCCCCAGAGTAAGACAAGGTTCATCAACACTCTCCCCAGGCAGAGTTGGTCTATCATCAGCCCTACAAAAGGCATAGTATTCCCCAACAAGTCAGCAACACTCTCCCCAAGCAGAGTTAGTCTACTGTCAGCCTTAAGGAAGTTGGATATCCCCAGAAGATCTCAATATTCCCCAGCGGAGTATACGGATATTCCTAAGCAAGCATCCCCGACAGTCTTAATATTCCTCGACGGAAATATAAGATTGTTCCCCGGCAGAATACCAGACACCCCAGTGGAATCAATTCCCCCAGTACAGTCTGAAAAGTTTCCCCATGAGAGTTGAATCATCCTCCCCAGTAGATTCTGGAAGCTTATCCCCAGTAGATTCTGAAAGCTTGTCCCCCGCAGAGTGCAAAAGCCTCTCCCTGACTTTATTCAAAGGTTATTCCCCACCAGAGCTTATAACTGGGTTATCCTCAGTTAATTACCACGGAAAGATCGTCCTCGGCGAAGTTCTTCCTATCCCCCAGCGGAGTTCATCAAAATCTCCAATAGAACTTATCAACGGTATCCCCAGCGAAGTTATCGTTAAAATCTCAGTGAAGTATATCTTCCCACAGAGTAATTCCCTACAGAGTAATCTCTTCACCAGTTTATTCCCCAACAGAGTCATCTTCTCCTACCGGTTTATTTTGGACAACATCTTTGTTCATCATCCCCAGCGGAAGTGAAGAACTCTACTCATCAAACGTCAGCCCAAGATTTAACTTCTCGGCATTCGTCAAGGATTTATTTTCCCATACGAAGATACATTCATAAACATCACATTGTCATACATAATGATACATGCATGCATATACGCATCATATCATACAATCTCATTTATTGTTGAGAACATCATGCATTTCATACATCATGACATTGCATACAACTAATGTTTTGCCTTTTCAGGAAAAGGTCAATCAAGATATTACCATCAACTTTTGAAGTTCCAGATTCGATACATGTATCTAGCCAGGGCATATCTGTGAGCGATTGATTATAGATCTATACCTGAAACCAGACAGGAAAGTTATCTACATTGAAGAGATTTTCAGAAACAGCTTAGAGATGCTCCCGACGCGGATGATATTCTATTGCTTATTCAGATTTCCTTTCAGAGATGGCTTAGAGATACTCCCGATGCGGATGATATTTTATTGCTTATTCAGATTTCCTTTCAGAGATGGCTTAGAGATGCTCCCGACGCGGATGCTATTCTATTGCTTATTCAGATTTCCTTCTAGAGATGGTTCAGATACACTCCGGACACGGATGCCATCCTGATACTTATTCCAGATTTCCTCCTAGAGATGGTTCAGATGCGACCCAGATATGGATACATTCTGATACTTACTCCAGGTTTCCTTCCAGAGATAGCTTAGAGATGCTCCTGACGCGGATGATATTCTATTGCTTATTCAGATTTCCTTTTAGAGATAGTTTAGAGATGCTCTCGATGCGGATGTTATTCTATTTGCTTATTCAGATTTCCTTTTAGAAACAGCTTAGAGATGCTCTGGACACGGATGCTATTCTACTTGCTTATTCAGATTTCCTTTCAGAGATAGCTTGGAGATGCTCCGGACACAGATGCTATTCTAATTGCTTATTCCAGATTCCTTCTAGAGATGGTTCAGATGCGACCCAGATATGGCTACATTTTGATACTTATTCCAGATTCATTCAAGAAACAGTCCAGATACGATCCAGATTCGGATGTCATTCTATCACTCATTCAGATACAGTATGGATATACCCCAGACCTGGTGATCATTCCACTACTCGTTCAGACTTCAGCAATCAGACACAGACTAGATATGCTCCAGACATGGAAGCCATTCTATTTCTCATTCAGATTCAACTATCAACTCCAAGTTCAGATATACTCCAGACACGGAAGTCATTCTGTCACTTATCTAGATCTCAGTTATAGCACAGATACGATCCAGACTCGGATGTCATTCTGCTACTCATACAGATCTCAATTTCAAATACAGTCCAGATACGATCCAGATTCGGATATCATTCTGTCACTCCTTCAAATACGTTTCAGATACGCTCCAGGTACGGACGCAATTCTGACAATCACCCAGTTCCAGCTTATAGATACAGTCCAGCAATCATATCTGGATGGCATCTTTAAGCCCGTCTCCTACCAACAATCTCCAGATGGCATCTATAAGCCCATCCTCCTATCCATCATCTCTCCAAATGACATCTGTAAGCCCATTCCCGACATCACATAACTGATACTACACCATGCGAGTGCAAATTTCTGGGCACTCTAGTATTCAATTATCTTCCACCTTCGGATCACGAAAGGCACGCAAGCCAATCTACATCCTCAGGTCTAAGAAAATTGAACAGGGGAAACTGTTGTACCCCAAAATTTGCCCTCCCATATTTCTCAAGACATGTCAAGAATCATCTCCAAGTTGTTCAAGATGGCTCAAGAGTTGGACAATCAAATCATCTCCTAAGGCAGTCAATTCAAAATTAGGGTTTTGTGTTGCATCAAGGTCCTTACATCCAAATGACCTTAAGTTATCCTTAATGTCCTAACGTATGCTCAAATTCAGAAGGTATCCGACTGTGTGAGTTTTCTCGAAGAAATATGGTGAAAAAAGTGTGCTGAAAGTGCAATTTTTACGCACTAAAAAATTCATAACTTGAAGATCGTGGCTCTTTTTGAACCCGTTCTGGTGGCCAAAATTCCGTCTTGACGTCATCTATATTTTCATCTCTCACGGCTGGAAGCCAATTTTGATCAGAAGGTCTTCAAAAATGTGGATTTATCAAGTATTTCCGTACAGGAAATTTGTGTCAGAAATTTATTTGCGCCATGTTCGGAAGATCATAACTTGCTCGATTTTCATCGTATCGAGCTGGTTCTGGCGCCAAAATTTCACAAATTGAGTCGGCTACATTTTCACAGAAGGTATTGAGTTCAAACGGTATTCAAAAGGCTTTCGTTTTTTGCTCAGAGTGCGTGACACGCTGAAAATCCTGAATGCTGAATACTATTTTATCTGGGTCGAAACTTCGAAAATTCATAACTCGGTCAATTTTTATCGGATTGGGCTCATATTTTTACACAAGGTCACTGACTCATAGATTTACAACTTTGATTCAAAAGTCGAGACCGAATTATGCACCGATCAATACCAGTTTTTTATTGAAGAACGTGTCAGAGTCGACACTGGAGCCCAAAATAAGTTTGTCTGAGCTGAAACTTCAAAAATTCATAACTAATTCACCGTTTATCCAATTGAGCCGATTTTCGGACAGGAGTTAGTTCTCGATATCGGCTACATTTTGTTTTCACATTTCAACTTCAAAAATTGCACTTAAGTCCCTGCGATTTAGCCTGGAAAGTGACGAACTCAGGTGAACATTGGAGGCCCAATTGCACATTCAAAGCCCATTTTCTTTACCCGAATTTCCATTATATAATCACATTCTTTTCACACAAACCAGGGGAGAAAAAAAACCTTGCCACAACACTGTCAGAATATCAAATTCTTTCAAGAACCCTAAAACCTTGAAATTCTTATTACAAATCCCTCTCTCACTACAAACAAGTCATCTCAGTTACAAACCAACATCTCACTACTTCTTCAGTAAGGGTAAGACTGGCTTGATCTCCATGATCAAAAGGGCATAAAAGCATTCATGTCACTACTTTTCCAGTAAGGGTAAGGTTGATTTGATCTCCATGATCAAAAGGGTATAATCATTCATACATGCCATATTGGCCTAAACATTAAATTTCTTCATATATTGGCTTTATTTGTATTTTATGATATATAGTAATTTATTTAATGTGTTCATGAGATTCAACACTGCAGATTTAGACAAGATCTCATGCAGGTTCATTAAGGAACGTTGAGGCCAAAACACAAATGGCCAAAAGCCAAAACACAACTGGCCAAAACAGAACAGCTTACACATGACACCAATACATGGCGAGACAGACATCCTGAGAAGGTTAAGGAACGTTGAGACCAGAACACAAATGGCCAAAAGGCAGAACACAAATGGCAAAAAGCCAGAACACAAATGGCCAAAATAAAAAAGTTTACACATGACGCCAATAGTTGTTTCACCCCTCCAATCAGGCTTGTATACTCCTAAACTCTCTCTCTATTTTTATTATTTTCCTTTAATTAATTAATCATTATTCTTTTTATTAATCACTAACCAATTAACATTTTTTCCTAATAAAATCAAAAACACAAAAAATATTTTATTTATTAAAATTAACTTCATCACTTTTATTTTTGTAAATAAATTAATTTAATCAATTTAGTTTAATTAGGAAATAACTTTAATATTTTTTGCAATATTTAAAATTAATTTAGATAATTAGGTTTTTATTAGCTTTGATCAAATTTATTTTTATTTCCTTAAATATCAAAAACTCCAAAAATATTTTAATTAATTAATTAGTTTATTAATTTAATTGTTAACTTAATTTAATTTCTTTTAATCCAAAAATAACCAAAAAAATCACTTTCTTTCAAAAAAGGGTCAAAACCCCAAAAAACTCGCATCCGATTTAATTTGCCGCACGCGATCCATTTTATCATATTATTGTATCTGTTTCTCGGAATGTAATAGCTCTTAATTAGGACTTTAATTATTTATCGCTTTATTTTTACTTTCCGCATTTTATTTCAAGGGTTGTTTTTGGCGATGTAAATACCCGACGCCTTGTAATAGTTTAGATTTACTTTCCGCACAATTATTAACTGCTATGCATGACAAGACTTGTTCTCAAAATAAAATCAAAACGTAGCTCACCATAACATGTTCAAAGATAACATAAATTGAAACCTGGCACACGTGCACATACCACTCCTAGGGTACGCCTCACTTGGTTGTCTCGACGTGGTCATTGAGTATAGGGTGTTTTAGAGGTCTCCCTCCTGTCTAAAGATCCAGTTGCCTCGAAACGATTGTCTCGGATAAAATGATCTAAGACATTAGGGTTACCGCTAAGGCGTCCTACTATTGCTTTGGTGACCACATGTCCCTATAATCGAATTGACCCGAAAACTCCAACAACGGTGCTACCTACTTCTCAATAGTGGGATAGTACTGTCTAAAGGACATTTACACAACTTAATTTATTTTGAGTAGGTAGAGGTTCTCAGGTACTTGCTCTTTCAAAACAAAATAACTTTTTGCACCTACACTTTTCTGACAAAAGTTTTCAAAAACACTTTGTACACTCTTGAGGACAGATACAAGAGTCAAAACGAAGTTTTCAAACAAAACTCTTTTCAAAACCCACAATCACAAAGAAAAGCAAAACATTTTGAAAATATAGTGAGCAAGTACCTAAGAGCCCGTCATTAACCACAGATATAAAGGGTGCTAACACCTTCCCTTTCTATAATCTACCTCCCGAACCGAGAAACATCTCGAAAAGGAATTTTGCTGTGCTTTTGTCCTTTCCTTGTTGGAGAACATAAAAGACGGTGGCGACTCTTGCTTACCGCGAAATTTTGCGAACCAGCTTTAAAAACAGTCAGTTCTATTTCCACCGATCACATTCCTCATGACATGCCTACCACTCTCGAGGAGGTTCAAAGGTCATGGATTCAACTAAAAGAAGAGCGTGACACCTTTGAAGTCCAGTTCTACACAAGCAAGAAGAAGGTTTTGGAGCTCACAAGATAACTTCATGAAGAGCGGAGTTTGAATTCCTACATTGCACCAAAGAGGATGCACTCATGGGAAGCTTGAGTCCCTTTTGTTCTAGGAGTTTACTTTGTATTATTTTTGTTTCTTCCATTGTAAGCCCAAGAGGCACCTTTTGTAATTATTTGAACTTATTAATACAATTAATGTTTGTTCTTTCTTTGTTTAAACAAATTTAAACAAATTTAAACCTTAAAGGTCCTTGAAATCATTTGCATACGCATTTCATGCATCATAACATGAGCAGGCTTTCTGACACAGGTTTCCTCATCTTTCTACTGTTTATTTCAGTAACATGGATCTCGAGCAGACAATGAAAGACTTGCAGACACAAAATTCTCAATTTCAAGAGACCTTGCTCAACTTGGCCAAAGGGCAGCAAGAACTGATGTCACTTCTGGTGGCCAAAAAGAAGACCAAGAAGAAGGCCCTGATCAACATGGGGAAAAGGTTTAAAGACCCTGTCCGTCAAGTACAAGTGGTTGAAGAGTCATCCGAGGAGGATGAGAACCAAGACGAAGATGCAAGGAGCACATGTGCTAGGGGTGAAAACAATCAAGCTTTTGAGAATGAAGATTAATTTGACGAACAATATCCCCCGACTATGGATAAGTAAAAGAAATTGGAATATAGGTTGAAAGCTATGTAAATTCAAGCCGTGCCTGGTTTAGATTTTGGTGATTTGGGCTTGGTACCTGGGGTTGTTATCCCCCACAAGTTCAAAATTCCAATCTTTGCTAAGTACAACGAAGTTTCGTGCCCAAAGCTTCACTTAAGGTCCTACATCTACAAAATACAACCACATACTACTGACAAAATGCTATGGGTACACTTTTTTCAAGAGAGTCTATCTGGGACTCAGTTAGAATGGTTTATCAGTTGGAGGGTTCCAACATTCATACTTGGAAAGATCTGGCCACCGCTTTCTACCGTCAATATCAGTATAACGCTAATTTGGCGCTGACTAGAGTTCAGTTATAAGGAATAACCATGGGTTCCAATGAAGGTTTCAAAGAATATGCGCAGAAATGGAGAGACTTAGCAGGTATAGTGCAGCCGCCACTGACTAATAGGGGGCTAGTGGATATGTTCATGGGAACATTAACTGGACCATATTTCAACTTACTAATTGGCAGCTCATCATTCGGTTTCACTGAGTTAATCTTGACTGGTGAAAGGGTTGAGAGCGGTATTAAAAGTGGAAAAATTCCCATGGCCTCTGCCTCTACATCCAATATTGTGAAGAAACCTTTTTCTGGCAAGAAGGAAACCAATGTCGTGTATGGGTCAAGGGGACATGTCAAGAAAGAGCACCGTCAATCTGTCAATACTGTTTTGATATCCAATCCACCCTCTACTCAAAGACAACCATAACAAGCCAACCATCAAAGGCCCGGGGTTCCAAGAAGACAACTCACAAGGATTAATATGTTGTTATCACAAGCCTTACAACACCCGTTGAAGGCTAACTTGGTAACATTGCATGATCCACCATCAAATCCCAATGTTTCATCACCAAAGTACAATCCTAACTCCAAATGTGCTTATCACTCCAATAGCCCCGGGCATGACACTGATCAATGTTGGGCTTTGAAATGCAAGATTCAAGATATCATTAACAACAAAACCATTGATTTTGATCCTCCTCCAACTCCGAATGTAATCACTGCACCAATGCTAAATCATGGAAAAGGTGTCAATGTAATAGAAGACACTGCTTTTGTTTCCTCTGTTGAAGACTTGACTACTCCACTAACCATTATTAAAGAAAATTTGTTAAGAGTTGGGGTTTTCCCTAGTTTTTTAGAAGACTGTAATTGATGTACTCTATAAAAGAATGGATGTGAATGGCTGAAAAAAAGGTGTTCAACGCCTAATAGATAGTCATGAGATCCTGTTTGAAAGAACTCTGGCCATAAAAAGTTTGTCTGAAGAAGTTAAAGACATATCAATCATCCCCATATCCAAAAAACCTATTAGGATCTCTTCAAAGGGTCCTATTAGGATTTCCAACTAACCCATGATTTCCCCCTTGATAATTACCGCACCAGGTCCAATTCCTTATTCTTCCGATAAGTCAGTACCTTGGAATTATGGCGCCGAAGTATACTACTATGGAATTAAGCGAGACTTCTGGATTGATGAAGACAAGACTGATAACATTACCAATATTACTGGCTCTAGCAAGGTGACAAGGATGGGGAGAATATTCTCTCCTGACATTTCACCTCCAACCACTACAACTACGCCTGCTCGAATTACTGTTGACAAACCTAGTACTGACGCTAGGGGAAAAGAAAAGATGATTGAGTCTACCAGGATGGAGGCGCCTACCAAAGACATTACAACTGAGGAACCCTCCACCCAAGAAATGGATGAGATTTTGAATATTATAAAGAAGAGTGATTTTAAGATAGTAGAGAAGTTAGGGAAAAACCCCTCCAAGATCTCTATGATGTCTTTATTACTTTGTTCTGATGCGCATGCTCATGCATTAATCAAATTTTTGAAGAAAGCACATGTTCCTCAAGATACCACATTCGATCAGTTTGAAAATTGTGTGATGAGCTTGACTACCAATAAAGGATTGGGATTCTCTGATTTTGATTTGACTCCAGTTGGAAGAAATCATAACAAGGCCTTGCATGTCTCCATTGAATGCAAAGGAACTGCTCTAGCCCATGTATTGGTGGATATTGTGTACTCTCTAAAAAATTTTCCCAAAGGTGTTTTAGATCGATTGGATTGCGAAGGTCTGGTGTTAAAGCCATGTGACATAGGTGTAAGGGATTTTGATGGATCTAAAAGGATGGTCCATGGAGAAGTGGACCTCCCCATCAAGTTTGGTTCTCAAACTTTCAACTTGACTTTTTATGTGATGGACATCCATCCTGCCTACTCATGCCTACTTAGACGCCCTTGGATACATGGGGCAGGAGCGATGACATCCACTCTTCATCAAAATTTGAAATATCCAGTCAAGGGAAAGATTGTTACCGTCTGTGGTGATGAGGAGTTTATGGTTAGCCATCTAAACTCGTTTAAATATGTTGAGATGGATGGAGAGTTCATAGAAAATCCTTGTCAAGCTTTCGAAGTGGTCTCTCCCATGGTTGCTGTTGCCAAGGCTACTCCTGATGTTCCAAAAACTGATGAAGTTGTGCCAAAAATGGTTTCACTCAAAGACGCTTGTGTAGTGGTTAAAGATGGAAGTTGTACTATTTGGGGATAACTCCCTGACATTCCATTCAAGTCAGATAAGTGTGGTTTGGGTTTTACTTCCAAAGCTCAAAAGAAGGTCAGACGTGCCCGCATAGGAAAATAACCTCTTCGCGTTGGTAATCAGAAGTGAATGTTGTTGAAGACTCTAAGGATGACTGTGACTTCAAAGAATGGGTCTACCTGACTGCCAGCAAAGGACTTGACAATTGGCGTGCCAAAGATTTCATTACCATCTCCTTTAACAAGGAGTAATTACCATTTATTATTTTTTGTCAATTCAAGAACTTTTGTCTGTTATTTAATTCCAAACAATAGCTTTAAGTCATGTGCCTTGCCTGGGGCACCATGGTCCATTTGTTAAGAGTTTATTCAATTCATATGCCATATGATCATTTGATGGAAAAAAATTGGACCTTTTGCATTCAAATTTTACGCTCATTGTCTTTCTTCTTCTTATTGCATTTTTCAAAATAGCCATGTATCTTACATCCACACACACTTGCGGATCCTCATCCACTGCGGATCTCATTGCCAACGACTCTACTATTACCAGCTATGACTTTAAACATCCAATCAACCAAGCTGAAGACGAAGAAGATTATGAAATACTTGGGGAATTAGCCAGACTTATGATGCAAGAGGAGAAGGCCATTCAACCACATGAAGATCCAGTTGAAGTGATTAACCTAGGTACTGAGGAAGACAAGAAAGAGGTCAAGATCAGCGCCAACTTGGAAGACGGTATCAAAGGCAGATTGGTCCATATGCTACATGACTACGTTGAAGTGTTTTCTTGGTCGTATGAAGATATGACAGGGATGGATACTGACATAGTGGTTTATCGTCTACCAACAAATAAGATTGCCATACGGTCAAACAAAAAGTGCATCGTATGCGGCCAGACATGTCTAAAAAGATAAAAGCTGAGGTAATCAAGCAATTCGATGCAGGTTTCCTGGCTGTCACATCATATCCTCAATGGGTTGCAAATGTGGTCCCGGTGCCGAAGAAAGATGGGAAGGTCTGTATGTTCGTATACTATAGGGATTTGAATAGGGAAAGCCCATTTCCTTCTACCATATATTGACGTCTTGGTGGACAACACGGCTCAACACAAAATCTTCTCCTTCATGGATGGTTTCTCTGGCTACAATCAAATCAAGATGGCTCCCGAGGATATGGAGAAGACAACCTTCATTACACAATGGGGCACCTTTTGTTAAAAGGTCATGCCATTTGGTTTGAAGAATGCAGGGGCAACCTATCAATGAGATATGGTGACTTTATTTCATGACATGATCCATCATGCGATAGAGGTTTATGTGGATGATATGATTGTCAGGTCGCATACTGAGGAAGGGAATCTCGATCACTTACACAAGTTGTTTGAAAGATTGAAGAAGTACAAGTTAAGGCTGAATCCTAACAAGTGCAACTTCGGGGTAACATATGGAGAACTCTTAGGTTTTGTCGTTAGTGGCAAAGGTATTAAAGTGGATCCTGCAAAGGTCAAAGCCATTCAAGAAATGCCAGCTCCCCATTTTGAGAAGGAGGTCAGAGGCTTCTTGGGTCAACTTAACTACATTGCTCGATTCATATCTCACCTAACTGCTACTTGTGAGCCAATCTTTAAACTCTTGAAGAAAGATCAAGTAGTCAACTGGAACAACGACTGCCAAGCAGCCTTTGACAAGATCAAGGAATATTTACAAGAACCTCCTATCCCGATGCCTCTAGTTGAAGGAAGACCTCTGATTATGTACTTGTCTGTATTAGAGAATTCTATGGGGTGTGTGCTTGGCCAGCATGGCGAGTCTGGCCGAAGAGAGATAGCAATATACTACCTGAGTAAAAAGTTTACCGACTGTGAAACCAGATATTCACTGCTCGAGAAAACTTACCACACTCTAGCATGGGCGGCTCGCCGACTAGGACAGTATATGTTGACTCACACCACTCTATTGATTTCTAAGATGGACCCTATCAAGTATATCTTCAAGAAGCCAGCTCTCTCCGGACGAATAACTAGATGGAGAATGATTATGACTGAATATGACATCCAATATACAACACAAAAGGCCATCAAGGGAAGTATATTGGCGGATCATTTGGCCCATCAAGCTATTGATGATTACCAGTCCATGAACTTTGAATTCCCGGACGAGAACATCATTCTAGTGACTGACTATGAAAAGCGTGTGTCGTATGACGGACCTGAATAAGGATCCCGATGGACTATGG
Source organism: Vicia faba (assembly GCA_948472305.1). Classification (NCBI taxonomy): domain Eukaryota; kingdom Viridiplantae; phylum Streptophyta; class Magnoliopsida; order Fabales; family Fabaceae; genus Vicia; species Vicia faba. The sequence continues at coordinate 1,428,916,245 of OX451736.1, read as the reverse complement.
TTTTTAATGGGCTTCCAACTCCTTGGGAAATGGAATCAGTGTTGTGATTATTTCTCCTGAGGGTTACCATACACCCTTCACCGCTAGATTGTGCTTCGACTGTACGGACAATATGGCTGAGTAGGAGGCGTGCATCTTGGGTATAAAGGCTGCCATTGACCTAAGGATCAAGTTCTTGGACGTATTCAGAGACTCTTCTCTAGTAATCAGTCAAGTCAAAGGAGAATGGGATACCAAGCATCCTAATCTGATTCCTTACAAAGAGATTGTGCTAACCCTGATCCCATACTTTGAGGAGGTCCCTTTCGAACACTTCCCTAGGAAAGAAAATCAGTTAGCAAATGCCTTGGAAACAATGTCTTTTATGTTCAAGGTCAATTCGGACAATGAAGCTCCTATGATTACAATCAAAAGATTTGACGAACCTGCACACTATTGTGAAATTGACACCAACGAATAAAAAGCCATGGTACCATGAAGTAAGGAGATATCTTGAGGCACAAGAGTTTCCTGAGGGAGCTTCCATCAATGATAAAAAAATTCTTGCAAAGATCTTCAGCCAAATTCTTCCTAAGCAATGGAATCCTGTAAAAGTGAAACCATGATTCTACTCTGCTCCGATGTATGGACAAGAAGGAAGTAGAGAAGGTCATGGAAGACATGCATGATGGTATCTTTGGAACTCACTCTAGTGTACACATTATGGCCAAGAAAATTATGAGGTCTAGTTACTATTAGTCCATAATGGAAACTGATTGTCACCACCACTAAAGGGCTTGCCACAAGTGCCAAGTCTATGCCGACAAAGTTCATGTACCTCGAATTCCCTTTAATGTCATGACTTCTCCTTGGACATTTGCAATGTTTGGCATTGACATGATTGGAGAGATCAAACCTACTGCTTACAATGGACATCGCTTCATCCTTGTTGCTATTGATTACTTCACCAAATGGGTAAAAGCTACCTCATTTTCCTCATTAACAAATAACGTTGTAGCCAGGTTTATTAAACATAACCTCATCTGCCGTTACGGTATCCCTGAAAGAATCATCACTAACAACATAACTAATCTCAACAATTCTATGATTACGGAACTTTGCACTCAGTTCAAAATCAAGCATCACTATTCTTCTCCTTACAGACCTAAAATAAATGGCACAGTGGAAGTTGCTAATAAAAACCTAAAGAAGATTGTGCAAAAGATGATGGTGACTTACAAAGACTGGCATGAGATGCTACCATTTTCTCTTCATGACAACTGTACTTCCGCTCGAACGTTAACTTGGGCAACCCCCTTTCTCTTTAGTATATGGCATGGAAGTTGTCCTGCCTATTGAAGTTCAGATCCCTTCCCTAAGAATCATGAAAGAATCAGACTTAGGCGAAGACGAATGGATTCATCCTAGGTTGGATCAGTTGAATTTGATTGATGAGAAGTGACTGGCTGCTGTTTGTCATGGTCAAATGTATCAAAAGCGTATGATCAAGGCTTTCAACAAAAAGATCATGCCTCGAGTGTATCAAACTGGCGACTTGGTAATAAAGTGCATCATTCTTCCACAAGGCGATCCCAAGGGAAAATGGACTCCCACGTACGAAGGGCCATTTGTTGTTAAGAAAGTTTTCTCTAGTGGTGCCATGATTCTGACTACTATGGATGGCAAAGATTTTTGCATCCTATAAACGCAGACATAGTCAAGAAATACTACGCATAAAAGTGACCCGCTAGGTTGACATACCTAGGCAAAAATAAGAGCATCCCGGTGAACCAAAGAGGTTCAGGCAAAAGTTATGGATATATATAAAAGATTGTACACCCGACAAGTCGAAAACCTGAAAGGGCGGCTTGGGCAAAAATGGGTATCCTGGTGGACTGAAAACCCGAAAGGGCGGTCCAAGAAAAAGTTAAGGATTAAAGAGTATGACTATGCCCCGTGGAATCTCTACATCCAGCGTTATTACCAACTTCCAAGTTCAATGGTCCAAGATCAATTCAATCGACTTCTTTCAATGGCAAGGGATGATGTTCAAAGACATAGGGGAAATAGAGGGGTTGGAACTCAATGAGATCACTTCCACGTGGCTATTATTATTATTTTTACTTCGTATTCCTTTCATTCTTTCGATGATTTCCTCTTACTAGGACCTCGGTCACCTTGTACACAAACGCCTATTTATGGGAAAAACATCAATACAAATATACTTTGAAGTCCAAACTTTTTGTTTTTCTGTTTTGAGTGTAAAAGTGTCCAATGACTAAAATTTGAATGAACATGTGCATATGAATATGATTAACTTTTTACAAATGTATGTATAAAAACAATAATAAGCATTTGGGATATCCCCACAGAGTTACTTCAATAAAATTATCCCCATAGAGTTACTTTAATAAAATTATCCCCACAGAGACGGATCCATGCAATCCCCAACCAGAGTTCCAATTTCTCGAAAACCCTCTTCCAACTGAGTTGATCTTAAGAAGAAGTCTTGAGGAGTCCTGCCTAAATAAAACACCTCCCCAGCAGGTCATCAAATAGTCTCTTCAACTAGGTTTATTTTCCCAACAAAAATACAAATTCCCCAATTTGAGTTTGACTCTCAAACTATTATAAATCAATGGACGAAGCCCCTTAATCCCCGGAAGAGTCATTGCAATCCCCAACAGAGTCATTACTATAAGTTACTGCGAAGCCTGGAATCCGACCAGATAATAATTAACTTCAATTTTTCGTGAAGCCTAGAATCCGACAAGATAACAGTTCAATTTCATCCTTTCAAGCAAGTAACTCTGAAGCCTGGAATTCTACCAGATAACAGTTTAACTTCAATTTTCTGCGAAGCTTGGAATCCGACCAGATAACAGTTAATTTCATCTAAAGTTGTTGTAAAGTCTAGAAATCGACCAGATAACAATTAACTTCAATTTTCTGCGAAGCCTGGAATCTGACCAGATAATAGTTTAACTTCAATTTTCTGCGAAGCCTGGAATCCTACCAGATAACAGTTAATTTCATCTATGTTGCTGGAAAGCCTGGAAACTGACCAGAAAACAGTTTAACTTCAATTTTCTGCGAAGCCTGGACTCCGAACAGTTAACAGTTAACTTTATTATCCCAAGAAAGTTGCTACGAGTCTTGGATTTCGACCAGATAATAACTAACTTTCATTCTCCCAGTCAAGAGATAATTCCCCAGTAGAGAAATGGACAACTAAAACTCTTGAACTTCTATTCCCCAAGCAAAAATCAACATTCCCCGTAGAGTTTTCTCAAGTAAAGTCAATGTTCCCCAGCGGAATTTTCTTCAAACAACAAAGCAGGAATCCCTAGTGGAACACTCTAAACAAGGTTTGAAGATGCACATACTCTTCATCCCCAACAGTAATCCAGGACTTAAATTCCCAAAACTCCCCAGCATTTGTCAATGATTTATTTTCCAAACAAGGATATGCTTCAACAATATTTCATATTCATACATCATACTACATACATGATAAATGCATACAACATAATCTCATTTATTTTGAGAGCATCATTACTCCATGCATACATCTGCATGCAACTAACCCTCTTCCTTGTAGGAAAAATCAGCCAACAAAACAAAAGTCCTCTTCTGGATAGATTTACTTCTTCCAGTTGATGATAGGCAATCAACAGTCCTCTTCTGGATGGATTTACTTCTTCCAGTTAATAATAGGCAACCAAAAGTCCTCTTCTGGTTAGATTTGTTTCCCCAGTGAAGTCACCATCACAAGACCTCTTCTGAATAGATTTATTTCTCCCAGTTAAAGACATGTAAAAGACATCTGCAGTTTCAGTATAAATCGACCAAGGATTTATTCTGATACTTCTTCCAGTTTCTACAAATAGTCACTCTGGATGGCATCTATAACCCAATTTTCGACATAATCAACTAACACGTCATCGAGTGCAAATTTATGGGCACTTTAGTGTTCAATCATCTTTCACCTTCAAGTCACGAATGGCGGACCCACCAATCTAACTCTTCAGGTTTAAGAAGATTGAACATGGGCAGCTGTTGTATCCCAAAATTTTCCCTCTCATTTCTCAAGACATTTCCCACAAGATCTTCAATAGCTCAAGCTTACACAAAGATTGACTAGGTCAAGACATCTCCTCAACACTAATATCTCAAATTAGGGTTTGAGTTTTCACAAGGAAAATTGGACTTTTAATGCCTCATATGACTTTCATGAATCATTATGTACCTTCAAGATTGCTCATGTCAAGTTTCAAGTCTTCCAGTTCAAGTTTGCTCAGTCAATTGATCAGATGACCTTAAATTAACTATATTGGGTAAAAAGCCAATTATGGTCAACTTACAGTTAAACTTCAATATTTTTGGCCCATATCAACATTTTGAACTCATATGTATCAATTGATAAAGTTTGGATCACAACCCCCCAAGAAATTTGATTAGATCACAAAAGGGCAAAATGGTCAAATTAGGGTTTTGACTGAGAAGGCTTGATTTTTGATTTTTGACCTAATACATGACTTATTGGTTTAAAATATGATAACAAGGATTAAAATGCATCATATTGACCTAATTGCATGGTTCAATTCATTCCTCAAAATCAATTGATTGATAGTTGAAATTTGGTCAATTGATGAAAAAGTCAATTGTTCACTGGAAAGTCAAACTTTGACTTTTTGATCAAATTCAAGTTTCAAAGATCACATTTAATCAAGACATGTCAAAATATGAAGCTTGATCATCAATAAAATCAGAAAGTCAAATTTCATCTTGAAAAGTCAAAATTTCTAAGACAGAGAAATATTTCTAAGTGTTTTATACATGCTTTTCATCATGACTTCATGCCAATTTTGCACCATGATGCAAGATGATTCAAGGAAAACTTTCAACATTAAATTTTTAGATCTTGATGAATTCTACAAACTTGTTTTAGAGGACTCATATCCAAAAAATGCTTATATTTTGAGTTATAAGGCCATAAAGTCATGAACTTTTTCTTAAAACACTTAGTGAAAATTTGACCTAGTTAGGCAGATTTTTGGTACCAACTTCATGACAACTTTTCACATAGTTCCAATTGGATTCTTCAAAAATGGAAAACATTAAGGTTATAAAGTATGTTAGAATATTTCCAAAAAGTCCAAGAACTCATTGAGATCATGCTTGAGCTAAGAGAATCGAAGAGATGAAGTTAGGGTTTCATTCTTGATTTACAAGGCAGAATTTGTGAAGAACATTTGATCAAATCCACAAGCCATGTTGCATAATCTTGCTTTGAAGGCATCAAACTTGTGTTTCACTCCATAATTAATTGTTTACATAATTTATTGAGCCATTATCCAAGTGTTTGAAGCATTGTCCAATTTAATTTTTTATTAATGGCACAAAGTTCACACTTCCATTTTGGAAAAGTTCACTTTAATCATAAAGTCCACTCTCCTTGAGCTTTGCACTTATTCTTTTTGCACACGCAATATCTATAAGCCAAAATCAACATGTTTAAAGCTTATAACCACTCTAGATAGCCTTGTGCCATGTCTTGGAAAGATGTTTGTCAACTTTGCTTCAAAATCAAGAAACATATCCATAACGTGTGATTTTGAAATATGATCAATGTATGCACTCCAAACTCAAATTGCACACAAAATTCCATTTTTGTGCAGAAATTGACCTTACACTCCCAACTTACAATTCCCTCGTGCGTTTCTTGGCCAAATCATTTCTAAAGCTACTTTACCTCAAATATAAACCATCTCAATACCTGTTTTCAAACTGTAACACCATTTAAACCATCCTCCATTTTCAAAAACAGAGCTTTGCACATTGACTTCTCCAGGTTGATTTAGGAATTCTCAACTCAAAGTAACCATTGGGATAGCTTTTAGGAAGTTCAAGGAAGCTAACCAGATCATTACCACATCTTGAATTGAGTTCATTTGTAGAACAGGATTTCCAGTTTTGAGGTATATTTTCTGATTTTCAATCTCTTCATATAGGCATTGTTATGTTTTCATTTTCAAAGATAAAATGTAGACACCATAGCCCTGAAGATGACCATGTCCTTAGATTTCATTTATATTGACTGAGTAGTGAGAATTTTAGAGTTGAACTTTTTGAAAAAATTAGGTCAGATTTGGTACCATTTAAAATTCGTGTTCATATTTGATCCATTGCTTAAGTTATTTACATGTTTGAAATCGTGATGAAATTTTTAACAAGTTTGATGTTTACACTTTTGAGAATGGTTGAAAAATGAGTAAGTTATGAAATTCATAAATGGAAAGAAGATGGCGCGAGGAAGATGATGATGACAGCCATGGAAGGAGTTTAAAATATAATAACATGGTTTGACATAATTTAACGGATGTATATCCACCTTAGTGGTAGAGCGCACGCGTATTATTGCTAAACGTCTGGGTTCGAGCCCCAGCGCTGCCCTTTTTCCAAATTTTTTTCATTTCTCTCCTCTTTTTATCAAACAACAGCGCACATGGGCCTTATACACCGGGCCTTGCATCATTTTCCTATATCTGACCCCCCCCCCCCCCCCCCCCCCCATTTCTATCTGTAGCGCAACCCATTTGTTTTTTTTTTTCTGATAACAAAAGTGCTATTGGGCCTAATACAAATCAAAATAGTTTTTACTACAAAACACCTCAACTCAGTTTACACCCCCTGACTTTATTATTATTTTTTTCATATTTTCTTCTATTTTATTTTTCTTTATTTCTATTATTATTAATATTATTATTATCTTTATTAATAAAAATTTAAAAATGTTTTTATTTATTATTTATATTTAATATACTTATATTTTATTTCTTTTAATAACAATAAGACAAACATACTTTCTTATTTCAATTTAAATGATTTTCTTAAATAAATTAATATTAGACCTAGTTTTATTTTATTTTTTTATTTTATTTAAAATTAATTCAGAACATAGGTTTCTTTTAATTAATTAATTTTTCATACTAGTTTAATTAAACTAAAACTATTTTCCTAAAAAAACCTAAAAACTTGTTTCTTTAATCAAATTAATTTCTTTTCTTAATTAACTTAGGTTTAATTTTTTTAATTTAATTAATTTCCCTCTTAGTTTATTTAGGTTGAAACCTTCCCATCAAAATTCAAACAAAACAAAAACATTTTCCTTTTTTTTTTCTTTACACATCACATTTATATCTTTGTATAGTATCTTTATTCTTGTGCATTATTATTCAATTCAATATGGTTGTAATAGTAACTTAGGTTTAAATTACTTGTCATTCCCCCATCTGTAAATTTGTATCCTCCATCCCCAAATGATGTAATAGCGTAGGATATTTATATTCCACAATTTATCGCTTTCAATATAAATGCTAGTAATTAGAGGTTATATGGCAAGATTAAAATCAACGAGTAGAAAACCCGAATTCAAAGAAAAAAATGCATGAAAAAGAAATACTTTGTACACTTACACCTCTAGGGATAACCTCACCCGTTGCCTTGAGAAATAAATAGTCATGTTATGCATGTGGGATACTTTAACAAAATATTTCAAAAAACAAGATCATAGTCCCTCGAGGATGCTTCAAATGTTTCCTTCAAAACGATCTTAGACCCTTACAAAATTGCTAAGATATTTCACAAACACTGCTTTCTATGACTGTACGATGATCCACGCCTGTCCCTTCACGTCCAATGATAAGGTTTCTTACTAACTAATAGTAATATAACATTGTCTAAAGGAGGAGGAAAAGAACAAAGACTTTCTTTTGAGTAGGTAGAACGTTCGTAGTTTCTTGCTCACAACCATTTTCAAAAACATCTTTCAAAAACACCAACACTTTCATGAAATATTTTTAAAAGTTAACACTTTGTATACATTCTTATAGAGATGAGAATCATTACAAAGTTCGCCTAATGATCGGGATTATACTTATGTATCCAATGATTCAGACTGCAAGTGTATAGTCTTATCGTGTAGTTTTAAAAGATATCGAACCACAGAGACTGATGAATCGATCTACCGTCTTCTATTGTTACTTCGCAAATCTAAAGCTAATGAATATTTGATTGGGTTGTAGGGAAAACTAAATACTAAATTAAGTTGGATTTTTAATAATCAATGAGCGTAATTACCAGTATGCAGTAGTCTAACCTCGGGAACTAGCGACCGGTTGGGTGTCTTTATATTTTCAAAACAGCTTTCAGTAAAACTTATTTAGTTTAAAAACCCTCGTCTCACACTGTCGCTTTGTTGATCTAGGCTATGCAGTTAAGTCCTAACGTACGCTTCTGCCATCCCGCAGGAGTTAAAAACACCTTTTGAAAACTAAATAAAATCTTAATTAACTTTAAAGTGCTTCCGCTGTATTTTAAGCTAATGTCTAATTACTACTGTCCAGTTAAAAGATCTCAAACTTCTGCTTTGTTGACCCTAACCTCTATTTGTTCTTTACTTTCGTAACAAAACAATTTAATGATTAAAAATAGTAACTTAGGCCAGAAAAGAAAGTTTTGTAGTAAAAATAATCCCAACTAAGTTACTCGTTCCCTTGGCTGACTGACTTTACATACCGGTATAGGAATTCTAGCCTAACATAATATCAGACCAAATCACAGAATAATTTAAGAGACATATGAAAATAAACATAATTATATTGATTGAAAGCAATAAGAATTCGTAAACATAAACTTGGTAATAATTCTGAAGATAGAAGAACTCCTGAACAAATTGTAGGCTTTGCTTCGATCGGAGAATAGATGTAACCGTACAAAGAAAATAAATGCTGGAGGGAATATAGAAATAACTGGAAATAAAATAATGCTTAAAGAATATTTGGTAAAAGTAAATATGAATTCTCCAAAGTTTCTGCCAAAAAGAAGAACTCCAAAGTTTCTGCCAAAAAGAAGAACTCCAAAGTTTCTGCCAAAAAGAAGAACTCCAAAGTTTCTGCCAAAAAAAATAACTCCAAAGTTTCTGCCAAAAAGAAGAACTCCTTTCTCGTATGGTCCAAGGCTCTATTTATAAGTCTTGTGTGATCAGTTAGTTCTCGAAAATGTAGGAACAACTTGTGTTCCTTTGATAAATAATAGGACCATTTTTTTTGTTACGTTCCCCATGCTTTGACTGAGTGGATCAGATAATATAGGTAATTGTTGGATTTACTTTGAATGGGTTTTTTTCCATTGGATGCGAAGAAAGTGGGAGAAAGTGGCCTTGTGACGTTGGTCACGTCCAAGTGACGATAGTCACTTGGTCATTCTCAATGCGTGACGTTCGACATGACTCCTTGACGATCGTCAAGGTCTTCTTCATGGTGGGCCACGTGCTCACATGCCTGATGGGCTTAGGCTGGTTTCTTCTACTTGGGCCCTTTTTTTTCTATCTTTGCACCTTCTTTTCTTCATTTCTTCCAAAGTGTTCAGCTTAATGTATATCTGCAAAAATAGAAAAATTCCTGCATAATACTTATAAAATAATTTAATTTAAACTAAATTATGAGAAATATTTTGTGTATATCAAGCCAGAAATATCACATATTTGTGTGTCATCAAACTCCCCCATACTTAAACTTTGCTTGTCCTCAAGCAAATGCTAAGTATGATGTTTTTCTAAATATGGTCAGATGCACGGTTATGACTCGGATCAACTAATATATAGCTGCATTGTGTTTTTGTCAGAAAATCGATGGCTCGATTCATGCTCCATTACTACGTCAATGACACTAGACAGTCCCATTTTACGTAAACTAGTTACAGGTCCTATCATACCCTACCTCGAGTATTTGTCTTGTTTTGCCCTTTTCATTCTAGCACAATCACATTAAGCCCTTTATCTTTACACGCACATAGCAGAACAATCGGTTAGTGGTTATGATCCTTAAAAACTTTTAGAGGTTTCTGGCACAGTAATGTGGCAACCTTTTCCAATTCAATGGTTGGATGCAGGGGATCAGACTGTAATCTTCCCTACTGAGTTCAGTACCAGATGCTCCTGAACCATCTACTAAATGATTTTTTTCATGTTACTTTGTAAGGTTTACATCCTTTGGATTAGGCGATCGGGTAAGGATCGTCCTATTTAATTGGTGTGTTTCCTTGCAACATTTTGCTGAAATATTATATCATCCACTTATATTCATCGACTTCCTGCGTAGTTTGTGTTTAAGACGGTGCTGACTGCTAATATAAACTACTCAGGGTTACTACAAAGACTAAACTCAGGGTGTTGGAATAACAGGTACTTGAACTGATCTATCATACTCTGGGGCTGTAGAATGTCTAGACGATAGAAATTTCGCTTAATCTTGCCACAATTCCTGACAATTAAAGATCTTGCAGTCTATGTACTTGTCGAGTGAGTCAAAAAATTTTTTTATAGGGCTCAAAAAGAAAGGGGAGTCTAAAAGACCAACACAAATTGCTTCAATAGATAACTTGATAAAAAAATTTATTGATTTAAAGATAACGGAAGGGAAATTATAAGGAAAATAAAAAATTACTAGGAAAGGGAAATATTTCCTCCCCCATACTTGAATCATACATTGTCCTCAATGTATTGACAGAATATGGAAAGGTGAAATGGAAACTAGACAATCATTCTTCCTCCTCTTGTCTTCGGAATCTGCCACGTGTCCTCGCTCTTTGACGTGCTTGATCACCGTGTCTGGAAGATTCGCCTCCATCTCTCTGAGATATGACGTTATGCAAGTCGTCAACATGAAGTGTTAAGGCTCGCATATCTTTTGTCATTCCTGCGGTGAATTCCAGCATACTTTGATCATGACTGCGAGTGTAGTCGTTTTGGTCTCTCTGCATTTGTTGCATGAGAGTCATCATTTCAATTTGGCGCGTCTCGAGGCTCTGGTAACATTGAGTGGACAGCTGGTTTTGCTGCATTCTTGCGGCATAGATTGCGTCGATGGTGGCGGGATTGTTGGCGTGTTATGGTTGGGGCTCTTGCTGCTCTAATTCTTCTCCAATTTCATCAGCGGCAGCATTGTTGGCCTCACCTTGATTTCCTTGCTCATTTTCTCTGGGTTCTGGGGCGTTCAGGTTGTAAAGCCAATTATCCGGATTGCCCAGATTAGTACGATTGTGATTCGGCATGATCACGCTATGAACTTTTGCATTCTTAACCATTAGATAGTACCCTCCAGCTTCTCGCACTTTGATCAGGCGGCCAGCTCTGCAGTTATCAATATCCATATAAACTGCTGGCAGTGGAGGTAGGAGTTGAATCCTTTCCCCCTAATTCAGGTGAACTGCGATTGTGGTGACAATGCCTCCGATACAAAAAGGCGATTGTGGTGACGCGCTCTCTGACATTCGTCAGAGTCAAAGGGACAATCTGTAACATTCGTCACATGCTTCCTGACGTCCGTCAGGGTGTAATGATGCGTGCATGTCTTTTGTTTGACCGCGTCCAATGAAGCATGAATTGATTAATTAATTATTTCATATAATTTGAATAATATTGCAAGGGATATTTAGTGGCACATAGTAGAATTGGAGGAATGACAGTAAATAAGAAATGATTTAATTAAAGATAAATAATAATTGAATATGTAAAGTATAAAATGAAAATAAATAAATACTGTGAATGAAAATAAATAAATGCTTTGAAATAGAAAGATAAATATGAAATGAATAGATAAATAGATATTTGAAATTTTAGAACCGAAAGTAACAAAGTATTTGAAAGATATGAGTATAAAGCAATAATGAGTATTAAAAATAATAATGAACCCCCCCCCCCTCCATACTAAGAACAAACAGTGTCCTCACTGGGGCGGCACAGAAACAAAACTATCGAGCACTAGGACCTCCTGGAGGTGGGGCAGTAGCGTGCATATGCTGATAAATGTGATCAAACTGCTCTGTGACGACATCCATGAAATGAAAGAAGTCACGCCGAAGTGTGCTGATATGATCTTTAACGGTGGCGAGCTCTCCTCGGAGTGTAGTAACATCTGACTGCAGTGTCGTGATAACATGTGCATGATCAACCATAGGGATGTCAACAGCTTCGGTAACAAGGGGAAGTGTAGGTTATTCTGATGGAGTATATTCATGGTAACCGGTAGGTGTGGACGGGTCGCTCTCCTCCCTCTCAGGGTTATGTTCATCTATCTTTTCTAGGTTATATAGCCAGTTTTTCTTAGTATAGACACCTGTGGTCTCAGGGCTAGGCAAGAGGAAGTAATAGACAGGGTCATTTCGTACCAGCAGCTGAAAGTAAGGTGGATCGAGGTTACCAATTAAAGATATGTTACAACAGAAAGGGATATCCATGGTATAGTATCTGCCGTACAGCGTAAGACGTGATAAAGATGACCGTAGGGATAAGGCCTCGGCTATCATAGTGACTAGCCCGCCGACACAGATGGGTCCATGGGTACACTAAGCTATAGCTAACATGTTGGCGATCATGAATGATGCACCAATGACTGGTCTGGACTGGAAAGCACAGTAAATAATGAATAACTCATCCCTAGAAACTGAGAGTCTATTTATAGGTTTTCCAAAAAGGGTGAAAGCTAATATGTGGTGCAAATACCTAATTACAGGGTTATGGATCTCAGTCGCATCTAGGTGGTTAGGGTCCTCAGGGTATTGGCCCGCTATGTCCCTCCAAAAGTGGTAAAGTTCAAAATTAAGGTAGTCATCCTCCTGGGTTTCCATGTGGGCATCTATATAACTAGGGAATCCTAGCAGCTCAACAAGACTACGAACTGTAAACTGGTGGGTAAAGCCAAATAATCTGAAGGACATATGTCCCCTACTACGCTCTAGGCCTTGGGTGGGTTTATAAATGAGTGAGCTCAAGAACTCTAAGGTGAGGCGTTGATGTGTAGGGTATTTATGGGCAAGGAATCCTTCCCATCCTATCTGGTTGAACAAGAAATATACACTCTCCCTGATGCCTAAAACTGTCAACGTGGGATCATGCACATAAGTAGTCATGCTCATCTAGCGCTGAGCCAGAATCTCATACTGCCGCTGTTGGGCCTCCGTGGCGAAGATGATAGTATCCATAAATGAGTTTATCTTGTAAGTTCCTGTGAGTCGGTACTAAAATTTGTAAAAGAAAAATGCAAATAAATAAAATATGCAATGGGAGAAAGAAAGAAAAAGAAAAATCTGGAAATAAAAATCAAAATGCAAAATAAAAGTATAAAGAGGTTTGAAAGAAATTAAATGAAAAACTTGTGGGTTGCCTCCCACACAGCGCTTGTTTAATGTCTTTAGCTTGACATTGTTTTTAGACGTGAATTAGTTTCCTAATTCGGGTGGTAGCTTTAATAGTGTTAAGCTCGCGGTGTTCCTGTTTTCAACGATGTAATAATGTTTTAGACGTTGGTCATTTACTAAGAACGGGTTCGTGGACTTTCCTTTAATCTCTATGGCACCATTGGGGAAAACTTTGGTTACTTTGAAGGGTCCAGACCATTGTGAACGAAGTTTCCCAGGAAAAAGTTTTAGACGAGAGTTGAATAGGAGAACTACATCTCCTTCATTGAATTCCTTCCTTGAGATTCATTTGTTGTGCCATTTTTTCGTCCTTTCTTTGTAGATCCTCGCATTTTCATATGCGTCTAATCTTAGTTCTTCCAATTCATTTATGTCGAGGATCCTTTGCTCACCTTCCGCAGTGTAGCTTAGGTTTAAAGTTTTAATTGCCCAGTAAGTTTTATGTTCAATTTCCACTGGCAAGTGGCATGACTTACCATAGATGAGTTTAAAGGGTGTTGTGCCTATTGGCGTCTTGAACACCGTCCTGTAGGCCCATAATGCTTCAGGTAATTTAGCCGACCAATCCTTTCTTGACGTGGCAACAGTTTTTTCCAATATTTGTTTTATTTCTCGATTTGAGACTTCCACCTGTCCGCTTTTCTGGGGGTGGTATGGTGTTGCTACGCGGTGTTTCACCCCATATTTGGTTAGGAGTTTATCAAAGATTCTTGATATAAAGTGGGAGCCACCGTCGCTTATGACTTGCTTGGGTACACCAAACCTTAGGAAGATAATGTTTTTGAAGAGTTTAATCACGACTCTAGTATCATTTGTTGGAGAAGTTATTGCTTTGATCCATTTTGAAACGTAATCTACAGCCATGAGTATATATTTGTTACCGAATCAGGACGGAAATGGTCCCATGAAGTCTATTCCCCATACATCAAATACTTCGACTTGTAGAATGCCAGTCTGAGGCATCTCATCGCGTATGGATATATTTCTAGTGCATTGGCATCGGTCGCAGTTAAGGATGGCTATGTGCACATCTTTCCATAAATTTGGCCAATAGAAACCAGACTTCAAAATTTTGGCACATGTCTTTGATGTGTTTGCATGTCCTTCGTAAGGGGCATCATGACAAAGAGAAATAATGCTTTCAATTTCGTTTTCTGGGACGCATCGTCAAAAAATACCGTTGGCACTTCTCTTGAATAATAAAGGTTCATCCCAAAAGTAATGTTTCAAATCGTGAAACAATTTTTTCTTCTGTTGATAAGTCATATCAGGGGGTAGGATTTTGGCATCCAAGTAATTTGCTATATCTGCATACCATGGCAAGGTTTGATTAGTTCGGACAGAGACCACGATTTCGTTTATATCATTATTTATTTCGTCTTGGCTTTCTTGTGAATCACGGCTAACAGCTTGTGTGTCAAGTTCTAAAAGCAGTTGATTTGGATTTAATTCAGGTGGTTCTTCGCTGGCATCTCCTAAGTCCATATGAGCTAACAGACGTTCATACGGGAAGTCATCGTTAATGAGTACTTCTTCTGGTGTCGGCCTTTCCATTCGGGATAAATGGTCGGCTACTACGTTCTCGGTACCTTTCTTGTCTTTAATTTCTAAATCGAACTCTTGTAGAAGTAAAATCCATCTCAATAGTATCGGTTTTGAATCTTGCTTGGTTAAGAGATATCTAATAGTTGCGTGGTCTGTATAAATGATTATTTTTGTGCCTACTAGGTAGGAGCGAAATTTGTCTAGTGCAAAGACTACAGCTAAAAGTTCTTTTTTCGTTGTTGCGTAATTCATCTGTGCAGGTTCCAAGGTTCTACTAGCATAGTATATCGCATGAAGCTTCTTATCTCTTCGTTGACCTAGGACTGCACTTACAGCATAATCACTTGCGTCGCACGTGATTTCAAATGGAAGTCTCCAATCAGGTGGTTGCGTGATTGGTGCGGATACAAGAGCTGTTTTTAATTGGTTAAATGCTTTTAGGCATTTATCATCGAAGTCGAATTCAACGTCTTTCATAAGGAGGGTAGTTAGAGGTTTTGATATTTGCGAGAAATCTTTTATGAATCGTCGGTAGAAACCGGTGTGTCCTAAGAAACTGCGTATTTATCTTACTGTTTTAGGGGGTTGCAAGTTTTCTATGACTTCGATCTTAGCTTTATCGAATTCAATCCCTTTTTCAGACATAACGTGTCCTAGTACGATTCCTTGTTTGACCATAAAGTGGCACTTTTCCCAATTCAGAACGAGGTTAACTTTTACGCATCTCTCCAAAACTTTCTCTAAATTTATTAGACAATCTTCAAAACTCTCTCCACATACATAGAAGTCGTCCATAAATACCTTCATGATGTTGTCTATGAAATCAGCAAAGATATCCATCATGCACCTCTGAAATGTGGCGGGAGCGTTGCATAATCCAAACGGCATTTGTCGGTAGGCGAAAGTTCCATAAGGACATGTGAATATTGTTTTCTCTTGGTCATCGGGGTGAATAGGAATTTGAAAGAATCCTGAGTAACCACCTAGATAACAGTAATGAGAGTGCTTAGCTAATCATTCAAGCATTTGATCGATGAACGGTAGAGGGAAATGGTCCTTGCGAGTGGCCTTGTTTAGCTTCATATAGTCAATACACATTCTAGCTCCGCTTATAGTTCATTCTGCTACAACTTCGCCTGCTTTGTTTGTTGTTACTGTTATACCACCTTTCTTTGGTACACAGTGGACTGGGCTTACCCATTGACTATCAGAGATTGGGTATATGATTCTTGCGTTTAGAAGTTTTTTTACTTCATATTTAACTACGGTGCTCCATATTGGGTTAATTCTTCATTGGTGTTCTCTAGAAGATTTGCAGTCATTTTCCAGCATAATACGATGCATGCAAATGGAAGGACTTATTCCTTTGAGATCTGTAACGTTGTATCCCAAGGCGGATGGATATTTTCTTAAGACTTGTAATAATTTGTCTGTTTCTTGTTGTCCTAAGTCCGCATTGACAATTACAGGTCGTTTTAACTCGGTGTCAAGGAATTCATATCTAAGGGTCTTAGGTAATGGCTTAAGATCCAATGCTGGTTTTCTTGGACAAGGCATGTGGTCGGGTGTCAGAGCTAAGCATTCACTCATATTTTCGTCTCGGTATTCGGGACACCATTCGTTATCTTCGAATATAAGAGGTGTGGGAATCTTCATGGTTTCAGAACAAGGTATCGGTTCCCATTCAATTTCTCTTACGCATTCGTCCACGATGTCTACCAGATAACATGTGTCATCTATGGCAGGCCCTTGTCAGAATTGTGTCAGAATAAATTAGACTTTCTCTTCACCTACTTCAAAGGTTAGTTTTCCCTTTTTTACATCTATGATAGCTCCAGCGGTGGCTAAGAATGGTCTTCCTAAAATGATAGGTGTACTTTCGTCTTCTCTAATGTCCATGATTATGAAATCTGTAGGGATGTAGAATTGACCTATCCGTACAGGAACGTTTTCTAAGATTCCTATTGGGTATTTGACAGAGCGATTCTCCAATTGAACGGACATCTTTGTTGGTCTTAGTTCACCCATTTCCAGTTTGTTGCATATGGATAAAGGCATAACGCTAATACTAGCTCCTAAATCACATAGGGCTTTGTCCATGACAAACTTACCTATATGACATGGTATAGAGAAGCTTCCAGGATCCTTCAGCTTATGAGGCATCTTGTTTTGGATAATTGCGCTACATTCTGCTGTAAGTGTGATTGTCTCGTTATCTTCTAGATTTTTCTTGTTAGATAAGATTTCCTTGAGGAATTTGGCATAGGAGGGCATTTGAGTTATGGCTTCTATGAAAGGAATTGTTACATTAAGTTGTTTCAGAAGTTCTACGAATTTTTTAAATCTCCCTACATTCTTAGGTTTGGCTAATCTACCAGGAAATGGGATTTGGGGTTTATAAGGCGGTGGAGGCACATAAGGTTTTTCTTTTTCTTTTTCTTTGGCCTCTCCTCCTTTATCTTCTTCGTCTTCCTTTGGTTTCTCTGGTTGATTCTCCTTCTCAGTTGGTGTTTCAGACCTTTGATACATACTTTGATTTGACATTCTTGGGTCAGGCGGTCCATCTAACTCGGTTCCACTTCTTAATATGATGGCATGAGCATGCCCCTTCAGGTTAGGTTGTGGTTAACCGGGAAATGTATCAGTCGGTGCAGCTGTAGGTGCTTGTTGTTGAGCCACTTGAGAGATTTGGGTTTCTAACATTTTATTGTGGGTGGCTAAAGCATCTATTTTGTTTGCTAATTGTTTTATCTGCTCGTTAGTGTGTATGTTTTGATGTTGGACGTCTTTGTTTGTTTGCGCTTGGGTAGCTATGAAGTTCTCCATCATCAATTCTAAGTTTGATTTTCTAGGCGCACTAGGAGCATTTGCAGGAGGTTTCTGATATCCAGGTGGCACGGCAGGTGCTTGGTTTGGAGCATACAACACATTGGGGTTTTTATATGAGAGATTTGGGTGATTTTTCCATCCAGGGTTGTATGTGTTTGAGTAAGGGTTTCCTTGAGCATAACTCACTTGGTCAGTTGGAGTCCCTGCCAAGATCTTACATTCGGTAACTAAATGTCCAGGTACTCTGCATATTTCACAATTGGGAGTTATAGCAGCCACGGTGGCTGGAGGTATTGCGGTCAAATTATCTATCTTTAGGGTGAGGACATCTACCTTAGCATGGACACTGTCTAGATCGCTTATCTCATACATGCCTCCTTTTGTCGGTGTTTTCTCTGCAGTACCTTTGTCTGCTTGTCCTCTTTCACTTCCCTACTGATAGTGGTTTTGGGCCATACTTTCTATTAGAGCATAGGCAGCGGTGTAGGTTTTGTCCATAAGTGCACCATTTGCAGCAGCGTCTATCGTTAATCTTGTATTGTAAAGGAGACCATTATAGAAGGTATGGATAATTAACCATTCCTCCAAGCCATGATATGGGCATAGTCACATTAGATCCTTGTATCGTTCCCAAGCATCGAAAAGGGATTCGTTCTCCTTTTGTCTAAAATCGCTTATTTGAGATCTTAGCATAGCTGTTTTGCTTGGCGGGAAATACCTTGCAAGAAAGACTTTCTTCAGCTCATCTCATGTAGTGACTGAGTTTGCGGGTAGAGATTGGAGCCAAGCTCTGGCTCTATCTCTTAGAGAAAAAGGGAAGAGACGAAGTCTTATTTCCTCTTGACTGACCCTATTGTTTTTAATTGTATCTGCGTACTGTAAAAATATTGATAGATGAAGATTAGGGTCTTCCATTGACCCACCAGAGAACTGGTTCTATTGTATGGAAGATAACAAAGAAGGTTTCAGTTCAAAGTTGTTAGCCTCGATTGGAGGAGCAGCAATGCTATTGTGCGGTTCATCTTGTGAGGGAATGGCGTAGGATTTGAGTGGGCGCGGAGCACGATTGTCAGCCATTTCTTCGGTTGGTCGAGAAATAGGAGATTCGAGTGATTGACGAGGTTGAGTGTTATGCAAGAGATGATACTCTTGAATGCGGTGTCTAAGTCTGAGATACCGCTCAATATCGTTGATTTGTATGTATAACGGCTCGCCTTGCGAACGAGTGTTTGGAATACAAATAAGAAAAGAAATAGGAAAGGAATAAGAGAAGAAAGAGAGGTTTTTTCTCTAGTCTCTACTGCGTAACAAAAGAGTAGTAATATCGACTTAAATCAGTGCCCGGCAACGGCGCCAAAAACTTGATCGGGATTATACTTATGTATCCAATGATTCGGACAACAAGTGCACAGTCTTATCGTGTAGTTTTAAAAGATATCGAACCACAAAGACTGATGAATCAATCTACCGTCTTCTATTGTTACTTCGCAAATCTAAAGCTAATGAATATTTGATTGGGTTGTAAGGAAAACTAAATACTAAATTAAGTTGGATTTTTAATAATCAATGAGCGTAATTACCAGTATGCAGTAGTCGAACCTCGGGAACTAGCGACCGGTTGGGTGTCTTTATATTTTCAAAACAGCTTTCAGTAAAACTTATTTAGTTTAAAAACCCTCGTCTCACACTGTTGCTTTGTTGATCTAGGCTATGCAGTTAAGTCCTAACGTACGCTTCTGCCATCCTGCAGGAGTTAAAAACACCTTTTGAAAACTAAATAAAATCTTAATTAACTTTAAAGTGCTTCCGTTGTATTTTAAGCTAATGTCTAATTACTACTATCCAGTTAAAAGATCTCAAACTTCCGCTTTGTTGACCCTAACCTCTATCTGTTCTTTACTTTCGTAACAAAACAATTTAATGATTAAAAATAGTAACTTAGGCCAGAAAAGAAAGTTTTGTAGTAAAAATAATCCCAACTAAGTTACTCGTTCCCTTGGCTGAGTGACTTTACATACCGGTATAGGAATTCTAGCCTAACATAATATCAGACCAAATCACAGAATAATTTAAGAGACATACGAAAATAAACATAATTATATTGATTGAAATCAATAAGAATTCGTAAACATAAACCTGGTAATAATTCTGAAGATAGAAGCACTCCTGCACAAATTGTAGGCTTTACTTCGATCGGAGAATAGATGTAACCGTACAAAGAAAATAAATGCTGGAGGGAATATAGAAATAACTGGAAATAAAATAATGCTTAAAGAATATTTGGTAAAAGTAAATATGAATTCTCCAAAGTTTCTTCCAAAAAGAAGAACTCCAAAGTTTCTGCCAAAAAGAAGAACTCCAAAGTTTATGCCAAAAAGAAGAACTCCGAAGTTTCTACCAAAAAAAAAGAACTCCAAAGTTTCTGCCAAAAAGAAGAACTCCTTTCTCGTATGGTCCAAGGCTCTATTTATAAGTCTTGTGTGATCAGTTAGTTCTCGAAAATGTAGGAACAGTTTGTGTTCCTTTGAGAAATAATAGGACCATTATTTTTGTTACGTTCCCCACGCTTTGACTGAGTGGATCAGATAATATAGGTAATCGTTGGATTTACTTTGAATGGGTTTTTGTCCGTTGGATGCGAAGAAAGTGGGAGAAAGTGGCCTTGTGACGTTCGTCACGTCCATGTGACGATAGTCACTTGGTCATTCTCAATTCGTGACGTACGACATGACTCCTTGACGATCGTCAAGGTCTTCTTCATGGTGGGCCACATGCTCACATGCTTGATGGGCTTAGGCTGGTTTTTTCTACTTGGGCCCTTTTTTTGCTATCTTTGCACCTTCTTTTCTTCATTTCTTCCAAAGTGTTCAGCTTAATGTATATCTGCAAAAATAGAAAAATACATGCATAATACTTATAAAATAATTTAATTTAAACTAAAGTATGAGAAATATTTTGTGTATATCAAGCCAGAAATATCACATATTTGTGTGTCATCGCCTAAATGAAGGCACTTTTCAAAAATACTTCCAAAAACATCACAAAACACATTTCAAACAAAGCATTTCAAAGTGAACTAACACCTTCCCTTTTTAGAACCTACCCCCGAAACTCAAGAAAATATCTCAAAAGGTCTTTTCTGTTCTTTTCACCCTTTCCTTTATTGGATAAATGAAAAGTCAGTGGCGACTCTTGCTATCCTTAACAATTGCGATAAAACACAAAACACCCAAATCAGTTCTCCCACCGTATTACATTATGCTTAGTCGGAACCACTTGTTCAATAGGTTTTTATACTATTGTTTTAAAAAATTATAGTAATTCCCACAGACGAACCAATCTGGGCAATGAGGATAAAATGTCAGGCTAAAGTCAATGTTGGGTAATTTTGGGAATTATGGTGGTTCGAGCTTAAAAGCTTAGTTATACCTATCTTTAGGTTTGACACATGCATGAATACTTAAATGAGGAAGCTTTTTTTTTGTAAATTTATCTTTTAGAGTTTTCAATGCGTTTTGAATGATTCGACTAATATTAGTTGGGTCATAGAAAGTTTCAAAGTACATTTGGAACACATGAATCTATTTTATGTGAGTCTTCATACCTTTCTTGACACGATCATGTACATAGGTGAAAGTTGTTGTCAGATGTTGGTGAAGGAGAGTGGCGTCGATCATATTTCCAGAATAATACTCCTTCCACCAAGAGTCAAATTCTTATTTGCAGTAGAAAGTTGGTTGAAAGGGAATTAAAGTAAACTCAACAAAGGTGGCATATTAAGCCATGTGTGTGTCTCGATCAAGGAGAGAAAATTTCATTCCTTGAATGCAAATATCTTTTTTCTTTTCGAAAAGAGGTTCATGAATCAATTGACAAAGCCCAAATTAATGAGAAACGAAGTTAGGTTGGTAAGCGAGTAGGGTAATGTGACTTTTGAATGGTATGAGTCTTGTGACAATTAGCCTTGGAAACAAAAAGGATTTCTAGATGTCCAGAGTTTATGTTTCTTGAGCGGATACAATGTCGGTAATGGGTTTCATAAACCATGTTAGACCATGGGTTCTTTTAGCAAAATGAGTCATAGAGGGAGTAAAATTATGATGTTTTACAAACATCATAGCGTATTTGGTGAAACAATCCTCTAATTTTTTTCTGTCATCATTAGGTGTCATTCGAACTAACCTAGTTCCTTGATAGTTTGATTGCAAATTTCTGGATCTGTTTCGTCCACTATTCCAGAAGTGGAGAAAGAGGGTTTGAACATGGCGTTTAGCCACAATTGGAGAAGCCAATATGGGCCAGCTAGTAAAACATTAGTGCCTGCTTGGTATTCTTTCAAATATGTGGTTGCTTCTCCCAGAAACTCATATGATCCAGCAAGAATTAATTCACTAAGGCATGTATTTTAATTTGAGTGGAGTTGATTGGCTAACGTTAAGAATATCTTGGCAAATTGGATGGATTTGTTGCAAAAAAATAAACCTAGATAACCATAGGGCAAGAAAGGCTATGTGTTCGACATCTGATACTTCGCTTCCTTCAGTATGATAATGATCAATATACTTTGTGAAGCCAATATGTTTAACTTTAAAATCGACGGTGTTTTCAAATTGTATAAAGGGGTCAAAAGCTTCCCCATTGAGTCGAAGCCCAGTGATTGCAGCCACATCAAATACAGTGGGAGTAACCATTTCACAAGGAAGGTGAAAAGTGTTATAAGTTATGTCCCAGAAATACAAAGATGCCATCAACATGTGTTGGCAATAGCTAGGACCAACCTTCGACAGTTAGATTAAGTCGAAGATACCAATATCCTTCTAGAATTGGGATTTTTGTTTTTCGATTTTAGCTAACCAGTCAAGGTGTTGTTTACTATCTTTTAATGGGCAAGATCTAAATGGTTTAAAAAGACAATTCATGTAATTTAGGTGAAAGGGTTTCTCTTTATGAGCAGAACCCAAAAAAGTTCCTTCTTGAGGAATTTTTGCGTTAGATTCTTTGGAATCTTTATCAGCATTTTCACCTAATTTATTTTTAGGTCTAAGTTTACTAGTTATATGATTGGTTCCATGATATGTAGGGAAGAAATCTTTGAAATTTTCTAAATCATCAGCTTGAACTAGAGGACCCATATACCCTAAGGATTTATCAGCAAGAGTGTGATATGGTGGGAGAACTGACTTGGGTGTTTTGCGTTTTATCGCAAATGTTGTGGTTAACAAGAGTCGCCATTGACTTTTCTTTTATCCAAAAGGAAAGGTGAAAAAGCACAGGAAAGACCTTTGAGATTGTTTCTTGAGTTCGGGGGTTAGATTTGGAAAAGGTAAGGTATTAGCACCCTTTTCATCCATGGTTTTCCATGGGCTCTTAGTTACTTGCTAGATCACTTGCTTTTGCTTGAAATTATGTTTTGTGTGGTTTTTGAAATTATTTTGTAAAGAGGCCATTGTTTAGGCAAACCTTGTAATGATTCTCGTTCGTAAGAATGTATACAAAGTGTTTGATCTTTTGAAAATGTTTTCAAGTTTGAAAGATGTTTTTTGAAAGTGTAGGTGTTTGTTTTGAAAATAGCAAGGATGTTTTCTTTTGAAATTGAGCAAGTAACTAGGGGCATTCTACCTACTAAAAAGTCTTTCATGTTCATTTCATATTTCCTTTGACATTGTTATCTTATCATTGATTTGGTAAGTAACCTTATCTTTGGATGTAAATGGGACGGGCGTGGGTCATTGTATAACCATGATTAGCAATGTTGCAAGGTATCTTAGCATTCTCTTTTAGGGACTAAGATAATTTGAAAGGCAACATGGATAGCGTCATCGAGGGACTATGATCTTGTATTTTGCTTGTTTTTGCTAAGATACCTCACATGCATAATATGGCTATTTTTATAAAGCAACAAAGTGGATTTTACCCTAGGGGTGCTAGTGTGCAAGTGTATTGGTTTTCATGCTTTGTTTAATCTTTGATTAGGGTTTGCTACTTGTTGATTTTATCTTCTCATACAAACCCTAATTACTAGCATTTATATAAAGCGATAAATTGCAAAAAATAAAATTACTACGCTATTACATCATTAGGGGAGGGGGTGTACAAATTTACAAATGGGGATTTTGCAAGAAAATTAAACCTAATTATCTATTACAACCATATTGAATAAATGTGCAAGAATTGAATAAATAAAAATGCAAATGGGTAAAGAAAAGATTTTTTTGGTTGGATTTTTATGAAAGGGGTTTAACCTAATTATCTAAGAGAAAAAATTAATTAAGATAAATAAAATTAAATCTAAACTAGATAAGAAGAGAAATTAAGTTTGAAAGCATTTTTTAGGGTTTTTTATGGAAGATTTTTGATTTAATTAAAAAATAATGAAAACAAAAATATTTTTATGATATTTTTTATATTCATAAAATAGGTATTATAAATAAATAGTATGCAAAAAATCAACTCAAAAGGAGTTGTTTTGATTGGTTAAATAAAATGCTAAAGTTTGTTAAAAAGAATGAAATTAATGAAACAAACAAGTGGTAAAAAATGGGGTTTTGGTCCTGCCAAGGTTTGAACTCAGGACATCAAGATCATTGGCTCAAAAGATTACCACTAGGTCAGGCGCGTTTACTTGTCAACCATGTGTTTGCATGACCATATATGAGAAAACTTCTTCCTGAAATCACAAAAATCACAAAAATGCAAAAGCGGGGTTCACATTGGTTCAAACCCTCGCCCTTATGGCCAACAAAGACTTAATACGCGCGCGCTTGCCACTGGGGTGGTTTGTACATCCGGTCATGAAACAAATTTCATTAAATATAAAATAAAACAAGTCCTGGATATTTGAAATCTTCTTCTTCCTCCTTCACGCGCGCGCATAACACAACATCCACCATTGTTAACCCTGTAACTTTCTCATTTCTTGACCATTTTGAAAAGTACAAACATGAAACTTGCTGGAAATTTCATCATCAATTTAACCATATAATTTAATTAAGCTAAAAATCAGAGATTAAACTTAATTTTGTTTGATACCAAATGCGTGCCCTAACTAGTCAAAAGCAAAATTATCCTAACACAAGCAAGTAAAATGCAAACTAGGGACATGGTCAGCTTGAAGGAAATAATATCTACATTTTTACTTCAGAATGTATGCACAAAGGATGCTTGTATCAAGATATTTAAGTTTGAAAACTTACCTCTTGCAGCTAGATTTGAATATGTACTTTGAGCAAGTTTTGAAGAGGAAAGATGATCTGGTTAGCTTGCCTGTACCTTCCTGAATGTGTTGCAAGTCTTACTTTTCCTTGAGGATGGCTGAAACTCCCTACTCAAGTCAAGCTGCAAGCTTGAGTTTCAAAAATGGTGGATGATGAAAATGTGATTACAGTCTTGAAACAGGAACTTGGATCATTTGTATATGATGTATGTAAGATGTTTGGATGATTAGAAATCCAAACGCATGAGTGAAAAATGGAAATGGTGAGTTTTGGCTTCAACCTGTCAAGTTTGGGCAGATTCCAGGAAATATGGAGTTTGCGAAGTTTTGAGAGAGTTTTTCCTCATGTATTGGCTTACAATAAACTTGTGCATATGTATGGAAAAGGTTTGAGATCAAATGTACTCCAGACCTCTGAGTTCTAGCCTTTTGGCTCTATAACTTACTTTTGAAGAAAATTGAGAAGACAAATCTCAAAGTGTTGTAAAAGCATGTTCTGAGTTTAAAGAGGCTTTATACATATTGATTTTTGTTTATAGGGATTGCGTGTACAGAAAGAACAAGTGCAAAGCTCAAGAAGTTGACAATTGCAAAAGTGATGCTTTATCAAAATGGAAATGGCAACTTTGTGCCATAAATGGAAAATCACTCTGGACAAAGCTTAAACCAAGTGGATAAGGGCCTAAAGAGTTATGTAAACTATTAATTATGGAGTGCCAAACAAGTTTGAGGCATGAAAAGCAAGATTGTGCATCATATGTTTGAAATTGAATTCTCGTTCATCACAAAATGACTTGTAATTCAAGTGTGAAAACCCTAACTTCATCTCTTCGATTCTCCCTACTGAAGAATGATCTCAAGGAGTTATTGGACATTTTGGAAATCTTTTAATGTTCTCTACAACCCCTCTTTGAATCACTTTTGAAAATTCCTCTTGGAACTATATGAAAAAGTGTCATGAAGTTAGGTCAAAATCCTGACCAAAACTAGGGCAAAATTTCACTAAGTGTTCAATTTCAAGACCATAACTTTATGAACTAATAACTTGAGATCCCATCACTCTTAGGTGAAGTTGTGTAAATATATGTTGTAGATATCATGGAGATCTAAAACTTTCATGTTGAAAGTTTCTTCTGAATCCTCTTGCATCATGGTGAAAAATTGGCTTAAAGTTATGAAAAAAATATGAAGTTTAAACACTTAGAAAAATTTCTGTTATAAAACTTTGACTTTTCAAAATGAAATCTTGACTTTTTGATTTCTTGATGAATAAGTTTCATATTTTGACATGTTTTGATGAATTGTGATCTTTGACATTGAATTTTGACCAAAAAGTCAAAGTTTGACTTTTCAGTGTACTATTGACTTTTGATCAGTTGACTGAAAATTCACTGTCAATCCAATTGATCTTGAGCAATGTTTTGGGTCATGCCATTAGGTAAAAATGATGCAATTGAACTCTTGAAATCATGCTTCAAACCAATTGACCATTTGCTAGGTTAAAAATCAGAAATTGCCCCTTCTCAGTCAAAACCCTAATTTTGACCATTTTGCCCTTTTGATGATTTGATCAAATTTCTTGGGAAATTATGGTCCAATCTTGATCAAATGATACATATGAGTTTATAATATTGATGTGGATAAAAAATTATGAAGTTTGACTGTAAATTGGCCATAGTTGACTTTTTTCTAAATACAACTAATTTTTAGGTCAACTACTCAATTGACTGAGCAAAAGTGTGATCCAAGGCATAAAACTTGACATGAGCAATATTTAGGGTCCATAATGATCCATTAAAGTCATATGAAGCATTGGAAGTTCAAATATCCTTGTGCAATCTCAAACCCTAATTTTGGTCATCAGTACTTAAGGAGGTGTCTTGAGCTGATCAACCCTAATGCAGTCTTGAGTCAAAAGAGATCTTGTGAGCAAATTATTTATAAATGAGAGGGAAAATTTTAGGTTACAAAAAAGAGTAAAGGGGATAGTTACCTGAGATTCATAGATCGCTTTTTGTTGTGCAAAAAGTATTGGTTGGCGCATTTCTTGATTTCCAACCATAATGGGTTTTGATGCATGACCAATGGGGTTGAAAGAAGCATCTTTGTTGTTCTTCACGTCCTTGCTAGCTTTGGTACTTTTCTTTGTGGGTTCCATTGATAAAGAAGTATGAAGACTGTTGATGATTTGAAGGAAGAAGGAAAATGTTCACAAGTTTTTCAGAAGGAGAAAAAACCAATGGAAGTTGAAAAAGTGTTTTTGAGTTTAAATAAGGTATTTATAAGAAAACACTTTTCAGTTTTCATTTATTTGGATGAAGAAGAGTGGGACGCGTGTGAACTTTTTATAAGCCAAGAAAGTTGTTTCTTTTTTGGAAGCCATGATTTATGCCTACATTAGTATGGTAATGATGAAATTGCATAAGCGCACATCTCAATGAGATATTTGAGGAGATTGGTCATTATGACCATGACGTCATGACAGTAATGGTCATCAGGAAGTAGTTGTTGTATTGAAATGGAAGGTTATTTAAAAATTGTCCATTTCTTTAGATATTTTGAAATACACAATTTTGGGGGGCAATTTGTTGACTGGAAATTTTGATAATAGGATATAAAGGATCAAAAGTTGGAGACTATGTTATTTTTGAAAGAAGTATCTTGTGAAAGCTTCGGCTATTTGTTTCTGAGTGGACGGTTGAAGATCATCTGAATAAATATTAAAGGAAGCTTTTGATTTAAAATGAATTCAAAGTATTTGAAATTCGAATTCGAATGATCATATTGGATTTGGTGCTCTCTACTATAGAAGGATTAAAAATTTAAATCTTTAATCTTATCTAGAAGACACGTGGAGGTTTAATAGTTCAAAGAATTTTCATGTCACAAATGTGGCATCTAGATATGTCGAATTAGTATATATATAAGGGTCTTAGCAATATGATTCAGTGTGTTCATTCGTTTGTACAAAATCTCATATAAACTCAAAGTATCTGCGTATTGAGAAAAGAGTCTTATGAAAAATGTACGTGTAAACACCATTTTTTAGTTTAAATTGCAAGTTATCATTCATAATTTACTTTAGTAATTTATTTTCAATTGCTTTATTGCATTTTCTTTACAAAGTTTTGACAGTTTACTTTAGAGACTTATTTAGATCAAAACCAACATTATCGAAAAACTATGAATACTATCGAAGTACTCTTTATTTCAAAGAACAAAGTTTAAATAAGAACGCATGTCATAGGATCAATCTAGTAGATCCTATGAGTAACTAAAGACTTTTTATT
Source organism: Vicia faba (assembly GCA_948472305.1). Lineage (NCBI taxonomy): Eukaryota > Viridiplantae > Streptophyta > Magnoliopsida > Fabales > Fabaceae > Vicia > Vicia faba. The sequence goes on along the minus strand of OX451736.1, from coordinate 1,428,888,129 downwards.
GTTTTTAGAAGACTAGCGTTTGTTTACCAATTTTCACAATAAACTGCTGCTAATGCCAAAGCTTCTATCAATCCATTTTCATCTTCTTTGCATTAACCTTTTATGTTACTCGACGAAACATCTTCCTCTTATCACACCATTTTTCTTCTTCTTTCCAATACTCGAGTTTAACTTTTATTTTGTGTGTTCCCTTTTTTTCTGTCAATGAAACTTCCTTCCTGAATATCATGACAAGACCATTTGAGAACGTTAAGGACATTAGCGACAAGAAAGAGTTTTGGAAGATCGCTGTCAAAGTTCATCATAAATGGAATATCATCCCCAACACCAAGGAGCACTTTGATATGACCGTTGTTGACAATGAGGTGACTTCATGAAAGCTCTTTAAATTATACACTGTTTATTAAGTTTCATTGCATATATTTTTATTGCTCTATTTTTTCGTTTGATAAATTTCAAAAGCGTGTTCATGTTCAAATATTATGGTTTTGTATGCATCCATTTGAAATCTGTGATGTTGTAATGCAATTTCTTCAGTTGAAAAATAATATATAATATATTTACCATGATAAAATCTGTATTTTGGTTTATTGATACTACAACTATTCCATTTCATTTTCACAGTTTATTTGGTTGAATGTATTTCATATGCTTTTGTTTCTTTTTTTCTTTTAAAGTACTTTTATTTATAAGTTTCACTTATGTTGTTAAACTTCTTTTTAATGAGTATACATGGACTTAATGATTTATTTTCTTTTATAGGGGACTAATATCCATGTGGTTGTTCCTACATTGTATAGCAAGACTTTCGATTCCCAATTAGTTGTTAATGACATTTGTACGATAGAAAACTTTCAGGTTCAACTCAATGAGGATATCTTCAAACCTTCCAAACACACGTTTCTCTTGAAATTCATTAGAGGAACCACGATTGGTGATAGAAACAAACATCATATCTCAAACAAAGTTATTAACTTCACTTCATTTTGTGATATTATTACCGATAAATGGAAAAGGGATGCATTGATAGGAAACAACTTTTTTTCCAGTCAAATTAAAGTTTTGTTGTGTGCATGAGGCAACCTAATGGTTACCTGAAATCTGTTTTGATATCATTGGAATGATGGACTAAATTGGCTACACACAAATCCAAACCGGTGGTAAAAAACAGCAGGTTAACATGGTTCTGCGAGACTTGTGGTATGTATACTATCCACCAACCTCCTTTTTATCCATGCTTAACTTTATATTGGCTAAACTGTATTTCTAACTATGTAGAAACAACACTATCAACTATGCTCTATGGGAATCATACGCGTCACAGTTGATCAAATTCAATCAATAAGAAACTGATTCCTCCTGTCCAACTGTCATCTTGATACAATATGCCAAAGTCAAAGAAGATGGTTTGACATAATTTATTTGGTTTGTTCTACACTTTCACTTATTTTTATTTCAGCCACGCATATACAAATAATGTTATGTTTTATGTAGGGCAATATCCACTTTCCATTTCAAACACCTATAATTTTACTAAATTGTACATCAACGAAGATTTGAAACCAATAAATGACTTCCTTCAATGGTGCACTTGATATCCATAAATGTTGTATAATGGTCGTTTCATGCATTTGTACAACCTCTATAACATGATTTATCTCTTCTACTTTCTTTTACCATCCCTAGGGACTCATTGGTTAACCGGACCAGCCAACTTAGTTCATAATCTCAAGTGTGGTCACAAAACTCTTCCAACTCTCAGCTTCCGCCTTACTAAAAATTCATGTCAAAATTTGTGGTCATTCCTATGAGTGAAATTAAACTACTCAAAGTTGTATGTATTTTTATTAACCTCTTTTTCCCTCTATGCTTATTTAATTTTTTTAATGCCAATCTTTCACTGACCTGCTTTCGTGCTGATCACTTTCTGTACTACAATTGTAATAATTGATAAGCTTATTGCATCTCAATATAGATGGTATTATCAGGCATTGCCATCAATGTTTTAAAGTTTCTAGGGGAGACAAAGCTCCTTTCAAATGTGAGACGGAACATTTAACTGAAGCTGAAATCTTTAGGGTACATGTTTTATCAATTCTTAGTTATTCCCCATATTATAGTGTTCTATAAACATTACGTTAATTAGGTTGCCTCATTATTGCTACATGATCAGGTACAAAATTTAAATTGAAGTTGTTCATTGCGGAAGTCTTTGTAAATTTGTCTTGTGGAATCGAAAAGCGAACAACTCTTAGGGATTTCTGCTGCTAAGATGCACAACACAATGATCGAGGTTTAATAAAGTTATTTTCAATTTTCAGCAAATTTATCTACATTTTCCATTATATTATTTAATTTAACCACTTTGCATAATTTCTTTAAGGTGGGGTTACTGATCCACTTGAATTCCCATTAGCACTTGACAAGTTATTGGGTAACGAGATTGTTTTTAAGGTCAATTAGAAGTCGCGTTGCGATTGTTGTTCTCTTATTTCAGTACTTGAAGACACTGTTGTGACCAAGCAGTTAAAGGCACCCTTGGAAATGGAGGACATACCAATGTGTGAGGTCATACCCTCACCATTGCTGTAGATATTTCCTTAGTATACTTGCCTCACTCTTTCATATCGTTTTTATGTGTATCATCTCAATACATGTTTTGATAATCATTGCTTAAATGTATGTTAAATTAAAGAGAGTGTCAACGAAGCCAATGTTATTGATGATTGTGAAATAATTATTGTATGGTAATAACCTCATTTTTTGTAGGAAACTACATCCAAACTCAACTCGGATCCAGCCACACCGATAACAAAGACATAAAATCCTGATGGATCAAGTGAAAATCAACAACATTAATCAACTTGGCTGATGGTGAACTGCCCTCAAAGCTTAACAAGCTGATTAAAATTGAGAAGAAGTAGCAGTGATGTTTCATTCATTATGTGTTTTACTATTTAGTTTTTTATATTCAATGTACTAAGGATATCTTAATGGTTGCATCTATTTGAGATCATAATGGTTATGTGTTCTAATTTAGGGGAAACTACTGTACTTTTTTTATGTCGTTTGTCACCGGTACTCTTGCAATTTATGTAAGTTTCATATGTGTCAATCCATATTTATTAAATGCAATGTTTTGTTACTGGTAGTGTTGTTTGAATTTCAATGTTTAATTCCCTAACTTTATATGGTAAATCAAAGTACTACACATCAGTAAAACGTCCAACGTATGGTCCAACTATTTGGGCCTATACACTTTTCTTTTCTCTATATAATAACATCCTACCACTTTCAGTTACCAATAACCCTCTTCTTCAACATAGACACAAGAAGCCTACATCACAGCTATAACATGAAATCTTTTAAAAGTGAACAATTTTAGAATCTACTAGGTGACTTGCCGGAAATTACATCTCGGTAGCTGATTATAAAACTTTATAACCACAACTTCACTTTTATACGTTATACGAGTATTTTATACCATAAGTTTATAACCACAACTCTTGAATTAAACTTTATTAGCTTGAGTGAACAAGTTGGGATATTTTCATTGTTTTTTTAAATCAACTTTAGAACTAAGCTTTACTCTCTTTGACACTAACTCCCGCGTTTTGAACCTAATTACTTTGAAAAGTTTTATTTTCCCCATTAACATTGAAGCCAAATTTCTTCCCAAACTTACCTTCTTGCATTCGCTTTTCAAAGGTCTGCATGTTGTAGTCTGTTCATGCAAATTCAGAAACGCAACATTCATTTCACATTTAATATTATTACCCTTAATCTATTGCAAATAAGTTGGTTCTCATACATATGGTCATTTTATACAAATTCCTCATTTACAAAGGAAGTTAATATATAGACATGGACAATGTAGATTACAATGGTACTCCTGCTTCTATTGCTAGGAAGAAGAGGAAACTAATGAAATTACAGGGATCTTCGACACAAACTGGTTGCAATAAGAAAAATGTCATGCACACTAAAATTCTGGTATTAGATATGTGATGTCGAATGAGATGTCACGACACAAATATCTAAAAAACAAAGTAAAGTGCAACAATAATAAAAGCAGTAAAAACACAAGGGATTGTTAACCTAATTCAGTGTACAACAACACCTACTCTGGAGGCTATCAAACCAGGGACAAGTTCACTAAATAGTATAAATTCATAGACCCTCAGTAAACAATCAATTTATGATTTAATCACTACCCGTGTTATACTTATACCTAAGACTCACCTAGATATGAAGCCCTCATCAAATCCCTTCAATCACTTACAGTGAAGAAACAACAGAAATAATAAGTTTAAAAACTTCAACCATTCAATGCTTAAAAGTTTATGAATGATACACATTTAACAATCCAAATAACAACACAAGTATTAAATCAATACTAGAGTGTTTGACAATTAAAAGACTTAGACTTCTAAAACAGAAAGAAAGTATTCTTCTTCAAAAGTTATAATTGTCTGAATAAGGAAGTAGGTCCTTATATATGCGCAACAGTGGACTTGGGCTGAAAAACAAATATTCAAATCTTTTTAATATTTCCATTAAAGAAGGCCAAGATATAATCCATAAAGATAATTTAAATAGAAAAATATTCCTCCATATTTTTCGCAGCCTATGAGTCACAAATCCTGAATTATGGCGCGCATGAAATCAGGAAACAGAAAACATGAACTAATATTGGATTGAGTTCAGTTCAGGAGGCAGATGTCAAGACATCTGCTTTGACATCATTCAAAACAGTTTGCTTCAAATGTTAAGACATTTAGCAAAACATTATCAAGTCATTATTTTACCAAAATTGCTGCCAACAAACACTTACAAACTCCCCCTTTGACAAATTTTGGCTAAAACATTATCAGAACACATTATCAGAACATTATTGGAGCAGCAGCATAAGCAAGGCAAGCAAAACAAAAACTCAGTTAACAATTAGCTGTTAGGAAAGGAAGATGTCAGAACATCTTCTGAGACATGAGGCTCCCCCTCAAGTGCAAAAAAAAACTCAGTTAGAAATTAGCTGTTAGCAAAGGAAGATGTCAGAACATCTTATGAGACATGAGGCTCCCCCTCAAGGATTAAACTCCCTCTCAATCAGTGGTCAGTCAGTGGTCAGTGGTCAGTCAGTCACTTTCTCTCCCCCTTTTTAGTCATAATATGCCAAATAAAAGGATGCATTCAAGAGAATATCAGTAATATAGATACAGACCATAGAGTTCAAATGTCAAGCACATGCAAGTCCCAAAAAGAAACAAAGAGGTCAAATGATTAAACAACAAATAATCTAACCGTATTCAAGGACCAGTAGACTTGGCAGATCCAGAACTTCCTTCCTCACTAGAATCTTCTTTTTCATAGCTCACTCTATCATCAAGGTTGTTATCCTTCTGCAGCTCCTTGATCATCTTTTCAAAAGTTAGCTTCCTTGTTGAGCTAACTCTGATCACATAATCTAATTCCTTGCAGGCTTCTCTTAATTCAGTGATCATGTCATCCTTAGTAGAGGTCTTGTTTTCAGCAGGTGCAGATGTCAAAACAATGTTTGGGACATGTTTTCCTGAAAAAAGCTTTAAATGAAGGGTCAAAGCAGACTCCCTCTTGCAAACTACATCATTACCACTTAGAATTCCAGGATGCTGATTAAGGATAATTCCATAGATAAGGGAAGGAAAATCAATTGGAATCTTAATGGCACAAGTTCCTGCATGCTTAATAGTCTGATCAAAGATATAAGTACCATTATCAAATAGTTTCTTGTTTCCAAACACATAAATAAACTTTCCTAAGCCAATGGTGATGGTTGAAGTGTGATTAGTAAGAACCCAATTAGCAGCTCCAGTTCTATGCAAAATAACATATTTCACACTTAGCTTGCTAACAGGAAGTTTGTTCTTCAAGGGCCACTCACTTACTTGATTGGCAATGATGGCACTGCACACTTGATTATCTGTTACTTCTAGCTCACAAAAGTAATCTTCAGACCTATCCAAAAATCAGTTTATGGTAGTAGGGGAAAATTCTACACACCTACCCCTAGCATACACCTTTCTATACTCCTTACTTTTATGACCAGCACAGTCAACATGAATATTAACAATAAATTCCTTAACAAGAGTTTGATAGCATTTGGTAAACCTGGTGACAGTTTTCATCAATCCAGCATAAGATATCAGCTTCATGATTTCTTTGCATTCCAGAGCACCAGCTCCCAATTCTCTTTCCAGGGCAATTCTTCTTTGAAACACATACTTCCACTTTTCAGCATTCCCAACAGAATAGAAGGAAATGTTGTCAAGATGGGCACCAGGTATCATAACAGACAATTTCTTGCTTGCAGACTTTTTGATAGTGTGATATGGTGGCAGAACCCGAACTGTTTTTTAGGAAAATGCTGGTTTGCATTTTGCGTTTGTGTTCGCAAAATGTCGCGGTAAGCAAGAGTCGCCACCGAATTTTATTTTATCCAATTGGAAAGGAAAAAAGCACAGAAAAATTCCTTTTTTTGAGATTTTCTGAGTACGGGGGGTAGATTATAGAAAGGGGAGGTATTAACACCCTTTCTATCCGTAGTTTTCTACACGGCTCTTAGGTACTTGCTCATCATTTTAAAATTGCTTCTGTGTTTGTGTATTTGAAATTTTTTTGTTTTACTTTGATTTAACCCTTGCTTCTGTCTTCAAGAGTGTTACGAAGTCGTTTTGAAAACTTTGTTTGGAAAGAGTGTAAGTGTGGAAAAGTTTGTTTTGAGCAAGTACCTACTAGCATCTACCTACTCGAAAAAAGAATGTTTTTGTCCTTGTTTCCTTCAGACAACGCTATCCCACTATTAGTGAGTAGGTAGCACCGTCGTTGGAGTTTGTAAGGGTCAATTCGAAAAGGGACGTACGATCACTAAAGCAATGTTAGGACGTCTTAGTAATAACCCTAATGTCTTAAGATCATATTCGAGGAAAAATTTCCGAGGTAACCTTTCCGAACGGGACATTTGATCTTTGTTTAGACAAGAGAGCGACCACTAAAATACCCTATACTTAATGATCGTTTACCGAAGGCAACCGAAGTGAGAGTATACCCTAGGAGTGCGCATGTGTGAGTGATTCAATTTCAAGTCTTTTATCTTTGCACATTTAGGGTTTGCTAACTGTTTTAATTTTAACATACATTCTTGTCATGCAACCCTATTACCATACATCTAACAGTTAATGTTTGCGGAATTTAAAATGCGGAAAGTAAAGCTACGCTATTACAAGACTTTGGGTGAAATTAATTACATAGCCAAAAAACCCGTCAAAACGATAAATGAAAGGAAAAAGTCCTAATTAATCTATTACATCCTGTGAGCAGTTACATCAATATGGTAAAAATAAATAAGCGCGCGACGAATAGAGAACGAAAGGAAATTAGGGTTTTGACCTCGTCTAACCTAATTATAAAAGAATTATTTTTTGTTGTTTTTGACTATTTTTTAAGAAAAATAAAGTTTTAAATTAAATACAAGCAAACCTAATTACTAATTAAATTAAATTAAGAAAATTAAATTATTTGACCTATTTTTGTATATTGTTATTTTTTGAGAAAAGGAAAATAGAAATAAGATTAAACAAAAACCCTAGTTTCTAATTTATTTTAATTTATTTACAAAAGAATTAAAGTTACCCTAAACTTAAATAAACTAATTAAATTAATTTTTGTATAAAAAATAAAACCTAAATCTAATTGGATGAAAATTGATTTTATGGTTTTTTTAAAAAAAAAGAATTAATTTTTGTTAGTAAAAATAATTTAAATAAATTAAATAAAAGAGAAAATAAAAAGAAGAAAAAGAGTATTGGGCCTGTTTGTAAGCAATTTGGGGGTGTGTCAACAGCAATTCTGGACCCAAAAGAAACTGATCCACGTTTACTTTCCAAGCTTCCATGTTGTGCATTGACCAGGGTGCATCATGGTCCTTCATGTGATGGCCTTCAGATCTGGCCTCCTGGTGATCTTAATGGTTGAGCCTTGAGGATATATGGTGGTCTCCATGCCTTGTATGCACGCCTGATCATCTAAATAAAAATAACATGGAACATGGGGGGACCTGAGATTCGAACCCAGGTCCTATGGCCTTTTCCACCCGCCTTGTTACCAACTGAGTTGCGTGCGCGTGTTGTATGTCAAATAACAATTAAATAATATATTAAAAAACAAACAAAATATGAATTCTCCGCGCGAAATTCAAACGAAGCAATCAGGGGCTGCCACGCCATCGTCCGTGTCCTCTCTCCGTTCGTAAAAGTCAGAGACTTTTACCTACGGACAAACGTCCGTCGCTATAAACCCTGCATATCTCAAAATCACACACATGCATAAAAAATGAAGTCTAATGCCATGATTCAAATCGCCTTGGCCTGCTGAGCATTATGGTGCCCTTCTTATGGACCAATTTTTCCTGTATAAAAAGATCCTAAAACGAGACAACAAAACCTAGCAATGGTGGATTCTAATATAGTCAACAAAAATACAATTAATGGTTATGAATAGCTTGCAAATGCTTCAAGGAATAAGAATATGTAAGTAATTCATGCTACAAGTGCCAAAATAATGTGATTCGATTTCAAGAAAAAGCCATGGTCGTGAATCACTTACAGTGAGTTCTAGCGCAGGAAAATGCTTGCTTTTGATTGCTATGGCTTCCTTGAGTGTCCAGGAAACGAAAGAGATGGCTTAGGAGTCTTGAAACTGCCTGGAAGTACAAAATCAGATCACAACTTTCTTTGAGTTTTTTAAAGTTTGGTTCTGCCTCCTCACGCCTAAAAACCTTTGTATTTTTGTCTGTAATTGTCCACTATATACCACTGATTGAATTAGGGTTGCAAAAGTATTCTCAATCTTTGTCAATTATGATTTTTTATCTTAATTTGATTTCCATGAAATTATTTCCAAAATATGCCAAAACCAATCTTTTTGTGTCCACCTATGCCTTGCACGATTTGATTCACTTGCTAGTTGTATATGGGACCTGAAATGTGCACAAAATCTTAAGGTTTGAATGGTTTGGATATTTTCATGATTTATTTTGATTTAAATTGATTTAATTGAAATAAAAAATCAAAATAAAGTGCACAAATAAGATAAAGACAAGTGTAAAGAGCTAGGGCTCGTGGACCATGCTACCAACTCAAAACAAGTGCAAAAAGTTAGGCCCATTTGACAAAAAATTGCAATTTGAGGCATTTTTGACTTCTGGCAATTTTGCAAAAAAGGTCAACTTCACCAATGCACAACTTCTTCAATTTTGACTCTTTGAAGGTGTTCTTGGACTTTTTAGAAAGCTTAAGATGTTATATAAACAACCTTTTTGGTCTCATCTCAATTGAGTATTCCATGTTCATGTATGAAGCTTTGACAAAAAGGTGTTTTTGTTGACTTTTCAAAATGACCTATAATGTCCAAATTCATAACTTCTTATGAGTGCATATTTTGAACTTGGGAGATGAAGATGGATTGTAGAGAATCACATCCTCTTCAAAATGAGCTTTGTATGGGTCATTTATCATAAAGTATGAGAAAGTTATGCTTGGTCAAAGTTGAGTTGACTTTTTCTACAAAATCCTAATTTAGCAACTTTTGGGTTTTGATGAATTGTGAGCAATCCTTGATGAATCATGATCAAACTTTGATCAAATGATGAATAATACTTAAAAATTATAATGTTGACCAAAAATCTTGAAGTTTGACTGTATGTGGGCCACAATTGACTTTTGCCCTAGCAAAGTCGATTTTCAGGCTTTTGAGCAATTGACTGAGCAAACTTCCTCTGCAAGGCTTGAAACTTGACATGGATGATCTTGAGAACATATTAGGACAATGGTGAACATTTGGGATCACTTGGACTCAAGTATCTTGATGCAACATGAAACCCTAATTTGAGGTATACTGCCTTAGGAGGGAGCTTGTCTAGTCAACCCTTGGACTTCCTTGAGCAATTTGAAGACCTCACTTAAAATGTATTGAGAAATAATGGAGGGAAAATTTTGGGGTACAACAGCTGCCCCTGTTCAATCTTCTTAAACCTGAGGATGTAGATTGGCTTGCCTGCCTTTCGTGATCTGAAGGTTGAAGATGAGTGAACACTAGAGTTCCCAGAAATTTGCACTCGCATGAAGTGGTACTTGTCTTGTGATGTCGAGAATGGGCTTATAGATGCCATTTGGAGATTGATGATGGAAGATGGGCTTAAAGATGCCATCCGAAGGAGTGTCGATCGCATAAGAGATTCCTTAGCGAGAGCTTGTATACCTGTTATTGAGCAAGATTCCACTAGGGAATGGTGGTCTCTGTCTTAAGAGAAATATGAATTTTAGGAGCTTCGGTCGTCCGTTATTCTACTGGGGAATCATCTCTTGGTCGAAGAGGTGAAAATGAACTACTATCTGGTCGTGATCCAAGCTTCATAGTGATAAGATCGACTGCTATCTGGTCGTAATCTAGGCTTTACAGTGACTTACTGGGGAGATGAGATTAAACTTGATATTCGGTCGTAATCCAAGCTTCACAATTTCTCAATTCTTATCTGGTCGTAATCCAGGCTTCAGGAGGAATTCAGTTGTTATCCGTTCGCATCTGGGCTTTAACTTGAATTTAGGGCACACTAATATCCGGTCGACTCCGGGCTTCTTAGTAATTGTCCATGTAAAATTGCTATTTGGTCGAAATCCAAGCTTCACAATGTTTCATACCATTATCTGGTCGAATCCAGTCTTCATGGTGTCTTGTATTGCTATCTGGTCGAATCCAGGCTTCACAATACCTCACTTCTTATCTGGTCGAAATCCAGCCTTCAGAAGAAATCAAGTGGTTATCCGGTCGCATCCGGGCTTCCATTTGATTTTAAGACCTTCTAATATCTGGTCGACTCCGGGCTTCATAATAATTGGTCGGGTGAACTGCTATTTGGTCGAACCCAAGCTTCGCAGTGTCCCTTATTGTTATCTGGTCGTAATCCAGGCTTCAGTGTTCTTTACCGCTATCTGGTCGTAATCCAGGCATCACGATGTTTCATACCATTATCTGGTCGAATCCAGTCTTCATGGTGTTCGGGGAAATCAAGATATTATCCGGTCAAATCCGGGCTTCATAACTTGCATTAAAGATATACCACTATCTGGTCGTAATCCAGGCTTCGTAGTATTCTTGGCTTCTATCTGGTCGTAATCCAGGCTTCACAACGTCTTCTACCACTATCTGGTCGAGTCCAAGCTTCATGGTGTCTTGTGTTGCCATCTGGTCATAATCCAAGCTTCATAATAACTTGTTAAGCTGCTATCCAATTGAATCCGGGCTTCATAGTTTGTGTTTATGATATACCACTATCTGGTCGAATCGAGGCTTCATGGCGTCTTTGTACTGCTATTTGGTCGTAATCCAGGCTTCACAATAACTTGTTGGGGATTAAACTACTATCCAGTCGAATCTGGGCTTCATAGCTTGTTTAAGAGATACCACTATCTGGTCGTAATCCAGGCTTCGCGGTATTCTGATACTGTTATCCGGTCGTTCTCCGGGCTTCATAATATGATGGAGAAATCAAGATATTATTCGGTCGTACCCAGGCTTCATAGCTTGAACTTTGTGAGAATTTGATTGTTTTCCTGAAATGTAAAGAGTTAGTCGTATGTAATGCTATGATGCATGACATGTATTACGCAATGATGTTCTTAAAATAAATGAGATTGTGTTGTATGATGCGTATATGCATGTCATGATGTATGGATGTGTAATGTTTTTATGATGTTCTCTAGCTGGGGAAAATAAATCCTGGACTACTGTTGGAGAATAAAAAGAGTTTCGCTCGCTGAGGATAACGACTGAAGATGACTTGAGAATAAATTGGCAGGAGAATAATTCTGCTAGAGAATAAACTGGTGAGAGAATGACTCTGTGGGGAAGAGCTACTTTGTCAGAAGATTCGCTGATTTGGAGAAATAACCTCGGCTGAGGATGAATTACCGTTGCTGGTGTTGATGAACTCTGTCGGGGATAAAATTTCTGCTTGTGGGAGAAATAAACTCCACTGGGGATAGTCTTCTAGCGTTGGTGATAGATAAACTCTGCTTGGGGAGAATTCTGCCGACTTATTAGCGCTTACGAACTTCAGCTGGGGAGAGCTAACACCACTGTCTTTTGGGTATCTTTTACTCTGCGGGGAGTGTATGTATATTTAGTCATATTCTTCAGCTGGGTCTATCCCTGTACCTAGCGAATAGAGAAACTGTAAGGTTTGGACATTTCTTGTTTGCCCCTCTTTCTGGAATTACGAGTAATCGTCTTTCGTTTCTCATGTAAGTATTTATGAGCAACAATTATTTTCAAATGCATATATCAAGAATGAATCATTGGACGTTCTCGCAAAACAAAACAGGAAAAGAAAAACCATTTTGAAATTTTATTGTAAAATGAATTGTATTGATTTTTAAGTAAGCCTGTAACGGGCGTTTTGTACAAGAGGATGACGTCCTAGTAAGAGAACGCCGCCGAAAGATAGAAAATATACAATTTGTGAAAAACAAAGAAAAACAGCTATGTGAACGATCCCATTGGGTTCCAACTCTGCTATTGCCTTTATATCTTCGAGCGTCTCATCACTTTTCTACTTGGTTGAAGGTAGATCAGATTGATTGGCGTTGTCCGAGCTTGATAGTCGATACCGAATTCTGGTTGCAAGATGATCCAATGAGACATAGTGTTACACTTTAATCCCTAATTTTTGCCTGGACCGCCCTTTCGGGTTTTCAGTACACCGGGATACCCTTTTTTGCCCAAGCCGACTTTTCAGGTTTTCAACTTGCCGGGTGTACAATTTTTTCATTTCATCCCTTATTTTTGCCTAAACCCTTTTGGTTCGCCGGGAAGCCCTTATTTTTGCCTAGGCCAGTCGACCTAGCGGGTCTTTGATTATGCGTTGTATTTTTTCACTATGTCTGCATTGACGGGGTGAGGAAGGTCGTCACCATCCATGGTGGTTAGAATCATAGCTCCTCTTGAGAAAATGTTCTTAACCACAAATGGCCCTTCGTAAGTGGGGGTCCATTTGCCCCTGGGATCACCTTGTGGCAGTATGATGCATTTGATCACCAGATCCCCGACTTGATACTCTTGTCGTCTGACTTTCTTGTTAAATGCCTTGACCATTCGCTTTTGATACGCCTGACCGAGACAAATAGCAGTAAGTCTCTTCTCGTCGATTAAGTTCAACTGATCAAGCCGGGTCTAAATCCAATCGTCCTTGCTCAAACCTGCATCCTTCATAATCCGAAGAGAGGGTATCTGGACTTCAATGGGTAAGACTACCTTCATGCCATACACTAATGAATAGGGTGTTGCCCCTGTTGACGTCCGCGCTGAGGTACGGTACCCATGAAGAGCGAATGGTAACATCTCATGCCAGTCTTTGTATGTCACCGTCATCTTCTACATAATCTTCTTGATGTTCTTATTAGCTGCTTCAACAGCCCCATTCATCTTCGGCCGGTAGGGAGAAGAGTTGTGATGCTGTATCTTAAATTGTTTGCAGAGTTCGATGATAATCGTATTGTTGAGATTTGTACCGTTGTCCGTAATGATCCTCTCTGGTACACCATATCGACATATCAAATTGTGTCGGATGAACCGCGCCATAACGTTCTTGGTTACTGTAGCGAAGGAAGCTGCTTTAACCCACTTCGTAAAGTAATCAATAGCTACCGGAATAAAACGATGCCCGTTGGACGCAGTAGTTCTGATCTCGCCGATCATATCGATGCCCCACATTGCAAAGGGCCAAGGTGCCATGAAAACATTCAGAGGAACTGGAGGTACATGCACCTTATCAGCATAGACTTGACACTTATAACAAGTCCGAGAATGATGATAACAATCATCTTCCATAGTAGACCAATAATATCCTTCCCGTAGGATTTTCTTTTCCATAGTATGTCCACTGGAATGAGTTCCGAAGGTACCTTCATGTAACTCCGCCATAATCCTTTCTGCCTCGTTCTTGTCCACACATCACAGTAAGGTTGAGTCATGGTTACGCTTGTAAAGGATACCATTACTGATGAAGAACTTCGCAGCGAATCTCCTCAGTAACTTCTTATCATTAACAGATGTCCCCTCGAGGTATTCCTGAGCCTCAAGTTACCTTTTTACCTCATGAAACCAGGGTTTATCTGCTACCTCTTCAGTCTCGATGCCACAACAATGTGCGGGTTCGTCCAACCTCTCAATGGTAATCTGGGGAGCTTCATTGTCCCATCTAACCTTGAACATAGAAGACATGATAGCTAGCGCGTCCGCTAACTGATTCTCCTCTCTGGGGAAGTGTTCAAAGATTATCTCCTCGAAGTGTGGAAGCAACGTCAGTACATACTCCTTGTAAGGAATAAGATTTGGGTGCTTCGTATCCCACTCGCCTTTGATCTGACTGATCACTAAAGCAGAATCTCCGAATACACTCAAGAACTTAATCCTCAGGTCAATAGCTGCTCGAAGACCCGTGATGCACACTTCATACTCCGTCATATTGTTGGTGCAGTTAAAACATAATAGGGCGGTGAATGGAGTATGACAGCCTTCAGGAGATATAATCACGGCGCTAATGCCATTACCTAATGCGTTTGAAGCTCCGTCAAAATACATAGACCATCGGGATCCCTCCTCGGGTCCTTCATCCGGTCCAGGTTTTTCACAGTCAGTCACCAACATGATGTTCTCATCCGGGAACTCGAAATTCATGGATTGGTAATCATCCACGGCCTGATGCGCCAAATGATCTGCCAACACGCTACCCTTGATTGCTTTTTGGGTTGTGTATTGGATATCATACTCAGTTAAGATCATCTTCCATCTTGCTATTCTTCTGAACAAGGCAGGCTTTTCGAAGATATACTTGATTGGGTCCATTTTTTATATCAATAGGGTAGTGTGAGTCAGCATATACTGTCTCAGCCGGCGAGTAGCCCATGCCAAAGCGCAACAAGTTTTCTCAAGAAGTGAGTATCGGGTCTCACAGTCGGTAAAATTTTTGCTAAGGTAGTAAATAGCGTGCTCTTTTCCGCCAGACTCGTCATGCTGCCCCAGCACGCACCCCATTGAATTGTCAAGTACTATCAAGTATAAGATCAAAGGTCTTCCTTCTACTGGAGGCATCAGAGTAAGTGGCTCTTGGAGGTATTCCTTGATCCTTTCGAAAGCAGTCTGACACTCATCATTCCATTTTACCACTTAATCTTTCTTCAGCAGCTTGAATATCGGCTCACAAGTAGCAGTCAGATGAATCGGGCAATGTAATTCAGACGTCCCAAAAAGCCTCTTACTTCCTTTAGTAACAGTCTAGCAAGTTCCCCAGGTACTTCACAATCATCCTCACCTTCGTCCTCGGCTTGGTTGATCGGATTTTCGAAGTCATAACTGGCAGTAGCAGAGTCGTTATCAATGGGATCCAGAGTGGATGTGGATCGGCATTATGATATGTGAGTGTGTGTAAGAAAATAGTTGTTTTATAAAGTGCAAGGTAGAAAGGAAAAACAAGGAGCGCAAAATTTGTAATGCAAGAAAACATCCAATGCTTTATTGATGATATATGAAAATGACAAATAATAAGCCCCCACAAACAAAGCCACAGTGCCTCGGGCAAGGCACCGGGCCGTAAAGTTTTAAACTGTCTGTTATAAATCTCAAAACAAAAGTCAATTATTGTGTATTAAAAGAAACGGGCACGAAGTCCTTCTCCGTCCAGTTGTTCAAGCCACCATTGGTAGTCGGGTAAATCCAGTTGTCAAATTCTGACTCTTCTTCATCATCTTCAATTGCATTCACTCCCGGATTACTGACGCGCAAAAGAGGTCTTCCAATCTGCACGCGCCGAATAACCCTTTGAGCCTCTGCAGTAAATCCCAAATCAAACTTGTCAGTTTTGTGTGCAAAGTCAGGGAGTCGTCCCCAATTTGCACACCCACCTTGATCAATTACGCCCTGACATCCTTGAGGGAAGCCATCTTCATCGGAGGCTTGTCAGCAACAACTTCAGACGACGCTAGAGTCTGGGGGACCTCTTCAAAGTTCTGACACGGGGTTTCAATGAACTCTCCATCCATCTCCACATACCAGAAGGAGTTAAGATGACTCACCATGTACTCCTCTTCCCCTTGTACTGTAAAAATCTTCCCTTTTACTGGATATTTCAACATCTGATGGAGCATAGAAGTCATTGCCCCAACCTTATGAATCCAAGGGCGGCCCAACAAGCAAGAATAAGATGGTCGGGTATCCATCACATAGAACGTAGATGCAAAATTCTGAGAGCCAACTTTAATAGGGACGTCCACCTCCCCGTGCACCATCCTTTTTGACCCATCGAAAGCTCTAACCACAATATTACTCGGCTTCAAAACCAAACCTTCACAGTCTAGACGGTCTAATGCTTTCTTTGGTAAAACATTCAATGAGGACCCAGTATCCACCAGCACGTGAGCCAGAGTAGTTCCCCTGCACTCGATCGAGACATGCAAAGCATCGTTGTGATTCCTTACTTTAGCAGTCAGATCTGCGTCTGAGAAACCCAACCCGTTGTCGGCAGTCAAACTAGCCACATAGTCTCTGAATTGATCATCAGAAGTTTCCTGCGGCAGATGCGCAACTTTGAGGAAAGCAATTAAAGCCTTTGCGTGGGCTTCATAACACAATAACAAGGATAGCATGGAGATTTTCAACGGGGTCTTCCCCAACTGCTCGACTACGTTGTAGTTGCTCTTCTTGATAATCTTCAGAATTTCCTCTATCTCCTGCTTAGAAGTTTCTACAATGAGCTTCTTAGGAGCCTCCGTCCGGGCAGGCTCACCTGTAACCTCTTTGAACCCGAGTGTCAAATGACTCAGCGATAGGGTTGATAACTGGAGTAAGAATTGGAACAGTAGCTGATGTACTGGCAGATGGAATAGCAATAGGCTTTTGAACAGTCGGAGGGGAAATTTCAGGAGAGAAGAGTCTTCCACTTCGGGTGACCTTGCTAGACCTGACAATATTGTTGATATTAGCATCAGCTTCTTCAATCTTTAAGTCTTGCTTAATCCCATGGTAATATACATCGGCCCCATAGTGCCAAGGGAGAACCTTATCCGAAGTGTATGGGATAGGACCAGGGATAGTAATGATCAACAAAGCGATTCTCGAAACATATGTAATCCTAACAGGCTTTCTCGAGGAAGCCTGGGAAGGATTGGCGGAAATGGTAAGGATGGCAACATATTCAATTGGAATTAACGGAATCAAAGTCTTCTCGAACATGATCTCTTTGTTATCCATCAGACGTTGAACACCTGATTTCAATAAATGGCAACCAGCAGGCAGAATTGAACATAGGTGGCAACCTTCGCCATAGCCCGGAAATAAACTGGCCAACAATAGGTTCTTCTTCACTGTCATCAAAGGAGTAGAAACTTCTTCCACGGAGGTCACAAATAAATCAGTGTCATTATCAGAGATCACAGGGCTAGGACCCTTTTCTTTCTCTTGATTCTCTCCTCCTTTGGATGAATGAGATAGATCAGCTCCCTGTCACAACCTATTCCCAAATCTGTGACCCATATTCAGAAGAACCACCTTCTTCTTCTTCTTCTTCTCCTTCAGGATGAGCGTCTTCAAATCTTCTTGTCCTTTATCCAAGTTCAAGAACATCTCTTGGAATTGGGCATTCTGTTCCTGAAGAGCTTTAATGGCTTGATCGGTAGGTATTTCAGAAGACATTTTGTGCTGAAATAAACAACGAAGAAGATGAGAAACCTGTAACGGTACCTGTAATGACGTGCATGATAATGGAATGCGTATGAAATGATTTCAATGACTTTGGGAGATTTAAATTTGTAAAACAAAAATGAAACACACTTTATTAGATTAAATTGTAACAATGTTTTACAATTCCTTTAAGGCATTTACAAAGAAATAATTGAAAAGCAAATCTAAACTAGAAACAATAAAAGACATCAAAAATCCCATGGTCGCTTCCCCTTCGTGCTGACATAATCATTGATTGTCCTCTCGTTCTCAAGTTGCCTCGTGAGCTTCAAGATCTTCCTTTCCTACTCATGATACTTCTCCCGATAGGCATCCCTTTCTTCCTTCAACTGAATCCAGGATCTCTTCAATGCCCCAAGCTCAGTAGGCATGTAGGGATAAAGGACCGTATAAGGAACACCTTCTTCATTGGTAGGCTCCACAATCACTGGCAGCACAGCTTCGTAAGGCATCCCAAGCTTTTGAGCTCGAGCTCGGACCCACTGGAGAGAAGTCTTCGGTCCCAGCTCGTGAGGGTCAGACCTATTCACCATGCCCCAGGCTCGTATAAACCTTCGACGATGCTCATCCACGTCCCCCTTGTAGTAAAAGACAATATCTGTAAGCAGTAGCTCATGAGGACCGTCTCTCCGAGCGCGACCAAACTATCGTAGAGCTAAGAAAGGACTGTAGGTTATTCCTCCTCTAATTCCAAGCAATGGGACATTAGGGTATCCCCCACATCAATCGATGACAGCAGTATCCTCCATAGCCTTAGAACTCCAAATAATGTCCGTATGAGCAAGGGACATTATCTTGTAAGCCCAACCTAAGGCTTCCTCATTCTTCAATACAGACTTGGGGAGATGCAAAATAAACCACCTCTCCAGCTGCGGCATGGAACACATGAGGGTCCCTCTTCTTCGCACAGTACGAGTATAGAGGGCATGTAGGATATCACCCAGAAGAGTAGGCACAGGATTACGGGACAAGAAGATCTTAACCGTATTCACATCTATGAAGGGGTCTAGATTTGGGAAGAGAACCAAACCGTAGATGAGGAGAGCCAAGATATCTTCAAAAGCTTGAAAGTCCAAATTATCCCAGAACAGTTGAGCTTAATCAATCAGAAATTTAGCCAAGAAACCTTTAACCCCGCTCCGTGTCTCCCAGTTGGATACTACATCAGCCCTTTTTAGATGTAAGGCTGAAGCAATGTCCTAAGGTCTAGGAACCTACTCCAAACCTGTGAAGGGTGTCTGCTCGAGGATGGATATGACCAATAAATAAGAAAACTCCTCCAAAGTGGGAACTAGCTGATAATCCGGGAAGGTAAAATAATGATGCACCAGATCAAAGAACTGAAAAAGGACGCTCATTATCTGCTCATCCAACTTTGAAGTGACCAAGATAAGGAGCTGACCATGTCTTCTAACGAATGAAGAAGTATCAGGAACTTTTGAGACTAACTCTCTGAGCTGAGCAGGTATTTGCACGAAGTTAACTCGAATGGTGTTTCTGCGCATGGAAGCCATGATCTACAAAACAGAACAAAGATAAATCCCCTCGGTCTTTAAAATGGTTCACGTAATGAAGCATGCATTCTATGTTATGATGCATGATGTTATGGTAAAACACACAACAGGTATAGCAGGTAACAAACATGGTAAAAGCAAACAATTCACACAAGAGCCCTTAAGTTTCAGTCTTGCTTGGAGTCTAGGTACTACCCTCTTGAAGTTCAGTTGGTTCAACCTGTCCTAATAATAGTAACCGGGTTCTAGAGGTTCTCAATATCACTGACCATCCTCCATCGATCATGGTTTCAGCTCACGCAATCTTTTCTTGCGGCCGGAACTATCTCGAGAGTATGGTATCAATGAGTGTAGTATCGAGTATCAACCAGTTCCCAGCTTTATACCGAGACCGACTATCTCACTACTTCCTATAGCCAAGTTGGTCAATTATAGGTTCTAAGGTCAGTTGATGCTTAACAACACACATAGCAGCCCCGTATTCTCCTCGTTTCTCCATGAAGGATACCGGTACCAACCAATGTGCCATATCAACGTAGCTACTACTTCAACCGTATCGGTCTACACCGTACAGTTCCCTCACAGTTTATTGCTACTTACCTAAAAGGTGTCCCCCAGATCCGGGTTAGGATATATAGTAACTCCAATACAAAGCCCACAAAAATAAAGCAATCAAATCAAACAATAGAAGCAATATGATGAACTATTCCTAAGGTATACCCCACTTATAACTCCCTAGCAAAGTTTCCAGTTCTGTGATACGGTGGAAGAACCGGAACTATTTTTTAGGAAAATGTTGGTTTGCGTTTTTCGTTTGTGTTTGAAAAATGTCGCGGTAAGCAAGAGTCGCCACCGACTTTTATTTTATCCAATTGGAAAGGAAAAAAGCACAGAAAAATTCCTTTTTTTTAGATTTTGAGTACGGGGGGTAGATTATAGAAAGGGAAGGTATTAGCACCCTTTCTATCCGTAGTTTTCTACAAGCTCTTAGGTACTTGCTCATCATTTTAAAATTGCTTATGTGTTTGTGTGTTTGAAAAGTTTTTGTTTTACTTCAATTTAACCCTTGCTTTTGTCTTCAAGAGTGTTACGAAGTCGTTTTGAAAACTTTGTTTGGAAAGAGTGTAAGTGTGGAAAAGTTTGTTTTGAGCAAGTACCTACTAGCATCTACCTACTCGAAAAAAGAATGTTTTTGTCCTTGTTTCCTTCAGACAACGTTATCCCACTATTAGTGAGTAGGTAGCACCGTCGTTGGAGTTTGTAAGGGTCAATTCGAAAAGGGACGTACGATCACTAAAGCAATGTTAGGACGTCTTAGTAATAACCCTAATGTCTTAAGATCATATTCGAGGCAAAATTTCCGAGGCAACATTTCCGAACGGGACATTTGATCTTTGTTTAGACAAGAGAGCGACCACTAAAATGCCCTATACTTAATGATCGTTTACCGAAGGCAACCGAAGTGAGAGTATACCCTAGGAGTGCGCATGTGCGAGTGATTCAATTTCAAGTTTATTATCTTTGAACATTTAGGGTTTGCTAATTGTTTTAATTTTAACATACATTCTTGTCATGCAACTCTATTACCATACATCTAACAGTTAATGTTTGCAGAATTTAAAATGTGGAAAGTAAAGCTACACTATTACAAGGCTTCGGGTGAAATTAATTACATAGCCAAATAACCCGTCAAAATGATAAATGAAAGGAAAAAGACCTAATTAATCTATTACATTCTGTGAGCAGTTACATCAATATGGTAAAAATAAATAAGCGCGCGAAGAATAGAGAACGAAAGGAAATTAGAGTTTTGACCCCGTCTAACCTAATTATAAAAGAATTATTTTTTTGTTGTTTTTGACTATTTTTTAAAGAAAAATAAGATTTTAAATTAAATACAAGCAAACCTAATTACTAATTAAATCAAATTAACAAAATTAAATTATTTGACCTATTTTTGTATTTTGTTATTTTTTGAGAAAAGGAAAATAGAAATTAGATTAAACAAAAACCCTAGTTTCTAATTTATTTTAATTTATTTACAAAAGAATTAAAGTTACCCTAAAATTAAATAAACTAATTAAATTAATTTTTGTATAAAAAATAAAACCTAAATCTAATTGGATGAAAATTGATTTTATGGTTTTTATAAAAAAAAAAAAGAATTAATTTTTGTTAGTCAAAATAATTTAAATAAATTAAATAAAAGAGAAAAAAAAGAAGAGAAAAGAGTATTGGGCCTGTTTGTAAGCAATTTTGGGGTGTGTCAACAACAATTCTGGGCCCAAAAGAAACTGATCCACGTTGACTTTCCAAGATTCCATGTCGTGCATTGACTAGGGTGCATCATGGTGATCTTAATGGTTGAGCCTTGAGGGTGTATGGTGGTCTCCATGCCTTGTATGCATGCCTTATCATCTAAATAAAAATAACATGAAACATGGGGGGACCTGGGATTCGAACCCAGGTCCTATGGCCTTTTCCACCTGCCTTGTTACCAACTGAGCTGAGTGCGCGTGTTGTATGTCAAATAACAATTAAACAATATATTAAAAAACAAACAAAATATGAATTATCCGCGCGAAATTCAAACGAAGCAATCAGGGGTTGCCACGCCATCGTCCTTGTCCTCTCTCCGTTGGTAAAAGTCAGAGACTTTTACCTACGGAAAAACGTCCGTCGCTATAAACCCTGCATATCTCAAAATCACACACAGGAATAAAAAATGAAGTCTAATGCCATGAATCAAATTGCCTTGGCCTGCTAAGCATTATGGTGCCCTTCTTGTGGACCAATTTTACCTGTATATCCTAAAACGAGACAACAAAACCTAGCAATGGTGGATTCTGATATAGTCAACAAAAATGCAATTAATGGTTATGAATAGCTTGCAAATGCTTCAAGAAATAAGAATATGTAAGTAATTCATGCTACAAGTGCCAAAATAATATGATTCGATTTCAAGAAATAGCCATGGTCGTGAATCACTTACAGTGAGTTCTAGCGCAGGAAAATGCTTGCTTTTGATTGCTATGGCTTCCTTGAGTGTCCAGGAAACAAAAGAGATGGCTTAGGAGTCTTGAAACTGCATGGAAGTTCAAAATCAGATCACCACTTTCTTTGAGTTTTTTCAAGTTTGGTTCTGCCTCTTCATGCCTAAAAACCTTTGTATTTTTGTCTGCAATTGTCCACTATATACCACTGATTAAATTAGGGTTACAAAAGTGTTCTCAATCTTTGTCAATTATGATTTTTGATCTTGATTTGATTTCCATGAAATTCTTTCCAAAATAGGCCAAAATCAATCTTTTTGTGCCCACTTATGCCTTGCACGATTTGATTCACTTGCTAGTTGTATATGGGACCTGAAATGTGCACAAAATCTTAAGGTTTGAATGATTTGGATATTTTCATGATTTATTTTGATTTAAATTGATTTAATTGAAATAAAAAATCAAAATAAATAGAACAAATAAGATAAAGACAAGTGGAAAGAGCTAGGGCTCGTGGACCATGCTACCAACTCAAAACAAGTGCAAAAAGTTAGGTCCATTTGACAAAAAATTGCAATTTGAGGCATTTTTGACTTTTGGCAATTTTGCAAAAAAGGTCAACTTCACCAATGCATAACTTCTTCAATTTTGACTCTTTGAAGGTGTTCTTGGATATTTTAGAAAGCTTGAGATGTTATCTAAGCAACATTTTTGGTCTAATGTCAATTTAGTCTTCCATGTTCATGTATGAAGCTTTGATAAAAAGGTGTTTTTGTTGACTTTTCAAAATGACCTATAATGTCCAAATTCATAACTTCTTGTGAGTGCATATTTTGAACTTGAGAGATGAAGATGGATTGTAGAGAATTTCATCCTCTTAAAAATTAGATTTGGATGGGTCATTTATCATAAAGTATGAGAAAGTTATACTTGGTAAAATTTGAGTTGACTTTTCCTGCAAAATCCTAATTTAGCAACTTTTGGGTTTTGATGAATTGTGAGAAATCCTTGATGAATCATGATCAACCCTCGATAAAATGATGAATAATACTTCAAAATGAGAATGTTGACCAAAAATCTTGATGTTTGACTGTATGTGGGCCATAGTTGACTTTTGCCCTAGCACAGTCAATTTTCAGGCTTTTGAGCAATTGACTGAGCAAACTTCCTCTGCAAGGCTTGAAACTTGACATGGATGATCTTGAGAAAATATTAGGACAATGGTGAGAATTTTGGATCCCTTGGACTCAAGTATCTTGATGCAACATGAAACCCTAATTTGAGTTAGACTGCCTTAGGAGGGAGCTTGTCTGGTCAACCCTTGGAGTTCCTTGAGCAATTTGAAGACCTCACTTGAAATGTATTGAGAAATATGGGAGGGAAAATTTTAGGGTACATTAGATAGGAGAGATGTCCTGGACATCTTGCTCGATATCATACTTAGAGTCAGTTTTTTCACCTATTACAACTTTCTTTTTACTCTTAGACCTCTTTATAGCATCCTCATCATCATCTGTGGAGCTTTCAGGTCTAGCTTTTATTTTACTAGAGTGAGAAACCACTTTACTTCCGGGCTTTGGGGGTCCATACATGGTTTTATTCTTGGTTGTCTTGGAAGGGGGTGTGACACTTGCATCCTTCACTTTTCTGGATTTAAGCCTTCTTTCAATACCAAGCACCACATTAGTAATGAGCTCAATGTCAGATAGCTCATCTACATTAACTACATTCTCAGCATTTTGACCTTCTGCATCCTTGGAGGCAGAAACATCTTCCTTAAAAGGAGAATTCCCCTCAGCATCTTGTTCAACATTTTCTTCTTCCACTTCCTTTAGAGCAAAGGTAGTAAGCTTCTCAAGTATGCTTTCAGCAGCATCTTTCTTGAAGATGGATGATTCAACAACACTTTTAAGGTTACTTCCTTTGCTATCCGGAGGAGGCATTAGAGCAAGAGAAGTAGGAATATCAGGAATGTTGTACCCCAAAATTTGCCCTCGCATTTTTCCACAAGAAATCTCAGCTTCAGGCATTTCCTGATTTTTTAAACTGGCTCAAGAATCGGACAAACGGACTTTTCTCATCAGTCAAACAAAAATTAGGGTTTTATTGATTTTTAGGACTCTGGATTGCTTCAAATAATTGGCTTAGGGTTTTGGTTGATTCTGGCTCAATTTTGATCAGGTGGACGTTCTTTGGCATTGAATCAGGAATTAAGGTTTTATGGGCATATTCTCAGAAAGATTAAAATTCCACAGCACTTTGCAAGTTACTCCGAGATTCGGGTCGAATTCGCATTGTTTTTAATTTAATCAGTAAGAGGAGGCAGTTGGTTTGAATTCACCAAGTCAAAGGATATGCGCAGTTTGGAATTACAGTGTTTGAAATCAGTGAAAAGAGAGAACGCGCCTGATCAGTGTTTTGATTAACTATTGATTCGCTTTGAAGATACCAGGTTTAATTGATCAATGTGCTAAAGTATTGTTTATTTAAATTATTTATTATTCTAAATTAAGTGATTGAAATTTATTTTTTTCAATTATTTTAATTCAAAGAGTTTTAAATAAATAAATAAACAATAAAGAAAGAGGAAATAGAATTGGTTGGATAATAAAGACTTTTATTGATATTTGAATTATTTGTACAATTATTGTTTATAATTTAATTACAAACAATGGTTTACATTAATTTAAATATTAAATAAAAAGAAAACTATCCTATTTTTTCTAATTCTTCAGTCTTCATTTAGTACCCCTCCATCCATTTTTTTATCTGCAAAAGAAGAAAAGTCAGTGATTGATAATTAATTAAAGACAGATAAAATTGCAATCATCATTAAAAGCCACTGATGGGGATCAGTTAACCCTCTCTGCAAATCACGGGATCGCTCCCGGTTCACAAAGAGGGACGAGTTTTATTTGCTAAAGTATGAATGCACAAAAGCCAAATTGCATAATTCAAAGTCTCAAACTCCAAGTTCAAACCCAACTAAAAATCAAAGTACAACTTTCTGCCAAAAATATAAAGCATACTGTCACAAAGATATCAAAAGATCCAAAGTGTAAGAAGCTGGCCAAAGAAGATATGCAGAGAAAATGGGATATGCAACAACTACACTTTCATCATTTCCCCATGTGACCTTTTCAGAAAAGTACAGAAAAAAGCATAGTTTAATATTTAAACTGTACTGAGAGAGAGAAAAAGAAGAGATAAGATGCCGGTTTTCAGGCTTAGGCAGGCAGAGATAGGAAGAAACATATAACACACAAGAACAACACAGTTCAGCAGGAGGATATACAAGAAAATATACAAACTCCCACTGCATAAACCTGAACAAAAGAAAAACACTTCAAAAAAACTCACAACCTGCATATGCAAGCAAACCACATACTGAAGCAAACACAAATCTCAGAAACCAGCAATACATGGCCTAAAAACCTCATAACCATACAAACCTGCTAAGCCTGTACCTGCTACAGAAAAGGCCTAAACATCAAAAACATGTTCAAGGCCAAACCTGAAACCTGCTGTCTGCATTATCACAACCTGCCTAAGCATTACTAAAACCTTGGCCTAAGCAACTAGAACCAAGTTCAAGGTTAAAGCACAAAACTCACATACTGTCAAAACCAAAACTATACACCAAACAACCATTAACCTGCTAGAGATACCAAAGCCATCAACCTGATGCATCTAAGTTGAAGCTTAACACAAACCTGCCAAAGCTCAAAATCTGCTTATCATCAAACTCAACTTCACAAGCCAGAACCCAACCTGCCTAATGTATCAACCTGAAGCTAAAAACCCACAGAAGCAACAATAACACATCAAGCATTCAGGGCCAACTCTGAGCCCTCAGAAGGACATCATCACTGGGCGAGGAAAAATCAACATTCAAGGCATCCAACACAAGCATTCAAAAGTATACTGATACATAAGCATATTCAAAGGCAACTCAAGCCCTCAGAACCCTAAGTTCTTCATTGGGCCAGCAAGCAGAACAATACAAGCATCTCAAAGCGACAACTCAAAGCATACAGAAGGAGGAGAAGAAAGAAATATTCCAACAGGCAACAAGGGCAACTAAACCCTAGGCCTCAGAAGAAGCTCTTCATCATAGGCAACACAAGAAGGCAAGTTCAGGGCAACTAAGATAGAAGACGTTTCAACAAGCATACAATGACGGTAACGAGGGGCAAACCAACGAAGAAGAAGAGATAAAGAAGTGAATATTAAAAGGGTTTTCAGTGCAAATGAAAATCATCATCAAACCCTAAAGTAGCAAAAGGTAAAGGTTACCAAAGCGCAAGCCCAGCATCCTCACTGTCGTCCCGCTCGTCCCGGCCTCCTAGCGCACGTCCAACCGTCCTCTGCCATCCCCAAGGTTAACACTTCTTTTTTTTCTTTCTTTCAAAAATACCTCAGATAATCATGTGAGAAAAAACGAATTTAGAATCAAAACGAATCAAAATCATAACATGCAGTAATCGATAAACCCTAATGAAATAAGAAAGATGAAATCACCTCAAATCTGTCGCCCCAAAGTGTTGTTGGAGGGAAGGAGAGGTCGGAAGTGCCGGTGACCATGGACAAACGGGAGAAAAACTCAGAGATTCAGAAAAGCGAACGGAGAAGACGAAGAAGAAAAGTACGAACGGCGCTGTACAAACCCTAAGCCTTTTGTTCCAACTGAACAACAATTCCAAACCCTAAATTGTTTTGAGTCCAACATGGGCCTTGCCCGTCTCTGCATGCCTAAGCCCAAATCCTTGCTCCAATTCACACCCCCCTCTTTGAGCCCATTTCTAACCTATTTCAAGCCTTTTACTTAAATTAACATAGAACATTTTCTTTTATACTTAAAACCTTTTAATACAAAAATTCTTTTTCTAACTTAATATATTTTAATAAAAATACACTCTTGTTAATATACATTATTAATTGAAGAATACATTTTTCTTAAACATTTAATTAAGATACTTTTTTTTTCTCTACATCATATAATTAAAATTGAAGATACCCTTCTATTCTTTTAATTAAAATATATTTTGTACATAATAAGTAAATATACATTTTTGCATAATTTAATTCCTTAAAATACTTTTGTACGTAACACATGAAAATATACTTTTTATACATAATTAAAACCTAGAAATATTTTCTTAAAACATCATTTTCATAATTTAATTAGAGCTTGAACATTCAATTAAAACATTTCTTTTGTACATATTAAAAATATACAAATCAAAGATTCATTAAACGCATATTTAGGTCAAAGCAAATACCTGACATTACTTTCTTAAAATCATATTGTCACACATGTAAATAATCACATATACATATACATCTCACATTTACACAATACATTCGCATTGCTCCTATACATACTTGTTTATCTTATACGTTGATATTCGTCATTTACATTTGATCGCAAGTTCGATTTGGTTGTAACTTATTGGATACTATAAGTCTCATCCCCATTTGTGAATATTGTACCCCCACTCCCGGATACTACTTTGTAATAGCGTAGATTTTACATTTTCGCAATTTACCGCTTTCAATTATACCATGGTTAGACCTAGGGTTTGCATGTACATAAAATCAAACGCTAGATAACCTAATACAAGACAAATGCATGAAATCAATACACAATCACACTTGCACCCTCTAGGGTAATCCCACATGTTGCCTTCCAAAATGGGCCATGCTTGCACGTCGAGTATCCTTGGCAAAACAAATTCAAATGATCATAAGTCCGTCAAAATGTTGCCTAAACGGAATGATCATAGTCCCTTCAAAACAAATTGCCAAAGACACTTGGCACCATTGCATTCATGGTCCATACGACGACCCGCGCCCGTCCTGAATAAACTTCCTAAATGCAAGATTGTCCACCAAATCCAATGGTGGAACAAAATTGTTAAAAGGGGTTAAAACATAACAAAAACCTTTGAGTACAATAGGGTAGACAAAACTCTTAGTTACTTGAGATCGACTTGCAAAAACACTTGCCTTCTTTTCAAAAACCACAATTCATAACACTTTCAAACAAACTCTCAAAACATTTGAAACATCTTTTCGAAAAGATACACACTTTTGTAAAACACTCAAACACGAGTCAAATACATTGGTCGCCTAAGACAAGGCATCTTCTTCCAAAACATTTTCAAAAACACACACACACACACCATTTTCAAGCAATCGAAAATCAAGGCAAGTGATCTAAAAACCAAGTAACTAAGAGCCCATGGATAACCATGGATGAAAGGGGTGCTAATACCTTCCCTTTTCATAATCTACCCCCCGAACCCACGAAATATCTCAAAAGGTTTTTGCTGTGATTTTTTAACCTTTCCTTTAGGATAAAATAAAAAGTCGGTGGCGACTCTTGCTCAACCACACAAGTGCGAATACGAACGCAAAACACTAGTCAGTTCTCCCACCGTATCACAGAACTGGCGACTCTGCTGGGGAGAATTTTAAAGTGGGGTTACCTTAGGGTTTAGATCACTTTTACTTTCTTACTTTGATTGACTTGATTGCTTTATCATTTGGGTTCTTTGTTTGGGTTTGTTGTAAATCCTCCACCCGGATTTGGGGCACCTTTTTAGGTAAATAGCAAAAAACTGCGAGGGAACTGTGCGGGGTATACCGACATGGTTGAAGCAGTAAGCTATGTTAGAAGACATATTTGTGAGTACCGGTAACCCTTGAGTAGTCAAGGAGAGTACGGGGCCGCTGTGTGATGTCATGAAGCACTAACGAACTCTTAGAACCTTAATTGACCATCTTAGCCTTTTAGGGGTAGTGAGATGACCGACTTTGGTGCAGTCCGAAGTTGGTAGATCCTCGATACTACACTCTTTTAAGGATTGTTTCTTGGAATATTTTGGTCGCCAGTAAGTGGCTAAACCGAAACGATGAACACAGGAAACAATCCAATGATATTGAGCTCCTTAGAACCCGGTTTCTATTTTAGGACAGGTTTTAACCAACAAACTGAAAGAGGGTAGTATCTGAACCTCATGCAAGCCTAAACCTAAGGACTTGTTTGCTTTGTGTGAATATGTTTGCCTGTATATACACTCACTTGCTTGTGCATACATGTACATAACATCATGACATCATACCATAGCATTTTCAATAACCATTTCAAGGATCTCGAGGGTTCTTTGGATGCAGGGTTACATTGAACCAGACGTCTATCAAGGGGTAAGGGGTTTCTCCTCTAAACAAAGCTCTCCAGTCAAAGTTCAAGTACAACAACTTGAATCAGTGGCTATGACCCACTCGACATGGTGAGCTTGATTCTCGTGGAAGGACATCCACCGATACAAAGCTCTCCAATCAAAGATCAAGTGCAACAACTTGAATCAGTGGCTATGACCCACTCGACATGGTGAGCTCGATTCTCGTGGAAAGACATCCACCGGTGCAAAGTTCTCCAATCCAAGAGCAAAGTTCAACCTCTAACATTTTCTTGTGTTTACCCCAAGAGATCCTTGAAAGCATGCATCCACATATCATGCATTGCATTTTGACAGTCTTTCCTTTTTCAGGTTTCCTTACTCTCCTGCTGTTTATTTAAGCAAGAGATGGCCCTAGAAAGGTCTGTCAAAGACATTCAAGACCAGACTGCTCAGCTGCAGGAGATGTTCCTGAACTTGTCTCTGGGGCAAGAAGAGATGAAAGCTCTCCTCACCAAGGGATTGGGGAATTCCAACAATGCCAGGAGTGATCAGCTGGCGGAACTGTAGTTTGATCTGACAACACTGAGGACCCAAGTGATGGGACAATTGGTGGGCCAGATGGCTCTCATCCAAGACCTATCCCAAAGACAAGAGGAACTCAGAGTTCTTGTCCGCCAACTGCTTCCAAACAACCAACTGGGGCAAACATCTGAGGTCGAAGAGCAAGTCACCGCTCAGCCTCCATCCACTCAAGAAGACAAAGGGAAAGCTCCTTTGCTTGCTTCAGGGTCACAAGCCCATCAACAACCTCGCCAGCATCAACGGGGCAATCGACGTAAGCAAGAAACGTCGGGAAGACAGTTTACGGAGACTGAAATACCATCATTTTTCATACTGAAGCGCCTGTTGGAGGTCAACTTACTTACTGTAAAGGACCCTCCTCAGAAGCTCAATACCTCCTCTCCTCACTATCATCCCGTCGCATTCTGTGTTTACCACTCCTACAGCCCGGGACACGACACCAACGACTGTTGGGCCTTGAAGAACAAGATTCAAGATCTGATCGACATTGGGGTGCTGGAATTCATGCCAGACGGCGAGATGAAGATCTTCCGTTAAAGGGTTCTCCACCTGAAGTGACGAAGCTCAAGCTGAAAGACTTTTGCTTCTTTTTGAATTTTCAAAGTTGTAATTTCTTTTGCTGTCAAACAATTATCTATCGATGTTAAACTCTGTTTTCATTAATGCATTGCATATGTTTGTCTTGAATTCATCCATTCGTTTCACTACTCTTATGCTTTTCTTTATGATATTTGACTCTTGATAAAAAGTTGTAAGCCTTTAGAGGGAGGATGACGAAATAATACCGTGATCTTATACAGTATGCTTTTGAACAGACCTTGCTGATGATGTACAGGCATTTCTTTCAATTCCCAAACACTGGAGTTATAAGGAAGTTAATCCCTAGTCAACCCCTTCGAGCCAAAGAAGTAGGAGTTTTCTGTTCTGAAACGATCAAAACCTTTGATATAAACCCGGGGCAGGGTAGTATCTCAGTTAATTCAAAAAAAAATGCGTATTGAAATTGCAAACTCTCAGTTCGTAATACAACGAACGATGTCAAAAAGAGAAAGCATTCCTTTGGAATCAAAAGATAAGGGTGATTTCCTATCACATAGACAGTCAATCCCTTAAAAGAGAAAAGCCCGCCGAGCCAAAACCTATAAAGGAGGCTTAAGAAAGCTGGGGCATCCCGCTGACAGTAATCCCGGAAAATGGTAACAGTCAGGCAAAAGTTAGGGATAACAAATCAAAATCAAAATAGTGAGGTCGTTACAAAATCCTCAACAACATGAAAAAATGTTGAAAGAGAAAAAGGAGATGATGACTGTCTCCCCAAAATTCAAACTGGTGAACCATCGCCCAAAAGTCGTTCCAAACTCAAAACAGAGTATGACACAATTAACTGAGCTTAGGTTGAAGGACATCACGAAGAGCAGGTGGGTACAAATATACTTTGAGCCTTTATCCTTTGTTTCTTGAACCGTGAACTAGGCCACGTTACAACCCATTAAAAGTCCTAATTGAAGCATGGGTTAGTTCGAAAGCATACTGTTACAAAAGGTATCCTGACTCCTGTAAGGCTTACTCTAAATCTTGTGTTGATTTGTCTTATAAAAAGTTTTCTGCTAAAAAACGCATTTTTCAAAACTTCGAGACAAACATAAACTTTGCATTGCTTGAATATCATTGTCTGCATTTGACTTTTTTTGTTTGACAGCGAAGAATTTCATACAGCGAATGTTCGAAGGAACGAAAACTCTCTCAAATGAGCAAAATCACTTCAAGAGGATGACACTTCCATCAAATCCCTTATCAACAAGGGGCATGGCATGTCACAATTCAATTAACCTGGGGCAGTCCAGTCAAGGTCCAACAGATCTTTCAAAGTTCAGTTAACCTGGGGCAGTCCAGTCAAGATTTCAAGAAAATCTCTGAATATACAGAGTAATGTGATTCAAGACTCCTTCACCACTACTCGGGGCATTCGAATGTCAAAAGTGTTCAACAAATCAACTACAACATTTCCAGATTCGACTCCTGTATCCAGCCAGGGCATATCTGTTGACAACTATTTCCAGACTCGATTCCTGTATCTAGCCAGGGCACGTCTGAAGAGTTTGAAGACTCGATTCCTGTATCCAGCCAGGGCATGTCTATCAACTACAACATTTCCAGATTCGACTCCTGTATCCAGCCAGGGCATATCTGTTGACAACTATTTCCAGACTCGATTCCTGTATCTAGCCAGGGCACGTCTGAAGAGTTTGAAGACTCGATTCCTGTATCCAGCCAGGGCATGTCTATCAACTGTCACATTTCCAGATTCAACTCCTGTATCCAGCCAGGGCATATCTGTTGACAACTATTTCCAGACTCGATTCCTGTATCTAGCCAGGGCACGTCTGAAGAGTTTGAAGACTCGATTCCTGTATCCAGCCAGGGCATGTCTATCAACTGTCACATTTCCAGATTCGATTCCTGTATCCAGCCAGGGCATATCTGTTGACAACTATTTCCAGACTCGATTCCTGTATCTATCCAGGGCACGTCTGAAGAGTTTGAAGACTCGATTCCTGTATCCAGCCAGGGCATGTCTATCAACTACAACATTTCCAGATTCGACTCCTGTATCCAGCCAGGGCATATCTGTTGACAACTATTTCCAGACTCGATTCCTGTATCTAGCCAGGGCACGTCTGAAGAGTTTGAAGACTCGATTCCTGTATCCAGCCAGGGCATTTCTATCAACTGTCACATTTCCAGATTCGACTCCTGTATCCAGCCAGGGCATATCTGTTGACAACTATTTCCAGACTCGATTCCTGTATCTAGCCAGGGCACGTCTGAAGAGTTTGAAGACTCGATTCCTGTATCCAGCCAGGGCATGTCTATCAACTGTCACATTTCCAGATTCGATTCCTGTATCCAGCCAGGGCATATCTGTTGACAACTATTTCTAGACTGGATTCCTGTATCTAGCCAGGGCACGTCTGAAGAGTTTGAAGATTCGATTCCTGTATCCAGCCAGGGCATATCTGTTGACAACTATTTCCAGACTCGATTCCTGTATCTAGCCAGGGCACGTCTGAAGAGTTTGAAGATTCGATTCCTGTATCCAGCCAGGGCATATCTATCAACTATCACCTTTCCAGATTCGATTCCTGTATCCAGCCAGGGCATGTCTGAAGAATTCCAGATCAACACCTGTAACAACCCAGGAAAACATCTGTGAACGACCGATTGTAGACCAACACCTGTAATAAGCCAGGAATTTATCTACATCACCACTTGGGGCATTCGAATGTCAAAAGTGTTCAAAAACCGATGCAGTTTTACATGAGCTCATCATCAAGAAACCCCACACCGGTTCCTCTTCAACTCCAAGACTTCTGAAAACAGTTTATGGATTCTTCCCAACAACGGATGTTAATCTATCAACTTGTTCAGATGCAACCTTTGAAAACAGTTTACGGACGCTTCCCAACAACGGATGCTGCTCTATTGCTTATTCAATCTCAAGATTTCTGAAAACAGTTCACGGGTTCTCCAAGTAACGGATGTTAACCTATCGCTTGTTCAGATTCTTCTCAAGCTAGCTCCACTCAGAGTCAAGCTTCATTATCCCCAGCAAAGCTAAAACTTCAAATTATCAATCCCCAGCGGAGCCAGACCGTTGAACCTTCTCCCCACAGAGCTTTGAAGAGGGCAAATCTTGAGTTCCCCAGTGAAGTCGCCAGAGTTATTTCCTACCGAGCTGAAGATTCTTAATCTTACCTCCCCAGCATGAGCCTATTAGATTGGAATCCCCCAGTAGAGGTCATCAGGAATTCTCTTCCCCAGCAGCAGCCAAGGATTTATTTTCCCCGGCAGCAGTCAAGATGCTTTTATCTTCAGCCATCTCGGATTCATGTATCCTCAGCAAGATAGCTCATCAGCTTACACGCGCATTCATCACATTCATGTCATAAACATTGATGTCACATACATTGCATCATGCATCATAACATTGCATACGGCTAACCCTTTACTTTTTAGGTAAGAGCAGTCGACAGACGCAGATCATCTCCCGAGATTCATCCAGAAATAGTTCAGATGTGACCCAGACACGGCAACATTCTGATACTTATTCCAGATCCATTCAGACGCATTATCAAGAAACCCTACACCGGTTCCTCTTCAACTTCAAGACTTCTGAAAATAGTTTACGGATTCTTCCCTATAACGGATGTCAATCTACCAACTTGTTCAGACTCTTCTCAACTTTTGAAAACAGTTTATAGATTCTTCCCTACAACGGATGTCAATCTACCGACTTGTTCAGACTCTTCTCAACTTTTGAAAATAGTTTACAGATTCTTCCCTACAACGGATGTCAATCTACCGACTTGTTCAGACTCTTCTCAAATTTTGAAAACAGTTTACGGACGCTTCCCAACAACGGACGTTGCTCTATTGCTTATTCAATCCCAACTCCTGAAAATAGTTTACGGATTCTCCAGACATGGACGTCAATCTGTTGCTTATTCGGACCCCTAATTCAGAGATGTTCCAAAACATGGATGCCCTTCTGATACTTGCCCACTCACTTTTGACATACAGTTCAACATGTCCAGATGGAATCTATAAGCCCATCCTCCTACCAGCAGTCACCAGATGGCATCTCTAAGCCCATCCCCCGACAAAATTCTATCGCACCAGATGGCATCTTTAAGCCCATCACCAAATGGCATCTTTAAGCCCATTCACATCTACCATCACATCGCCGAGTGCAAATTTTATGGGCACTTTAGTGTCCAATCTTCTTTTACCTTCAAGTCGCGAAAGGCAAACTTGCCAATCTAACTCTTCAGGTCCAAGAAGATTGAACAGGGGCAACTGTTGTACCCCAAAATTTGCCCTCGCATTTTTCCACAAGAAATCTCAGCTTCAGGCATTTCCTGATTTTTCAAACTGGCTCAAGAATCGGACAAACGGACTTTTCTCATCAGTCAAACAAAAATTAGGGTTTTATTGATTTTTAGGACTCTGGATTGCTTCAAATAATTGGCTTAGGGTTTTGGTTGATTCTGGCTCAATTTTGATCAGGTGGACGTTCTTTGGCATTGAATCAGGAATTAAGGTTTTATGGGCATATTCTCAGAAAGATTAAAATTCCACAGCACTTTGCAAGTTACTCCGAGATTCGGGTCGAATTCGCATTGTTTTTAATTTAATCAGTAAGAGGAGGCAGTTGGTTTGAATTCACCAAGTCAAAGGATATGCGCAGTTTGGAATTACAGTGTTTGAAATCAGTGAAAAGAGAGAACGCGCCTGATCAGTGTTTTGATTAACTATTGATTCGCTTTGAAGATACCAGGTTTAATTGATCAATGTGCTAAAGTATTGTTTATTTAAATTATTTATTATTCTAAATTAAGTGATTGAAATTTATTTTTTTCAATTATTTTAATTCAAAGAGTTTTAAATAAATAAATAAACAATAAAGAAAGAGGAAATAGAATTGGTTGGATAATAAAGACTTTTATTGATATTTGAATTATTTGTACAATTATTGTTTATAATTTAATTACAAACAATGGTTTACATTAATTTAAATATTAAATAAAAAGAAAACTATCCTATTTTTTCTAATTCTTCAGTCTTCATTTAGTACCCCTCCATCCATTTTTTTATCTGCAAAAGAAGAAAAGTCAGTGACTGATAATTAATTAAAGACAGATAAAATTGCAATCATCATTAAAAGCCACTGATGGGGATCAGTTAACCCTCTCTGCAAATCACGGGATCGCTCCCGGTTCACAAAGAGGGACGAGTTTTATTTGCTAAAGTATGAATGCACAAAAGCCAAATTGCATAATTCAAAGTCTCAAACTCCAAGTTCAAACCCAACTAAAAATCAAAGTACAACTTTCTGCCAAAAAATATAAAGCATACTGTCACAAAGATATCAAAAGATCCAAAGTGTAAGAAGCTGGCCAAAGAAGATATGCAGAGAAAATGGGATATGCAACAACTACACTTTCATCATTTCCCCATGTGACCTTTTCAGAAAAGTACAGAAAAAAGCATAGTTTAATATTTAAACTGTACTGAGAGAGAGAAAAAGAAGAGATAAGATGCAGGTTTTCAGGCTTAGGCAGGCAGAGATAGGAAGAAGCATATAACACACAAGAACAACACAGTTCAGCAGGAGGATATACAAGAAAATATACAAACTCCCACTGCATAAACCTGAACAAAAGAAAAACACTTCAAAAAAACTCACAACCTGCATATGCAAGCAAACCATATACTGAAGCAAACACAAAGCTCAGAAACCAGCAATACATGGCCTAAAAACCTCATAACCATACAAACCTGCTAAGCCTGTACCTGCTACAGAAAAGGCCTAAACATCAAAAACATGTTCAAGGCCAAACCTGAAACCTGCTGTCTGCATTATCACAACCTGCCTAAGCATTACTAAAACGTTGGCCTAAGCAACTAGAATCAATTTCAAGGTTAAAGCACAAAACTCACATACTGTCAAAACCAAAACTATACACCAAACAACCATTAACCTGCTAGAGATACCAAAGCCATCAACCTGATGCATCTAAGTTGAAGCTTAACACAAACCTGCCAAAGCTCAAAATCTGCTTATCATCAAACTCAACTTCACAAGCCAGAACCCAACCTGCCTAATGTATCAACCTGAAGCTAAAAACCCACAGAAGCAACAATAACACATCAAGCATTCAGGGCCAACTCTGAGCCCTCAGAAGGACATCATCACTGGGCGAGGAAAAATCAACATTCAAGGCATCCAACACAAGCATTCAAAAGTATACTGATACATAAGCATATTCAAAGGCAACTCAAGCCCTCAGAACCCTAAGTTCTTCATTGGGCTAGCAAGCAGAACAATACAGGCATCTCAAAGCGACAACTCAAAGCATACAGAAGGAGGAGAAGAAAGAAATATTCCAACAGGCAACAAGGGCAACTAAACCCTAGGCCTCAGAAGAAGCTCTTCATCATAGGCAACACAAGAAGGCAAGTTCAGGGCAACTAAGATAGAAGACGTTTCAACAAGCATACAATGACGGTAACGGGGGGCAAACCAACGAAGAAGAAGAGATAAAGAAGTGAATATTAAAAGGGTTTTCAGTGCAAATGAAAATCATCATCAAACCCTAAAGTAGCAAAAGGTAAAGGTTACCAAAGCGCAAGCCCAGCATCCTCACTGTCGTCCCGCTCGTCCCGGCCTCCTAGCGCACGTCCAACCGTCCTCTGCCATCCCCAAGGTTAACACTTCTTTTTTTTCTTTCTTTCAAAAATACCTCAGATAAGCATGTGAGAAAAAACGAATTTAGAATCAAAACGAATCAAAATCATAACATGCAGTAATCGATAAACCCTAATGAAATAAGAAAGATGAAATCACCTCAAATCTGTCGCCCCAAAGTGTTGTTGGAGGGAAGGAGAGGTCGGAAGTGCCGGTGACCATGGACAAACGGGAGAAAAACTCAGAGATTCAGAAGAGCGAACGGAGAAGACGAAGAAGAAAAGTACGAACGGCGCTGTACAAACCCTAAGCCTTTTGTTCCAACTGAACAACAATTCCAAACCCTAAATTGTTTTGAGTCTAACATGGGCCTTGCCCGTCTCTGCATGCCTAAGCCCAAATCCTTGCTCCAATTCACACCCCCCCTCTTTGAGCCCATTTCTAACCTATTTCAAGCCTTTTACTTAAATTAACATAGAACATTTTCTTTTATACTTAAAACCTTTTAATACAAAAATTCTTTTTCTAACTTAATATATTTTAATAAAAATACACTCTTGTTAATATACATTATTAATTGAAGAATACATTTTTCTTAAACATTTAATTAAGATACATTTTTTTTTCTCTACATCATATAATTAAAATTGAAGATACCCTTCTATTCTTTTAATTAAAATATATTTTGTACATAATAAGTAAATATACATTTTTGCATAATTTAATTCCTTAAAATACTTTTGTACGTAACACATGAAAATATACTTTTTATACATAATTAAAACCTAGAAATATTTTCTTAAAACATCATTTTCATAATTTAATTAGAGCTTGAACATTCAATTAAAACATTTCTTTTGTACATATTAAAAATATACAAATCAAAGATTCATTAAACGCATATTTAGGTCAAAGCAAATACCTGACATTACTTTCTTAAAATCATATTGTCACACATGTAAATAATCACATATACATATACATCTCACATTTACACAATACATTCGCATTGCTCCTATACATACTTGTTTATCTTATACGTTGATATTCGTCATTTACATTTGATCGCAAGTTCGATTTGGTTGTAACTTATTGGATACTATAAGTCTCATCCCCATTTGTGAATATTGTACCCCCACTCCCGGATACTACTTTGTAATAGCGTAGATTTTACATTTTCGCAATTTACCGCTTTCAATTATACCATGGTTAGACCTAGGGTTTGCATGTACATAAAATCAAACGCTAGATAACCTAATACAAGACAAATGCATGAAATCAATACACAATCACACTTGCACCCTCTAGGGTAATCCCACATGTTGCCTTCCAAAATGGGCCATGCTTGCACGTCGAGTATCCTTGGCAAAACAAATTCAAATGATCATAAGTCCCTCAAAATGTTGCCTAAACGGAATGATCATAGTCCCTTCAAAACAAATTGCCAAAGACACTTGGCACCATTGCATTCATGGTCCATACGACGACCCGCGCCCGTCCCAAATAAACTTCCTAAACGCAAGATTGTCCACCAAATCCAATGGTGGAACAAAATTGTTAAAAGGGGTTAAAACATAACAAAAACCTTTGAGTACAATAGGGTAGACAAAACTCTTAGTTACTTGAGATCGACTTGCAAAAACACTTGCCTTCTTTTCAAAAATCACAATTCACAACACTTTCAAACAAACTCTCAAAACATTTGAAACATCTTTTCGAAAAGATACACACTTTTGTAAAACACTCAAACACGAGTCAAATACATTGGTCGCCTAAGACAAGGCATCTTCTTCCAAAACATTTTCAAAAACACACACACACACACCATTTTCAAGCAATCGAAAATCAAGGCAAGTGATCTAAAAACCAAGTAACTAAGAGCCCATGGATAACCATGGATGAAAGGGGTGCTAATACCTTCCCTTTTCATAATCTACCCCCCGAACCCACGAAATATCTCAAAAGGTTTTTGCTGTGATTTTTTAACCTTTCCTTTAGGATAAAATAAAAAGTCGATGGCGACTCTTGCTCAACCGCACAAGTGCGAATACGAACGCAAAACACTAGTCAGTTCTCCCACCGTATCACAAGGAACAACAAAGCCTTCCTTTAATACTTTATCTACTAGCCTTCTGACGCTTCTATCAACATTAACAACCTCTTCTTCTGTCTTATTTTCAGTAGCAGTAGAAGAGTTACCTTTATCAGCTTTGGATATCTTTGCAGGTAATGATCTGGGTTTCTTGACCTTTTTCTCAAGAGGTGGGATGGTTGTTAGGGGAGTAATATCAAGTACTCTGTCAAGGGAGAGATTTTCATGGAGGTTTCCTGATTTTTAGGAAGACGATGTATGATGTTGAGACATATTTGAAGATTTTTGAGCAAAGAGATAAAGAATGACAAGGGTTCTTTTTCTGTAGAGGAGAATGAAGAGTTTGTGAAAGTAGAAATATGAAATTTCGTAGCGTGTGGGAAACATTTTGAGACAGTATAGTAATGATTGTTTTCGAAATTTGATTTATTGAAAACATAAATAATATAATATCATTTTAATGATATTCCCACACGCCCTTAATTTCTACAAACCCTCATATAAGAAAATCCCTAATTTTCCCTTAAGTTCTCAAACTGATTAGCATCCAAAGTCTTGGTGAAGATGTCAGCCAGTTGCAATTCAATGGATATATATTCTAAGGCAACAATATTTTCTTCAACAAGCTCTCTTATGAAGTGATGACGGATATCAATATGTTTGGTCCTGCTGTATTGAATGGGGGTTCTTTGTTATGTTTATGGCACTTAAATTGTCACAGAATAATATCATGACATCTTGTTTGACATTGTATTCTGTTAACATTTGTTTCATCCAAACTAATTGAGAACAACTGCTTCCTGCAACAATATACTTATTGTACCCCAAAATTTTCCCTCTCACTTATCAAGAATTTACTCACAAGATCTCCTTTGGCTCAAGATTGCACTAGGGTTGATCAGCTCAAGACACCTCCTCAAGCACTGATGACCAAAATTAGGGTTTGAGATTGCACAAGGATATTTGAACTTCAAATTCCCCATATTACTTTCATGGATCATTATGGACCCTCAAGATTACTCATATCAAGTTTCAAGCTTTGGATCACATTTTTGCTCAGTCAATTGAGCAGTTGACCTAAAAATCAACTGTATTGGGGAAAAAGTAAACCATGGCCAATTTACAGTCAAACTTCATAATTTTTGATCCACATCAACATTATAAACTCATATGTATCATTTGATCAAGTTTGTACCATAATTCCTCAAAAAATTTGATGAAATCATCAAAAGGGAAAAATGGTCAAAATTAGGGTTTTGACTGAGAAGGGGCAATTTTTGATTTTTGACCTAGCAAATGGTCATTTAGTTTGAAGCATGATTTCAAGAGCTTAATTGAATCATTTTTACCCAATGGCGTGACCTAAAACATTGCTCAAGATCAATTGGATTGATAGTGAATTTTCAGTCAACTGTACACTGAAAAATCAAACTTTGACTTTTTGGTCAAAATTCAATGTCAAAGATCACAATTCATCAAAATATGTCAAAATATGAAACTTATTCATCAAGAAATCAAAAAGTCAAGATTTCATTTTGAAAAGTCAAAGTTTTCTAACTTGGAAATTTTTCTAAGTGTTTAAACTTCATGTTTTTTCATAACTTTAAGCCAATTTTTCACCATGATGCAAGATGATTCAAAAGAAACTTCCAACATGAAAGTTGTATATCTCCATAAAATCTACAACTTTGCTTCACACAAATTATCCTAAAAGTGCTTGGATCTTAAAGTCATGGTCATGAAACAAAAATATTTAGTGAAATTTTGCCCTAATTTGGTCAGGATTTTGACCTAACTTCATGGCACTTTTTAATATAGTTCCAAGGGGAATTTTCAAAAGTGATTCAAATATGGGTTGTAGAGCACATTACAAGCTTTCCAAAATGTCTAAGAACTCCTTGAGTTTATTCTTGAGCAGGGAGAATCGAAGAGAGGAAGTTAGGGTTTTCAAACTTGAATTACAAGTCATTTTTCGATGAACACATGAACCAAATCCATGCTAGGCTGCATAATATTTGCTTTGCAGGCCTCAAACTTGTTAGTCACTCCATAATTAAATGTTTACACAGATGTTAGGGCTTTGATCCAAGAAATTGAGCTATTATCCAAGTTGCATTTCCATTAATGGCACAAAGTTAACATTGCCATTCTTGTAAAGCAAACTTTTTGCATAAAGTCCATTCTTGAGCCTCTAACTTGTTCCCTTTAATCACACTCCATCCACAAAGTCAGAAGCAAGCTTGTTTAAAGCATAACCACTCTATGAACCAAGTACAAGACATGGAAACTTGTTTTGTCAAAAAAATCACATGTTGAACTTAAACATGTAAATTTGAATTCTCATAAACTAGAGAACTCCAAACTTGATGCTTATAAATAGAGTCACTATTTATGAGCTAAGGGACGGGTTTTAGCACCCTGAAACACTCCCAAATTTCCTCTAGCCAGAAATTTCACAAAAAAATTCATTGATACACAGTTCTGACCTTAAACTTGTATCTCTCATTTCCCTCGTGCGTTTTTCCTCAAATTCATTCCTAAAGCTTACTTACATCAAATACAACTCATCCACATCCTTATTCCAGAACTGTAACACCATTTACCATAACCTCCATAACCAAAAAACATAGTCTGTAACTTGACTTCTCCAGGCCATTTCAGCCACTCTCAACTCAAGCAAACCATTGCATTAGCTTCCTATGGACTTGAGGAAGCTATCATGATTATCACCATTGCCTGAAACAAGCTCAAATCCATTTCATGATTTCCCATTTTAAGGTATTTTTCTTGAACTTCTATCTTCATATTTAGGCATTGTTAGGCTTGCATTTGTGAAGATAAAATGTAGACATCATTGCCCTGAAACTATACATGTCCATAGATTTCATTTATATTGATTGAGCTTAGAGAATTTTAGGTTTGAATCTCTGAAAAAAGTTAGGTCTGAATTTGGTACTTTTAGAAATTCTCATTCATCTTTGATTTATAGCTTATGATATTTATACGGTTGGATTCGTATGGAAAAATGGAGCAACTTTCATGTTTGCATCTTTCATTTTTATTGAGAAATGAGCAAGTTACAGGATCCATGGCTGGAGGTTGAAGATGAAGTCATTTTCAGGACTTGACTTGTGTTATTCATTATTTGTTTTACTTATGTTAACAGATGTACAGCCACCCTAGTGGCAAAGGCAGCATACGTTTATCTCAAGGTCATGAGTTCAAGTCCCAGCGCTGCCTTTTGTTCAAATTTTCAACATTTTCTTTCTTTTTGCCAGCAATAACCAGCGCTGGGCCTCCTCCTTGGGCCTTATTGTTTTTTTTATACTTTCTGACCCCCTATTTCACTTACACACCCTGGCCCTTTTTTATTTCTTTATTTCTTATTTTATTTATTTATTTTCTTAAATATTTTATCTAATATTAAAAAATCATAAAAAATATAAAAATATTAGATTTATATTTTGACATAGTTTATTTATTTTTTCTCAATAAAATTTATTTTTATTTAATCATACTTTATTTATTTCACTAATTGTTTTTGTAAATTAAATTAAAAAAATCAGGATTTTAGTTATTTTCTTTTATACCATTGAAATATATTATTTTAAAACCAAAAAAGATCAAAAATATTTTATAATACTATAAATTATTTTTAAGACAAAAAACATCAAAAATATTCTTCTTATAAACTTAATTTCTTTTTATTAAATCCATTAATAGATTAGGATTTTATTTAATTTCTTTTCCTAGTAAATTTAGGTTTTACTTTTAATTAATTATTTTAACTTTAGTTAATTAGGTTAAAAAACAAAACCCCTTTCTTTCTAAAAAAATACAAACAAATATCCATTTTCTTCACATTTACATTCTTGTATATTTA
This sequence comes from Vicia faba, assembly GCA_948472305.1. Taxonomy (NCBI): domain Eukaryota; kingdom Viridiplantae; phylum Streptophyta; class Magnoliopsida; order Fabales; family Fabaceae; genus Vicia; species Vicia faba. The sequence continues at coordinate 1,428,844,803 of OX451736.1, read as the reverse complement.
TTCATTTTGTACATTATTTATTTTAATTCTTGTACAAATTCAATATGATTGTAATAGATAATTAGTTTTATTTTCTTGCAATCCCAATTTATAATTTGTACACCTCCTCCCACAAGTATTGTAATAGCATAGTAATTTTAAATTCCATAATTTATCGCTTTTATATACAACTGCTAGTAATTTGGGTTTGTATGGAAAGACTAAAACTAATGCTTAGAAAACCCTAATCAAAGACAAAATCAAGCATGAAAACAATACACTTGCATACAAACACCCCTAGGGTAAATCCACTTGGTTGCCTTTACAAAATAGCCATATTACGCATGTGAGGTATCTTAGCAAAAACAAGAAAAATACAAGATCATAGTCCCTCGATGACGCTATCCATGTTGCCTGTCAAATGATCTTAGTCCCTAAAAGAGAATGCTAAGATACCTTGCAACATTTATAATCATGGTTATACGATGACCCACGTCCGTCCCGTTTACATCCAAAGGTAGGGTTACTTACCAAATCAATGGTAAGATAACAATGTCAAAGGAAAAAGGAAATAAACATGAAAGACTTTTGAGTAGGTAGAATGTTCCTAGTTACTTGCTCAATTTCAAAAACAAAACATCTTTGCTATTTTCAAAAACAAACACCTACACTTTTAAAACATCTTACAAAACTTGAAAACATTTTCAAAAGATCAAACACTTTGTATACATTCTTACGAACGAGAATCATTACAAAGTTTGCCTAAACAATGGCCTCTTTACAAAATACTTTCAAAAACCACACAAAGCATAATTTCAAACAAAAGCAAGTGATTTAGCAAGTAACTAAAAGCCCATGGAAAACCATGGATGAAAAGGGTGCTAACACTTTTCCTTTTCATAATCTACCCCCCAAACTCAAGAAATAATATCAAAGGTCTTTCCTGTTCTTTTTCACCTTTCCTTTTGGATAAAAGAAAATTCGGTGGCGACTCTTGTTAAATCGCAACATTTGTGATAAAACGCAAAACACCCAAGTCAGTTCTCCCACCGTATCACAATACTCAACCTCAACAGTGGACAAAGACACACAATTTTGCTTCTTACTAAACCAAGATATGAGATTATTTCCCAGAAAGAAGCAACCTCCTGGTGTACTTTTTCTATCATCAACACTTCCTGCCCAATCAGTGTAACGCCTCAATATTTAATTATTTATTTAATTAAATATTTTTGAATATTTTATATTAATTCTAATTTTTATCGTCGAAGTCGGAATTATTTTATTAAGTTGGAATAGTAATTAATTGGATTAATTTGGTGGAATTAAGTTGAAGTATTATTTTACTATTAAGCTTAATTATGATATTGGGCTTTAATTGATGGTGTTGTGTAGTATTAGGGGGGTATGTCACTTAGAACCATTTGGGTTTACTAATAATTAAATAAAATAATAGTATTATATAGAATAAATAAATTAGAGGAGAAAGAGAAGAAATAGAGTTATCAGGAAAGAAGAAAAGAGGAACAAGGGTTTTGTGAGAGGAGAATAAGAACAAGGATATTGCTTCTAGTACCATATTCACCAGAAATTCGGTTGAAGTTTCTTAGAACTGCACTAAATCCAAGGTAAGGATGGGGTTCTGACTCTATACAAGGGTGTATGATTTTTAGTATGTGAATTTGGGTTATAAAAATTATTTTTAGTTGTGTTTGAAATTGATATATTGGTGAAATTGAGAGATGATTGAGGATTCAATTTAATTTATATATACATATATAAGTGCATTAGTACTACTTGTTTTAATTCCATAATATTAAGTAGCCTACTGTAACATAGCACAAGCGGATACCTTACTTTTCAATTCACCAGTATGATATTGTATGTATCAGATTGTTTTTCTTAGTTTTGGATTCAAGTATATATATATATATATATATATATATATATATATATATATATATATATATATATATATATATATATATATAATTTAGTATTATTAATATAATGTTTTTTTAAGAGTTTTGAGTTAGAGATAATTATTTGGATTATTTAGCTAATTTAAGTTATTTTTCAATTCCGGTAGAGTTGTTATAATTGTCAATTGAGTTGTCAATAGTGTTGCTAGAGTTGTCAATAGAGTTGTTTTGTATAATTAAAAGTCACTTTTATTTGTTTTGCGTATTTATGACATATTTAGAGTTGTCAGCGAGGTAAGTTGAAGTGTCCAAATAATAACACATCTTTACTAAATTATTGATATTTTAATTATGGATTTTTATTTAAATTTAGTAGCAGCCATGTTACTTAGACATAATAAATATGTAATTAACAATTGGAAATTGAATTAGATAACAGTGACAATTGAAAATTGAATTAGATAACAGTGGCAATTGGAAATGGAGTTAGACAACCGTGGCAATTGGAAATTGAGCTAGATAACAGTGACAATTGGAAATTATAACAATACTGACTTATATATTATGTATTGAATATCTCTTATTATTATAAATAATAGATTATACTAATTATAATATTTGTAATGATAATAATAATAATAATAATAATACTTATTATTATTATTATATTAATGATTTAGTATTATTAATATAATGATTTTTAAGAGTTTTGAGTTAGGAATAATTAATTTAACCGAGTCGTAATAAGAAATTTAGTGTAAAGTAGAAATAATAGAATTTTTGGCCGATAATTAATTAACCGGTTTTAGTCGAAATAGTCCGAATAATTATGCGGTTTATTTGTTGTAATTTTTGGTTGATCTGTTGGGTTTTGTTTTTGTTGAAAAATGTGAATAGCAGGTGATTTTATTGCCTCTATTTATGGGCAAAATATTAAGTTGCAGGCTTATGGTCAATGTTGAATTAAGTTGAATTATTGTTGTTATTATTATTACATTCATGTCGTTAATACATACATAGCATATCATGTTGAAGCTGATGCTCGTCAAGTTGGCCTGGATTGGAAAATATAAAGTTGAATGCTAATGCCTTGTTGATGCTTCTATTTATTGGTAGATTCCTAAGTTGGAAGTTCTGCTCCATTAGTACCACATGCATGTGCATAAAAACAAGTCGCATTTCATGTTGCATCCTGAGTTGTCGTGTGGATGAATTAATTATGTTAAATGTTGATAAAAAGATGTGAAGTGGTGAATTGTATGATCTAATACAAATATATTTTTTATTGTATATCCGATTATATGGTTCGATATCTCACCCCTTCTGTTTGAATATTGCCATCTGTTGGTAACGTGCAGGTAATCAAGAAGGATAGTTGTTACCTTCGTTAGTTCGAGTCGGTGTTGTCACTCTGATACGTAGCACTCGGGAGGATGAACGCTTGGTTTCTTTATTGTTGATTTTCATTGTGTTGCTGAATTTTTAAGTTATTTTCATTAAAGACTTGTTGTCTTAAAGTTGTTTTGAGTAGGACAAGATGTTATGGTGTTTTCAGTTGAATTTTGTGAATCTGCTGCGTAGTAATGAAAGTTGTTTTATTTTAAAGGCTAAGCAGGTTGTTATCGGTTCATCCGAATTTCATGTGTTATGTATCTGAAATATAGACGATTGATGTTGTAGTTTTAAGTTGAAAGTGTATCATTCCATTTGTTTGTTGAAAAGTTTTATAACTCGTCGGGTAGAAATGGGGTGTTACATTAGTGGTATCAGAGGGGGTCGGTTCGTCCAGTCAAGTTATCGAGTCGTAGTTTTGTCTAACAATCGAGTATTGTTAATCTTAATCCTAATTGTTGTTTATATTGTAGAGATAAGTTGAGATGGCTGGAAGGAATGATGTTGCACTTGTTGCTGCTCTGCAAGCGATGGCTCAGGCTATGCAGAATCAGCTGAATGCTGACGAGAATGCTGGATCTCGCAGTTTAGCGACTTTCTAAAGGGAGTATCCGCCTACCTTCAAGGGTAAGTATGATTCTGACGGAGCGTTGGGTTGGATGAAAGAGATTGAGAGAATCTTTCATGTGATGGACTGCACATAACATCATAAACATCATAAACATCATACTCATTCACTAACCATTTCAAGGATCTTGGGATTTATCTTTGTTCTGTTTTGTAGGACATGGATTCTATTCGTAGGAAAAATATTCAAGTCAATCTTGTAAGGATCCCTCCTCAACTTAAGGAGCTAGCGTCAAGGATTCCTGAAAACTCGTCATTCACCGAAAGACATGGTCGCCTACTAAACTTGGTCACCTCCAACACTGATGAAGACATGATGAAGGTGCTTTTCCAGTTTTTTGATCCTCTACACCATTGCTTCATATTTCCAGATTATCAACTTGTGCCAACTTTGGAAGAATTCTCCCAACGCTTGAGGATTCCCATTCTCAATCAACTACCTTTCAATGGTATGGAAATAGATCTAAAGCCAGAAGATATTGCTCAAGTTCTACACTTTTAATCATTTGATGTCACAACCAATTGGGAAACAAGGAGTGGTGTCAAGGGTTTCCTAGAAAAGTTCTTGTTTGAGAAAGCCCAAAACTGTTGGAACTCTTTGGATTTGCAAGCTTTTGAGGAAATTGTGGCTTTCCTCATCTATGGGATGGTTTTGTTTCCAAATCCTGACCAACTCATAGATGTGAACACTGTCAAGATCTTCATGTATCGTAACCCGGTGCCTACTTTGTTAGGGGACATCCTACATTCTTTTCACACTCACACTATGAGGAAAAGAGGTATCCTTATGTGTTGTACTCCTCTTTTGGCAAGATGGTTTATTTCGCATCTTCCCCAATCTGTATTAAAGAACGAGCAAGGTTCAAGGTGGTCACAAAGGTTGATGACGCTCAAGCATTCATACATTCATTGGTGTTCCCGATCCTTAGAGAATGTTATTATTATCGACCGTTGTGGAGAATTCCCTAATGTCCCTATACTTGGAATTAGGGAAGGTATCACCTACAACCCCTGCTTATCCTTAAGACAGTTTGGTTACGCCCGAAGGGATGGCCCTCATGAGATTCTCATTCAAGGTTTGGTATTTGACTACGAGAACAACGATCATGGTCTTCGCCAGAGATTCATCCAATCTTGGAGGATGTTGAACAAGTTGATAGCAAGACATTTGGGGATAAGAATTCCATCCCTCTTGAGCCTTACCTTAAATGGGTACGAACTCGTGCTCAGAGTCTTATGATGCCTTATCCCTCCATTCTCCCGATAATTATTGAGCCTGTTATGGAAGGAGATGTTTCATACACTGTCCTGCATCCTGACATACCCACCTCTCTTGAAGACTTACAAAGAGATTGGATACAATTCAAGGGGGAACAAGACACCTTCAAAGCCCAATTCTATGCTAGCGAGAAGAAGGTTTTGGAGTTCACTAATAAACTTCATGAGGAGCGTGCTCTGAATGCCTACATCGCACCAAAGAGGATGCGTACTACCTTTTATCTTAGAGTTTTTGTATTATTTTTCCCGAAGAGGCATTGATGTACTCAAACTTTAATTTATTAATATAACGTGTGTTTCCTTTTTGTCTAAAACAAATTTGAATCTTTAAAATCCTTGAAATCATTGCATATGCATTTACCATTCATCATAACATAAGTAGGTTTCTTGCAACAAGTCTCCTCATCTTTCTACTGTTTATTTCAGTAAGATGGATCTCGAGCAAACGATGAAGGACCTCCAAGCACAAAATGCTCAGTTTCAACAGATGTCCTTAACTCTATCCAAAGGACAAGAAGAGTTGAAGACCTTGCTGGTTGAAGAGAAAAAGAAGAAAGCATAGAAAATAACCGAAGTTCTAAATATGGGAAGAAGATTCCAAGGGCAAGCAAGAAGGACCCTAGACTTTGCAACGTCATCTGGTGAGAAAGACAATCAAGATGGGAGAGGCAAGGAAGCAGTTGTCCAGCCAGATTTAGAAGAGGAAGAGGAAGAAGAAGACTATTCTGGAGAATAATATCCTTCAACCGACGATAAGTATAAGCATCTGGAAGAACGGTTAAGCGCAATGGAAATTCAAAAAGAGCCTGGATTGGACTTTGAGGAGTTTTGGTTAGTATCTGGAATTGTCATTCCTCCTAAATTCAAGGCACCAGAGTTCGCCAAATATGACGGAGTTTCATGTCCCAAAATGCATCTTCGGTCCTATGTGAGGAAAATCCAGCCTCATGCAGCTGACAAGGATTTATGGATACACTTCTTTCAAGACAGTCTGTCTGGAACTTAACTTGATTGGTTTTATCAGCTAGAAAGAGCCAATGTTCATAATTGGGAAGATCTGGCCGCTTCCTTTTACAAACAATACCAATGCAATGTTGATCTTGCTCCCACCCATACTCAACTCCAAAGTATGGCCATGGTTTCAAGTGAAGGCTTTAAAGACTATGCACAAAAATGGAGGGACTTAGCAGGAAGAGTCCAGCCTCCCCTATCTGAAAGAGAGTTAGTAGATATGTTTTTAGGCACCTTGTCCGGTCCTTTCTTCAATCACTTAATTCGGAGTTCGTCGGCAGGTTTTACCAAATTGATATTGACCGGAGAAAGGGTGAAAGCCGGGATAAAGAATGGGAAGATTCAAAAAGATGCATCCTTCGCTGCTGTAAGGAAACCATTCATTGGAAAAAAAGAAGTTGTTGTTGTATATCCTCAGAGAAATCAAGATAGGGCCGAACGCCGTCCAATGGTGGGGGCTGTCATGATTCCTAAACCCGCGCCTACTCACCAAAGGAGCAATCAGCCAAGAACGGAAAGACTAGTCAGACAGTTCACCCGAATTAACATGACACTATCTCAAGTATTGCCACATTTGTTGAGATCCAATCTAGTGACTTTGAAAGAAGCTCTAAAGAATCCTAACACAACCTCTCCTCATTATCATCCTAATGCCCACTGTGCACACCATTCTGAGAGTCCCGACCATGACACTTACAACTGTTGGGCTCTGAAAAACAAAGTACAAGACCTTCTTGAAGCCAAAGAGATTGAATTCGACGCGGCAGAAATTCCCAATGTCATCACTGCCCCAATGCCCAAGCACGGCCGTAATGTCAATGCCATTGAGGAAGATATGTTTGTTACTTTGGTTGATGAGCTTGTGACCCCACTCCTGACTATCAAAAAGAACTTGTTGAATGTCGGTGTATTCCTAGGTTGTGATGAAAGCTGCATTTCTGTTTATCCTTACCAACCAGCCGTCATTTGTTAAAAGCATGCGTTCAATGCCTAATATATAACAAGGAGATTTTGTTCGAAAATACTTCTATTCCAACTTTTTCATATAATGATGTTTCCATCATGACCATTTCCGCCAATTCTTCCAAGGTCTCCACTAAAAGACCCGTTAGAATTACATCAATTACTAAATTAGCTCCGTTGATAATTACAATGCCTGGACCAATCCCGTATTCGTCAGACAAAACCGTCCCATGGAATTATGGAGGTGATGTCTACAATCACGGTATCAAGCAAGATTGGCCAATTGCTGAAGATTCAAGTTAAGAGAAAGTTGACTCCAAATCAGTAACATTGCAAGGACTAGCAAGGTAACCCGCAGTGGAAGGGTATTCTCTCCAGAAATTGCTCCTCCAAAAGCTATTTCTGGACCCGTAATCATTCATGTTGTTGTTTCTCCTCCAAAAGCTATTCCCAGTCCGACAATCATCTCTCCTAATACTCCTGTTGGCAAAACTATTACAATTGTTGTTATCACCCCTACTGACATTCCTGCTGCCGAGTCAACCGAGACTCAAGGTAAAGGTATTTTGGTTGAGCCTGTCCGGATGAAGGTACAATCAGTAGCTATCCCTGAGACCTCCCGAAAAGAGATGGAGGAAATTCTAAAGATCATAAAAAGAAGCGACTACAACGTAGTCGAGCAACTTAGGCAAACTCCATCAAAAATTTCCATGCTGGCTTTATTATTATGTTCCGAGGCTCATGCAAAGGCCTTGGTAATGTTCCTTAAAACTGCCCATGTACCCCCAAGAAACATCTGCCGATCAGTTCTAAGACTGCGTAGCCAGCTTAACCGCAAATAATGGTTTAGGTTTTTCAGATGCTGATTTAACGCCAAGGGGGTTGGAAGCATAATGAGGCATTGCATGTCTCAGTCGAATGCAAGGGCACAACTTTGGCCCATTTCTTGGTTGACACCGGTTCGTCTCTGAATGTGCTTCCTAAAAAAGCTCTTGATAGGCTTAACTGTGAAGGGTTGACCTTGAAGCCTAGAAACATAGTAGTAAGGGCCTTTGATGGCTCAAAAAGGATGGTGCATGGGGAAGTGGACATCCCCATAAAAGTTGGAACCCAAACATTTAATTCAAATTTTTATGTAATGGATATTCGCCCTTCATATTCCTTCTTATTAGGCCGACCGTGGATTCACAATGCTGGTGTCGTTACCTCTACATTGCATCAAATACTGAAATATTTAATTCAAGGGAAAATCATCACTGTTCATGGAGAAGAAGAGTATATGGTCAGTCATCTAAATTCCTTTAGATATGTGGAATTAGATGGTGAATTTATTGATTCTCCATTCCAGCACTTTGAAAAAATCCCGCAAACGGTGGTAGTAACCAAGGTTGTTTCTCAAGTCCCCAAGATTACAAGGCCTCCGCTCAAAATATCGTCTTTGAAGGATGCCAAGGAAGTGATAGAAGAAGGAGCCCAGAAAGTTGTACGTCGTACTCGTGCTGAAGGACCACCCTTGAAGATTAGCAACCAACAAGTCAGTGCCGTGGAGGATGATGAAGACAACTATAACTTGGAGGATTGGATCTTCCCAACTGTCAGTGGAGGGCTCAGCAACTGGGAGGCTAGAGACTTTGTCCTGATCACTTTTATCCCACAATAATTTGTCTTTGAATTTTGTCAGATCTGTAATATTAAACAATTCAGACTCTTAAAACCTTGTGTCTTACCCGAGGCACAATGGTCCATTAGTAAGGGTTATCATCTCATTTCCATATGACATCAATGAATCATGGACGTTTTTGCATAAAAACTTTGTGCTCCTTATTTTTCTTTTTTAAATTTTCATTTCTTTTAAAGATAGCTATACTCTTACACACACTCACACTCACAATGTAGGTCTACATCCACTCTGGATCCCATGGGTAATGGTTCTTCTATGGCCTTTTGTGACTCTGAAAATCTAATCTACCAAGCCAAAGACGAAGGTGAGGAAGATTATGAAATTCCAGGGGAACTCGCCAGGTTACTACAACAAGAAGAGAGGACCATTCATCCCCACGAAGAACCAGTGGACACAATTAACCTAGGTACCGAAGAAGACAAAAGAGAAGTCAAGGTGGGTGCCAATCGGGAACCCGATGTCAAAGAGTGTCTGATTCAATTGCTACACGATTATGTTGAGGTCTTTTCCTGGTCGTATGAAAACATGCTAGGACTGGACGTAGATATCATAGTACATCGTCTACCTACAAAAGAGGATTGCTCTCCGGTAAAGCAAAAGGTTCGTCGCATACGACCAGACATGTCAGAGAAGATCAAAGCCGAAGTCATAAAACAATTCAACGTCGGATTCTTGGTCGTCACCTCCTATCCGCAATGGGTTGCCAATGTTGTCCCCGTGCCTAAAAAGGACGAAAAAGTACGAATGTGCATGGACTACAGAGATTTGAATCGTGCGAGCCCTAAGGATGATTTCCCACTTTCCCACATTGATATTCTAGTTGATAATACGGCACATCACAAAGTGTTTTCCTTCATGGACGGTTTCTCAGGCTACAACCAAATCAAAATGGCGCCTAAGGACATGGAGAAGACAACCTTTATCACACAATGGGGCACATTCTGCTACAAGGTTATGCCATTCGGGTTGAAAAATGATGAGGCAACCTATCAGCGTGCCATGGTAGCCTTATTTCACGACATGATACATCACGAAATAGAGGTCTATGTGGACGACATGATAGCTAGATCTCAAACAGAAGAAGAGCATCATGATCATTTACAGAAACTGTTTGAGAGCCTAAAGAAATACAACCTGAGGTTGAACCCAAATAAATGCACATTTGGGGTGAGGTTCGGTAAACTCCTAGGCTTTGTTGTCAGCAATAAAGGTATTGAAGTGGATCCTGCCAAGGTGAAAGCAATACAAGAGATGCATGTTCCTCGTACTGAGAAGGAATTTATAGGATTCTTGGGACGGTTAAACTACATTGCCAGATTCATTTCTCACCTAACAGCTACTTGTGAACCAATCTTCAAATTACTGAAGAAAGATCAAGTAGTCAAGTGGAATGACGAGTGCCAAACTGCTTTCAACAAGATCAAAGAGTACCTACAAGAGCCTCCTGTTTTGATGCCACCAGTCAATGGAAGACCATTGATCATGTATCTAACTGGTTTGGAAAATTCAATGGGGTGTGTGTTAGGGCAGCATGACGAGTCTGGCTGAAAAGAGCATGCTATTTATTACCTGAGCAAAAGGTTTACCGACTGTGAAACAAGATATTCACTGCTCGAGAAAACTTGCTTCTCTCTGGCATGGGCTTCTCGTCGGTTAAGACAGTATATGCTGACCCATACTACTTTATTGATATCCAAAATGGATCCAATAAAATACATCTTCGAGAAACCTGCCCTCTCTGGGAGAATAGCGAGACATCAGATGATCCTGACAGAATATGGCATACAATATACTACTCATAAAGCAATAAAGGGAAGTGTACTAGCTGATCACCTTGCTCATCAAGCTGTGGATGACTACCAGTCCATGAAGTTCGAATTCCCAGATGAAGACGCCATGATGGTAAACAACTGTGAAGAATTCAGACCATATGACAAACCTAAACAAGGATCCCGATGGACCCTGGTTTTTAATGGGACGTCCAACGCACTCGGAAATGGTATAGGTGTTGTACTCATATCTCCTAAAGGATGTCATACTCCCTTTACGGCAAGACTCTGCTTCAATTGTACAAATAACATGGCAGAATACGAAGCATGCATTTTTGGTCTCAAAGCTACCATAGATTTGGGGATCAAATCCTTAAATGTATTCGGAGATTCAACTTTGGTCATTAGCCAGATCAAAGGGGAATGGGACACCAAACACCCTAACCTTATCCCCTACAAAGAACATGTGTTGACATTGATCCCATATTTTGAGAAGATAACCTTCGAGCATTTCCCGCGAGAAGAAAATCAGCTAGCATACGTGCTAGCCACAATGTCATCCATGTTTAAACTTAAATGGGATAAAGAGGATCCCCAGATCACCATTGAACGAATGAATGAACCAACTCACTGTCACGAGATTAATACTGAAGAAATAGTGGACCAACCTTGGTTTCATGAAGTCAAGAGGTATCTCGAGGCTCAAGAATATCCAGAAGGAGCTTCAGTTAATGACAAGAAGTTCTTAAGGAGATTCTCTGCTAAATTATTCCTTAGTAATGGCATTCTCTATAAACGCAACCATGACTCTGTGTTACTTCGGTGCATAGACAAGGTTTAAGCAGAAAAGATCATGACTGAGTTACATGAAGGCACTTTTGGCACCCATTCCAGTGGGCATACGATGGCAAAGAAAATCCTACGGGAAGGCTATTACTGGTCTACCATGGAAGCAGATTGCTATCAATACTCTCGAACCTCCCACTAGTGTTTAGACAAGAGAGCGACCACTAAAATACCCTATACTTAATGATCGTTTACCGAAGGCAACCGAAGTGAGAGTATACCCTAGGAGTGCGCATGTGCGAGTGATTCAATTTCAAGTTTATTATCTTTGCACATTTAGGGTTTGCTAACTGTTTTAATTTTGACATACATTCTTGTCATGCAACCCTATTACCATACATCTAACAGTTAATGTTTGCAGAATTTAAAATGCGGAAAGTAAAGCTACGCTATTACAAGACTTTGGGTGAAATTAATTACATAGCCAAAAAACTCGTCAAAACGATAAATGAAAGGAAAAAGTCCTAATTAATCTATTACATCCTGTGAGCAGTTACATCAATATGGTAAAAATAAATAAGCGCGCGACGAATAGAGAACGAAAGGAAATTAGGGTTTTGACCTCCTCTAACCTAATTATAAAAGAATTATTTTTTGTTGTTTTTGACTATTTTTTAAGAAAAATAAGGTTTTAAATTAAATACAAGCAAACCTAATTACTAATTAAATTAAATTAAGAAAATTAAATTATTTGACCTATTTTTGTATATTGTTATTTTTTGAGAAAAGGAAAATAGAAATTAGATTAAACAAAAACCCTAGTTTCTAATTTATTTTAATTTATTTACAAAAGAATTAAAGTTACCCTAAACTTAAATAAACTAATTAAATTAATTTTTGTATAAAAAATAAAACCTAAATCTAATTGGATGAAAATTGATTTTATGGTTTTTATAAAAAAAAGAATTAATTTTTGTTAGTAAAAATAATTTAAATAAATTAAATGAAAGAGAAAATAAAAAGAAGAGAAAAGAGTATTGGGCCTGTTTGTAAGCAATTTGGGGGTGTGTCAACAGCAATTCTGGACCCAAAAGAAACTGATCCACGTTTACTTTCCAAGATTCCATGTTGTGCATTGACCAGGGTGCATCATGGTCCTTCATGCGATGGCCTTCAGATCTGGCCTCCTGGTGATCTTAATGGTTGAGCCTTGAGGGTATATGGTGGTCTCCATGCCTTGTATGCACGCCTGATCATCTAAATAAAAATAACATGGAACATGGGGGGACCTGGGATTCGAACCCAGGTCCTATGGCCTTTTCCACCCGCCTTGTTACCAACTGAGCTGCGTGCGCGTGTTGTATGTCAAATAACAATTAAATAATATATTAAAAACAAACAAAATATGAATTATCCGTGCGAAATTCAAACGAAGCAATCAGGGGCTGCCACGCCATTGTCCGTGTCCTCTCTCCGTTCGTAAAAGTCAGAGACTTTTACCTACGGACAAACGTCCATCGCTATAAACCCTGCATATCTCAAAATCACACACATGCATAAAAAATGAAGTCTAATGCCATGATTCAAATCGCCTTGGCCTGCTGAGCATTATGGTGCCCTTCTTATGGACCAATTTTGCCTGTATAAAAAGATCTTAAAACGAGACAACAAAACCTAGCAATGGTGGATTCTAATATAGTCAACAAAAATGCAATTAATGGTTATGAATAGCTTGCAAATGCTTCAAGGAATAAGAATATGTAAGTAATTCATGCTACAAGTGCCAAAATAATGTGATTCGATTTCAAGAAAAAGCCATGGTCGTGAATCACTTACAGTGAGTTCTAGCGCAGGAAAATGCTTGCTTTTGATTGTTATGGCTTCCTTGAGTGTCCAGGAAACGAAAGAGATGGCTTAGGAGTCTTGAAACTGCCTGGAAGTACAAAATCAGATCACAACTTTCTTTGAGTTTTTTAAAGTTTGGTTCTGCCTCCTCACGCCTAAAAATCTTTGTATTTTTGTCTGTAATTGTCCACTATATACCACTGATTGAATTAGGGTTGCAAAAGTATTCTCAATCTTTGTCAATTATGATTTTTTATCTTAATTTGATTTCCATGAAATTATTTCCAAAATATGCCAAAACCAATCTTTTTGTGTCCACCTATGCCTTGCACGATTTGATTCACTTGCTAGTTGTATATGGGACCTGAAATGTGCACAAAATCTTAAGGTTTGAATGGTTTGGATATTTTCATGATTTATTTTGATTTAAATTCATTTAATTGAAATAAAAAATCAAAATAAAGTGCACAAATAAGATAAAGACAAGTGGAAAGAGCTAGGTCTCGTGGACCATGCTACCAACTCAAAACAAGTGCAAAAGGTTAGGCCCATTTGACAAAAAATTGCAATTTGAGGCATTTTTGACTTCTGGCAATTTTGCAAAAAAGGTCAACTTCACCAATGCACAACTTCTTCAATTTTGACTCTTTGAAGGTGTTCTTGGACTTTTTAGAAAGCTTGAGATGTTCTATAAACAACCTTTTTGGTCTCATCTCAATTGAGTATTCCATGTTCATGTATGAAGCTTTGACAAAAAGGTGTTTTTGTTGACTTTTCAAAATGACCTATAATGTCCAAATTCATAACTTCTTATGAGTGCATATTGGGAGATGAATATGGATTGTAGAGAATCACATCCTCTTCAAAATGAGCTTTGGATGGGTCATTTATCATAAAGTATGAGAAAGTTATGCTTGGTCAAAGTTGAGTTGACTTTTCCTACAAAATCCTAATTTAGCAACTTTTGGGTTTTGATGAATTGTGAGCAATCCTTGATGAATCATGATCAACCTTTGATCAAATGATGAATAATACTTAAAAATTATAATGTTGACCAAAAATCTTGAAGTTTGACTGTATGTGGGCCACAATTGACTTTTGCCCTAGCAAAGTCGATTTTCAGGCTTTTGAGCAATTGACTGAGCAAACTTCCTCTGCAAGGCTTGAAACTTGACATGGATGATCTTGAGAACATATTAGGACAATGGTGAACATTTGGGATCACTTGGACTCAAGTATCTTGATGCAACATGAAACCCTAATTTGAGGTATACTGCCTTAGGAGGGAGCTTGTCTAGTCAACCCTTGGACTTCCTTGAGCAATTTGAAGACCTCACTTGAAATGTATTGAGAAATATGGGAGGGAAAATTTTGGGGTACAACAGCTGCCCCTGTTCAATCTTCTTAAACCTGAGGATGTAGATTGGCTTGCCTGCCTTTCGTGATCTGAAGGTTGAAGATGAGTGAACACTAGAGTTCCCAGAAATTTGCACTCGCATGAAGTGGTACTTATCTTGTGATGTCGGGAATGGGCTTATAGATGCCATTTGGAGATTGATGATGGAAGATGGGCTTAAAGATGCCATCCGAAGGAGTGTCGATCGCATAAGATATTCCTTAGCGAGAGCTTATATACCTGTTATTGAGGAAGATTCCACTGGGGAATGACGGTCTCTATCTTGAGAGAAATATGAATTTTAGGAGCTTCGGCCGTCCGTTATTCTACTGGGGAATCATCTCTTGGTCGAAGAGGTGAAAATGAACTACTATCTGGTCGTGATCCAAGCTTCATAGTGATAAGATTGACTGCTATCTGGTCGTAATCTAGGCTTTACAGTGACTTACTGGGGAGATGAGATTAAACTTGATATTCGGTCGTAATCCAAGCTTCGCAATTTCTCAATTCTTATCTGGTCGTAATCCAGGATTCAGGAGGAATTCAGTTGTTATCTGTTCGCATCTGGGCTTTAACTTGAATTTAGGGCACACTAATATCTGGTCGACTCCGGGCTTCTTAGTAATTGTCCATGTAAAATTGCTATTTGGTCGAAATCCAAGCTTCACAATGTTTCATACAATTATCTGGTCGAATCCAGTCTTCATGGTGTCTTGTACTGCTATCTGGTCGAATCCAGGCTTCACAATACCTCACTTCTTATCTGGTCGAAATCCAGCCTTCAGAAGAAATCAAGTGGTTATCCGGTCGCATCCAGGCTTCCATTTGATTTTAAGACCTTCTAATATCTGGTCGAAATAATTAATTAACCGGTTTTAGTCGAAATAGTCCGAATAATTATGCGGTTTATTTGTTGTAATTTTTGGTTGATCTGTTGGGTTTTGTTTTTGTTGAAAAATGTGAATAGCAGGTGATTTTATTGCCTCTATTTATGGGCAAAATATTAAGTTGCAGGCTTATGGTCAATGTTGAATTAAGTTGAATTATTGTTGTTATTATTATTACATTCATGTCGTTAATGCATACATAGCATATCATGTTGGAGCTGATGCTCGTCAAGTTGGCCTGGATTGGAAAATATAAAGTTGAATGCTTATGCCTTGTTGATGCTTCTATTTATTGGTAGATTCCTAAGTTGGAAGTTCTGCTCCATTGGTACCACATGCATGTGCATAAAAATAAGTCACATTTCATGTTGCATCCTGAGTTGTCGTGTGGATGAATTAATTATGTTAAATGTTGATAAAAAGATGTGAAGTGGTGAATTGTATGATCTAATACAAATATATTTTTTATTGTATATCCGATTATATGGTTCGATATCTCACCCCTTCTGTTTGAATGTTGCCCTCTGTTGGTAACGTGCAGGTAATCAAGAAGGATAGTTGTTACCTTCGTTAGTTCGAGTCGGTGTTGTCATTCTGATACGTAGCA
Organism: Vicia faba; assembly: GCA_948472305.1. Lineage (NCBI taxonomy): Eukaryota > Viridiplantae > Streptophyta > Magnoliopsida > Fabales > Fabaceae > Vicia > Vicia faba. The sequence goes on along the minus strand of OX451736.1, from coordinate 1,428,828,660 downwards.
CTCGGGAGGATGAACGCTTGGTTTCTTTATTGTTGATTTTCATTATGTTGCTGAATTTTTAAGTTATTTTCATTAAAGACTTGTTGTCTTAAAGTTGTTTTGAGTAGGACAAGATGTTATGGTGTTTTCAGTTGAATTTTGTGAATCCGCTGCGTAGTAATGAAAGTTGTTTTATTTTTAAAGGCTAAGCAGGTTGTTATCGGTTCATCCGAATTTCATGTGTTATGTATCTGAAATATAGACGATTGAATGTTGTAGTTTTAAGTTGAAAGTGTATCATTCCATTTGTTCGTTGAAAATTTTTATAACTCGTCGGGTAGAAATGGGGTGTTACATTAGTGGTATCAGAGGGGGTCGGTTCGTCCAGTCAAGTTATCAAGTCGTAGTTTTGTCTAACAATCGAGTATTGTTAATCTTAATCCTAATTGTTGTTTATATTGTAGAGATAAGTTGAGATGGCTGGAAGGAATGATGTTGCACTTGTTGCTGCTCTGCAAGCGATGGCTCAGGCTATGCAGAATCAGCTGAATGCTGACGAGAATGCTGGATCTCGCAGTTTAGCGACTTTCTAAAGGGAGTATCCGCCTACCTTCAAGGGTAAGTATGATTCTGACAGAGCGTTGGGTTGGATGAAAGAGATTGAGAGAATCTTTCATGTGATGGACTGCACATAACATCATAAACATCATAAACATCATAAACATCATACTCATTCACTAACCATTTCAAGGATCTTGGGATTTATCTTTGTTCTGTTTTGTAGGACATGGATTCTATTCGTAGGAAAAATATTCAAGTCAATCTTGTAAGGATCCCTCCTCAACTTAAGGAGCTAGCATCAAGGATTCCTGAAAACTCGTCATTCACCGAAAGACATGGTCGCCTACTAAACTTGGTCACCTCCAACACTGATGAAGACATGATGAAGGTGCTTTTCCAGTTCTTTGATCCTCTACACCATTGCTTCATATTTCCAGATTATCAACTTGTGCCAACTTTGGAAGAATTCTCCCAACGCTTGAGGATTCCCATTCTCAATCAACTACCTTTCAATGGTATGGAAATAGATCTAAAGCCAGAAGATATTGCTCAAGTTCTACACTTTTAATCATCTGATGTCACAACCAATTGGGAAACAAGGAGTGGTGTCAAGGGTTTCCTAGAAAAGTTCTTGTTTGAGAAAGCCCAAAACTGTTGGAACTCTTTGGATTTGCAAGCTTTTGAGGAAATTGTGGCTTTCCTCATCTATGGGATGGTTTTGTTTCCAAATCCTGACCAACTCATAGATGTGAACACTGTCAAGATCTTCATGTATCGTAACCCGGTGCCTACTTTGTTAGGGGACATCCTACATTCTTTTCACACTCACACTATGAGGAAAAGAGGTATCCTTATGTGTTGTACTCCTCTTTTGGAAAGATGGTTTATTTCGCATCTTCCCCAATCTGTATTAAAGAACGAACAAGGGTCAAGGTGGTCACAAAGGTTGATGACGCTCAAGCATTCATACATTCATTGGTGTTCCCGATCCTTAGAGAATGTTATTATTATTGACCGTTGTGGAGAATTCCCTAATGTCCCTATACTTGGAATTAGGGGAGGTATCACCTACAACCCCTGCTTATCCTTAAGACAGTTTGGTTACGCCCGAAGGGATGGCCCTCATGAGATTCTCATTCAAGGTTTGGTATTTGACTACGAGAACAACGATCATGGTCTTCGCCAGAGATTCATCCAATCTTGGAGGATGTTGAACAAGTTGATAGCAAGACATTTGGGGATAAGAATTCCATCCCTCTTGAGCCTTACCTTAAATGGGTACGAACTCGTGCTCAGAGTCTTATGATGCCTTATCCCTCCATTCTCCCGATAATTATTGAGCCTGTTATGGAAGGAGATGTTTCATACACTGTCCTGCATCCTGACATACCCACCTCTCTTGAATACTTACAAAGAGATTGGATACAATTCAAGGGGGAACGAGACACCTTCAAAGCCCAATTCTATGCTAGCGAGAAGAAGGTTTTGGAGTTCACTAAGAAACTTCATGGGGAGTGTGCTCTGAATGCCTACATCGCACCAAAGAGGATGCGTACTACCTTTTATCTTAGAGTTTTTGTATTATTTTGCCCAAAGAGGCATTGATGTACTCAAACTTTAATTTATTAATATAACGTGTGTTTCCTTTTTGTCTAAAACAAATTTGAATCTTTAAAATCCTTGAAATCATTGCATATGCATTTACCATTCATCATAACATAAGTAGGTTTCTTGCAACAAGTCTCCTCATATTTCTACTATTTATTTCAGTAAGATGGATCTCGAGCAAACGGTGAAGGACCTCCAAGCACAAAATGCTCAGTTTCAACAGATGTCCTTAACTCTATCCAAAGGACAAGAAGAGTTGAAGACCTTGCTGGTTGAAGAGAAAAAGAAGAAAGCATAGAAAATAACCGAAGTTCTAAATATGGGAAGAAGATTCCAAGGGCAAGCAAGAAGGACCCTAGACTTTGCAACGTCATCTGGTGAGAAAGACAATCAGGATGGGAGAGGCAAGGAAGCAGTTGTCCAGCCAGATTCAGAAGAGGAAGAGGAAGAAGAAGACTATTCTGAAGAATAATATCCTTCAACCGACGATAAGTATAAGCATCTGGAAGAACGGTTAAGCGCAATGGAAATTCAAAAAGTGCCTGGATTGGACTTTGAGGAGTTGGGGTTAGTATCTGGAATTGTCATTCCTCCAAAATTCAAGGCACCAGAGTTCGCCAAATATGACGGAGTTTCATGTCCCAAAATGCATCTTCGGTCCTATGTGAGGAAAATCCAGCCTCATGCAGCTGACAAGGATTTATGGATACACTTCTTTCAAGACAGTCTGTCTGGAACTTAACTTGATTGGTTTTATCAGCTAGAAAGAGCCAATGTTCATAATTGGGAAGATCTGGCCGCTTCCTTTTACAAACAATACCAATGCAACGTTGATCTTTCTCCCACCCATACTCAACTCCAAAGTATGACCATGGTTTCAAGTGAAGGCTTTAAAGACTATGCACAAAAATGGAGGGACTTAGCAGGAAGATTCCAGCCTCCCCTATCTGAAAGAGAGTTAGTAGATATGTTTTTAGGCACCTTGTCTGGTCCTTTCTTCAATCACTTAATTCGGAGTTCGTCGGCAGGTTTTACCGAATTGATATTGATCGGAGAAAGGGTGAAAGCCGGGATAAAGAATGGGAAGATTCAAAAAGATGCATCCTCCGCTGCTGTAAGGAAACCATTCATTGGCAAAAAAGAAGTTGTTGTTGTATATCCTCAGAGAAATCAAGATAGGGCCCAACGCCGTCCAATGGTGGGGGCTGTCATGATTCCTAAACCCGCGCCTACTCACCAAAGGAGCAACCAGCCAAGAACGGAAAGACCAGTCAGACAGTTCACCCGAATTAACATGACACTATCTCAAGTATTGCCACATTTGTTGAGATCCAATCTAGTGACTTTGAAAGAAGCTCCAAAGAATCCTAACACAACCTCTCCTCATTATCATCCTAATGCCCGCTGTGCACACCATTCTGAGAGTCCCGACCATGACATTAACAACTGTTGGGCTCTGAAAAACAAAGTACAAGACCTTATTGAAGCCAAAGAGATTGAATTCGACGTGCCAGAAATTCCCAATGTCATCACTGCCCCTATGCCCAAGCACGGCCGTAATGTCAATGCCATTGAGGAAGATATGTTTGTTACTTTGGTTGATGAGCTTGTGACCCCACTCCTGACTATCAAAAAGAACTTGTTGAATGTCGGTGTATTCCTAGGTTGTGATGAAAGATGCATTTCTGTTTATCCTTACCAACCAGCCGTCATTTGTTAAATGCATGCGTTCAATGCCTAATATATAACAAGGAGATTTTGTTCGAAAATACTTCTATTCCAACTGTTTCATATAATGATGTTTCCATCATGACCATTTCCGCCAATTCTTCCAGGGTCTCCACTAAAAGACCCGTTAGAATTACATCAATTACTAAAGTAGCTCCGTTGATAATTACAATGCCTGGACCAATCCCGTATTCGTCAGACAAAACCGTCCCATGGAATTATGGAGGTGATGTCTACAATCACAGTATCAAGCAAGATTGGCCAATTGCTGAAGATTCAAGTTCTGAGAAAGTTGACTCTAAATCAGTAACATTGCAAGGACTAGCAAGGTAACCCGCAGTGGAAAGGTATTCTCTCCAGAAATTGCTCCTCCAAAAGCTATTTCTGGACCCGTAATCATTCATGTTGTTGTTTCTCCTCCAAAAGCTATTCCCAGTCCGACAATCATCTCTCCTAATACTCCTGTTGGCAAAACTATTACAATTGCTGTTATCACCCCTACTGACATTCCTGCTGCCGAGTCAACCGAGACTCAAGGTAAAGGTATTTTGGTTGAGCCTGTCCGGATGAAGGTACAATCAGTAGCTATCCCTGAGACCTCCCGAAAAGAGATGGAGGAAATTTTAAAGATCATAAAAAGAAGCGACTACAACGTAGTCGAGCAACTTAGGCAAACTCCATCAAAAATTTCCATGCTGGCTTTATTATTATGTTCCGAGGCTCATGCAAAGGCCTTGGTAACGTTCCTTAAAACTGCCCATGTACCCCCAAAAAACATCTGCCGATCAGTTCCAAGACTGCATAGCCAGCTTAACCGCAAATAATGGTTTAGGTTTTTCAGATGCTAATTTAACGCCAAGGGGGTTGGAAGCATAATGAGGCATTGCATGTCTCAGTCGAATGCAAGGGCACAACTTTGGCTCATTTCTTGGTTGACACCGGTTCGTCTCTAAATGTGCTTCCTAAAAAAGCTCTTGATAGGCTTAACTGTGAAGGGTTGACCTTGAAGCCTAGAAACATAGTAGTAAGGGCCTTTGATGGCTCAAAAAGGATGGTGCATGGGGAAGTGGACATCCCCATAAAAGTTGGAACCCAAACATTTAATTCAACTTTTTATGTAATGGATATTCGCCCTTCATATTCCTTCTTATTAGGCCGACCGTGGATTCACAATGCTGGTGCCGTTACCTCTACATTGCATCAAATACTAAAATATTTAATTCAAGGGAAAATCATCACTGTTCATGGAGAAGAAGAGTATATGGCCAGTCATCTAAATTCCTTTAGATATGTGGAATTAGATGGTGAATTTATTGAAACTCCATTCCAGAACTTTGAAAAAATCCTGCAAACTGTGGTAGTAACCAAGGTTGTTTCTCAAGTCCCCAAGATTACAAGGCCTCCGCTCAAAATATCGTCTTTGAAGGATGCCAAGGAAGTGATAGAAGAAGGAGCCCAGAAAGTTGTACGTCGTACTCGTGCTGGAGGACCGCCCTTGAAGATTAGCGACCAACAAGTCAGTGCCGTGGAGGATGATGAAGACAACTATAACTTGGAGGATTGGATCTTCCCAACTGTCAGTGGAGGGCTCAGCAACTGGGAGGCTAGAGACTTTGTCCTGATCACTTTTATCCCACAGTAATTTGTCTTTGAATTTTGTCAGATCTGTAATATTAAACAATTCAGACTCTTAAAACCTTGTGTCTTACCCGAGGCACAATGGTCCATTAGTAAGGGTTATCATCTCATTTCCATATGACATCAATGAATCATGGACGTTTTTGCATACAAACTTTGTGCTCCTTATTTTTCTTTTTTAAATTTTCATTTCTTTTAAAGATAGCTATACTCTTACACACACTCACACTCACAATGTAGGTCTACATCCACTCGGGATCCCATGGGTAACGGTTCTTCTATGGCCTTTTGTGACTCTGAAAATCTAATCTACCAAGCCGAAGACGAAGGTGAGGAAGATTATGAAATTCCAGGGGAACTCGCCAGGTTACTACAACAAGAAGAGAGGACCATTCATCCCCACGAAGAACCAGTGGACACAATTAACCTAGGTACCGAAGAAGACAAAAGAGAAGTCAAGGTGGGTGCCAATCGGGAACCCGATGTCAAAGAGTGTCTGATTCAATTGCTACACGATTATGTTGAGGTCTTTTCCTGGTCGTATGAAAACATGCTAGGACTGGACGTAGATATCATAGTACATCGTCTACCTACAAAAGAGGACTGCTCTCCGGTAAAGCAAAAGGTTCATCGCATACGACCAGACATGTCAGAGAAGATCAAAGCCTGTGATCGGTGGATCTGGAACTGACTGTTTAACGCTGGTTCGCGAAATGTCGCGGTAAGCAAGAGTCGCCACCGTCTTTTATTTTCTCCAAATGGAAAGGACAAAAGCACAGAAAAATTCCTTATAGAGATTGCTCTCGGTTCGGGAGGTAGGTTATAGAAAGGGAAGGTGTTAGCACCCTTTCTATCCATGGTTATCCATGGGCTCTTAGGTACTTGCTCAATGTGTTTTCAAAAATGTTTGTTTGCTTTTCAATTGTGGGTTTAAAAAGTTTCTTCGAAAAAATTCAGTTCGACTCGTACGTCAGAGTGTTTGAAAAATTTGCTTTGAAAGCTTTTGAAAATGTGTCAGTGTGAAAAGTCTTTTTGAGTTTGTTTGAGATTAGAGCAAGTATCTAGAGTCGTCTACCTACCCTAAGGAATTCGTCTGTGTAAATGTCCTTTAAAGTAGTGCCATCCCACCATTGAGAGGTAGGTAGCACCACCGTTGGAGGTGTCCGGGTCAATTCGAGGTTCGGGACATGGTGATCACCAGAGCAATGGGAAGACACCTTAGAAGCTACCCTCATGCCAGGTTCCCGGATCATGAGGACTTACTAAGACGTCCTCTACTCGACGATCACCTTTCGAAAGGCAACAGTGAGGCGTACCCTAGGGGTGGTGTGTGCGATTCGTGTGTCATGTTTCATTTATTTGTCTTGTCATGTTTGTCGTATTCTACGCTTGATTTTAATTTACGTCCATTCATTCTTGCATGCATATTAAGAGATATAAAATTTGCGAGGAAATAAATCTAAGACTATTACAAAGGCGCGGGTCCACATCGCCAAAATTAAACCGGACCCGATTTAGCGGAAAAATAAATAATGCGAAGAAAATAAAGTGCGAACAATAAATTACAACGCTTTGGGGCAATTACATGATTATATAAACGATAAAAGATAAATGCGCGAATTAAATGATTAATGACGGGCGTTGGACCCTTTTGCAAATAATTAAAAGTTAACGGGAATTAAAAATTAAATAATAAAAAAAAGAATTAAATGATTAAATTGTTTTTTGGTATTTTGTATTTTTAATTTAATGTGAACAAAGGGAATTAATTGAAATTAGATTAGACGGCAAACCCTAAATCTAGTATTTTTTATTTATTAAGAAAGAATTAAAATATGACCTAAGTTAAACCTAATTGATTATGTATAAGTTTAATTTATGAAAGTAAAATAAATAAATAATAATTATTATTCTGGAAAAAAAAGAATTAAAATTAATAAAAGAAAAATAAAAAAAAGTAACTAACCTAAATTCTATTTTTGGATTTTTATTAAAAAAAAGAATTAAAATTAAACCTAATTACACTATATAATTTATATTTTTATCTATTCATGAAAATAACTAAAATTAAAAATTCTATTTTATTTGGACATTTTATTTTTTATGATGTTTTTCTGTATTTTTTGTAAAAAAGATATTTAATTTAAATCAGAAAACAAATAAACAAATAAACAATTAAAAATAATAAAAGATAGAAAATTAGAAAAAGATAGAACCAGGGGGGGTTTGCTGTCCCCTTAGGGAGGTATGAATTTGAGAGGCCTGGCCCAATAACGTTGGAACTTGGTTGACCTTTTGAATCCCATGCTACGCGTCTGACTCATGCCTGGGGTGCACCATGAAGCCTGGACATTGATTTGATCATCATGGACGCGTGGCTAATGATTGCTGAATGTGCATGGTGAACCTTAACGTTAAGCCTGCACGTGAATTAGTTTTGAAAAATAATATAGCAAACGTACAGACCTGGGACTTGAACCCAGGTCTTGGAAGTCACATGCCTTAGTCCTTGCCAGCTGAGCTATTTGCTTTCAATTAACATATAATAATACATAAATAATATAATAAGAAAACGCTAATGCTTTTAGAATTCCGCGCGAAATTCAAATAGACCTGTCACTAATGGACACGTCTTCGTCTCTTTCTTCTTCCCTGTAAAACAAACTAATGGGCAACGGTTTTTGCAGCGTGGCTTTAGGCAAGCAAAGGGAAAATAGCGATTAGAGATATGGCAAATATAAATTGGGCGCGATTATAGTTTCTTGCTCGTTGGAGCACGCTGAGTATGGTTATCCCAGTCTCGAGGCTTAATTCTACTCCATGCCAAAAGCCCTAATTCATGAACCCTGCAACCCTAACTTTCATCCATGGCATTATCGTGTATGGTCAGCGAAAACACAATTAAACATGATGATTAATTTAGAAACATTGCAATGAACAACAATCCACAAATAAAAATGCAAGAAAATGCGTTAATGATGATCTATGATTTCACAAAAATCGTGGTGCAGTTTGAACGTAATCTACCAATTCTTGAGGTTTTTGCTGTTGTTAATGATTGGAAAAGGTTCTGAATGGTCCAAGGAAGCTATTGCAACAAAGATCCAAGCTTGAATCGTCCTCAAAGCTAGATTTCAGTGTTTGACTTTTTATGAGAATTTTTCAATTTGCCAATGCTTGAGTATGCGCAGCTTTCAGTCTTGGATGATTAGGGTTGTGATGCTGATCATATATGGAGTGATTTAGGTCAATAAAACTAGACAAAATCTTAGGCATTGATGAATTTCAATATTTGATTTCATGGATCTTTTTTCATATCTTTTTCATGTTGTTTTTATTCAATCATGATCCAATCTCATCAAAACTTGCCCTAATCATTTAAGCACGAAATATTAACCTTATAATGTGCATAAAAAGATTTTTTAGGTTAAGGTTATATTTTTCATGAATTAAAATCATTTAAATGAATATAAATTAATATTAATTCAAATAAATAATTAAAAAATATGAGAATACTTCCCTTTGGGCCTAGTGGTCGTGCATAGGCTTGGCATGAAGAAATTTGGAAGATAATTGAGCCCATTTGCATTTTTAAGCCTTTTGCATCAATGTTGACTTTCAAAAATTTCCAAAAATTTCCCAACTTCCACAAGGCATAACTTGGTCAATTTTTAAGCTTTTCACATGTTCTTGGACATTTTGGAAAGGTCTTTGAGTCCTTTAACCAATGCCTTTGGTCCCATGTCATTTTGATTTACCAATCTCAAGTTATGGCCTTTGACTTAAAGTCACTTTTTGTTGACTTCTGAAAATGACCTATAATGTTGAAATTGATAACTTTTTGTGAGAGCATTTCTTGGACTTGGAACATGAAGATGAATTGTAGGAAATGTCTTTCTCTTCAAAATGAGCTTTGGATGGAATTTTTCTGATAATCCATGTGAAAGTTATGCCCTGGTCAATTTCAGTTGACTTTTTCAACTGTCCAAATATAGCAACTTTTGTATCTTTGATGATTTCTGAGCCAAATTTTGAGAATCATGATCAAGCATTGATCAAATGATGTTTGTGGCTTCAAAATGATATATTGACCAAAAATTTGAACCTTTGACTGTCAAATGACCATTTTGCCCCTACAGTTGACTGTAGTGCAATCTAGGGTTTTGACTGTGCAATCTTGAGCTGAATGCCTTGAAACTTGACATGAGGATACTTGACCATCTTTGTAGGCATATGAGACTTGATTGGGCCTTTGAAAAGTTCATTTGCTTGACCAGAGCTCAAACCCTAGTTTTGACTGTATAGGAGACAGTTGAGCAGCACAACCCTGGGGGAATTTTGTGACCTTGACTTTGACAATTCTTGATGAATATGGGAGGGCAAATTTTGGGGTACAACAAAGCCGAAGTCATAAAACAATTCAACGTCGGATTCTTGGTCGTCACCTCCTATCCGCAATGGGTTGCCAATGTTGTCCCCGTGCCTAAAAAGGACGAAAAGTACGAATGTGCATGGACTACAGAGATTTGAATCGTGCGAGCCCTAAGGATGATTTCCCACTTCCCCACATTGATATTCTAGTTGATAATACGGCACAGCACAAAGTGTTTTCCTTCATGGACGGTTTCTCAGGCTACAACCAAATCAAAATGGCGCCTGAGGACATGGAGAAGACAACCTTTATCACACAATGGGGCACATTCTGCTACAAGGTTATGCCATTCGGGTTGAAAAATGCTGAGGCAACCTATCAGCGTGCCATGGTAGCCTTATTTCACGACATGATACATCACGAAATAGAGGTCTATGTGGACAACATGATAGCTAGATCTCAAACAGAAGAAGAGCATCATGATCATTTACAGAAACTGTTTGAGAGCCTAAAGAAATACAACCTGAGGTTGAACCCAAATAAATGCACATTTGGGGTGAGGTTCGGTAAACTCCTAGGCTTTGTTGTCAGCAATAAAGGTATTGAAGTGGATCCTGCCAAGGTGAAAGCAATACAAGAGATGCATGTTCCTCGTACTGAGAAGGAATTTAGAGGATTCTTGGGACGGTTAAACTACATTGCCATATTCATTTCTCACCTAACAGCTACTTGTGAACCAATCTTCAAATTACTGAAGAAAGATCAAGTAGTCAAGTGGAATGACGAGTGCCAAACTGCTTTCAACAAGATCAAAGAGTACCTACAAGAGCCTCCTGTTTTGATGCCACCAGTCAATGGAAGACCATTGATCATGTATCTAACTGGTTTGGAAAATTCAATGGGGTGTGTGTTAGGGCAGCATGACGAGTCTGGCCGAAAAGAGCATGCTATTTATTACCTGAGCAAAAGGTTTACCGACTATGAAACAAGATATTCACTGCTCGAGAAAACTTGCTGCTCTCTGGCATGGGCTTCTCGTCGGTTAAGACAGTATATGCTGACCCATACTACTTTATTGATATCCAAAATGGATCCAATAAAATACATCTTCGAGAAATCTGCCCTCTCTGGGAGAATAGCGAGACAGCAGATGATCCTGACAGAATATGGCATACAATATACTACTCAGAAAGCAATAAAGGGAAGTGTACTAGTTGATCACCTTGCTCATCAAGCTGTGGATGACTACCAGTCCATGAAGTTCGAATTCCCAGATGAAGACGCCATGATGGTAAACAACTGTGAAGAATTCAGACCATATGACAAACCTAAACAAGGATCCCGATGGACCCTGGTTTTTAATGGGACGTCCAACGCACTCGGCAATGGTATAGGTGTTGTACTCATATCTCCTAAAGGATGTCATACTCCCTTTACGGCAAGACTATGCTTCAATTGTACAAATAACATGGCAGAATACGAAGCATGCATTTTTGGTCTCAAAGCTACCATAGATTTGGGGATCAAATCCTTAAATGTATTCGGAGATTCAGCTTTGGTCATTAGCCAGATCAAAGGGGAATGGGACACCAAACACCCTAACCTTATCCCCTACAAAGAACATGTGTTGACATTGATCCCATATTTTGAGAAGATAACCTTCGAGCATTTCCCGCGACAAGAAAATCAGCTAGCATACGTGCTAGCCACAATGTCATCCATGTTTAAACTTAAATGGGATAAAGAGGATCCCCAGATCACCATTGAACGAATGAATGAACCAACTCACTGTCACGAGATTAATACTGAAGAAATAATGGACCAACCTTGGTTTCATGAAGTCAAGAGGTATCTCGAGGCTCAAGAATATCCAGAAGGAGCTTCAGTTAATGACAAGAAGTTCTTAAGGAGATTCTCTGCTAAATTATTCCTTAGTAATGGCATTCTCTATAAACGCAACCATGACTCTGTGTTACTTCGGTGCATAGACAAGGTTTAAGCGGAAAAGATCATGGCTGAGTTACATGAAGGCACTTTTGGCACCCATTCCAGTGGGCATACGATAGCAAAGAAAATCCTACGGGAAGGCTATTACTGGTCTACCATGGAAGCATATTGCTATCAATACTCTCGAACCTGCCACTAGTGTCAGATTTATGCTGACAAGGTGCACGTACCTCCGGTTCCTCTGAATGTCTTGACGGCTCCTTGTCCCTTTGCTATGTGGGGGAATCGATATCATTGGGGAAATAAAACCAACAGCCTCTAATGGACACCGCTTCATCTTAGTGGCCATTGACTATTTTACAAAGTGGGTTGAGACGGCTTCTTTCGCTTCCGTTACCAAGAATGTTGTAGCCCGGTTCATCAAACAGAATCTCATCTGTCGGTACAGTATCCCAGAGAGAATCATCACTGATAATGGTACAAATCTAAACAATACTATAATCACTGCCTTGTGCGAGAAATTCAGGTTCCAACATCACAATTCTTCCCCTTATCGGCCCAAGATGAATGGTGCTGTCGAAGCTGCAAATAAGAACATTAAAAAGATCATACAGAAATAACAGTCACGTACAAAGACTGGCATGAGATGCTACCATTCGCTCTCCACGGTTATTGTACCACAACACGTACATCAATTGGGGCAACATCATACTCTCTAGTATACAACATGAAGGCTGTCTTGCCTATTGAGGTCTAGATCCCCTCTCTGAGAATTATGAAGGATGCAGGGCTGAATGAAGAAGATTGGATCCAGACTCGACTTGATCAACTGAACTTGATTGATGAGAAAAGGCTTACTGATGTCTGTCATGGTCAAATGTATCAAAAACGGATGATCAAGGCTTTCAACAAAAAAGGTCAGACACCAAGTATATCAAGTCGGGGATTTGGTGATCAAACGTATCATACTGCCGCAAGGTGGTCCCAGGGGAAAATGGACACCTACATACGAAGGACCATTTGTGATCAAAAGTATATTCTCTGGTGGAGCGATGATCTTAACCACCATGGATGGTGACGACCTGCCACACCCTGTAAACTCAAACACAGTCAAAAGATACTACGCATAAGAGACTCGCTAGGTTGACACACCTAGGCAAAACAAGGGCATCCCGGCGAACCAAAAAGGTTCGGGAAAAAATTAGGGATAAAATAAAAATCTGTATACCCGGCAAGTTGAAAACCCGAAAGGGCGACTTGGGCAAAAAAGGGTATCTCGGTGGACTGAAAACCCGAAAGGACGGTCCAGGAAAAAGTTAGGGAATTAAAGCGTATGACTATGTCCTGTTGAATCACCTTACAGACAACCTGCAAACTCAATGATTCTGATCAATTCAATCAGCTTTGGACAAGGCAACAAATAAATAAGATGCTCAGAGACACGAAGGCTATAGCAGAATGGGAACCCCATGGGATTATTTCACATAGCTATCCTTTCTTTGTATCAAATTTTCCTTTTTTTTACGACTGCATTCTCTTACTATAATGGTTGTCTAATTGTACAAAAATACTTACTCAAAGTCAATACAAAGATATCCCTTTGGAAGTGGGAAACTATTTGTTTTTCTTTACTCTTGTGCTTGTTTACGAAAACGTCCAATAATTTATTTTTGAACATATGCATTTGAACGTAACTACCATTTACAAATGAACAAAATAAAGAGACAATCACTAATGGATTTAAGGAATAGGGAAATATCTTTAAGCTATTCCATAAAATCCCCCGCAGTGAGCAGTTTAATCCCCAGCGGAACAGAGCTTCCAGTTATCAAATCCCCAGTAGAAGTCGTCCAATTTCTCAGGATTTCCCAACAGGATTTTACAAGCAGTACACGACATTTCCCTTACAACAGAGTTTATTTCTCTAAGCGGAAATTCATAAACACTTCAACTTCAAAACATGAAGACTTATATTCCATATCCTCAGCAGCAGTCAGGGATTTATTTTCTCCAATCCAACAGCAGTGCAGCAGATTAGCTCACACGCGTATACATCACATCCATATATCATAAGCATCGATAACACGAATGCATGTATCACAATCTCATTATACCATGCATTTCATACAACATGACATTGCATATTAGCTAACATTTTACCCTTTTCAGGATAAGGTTAATCAATAACTACCATTAACAATGTTCAAAGGCCTTTCAGATACAGTACAGATACGCTCTAGACACGGATGTCATCCTGATACTCATTCATATTCAATCTTCAGATACAGTTCAGATATGCTCCAGACACGGATGACATCCTGATACTTATTCAGATTCAATCTTCAGATACAGTTTAGATACGCTCCAAATATGGATAACATCCTGATACTCATTTAGATTCAACTTTCAGATATAATACAGATACGCTCCAGACACGGATGCCATCCTGATACTCATTCAGATTCAATCTTCAGATACAGTTCAGATACGCTCCAGACACGGATGCCATCCTGATACTTATTCAGATTCAATCTTCAGATATAGTTCAGATACGCTCCAGATACCGATGCCATCCTGATACTTATTTATATTCAGCTTTCAGATACATTCCAAATACGCTCCATACACGGATGCCATCCTGATACTCATTCAAATTCAATCTTCAGATACAGTTCAGATACGCTCCAGACACGAAATCCATCCTGATACTCATTCAGATTCAATCTTCAGATACAGTTCAGATACACTCCAAACACGGATGCCATCCTGATACTCATCAGATTCAGCTTTCAGATAAAATTCAGATATGCTCTAGGCATGGATTCCATCCTGATACTCATTCAGATTCAATCTTCAGATACAGTTCAGATACACTCCAAATACGGATGTCATCCTGATACTCATTCAGATTCAACTTTCAGATACAGTTCAGATACGCTCCAGACACGGATGCCATCCTGATACTCATTCAGATTCTCTCTCAAATACAGTACAGATATGCTCCAAACACGGATGTCATCCTAATACTCATTCATATTCAACCTTCAGATACAGTTCAGATACGCTCTAGATACGGATATCATTCTGATACTCATTCAGATCCAGCTTACAAATATGGTTCAACAATCATTTCTGGATGGAATCTACAAGCCCATCTCCAACAAATTTCCATCATCCCTCCAAATGGCATCTTTAAGCCCATTCCCTATACCATGAACCATCACATCACGGAGTGTAAATTTCTGGGCACTCTAATGTCCAATCATCTTCCACCTTCGAGTCACGAATGGCAAAAACTCGCCAATCTAACTCTTCAGGATTAAGAAGCTTTAATAGGGGAAGATGTTGTACCCCAAAATTTTCCCTCTCACTTATCAAGAATTTACTCACAAGATCTCCTTTGGCTCAAGATTGCACTAGGGTTGATCAACTCAAGACACCTCCTCAAGCACTGATGTCCAAAATTAGGGTTTGAGATTTTACAAGGATATTTGAACTTCCAATGCCCCATATGACTTTCATGGATCATTATGGACCCTCAAGATTACTCATATTAAGTTTCAAGCTTTAGATCACATTTTTGCTCAGTCAATTGAGCAATTGACCTAAAAATCAGTTGTATTGGGGAAAAAGTCAACCATGGCCAATTTACAGTCAAACTTCATAATTTTTTGTCCAAATCAACATTATAAACTCATATGTATCATTTTATCAACTTTCGACCATAATTCCTCAAGAAATTTGATCAAATCATCAAAAGGGCAAAATGGTCAAAATTAGGGCTTTGACTAAGAAGGGGCAATTTCTGATTTTTGACCTAGCAAATGATCATTTGGTTTGAATCATGATTTCAAGAGTTCAATTGCATAATTTTGACCTAATGGCATGACCTAAAACATTGCTCAAGATCAATTGGATTGATAGTGAATTTTCAGTCAACTGATCAAAAAGTTAATTATACACTGAAAAGTCAAACTTTGACTTTTTGGTCAAAATTCAATATCAAAGATCACAATTCATCAAAACATCTCAAAATATGAAACTCATTCATCAGGAAATCAAAAAGTCAAGATTTCATTTTGAAAAGTCAAAGTTTTCTAACTTAGAAATCATTCTAAGTGTTTAAACTTCCTGTTTTTTTATAACTTTAAGCCAATTTTTTACCTTGATGCAAGATGATTCAAAATAAACTTCCAACATGAAAGTTGTAGATCTCCATGAAATCTACAACTTTTCCTCACACAAATTCTCCTAAAAGTTCTTGGATCTTAAGTTATTAATTCATAAAGTCATGGTCATGAAACAAAAACACTTAGTGAAATTTTGCCCTAATTTGGTCGGGATTTTGACCTAACTTCATGGAACTTTTTCATATAGTTACAAGGGGAATTTTCAAAATTGATTCAAAGATGGGTTTTATAGCATATTACAAGCTTTCCAAAATGTCCAAGAACTCCTTGAAATCATTCTTTAGCAGGGAGAATCGAAGAGGGGAAGTTAGGGTTTTCAAACTTGAATTACAAGTCATTTTTTGATGAACACATGAACCAAATCCATGCTAGGCTGCATAATATTTGCTTTGCAGGCCTCAAACTTGTTTGTCACTCCATAATTAAATGTTTACACAGTTGTTAGGGCTTTGATCCAAGCAATTGAGCTATTATCCAAGTTGCATTTCCATTAATGGCACAAAGTTAACATTGCCATTCTTGTAAAGAAAGCTTTTTGCATAAAGTCCATTCTTGAGCCTCTAACTTGTTCCCTATGATCCCACTCCGTCCATAAATTTAGAAGAAAGCTTGTTTAAAGCATAACCACTCTATGAACCAAGTACAAGGCATGAAAACTTGTTTTGTCAAAAAAATCACATGTTGAACTTAAACATGTAAATTTGAATTCTGATCAACTAGAGCACTCAAAACTTGTTGCTTATAAATAGAGTCACTATTTGTGAGCTACGGGACGGGTTTTAGCACCCTGAAACACTCCCAAATTCCCTCTAGCCTGAAATTACACAAAAACTCTATTGATACACAGTTCTGACCTTAAACTTGTATCTCTCATTTCCCTCGTGCATTTTCCCTCAAATTCATTCCTAAAGCTTCCTTACATCAAATACAACTCATCCCCATCCTTATTCCAGAACTGTAACACCATTTACCATAACCTCCATAACCAAAAAACAGAGTCTGCAACTTGACTTCTCCATGCCATTTCAGCCACTCTCAACTCAAGCAAACCATTGCATTAGCTTCCTAGGGACTTGAGGAAGCTAGCCTGATCATCACCATTGCCTGAAATAAGCTCAAATCCATTTCACGATTTCCACTTTTGAGGTATTTTTCTTGAACTTCTATCTTCATATTTAGTCACTGTTAGGCTTGCATTTGTGAAGATAAAATGTAGACATCATTGCCCTGAAAGTATACATGTCCATAGATTTCATTTATATTGATTGAGCTTAGAGAATTTTAGGTTTGAATCTCTGAAAAAAGTTAGGTCAGAATTTGGTACTTTTAGAAATTCTCATTCATCTTTGATTTATAGCTTATAATATTTATATGCTTAGATTCGTATGGAAAAATGGAGCAACTTTCATGTATGCATCTTTCATTTTTGTTGAGAAATGAGCAAGTTACAAGATCTATGGCTGGAGGTTGAAGATGAAGTCATTTTCAAGACTTGACTTGTGTTATGTATTATTTGTTTTCCTTATGTTAACGGATGTACAGCCACTCTAGTGGCAAAGGCAACGCGCGTTTATCTCAAGGTCATGGGTTCAAGTCCCAGCGCTGTCTTTTGTTCAAATTTTCAACATTTTCTTTCTTTTTGCCAGTAATAACCAGCGCTGGGCCTCCTCCTTGGGCCTTTTTTTTTTACTTTCTGACCCCCTGTTTCACTTACACACCTTGGCCCATTTTTATTTCTTTTTTTTCTTCTTATTTTTATTTATTTATTTTCTTAAATATTTTATCTAATATTAAAAAATCATAAAAAATACAAAAATATTAGATTTATATTTTGACATAGTTTATTTATTTTTTCTCAATAAAAATGATTTTATTTAATCATATTTTATTTATTACACTAATTGTTTTTGTAAATTAAATTAAAAAATTAGGGTTTTAGTTATTTTCTTTTACACTATTTAAATATATTATTTTAAAACCAAAAAAGACCAAAAATATTTTACAATACTATAAATTATTTTTAAGACAAAAAACATCAAAAATATTTTTCTTATAAACTTAATTTCTTTTTTTTTAAATCCGTTAATAGATTAGGGTTTTATTTAATTTCTTTTCCTAGTAAATTTAGGTTTTACTTTTAATTAATTATTTTCCCTTTAGTTAATTAGGTTAAAAAACAAAACCCCTTTCTTTCTAAAAAAATCCAAACAAATATCCATTTTCTTCACATTTATATTCTTGTATATTTATTCATTTTCTACATTATTTATTTTAATTCTTGTACAAATTCAATATGGTTGTAATAGATAATTAGCTTTATTTTCTTGCAATCCCCATTTATAATTTGTACACCCTCCTCCCACAAATATTGTAATAGCATAGTAATTTTAAATTCCACAATTTATCGCTTTTATATACAAATACTAGTAATTTGGGTTTGTATGGAAAGACTAAAACCAATGCTTATAAAACCCTAATCAAAGAAAAAATCAAGCATGAAAAGAATACACTTGCACAGAGACACCCCTAGGGTAAATCCACTTGGTTTCCTTTACAAAATGGCCATATTACGCATGTGAGATATCTTAGCAAAAACAAGCAAAATATGAGATCATAGTCCCTCAATGACGCTATCCATGTTTCCTTTCAAATGATCTTAGTCCCTAAAAGAGAATTCTAAGATACATTGCAACATTGCTAATCATGGTTATACGATGACCCACGCCCATCCCGTTTACATCCAAAGATAGGGTTACTTACCAAATTAATGGTAAGATAACAATGTCAAAGGAAAAAAGGAAATAAACATGAAAGACTTTTGAGTAGGTAGAATGTTCCTAGTTACTTGCTCAATTTCAAAAACAAAACATCCTTGCTATTTTCAAAAACAAACACCTACGCTTTCAAAACATCTTACAAAACTTGAAAACATTTTCAAAAGATCAAACACTTTGTATACATTCTTACAAACGAAAATCATTACAAAGTTTGCCTAAACAATGGCCTATTTACAAAATACTTTCAAAAACCACACAAAGCACAATTTCAAACAAAAGCAAATGATCTAACAAATAACTAAGAGCCCATAGAAAACCATGGATGAAAAGGGTGCTAACACCTTCCCTTTTCATAATCTACCCCCCTGAACTCAAGAAATAATCTCAAAGGTCTTTCCTGTGCTTTTTCACCTTTCCTTTTGGATAAAAGAAAAGTTGGTGAAGACTCTTGCTAAATCGCAACATTTGCGATAAAATGCAAAATACCCAAGTCAGTTTTCTCACCGGATCACAATACTCAACCTCAACAGTGGACATAGACACACAATTTTGCTTCTTACTGAACCAAGATATGAGATTATTTCCCAGAAAGAAGCATCCTCCTGATGTACTTTTTCTATCATCAGCACTTTCTGCCCAATCAGTGTAACACCCCGATATTTAATTATTTATTTAATTAAGTATTTTTGAATATTTTATATTAATTCGAATTTTTATCGTCGAAGTCGGAATTATTTTATTAAGTTGGAATAGTAATTAATCAGATTAATTTGGTGGAATTAAGTTGAAGTATTATTTTACTATTAAGCTTAATTATGATATTGAGATTTAATCGGCGGTGTTGTGTTGTATTAGGGGGGTATGTCACTTAGACCCATTTGAGTTTACTAATAATTAAATAAAATAGTAGTATTATATAGAATAAATGAATTAGAGGAGAAAGAGAAGAAATAGAGTTATCAGGAAAGAAGAAAAGAGGAACTAGGGTTTTGTGAGAGGAGAAGAATAACAAGGATATTGCTTCTAGTGTCATATTCACCAGAAAACCAGTTGAAGTTTCTTAGAGCTGCACTAAATCCAAGGTAAGGGTGGGATTCTGACTCTATATAAGGGTGTATGATTTTTAGTATGTGAATTTGAGTTATACAAATTATTTTTAGTTGTGTTTGAAATTGATATATTGGTGAAATTGAGAGATGATTGAGGACCCTATTTAATTTATATATACATACATAAGTGCATTGGTACTACTTGTTTCAATTCCATAATATTAAGTGACCTACTGTAGCATAGCACAAGCGGATACCTTACTTTTCAATTCACCAGTATGATATTGTATGTATCAGATTGTTTTTCTTAGTTTTGGATTCAAGGATATATATATATATATATAATTGGTTAGTAGTTTAACTATTAATAATGATTATATAATAATAATAATAATAATAATATTAATAATAGTATTAATAATTTAGTATTATTAATATAATGTTTTTTTAAGAGTTTTGAGTTAGAGATAATTATTTGGATTATTTAGCTAATTTAAGTTATTTTTCAATTCTGATAGAGTTGTTACAATTGTCAATTGAGTTGTTAATAAGGTTGTTAGAGTTGTTAATAGTGTTGTTAGAGTTGTCAATATAGTTATTTTGTATAATTAAAAGTCACTTTTATTTATTTTGCGCATTTCTGACATATTTAGTGTTGTCGGCAGAGTAAGTTGAAGTATCCAAATTATAACACATCTTTGCTAAGTTATTGATATTTTAGTTATGGATTTTTATTTAAATTTAGTAGCAGCCATGTTACTTAGACATAATAAACTAGTAATTAACAATTGGAAATTGAATTAGATAACAGTGACAATTGGAAATTGAATTAGATAACAATGGCAATTGAAAATTGAGTTAGACAACCGTGGCAATTGGAAATTGGACTAGATAACATTGGCAATTAGAAATTATAACAGTACCGACTTTTATATATATATATATATATATATATATATATATATATATATATATATATATATATATATATATATATATATATATATATATATATATATATATATATATATATATATATATATATATATATTATGTATTCAATATCTCTTATTATTATAAGTAATAGATTATACTAATTAGAATATTAGTAATGATAATAATATTATTATTATATTAATAATTTAGTATTATTAATATAATGATTTTTAAGAGTTTTGAATTAGGGATAATTAATTTAACCGAGTCGTAATAAGAAATTTAGTGTAAAGTAGAAATAATAGAATTTTTGGCCGATAATTAATTAATCGGTTTTAGTCGAAAAAGTTCGAATAATTATGCGGTTTATTTGTAGTAATTTTTAGTTGATCTGTTGGGTGGTGTTTTTGTTGAAAAATGTGAATAACAGGTGATTTTATTGCCTCTATTTATGAGAAAAATATTAAGTTGCAAGCTTATGGTCAATGTTGAATTAAGTTGAATTATTGTTGTTGTTGTTATTACGTTCAAGTCGTTAATGCATATATAACATATCATGTTGGTGCTGATGCTCGTCAAGTTGGTCTGGATTGGCAAATATAAAGTTGAAGGCTTATGCCTTGTTGATTCCTCTATTTATTGGTATATTCCTAAGTTGGGAGTTCTGCTCCATTGGTACCACATGCATGTGTATAAAACCAAGTCGCATTTCATGTTGTATCTTGAGTTGTCGTGTGGATGAATTACTTATGTTAAATGTTGATAAAAAGTTGTGAAGTGGTGAATTGTATGATCTAATACTAATATATTATTTATTGTATATCCGATTATATGGTTCGATATCTCACCCCTTCTGTTTGAATGTTGCCCTCGGTTGGTAACGTGCATGTAATCAAGAAGGATAGTTGTTACCTTCGTTAGTTCGAGTCGGTGTTGTCGCTCTGATACGTAGCACTCGGGGGGATGAACACATGGTTTCTTTATTGTTGATTTTCATTGTGTTGCTGAATTTTTAAGTTATTTTCATTAAAGACTTGTTGTCTTAAAGTTGTTTTGAGTTGGACAAGATGTTATGGTGTTTTCAGTTGAATTTTGTGAATTTGCTGCGTAGTAATGAAAGTTGTTTTATTTTTAAAGGCTAAGCAGGTTGTTATCGGTTCATCTGAATTTCATGTGTTATGTATCTGAACTATAGACGATTGAATGTCATAGTTTTAAGTTGAAAGTGTAGTATTCCATTTGTTCGTTGAAAATTTTTATAACTCTGATTTTATTTAACTCGTCGGGTAGAAATGGGGTGTTACATTAGTGGTATCAGAGCAGGTCGGTCCGTCCGTTAAATTTGTCGAGTCGTAGTTTTGTCTAACAATCGAGTATTGTTAATCTGAATCCTAATTGTTATTTATGTTGTAGAGATAAGTTGAGATGGCTGGAAGGAATGATATTGCACTTGTTGCTGCTCTGCAAGCGATGGCTCAGGCTATGCAAAATCAGCCGAATGCTGACGAGAATGCTGGATCTCGCAGTTTGGCGACTTTCCAAAGGGAGTATCCGCCTACCTTAAAGGGTAAGTATGATCCTGACGGAGCGTTGGATTAGCTGAAAGAGATTGAGAGAATCTTTCGTGTGATGGAATGCATTCCAATGCAGAAGGTTCGTTATGGTACTCATATGCTAGCGGTCGAGGATGATGACTGGTGGCTAGAGAGTTTTCAAAGATTGGAAGCTGCAGGTAGGAATGTCACTTGGGCTGTGTTCCGTATGGAATTCTTGAGGAAGTATTTTTCTGAAGACATTCGTGATAAGAAGAAAATTGAGTTTCTTGAGTTGAAGTAAGGGAGTATATCGATTGTTGAGTATGCTGAAAAGTTTTCTGAGTTGGCTAAGTTTTATCCGCAATATAGTAAGGCAAATGCTGAGTTTTCGAAGTGCATCAAGTTTTAGAACAGGTTGCACCCAGAGATCAAGAAGGCAATTGGATACCATAAGATTCGTGTATTTGCTAATTTGATTGATAGTTGCAGGATTTATGAAGAGGATAATAATGCTCATTATAAGATTATCAATGAGAAGAGGGGTAAGCACCAACATAACCGTGGTAAGCCTTATGATGCCCCAACTGGAAAAGATGAACAAAAAGTTGCTCAGGGTCAGAGGACTAGTGGGGGAGATGCTCCTGCTAGTGTGGTGTGCTTCAAATGTGGAAAACCTGGTCATAAGAGTAATGTGTGTACTAGTGAGGTGAAGAGGTGTTTCCTTTGTGGTAAGACTGGACATGTTGTATCTGAATGCAAGCATAAAGAGATTATTTGTTTCAACTGTGGTGAAGAAGGACACATTGGTAGTCAGTGTCAGAAACCAAACAAGGCGCAAACTAGTGAAAAGGTGTTTGCTTTGGCTGGGACTCTGTCAGCTAGTGAGGACATACTCATCATAGGTACATGTTTCATTAATAGTACGCCTTTAATTACTATTATTGATACTTGTGCTACATATTGTTTTATTGATGTTGATTGTGTTGAAAGATTGGGTCTTATGTTGTCTTCTATGAATGGAGAAATGGTCATCAAGATTTCGGCTAAGGGATCGGTGACTACTTCTTGTGTGTGTTTGAATTGCCCTTTGTTGATCTTCGGCAAAAACGTTTCTGTTGACTTGATTTGTTTGCCATTAAGAGGATTGGATGTGATCTTGGGTATGAACTGTTTAGAGTATAACTATGTTCATTTCAATTGCTATAACAAGTCTGTGAGGTTTTCTACTTCTGAAGAGGAAGGAGTCGGTTTGTTGACTGGTAAATAGTTGCGGCAATTAATGCAAGACGAAGCGCAGATGTTCTTGTTGGTGGCGTCATTATCAATGGAGAACCAAGTTAGAATTGAGGAGTTGCAGGTGGTGCGCGAATTTCCTGAAGTGTTTCCGGATGAAATTCCTGGTGTACCGCCAGAAAGAGAAGTTGAACTTGCGATTGATCTTGTACCTGGTACCAGACCTGTTTCTATGGCACCATACAGGATATCTACATCTGAATTGTCTGAATTGAAGAAGCAGTTAGAAGATTTGCTTGAGAAAAAGTTTGTAAGTCCAAGTGTATCACCGTGGGGAGCGCCTGTGTTGTTGGTAAATAATAAAAATATAAGTATGAGGCTTTGTGTTGATTATAGACAGTTGAATAAGGCGACGATTAAGAACAAGTATCTGCTTCTGAGAATTGATGACTTGATGGATCAATTGGTGGGTGCAAGTGTGTTTTCTAAGATTGATTTGAGGTCAGAATATCACCAGATTAGAGTGAAAGAAGATGATATTCAGAAGACCGCGTTCAGAACTCAGTATGGACACTACGCGTATTCGGTGATGCCTTTCGGTGTGACCAATGCGCCAGGAGTATTCATGGAGTACATGAATCGTATCTTTCATACTTATTTGGATCAGTTTGTGGTGGTATTCATTGATGACATTCTGATTTACTCTAAATCGAAAGAAGAACATGAAGAGCACCTAAGAGTTGTATTGCAAGTTTTAAAAGAGAAGAAGTTGTATGCGAAGTTGTCCAAGTGTGAATTCTGGTTGCAAGAGGTTAGTTTCCTTGGTCATGTCATTTATGTGGTGACATTGTCGTAGATCCTTCTAAAGTCGATGATGTGTTGCAATGGGAAGCTCCAAAGTCAGTTACCGAGATTAGAAGCTTCTTGGGATTAGCCGGTTACTATAGACGGTTTATCAAAGGTTTTTCTAACTTGGAACTTCCATTGACTAAGTTAACTTGTAAGGGTAAAGCTTTTGTGTGGGATATTCGACGTGAAGAAAGTTTTACCGAGTTGAAGAAGAGATTGATGTCGGCTCCAATTTTGAATTTGCCTAATCCAGGAGAGTCTTTTGTTGTGTATTGTGATGCTTGTCTGATGGGTTTAGGTGGCGTGCTCATGCAGAATAGTAAGGTGGTTGCTTATGCGTCGAGGCAATTGAGGACTCATTAAAAGAATTATCCTACGCATGATTTAGAATTAGTTGCAGTTATCTTTGTGTTGAAAATCTAGAGGCATTATCCTTATGGTTCTAGATTTGAAGTGTTTAGTGATCATAAGAGTTTTAAGTATCTTTTTAATCAGAAAGAGTTGAATATGAGGAAGAGAAGGTGGTTAGAATTGTTGAAGGATTATGATTTCAGTTTGAATTATCATCCAGGAAAAGCGAATATTGTGGACGATGCTTTAAGTTGAAAGACTTTGCACATGTCGGTAATGATGGTTAAAGAGTTGGAGTTGATTGAGTAATTCCGAGATTTGAGTTTGGTTTGTGAAGTGACACCATGAAGTGTTATGTTGGGAATGTTGAAGATTAATAATGAATTTCGGGATAGTATCAGAGAAGCTCAGAAGTTAGATGTGAAGTTGGTAGATTAGATGGTTGGGATCGATCAGTCTGAGAACAGTGATTTTAAGTTAGATGTGCAAGGTGTATTGAGATTTTGTAATCGAATTTATATTCCTGATGATGCGGAGATGAAGAAAGTGATTCTTTAAGAGAGTCATAGAAGCAAGTTGAGTATTCATCCAGGAGCTACAAAGATGTATCAGGATTTAAAGATTTTTTTTTTGGTCGCCTGGGATGAAGAGTGATGTGGCTCGGTTTGTGTATGCATGTTTGACTTGTCAAAAGTCGAAAGTTGAACATCAGAAGCCTGCAGGGTTGATGCAACCGTTAGAGATTCCAGAATGGAAATGGGATAGCATTTCAATGGATTTTGTAACGGGATCACCTTGTACCTTAAGAGGACATGATTCGATATGGGTGATTGTTGATAGGCTTATAAAGTCGGTGCACTTTATACCTATTAACATCACATATCCAATTTCGAAGTTGGCAGAGATTTACACCAGAGTAATTATGGAGTTGCATTGTGTTCCTTTGTGTATTGTGTCGGACAGAGATCCGAGGTTTACTTCTGATTTCTGGAAAAGTTTGCAAGAGGCGTTGGGATCCAAGTTAAGATTTAGTTCGGCGTATCATCCTTAGACGGATGGTCAGATCGAGAGGACTATTCAGTTATTGGAGGATCTGTTGAGAGCATGTGTTCTTGAGTAGGGAGGATTGTGAGATACTTATCTTCCGTTGATTGAGTTCACTTAAAATAACAGTTACCATTCTAGTATTGGTTTGGCACCTTTTGAGGCGTTGTATGGTCGGAGGTGTAGGACTCTGTTGTGTTGGCATGAATCTGGTGAAAGTGTGGTACTTGGACCTGAGATTGTTGGAGAGACTACTGAGAAAGTGAAGCTTATCTGAGAGAAGATGAAAGCTTCTCAAAGTAGACAAAAAGGTTACCATGACAAGAGAAGGAAAGATTTGGAATTCCAAGCTGGTGATCGTGTGTTTTTGAGAGTCACACCTGTGACTGGTGTTGGGCGAGCTCTGAAGTCTAAGAACCTCACTCCTCGTTTTATTGGTCTGTATCAGATTTTGGAAAGAGTTGGAAATGTTGCTTATAGAATAGCTTTACCGCTTAATCTTTTGAATTTGTATGATGTGTTTCATGTGTCACAACTCCGGAAGTATATTCTCGATCCGTCTCATGTGATTCAGATGGACGATGTGCAAGTACGGGATAATCTCACGGTGAAGACAATGTTTGTGCGAATCGTGGACCGTGAGATGAAGATTCTAAGAGGAAAAGAGATTGCATTGGTGAAGATTGTCTGGTTAGGAGCTGCTGGAGAGAGCATGAACTGGGAGTTGGAGAGCAAGATGCGAGACTCTTATCCCGAGTTATTTGAACCAGGTAAACTTTTATTTTCGAGGATGAAAATATTCTAAGTGGGAGAGAGTTGGAACGCCCCGATATTTAATTATTTATTTAATTAAATATTTTTGAATATTTTATATTAATTAAAAATTTTATCGTCGAAGTCGAAATTATTTTATTAAGTTGGAATAGTAATTAATCGGATCAATTTGGTGGAATTAAGTTGAAGTATTATTTTACTATTAAGCTTAATTATGATATTGGGCTTTAA
The DNA here is from genome assembly GCA_948472305.1 of Vicia faba. Lineage (NCBI taxonomy): Eukaryota > Viridiplantae > Streptophyta > Magnoliopsida > Fabales > Fabaceae > Vicia > Vicia faba. The sequence continues at coordinate 1,428,801,858 of OX451736.1, read as the reverse complement.
TTGATGTTGTTGTGTAGTATTAGGGGGTATATCACTTAGGCCCATTTGAGTTTACTAATAATTAAATAAAATAGTAGTATTATATAGAATAAATGAATTAGAGGAGAAAGAGAAGAAATAGAGTTATAGGAAAGAAGAAAAGAGGAACAAAGGTTTTGTGAGAGGAGAAGAAGAACAAGGATATTGCTTCTAGTGCCATATTCACTAGAAATTCGGTTTAAGTTTCTTAGAGCTTCACTAAATCCAAAGTAAGAGTGTAGTTTAACTATTAATAATGATGATATAATAATAATAATAATAATAATAATAATAATAATAATAATAATAATAATAATAATAATAATAATAATAATAATAATAATAATAATAATAATAATAATAATAATAATAATTTAGTATTATTAATATAATGTTTTTTTAAGAGTTTTGAGTTAGAGATGATTATTTGGATTATTTAGCTAATTTAAGTTATTTTTCAATTCTGATAGAGTTGTTACAATTGTTAATTGAGTTGTCAATAGGGTTGTTAGAGTTGTCAATAGTGTTGTTAAAATTATCAATAGAGTTGTTTTGTATAATTAAAAGTCACTTTTATTTGTTTTGCGTATTTCTGATATATTTAGAGTTTATAGCAAGGTAAATTAAAGTGTCCAAATAATAACACATCTTTACTAAGTTATTGACATTTTAGTTATGGATTTTTAGTTAAATTTAATAGTAGCCATGTTACTTAGACATGATAAATTAGTAATTAACAATTGAAAATTGAATTAGATAACCGTGGCAATTGGAAATTGAATTAGATAACAGTGACAATTGGAAATTGGGCTAGATAACAGTGGCAATTGAAAATTTAGTGTTTTGAGTTAGGGATAATTAATTTAACCGAGTCGTAATACGAAATTTAGTGTAAAGTAGAAATAATAGAATTTTTGGCCGATAATTAATTAACCAGTTTTAATCGAAATAGTACGAAAATTATGCGGTTTATTTGTAAGAATTTTTGGTTGAACTGTTGGGTGGTGTTTTTGTTGAAAAATGTGAATAACAGGTAATTTTATTGCCTCTATTTATGGGTAAAATATTAAGTTGCAGGCTTATGGCCAATGTTGAATTAAGTTGAATTATTGTTGTTGTTGTTATTAAGTTCATGTCGTTAATGCATACATAACATATCATGTTGGAGCTGATGCTCGTCAAGTTGGCCTGGATTGGAAAATGTAAAGTTGAAGGTTTATGCCTTGTTGATGCCTCTATTTATTGGTAGATTTCTAAGTTTGGAGTTCTGCTCCATTGGTACCACATGTATGTGTATAAAAACAAGTCGCATTTCATGTTGCATTCTGAGTTGTCGTGTGGATGAATTAATTATGTTAAATGTTGATAAAAAGTTGTGAAGTGGTGAATTGTATGATCTAATACTAATATATTATTTATTGTATATCCGATTATGTGGTTCGATATCTCACCCCTTCTATTTGAATGTTGCCCTCTGTTGGTAACGTGCAGGTAATCAAGAAGGATAGTTGTTACGTTCGTTAGTTCGAGTCGGTGCTGTCGCTCTGATATGTAGCACTCGGGGGGATGAACGCATGGTTTCTTTATTGTTGATTTTCATTGTGTTTCTGAATTTTTAAGTTATTTTCATTAAAGACTAGTTGTCTTAAAGTTGTTTTGAGTTGGACAAGATGTTATGGTGTTTTCAGTTGAATTTTCTGAATCCGCTACGTAGTAATGAAAGTTGTTTTATTTTTAAAGGCTAAGCAGGTTGTTATCGGTTCAACCGAATTTCATGTGTTATATATCTGAACTATAGACGATTGAATGCCACAGTTTTAAGTTGAAAGTGTAGAATTCCATTTGTTCGTTGGAAATTTTTATAACTCTGATTTTATTTAACTCGTCGGGTAGAAATGGTGTGTTACCACCAGCATCACAATAACCAGTTAAGGCAGAATTTGATCCATGAGAGTATAGCATACCATAGTCACTTGTCCCATTCACATATTTAAGAATTCTCTTCACATGGTTGGCATGGCTAACTTTAGGATCATCTTTATATCTAGCACACACCCCTACAACAAAGACAATGTCAGTCCTGCTAGTTGTGAGATATAGAAGACTTCCTATCATACTTCTGTAAAGACTTTGATCCATACTTACTCCTTTTTCATCTTTAGACAACTTCAGATGTGTGGGAGCAGGAGTTCTTTTGTGACTGGCATTTTCCATCCCAAACTTCTTTACTATATTCTTAGAATACTTGCTCTGATATAAAAATATGGAATCTTCCATTTGTTTAACATGCAGACCAAGAAAATAGGTTAATTCACAAACAAGGCTCATCTCAAATTTGACTGCTTTTGCTTGACAAAATGTTGAACCATCTCATTTGACATCCCACCAAACACAATATCATCAACATAAATCTGTGCAATCATGATCTTCCCTTCTTCTTCCTTGACAAAGAGTGTTTTTTCTGTGCCACCTTTCCTGTATCCGTTTTCACCAAGAAATTCTGTCAATCTATCATACCAAGCTCTTGGAGCTTGCTTTAATCCATACAGAGCTTTCTTCAGTTTGTAGATATTTTTAGGAAAAATTGGATCAACAAATCTCTTTGGTTGTTCCATATAAACTTCTTCATTCAAATAGCCATTTAAGAAGACACTTTTTATATCCATTTGAAACAGTTTAAATTTCAGTATGCATGCAACTTCCAAGAGTAGTCTGATTGATTCAAGTCTGGCCACAAGAGCAAAGGTTTCATCAAAGTCAACTCCTTCAATTTGAGTGTACACTTGTGCAACTAACCTTGACTTGTTTCTAGTGACCTCCCCTTTTTCATCAGATTTATTCTTATACACCCATTTAGTGCCAATCACATTTGTCCCTTCAGGTCTTGAAACTAGATCCCAAACTTCATTTCTACTAAATTGTTCTAGCTCTTCCTGCATAGCATTAATCCAGAACTCATCAGTTACGGCCTCTTTGACATTCTTAGGCTCATTTTTTTACACAAAGCAAGAGTTTGATATCCTATCTCTTGATCTAGTAGTAACTCCTTTATTTAGATCTCCTATGATGAGCTCCTTAGGATGATCTCTCTGGGTTCTAATTGAAGGTCCTTTATTGAGATGACTAGGCTCCGGATCTTCTTGAGGTGGATTAGAATCAATACTTCTGTCATTTGACTCTGTTGGAATATCAGACAAATATGTTCCAACATCTTCTGAAACATCTTTTTCAACATTCCATCTTCTATCATCAATAATAACATTTATTGACTCCATCATAACTTTGGTTCTGGAGTTAAAAACTCTGTAAGCTCTGCTACTTGTAGAGTAAACCAAGAATATTCCTCCATCACTCTTGGGATCCATCTTCCTCCTTTTTTCATGATCAGCTAAGATGTAACATTTACTTTTAAAAACATAAAAGTATTTAATAGTTATTTTTCTTCCCTTCCATATTTCATACAAGGTGGCTGAAGTACCTTTCCTTAGAGTGAAACTGTTATGGATATAACACGCAGTATTCATAGCTTCAGCCTAAAAATGGTAGGGTAACTTCTTAGAATGAATCATGGCTCTAACAGATTCTTGAAGGGTTATGTTCTTGCGTTCCACAATTCCATTTTGTTGAGGAGTAATGGGAGAAGAGAATTCACGGCTGATTCCTTCAGAAGAGCAAAAGTCAACAAATTTGTTGTTCTCAAATTTCTTTCCATGACAACTTCTAATTCTGATGATATGACTATCTTTTTCCCTTTGAAGTTTTTGACAAAGATCTTTAAACACTTCAAAAGTTTCTAATTTTTATCTAATAAAACTTATCCATGTGTATTTAGAGAAGTCATCTACAACAACATAGACATACTTCTTTCCACCAAGACTTTCAACCCGCATAGGTCCCATCAAGTCCATGTGAAGAAGTTCCAAAACTTTTGATGTAGTAAGATGTTGGATCTTCTGATGTGATATCTTAGTTTGCTTTCCAATATGGAAGTCACCACATACCCTTCCTTCTTCTATCTTGAGCTTAGGAATCTCTCTCACCGCTTCTTCAAATATAATTCTTTTCATACCTTTCAGATGCAAGTGTCCCAATTTTTTATGCCATAGTTTAACTTCATTCTCTTTGGCTAAAACACATGTTGAGGAGAAGTTCAACTCTTAAGGAACCCATAGATAACAGTTGTCTTTAGATCTGATTTCTTTCATAATAACTTCATTCTTTTCATTGCACACATGACATTCTTCCTTGGTGAAGTTAACTTTGAATCCTTGATCACACAATTGGCTTATACTTATCAGGTTAGCTATTAACCCTTTAACAAGTAACACATCATCAAGCTTAGGGACGCCTGAACACTCCAGCTTACCAACACCTTTGATTTCTCCTTTTGCTCCATCACCAAAAGTCACATAACTGGTGGAATGAGATTTAATATCTACCACTAGATTCTTGACACTTGTCATCTGTCTATAACAACCACTATCAGAGTAACATTCATCTTTGGTTGATACTCTGAGGGAGGTGTGAGCTATGAAACTAGCAACATTAGACTTGGGAATCCACTGTTTCCTCTTTTTGCTATTTTGTGGAATCTTATCAGTCTTGGGAGGACGAGGAGTGTTGTACCCCAAAATTTTCCCTCTCATTTCTCAAAGGATCATCCTGGACCCTCAGGTTTGCTTCTATCGAGTTTCAAGTCTTGAATTACAACTTTTCAAGAAAATCATTCATAAGGGCAAAATGGTCAAAAACACACTGAAAAGTCAAACTTTGACTTTTAGATCAAAAATCAAGTTTCAACAATTATATTTCATCAAGACATGAAATTGGTTCATCAAAAATCCGAAGTCATAAATTACTTTGAAAAAATCAAATTTCTAAACATTTAAAAAAATTTCTAAGTGTTAAGAGAATATGATGCTTCAGAACTTCTGAGCTAGCCTCCACGCAAGTGGAGTCAGAATTTGCATACACGGTTCAGAACATGATGGTTCAATCAGAACATATGGAAGCAATGTTCTTTGGTCAAAACATGACCCTTCAGCATATGGAGGTTACGTTTCTGATCTTCTGCGATCAGAACATCACCAAATCCCAAAACCTCGTTTAAGCAGCCTGCTGCCCTGCTATATCACAGTCCTGCAATCAGCTGCTGATCCAGTCCACGCCTGCACTTTCTCAAACCCCATATTTGCATCAAATTAGCATACAAAAACTGTGATTAAAAAGAAATGGAACAGTATACCAAAAAGGTTTGAATCCCATTTGTTTTCCCCCCAAAAACCACAACAAACTCATCTATAAATAATTGTCTCCATCACACGTTCAAGGGGCTGGCTTTCGGAGAGAGAGAATTGTCAAAAGAGATAAAAGAAAATTGTGGAACCTTCGTAAAAATCCAAACCTTTGTTCTTCCCTGTGAATCAAAGAACTTGGCATTTTCTCTAACGTTGCTCTTGCTGACTCCAGAACATCTGAAGGCAGCAGTTCAAGTTCCAAGCACACGCTCCAGGGTTAAGGTAAGTCTTTCTGACTTTGCATCTTTCATTCAGAACATCATTAAATGTGTAAATATCATAGTATTGATATTGTCCATATCATTGCATAAGTAGAAAAACATGGATCAAAACTTCTTAATTAAAGCTAGGCTCAGAATTAGGATTAGAACTTCTATAAACTGTTGTTCTTTTATCCTCCTGATTTGCTGTTAAGGACGGAATAAATTGCTGATGTTCTAATTAATATGAGGAAAGAGTTGAAATGTAACACATAACTTATTTTTTTCATTCACCATTTTAACACACATAATTTCTAGGATTTTCTCACTGTTTAAGCACACTGAACTTCTGATGTTCACTCATTGTCTTAGCACATACTGAACTTCTGAGTTCTCCTCACTGTTTTAACATACAAAACTTCTATGATTTTCTCACTGTTTAAACACACTATAGTTCTGATGTTCACTCGCTGTTAACACACACTGAACTTCTGATGTTCACTCACTGTCTTAGCACATACTAAACTTCTGAGTTCTCCTCACTGTTTTAATACACAGAACTTCTAAGACTTTCTCATTATTCTAACACTCAGAAGTTCAGCACATAGCCACCCAGAACTTCTGTGTTTTCCCTCTAACGTGTCTTACAGGACCTTAGAGTGTATCAATCCAGAACTTCTGACGCTTCTTTCTGAACCACTACGCACCCAACATCAGAACTTCTGATCCCTTTTGTTTTTCTTTCAGCAACATGCTGATTCTTTTCTCTCGTTATTTCCCTTTTTATCATTTTTAGCATTAACATCCCTTTTATTAATATATAAAAAACTGACATAAAAAAATATTTCCCTTTTTTTTTGGTTAAGTTATTTCTTTTTTTTATTATTATTCATTAAGACAAAAAACCATTTTCAAAAACAAATCCTTTTTCTTTCTTGCATGGTACATTTCAATATGGTTGTAATAGATAAATAGGATTTAAATTCTTATAACCCCCTATACGTAAATTTGTACCCCCTCATTCCTAAATATTTTAATAGCGTACAACTTTATATTTCCACAATTTATCGCTTTTCAAATATAATGCTAGTAATTAGGACGTGTATGGCAAGACATGAAATAGATCACCCTAATCAAGACTAAATGCATGCAAATCAAACACACTTTGCACACACGCACCCTTAGGGTAATCTCAATTATTGTCTATCGGAAATTAGTCATGTCCCTCGAACATGAGTGTTGTACCCCAAAATTTTCCCTCTCATTTTATCAACTTTTCTCATCACAAGGCTCTTGGAACTCAAGATCAAGTTAGAGTTTGCTCTACTCAAGACACCTCTTTGCACTGTTGACCTGAATTAGGGTTTGAGTTTGCACAGAGATGTTTTGACCTACAATGCCCAAAGTGACTTTCATACTTCATGTTGGACTCATAAGTTTTCCCATACCAAGTTTCAAGCCTTGAATCAAATTTTTGCCCAGTCATTGGACAGTTGACCTAGAAATCAGCTGTATTGGAGAAAAAGTCAACTGTGGCCAATTTACAGTCAAAACTCATGAATTTTGACCCACATCAACATTATGAACTCATATGAACCATTTAATAAAGTTTGGGCCACAATTCCACAAGAAATTTGAGCAGATCACCAAAAGGGCAAAATGGTCATTTTTAGGGTTTTGACTGTACAAAGGTAATTTTTGACTATTTGACCTAGCCAATGGCAAATTAAGCTCAGACATGAACTCAAGGACTCAATGAAATTATCTTGACCTATTCAACAAGTTCAAAAGATCTCAAATGCATAGGATTGACAGATGAATTTTTCAGTCAACTGATTAAAATTTGATTGTACACTGAAAAGTCAAACTTTGACTTTTTGGTCAAAATCAAGTTCCAAGGGTCATTTTTCATCAAGATGTGTCAAATTATGAAACTTGTTCATCAAGAAACCCAAAATTGCAAATTAGGGTTTGAAATTGAAAATTTTCATAACTTGGAAATTTTCTGAGTTATGAAATTTTCTTAATATTTCCTAACTTTGCCCCACATTTTCACCATGATGCAAATGGATTCAAACAAAACTTACAACATGAAAGTTGTAGTCATCCATAAAGTATACAATTTTTATTCACAAAGTTTTCTCAAAAGAAGCTTTGATCTCAAGTTATGATTTTTGGAACAAGGGTCCCTAAAACTTTTAACTTAGAGAAATTTTGCCCTAATTTAGGCAGGATTTTGACCCATCTTCTTGGACATTTTTCACATAGTTCCACTTGGAGTCTCAAGTTGCATTTCAAATATGGATTATATTACATGCTTAAATATTTCCAAATTGTCCAAGAACTCCTCAAACACATTTGTGGTTAGGGAGAATCGAATGCTTGAAGTTGGCAAAAATTCACTTTGTAACCATGGCCAATACATGTTCATACAAGTTGAAAAATCTGTCCAAACTAGCTTTGTACTTGTTTACAGGCCTCTAAACCAATTCACAATCCTTAATCAAATGCAAATACATTGGACATTGGTCTTATTCTGATCAACAAAGCTTGGCACAATGAATAAATCCATTTTGGGCATAAAGGTAGCACTTCCATTTACATAAAGCATGCTTTATGTCAAATTTCATTTCTTGAGCCATACACCAAGCGCTTTGCTGCAAACAAGGCTCCCTAATGTCAGGCAAAGTTCAACAACTTTGTGCAGCTAGGTTACAAGCCAGTACAGCCATAGCATTGTCAACTCTCACTTTTTACTTCAAAAACAAGTAATTGTGCAAAAGGTCAACAAATTGAGCATCTGATATATTCAACTCTAGCCAACATTTCAAACAAGTTTTGCACATCCCTGTGAGCCAGAAACACGAGCCATTCATCCCTCAAACACCCTTGTACACAAAAATCACATTTTCTTGCAAAACAGGGCAGGCCCTGCAGAATCACTTCCATTTTCACATCCACTCGTGCGTTTTGCTTGTAATCAGTTCAAACATACTCCATACTACATACCTAAACTATCCCAACCATTCCCAAGTCACTGTAACTCCATTTACACACATCACCATTTTTGCTTTGAAGCTTTGCAGGTTGAGTTCTATAGAGAGATTCAGACCATTTCAAAACAAACTAAGCATTGGGAAAAGTCCAGGGAACATCAAGCAAGCTCAAAAGAACCTCAGGCCTCGCTGAAAGTTGATGCATTGTCCTACTCGAATCCAACTGAAACAGGTTTTTCCTCACTTCCTATCTCTCTATTTAGGAACATTTAGCCTTAGGTTTGTGAATGAAAGATGTAGTACTCATTGCCATGAAGCCATACATATGCTCAGTTTTCATTTATATTAAACGTGCTAAGAGAATTTCATCCATGAACATGCTGAAAAAACTAGGTCAAATTTTAGGGCCAGAGAAATTCTCTCTGGTCTTTGAGAGTTAAATCAAGTTTTTTTATATGGTTAGAATCGTGGTTTAATACTCTACAAGTTTCATGTTTTGAGTTTTGGCAAAAGATCACGTTTCCAGGAGTTAGTAGTTTGTACAGGGCAAGCGCGCGTTTTTTGTCACAAGGAAGAAGATGAAGTGGAAATGGGCTGGACCTGTTTGTTCTCACTTTTGGCACCCCCTCTTTTCTTTTTGCACCCCCTGGCCCAATTTCTCATATTTTTGCATTTTTGAATTTTAGTTTTCTTTTCTGACTTTATTATTTTATTTTCAAACATAAAAAATGCTTAAAAATATTTTCACATTTTTTTTACATTTATTAGGTATTTTATTTTGATTTTCATAACATAAAAACAATTTAAATACTTTATATTATTTATTAAAACTTGAAAACAATGTAAATAATACTTTTATCTTCATTTCTTATTTTTATTCACATTGAAAATATTTTCTTGAATATATTTTATTTTTGTAAATATTTTATTTTTATTTCATACATATTTAATGTATTTAATATATAAATATATATACATATATACTTGTATTTTACTTAAAAAAAACTTAGAATAAAAATACAAAAATATTACATTTTTATTTTTATTATTATTTATACTAAAAAACACTTTTTTTCAATATATTTTTATTATTGTACATATTAATATATTTTTGTATATAAATAATAGATAATATATTATTTTCTTAAAAGAATTAGGGTTTACCCCTTTTATAAATAAAATTAATCTTTTTTTTAATTTATTTCTTTGTATTTCTTTACATTAAAAATACTTTACATACATAAAAAATTCTTTTTTAGCATAATACATTTTATTTAATATTTATTTATTTTGTTTATTTAAATGTTGTTCATTTAAATATTATGCATTGTAAATTCAATTTGGTTGTAATAACTTAGGGTTTATATTTCTTGTCAAATACCCCCTATTCAAAATTGTACCCCCATCCCCGTAATCATGTTGTAATAGCTTAGAATTTAAATTCTCGCACTTTTACGCTTTTAATTATGCCATGATTAGAGAATTATGGTTTGTATGTCGAAATCAAATTAACAAATAGCTTGACCTAATCAAAGACGAAAATGCATGAAAAAACAAACACAATGCACACCTGCACCCCTAGGGTTACAATCCACTTGTTGCCTTCAAAAATGGGCCAGGGTATGCATGTTAAGTACTTTGGCAAAACAAAAACAAAACAAAAGATCATAGTCCCTCCATGACGCTATCTTGGTTGCCTAAACAAAAAATGATCAAGTCCCTCAAGAAAATTGCCAAAATACTTGACACAATTGCTATCATGGTCTATATGATGACTCACGCCTGTCCCGTTTAACATCCTAACACAAGGTTGTTCACCAAATACAATGGTGAAACAACACTGTTAAAAGGGTTAAAAACACAAGAAAGATCTTTGAGTAAAATAGGGTAGACAACTCTTAGTTACTTGATCAAAAGCTTGCAAAACATCCTTGCTATTTTCAAACACACTTCACAACACAATTTCAAAATCCAACTTTCAAAACATTGAAAACTTTTCAAAAGACAAAAACACCTTTGTATACATTCAAACAAGAATCATTACAAAGGTTGCCACAACAATGGCCTCTTTTCAAAACATCTTTCAAAACCACACACAAAGCACCATTTCAAACAATTGAAGAGCACCATTCCAAACAATTAAAAAGCAAAGCAAGTGATCTAAACAAGTAACTAAGAACCCATGGATAACCATGGATGAAAAGGGTGCTTGCACCTTCCCTTTTCATAATCTACTCCCCGAACCCAAGAAAACATCTCAAAGGTATTTCCTGTGCTTTTTGACCTTTCCTTAGGATAAAATAAAAAGTCGGTGGCGACTCTTGCTAAACCAAAACATTTGCGAACAAAAATGCAAAACCTCAAGTCAGTTCTCCCACCGTATCACAATGGGCGTTTTAGCAAAATACCCTCGATAAAAGATCGTAGTCCCTCGATACCCTCGATGTTGCCTTCAATAAATGATCTAGTCCCTAAAACGACATTGCTAAAACGTTCCATGAGTTGCCTTCTATGACTATACAAAAACGTCCCGCGCCCGTCCCTTCACATCCAACGATGGGGCTTCTTACCAAAATCAATGGTAAGATAGTGTTGTACCCCAAAATTTTCCCTCTCACTTGTCAAGAATTTGCTCACAAGATCTCCTTGGGCTCAAGACTGCACTAGGGTTTGATCAGCTCAAGACACCTCCTTAGGCACTGATGAACAAAATTAAGGTTTGAGTTTGCACATGGATTTTTGAACTATCAATGCTTCATATGACTTTCATGGACCATTATGGACCCCCAAGATTACTCATGTCAAGTTTCAAGCCTTGGATCACACTTTTGATAAGTCAATTTAACAATTCACCTAAAAATCAGTTGTATTGGGGAAAAAGTTAACCATGGACAATTTATAGTCAAACCTCATAATTTTTTATCCACATCAACATTTTAAACCCATATGTCTCATTTGATCAAGTTTGGACCACAATTCCTCAAGAAGTTTGATCAAATCTCCAAAAGGGAAAAATGGTCAAAATTAGGGTTTTGACTGGGAAAGGGCAATTTATGATTTTTAACCTAGAAAATGATTAATTGGTTTAAGGCATGATATCAAGAGTCCAATTGCATCATTTTTACCTAATGACATGTTTTCAAACATTGCAAGTCCATTGGATTGACATATGAGTTTTGCAGTCAATTGATCAAAAGTCAACTGTATACTGAAAAGTCAAACTTTGACTTTTTGGCCAAATTCAAGTTCCAAGGGTCATAATTCATCAAAACATGTCAAAATATGAAACTTATTCATCAAGAAATCAAAAAGTCAAGATTTCATTTTGAAAAGTCAAAATTTCTAAACTTAGAAATTTTTCTAATTGTTGAAAATTCATGTTTTTTTTCATGACTTTGAGCCAAATTTTCATCATGATGCAAGATGATTCAAGAGAAACTTCCAACATAAAATTTGTAGATCTCCATGAAATATACAACTTTTATTCACACAACTTCTTCCAAAAGTGCTTGGATCTCAAGTTATAATTTCAAGAACATAGGATCATGAAACTAAACACTTAGTGAAATTTTGCCCTAATTTGGTTAGGATTTTGACCAAACTTCATGGCACTTTTTTATATAGTTCCAAGGGGAATCTTCAAAAGCAATTCAAATATGGGTTATATATCACATTGCAATCTTTCCAAAATGTCAAAGAACTCCTTGAGATCATTCTTGAGTAGGGAGAATCGAAGAGATGAAGTTGGTAATTTGTCACTTGAATTACAAGGCATTTTGTGATGAACAAAAATCCAATTTCAATCCTATGCTGCAAAATATTGTTTTGTAGGCTTCTAAACCTCAAGATCTCCCAATAATCATAAGATTACACTTGCTTTTGAGCTATTATCCAAGTGTTCTAAGCATTGTCCAAGCCAATTTGCCATTTTTGAAAGAAAGTTACCATTCCATTCTTGAAAAGTTGCTTTAATCACAAAGTTAACTTGTCTTGAGCTTATAACTTGTTCTTTCTGCATACAAAACCCCTATAATCCAAAAGCAATGTGTCTAAGACCTGAAGAAGCTCAGGACATACTGGTACAACATTTGAGATTTTTCATTTCACTTTTCTTCAAAAGCAAGTTATAGAGCCATACCCCTATAACTCAGAAGCCTGGAGTGATTTTGTGCTCTAATATTTTACATGCATATTAACAAGTTCATTGCAAGCTAAGACACGATTTCAAGAATCCTAAAACTCTCCTAAACACCCTTGCTGCATAAGACTGCTCAACTTGACAGTTTTGAGCCAAAAACTCTCCATCTCCATTTCCACTCGTGCGTTTTGATTCTTAATCATTCAAACACCTTACATACATCATACACAAGTGATCCAAGCCCCTGTTTCAAGAATGTAACCCCTCCATTGCTATTCACCATTTTCAAACATCAAGCTTGCAGGTTGACTTGAGTAGGGAGATTCAGGGACTCTCAAAGGAAAGTAAGAGTTGGAATACACTCAAGGAGGTCCAAGCAAGCTAAACAGATTCTTATGACACCTTAAAGCCTGCTCAAACTCCATACGCAAATCCATCTGCAAGAGGTAAGTTTTCTAACTTCAATATCTTGATACAAGCATCCTTTGTGCATATACTCTGAAGTAAAAATGTGGATATCATTGTTCTAAAGCTAACCATGTCCATAGTTTTCATTTATATTGACAGTGTATAGAGAATTTTAGATTTGAACTTTCTGAAAAAAATTAGGTTTCAATTTAGGGTCAGAAAAATTAATCTTCATCTTTGACTTTTAGCTTACATAAGTTATATGGTTGGATTCGCGAGGAAAAAATATCACAACTTTTATGTTTGCATTTTCCATTTTTGTTGAGAAGTGGATGAGATACAGGTGGCCCGGATGGCTGAAGGTTAAAGACGAAGTACAGGTCATGGAGACGTTTTTCCTTACATATTTATTGTTTCATTTGTATTAACGGTTGTACAGCCACCCCAGTGGTAAGTCAACGCGCGTTATTGGTAGTGGTCATGGGTTCGAACCTCAGCGCTATCTTTTTACATTTGTTTTACACTTTTTTGGTCATTTTTCAGCAAATAGTCACTGGGCCTTTTAGGTTTTTTTGTTTTTTTTTGTTTTTGCTTTTGCTGACTAACCTCCATACTGGCTCTTGGCACCCCCTGGCCCAATTAATTAATTAATTAATTAATTTCATTTATCTTTTCTTAAATATATTTATTTTTAAATACAAAAAATCATAAAATGCAAAAAAATGATATTTTATATTTTGACTTATTTTATTTTATCTTTCCATAAATAAAAATAACTTTTTTATTCTTCATACTTTATTTATTTATTTAAGTAAACCTTATAAAATTAATTAATATTGTATTATTTATTCATTTTTCTTCACACCATTTAAAATATATTATTATCAAAAAGAATAAAAATATTTTATAATGCTATAAATATTTTCAAGATAAGAAATGCCAAAAAATAATACTTTTCTTAAACTTATCTTCTTTTGATTAATAGAATTAGGGTTTTCATCTAAAATCTTTTCTCAACAATTTCAAACTTAATAAATTATTTTCTTTATTTTATTAGGTTAAGTTAAAATTTCTTTTCATAAAACATCAAACAAAATATCCATTTTCTTCATATTTATCTTCTTGTATATTTAATTCATTTTGTGCGTTATTTATTTCAATTCTTGTATAAATTCAATTTGGTTGTAATAAACTAATTAGGATTTTAATTTCTTGCAATGTTGTAATAGTGTAGTAACTCTAAATCCTGCAATTTATCGCTTTATATACAATTGCTAGTAATTAGGGTTTGTATGGAAAGACTAAAATCATCACTTAGAAAACCTTAATTCAAGACAAAAACAAGCATGAAAACAACACACTTGCACACAAGCACCCCTAGGGTTATCTCACTTGGTGGCCTTATACAAAATGAACATATTACACATGTGTTGTACCCAAAAATTTTCCCTCCCATATCTCTCAAAACATTTCAAGAAAGATCCCCAAGTTGCTCAAGGTAGTCCAAGGGTTGGCCAGACAAGCTCTCTCCTAAGACAGTCTACCTCAAATTAGGGTTTCATGTTGCATCAAGATACTTGAGTCCAAGGGATCCCAAATTATCACCAATGTCTTAAAATGTTATCAAGATCATCCATGTCAAGTTTCAAGCCTTGCAGAGGAAGTTTGCTCAGTCAATTGCTCAAAGGCCTGAAAATCGACTGTGCTAGGGCAAAAGTCAACTGTGGCCCACATACAGTCAAACTTCAAGATTTTTAGTCAACATTCTCATTTTGAAGGATATTTAATCATTCGATCAAGGGTTGATCATGATTCATCAAGGATTGCTCATAATTCATCAAGACTCAAAAGTTGCTAAATTAGGGTTTTGTAGGAAAAGTCAACTCAACTTTGACCAAGCATAACTTTCTCATACTTTATGATAAATAACCCATCTAAATATCATTTTGAAGATGATCCAATTACCTACAATCAATCTTCAACTCCCAAGTTCAAAATAGGCACTCACAAGAAGTTATGAATTTGGACATTATAGGTCATTTTGGAAAGTCAACAAAAACACCTTTTTTGTCAAAGCTTCATACATGAGCATGGAATATCAAATTGAGATGAAACCAAAAGGGTGGCTTATAGGACATCTCAAGCTTTCTAAAAAGTCGAATAACACCTTCAAATAGTGAAAATTAAGGAAGTTATGCATTGGTGAAGTTTACCTTTTTTGCAAAAATGTCAAAAGTCAACTATGCCTAAAACTTCAAATTTTGCCAAATGGGCCCAATCTTTTTCACTTGTTTTGAGTTGGCAACATAGCCCACGAGCCCTAGCCCTTGCCACTTGTCATTATCATGTTTTTATTATTTATTTTGATTTTTATTTTAATTAAATCTATTTTAATCAAAATAAATCATGAGAAAATTTAAAGCATTGAAAACTCAAGATTTATACTTGTTTCAGGTCACAAATCTAGTTGGCAGGTATTTGAAATCGTGCAAGGCATTAGGGTGGAAAAAAAGATTGATTTTAAGGAAATTTTGGAATGATATTCAAGATAATCAAACCACAATCAAATTCAATAATGGAAGAAGATTGAGTACATTCTATCAACCCTAATCCATTCCTTGATACATATAGAAGTGAGGCAGACCAAAAGAGGCGGGAGAAGGAGGCGCAACAAGGAGAACCAAACTTGAAAAATCACAACAAAAGTGCTGGATCGAATTCATTGTTCCAGACATCCTCAAGGCATCCTAGCTATCTCAATCACTTCCTGAGATTCCCAGCAAGCGAAAGCAATCGAAATCAAGCATTTCCAGGCCCTATAACACACTGTAAGGCATTCACGACACCCACCTTTTATTGAATTATGTTTGCATAATTCTTGCACATTCAGCATAATATAATCATAGATTCTTGTTCACCATGACAATTGTAAGCTTTCTATAATAACCAATTGCATTTTCATGGACTGAATCGTGTACTGCCATTGTTAGGGTTTTGGATTCCGTTTTAGGGTTTTTGCTTGCAGGTAAAATTAGCCTTCATGAATGGTACCATCATGTTCACGAGGACAAGACGAATCCAACCATGGCATTAGATGTCATTTATATTGCTCATGGAGGATTTTGGAACGAGCTCTGTTTGTAGTGACGGACAAACGTCCGTAGGTAAAAGTGTTTCACTTTTACCAACGTTGCGAGGTTGAAGACGCCTGCGTGTCACCTTTCCATTGGCATATTTGAATCTGGCGCACATTTTCTTTGATCTCCACTAACCCACTTTGTTTTCCATATTATCATTATTATTTATTTGATATACAAATTGAACAAGTGGCGCAATTGGTGAGTGTGGCGTTGGTAATTGCTTTAGGACCTGGGTTCGAATCCCAAGTCCACCAATTTCTCCATATTATTTTATTTTTCAGGATCCAATGTGTTTGTAAGTTCAAGGTCTACCATATGGCCTCACCATCTAACATTCCAAGTGGCCAATTAGCCAGATCCAAGAGCCAGCAATGGAGGAGTATCATAAGCCAAGTCAAACGCAGAGCATGTGATATGGGAAGTCAAACGTGGACATTATTCTTGGGCCCAGAAGTTGCTTCTCATACCCCCCAGAATTGCTGTTGCAGGCCCAAATTTCTTTCCTTTATTCTTTTATATTTATTTCATTTAATTTATTTAATTTATTTTACTAACCAATTAAATTATTTTCTTTTATCAAAAAAATCATAAAAATATTTTTCACCAACTAGATTTAGGTATATTTTTTATCAATAAATTTATAAGTTTAATTAGATTTTAACTTTAGGTAAAACTTTAATTCCTTTTTTAATTAAAACTAATTAGAACAATTAGGTTTTATCTCTAATTTAACTACATTTTCTTTTTTCCTAAAAAATAACCAAAAATATGTCATTTTATTTATTTTCATTAATTAATTCAAATTGCTAATTATTTGTATATTTAATTTTAAAACCTAAATTCTTTTCTTTAAAAAATATTAAAAACAACAAAAAACATTTTCTCTTTTCATTAGGATAGAAGGGTCAAAACCCTAATTTCTTCCCGATCTTAATTTTTCTCGCGCGTTTTATTTTTATTATTTATCATATTGATGTAACTGCCCGCAGTTTGTAATAGTTTAATTAGGACTTTTACTTTTTCATTTACCGCTTTATTATTTTCAAAGAGTTTGTTTTTGGCTATGTAAATACCTGAAGCCTTGTAATAGCTTAGTTTAATTTTCGCACTTTAAATTCCGCAAATATTTAACTGTTAGATGTATGATATTAGGATGCATGACAAGAATGTATATAAACTTTAAAACAGTTAGATAACCCTAAAATGTGCAAAGATAAATAATCTGAAATTGAATCACTCGCACATGCGCACTCCTAGGGTACACTCCCACTTGGTTGCCTTCGGTAAACGGTCATTGAGTATAGGATACTTTAGTGGTCGTCCTTTTGTCCCAAGATCAAAGTTGCCTCGGAAAGGTTGCCTCAGATATTTTTGCTTCGGATAATTGATCTAAGACATTAGGGTTATTACTAAGACGTCCTAAGATTGCTTTAGTGATCGTACGTCCCTTTCAAATTGACCCTCAAACTCCAACAACGGTGCTACCTACTCACTAATAATGGGATAGCATTGTCTAAAGGAAACGAATACAGAACAATTCTTTTTTCGAGTAGGTAGATTAGTTCTTAAGCACTTGCTCAAATCCAAACAAACTCTTTTTTCACTTACACTCCTTTTCAAACAAAGTTTTCAAAAACACTTCATTACACTCTTGAAGACAGAAGCAAGAGTTAAATCAAAGTCAAAACAAAAACTTTTCAAATCACACAAACACAAAGAAGCAATTTTGAAAATGATTAGCAAGTACCTAAGAGCCCGTAGATAACTACGGATAGAAAGGGTTCTAATACCTTCCCTTTCTATAATCTGCCCCCCGTACTCAGAAATATCTCAAAAAAGGAATTTTTCTGTGCTTTTTTCCTTTTCTTGTTGGATAAAATAAAATACGGTGGCGACTCTTGCTTACCGCAACATTTTGCGAACACAAACGCAAAATGCAAACCAGCATTCCTAAAAAACAGTCCCGGTTCTGGCCACCGTATCACAAAATTGGTGACTCTGCTGGGGAATTAATAAGTGGGGTGTACCTTAGGATTAGTTCATCATATTGTTTTCAATTGTTTGATCTGTTTGCTTTATCTTTGTGGGTTTTGTATCGAAGTTACTATAGATCCTATCCCGGATCTGGGGACACCTTTTAGGTAAGTAGCAATAGACTGTGAGGGAACTGTACGGCATAGACCGATACGGTTGAAGCAGTAGCTACGTTGGTGTGACACGTTAGTTGGTACCGATATCCCTTGTGGAGGAACAAGGAGAGTACGGGGCTGCTAATGGGTCATTAAGCATCAACTGACCTTAGAACCTATAATTGACCAACTTGGCCTTAGAAAGTAGCAGTATGCTACACTCATTGAGACCATACTCTCGAGATGGTTCCGGCTGCAAGAAAAGATTGCGTGACTGGAATTATGACCGATGGAGGATGGTCAGTGATATTGAGAACCTCTAGAACCCAGTTACTATTACTAGGACAGGTTGAACCAACTAAACTGCAAGAGGGTAGTACCTAAACTCCATGCCAGCCTGAAATTTAAGGGCTATTGTGTGACTTGTTTGACCTTACCATGTTTGCTATCTGTGATACCTGTCGTGTGTTTTTATCATGACATCATGCATCATGACATCACATGCATATTTCATTAGACTAACTATTTCAAAGACCGAGGGGATTCATCTTTGTTCTGTTTTGCAGATCATGGCTTCTATGCGTAGAAATACCATTCGAGTCAGCTTCGTGCAGATACCTGCTCAGCTTAGAGAGTTGGTTTCAAAGGTTCCTGATACTTATTCCTTTGTTAGAAGACATGGTCATCTCCTTAGCCTGGTCACTTCCAAGTTGGATGAGCAAATGATGAGTGTGTTGTTCCAGTTCTTTGACCCGTTGCATCACTGTTTCACCTTCCCGGACTATCAGCTAGTCCCTACTTTGGAGGAGTTTTCTGATTTACTTGGCATATCTATTCTAGAGCAGACACCCTTTACAGGTTTGGAGATAGCTCCTAGGCTGGAGGATATTGCTTCAGCCCTACATCTAACAATGGCTGATGTAGTATCTAATTGGGATATTCGGAGTGGGGTTAAAGGTTTCTTGGCTAAATTTATGATTGATCAAGCTCAACAGTTCTGGGATAGTTTGGATTATCAAGAATTTGAAGACATCCTGGCTCTCCTCATCTATGGCTTGGTTATGTTCCCAAATCCAGATTCTTTCGTCGATGTGAATGCCGTCAAGATTTTCATGTCTCGTAATCCAGTGCCTACTCTTCTAGGTGATATTCTACATGCTCTTTATACTCATACTGTTCGGAGAAGGGGAACTCTCATGTGCTGTACACCGCTGCTGGCGAGGTGGTTTATTTCGCACCTCCCCAAATCTGTATTGAAGAATGAGGAAGGTATGGGTTGGGCTTACAAAATCATGTCCCTTGCTCATACGGACATCCTTTAGAGTACTTAAGATATGGAAAAAATAGCTGTCATTAATCGGTGTGGGGAATACCCCAATGTTCCATTATTTGGAATTCGAGGGGGAATAACCTATAATCCTTGTTTGGCCTTACGACATTTTGGATGAGCTCAAAGGGACGGTCCTCATGAGCTGCTGCTTACAGACATTGTCTTTGACTTCAAAGGGGATGTTGAGGGACATCACCGCAGGTTTATACGAGCCTGGGACAGGGTGAACATGTATGGTCCACATGAGCTAGGAATGAAGATTTCTCTCTCGATGCAACCGTATCTCTAGTGGGTTCGAGCCCGTGCTTTAAAGCTGGGGATGCCATACGAAGTTGTCTTGCCGGTGATTATGGAGCATATTGATGAAGAAGGTGTTCCTTATACGATCCTCCATCCTTATATGCCTACTGATCTGGGGGCATTAAAGAGGTCTTGGATCCAATTAAGGGAAGAAAGGGATACCTACAGAGAGAAGTATCATGAGCAGGAACGGAAGATCCTGAAGCTTACAAGGCAGCTAGAGACTGAGAGGACAATCAACGATTATGTCAGCACGAAAGGAAAACGACCATGGGAATTCTAATGTCTTTTATTGTTTCTAGTTTAGATTTGCTTTTCAGTATTTCTTTTGTAACGCCTTAAAGGCATTTGTTAAACATTGTTACCAGTTTTATCTAATAAAGTGTGTTTTATTTTGGTTTACAAATTTGAATCTCCCTAAGTCTTTGAAATCATTTCATACGCATTCCATTACCATGCACCTCATTACAGGTACCCTTACAGGTTTCTTATCTTCTTCGCTGTTTATTTCAGCACAACATGTCTTCTGAAACACCTACTGATCAAGCTATTAAGGCTCTTCAATCTCAGAATGCTCAGTTCCAGGAGATGTTCTTGAACTTAGCCAAAGGGAAGCAAGATTTGAAGACTCTCATCTTGAAGGACAAGAAAAAGAAGAAGAAGGTGGTCCTCTTGAATATGGGTCGTAGATTCGGTAACAATTTGCAACAGGAAACTGATTTGTCCCATTCATCTGGAGGGGGAGAGAATCAAGAGGAAAGAAAAGGTCCTAGCCCTGTGGTTTCTGACAATGACACTGAATTTAATGAAGACCAGTATCCTCCTGCTGAGGATAGGTATAAATAACTTGAAGACCGTCTGAGTTCCATGGAGGTTCAGAAGATACCCAGGTTGGACTTCGGAGATCTGGGATTGGCATCTGGGGTGGTGATCCCGCACAAGTTTAAAGCACATGTCTTTGCTAAGTATGATGGGGTCTCCTGACAAAGTTACACCTTTGCTTGTATGTTAGAAAGATTCAACCATATACTGCTGATAGGAACCTATGGGTTCATTTCTTTCAAGATAGTCTGTCAGAGACTCAACTTGAATGGTTCTATCAACTGGAAGGAGCTAACGTCCGTAACTGGGAAGATCTTGCTGCTGATTTTTACAAGCAATACCAGTATAATGTCGACCTTACTCCCACGCGTACTCAACTTCAGAGTATGTCTATAGGTACAAGCGAAGACTTTAAGGACTATGCTCAGAAATGGAGAGATTTTGCTGGAAGAGTCCAACCCCCTCTGACTGATAGGGAGTTGGTGGATATGTTTCTTGGGACTTTGTCTGATCGATATTTCAATCATTTGATTGGTAGTTCATCGTCTGGGTTCACTGAATTAATTTTGACCGGGGAGAGGGTTGCAGCTGGTATTAAAAGTGGCAAGATACAGAAAGGTGCTTCGTCGAGTACAGAGAAGAAGCCTTTCAGAAAAGAAGCTAGTGCAGTTTACAGCTCGAGGAGCCAAAACCGACCTGAGCTCCGCCAAGTAGTTAATGCGGTGGTAATATCAACACCAATTGTTGCCCCACAACGCAACAATCAGCAAAGAGTAGAGAGACCACAAAGGCAGTATGAAATTCTGGCTACAGATACTCAATGTCACGTCCAATGTTATGACACCGTATCTGACTTACTATATGACAGTAAATACAAAAGCAGTAAATAACACAGTCAATTGTTTACCCAGTTCAGTGTGCAACAACACCTACTCTGGGGGCTACCAAGCCAGGGAGAGAATCCACTATAAGAGATTTTAATTCAGGAATAAACCAACCAGTTTATCTCCTTCACTTAAGACCTACCCAATGCAATTCTAATCTAAGTACAACTTAAACCTGAGTTGCTACTCACTCCCCCTCAATCACAGCAGTGATACATAAATCAATTTGATTTGAGAATTGATGAAGACACTCTTCAAAACACACACTTGATTAAGCTTCACAGCTTTTTAATCAAGTAACACAATCACTCGTGCTTCACAGCTTTGAGTGATGTACACAACTAACTTGACTCTGCTTCACAGCTTTAGTCAAGTAACATTCAAACACTCTTGCTTCAAAGCTTTGAGTGCTACACAACCTTACAATTGAAACCTATTCCAAGGCACTTATCACAATGATAATTGCTTGGAGTACAATAAACAAATCTATACAGATTACAAAATTGATCTTCTAATCAATCAGCAGGGATAGCTTCAAAAACCGCAGCTCTGTTGAATATATAGCAGCTGCAACTTCAGTTAGGGTTTCCAAAAACCTAGGGTTGATTCCGTTTGACCTAAAGACCAGGTCACAGTACTTTGTTGATCAGGTTAGGATTGAGCTAGGTTACTCCTCAGAAAATGCAGGATTCTGTTTAGAGGGGACTGAGTTATTTCCTGAAAAAACTCAGACTTATCCAATCCTGCAATCCTGTTAGTTCAGAACAGGATGTCATAACATCTGTTATGACATCTGAGAAAACCTGTCTACTGATTAGCAAAATGTGATCATTTTGCAAACATGCTCAGATACACACTTCTAAACATCAGTATTTGAATTACAATATTTTTCTGCACATGTACCTATTGAGTTAGTACAACCTGAACTAGAATGTTATGACATCAGTCATGACATTCACACATACACTTGGGATTTACCAAAAATGCAAGCCAATACCTAAACACCTACAAACTCCCCCTTTGGCAGATTTTTGGCTAAAGTCCCTAAACAATCAGAGATAGATAGATAGCAGCAGAAATAAGTGACAGCAGAAAAATATAGTATTAAGCAGTACCAAAAATATTCTCCCCCACTTTAGCCACAAATGGGCCAAAGATTACATGTTTATAAAGTTATACAGTTATCCAAGACAAAATAATGAGATCAGCAGCAGACAACAGCAGAACATACTTCCAAACTCCACCAGCAACACCACCAAGCAGCAATCATCCTTCAAGCACTGTCATCAGACTCAGAGAATTCAGGCTTCTTTCTTTTCTTGTGAGCAATGTCAGCATTTTTCTCTTTGTTTGATGTCTCATCATTCTTAGAGACATTTGGATTTGTTTCAGCATTTGAGTTTTCTTGGTTCAGAGGAACAGAAATGCCAGGAACTGAGTGGTTCTCGTTCAGAATTCGGGAAACAATTTTTGCTATTGCTTGATTAACATAGGCTGTCCCTTCCCTATTTGCAATTTCAGGGGGAACTGAAGAGGAAGGATGAGATGGATTACCTGTATGTCTTGTTCTCAACTCTTTGGCCTTGGTGGGGTTAGTTCTATGAGAACAGATCTCCAGAACATCAGAGTCCAGACAGGAAGAGATTGTCCCAGAATCTTGATCAGAGGAAGAGGTTGAGATGGTCGTATTGGATGATGATGGCGTTTGAGACATTTTGTCAGTTTTGAAGGACCAACAGCAAATGAGAAGAAATTCCTGATTGATGAGAAGACGAGAGAGGAACATAGCAAGGGAGTGCCTATTTAACTTCTTTGGTCCTTTGGTCTCTGTTTTAAGCAAAATTAATTGCTACAATTCCTCATGTTGGCAAATACCCAGCTTACCCCTTAAGTTTTCAAATTGGTTTGCATCCAAAGCCTTGGTAAAAATGTCAGCCAGCTGTAGCTCAGTGGCAACATGTTCCAATTTGATGGTCTTCTCTTCTACAAGGTCTCTAATAAAGTGATGTCGTATGTCAATATGTTTGGTCCTGCTGTGCTGAATGGGATTCTTGGATATGTTGATTGTACTCAGATTGTCACAGTACAATGTCATAACATCTTGTGTGACATTATACTCAGTGAGCATCTGTTTCATCCATAACATTTGAGAGCAGCTACTACCAGCTGCAATATATTCAGCTTCAGCGGTGGAAAGAGACACACAATTCTGTTTCTTGCTGAACCAGGAAACCAGATTACTTCCCAAAAAGAAACATCCTCCAGAGGTGCTTTTTCTATCATCAGCACTACCAGCCCAATCAGCATCACAGTAACCAGTCAGAGTCGGTTCACAGCCATGAGTATACAACAATCCATAGTTGTAAGTACCACTTACATACTTCAAAATTCTCTTTACTTGATTGATATGACTGACTTTGGGATCAGCTTGGTATCTAGCACAAACTCCAACTGCAAAGGCAATATCAGGTCTGCTGGCAGTTAAGTACAACAAGCTTCCTATCATGCTTCTGTACAGACTTTGATCCACCTTAACCCCACTTGAATCTTTGGAGAGCTTTAGATGAGTAGGAGCAGGAGTCCTTTTGTGACTTGCATTCTCCATACCAAACTTCTTTACAATATTCTTAGCATACTTGCTTTGAGATAAGAAGATTGAGTCCTCCATCTGTGAGACTTGTAGTCCAAGAAAATAAGTTAGTTCTCCCATGAGACTCATTTCAAATTCAGCCTGCATCTGGTCAGCAAAGTGTTTAACCATATGTTCTGACATTCCGCCAAACACTATGTCATCAACATATATTTGGGCAACCATCAACTTCCCTCCTTCAGTTTTGACAAATAGAGTTTTGTCCAAGCCTCCTTTTCTGTAGCCTTTGTCTGAGAGAAACTTTGTTAACCTGTCATACCATGCTCTAGGAGCTTGTTTCAGCCCATATAGAGCTTTTCTCAATTTGTAGACATGATCAGGATGGGTTGGATCCACAAAACCTTTAGGTTGTTCCACATAAGCTTCCTCATTTAAGTACCCATTTAGAAAGGCACTTTTCACATCCATCTGAAATAACTTGAACTTCAGAAGACAAGCAATTGACAACAAGAGTCTGATTGATTCCAACCTGGCTACAGGTGCAAAGGTTTCATCAAAGTCAACCCCTTCAACCTGGGTGTATCCTTGAGCAACAAGTCTCGCCTTATTTCTGGTGACAGCTCCTTCAGCATCTGACTTGTTCTTGAATATC
Source organism: Vicia faba (assembly GCA_948472305.1). Lineage (NCBI taxonomy): Eukaryota > Viridiplantae > Streptophyta > Magnoliopsida > Fabales > Fabaceae > Vicia > Vicia faba. Next base: position 1,428,776,954 of record OX451736.1, on the reverse strand, counting down.
CATTTTGTCCCAATGATGTTAGTTCCTTCAGGTCTAGGAACCAGTTCCCAAACTTCATGTTGCTTGAATTGGTTCAGTTCATCTTGCATTGCACCAATCCAATATTCATTAGTTAAGGCTTCCTTGACATTTCTTGGTTCTATTTTGGACACAAAACAAGAATTTGAGATGATTTCTCTAGATCTTGTGATGACTCCACTATTAGGATCTCCTATGATGAGCTCTTTTGGATGATCCTTCTGAATTCTGATGGAAGGAGTCTTGCTAGCTTCCTTTGATTCTGATTCTGTTGTGGTGGAGTTGGGTAGATCATCCTGTTGGGTTGAAGTCTCAAAGAATGTCTCAACAGTACAAGGAACATCTGTTTCTTCATGATAGTCATCAATTATGACATTTATTGATTCCATCATGGTTTTGGTTCTGGAATTGAATACTCTATAAGCTCTGCTGTTTGAGGAGTATCCTAGAAATATGCCTTCATCACTTTTGGAGTCCAGTTTTCTTCTCTGTTCACGATCAGACAGGATATAGCATTTGCTGCCAAACACATGGAAGTACTTCACAGTTGGTTTTCTTCCTTTCCAGAGTTCATATATGGTGGATGAGGTTCCCTTTCTCAAGGTGACCCTGTTATGAACATAGCAAGCTGTATTCATAGCTTCAGCCCAAAAATACATAGGAAGTCTTTTGGCATGTAACATTGCTCTGGCAGATTCTTGTATGGTCCTGTTTTTTCTTTCCACAACTCCATTTTGCTGAGGTGTTATGGGAGAAGAAAACTCATGCCTGATTCCTTCTGAAGCACAGAAGTCATCAAACTTGCTGTTTTCAAATTCCTTGCCATGATCACTTCTGATTCTGACAATACATCCTTCCTTCTCTCTTTGAATTCTTTTGCACAGTTCTCTAAAGACTTCAAATGCATTTGATTTTTCTCTAATGAAATTAATCCAGGTGAATCTGGAAAAATCATCCACAACCACATAGGCATATCTTTTACCACCAAGGCTCTCTACTTGCATTGGTCCCATCAGATCCATATGGAGGAGTTCTAGAACCTTAGTGTTGGTCAGATGTCTTGACTTTGGATGTGACATCCTCGTCTGCTTACCCACCTGACATTCACCACAAACTCTTTCTTCATCAATTAGCAGTTTTGGAATCCCTCTGACTGCTTCCAAGGAGATAATCCTCTTCATACCCCTTAGGTGAAGATGGCCAAGTTTTTGGTGCCACAGTTTCACCTATTTTTCTTCTTTTGCAATGCAACACACAGATGAGAAATTAGTGTTCTCAGCCTCCCATAAGTAACAGTTGTCTTTGGATCTGACTCCTTTCATTACTATCTCTTGTTTGTCATTGATTACAAGGCATTCAGATTTTGAGAAATTGACCTTGAATCCTAGATCACACAGTTGACTGATACTAATGAGATTAGCGGTCAGTCCTTTCACCAGCAGTACTTCATTTAGACTTGGAACTCCAGGGCAGTTCAAATCACCAACTCCTTTGATTTCACCTTTAGCCCCATCTCCAAAGGTCACAAAACTGGTGGTGTGAGGCTTAACATTATTGAGGAGGTTTTTGATTCCAGTCATATGTCTGGAACATCCACTGTCAAAGTACCAGTCTTCCTTTGCAGAGACCCCCAGGGAAGTGTGAGCTATCAGTGCAGTAGCCTTTTTCTTCCATTGAGGAGCATGTGGTACCTTTTTAGACTTAGGTTTGACACCTGAATTCTGATTAGGGTATCCATGTAATCTGAAGCAGAAACGCTTTATGTGGCCATATCTACCACAATGATGACATTTCCATCTTTGGTACCTTTTCCTCATATGTTTCTGTTCCTGATGTCGAGAGTTGTGTTGAGACATCTGTTTTGACATTTGCCTACCAGAACCAGATTTCGTTGCTTTCATAAATCCTAGACCAGATTTATTTCCCACATTTTGTCCAATCTGTAGGATCTCTTCCAATTTGTCAGTTCCATTTGTCAACATCTTGACAGATTTGGTCATTTGATTCAGTTGTGAGTTCAGCAATTGAACTTCTCCTTCTAGAAGACTTATAGTTTCAAGGTTTGCCCGTTTTTCAGCCTCCATCTTTATGATGAGTTTTGATTGTTTCTCATTCTGTACACAGACTTCAGTACTTCAGATACACAATTCCTTGTACGTTTCAGCCAGTTCTTCAAAAGTCACCTCTTCATCACTGATGTCACTTTCAGAGGTACAAACACCAGTTAAAGCAGTAACTCGTTTGGCAGTCTCTTCTTCAGAATTACTTTCTGAATCACAGTCAGACCAAGTAACTGTCATTCCTTTTTGTTTCTTAAGAAAGGTAGGACATTCAGCTCGAATATGCCCATATCCTTCACAACCATGGCATTGAATTCCTCTGCCTTGAACTCCCTTCTCATCTGACCTTGGTCTTCTGCTGGAACAGTCAATGTCAGAGGAAATGTTATGAACATTAGACCTTGACTTTGGATCTATTCTTTTGATGAGTTTGTTGAACTGTCTTCCTAGCATGGCTATAGCTTCTGAAATGTTTTCTTCAACATCAGTGTTGGACATAAGTGCTATGCTCTTGTTCTTTTTGACATCATCATTAGTGATTCCCATCTCAAAAGTCTGAAGAGACCCAATAAGTTCATCCACTTTCAACTTGCTAATGTCCTGGGCTTCCTCTATGGCAGTCACCTTCATTGCAAATCTTTTAGGCAAGGATCTGAGAATCTTCCTCACCAGTTTTTCTTCTGACATTTTTTCTCCCAGTGCTCCTGAGGTGTTGGCAATCTCCAAGATGTTCATGTGAAACTCATGAATGGTTTCATCTTCCATCATTTTTAGATTCTCAAACTTAGTGGTCAACATCTGAAGCCTTGACATTTTTACTTTGGAAGTTCCCTCATGAGTAGTTTTGAGAGTGTCCCAAACTTCCTTGGCCAGTTCATATTGATGAACTAATCTGAAAATGTTTCTATCAATTCCATTGAACAAGGCATTTAGAGCTTTGGAATTTCCCAGGGCTAGCTCATCTTCTTCTTTACTCCAATCTTCCTCAGGCTTCAGACTGATTGTCCCATCTTCCTCAGTTATGGTGGGATGAATCCATCCTTTATCAGCAGCTCTCCAAGCCTTTTTGTCCAGAGATTTTAGGAAGGAAATCATACGAGGTTTCCAGTAGTCATAATTAGTTCCATCCAGAATGGGTGGTCTATTTCCAAAAACTCCTTCTTTGTCCATAGTGCCAGAAAGTGATATCCCTAGATCTCACCCAGTAATACAGGCAGGGTGCCTGCTCTGATGCCAATTGAAATTCTGGCTACAGATACTCAATGTCACGTCCAATGTTATGACACCGTATCTGACTTACTATATGACAGTAAATACAAAAGCAGTAAATAACACAGTCAATTGTTTACCCAGTTCAGTGTGCAACAACACCTACTCTGGGGGCTACCAAGCCAGGGAGAGAATCCACTATAAGAGATTTTAATTCAGGAATAAACCAACCAGTTTATCTCCTTCACTTAAGACCTACCCAATGCAATTCTAATCTAAGTACAACTTAAACCTGAGTTCCTACTCACTCCCCCTCAATCACAGCAGTGGTACATAAATCAATTTGATTTGAGAATTGATGAAGACACTCTCAAAACACACACTTGATTAAGCTTCATAGCTTTTTAATCAAGTAACACAATCACTCGTGCTTCACAGCTTTGAGTGATGTACACAACTAACTTGACTCTGCTTCACAGCTTTAGTCAAGTAACATTCAAACACTCTTGCTTCAAAGCTTTGAGTGCTACACAACCCTTACAATTGAAACCTATTCCAAGGCACTTATCACAATGATAATTGCTTGGAGTACAATAAACAAATCTATACAAATTACAAAATTGATCTTCTAATCAATCAGCAGGGATAGCTTCAAAAACCGCAGCTCTGTTGAATATATAGCAGCTGCAACTTCAGTTAGGGTTTCCAAAAACCTAGGGTTGATTCCGTTTGACCTAAAGACCAGGTCACAGTACTTTGTTGATCAGGTTAGGATTGAGCTAGGTTACTCCTCAGAAAATGCAGGATTCTGTTTAGAGGGGACTGAGTTATTTCCTGAAAAAACTCAGACTTATCCAATCCTGCAATCCTGTTAGTTCAGAACAGGATGTCATAACATCTGTTATGACATCTGAGAAAACCTGTCTACTGATTAGCAAAATGTGATCATTTTGCAAACATGCTCAGATACACACTTCTAAACATCAGTATTTGAATTACAATATTTTTCTGCACATGTACCTATTGAGTTAGTACAACCTGAACTAGAATGTTATGACATCAGTCATGACATTCACACATACACTTGGGATTTACCAAAAATGCAAGCCAATACCTAAACACCTACACAGTATACTCGGCTCAGTATGACTATATCTCAAATTTTGCCGCAACTGTTGAAAACCAACTTGGTGACTCTGAAGGAGGCTCCAAAGAATCCCAATATTACATCGCCGCTGTATAATCCAAACGCCCGTTGTGCTTATCACTCCGATAGCCCGGGGCATGATACGAACAACTGTTGGGCTTTGAAGAATAAAGTGCAGGATCTGATTGAAGCTAAGGAGATTGAGTTTTAGGCACCAGAAAAACCTAATGTCATGACTACTCTTATGCCCAAGCATGGAGTGAATGTTGTGGATGACGACTCGTTTGTGACTTCTGTGATAGACATTTCTACTCCGTTGTTGGCCGTTAAGAAGAACTTATTATCAGCCGGTTTATTTCCAGGTTGTAGTGAAGGTTGCCACCTATGTTCCATCCTGCCTGCTGATTGTCATTTGTTGAAATCAGGTGTTCAACACTTGATGGATAACAAAGAGATATTGTTCGAGAAAACTTTGGTTCCATTGATTCATGTTGAAGATATTTCCATAATCACCATTTCCGCCAATTCTTCCAAGGCTTCCTCGAGAAAGCCTGTTAGGATTACATCTGTTCCGAGAATTGCTCCATTGATCATTACTATTCCTGGTCCTATCCCTTACACTTAGGATAAGGCTGTCCTGTGGCATTATGGGGCCGATGTGTATTATCATGGGATTAAACAAGACTTGAAGGTTGAAGAGGTTGATACTGATGTCAGCAATATTGTTGGGTCTAGCAAAGTCACCTGAAGCGGAAGACTTTTCTCTCCTGAGATCTCCCCACCAATTATTCAAAATCCTGTTGTCATTCCAGCTGCCAGTACATCTGCTACTGTCCCTGTTCATGTTCCAATCATTACCCCTGTCGCCGAGTCATCTGACGCTCGGGGCAAAGAGAGGTGAGCCTTCCCAGACGGAGGGACCGGAGAAAATTATTATTGAAACCTTTAGGTAGGAGATAAAGGAAATTTTCAAGATCATCAAGAAAAGAGATTACAACGTAGTCGAACAGCTGGGGCAAACCCCATCAAAGATCTCCATGTTATCTTTATTGTTGTGCTCAGAAGCCCATGCTAAGGCTTTAATTGCTTTCCTGAAACTTCGCATGTGCCGCAGGAGACATCTACTGATCAATTCAAAGACTGTATGGCTAGCTTGACCGCTGACAACGGGTTGGGTTTCTCCGACGCAGATCTGACTGCCAAAGGAAAGAATCACAATGACGCTCTGCATGTTTCAATCGCGTGCAGGGGCACTACTCTGGCTCACGTGTTGGTGGATATGGGGTCCTCGTTAAATGTTTTACCCAAGAAAGCATTAGATCGGCTGGATTATGAAGGGTTGGTTCTGAAGACAAGTAATATTGTGGTTAAGGCCTTTGACGGGTCCAAAAGGATGGTACATGGAGAGGTGGATGTTCCTGTTCAGGTTGGTTCCCAGACTTTTGCGTCTACGTTCTATGTGATGGACATTCAACCATCTTATTCTTGTTTGTTGGGTCGCCAGTGGATTCATAAAGCTGGGGCAGTAACTTCTAGGCTCCATCAGATGTTAAAATATCCAGTGAAAGGGAAAATTGTTACAATACGAGGAGAAGAGGAGTACATGGTGAGCCACCTTAACTCTTTTCGTTATGTGGAGATGGACGGGGAGTTCATTGAAACCTCGTGTCAAAACATTGAAGAAGTCCCCCAGACTCTGGCGTCGACTGAAACTGTTGCTGAAAATCCTCCAATGAAGTTGGCTTCCCTCAAGGATGCCCAGGCTATTATTGAAAAAGGTGGGTGTGCGAATTGGGGCCAACTCCCTAATTTTGCACACAAGACTGACAAGTTTGGTTTGGGTTTTACTGCAAAAGCTCAAAGGACAGTTCGGCATGCACGGATTGGAAGACCCCCCCCCCCCTGCGTATCAGTAATCCGGAAGTGAATGCAATTGAAGATGATGATGAAGAGTCTGAGTTTGACAGCTGGATTTACCTAACTACCGACGATGGATTAAACAATTGGACGAAAAAGGACTTCGTGCCAATTTATTTTATTACACAGTAATAAGACTTTTGTTTTGAGATTTGTAAAAGACAATTTAAAACATTATGGCACGGTGCCTTGCCCGCGACGCTGTGGCTTTGTTTGAGGGCTTATTATGTGTCATTTCCATATATCATCAATAAAAGCATTGGACGTTTTTCTTGCATTACAAATTTTGTGCTCCTTGTTTTTATTTTCTATCTTGCAAAACAGCTATTTGTCTTACACACACCCACATATCATAATACAGGTCCACATCCACTCTGGATCCCACTGACAACGACTCTGCTACTGCCAGTTATGACTTCGAAAGTCCGATCAACCAAGCCGAGGACGAAGGTGAGGATGATTGTGAAGTGCCTGGGGAACTTGCTAGACTGTTACTTCAAGAAGAGAGGGCCATCCAGCCATATGAAGAGCTAGTGGAAACAGTAAATCTGGGTACAGAGGAAGACAAGAAAGAGGTCAAGATCGGTGCAAATCTGGAGCCTAGTGTTAAGCAACGGTTGATTCAGATGCTGCGTGATTATGTTGAGATCTTTGCCTGGTCTTATGAAGATATGCCTGGGTTGGATACTGATATTGTGGTTCACCGCCTGCCGACCAAGGAAGACTGTCCTCCAGTGAACAGAAGGTTCGCCGAATGCACCCAGAGATGTCTGAGAAAATCAACGCTGAAGTTATGAAACAGTTTGATTCCGGTTTTCTAGCAGTTACTTCTTACCCAAAGTGGGTTGCCAATGTGGTTCCGGTTCTGAAGAAGGATGGTAAGGTCCGTATGTTTGTGGACTATAGGGATCTGAACTGGGCGAGTCCCAAAGATGATTTCTCTCAGCCTCATATCGATGTTCTGGTTGATAAGACCGCACAGCATAAGGTCTTCTCCTTTATGGATGGTTTCTCCGGTTACAATCAGATTAAAATGGCTCCCGAGGACATGGAAAAGACAACGTTTGTTACGCATTGGGGTACCTTTTGCTACAAAGTCATGCCTTTCGGATTGAAGAATTCTGGGGCAACGTATCAGCATGCCATGGTCGCTTTGTTCCACGACATGATTCATCATGAGATTGAGGTATATGTCAATGACATGATTGTAAGGTCCCAGGCTGAAGAATAACACCTTGACCATCTTCAGAAGCTATTTGACAGGTTGAAGTTGTACAAGCTGAGGTTAGACCCGAACAAGTGCACCTTCGGGGTAAGGTCTGGTAAGCTGCTGGGTTTCGTCGTTAGTGATAAAGGTATTCAGGTGGATCCTGCAAAGGTGAAGGCTATACAGAAAATGCCAGCTCCCCGAACAGAAAAAGAAGTCAGAGGCTTTTTGGGACGTCTGAATTACATTTCCCGATTCATTTCGCACCTGACTGCTACTTGTGAGCCAATCTTCAAGCTACTGAAGAAAGATCAAGTGGTAAGATGGAACAATGAGTGTCAGGACGCTTTCGAAAGGATCAAGGAATATCTCCAAGAGCCACCTATTCTGATGCCTCCAGTTGAAGGGAGACCTCTGATCTTATACTTAACAGTACTCGACAATTCAATGGGGTGCGTGCTGGGGAAGCATGACGAGTCTGGCCAAAAAGAGCATGCTATTTATCACCTTAGCAAAAAGTTTACCGACTGCGAGACCCGATACTCGTTGCTTGAGAAAACTTGTTGCGCTTTGGCATGGTCTGCTCGCCGGCTGAGACAGTATATGTTGACTCACACTACCCTATTGATATCAAAGATGGATCCAATCAAGTATATATTCGAAAAGCCTGCCTTTTCCGGAAGAATAGCAGGATAGCAGATGATCTTGAACGAGTATCACATCTAATACACGACCCAAAAAGAAATCAAGGGAAGTGTGTTGGCAGATCATTTGGCACATCAGGCAGTGGATGATTACCATTCTATGAATTTCGAGTTTCCGGATGAGAGCATCATGTTGGTGACTGACTGTGAGACACCTGGACCGGATGAAGAACCTGAGGAGGGATCCCGATGGTCTATGTACTTTGATGGAGCTTCAAACGCTTTGGGTAATGGAATTGACGCCATGATCATATCTCTTGAAGGCTCTCATACTCCGTTCACTGCCCGACTATGTTTCAATTGCACCAACAACATGGCGGAGTATGAAGCATGCATCATGGGTCTCCGAGCAGCCATTGACCTAAGGATAAAGTTTCTGAGTGTATTCGAAGATTCCGCTCTCGTGATCAGTCAGATCAAAGGAGAGTGGGATACGAAACACCCAAATCTTATTCCTTACAAAGAGTATGTATTGACGTTGCTTCCACACTTCAAGGAGATAACCTTTGAACACTTCCCTAGAGAGGAGAATCAGTTAGTGGACGCGCTAGCTACAATGTCTTCTATGTTCAAAGTCAGGTTGGACAACGAGGCTCCTCAGATTACCATTGAGAGGTTGGACGAACCTGCACATTACTGTGACATTGAGACTGAAGAGGTAACAGATAAACCCTGGTTTCACGAAGTAAAGAGGTATATTGAGGCTCAGGAATACCCCGAGGGTGCATCTGTTAATGATAAGAAGTTTCTGAGGAGGTTCGCGGCGAAGTTCTTCATTAGTAATGGTATCCTTTACAAACGTAATCATGATTCAACCTTACTACGATGTGTGGATAAGGGCGAGATGGAAAGAATCATGGCGGAGTTACATGAAGGTACTTTCGGAACTCATTCCAGTGGACACACCATGGCAAAGAAGATCCTACGGGCAGGATATTAAAAGTCCATCATGGAAGCCGACTGTTATCAACATTCTCGGACCTGTCACAAATGCCAAATCTATGCTAATAAGGTGCACATACCTCCAGTTCCTCTGAACATCTTGACAACTCCTTGGACTTTTGCAATGTGGGGCATCGATATGATCGGCGAGATCAGACCTACTGCATACGGACATCGTTTCATCCTGGTAGCAATTGATTACTTTACGAAGTGGGTTGAAGCAACTTCCTTTGCTACTGTAACCAATAACGTCGTGGCACGATTCATTCGGCACAATCTGATTTGTCGATACGGTGTACCAGAGAGGATCATTACGGACAATGGTACAAATCTCAACAATATAATGATCACCGAGCTCTGCAAGCAGTTCAAGATACAACATCACAACTTTTCTCCCTACCAGCCGAAGATGAATGGGGCTGTTGAAGCAGCTAATAAGAACATCAAGAAGATTGTGCAAAAGACGACGGTGACATACAAAGACTGGCACGAGATGTTACCATTTGCTCTTCATGGGTACCATACCTAGGTGCGGACGTCAACAGGGGCAACACCCTATTCCTTGGTATATGGCATGGAGGCAGTCTTGCCCATTGAAGTCCAGATACGCTCTCTTCGGATTATGAAGGATGCCGGTTTGAGCGAGGAAGACTGAATCCAGACCCGGCTTGATCAGCTGAACTTAATCGACGAAAGAGAGACTTACTGCTATTTATCATGGTCAGACGTATCAAAAGCAGATGATCAAGGCATTTAACAAGAAAGTTAGAAGACAAGAGTATCAAGTCAGGGATATGGTGATCAAACGCATCATACTGCCGCAAGGTGATCCCAGGGGAAAATGGACCCCTACGTACGAAAGGCCATTTGTGGTTAAGAACATTTTCTCAGGAGGAGCCATGATTCTAACCACCATGGATGGTGACGACCTTCCTTACCCCGTCAATGCAGACATAGTGAAAAGATACTACGCATAATCAAAGACCCGCTAGGTCGACTGGCCTAGGCAAAAATAAGGGCTTCCCGGCGAACCAAAAGGGTTCGGGCAAAAATAAGGGATGAAAATGAAAAAAGTCTTTACACCCGGCAAGTCGAAAACCTGAAAAAGCGGCTTGAGCAAAAAAGGGTATCCCGGTGGACTGAAACCCGAAAGGGCGGTCCAGGAAAAAATTAGGGATCAAAGCGTAACACTATGTCTCATTAGATCATCTTGCAACCAGACTTCAGTATCGACTATCAAGCTCGGATGACACTGATCAATCTGATCTACCTTCAACCAAGTAGCAAAGTGATGAGAAGCTCGAGGATATAAAGGTAATAGCAGAGTTGGAACCCAGTGGGATTGTTCACATAGCTGTTTTTCTTTGTTTTACACAAACTGTATAAATTCTATTTGTTCGGCAGCTTTCTCTTACTAGGACGTCAGCCTCTTGTACAAAAACGCCTATTTACGGGCTAAACTTCATAGTTAATACAATTCATTTTCACAAATAAATTTCAAGTGGTTTTTCTTTTTCTGTTTTGTTTTGCAAGAACATCCAATGTTCATTTTTTATATATGCAATTGACAATAATTGCTATTCATAAATATTTACATACGAAACAAAAGACGATTACTCGTAATATCAGGAACATGGGCAAATAAGAATTGTCCAGACCTTACAATTGCTCTGTCCACCAGGTATAGGGATAGATTTAGCTGAAGAATATGACTAAGGTACATTCACTCCCCGCAGAGTAAGAGAAATACAGTAGTGTTAATTCTCCCCATCTGAGGCTCGTAACTGCGAATGAGTCGGTAAAATTCTCCCCAAGTAGATTTTATCTATCATCAGCACTGGAAAATTATCCCCAGTGGAGTTTGGAGAATTATCCCCAGTAGAGGCTGGAGGTTTGTCCCCAGTAGAGCCTAAAAGGTTATCCCCAGTGAAGTCGCAACTGGAAAATCATCCCCAACAGAGTTCATTCCTTTCACAAACAGAAATTCAATCCCCAACATGTTTTATTATCACCAGCAACGGTAATTCATCCCCGACTGAGGTTATTCTTCCAAATCAACAGATCCTCCGGTAGAGTATGTCCTCCCCACAGAGTCATTTCCTCATCAGTTTATTCCCCAGCGGAGTTATCCTCTCCCGCAGGTTTATTCTCACAATCACCTTCATTCACTATCCCCAACGGAAACGAAGAATTCAACTCTTTTCTCCAGCAGCAATCCGGGATTTATTTTCCCCAGCTAAAAACATCACATTTCCATACATCATGACACATGCATATACGCATCATACAAACACAATCTCATTTATTTTGAGAACATCATTTCTTGATACATATCATGCATTACATGCAGCTAACCTTTACCTTTCAGGAAGGATACAATCAAATTCTCACAAAATTCGAGCTGTGAAGCCCGGGTACGACTGGATAATAGTTTAATCCCCAATTGAATAACGGACGACCGAAGCTCCTAAAATTCAACTTTCCTCTTCAATAGAGATGTTTCCTCAGTAGAATACGGACGACCGAAGTTCCTAAAATTCAACAGAGATGATTCCTCAGTAGAATATAGACGACCGAAGTTCCTAAAATTCAACAGAGGTGATTCCTCAGTAGAATACGGAGGACCGAAGTTCCTAAAATTCAACAGAGATGATTCCTCAATAGAATACGGGCGACCGAAGTTCCTAAAATTCAACAGAGATGATTCCTCAATAGAATACAGAAGACCGAAGTTCCTAAAATTCAACAGAGATGATTCCTCAGTAGAATACGGACGACCGAAGTTCCTAAAATTCAACAGAGATGATTCCTCAGTAGAATATGGACGACGGAAGTTCCTAAAATTCAACAGAGATGATTCCTCAGTAGAATACGGACGACTGAAGTTCCTAAAATTCAATAGAGAAGACTCACTAGAAGAATAACGGACGACCGAAGCTCCTAAAATTCTACTTCTCTCAACAAAGATCAGCTTCCCCCAGCGGAATCTTCCTCAAGGACAAGTATACAAGCTCTTGCTAAGGAATCTCTTATGCGATCGACACTCCTTCGGATGGCATCTTTAAGCCCATCTCCCGTCATCAGTCTCCAAATGGTGTCATTAAAACCATTCCCGACATCACAAGACAATTACCACTTCATACGAGTGCAAATTTCTGGGCACTCTAGTGTTCAATCATCTTCCACCTTCAGATCACGAAAGGCAGACAAGCCAATCTAAATCTTCAGGTTTAAGAAAATTAAACAGTGGCAGTTGTTGTACCCCAAAATTTTCCCTCCCATATCTCTCAAAACATTTCAAGAAAGATCCCCAAGTTGCTCAAGATAGTCCAAGGGTTGGCCAGACAAGCTCTCTCCTAAGGCAGTCTACCACAAATTAGGGTTTCATGTTGCATCAAGATACTTGAGTCCAAGGGATCCCAAATGCTCACCAATGTCTTAATATGTTATCAAGATCATCCATGTCAAGTTTCAAGCCTTGCAGAGGAAGTTTGCTCAGTCAATTGCTCAAAGGCCTGAAAATCGATTGTGCTAGGGCAAAAGTCAACTGTGGCCCACATACAATCAAACTTCAATATTTTTAGTCAACATTCTCATTTTGAAAAATATTTCATCATTTTATCAAGGTTTGATCATGATTCATCAAGGATTGCTCATAATTCATCAAGACTCAAAAGTTGCTAAATTAGGGTTTTGTAGAAAAAGTCAACTCAACTTTGACCAAGAATAACTTTCTCATACTTTATGAGAAATGACCCATCCAAATCTCATTTTGAAGAGGATGCAATTCCCTACAATCCATCTTCAGCTCCCAAGTTCAAAATATGCACTCACAAGAAGGTATGAATTTGGACATTATAGGTCATTTTGGAAAGTCAACAAAAACACCTTTTTTGTCAAAGCTTCATACATGAGCATGGAATATCAAATTTAGATGAGACCAAAAGGGTTTCTTATAGGACATCTCAAGCTTTCTAAAAAGCCCAATAACACCTTCAAAGAGTCAAAATTGAGGAAGTTATGCATTGGCGAAGTTGACCTTTTTTCCAAAATTGCCAAAAGTCAACTATGCCTAAAACTTCAAATTTTGCCAAATGGGCCCAATATTTTTCACTTGTTTTGAGTTGGCAACATAGCCCAAGAGCCGTAGCCCTTTCCACTTGTCATTATCATGTTTTTATTATTTATTTTGATTTTTATTTGAATTAAATCTATTTTAATCAAAATAAATCATGAGAAAATCTAAAGCATTCAAAACTCAAGATTTTATACTTGTTTCAGGTCACAAATCCAGTTGGCAAGTATTTAAAATCGTGCAAGGCATTAGGATGGACAAAAAGATTGATTTTAGGCAAATTTTGGAATGATATTCAAGAGAATCAAATCACAATCAAATTCAATAATGGAAGAAGATTGAGTACATTCTATCAACCCTAATCCATTCCTTGATACATATAGAAGTGAGGCAGACCAAAAGAGGCGGGAGAAGGAGGCGCAGCAAGGAGAACCAAACTTGAAAAATCACAACAAAAGTGCTGGATCGAATTCATTGTTCCAGGCATCCTCAAGGCATCCTAGCTATCTCAATCACTTCCTGAGATTCCCAGCAAGCGAAAGCAATCGAAATCAAGCATTTCCAGGCCCTATAACACACTATAAGGCATTCACAACACCCACCTTTTCTAGAATTCTGTTTGCATAATTCTTGCACATTCAGCATAATATAATCATAGATTCTTGTTCACCGTGACAATTGCAAGCTTTCTATAATACCCAATTGCATTTTCATAGACTGAATCGTGAACTGCCATTGTTAGGGTTTTGGATTCCGTTTTAGGGTTTTTGTTTGCAGCTAAAATTAGCCTTCATGAATGGTACCATCATGTTCAGGAGGACAAGACGAATCCAACAATGGCATTAGATGTCATTTATATTGCTCATGGTGGATTTTGGAACGAGCTCTGTTTGTAGTGACGGACAAACGTCTGTAGGTAAAAGTGTTTCACTTTTACCAACAGTGCAAGGTTGAAGACGCCTGCGTGTCACCTTTCCATTAGCATATATGAATCTGGCGTGCGTTTTCTTTGATCTCCACTAATCCACTTTGTTTTCCATATTATCATTATTATTTATTTGATATACAAATTGAACAAGTGGCGCAGTTGGTGAGTGTGGCGTTGGTAATTGCTTCAGGACTTGGGTTCGAATCCTAGGTCCACCAATTTCTCCATATTATTTTCTTTTTCAGGATCCAATGCTTTTGTAAGTTCAAGGACTACCATATGGCCTCACCATATAACATGCCAAGTGGCCAATTGGCCAGATCCAAGAGCCAGCAATGGAGGAGTATCATAAGCCAAGTCATACGCAGAGCATGTGATTTGGGAAGTCAAACGTGGACATTCTTCTTGGGCCTAGAAGTTGCTTCTCATACCCCCCAGAATTGTTGTTGCAGGCCCAAATTTCTTTCCTTTATTCTTTTATATTTATTTCATTTAATTTATTTATTTTATTTTACTAACCAATTAAATTATTTTCTTTTATAAAAAAAATCATAAAAATATTTTTCACCAACTAGATTTAGGTATATTTTTTATCAATAAATTTATTAATTTAATTAGATTTTAATTTTAGGTAAAACTTTAATTTCTTTTTTAATTAAAACTAATTAGATCAATTAGGTTTTATCTCTAATTTAACTACATTTTCTTTTTTCCTAAAAAATAACCAAAAAACCAAAAATAGGTCATTTTATTTATTTTTATTAATTAATTTAAATTAGCTAATTATTTGTATATTTAATTTTAAAACCTAAATTCTTTTCTTTAAAAAATATTAAAAACAATAAAAAACATTTTCTCTTTTCATTAGGATAGAAGTGTCAAAACCCTAATTTCTCCCCGATCTTAATTTTTCTCGCGCGCTTTATTTTTATTATTTATCATATTGATGTAATTCCCCACAGTTTGTAATAGTTTAATTAAGACTTTTACTTTTTCATTTATCGCTTTATTATTTTCAAAGGGTTTGTTTTTGGCTATGTAAATACCCGAAGCCTTGTAATAGCTTAGTTTAAATTCCGCAAATATTCAACTGTTAGATGTATGATATTAGGATGCATGACAAGAATATATGTAAACTTTAAAACAGTTAGATAACCCTAAAATGTGAAAAGATAAATAATCTGAAATTGAATCACTCCCACATGCGCACTCCTAGGGTACACTCCCACTTGGTTGCCTTCGGTAAACAGTCATTGAGTATAAGATGCTTTAGTGGTCGTCCTTTTGTCCAAAGATCAAAGTTTCCTCAGAAAGGTTGCCTCGGATATTGTTGCCTCAGATAATTGATCTAAGACATTAGGGTTATTACTAAGACGTCCTAACATTGCTTTAGTGACCGTACGTCCCTTTCGAATTGACCCTCAAACTCCAACAACGATGCTACCTACTCACTAATAGTGGGATAACATTGTCTAAAGGAAACGAATACATAACGATTCTTTTTTAGAGTAGGTAGATTAGTTCTTAAGTAATTGCTCAAATCTAAACAAACTTTTTTTCACACTTACACTCCTTTTCAAACAAAGTTTTCAAAAACACTTCATTACACTCTTGAAGACAGAAGCAAGAGTTAAATCGAAGTTAAAACAAAAACTTTTCAAATCACACAAACACAAAGAAGCAATTTTGAAAATGATGAGCAAGTACCTAAGAGCCCGTAGATAACTACGGATAGAAAAGGTGCTAATACCTTCCCTTTCTATAATCTACCCCCTGTATTCAGAAATATCTCGAAAAAGGAATTTTTCTATGCTTTTTTCCTTTCCTTTTTGGATAAAATAAAAGACGGTGGTGACTCTTGCTTACTGTGACATTTTGCAAACACATAACGCAAAATGTAAACCAGCATTCCTAAAAAACAGTCCCGGTTCTGGCCATCGTATCACAACATGTAAGGTATCTTAACAAAAGCAAGCAAACACAAGATCCTAGTCCCTCGATAACGCTATCTAAGTTTCCTTTCAAATGATCTTAGTCCCTAAAAAATAATGCTAAGATACCATGCAACATTGCTAATCATGGTTATACGATGACCCACGCCCGTCCCGTTTACATCCAAAGATAGGGTTGCTTACCAAATCAATGGTAAGATAACAATGTCAAAGGAAAAGAAAATGAACAAGAAAGACATTTGAGTAGTTAGATTGCTCCTAAATACTTGCTCCATTTCAAAACAAACATCCTTGTTATTTTCAAAACAATCATATACACTTTCAAACATCTTACAAAATTGAAAACACTTTCAAAAGATCAAACATCTTTGTATACATTCTTACGAACGAGAATCATTACAAAGATTTCCTAAACAATGGCCTCTTTACAAAATACTTTCAAAAACCACACAAAGCACAATTTCAAACAAAAATCAAGTGATCTAGCAAGTAACTAAGAGCCCATGGAAAACCATGGATGAAAAGGTTGCTAATACCTTCCCTTTTCATAATCTACCCCGAACTCAAGAAATAATCTCAAAGGTCTTTCCTGTGCTTTTTCACATTTCCTTTTTGGATAAAAGAAAAGTTGGTGGCGACTCTTGCTAACCGCAACATTTGTGATCAAACGCAAAACACCTAAGTCAGTTCTCCCACCGTATCACAGAACTGGCAACTCTACTGGGGAAAATCTTAAAAGTGGGGTTACCTTAAGGATAAATCACATTTATTTGCTTCCATTGTTTGACTTGTATGCTTTACATTTTTGTTCTTTGTTTGGGTTTGAATCCTCTACCCAGATTTGGGATACCTTATAGGTAAGTAGCAATACATTGTGGAAACTGTGTGGGGTATACCGACATGATCTAAGCAATAGCTACGTTAGTGTGACATGTTTGTGGGTACCGGTAGCCTTTGAGTTAATCAAAGAGAATACGGGGCCGATGAGTGATGTCATAAAGCACTAATGAACTTTTAGAACCTTTACTTGACCAACTTGGCCTTTAGGATGTAGTAAGATGACCGGCTTTGGTGCAGTCCGAAGTTGGTAGATACTCGATACTACACTCATTGAGGTTTGGTTTCTTGGGATATTTTGGTCGCCATTAAAGAGGCTTGTGCTGAAACAATGACCAAGGAAACAAACCAGTGATATTGAGCTCCTTATAACCCAGTTACTATTACTAGGACAGGTTTAAGCCAACTAAACTTCAAGAGGGTACTTACCTATAAAACTCCATGCAAGCCTAAACCTAAGGATTTGTTTGTTTTATTTGTATATGCGTACTTGTACATAACATCATGAACATCATATACATCCACTAACCATTTCAAGGATTTTGGGATTCATCTTTGTTCTTGTTTTGTAGGATATGGATTCACTTTGCAGGAAAACTATTCAAGTCAATCTTGTAAGGATCCCTCCATAACTCAAGGAGCTAGCTTCAAGGATTCCTGAAAACTCTTCATTTACCGAGAGACATGGTCGCCTACTCAACTTGGTCACCTCCAACACAGACGAGGATATGATGAAGGTGCTCTTTCAGTTCTTTGGTCCTTTACACCATTGCTTCACATTTCCCGATTATCAACTTGTGCCAACTTTGGAAGAATTCTCCCAACTCTTGAGGATTCCCATTCTCAATCAACTACCTTTCAACGGTACAGAAAGAGACCCAAAGCCATTAGAGATTGCTCAAGCTCTACACTTGCACTCATCTGATGTCAGAACTCATTGGGAAACAAGGAGTGGTGTCAAGGGTTTCCTAGCAAAGTTCCTGTTTGAGAAAGCCCAAAATTATTGGAATTTCTTAGACTTGCAAGCCTTTGAGGAAATTATGGCTCTCCTCATCTATGGGATGGTTTTGTTTCCAAATCTTTACCAACTCATAGATGTCAACACCGTTAAAATCTTCATATCCCGTAACCCGGTGCCTACATTGCTAGGAGATATCCTACACTATTTTCACACTCGCACAATGAGGAAAAGAGGTGTCCTTATGTGTTGCACTCCTCTCTTGTCAAGATGGTTTATTCCGCATCTTCCCCAATCTGTATTAAAAAATTAGCAAGGTTCAAGGTGGTCACAAAGGTTGATGACGCTCAAACATTCGGACATTCATTAGTGCTTGCGATCCAAAGAGAATGTTATCATTGTCGACCGTTATGGAGAATTACCTAATGTCCTTTTACTTGGCATTAGGGGAGGTATCACCTACAACCCCTGCTTAGCCTTAAGAAAATTTGGTTACGCCCGAAGGGATGGCCCGCACGAGATGCTGATTCAAGGTTTGGTATTTGACTACGACAACAACAATCAAGGTCTTCGCCAGAGATTTATCCGAGCTTGGAGGATGTTAAACAAGGTAGATAGAAAGACTTTTGGGAACAAAAATTCCATCCCTCTTGAGCCTTACCTCAAATGGTTATGAACTCGTGCTCAGAGTCTTATGATGCCTTACCCCTCTATTCTCCCGGTAATCATTGAGCATGTCATGGAAGGAGATGTTCCATACACTATCCTACATCCTGACATGCCTATCTCTCTTGAAGACCTACAAAGGGATTGGATACAACTCAAGGGAGAGCGAGATAACTTCGAAGCCTAATTTTACGCGAGCGAGAAGAAGGTTTTGGAACTCACTAGGGTACTTCATGAGGAGCAGACTCTCAATGCCTACATCGCGCCAAAGATGATACGCACTATCTTTTTATCTTAGAGCTTTTGTATTTCCTTATAAGCCCAAGAGGCATTAATGTACTCAAGCTTTAACTTATTAATATAAAGTGTGTTTCCTTTTTGTCTAAAACAAATTTGAATCTTTGAAATCCTTGAAATCATTACATATGCATATACCATTCATCATAACATAAGCAGGTCTTTTGCAACAAGTCTCCTCATCTCTCTACTATTTATTTCAGTAAGATGGATCTCGAGCAAACAGTGAAGGACCTCCAAGCTCAAAATACACAGTTTCAACAGTTGCTCTTGACCCTAGCCAAAGGACAAGAAGAGTTGAAGACTTTGCTAGCTGAGGGGAAGAAAAAGAAGACAAAGAAGGTAACCAGAGTCCTAAACATGGGAAGAAGATTTCATGGGCAGACAAGAAGGACCTTAGACTTTGCAATGACATCCGGTGAGAGAGACAATCAAGATGGGAAAGGCAAGGAAACAGTTGTCCCGTCAGAATCAGAAGAGGAAGAGGAAGAAGAAGACTATTCTGAAGAACAATACCCTCCAGCTGATGACAAGTATAAACATCTCGAAGAGCGGTTGAGTGCAATGGAAATCCAAAAAGTGCCTGGATTGGACTTTGAGTAATTGGGTTTAGTGTCGGGGTTTGTCATTCCTCCGAAATTCAAAGCACCCGTGTTCGCCAAATTTGACGGAGTTCCATGCCCTAAAATGCATCTCCGATCCTATGTAAGGAAAATCCAGCCCCATACCGCTGACAAAGACTTACAGGTACACTTCTTCCAAGACAGCCTGTCTGGAACTCAACTTGATTGGTTTTACCAGTTAGAAAGAGCCAGTGATCATAACTGGGAAGATATTGTTGCAGCCTTTTACAAACAATACCAATACAATGCTGATCTTACGCCTACCCGTACTCAACTCTAGAGTATGGCCATGATTTCCAATGAAGGTTTCAAAGACTATGCGCAAAAATGGAGAGATTTATCCAGAAGAGTTCAACCCCCTCTATCTGAGAGAGAGTTGGTAGACATGTTCTTGGGCACCTTGTCTGGTCCCTTATTCAATCATTTAATTGGAAGTTCATCGGCAGGTTTTACTGAACTGATATTGACCGGAGAAAGGGTAGAAGCCAGGATAAAGAGTGGAAAGTTTCAAAAAGAAACATCCTCCGCTTCCATAAGGAAGCCATTTATCGGAAAGAAAGAAGTGGTTGTTGTTTATCCTCAGAGAAATCAAGATAGGGCCGAACACCAACCAATGGTGGGGGCTATTATGATTCCTAAGCCTGCACCTGATCAGCAAAGAAATAACCAACCAAGGATGGAAAGGCCAGTCATACAATTCAACATAATTAACATGACCATATCTCAAGTATTGCCACATATGTTAAGATCCAACCTGGCGACTTTGAAAGAAGCTCCAAAGAATCCTAATAAAACATCTCCTCACTAGCATCCTAATGTCCGCTGTGCATATCACTCTGAAAGTCCCGGTCACAATACTAATAACTGCTGGGCTCTAAAGAACAAAATACAAGACCTCATTGAAGCCAAAGAGATTGAATTCGATGCGCCCGAAAAGCCAAATGTCATTTCTTCCCCTATGCCCAAACATGGCCATAAAACCAATGCCATTGAAGAAAATATGTTTGTTACTTCAGTTGATGAACTTATGACCCCAGTTCTGACTATTAAAGTGAACTTGTTGAATGCTGGTGTGTTCCCGGGCTGCGATGAAGGCTGTCATTTCTTTTTGTCCTCACCAACCAGTTGTCCTTTGTTGAAAGCAGGCGTTCAGTGCCTAATAGATAACAAAGATTTTTTGTTTGAAAAGACTTTTGTTCCACCTGTTCCTTTTGAAGATGTTTCTATCATTACCATTTCTGCCAATTCTTCCAGGGTCTCCACCAAAATACCCGTTACAATTACATCAGTTCCGAACAACTCCTTCAATAATTATAATGCCTGGACTAATCCCGTATTCGTCAGACAAAACCATACCATGGAATTATGGAGGGGATGTCTACTACCACAGTATCAAGCAAGATTGGCCAGCCGCCGAAGATTCAAGTTCTAAGAAAGTCGACTCTGATATCAGTAATATTGCAGGAACTAGTAAGATTACCCAAAGTGGAAGGATATTATCTCTAGAAATTACTCCCCCAAAAGCAGTTTCTGGACCCGTAATCATTCCTGTTGTTACTCCTCCAAAAGTTATTCCCAGTCCTATAATCATCCCCACTAATACTCAAACTGACAAAGCTGTTACAATCCCTGTTATCATTCCTACTGACACTCATGCTACCGAGTTAACCGAGACTCGAGGAAAAGGTGTTCTGGTTGAGTCTGTCAAGACGAAGACACAATCATTGGCTATCCCTGAGACCTCCTGGAAAGAGATGGAGGAAATTCTAAAAATCATAAAAAGAAGCGACTACGATGTAGTTGAGCAACTGGGGAAAACTCCATCTAAAATTTCCATGCTGGATTTACTACTATGTTCTGAGGCGCATGCTAAAGCCTTGGTAAAATTCCTGAAAACTGCCCATGTACCTCACGAGGTATCTGTCGATCAGTTCCAAGACTGCGTAGCCAGCTTGACTGCAGATAATGGTCTAGGTTTTTTAGATGCCGATTTAACACCAAGAGGAAGGAGGCATAATGAGGCATTGCATGTATCAGTTGAATATAGGGGCACAACCCTGGCTCATGTTTTGGTGGACATTGGCTCATCTCTGAATGTGTTGCCTAAAAAAGCTCTTGATAAGCTTGACTGTGAGGGATTGGCATTGAAGCCAAGTAACATAGTAGTAAGGGATTTTGACGGCTTGAAAAGGATGGTTAACGGGGAAGTGGATATCCCCATAAAGTTTGGAACCCAAACATTTGATTCAACTTTTTATGTAATGGATATTCGTCCCTCATATTCCTGCTTTCTAGGCCGACCATGGATTCACAATGCTGGAGCTTTCACTTCTACGTTGTACCAAATGCTGAAATATCCAATTCAAGGGAAGATTATCATCGTTCATGGAGAAGAAGAGTATATGATCAGCCATCTCAATTCCTTCAGATATGTGGAATTAGATGGTGAATTTATTGAAATTCCATTCCAACACTTTGAAAAGGTCCCGCAAGATGTGGTAGTAACCAAGGTTGTTCCCAAGATCACAAGGCCTCCACTCAGGATGTCATCTTTGAAGGATGCAAAGGCAGTAATAGAAGAAGGTGGGTGCATTATCTGAGGACAACTCCCGGATATCCCATACAAGTCAGATAAGTTTGGCATGGGTTTCACTTCAAGTGCTCAGAAGGTTGTACGCCGCGCTCGTGCTGGACGACCACCCCTGAAGATCAGCAACCGTGAAGTTAACGCGATAGAGGATGATGAAGATGACTGCAACCTGGAGGATTGGATCTTCCCAATTTTCAGTGGAGGGCTCAGCAATTGGGACGCTAGAGATTTTGTCCCGATCACTTTTATCCCATAGTAATTTGTCTTTACATTTTGTTGGATTTGTAATATTAAAACAGTTCAAAGTCTTAAAACCTTGTGTGTTACCTGAGGCACAATGGTCCATTTGTAAGGGTTATTATCTCATTTCCATATGACATCAATGAATCATGGAAATTTTGCATACAAGCTTTGTGCTCATTGTTTTTGATTTTTTATAGTTTCCTTTGTTTCAAATATAGTTATACCCTTACACACACTCACACTCACAATGCAGATCTACATCCATTCGGGATTCCATGGGTAACGGTTCTGCTATGGCTTTCTGGGACTCTGAAAATCTAATCTACCAAGCTGGAGACGAAGGTGAGGAAGATTATGAAGTACCATGGGAACTTGCCAGATTACTACTGCAAGAAGAGAGAACCATTCAGCCTCACGAGGAACCCGTGGACACAATCAACAAGGGTACCAAAGAAGACAAAAAAAGAAGTCAAGGTGGGTGCCAATCTGGAACCAAGTGTCAAGGAGCGTCTGATTCAGCTGCTACACGAGTATGTTGAGGTCTTTGCGTGGTCATATGAAGACATGCCGGGACTTGATGCAGATATTGTGGTACATTGTCTGCCTACAAAAGAGGATTGTCCACCAGTAAAACAAAAGGTCCATCGAATGCGACCAGTTATGTCAGAGAAGATTAAAGCAGAAGTCATGAAACAATTTAACGCTGGATTCTTGGCCATCACCTCCTATCCACAATGGGTTGCCAATGTTGTTCCCGTGCCCAAGAAAGACGGAAAGGTACAAATGTGCATGGACTATAGAGATTTGAATAGGGCAAGCCCTAAGGATGATTTCCCACTTCCCCACATTGACATCCTAGTTGACAATACGACACAACACAAAGTGTTTTCCTTCATGGACGGTTTCTCAGGCTACAACCAAATCAAAATGGCGCCTGAGGACATGGAGAAAACAACATGTGTCACACATTGGGGGACATTATGCTACAAGGTGATGTCGTTCGGACTGAAGAATGTTGGGGAAACCTATCAGCGTGCCATGGTAGCTCTATTTTACGACATGATACATCATGAAATAGAGGTCTATGTGGACAACATGATAGCTAGATCTCAAATAGAAGAAGAACATCTTGATCATTTACAGAAACTGTTTGAGAGGCTAAAGAATTACAAGTTGAGGTTGAACCCAAATAAATGCACGTTTGGAGTAAGGTCTGGTAAACTCCTAGGATTTGTCGTCAGCAACAAGGGTATTAAAGTAGATCCTTCTAAGGTAAAAGCGATAAAAGAGATGCCTTCTCCTCGTACTGAGAAGGAAGTCAGAGGATTCTTGGGACGTTTAAACTACATTGCCAGTTTTATTTCTCACCTAACAGCTACTTTTGAGCCAATCTTCAAACTATTAAAGAAAGGTCAAGTAGTCAAATGGAATGATGAATGCCAAACTGCTTTCGACAAGATCAAAAAGTACCTGCAAGAGCCTCATGTTTTGATGCCACCAGTCGAGGGAAGACAATTGATTATGTATCTGACTGTTTTAGAGAATTCAATAGGGTGTGTGCTGGGCAGCATGACGAGTCTGGCCGAAAAGAGCACGCTATTTATTACCTGAGCAAAAATTTTACCGACTGTGAAACAAGATATTCATTGCTCGAGAAAACTTACTGCACTCTGGCATGGGCTGCTCGCCGGCTAAGACAGTATATGCTGACCCATACTACCTTGTTGATATCTAAAACGGATCCTTTGATATAGTGGGAGAACTGACTTGAGGTTTTGCGTTTTGTCGCAAAATGTTGCGGTTAGCAAGAGACGCCACCGACTTTACTTTTATCCAAAAGGAAAGGTGAAAAAGCACAGGAAAGACCTTTGAGATGTTTTCTTGAGTTCGTGGGGTAGGTTATGAAAAGGGAAGGTATTAGCACCCTTTTCATCCATGGTTTTCCATGGGCTCTTAGTTACTTGATTAGATCACTTGCTTTTGTTGTTTGAAATTGTAATTGGTGTGTTCTTGAAAGTATTTTATAAAAGAGGCCATTCGTTTAGGGAATCTTTGTAATGATTCTTGTTCGTAAGAATGTATACAAAGATGTTTGTCTTTTGAAATATGTTTTCAATGTTTGTAAGGTGCTTTTGAAATGTGTGTGCTTGTTTTGAAAATAGCAAGGATTGTATGTTTGAAATGGAGCAAGTAACTAGAAGCTATCCATCTACTCAAATGTCTTTCTTATGTATTTTCTATTCCTTTGACATTGTTGTCTTACCATTAATTTGGTAAGCAACCCTATCTTTGGATGTAAACGGGACGGGCGTGGGTCATCGTATAACCATGATTAGCAATGTTTGCAAAGTATCTTAGCACTTTTGAGGGACCAAGATCATTTTGTAAGGCAACTTTGAATAGCGTCATCGAGGGACTATGATCTTTTGATTTTGTTTGTTTTACCAAGGTACTTTGCATGTGTAACATGGCTATTTTTGTATAAGGCAACCAAGTGGAGAAACCCTAAGGGTGTTTATATGCAAGTGTGTTTTATTGCATGCAGGATTTTATCTTGAATTAGGATTTTCTATTTTATCTTTTCTAGCAATTTTTTTGGGATTGGACCCTGCTTTTCAGTGGACAATAGTGTTCTATTTATAGGAAAATCTTTGTGTGTTTGAAAATGTCAAGTAGCACCAACATCATGCACTAGCTGCTGAGTTACTCTTGAAGAAATTTCATAAAAAGTTGTGATGATTGACAGCTTTTAGCCTAGGCTGGGTTAGCAAGCAGGGATTAAGGAAAAGTGAACCTACAAGCAAAAGGTAGCGCATGGACTCTCAACTAATTCTGTATAAATGTATTTCTACACTACACGTGGAGAGATCCTTTGGACAAAGACTCAAAAGTGGTTGTGAGCATTAATGAGCATTAAATGATGATGAGATTTGTCAAAAATCAGAAATCCTGTAATGTGAGATTTTGCATCATTGCTTGAATCTGGATCAGAAGTTCCATTTCAGCGTAGTCTAGAACAAAACGTCCTACTTTTTATTTTAGTGTCTTGTTGCCTCAGCATACTCTGAAGGATTCCCCACGTTTCCCAGTAACCTTCTTTGATTTACCTTTGAGTACTCTGGATTAGAAGTTATGCTTCAGTATAACACTTAATCTTCTGACCCCCTTACCTTCTGATTCCAGCATGTTCTGAAGGAGCTTTCAGGCTTCGTAGCTTTCTTTGCATTCCTCCAACAATACTCTGATGGAACTTGCGTAACTGCTGAAAAAGCCATGCTCTGATTGAAGATTATATGTTGAACCACGTTTGCAATTTCTGACTGCTCCTGCCTAGAGGTTGGTTCAGAAGTTCTGAAGTGTCATTTTCCTTAAATACTTTAGAAAAATTCTAAGTATTTAGAATTTAATTCTTCCTAGGTAAAATTTGACTTTTTGCGCTTCTTGATGAAACAAACTTCATATTCCAACATGTCTTGATGAAATATGATTTTTTTTGTGTTTTGATTTTGATCCATAAACCAAAGTTTGACTTTTTAGCTCTCAAATGACCATTTTGCCCTTGTAAATGGCTTGCTTGGAAAGAAATTATAATTCAAGGTTTGGATTTGTACGAGGGAAAGCTTGAGACTTCAGGATTATTTTCTTGAGAAATGTGAGGGCAAATTTTGGGGTACAACAGATCCGATAAAATACATCTTCGAGAAGTCTTCTCTCTCTGGGAGAATAGCAAGATGGCAGATGATCCTGACGGAATATGACATACAGTATACTACCCTGAAAGCAATAAAGGGCAGTGTATTAGCTGATCACCTTGCTCACTAAGTTGTAGAAGACTATCAGTCCATGAAGTTTGAATTCCCAGATGAAGACATCATGATGGTAAACAACTGTGAAGAATTCAGGCCATATGACGGACCTGAACAAGGATCCCGATGGACCCTGTTCTTTGATGGGGCATCCAACGCACTTGGCAATAGTATCAGTGTTGTACTCATATCTCCGGAAGGGTGTCATACTCCCTTTACTTCCAGACTCTGCTTCGATTGTACAAACAACATGGCGGAATACGAAGCATGCATCTTTGGCCTCAGAGCTGCCATAGACCTAGGGATCAAATCTTTGAGTGTGTTCGAAGATTCATCTTTGGTCATCAGTCAAATAAAAGGGGAATGGGACACCAAACACCCTAAACTGTTCCCTTACAAAGAACATGTTTTGTCATTGCTACCATATTTTGAGAAGATTACCTTCGAGCATTTCCCGCGAGAAGCTAGCAGACGAACTAGCCACAATGTCATCCATGTTAAAACTAAAATGGGATAACTAGGCTCCCTAAATCACCATCAAACGAATGGATGAACTAGCACACTGTCACGAGATTAATACTGAAAAAGTAGTGGACTAGCCCTGGTTTCACGAAGTCAAGAGGTATCTCGAGGATCAAGAATATCCGGAAGGAGCTTCAGTTAATGATAAGAAGTTATTAAGGAGATTCTATGCTAAATTCTTCCTTAGTAATGGCATCATGTACAAATGCAATCATGATGCTATGTTACTTCGGTGCGTAGATAAGGTTGAAGCTGAAAGGATCATGGCTGAATTGCATGAAGGCACTTTTGGCACCCATTCCAGTGGGCATACGATGGCAAAGAAAATCCTACGGGCAGGCTATTACTGGTCTACCATGGAAGAATATTGCTATCAACACTCTCGAACCTGCCACAAGTGTCAGATTTATACTGACAAGGTGCACGTACCTCCGGTTCCTCTGAATGTCTTGACGGCTCCTTGGCCCTTTGCTATGTGGGGAATTGATATGATTGGGGAAGTCAAGCCCACAACCTCTAATGGACACCGCTTCATCTTAGTGGCCATTGACTATTTTACCAAGTGGATGGAGGCATCTTCTTTCGCTTCCGTTACCAAGAATGTTGTTGCCCGTTTCGTCAAGCAAAATCTCATTTGCCGGTACAGTATCCCAAGAGGATCATCACTGATAATGGTAAAAATCTCAACAACACTATGATCACCGCCTTGTGTGAACAATTCAAGATTCATCATCACAATTCTTCTCCTTACCGTTCGAAGATGAATGGTGTTGTCGAAGCTGCAAATAAGAACATTAAAAAGATCATACAGAAAATGAGAGTCACATACAAAGACTGGCATGAGATGCTACCATTCACTCTCCACGGGTATCGTACCACAGCTCTCACATCAACCGGGGTAACACCCTATTCTCTGGTTTACGGCATGGAGGTTGTCTTGCCTATCAAGGTCCAGATCCCCTCTCTGAGGATTATGAAGGATGCAGGGCTGAACGAAGACGATTGGATCCAGACTCGACTTGATCAACTGAACTTGATTGATGAGAAGAGACTTACTGCTATTTTCCATGGTCAAATGTATCAAAAACTGATGATTAAGGCTTTCAACAAGAAGGTCAGACGCCAAGTCTATCAAGTTGGGGATCTAGTGATCAAACACATCATACTTCCACAAGGTGATCCCAGGGGAAAATGGCATCCTACCTATGAAGGACCATTTGTAATCAAAAACATTTTCTCTGGTGGGGAAATGATCTTGACCACCATGGATGGCGATGACCTGCCGCATCCTGCAAACGTGGACATAGTCAAAAGATACTACGCATAAGAGACCCGCTAGGTTGACATACCTAGGAAAAACAAGGGCATCCCAGCGAACCAGAAATGTTCGGGCAAAAATTAGGGATAAAACAAAAATTTTGTACACCCAGCAAGTTGAAAACCCGAAAGGGCGAGTTGGGCAAAAAAGGGTTTCCCGGTGGACTGAAAACCCGAAAAAGGCGGTCCAGGCAAAAGTTAGGGAATTAAAGCGTATGACTATGTCCCTTTGGATCACTTTGAGGACAACCTTTGGCTTCAACTTGTGAACTCGACATTTTCGACCAATTCAATCATCTTCTGACAAGGCAACAAATAGACAAAATGCTCAGAGATACAAAGGCTATAGCAGAATGGGAACCCCATGGGATAAATACACATAGCTATCTTTTCTTTGTATTAAAATTTTCATTTTTTCTTACGACGGCGTTCTCCTACTAGAATATTTGTCTCACTGTACAAAAATACTTACTCAAAGTCAATACAAAGATATTCCGTTGAAAGTGAAAAACCATATGTTTTTTTTACTCTTGTGTTTTGTTTACAAAAACGTCCAATGATTCATTGTTGAACATATGCATTTGAACATAATTACTCTTTACAAATAAACAAAATAAAAGACAATTACTAATGGCTTTAAGAGGTAGGGAAATCTCTCTAAGCTATTTCCATAAATCCCCCATAATTTGCAGTTTAATTCCTAGCAGAACAAGCTTCCAATTATCAATCCCCAGTAGAAGTCGTTCAATTTCTCAGGATTTCACAACAGGATTTTACAAGCAGTACACGACATTTCCCTTACAACAGAGTTTGTTTCTCTAAGCAGAAATTCATCAAAGCTTCAACTTCACAACATGAAGACTTACACTCCATATCCTCAGCAGGGATCAGGGATTTATTTTCCCCAATCCAACAACAGTGTGGCAGATTAGCTCGCATGCGCATACATCGTATCCATATATCATAAACATCAATAAAACGAATGCATTATATCATATATTTCATACAGCATGACCCTTCATTTTAGCTAACATTTTACCCTTTTCAGGATAAGATTAATAGCTATCATTAACAATGTTCAAAGTTCTCAGATACAGTTCAGATACGCTCTAGACACAGATGCCATTCTGATACTCATTCAAATTCAACTCTCAGATATAGTTCAGATACGCTCCAGACACGGAAGCCATTCTGACACTCATTCAAAACTAGCTTTCAGATACAGTTCAGATACGTTCCAGACACGGATGCCATTCTGATACTCATTCAGATTCAACTCTTAGATACAATTCAGATACGCTCCAGAAACGGATTCCATTCTGATACTCATTCAAAACTAGCTTTTAGATATAGTTCAGATACACTCTAGACATGGATTCCATTCTGATAATCATTCAAAATCAGCTCCCAGATACAATTCAGATACGCTCCAGACACGGACGCCATTCTGATACTCATTCTTTCATCTTACAAATTACAATAAAAACAATCACTTTTGGATGGCATCTTTAAGCCCATCTCCTACAGCTTTCTATCACCTCTCCAAATGGCATCTTTAAGCCCATTCCCTCAACCATCACATCACCAAGTGAAAATTTCTGGGCACTCTAGTGTCAAATCATCTTCCACCTTTGAGTCACGAATGGCGAAACTCGCCAATCTAACTCTTCAGGCTTAAGAAGATTGAACATGGGCAGCTTTTGTACCCCAAAATTTTCCCTCTCACTTATCAAGAATTTGCTCACAAGATCTCCTTGGGCTCAAGACTGAACTAGGGTTTGATCAGCTCAAGACACCTCCTTAGGCACTGATGACCAAAATTAGGGTTTGAGTTTGCACAAGGATTTTTGAACTATCAATGCTTCATATGACTTTCATGGACCATTATGGACCCCCAAGATTACTCATGTTAAGTTTCAATCCTTGGATCACACCTTTGATCAGTCAATTGAACAGTTGACCTAAAAATCAACTGTATTGGGGAAAAAGTCAAACATGGCCAATTTACAGTCAAACCTCATAATTTTTTATCGACATCAACATTTTAAACCCATATGTATCATTTGATCAAGTTTGGACCATAATTCCTCAAGAAGTTTGATCAAATCTCTAAAAGGGCAAAATGGTCAAAATTAGGGTTTTGACTGGGAAAGGACAATTTCTGATTTTTAACCGAGAAAATGATCAATTGGTTTAAGGCATGATCTCAAGAGTCCAATTGAATCATTTTGACCTAATGACATGGTTTCAAACATTGCAAATCCATTGGATTGACAGATGAGTTTTGCAGTCAACTGATCAAAAGTAAACTTTATACTGAAAAGTCAAACTTTGACTTTTTGGTCAAATTCAAGTGCCAAGGGTCATAATTCATCAAAACATGTCAAAATATGAAACTTATTCATCAAGAAATCAAAAAGTCAAGATTTCATTTTGAAAAGTCAAAATTTCTAAACTTAGAAATTTTTCTAAGTGTTGAAAATTCATGTTTTTTTTCATAACTTTGAGCCAAAATTTCATCATGATGCAAGATGATTCAAGAGAAACTTCCAACATAAAAGTTGTAGATATCCATGAAATATAAAACTTTGCTTCACACAACTTCTTCCAAAAGTGCTTGGATCTCAAGTTATAATTTCAAGAACATAGGATCATGAAACTAAACACTTAGTGAAATTTTGTCCTAATTTGGTCAGGATTTTGACCCAACTTCATGGCACTTTTTCATATAGTTCCAATTGGAATATTCAAAAGCAATTCAAAGATGGGTTATATATCACATTGCAAGCTTTCCAAAATGTCTCAGAACTCCTTGGGATCATTCTTGAGTAGGGAGAATCGAAGAGATGAAGTTGGTGTTTTGTCACTTTAATTACAAGGCATTTTGTGATGAACAAAAATCCAATTTCAAACCTATGCTGCACAATCTTGTTTTGTAGGCTTCTAAACCTCAAGATCTATGCATAATAAGAAGATTACACTTTCTTTTGAGCTATTAGCCAAGTGTTCGAAGCATTGTCCAAGCCAATTTGCCATTTTTGGAAGAAAGTTACCATTCCATTCTTGAAAAGTTGCTTTAATCACAATGTCAACTTGTCTTGAGCTTCTAACTTGTTCTTTCTGTACACACAACCCCTATAATCCAAAATCAAGGTGTCTAAGACCTGAAGAAGCTCAGGACATGCTGGTACAACATTTGAGATTTGTCATTTCACTTTTCTTCAAAATAAAGTTATAGAGCCATAACCTTATAACTCAGAAGCCTGGAGTGATTTTGTTCTCTAATCTTTTCCATACATATTAACAAGTTTATTACAAGCTGTTGTACCCCAAAATTTTCCCTCCCATATTTCTCAAGACATGTCAAGAATAATCTCCAAGTGGTTCAAGATTGCTCAAGAGTTGGACAGTCAAATCATCTCCTAAGGCAATCAATCTCAAATTAGGGTTTTAAGTTGCATCAAGGTCCTTACATCCAAATGACCTCAACTTCTCCCCAATTTCCTAATATGTTCTCAAAATCATCCATGTCAAATTTCAAGCCTTGCAGAGAAAGTTTGGTCAATCAATTGCTCAAGGGGCCCAAAAATCGACTGTGCTAGGGCAAAAGTCAACTGTGACCTACAAATAGTCAAACTTCAATATTTTTTGTCAACATTCTCATTTTGAAGGGTATTTCATCATTTGATCAAGGGTTGATCATGATTCATTAAGGATTGCTCAAGATTCATCAAGATTCAAAAAGTTGCTAAATTAGGGTTTTGTAGGAAAAGTCAACTCAACTTTGACCAAGCATAACTTTCTCATAATTTATGTTAAATGACCCATCCAAAGCTAATTTTGAAGAGGATGCAATTTGCTACAATCCATATTCACACCCTAAGATCAAGAAATGCACTCACAAAAAGTTACAAATTTGGACATTATAGGTCATTTTTGAAAGTCAACAAAAACACCTTTTTTGCCAAAACTTATAACTTGATCATGTAATATCCAAATGATATGAGACCAAAAGGGTTGGTTATAGGACATATAAAGGTTTCTAAAAAGTCCAAGAACACCTCCAAAAGTTCAAAATTGAAGAAGTTATGCATTGTTGAAGTTGGGCATTTTTCCAAAATTGCCAAAATTCAAATATCCCCAAAACTCCAATTTTTGACAAAAGGGCCCACTTTTTTCCACTTGATTTGATCTTGTCACACCATACACGTGTCCTATCTTCAGTTTCATGTCCATTCGTTAAATTTTCTATTTTATTTGATTTTTATGGAATTAATTCATTTTAAATCAATATTAATTCAAATAAAATCCAAAAATGGATGGAATAAGATCTTTTTGATTGATACAACTTTCAATTATCATGATGGATACAATCAAACTCGTATCAAGCTATCTCATGCATAAAATATTTGATTTGGGACAATTTTGGAAGCTTTGTTAATGGTGAATCATATCATATCCAAAATCATCAATTCACATGGATTTAAGGCCCAAGATTAAACCTAATTCATTCCCTTATACACACACAAGCTAGAGGCACGCAGAACAGGACCTAGAAGCTGCCAAATCACAAGAACACATTTGAGAAAAAAGCTTGAAAAGTGTGAAACTGAAATCCATATTGGAGGCCAATTCAATACAAAATCTCAACGTGGTGTTCTTGCTTGACGTCCACTGAAGCTATTGGAATCAAAACCAAGCCCTGAAACCTCCTAAATAGCGCTGTAAGTTTCTTTGAACATGGCCCTGTACACGAAAACATAATCCCTTATTCTTGCATCTTTTTGCCAAAATCTTGACACTATCATGTTTATCGTTCCACTTAGAACGTTTCTACATTATTTGATTTTGTTTTGGTAGCCTGTACAGCCATACCCAAAACTAGGGTTTGGTTTTCTTGTTTTTAGGCGTTTCCGTTTCAGGTGAAATCAGCATTATCAATGGCCATGGTTATGTTCAGGGAGGAGAGACGGACATGGTGATGGTCTCCGTTTGCATTTATATGGCCTATAGAACATTTTAGGACGAACCCACGGATCTTGCTGAAAAAACCAGTGTTTCAACGAAGAAGACGACTAGGTGTCTTCTCCTGATTGGTGGTTTCAAATATTCGCGATATTTTTTTTTATTTTCAGGCATAGTGGTTTGTTTTCAATATAATAATTGTTTCATATTCCATTAACAAAAGCATTACAGTGGCCCGGTGGTGGAAGCGCTAGTGCATTGGCTAATGGGACTTGGGTTCGAATCCCAAGTCCCCCATATTTGCATATTGTTATTTTGTTTAAGATATTCAAGCGCTTTTCAGCAAGCATGGTACATGATACATCCTCACCTAATCAGATGCCAGATGGCCTCCAGGCCAAATCTGAAGGCCAAGATTGATCGCCCATCATGTTCTCCAGCCAACACGCGCGTGGGTAATCTGGAAAGTCAAACGCAGGCTGACTTGAATTGGGCCAGACAATTTCTCTTCTCACCACAATCTGGGCCCAATACCCCCCTTTGGTTTATTTTCTTTTACTTCTCATTATATTTATTTGTTTTATTGTTTTATTTAATAATTATTAATCACTAACCAATTAATTTATTTTCCTCATAAAAAAATCAAAATCACAAAAATATGTTTTATTTTATTAATTCATCACTTTTATTTTTGTAAATAAATATTAATTAATGAATTCAGTGTTAATTAGGTTAACTTTTAATTTTTTTTGTAATAATTAAAATCAATTTAGAATAACTAGGTTTTACTAACTTTTAATCATTTTTATTTTATTTCCTTAAATATAAAAAAAATCCAAAAATATTTTCATTAACTAATTAATTTAATTATTAACTTAGATCTAATTTCCATTTAATTCAAAAAATAACAAAAACATGCTTTCTTTCAAAAAGGGGTCAAAACCCTAAAAAATGCCCGATTTAATTTCTCGCACGCGTATCATTTTATCCAATATTGTAACTGTTCCCGGTATGTAATAGCTTTTAATTAGGACATTTTTATCGCTTTATTTTATTTTCTGCAATTTAAATTTCAAGGGTTGTTTTTGGCGATGTAAATACGCCTTGTAATAGTTTAGATTTAATTTCTGCAATTTAAATTCTGCAACTATTAACTGTTAGATGTTTGATAATAGGGAATGCATGACAAGATCAAATTTATGAACTTAAAATCAACATAGCTCACCCATTGACATGTACAAAGATAATTAACTGAAAAACAATACACTCGCACATGCGCACTCTTAGGGTACACCTCACTTGGTTGCCTTCGAACGTGGTCATTGAGTATAGGAAGTTTTAGAGGTCGCCCTCTTGTCCAGAGATCATAGTTGCCTCGAAACGGTTGCCTCGGAAAAATGATCTAAGACATTAGGGTTACCGCTAAGGCGTCCTAACATTGCTTTAGTGACCACACGTCCCTTAATCGAATTGACCCTTAAAACTCCAACGACGGTGCTACCTACTTCTCAATAGTGGGATAGCATTGTCTAAAGGACATTTGTACAGGTTAATTCCTTTTTCGAGTAGGTAGATGGTTCTTAAGTACTTGCTCCTTTTAAAACAAAACAAAACTTTTCGCACTTACACTCTCTTCAAAACAAAAAACTTCTTTCAAACCCACAAACACAAAGAAAAGCAAATTTTGAAAACACTATGAGCAAGTACCTAAGAGCCCGTGGATAACCACTGATAGAAAGGGTGCTAACACCTTCCCTTTCTATAATCTACCTCCCGAACCCGAGAAACATCTCGAAAAAGGAATTTTTCTGTGCTTTTTTCCTTTCCTTGTTGGATAAAATAAAAGACGGTGGCGACTCTTGCTCACCGCGACATTTTGCAAAAATAAACGCAAAACGCGAACCAGCATTCCAAAAAACAGTCAGTTCTCTTCCCACCGTATCACACAAGCTAAGAAACGATTTCAAGCATCCTAAAACTCTCCCAAACACCCTTGTTGCACAAGACTACTCAACTTGACAATTTTGAGCCAAAAACTCTCCATCTCCATTTCCACTCGTGCGTTTTGATTCTTAATCATTCAAACACCTTACATACGTCATACACAAGTCATCCAAGCCCCTGTTTCAAGATTGTAACCCCTCCATCACTATTCACCATTTTCAAACATCAAGCTTGCAGGTTGACTTGAGTAGGGAGATTCAGGGATTTTTAAAGCAAAGTAAGAGTTGGAATACACTCAAGGAGGTCCAGGCAAGTTAAACAGATTCTTAGGACACCTCAAAGCCTTCTCAAACTCCATACGTGAATCCATCTGCAAGAGGTAAGTTTTCTAACTTTAATATCTTGATGCAAGCATCCTCTGTGCATACATTCTGAAGTAACAATGTAGATATCATTGCTTTAAAGCTAACCATGTCCATAATTTTCATTTATATTGACAGTGTGTAGAGAATTTTAGATTTGAACTTTCTGAAAAAATTAGGTTTCAATTTAGGGCCAGTAAAATTAACCCGCATCTTTGACTTTTAGCTTATATAAGTTATATTGTTGGATTCGTGAGGAAAAATAGCACAACTTTCATGTTTGTATTTTCCATTTTTGTTGAGAAATGGATGAGATACAGGTGGTTCGGCTGGCTGAAGGTTGAAGACGAAGTACAGGTCATGGAGACGTTTTGCCTTACATATTTATTGTTTCATTTTTATTAACGGATGTACAGCCACCCCATTGGTAAGGCAGCGCGCGTTATTGGTAGAGGTCATGGGTTCGAACCTCAGCGTTGCCTTTTTGAATTTGTTTTACACTTTTTTGGTCATTTTTCAGCAAATAGGCGCTGGGTCTTTTGGGTTTAGTTTTTTTTATTTTTGCTTTTGCTGACTAACCTCCATACTGGCTCTTGGTACCCCCTGGCCCAATTTATTTATTTATTTATTTATTTCATTTATCTTTTCTTAAATATATTTATTTTTAAATACAAAAATCATAAAATGCAAAAAAATTATATTTTATATTTTGACTTATTTTATTTTATCTTTCCATAAATAAAAATAACTTTTTTTATTCTTCATACTTTATTTATTTATTTAAGTAAACCTTATAAAATTAATTAATATTGTATTACTTATTCATTTTTCTTCACACCATTTAAAATATATTATTACCAAAAAGACTAAAAATATTTTATAATGCTATAAATATTTTCAAGATAAGAAATGTCAAAAAATGATACTTTTCTTAAACTTATTTTCTTTTGATTAATAGAATTAGGGTTTTCATCTAAAATATTTTCTCAACAATTTCAAACTTAATAAATTATTTTCTTTATTTTATTAGGTTAAGGTAAAATTTCTTTTCATAAAACATCAAACAAAATATCCATTTTTCTTCACATTTATCTTCTTGTATATTTAATTCATTTTGTGCATTATGTATTTCAATTCTTGTATAAATTCAATTTGGTTGTAATAGACTAATTAGGGTTTTAATTTCTTGCAATCCCCATTTACAAATTGTATACCCCCCTCCCACAAATGTGGTAATAGCGTAGTAACTCTAAATTCCGCAATTTATCGCTTTATATACAATTGCTAGTAATTAGGGTTTGTATGGAAAGACTAAAATCAACACTTAGAAAATCCTAATTCAAGACAAAAACAAGCATGAAAATAACAAACTTTCACACAAGCACCCATAGGGTTATCTCACTTGGTTGCCTTATACAAAATAACCATATTACGCATGTAAGGTATCTTAGCAAAAGCAAGTAAACACAAGATCCTAGTCCCTCGACGACGCTATCTAAGTTGCCTTTCAAATGATCTTAGTCCCTCAAAAATAATGCTAAGATACCTTGAAACATTGTTAATCATGGTTATACGATGACCCACGCCCGTCCCGTTTACATCCAAAGATAGGGTTGCTTACCAAATCAATGGTAAGACAACAATGTCAAAGGAAAAGAAAATGAACAAGAGAGACATTTGAGTAGTTATATTTCTCCTAAATACTTGCTCCATTTCAAAACAAACATCCTTGCTATTTTTAAAATAATCACATACACTTTCAAACATCTTACAAAATTGAAAGCATTTTCATAAGATCAAACATCTTTGTATACATTCTTACGAACGAGAATCATTACAAAGATTTCCTAAACAATGGCCTCTTTACAAAATACTTTCAAAAACCACACAAAGCACAATTTCAAACAAAAAGCAAGTGATCTAGCAAGTAACTAAGATCCCATGGAAAATCATGGATGAAAAGGGTGCTAATACCTTCCCTTTTCATAATCTACCCCCCGAACTCAAGAAATAATCTCAAAGGTCTTTCCTGTGCTTTTTCACGTTTCCTTTTTGGATAAAAGAAAAGTCAGTGGCGACTCTTGCTAACTGCAACATTTGCGATCAAATGCAAAACACCCAATTCAGTTCTCCCACCGTATCACAGATAGAAATATCTAAAGGAGGAAGAAAAGAACACTTACGACCTTTTGATTAGGTAGATTCGCTCATAGTTGTTCGCTTGCTCACAACAAAACATTTTTACACCAACACTCTCATTTGAAATATTACCAAAAGGCAACACTTTGTACGCGTTCTTATAGAAACTAGAGCCATTACAAAGAAAACCCATTTTCAAAATCACTTTCAAAAAACACAAACACCTTTTTGAACTATTTTTAAAACAAACACTTTGTACGCGTTATTATAGAAACGAGAACCATTCCAAAGACATTTTCAAAATACTTTCAAAACCCACACCACAAGCACATTCAAACAAAATCAAGTGATCTAGCGAGTAACTAAGAGCCCATGGAAAACCATGGATGAAAAGGGTGCTAATACCTTCCCTTTTCATAATCTACCCCTCGAACTCAAGAAAACATCTCTAAAGGTCTTTCCTGTTCTTTTCATCCTTTCCTTATTGGATAAAAGAAAAGTCGGTAGCGACTCTTGCTATCGGCACATTTGCGATCAAACGCAAAAAACCAAGTCAGTTCTCCCACCGTATCACAAGTAGTCTTAAGATACCCATACAACTTGAAATGGAAGGGCCTCATATGACCAAGCCTTCCACAGTGATGACATCTCCTGGGCTGGGAATTCTCTCCGGTGTGGTTAAACTTTTTCTTGCCATGATGTTTGCCACGATGTCCTTTACTGCCATGATGTTTAGACATTTGATTCGACATCCTTGATTTATACTTGGAATGATTGGAATCTACTGAAGGTTCTTTAGAACTTGGTTCCTTTTTCTCATCAAACCCTAGACCACTCTTGTCTCCTGTCACTCTTCCTGCTTGAAGAATTTCATCTAAAGTGTCAGACCCATTATTCAACATTTTAAGATATTTAACCATTCTATCAAGGTTTAATTCAAGTAGGTCACTTCACTTTCCATATTAGAAATATTTTTTAAATGATCTTCCCTTTCTGCCTTCAGCTGAGTTATGAGGACTTTCTATTTCTCCCCTTTAAGGAACACGTCTACACATCTGAGATATATTTCTTTGTATGAAGCAACTAACTCATCAAAGGTTAGTTCCCCATCAATAGATTCTTTATCAGATGCATATTTCCCTATCAATGCTTTAATATACTTGGCAGATTCTTCAAGATCACTTTCTGAGTCCTCTTCAGAATAAGTAACATATTGATTTTTCTTTTGTTTCTTAAGATATGTAGAACATTCAACTCTAATGTGACCAAAGCCTTCACATTCATGACATTGTACTCCCTTCCATTGAGTGGATTTTTCTTCAGCCCTTTTTCTTCAAAACTCATTTGACTTATGGATGTCAGATGAGATGTTATTGACATTTGATCTTTGGTTCTTATCCATTCTTTTTATCACTTTGTTAAACTGTCTTCCAAGAATAGCTAAGGTATTTGATATTCCTCCATTTGTATCCAGATCAGTCTTCCTCTTCATATTCAGTATTTGATACAAATGCTATGCTTTTGTTCTTCTTTTCAGATCTTTCATTGATGCTTAATTCAAATGCCAGAAGGGATCCAACAAGTTCATCCACTTTAATTTTTTCAATGTATTGAACTTCTTCTATAGCAGTCACTTTCATATCAAATCTCTTGGGAAGATACCTGAGTATCTTTCTCACCAATTTGTATTTAGGTATTTTCTCTCCTAAACCACTTGATTCATTAGCAATTTCAAGAATCTTCATATGGAAGCCACTAATACTTTCGTCATCCTTCATTCTCAAATTATCAAATTTTATGGTGAGCAACTGAATTCTTGACATTTTAACTTTGGATGTGCCTTCATGAGTAGATTTAAGAATTCCACATGCATCCTTAGCTACTTCACATGAGTTCACTAATCTGAAAATGTTCTTGTAAATTACATTGATTATAGAATTCAAGGTTTAGAATTTCCAAGAGAAATTTCATCTTCTTCTTTAGACCAATCTTCTTCTGGTTTTAACTCAGAAGTAGGTTCTCCATTTTCTCCCAATTTGACAGGATGTTTCCATCCTTTTAAAACAGCTTTCCAAGCCCTGTTGCCCAAAGACTTTTAAAAGGCAACCAT
Source organism: Vicia faba (assembly GCA_948472305.1). NCBI lineage: Eukaryota > Viridiplantae > Streptophyta > Magnoliopsida > Fabales > Fabaceae > Vicia > Vicia faba. The sequence goes on along the minus strand of OX451736.1, from coordinate 1,428,737,416 downwards.
ATGTGGTTTTCAGTAGTCATAATTACTTCCATCCATAATGGGTGGTCTGTTCATAAATCCTCCTTCCTTGTCCATAGTACCAGAAAGTATCTTCCTTGGATCTCACCCAGATAAAGAGCAGGATTCCTGCTCTAATACCAATTGAAATTCTGGTATCAGATATGTGTTGTCGAATGAGATGTCATGACATAAATATATGAGGAACAAAGTAAAGTGCAACAATAATAAAAGCAGTAAAAACACAAGGGATTGTTAACCTAATTCAGTGTACAACAACACCAACTCTGGGGGTAAGCCAGGAACAAGTCCACTAAATAGTATCAATTCATAGACCATCAGTAAACAACCAGTTTACGATCTAATCCCTTAATCACTTCCCGTGCTATACTTCTACCTAAGGCTCGCCTAGGTATGAGGCCCTCTTCAAATCCCTTCAATCACTTACAATGAAGAAACAACAGAAATAATAAGTTTAAAAAATTCAATCATTCAATGCTTAAAAGCTTATGAATGATACACAATTAACAATCCAAATAACAACACAAGTATTAAATCAATACTAGAGTGTTTTACAATTAAAATACTTAGACTTCTAAAACAGAAAGAAAGTATTCTTCTTCAAAAGTTGTAATTTTCTGAATAAGGAAGCAGGTCCTTATATATGCACAGTAGTGGGCTTGCGCTGAAAAACAAATATCCAAATCTTTTGAATATTTCCATGAAATTAGGACAAGATATAATCCATAAATATAATTCAAATAGAAAAATATTCCTCCATATTTTTCGCAGCCTATGAGTCACAAATCCTGAATTATGGCACGCAGGAAATCAGAAAACAGAAAACATGAACTGATATTGGGCTGAGTTCAGTTCAGGAGGAAGATGTCAAGATATATTCTTTGACATCATTCAATACAATTTGCTTCAAATGTTAAGACATTTATCAAAATATTATCAAGTCATTGTTTTACCAAAGGTGCTTCCAACAAACACTTACACACATTACAAACCGTACATTGTGCCTCAATGATAACCAAACTGCACTTGATAGAACAACACCACTAAGGGATGTTACAAATGTTACTCACATTGACCCCTCTGAGAGTCATAACATAGAAAGGAAAAGATACAAATGAAACAAGTTTCATGGCCATGAAGGAATTAATTTGTTCAAATGTTTCACGGACACGATACTAAACCAAACCAACAATGTTCCTCTATATCCTTCCAGCATTCACAAAAAAGTACTCAACAATTACATCATATTCATTCAACTTACCATCACATTTGTCTTCATAAACTTCCCAGATTTAATGCTCCTCTCCCACATGAACTCTTCAGTTTCAAAACCGGATGATTCATTAGTCTCATCATCATATATGTTGTTATCTACATAACTACATTCACAAAACAAGCAACAAATGCAACTTTAGCTAACAGGCATGCATGGAAAAATTCTATGTCTCCAACTCAACTAAAAAACAATAGCAACACAACCATTCCATATGTTTTCCTTGTGATCTTTACAATGTTATTACATCATAAAAAATGGTTTTACCTGACGGTGTCTGAATATATTGATATATGAGCAGGAACCAGTAAGGCAGGCTTTTTCTCTTTTTGTCCTTATGAAGCTACATCTTGTCGTTCTTCCTTTTAAAAATATTGCTTTTTAACTTCAATTGTTTTTCCCTCAACAACTAATCGTGTTCCTTCATCTACACCACCTCCAGCTTCGACTACTTGCCCTATTTATTTATCCATTTTGACTTCTTCCCTTAATCGGGTTCTCTTCTTACCCTTCTTCAGTGTAACACTCACATTTTAGTAATTAGTTATATATTTTATATTAATTAATTAATTGTTTCATTTTTGTGAGTAATTGGTTTTATTTTAATTATTTGAGAGGTGTGCTATGTGATGAGTTAGTCGGGTTAAGTATGCCGAATCGTAGAATTATAATTAATAATAATGTCGGTTTATGATGGGATTATTTTATTAAGAGAGAAATTTAAAAAAAATAGTAGAATAATAAGTAATTGGGTCTAACGATGAAATGTGAAGAGTAAATGTGGGGGTGTGTTAGTGTTAGCTGAAGATTTCGACATTTGTTGAAAGTTGATTTGAGAAAATCATATTTCAAAGGATGACATGAAACTTGACCTTATAAGATTATTTTATAAAGTTTATTTTATAGTTCGATATGTCGAAGGACCAACCAAAGTCAAAATAATAAGACCACTTCGACAGTCACGTTAGGTGAATTCAAAGCTTCGAACAGGAAGAATTTGAAATTTAAACTGATGCATTTTTGCCAGGAGGACGCGTGGAAGCGCCAGAGTGTATGCATTTGAAAACATCGAACGTGGAATAATCTCATAGAAAGGACGTTAGGATCGAATCACTATAAATAGGAGTCTTAGATGTTAGGATTCATGGTGTTCTCATTGTGTACAAATCACTTATATACTCAAAGTACCGGAGCGAGAGAAAAGAGTCTGTTGACAATGTATGTGTAAGAACACCATCATTTTATTTAAAGTCAATTTATCAATACGAAGTTACTTTTATCATTTTCTTGTTCCTTTTCGTTTCTAGTCGAATATTTAACAAATTTTGTTAACATTTCCTTATTAAGTATTGTCTTTACATTCTTGCAAATATCCAGATCATTTCCTTTAAAGTTGCGTTTAGGATTTATAGTCAAAGTTCAATATTTTTAAAATAATCATAATTACACAGAAATATCTTGTTATTGTTCATATAAATGTCAAATTTTAAGTCAAATTGTAAGAAACACTGAGACATATGTCCTAGGATCAATCTAGTCGATCATGTAAGTTACCAAAACATAGAGTTTGGAAGACTAGCGGTTGTTTGTCAGAAATCACTGGCAAACAGTTAGTAAGCCCAATAGTGATTACTAAAGTTAGTGTATTTTTAAGGTTTAATAAAAATAGGAACAAATCGGCACGCCCAGTGGGACCGTGTCAAAGTGTTTTATTTACATTTCTCATGTTCTTTCAATTTGGGTCTTTATAGTTTGTTTTTACGAACTTATTCTTGCCATTAGTATATGAACCTTAGGAGTGGTAAGATAATTAACAATAACCAATCAATACCCAAAAGAAAACAGACCAGAAAATGATTAATACTACCAATAGTGGAGGAGGAAAAAATCCTCCACAAGGATCAGGCACAATCGTGGCAATTTTGACGAATGTGTCAACTGCAATCCCTAGTTCACGAGCCATGTCCACATCCACAGGATCCATGGCTACAAATAGTTCTATACCTGGGTCTACAGGGCACATTCCCACGAACAATTCGACAACCATGCATGTCTTTGTAAGAATGGAAAAGATTCCTTCGAATACTCAAATTAGCCATGTGTTGACATATGTTGGAAATCAGACTCAACCTACAACCCCTAGGCCACCAGGGTTTGAGAATTTTGGGCCTTGGAGGGAGCAACCCCAATATGGAATACCAACTTCCTTTATGTAAGGATTACATAATAATACATCCATACATACACATCCTACCATGACAACCTTTTCTCTAATGCAAAATTTTGGTTCTGGTATGAACCATGGGGGTCGAAGTACGCAGAACTAAGGATTGTCAAACCAATTACATATGCTCACAACTAATAATCAGGAAACATTTAGGCAACAAATGGATGCTAGTAACCATGACATGGTCGGAGTGCTTGCCCGTGAAATGAATGACATTTTCTCCCCTTTGATCCAAAGTGTTAATAGCACAAACCAAGAAAATACCCAATCCTATCAACAAATGTCAGCGCAGATGGCGCACATAGCAGATTTCTTTGGAGCCCCCCAAGCACTTGTTTGACGTAGGAAAAACCAGGTGGAAATTCAAGAAGAAGAACCCCCTATCAATCAGGTTCAACCACCTATACAAGAGGTTGGCGAAAGGAACATGGGGGAAAGGGTAGAGCAACGAGAGATTCGACATGAGATCCCTGAGGAGCAACCTAGGAGAGTAGTAATGGTTAGCAGAGATCAAAATGCAGAAGAGGTGATCCATAGAGTTAAACAGGATAACATGTTGGCTGAAAATAATTTAACCACCATGATTGAGAGAATCATGGCCAAAAATGGCCTGAACATGAGGTTTCGATGGCCAAATTACACATCTCTATTAACAAATTTTATTTTATAGGCTGAATTACCAAGGGGTTGTAAAGTCCCCAAATTCACAAAAGTTTCAAGAGATACTAACGAATCAACTGTCGAACATGTGGCCAGGTATCTGATAGAAGCATGGGATTTGGAAAATAGTGAAAACTTAAGGGTAAAATATTTTCCTAGTTCATTAACAAAAAATGATTTTACGTGGTTCACCATATTGCCACCAAATTCTATAGATACATGGCCTCATTTAGAAAGATTTTTCCATGAACAATTCTACATGGGGAAAACTAAGATAAGTCTTAAGGAGTTAGCCAGCATTAAAATAAAGTTTACTGAACCTATAGATGACTATTTGAATAGATTCCGTTTGTTAAAATCTATATGTTTCACAGTAGTACCTGAACATGAACTAGTCGAAATGGCTGTTGGTGGACTAGATTAATCCATTCGAAAGAAACTAGATACTCAGTATCTAAGAGACATGGACCAATTAGCAGATAGAGTTCGACAAGTCGAACGCTTAAAAGCAGAAAAGGCCAGAGCAAGTAAAAATTATAAGGAAGTGAGGGTCGTTTATGTCGAAGTCAAAGAAGAAGAAACATAGGCCTTCAATGATACGTATGATTTTGAGGAATTCGAAGTAGAATCGGCTTAACTAAAATAAGCACCCCCATACTCTTGTAAAATGCTTACACCAGCAAATGGCAGAAATCCTGTCGAAATAAAAAAAAAAAAGAGAAATTCCACAAGAAAACTTATACGTTTGACATTACCAAGTGTGATGAGAATTTTGATTTGCTTGTAAAAGATGGTCAAATGATAGTTCCTCTTAATACCAAAATTCCTCCGTTATAACAGCGAAAGAAAAGAGGCTTTTGAAAATATCACAACTTTCTGGGCCATAAAACTTCACAATGCGTTCTTTTTAGGGATCTTATTTAAAATGCTATCAAAGAAGGACGTTTGAATTTTGCTGAGAAAGTCAAGAGCCTTATGAAGGTTGATGCTGACCCCCCTCCATGTTGCAGATACCAATTACACTGAACCTGTGGAGATCAACATGGTGGACATGGTGGACTATGGAGGAGAAGAGGCCAAGGAGGTCAAAGGCTCCAACATGGATGGAAAGAAGACTACTGAAGGCCTAACTGACAAAATTCCCTTTGACACTCCTGTTGAAAATATTTCTGCAGGTAATGCTGTATCAGAGGCTACTGAGGGCTCTGGGGGAGGAATAATTGAGGCTACTGAAGGCCTTAGAGTTAAATTTGAGAAGATAAAGATTGTTGAAGGTACTAGTCTAAGGGTTAACATGGTGTATTTGGAACAACCCTCACCAGAAATGGAAGAGTTGGAAAGAGGCCTCAAGATAGAGAGGGAACAAATGAATTTTGGTTACCCTAAGGCCAACGAAACTCTGCGAGAGTACTTATGGGGTGTCATCGAAGAAATTCAAAGATGTTGGTGTGTCCAAGGTGCATCATTATTCTGAATTGAAGGGTAGCGGAGGCTTATGAAAGAGCTCAACATGCTAGAACTCAGGGCAATTGGAGACAAGAAGTCTAGTTGATGAAAGTGTACCAAAAGCCAGGGGAAAGTCTGTTGGGTTTTGTGGTACGCTATTATAAAGATGAAACAAAGTGTCTGTTATGTCCTAGGTGTGGAGCAGTTTATGACAGGAAGATGGCTAAGATGTTTGAAATAATTCCATTCATCCATGGATGGGACCAACAAGGTGGCAACCCAAATGTGTACGTCTTCGACAAGAGGGGAGTTCCCAGGAGACAAGATAGCCCTCACCCCAATGCCAAGAGAGTCACTTTCAAAATTCCAGCTGAAATACCAATTGACAAATGGACTCAGGAAGGGGCAAGAAGAGGTAAATGAAGGAGCTTCGACCAAGGAGGCAGAACTTTAATGGCCTACAAAAAACAGCTCTAGACATCAAAGAGAGAGGCTTACAAGTTAAAGAACTACAAGGGAAAAAATCCAATGTCCAGATCCCAGTGGAGGAGGCATCAAAGGATTAAAAAGGTTGAAAGGGAGCTAGCATCGAAAGACATAGGGGAATCCAGTAATAACAAGTTCCCTTCAAGCACTGCAAACTCAAGTAAGCCACCTTTGGGTCAAAGATTGTTTACATCATAGGAAAAGGTTGCAAGTGAGAAAGTTCAAGAGAACCCAATAAAGGAAGATGAAATTTTAATAGATGATTTTGAATCTGACGGAGTTTCGTCCCTTAATGTCAATTGTAATGTAGTGTTAGTCCTTCCTCATGAGTATAACCAGGAAACTGAAATAGAGGATCAGGAGGAAACTGATGAGGAAGAAATGGCCAAACATAAACCAGTCTGTTACTATGTGCTAAATAATGGAGTTGTCGAGGAACAAAATGCTTTCTTTGAAAGGCCTGGCCAGGGAATGAAAGGGAATTTGAAACCTTTGTACATTAGGGCCAAGGTTGAACAAGTAGGCATAAACAAAGTTATGGTGTGTTGTACCCCAAAATTTGCCCTCCAATATTTCTCAACACATGGCAAGTGAGGTCCCTAAATTGCTCAAGGAAGTTCAAGAGTTGACCAAACAAATTCTCTCCTAAGGCAGTATACCCCAAATTTGGGTTTCTATTTTCATCAAGGCTTGTGAACCAAAAAGGACTCAAATTCTCACCATTGTCCTAACATGTCCTCAAGATCATCCATGTCAAGTTTCAAGCCTTGCAGAAGAAGTTTTCCCAGTCAATTGCTCAAATGCCTGAAAATTAACTATGCTAGGTCAAAAGTCAACTATGGCCCACATACAGTCAAACTTCAATATTTTTGGTCAACATCCTCATTTTTAAGTATTATTCATCATTTGATGAAGGTTTGATCATTATTCCTCAAGGATTGCTCTCAATCCATCAAAACCCAAAAGTTGTTAAATTAGAGTTTTGTAGGAAAAGTCAACTCAACTTTGACCAAGCATAACTTTCTCATACTTTATCAGAAATGACCCATCCAAAGCTCATTTTGAAGAATATGCAATTAGCTAAAATTAATATTCATATCCCAAGTTCAGAATATGCACTCACAAAAAGATGTTAATTTTGACATTATAGGTCCTTTTGAAAAGTCAACAAAAACACCTTTTGGTTCAAAGCCTCATACATGAACATGGAAGATTCAATTTGTATGAGACATAAAGGGTTGCATAGAGGACATCCTAAGCTTTCTAAAAAGTCCAAGAATACCTCTCTAGGGTTAAAATTGAGAGAGTTATGCATTGGCCAAATTGACCATTTTTGCAAAATTGCCAAAAGTCAAATGTGTTCAAATTTGCATTTTTTTCTAAATAGGCCCAACTTTTTATGTTTGCACCTTAATTATAATGTATCCCACGACTCAAATACTTATCCACACATTATTTGCTTCATTTTTCAATTTATTTTGATTTTTCATTAATTAAAAAGTGAATTAAATCAAATAAATGATGAAAATTATCAAAGATATGATTTGTTTTGTTTTTTTTTATAGATGGCCAATCAAAATATGCTGAGCTTGGATGATCAATTCGAATCAATGGCAATTGGTACAAGAAAGGCATGGTTGGCATGAAAATAGAAAGATATCATACAAATTGAAAATCAAATCAAATCTCATCAAAGCTTCAAGAATCAATCTGTTTTGCAACCCTAATTCATTGAGGGATATATAATGAACAAGAACAAAGCAAAAAAGAAGGGTTAGAGATCGTGAGAAGGGCAGAACAAAATTGAAAAAATTCCAAGAAAAGTGTTAGACGAATTTCACTCTACATGCTAATTCAAGGTGTACTAGCCATTCCAATCGCTTGCTAGACATCCCAGAAAGCTATTCCAATCATTCCCAGGGCCTGAAACACTCAGAAACTCGTTCTACAGCTCACGCGATTTGGTACATTTTTCAAATCCGATTGTTGAAATTTACGCATCATTAGCACTTTTGATTTATATATTCTTGTTTATCATCATGTTTTCAAGCTAACCATGCCTTTTAATTGCATTTTTGATGCCCGTACGTGATATTTCCATTGTTAGGGTTTTATGTTCTTGTTTAGGGGTTTTCAATGCAGGCGAAATTAGGCTTTAATTCTGGTACCATGATGCTCGTGAGGATGAGACGAGTTGATTGGTACCATCAATTTCCATTTATCTTGCTCGTGTGCCGTTTTTGAGATGAACAGGTTTGTACCTATAGAGAACGTCTGTAGGTAAAAGTCCCGTTGCCTAAGACGACAGTCTGGGGAAGAAGATGAGGCGTGGCAATCATTGGTTGGTTGGTTTGAATTTTCGCGCATTTTCTGAATATAATGTTTGATTTTCTTATACTATTTAGCTTCTATTATATGAACAAATAAACAACACAACACAGTTGGCAAGCAGGTACTGGAAGCAAGCATCAGGACCTGGGTTCGATCCCTAGGTCCCAACATTTGTTTCATGTTATTTTTCTTCATATGATCAGGTGCGCTACTGTCCCATATGTCCACCATGAAACTCAATGATCTGGCCATCAGATTCATCTCCAGCCAAGATCCAACGTGCCAGCGTTGAAGGACCACCATACACCTCAAAGTCAATATTGCATGGCAACCAGCGTGGTCAAACAGGCTGAGATTTTTTTGGGCCTAGAAATCAGATTGGCACCCCCCCAGAATTGCTAACAATCAGGCCCATCTCTACTTGTTTTTATTTATTTTCTTTAATTCTTTTAATATTTTTCTTTAATTATTTTAATTCACAAAATTAATTACTATTTTTTTATAAAATCATAAAATCAAGAAATCATAAAAATTAGAATTAGGTTTTTTTTATCAAATTTAATTTAATTTAGTTTAGTTCGATTTTGGGAAATTTTAACTTGTTTTTTTAAATTAAAAATAATTAGCAAATTAGGTTTAAACTCTTGATTTAATTTTTCTTTCTTTCTCAAATAAAAAAAATACAAAAATAGGGTTTTTTAGAATGAATTAATTTATCTTTTTTCTTAATTTAAAATTAACTAGAGCTTAGGTTTTTCTTTTTATTTCAATTATTTCTTTGTTTTCTCAAATAACAAAACATGACAAAAAATTATTTTTTAATCAATCGCAAATAGGACTGGTCAAAGGGTCAAAACCCTAATCACCTCGCATTTAATTTGCCGCGCGCTTATTATGTATTTTACCAATATTTTGTAACTGCTCATGGTTTGTAATAGTTTAATTTAGGGTTTTATTTACTGTCTAAATCCCTGGGTTTTTGGCTATGTAATTAATCCCCCTCCCCGAAGCCTTGTAATAGCATAGGTTTATTTTCGCGCATTTTTAATTCCTGCAAATATTTAACTGTCTAGATGTATGCTAATAGGATTGTATGGCAAGAATGCATGACAAAATTAAAATGATTAGAAAACCCTAATGTGCAAAGATAAATAACTGAAACAAATCACTCGCACATGTCACTCTTAGGGTATACTCTCACTTCGGTTGCCTTCCGTAAACGATCATTAAGCATAGGGTGTCTTACGGGTTACCCTCCGGTCTAGAAGATCAAATTGTCCCGTTCGAATGTTGCCTCGGAGATATTGCCTCGGAAATGTTGCCTTGAATATGATCTTAAGACTCTAGGGTTATTACTAAGGTGTCCTAATATTGCTTTAGTGATCGTACGTCCCTTTCGAATTGACCCTTACAATTCCAACGACGATGCTACCTATTTCTCAATAGTAGGATAGCGCTGTCTAAAGGAAACAAGGATAGAAACGATCTTTTTTTCGAGTAGGTAGATGCTAGTAGGTACTTGCTCAAATCAAATTTTTTTTCACACTTACACTTTTCAAACAAACTTTCAAAACAACTGCGTCACACCTTTGAGGACTGATACAAGGGTTATCACGAAGTCAAACTTTTCAAAAAAGACAAAGCAAATACACAAGCAATTTAAAAAATGAGCAAGTACCTAAGAGCCCATGGAAAACCATGGATAGAAAGGGTGCTAACACCTTCCCTTTCTATAATCTATCCCCCGTACTCAGAATATCTTGAAAAAGGATTTTTTCAGTACTTTTTTCCTTTCCGGTTGGATGAAATAAAAGTCGGTGGCGACTCTTGCTTACCGCGACATTTTGCAAATAAAAAACGCAAAACGTAAACCAGTATCAAACATTCGGTTCTGCCACCGTATCACAAAACTGGAGACTCTGCTGGGGAAACATGAGTGGGGTATACCTTAGGATCTAGGTCATCATAATTGCTTCTCTTGATTTCTTTGTTTTCTTTACTTTTGAGGGTTTTGTTTGGGCTTACTATAGATCCTACACCCGGATCTGGGGAATACCTTTTAGGTAAGTAGCAATAGACTGTGAGGCAACTATACAGCATAGACCGATACGGTTGAAGCAGTAGCTACGTTAGTGTGGCACTTTGGTTGGTACTGGTATCCCTTGTGGAGAAACGAGGAGAATACGGGGCCGCTGTATGGTGTCGTTAAGCATCAACTGACCTTAGAACCTTTAATCGCCCAACTTGGCCATTAGAAAGTAGTGAGATATCCGGCCTCGGTGTAGAGCTTAGAACTGGTTGATACTCGATGCTACACTCATTGAGATCATACTCTCGGAATATTTCGGTCGCAAGAAAATATTTTGTGAGCTGAAACCATGACCGATGGAGGATGGTCAGTGATATTGAGATCCTCTAGAACCCGGTTACTTTTCTAGGACAGGTTTGAAACCAACTTAACTTCAAGAGGGTATTACCTTTGACCTCATGCAAGCCTTAAACCTAAGGGCTTTGTGTGATTTGATTGTATTTGCCATTCCTGTGTTTTCTATACCTGTGGTTTATCATGACATCATGCATCATAACATGGCATTCATGCTTCATTACACTAACCATTTCAAAGACCAAGGAAATTTATCTTTGTTCTGTTTTACAGATCATGGCTTCCATGCGTAGAAATACCATCCAAATCAACTTTGTGCAGATACCTGCCCAACTCAAAGAGTTAGCATCTAGAGTTTCTAAAACTTCTACTTTCATTAATAGACACGGTCAATTTCAGTTCTTCGATCCCAAGCATCACTGCTTCACCTTTCCAGATTATCAGTTGGTACCCACCTTAGAAGAATTCTCTCAGCTATTGGACATATCCATTCTTGAACAGGTACCCTTCACAGGTATAGAAGAAGTTCCTAAGCCAGAAGTTATTGCCTCATCTTTGCATTTGAAACGGGCCGATGTGGTATCCAATTGGGAAACTCGAAGCGGAGTCGAGGGTTTTCTAGCCAAATTTCTGATAGACCAGGCTCAACTATTTTGGGATGATATGGAGTTTCAGGCTTTTGAGGATGTCTTGGCTCTTCTTATCTATGGTTTAGTTCTCTTCCCTAATCCGAACTCCTTCGTAGATGCGAATGCTATCAAGATTTTCCTTTCTCGCAACCCCGTGCCTACCTTTCTTGGAGATATTTTGCACGCTCTCTATACTCGTACCATGAAGAGAAGATGGACTCTTATGTGCTGCATGCCGTTGCTATCGAGGTGGTTTATTTCTCACCTCCCTAAGTCGGTTCTGAAGAACGAAGAAGGTTTGGGTTGGTCGCATAGGATAATGTCACTCGCTCATACGTATATTCTTTGGTGTTCCCAAGCTGTGGAAGATATTGCTGTTATTGACCGCTGTGGGGGGTACCCTAATGTCCCATTACTTGGTATCAGAGGGGGAATAACTTACAATCCTTGTCTAGCTTTGCGACAATTTGGTCGTGCTCGAAGGGATGGTCCCCAGGAGTTACTTCTCGAAGACATTGTATTCGACTATAAGGATGAAGTTAAGGAGCATCGCCGAAGGTTCATACGAGCTTGGGGCATGGTAAACAGATCTGACCCTAAAGAGTTGGGACCTAAGACTTCCCTTCCTATGAAGCCTTACCTCCAATGGGTCCGTGCTCGTGCCCAGAAGCTTATGATGCCTTATGAGGCCGTGTTACCAGTGATTGTGGAGCCCACTACTGAAGAAGGCATTCCTTACACGGTTCTCTATCCTTACATGCCCACTGATCTTGGGGAGTTACAGAGGTCTTGGATTCAGCTGAAGAATGAGCTGGATACTTACAGGGAACAGTTCCATGATCAAGAGAGGAAGGTTTTAAAGCTCACCAGGCAGCTCGAGAAAGAAAGAGTGATTAATGATTACATCAGCACAAAGAGAAAGTGTCCATGGGACTTTTGATTTTTCTTTTCTCGTTTTAGATTTGTTTTATTTACTTATTTTGTAACGCCTTAAAGGCATGTTGAACCTTCAAATTTAAGCTAATAAAGTTTTTTATTTATTTTGGTTTGCAAATTTAAATTTCCCAAAGTCTTTGAAATCATTACATGCGCATCCCATTATCATATACATCATTACAGGTACCACTATAGGTTTCTCATCTTCTTCGCTGTTTATTTTAGAAGAAATGTCTTCCGATCAAGCCATCAAAGATCTTCAGTCACAGAACACCCAGTTCCAACAGATGTTCATTAGTCTGGCTAAAGGGAAAGAGGATCTGAAAGCCATCATTCTGAAAGAGAAGAAGAAGAAGAAGAAGACTGGTATTCTGAATATGGGTAAAAGATTTGGAGAAAGTTTGAAGCATTAAACTGATCTGACCTCTTCATCCAAGGAAGGGGAGAACCAAGAAGGGGAAAAGGACCCTAGTCCTGCAGTTTCTGACAACGATACTTATTACAACGATGAGCAATATCCTCCTGCTGAGGATAGGTAGAAGCAGCTAGAAGACTGTCTGAGTGCTATGAAAGTTTAGAAGATACCTGGTTTGGACTTCGGAGAATTGGGACTGGTATCAGGAGTGGTAATCCCTCATAAGTTCAAAGCTCCAGTTTTTTCCAAGTATGATGGAGTGTCCTCCCAAAAACTCCATCTCCGGTCGTATGTTAGAAAAATCCAACCCCACACCGCTGATAGAAATTTGTGGGTGCATTTATTTCAAGATAGTCTGTCAGGGACTCAGCTTGAATGGTTCTACCAGTTGGAGGGAGCCAGTGTCCGAAACTGGGAAGATCTTGCTGCTGCTTTCTACAAGCAGTATCAGTACAATGCCGACCTTGCTCCCACTCATACTCAACTCCAGAGTATGTCCATGGGTGCAGGTGAAGGATTTAAAGATTATGCTCAAAAGTGGAGAGACTTGGCTGGGAGAGTTCAACCCCCGATGTATGATAGGGAGTTGGTTAATATGTTCCTTGGGACGCTATCAGGTCTATTTTTCAATCACTTGATTTGCAGTTCATCAGCTGGATTCACTGAGCTGATTTTAACTGGAGAAAGAGTAGAAGCTGGAATTCAGAGTGGTAAAATACAGAAGGATGCCTCCTCGATTTCAACAAAGAAGCCTTTTACTGGTAAGAAGGAAGCCAGTGCAGTCTATAGCCCGAGGGGCCAAAGCAGATCTGAACACCGTCAAACGATAAATGTTGTAGTGATACCAAGACTCGCAGTTGCTCCACAATGCAACAATCAACAAAGGGTAGAAAGACCACAACGGCAGTTTACCCGTATCAACATGACTTTTTGGCTGAAGTTATGCCTCATCTGTTAAAATCTAACTTGGCGACCTTGAGAGAGGCTCCCAAGAATCCAAACACTACCTCTCCCAGATACAATCCCAACGCATGGTGCGCCTACCATTCTGAGAGTCCTAGCCACGATACAAATGATTGCTGGGCTCTGAGAAATAAGGTACAAGATTTGCTTGAAGCTAAAGAGATAGAGTTTCATGCTCCAGAAAAGCTGAATGTTATAACTGCTCCCATGCCCAAACATGGTCGTGGAGTTAATTCTGTTGACACTGATTTGTTTGTGACCTCTGTTGAAGAAATTTCTACTCCTCTTATGACTGTCAAGAAGAATTTTCTGTTGGCCGGTTTATTTCCGGGTTATGGTGAAGGTTGCCACATGTGTTCGATTCTACATTCTGGTTTTCGTTTGTAGAAGTCAGGTGTTCAGTGCCTGATGGATAATAAAGAAATTTTGTTCGAGAAGACTATGATTCTTGTGGTTCCAAATGAAGACATTGCTATTATAACCATTTCCACCAATCCTTCCAAGGTTTCCTCGAGAAGACCTATTAGGATTACAGCTGTCTAAAGAATTGCTCCGCTGATAATCATTGTTCCTGGTCCCATCCCATACACCTCAGACAAGGCTGCCCCATGGAATTATGGTGTCGATGTGTACTATCACGGCATTAAGTAAGATCTGAAGAATAAAGAAGCTGATACTAATGTCAGTAATATTGTCGGGACTAGTAAAATTACCTGAAGTGGAAGGGTTTTCTCTCCTGAGATTTCTCCGCAGATCATCAAGCCTATTGTTATTCCAACTGCTACACCAACCAGCACTCCTGACATTTCTCCTGTTCCTACTCTAGTTATTACCCATGCTGCTGAGCCATCGGGGACTCGGGGCAAGGAAATTATAGGTGAGCCTGCCCGGATGGAGGAACCTAAGAAAATCGTTGTGGAAGCCTCTAAACAAGAAATAGAGGAAATACTGGAAATTATCAAGAAGAGAAACTACAATATGGTCGAGCAGCTGGGGCAGACCCCATCAAAGATATCCATGTTGTCTTTGTTATTGTATTCTGAAGCCCATGCGAAGGCTTTGATTTCATTTCTCAAGACTGCGCATGTGCCGCAGGAAACTTCAGCAGATCAGTTCAAAGATTGTGTGGCCAGCCTGACTGCTGACAATGGGCTAGGTTTTTCAGATGCGGATCTGACCCCGAAAGGAAGGAAGCATAATGATGCTCTGCATGTCTCTATTGAGTGCAGGGGCACCACTATGGCTCATGTGCTGGTAGATACCGGGTCTTCACTGAATGTTCTGTTGAAGAAGGCATTGGACCGTTTGGATTGTGGGGGTTTGACTATAAAGCCTAAGAACATTGTGGTAAGGGCTTTTGACGGATTGAAGAGAATGGTGCACGGGGAGGTGGACATCCCTGTCAAAGTGGGTTCTCAGACTTTTGGGTCCACCTTCTACGTGATAGATATCAGGCCGTCGTATTCTTGCTTGCTGGGTCGTCCTTGGATCCACAAGGCTGGGGCAGTTATTTCCATGCTCCATCAAATGCTGAAGTACCCAGTGAAGGGAAAGATCATCACAGTGCAAGGTGAAGAAGAATATATGGTGAGTCACCTCAATTCCTTCCTCTACGTAGAGATGGGCGGGGAATTCATAGAAACTCCTTGTCAGAATTTCGAAGAGGTCCCTCAGGTCTTGGCATCAACTGAAGTTACTATCGGCAAACCTCCATTGAAGATGGCTTCTCTCAAGGATGCCAAGGCTGTGGTTGAAGAAGGTGGGTGTACCAATTGGGGTCAGCTCCCTGATTTTACTCACAAAACTGATAAATTTGGTTTGGGCTTCACTACAGGGGCTCAAAAGGCTATTAGGCGTGCTCGGGCTGGAAGACCCCCGCTACACATCAGCAATCGGGGAATTAATGCAATTGAAGACAGTGAAGAGGATTCAAACATCGATAGCTGGACCTACCCAACAACCAATGGTGGACCGAATAACTGGACGGCGAAGGAATTCATACCTGTTTCTTTTATTCCACAGTAATTGACTCATTTGTTTTAAGATTTGTAATAAACAGTTTGAAACTTTATGGCCCGGTGCCTTGCCCGAGGCACCTTGGCCTTGCTTGTGAGGGCTATTATTTGTCATTTCATATATCATTAATAAAGCATTGTACGTATCTTGCATACAAATTTTGCGCTCCTTGTTTTTCTTTTATGTCTCTCACTTTATCAAAACAGATATTCTGTTACACACACTCATATATCATACTGCAGATCCATATCCACTCTGGATCCCATTGATAACAACTCTGCTACTGCAAGTTATGATTTCCAAAATCCGATCAACCAAGACGAGGATGAAGGTGAAGATGATTGTGAGGTGCCTGGAGAACTTGCTAGACTATTACAGCAGGAAGAAAGGGCCATACAGCCGCACGAAGAGCCAGTTGAGTCAGTGAATTTGGGTACATAGGAAGACAGGAAAGAGGTTAAAATAGGTGTGAATCTGGAGCCTAGTGTCAAACAATGGTTAATACAAATGCTACATGACTATGTTGAGATCTTTGCCTGGTACTATGAAGACATGTCGGCTTTGGACACTGATATTGTGGTACATCGCCTGCCGATTAAAGAATACTGCCCTCCGGTAAAACAGAAGGTCCGTCGTATGCGCCCTGAAATGTCAGAGAAAATCAAGGCAGAGGTCATGAAGCAGTTCGACACAGGATTCTTAGTTGTCACTTCTTATCCACAGTGGGTTGCCAACTTCATTTCGGTACCTAAAAATGACGATAAGGTACGGATGTGTGTTGACTACAGAGATCTGAATAGGGCAAGCTCCAAGGATGACTTCCCACTTCCTCACATTTATGTTCTAGTCGACAACACCGTACAACACAAGATCTTCTCCTTTATGGATGGTTTTTCTGGCTACAACCAGATCAAGATGGCTCCTGAGGACATGGAGAAGACAACCTTCATCGCACAGTGGGGCACTTTCTGCTACAAGGTAATGCCTTTTGCGTTGAAGAATACTGGGGTAACTTATCATTGCGCCATGGTCGCTTTGTTCCATGATATGATTCACCACGAGATCGAGGTTTATGTTGATGACATGATAGCCAGGTTCCAGACTGAGGAAGAGCACCTTGATCATCTCCAGAAACTGTTTGACAGGTTGAAGACGTACAAGCTGAGGTTGAATTCGAACAAGTGTACCTTCAGAATAAGGTCTGTAAGCTTCTGGGTTTTGTTGTCAGCGACAAAGGTATTCAGGTAGACCCAGCAAAGGTAAAAGCCATACAGGAGATGCCGGATCCCCGCACAGAGAAGGAAGTTAGAGGTTTCTTGGGACGTCTGAATTACATCGCCAGGTTCATTTCACATATGACTGCTACTTGTGAGCCAATCTTCAAGCTGCTGAAGAAGTATAAAGTGGTAAAGTGGAATGATGAATGCCAGTCCGCTTTCGAAAGAATCAAGGAATAACTTCAAGAACCACCAATTTTGATGCCTCCAGTTGAATGAAGACCTTTGATATTATACTTGACAGTGCTAGATAATTCAATGGGGTGTGTGCTGGGGCAGCATGACGAGTCTGGTCGAAAAGAGCATGCAATTTACTACCTTAGCAAAAAGTTTACTGACTGTGAGACCCGATACTCATTGCTCAAGAAAACTTGATGCGCTTTGGCATGGGCTGCTCGCCGACTGAGACAGTATATGCTAACTCACACTATCTTGTTGATATCAAAGATGGATCCGATCAAGTATATTTTCGAGAAGCCCGCTCTCTCCGGAAGGATAGCAAGATGGCAGATGATCTTAACCGAGTACGACATCTAATACACAACCCAAAAAGCAATCAAGGGGAGTGTATTGGCGGATCATTTGGCGCATCAGGCCGTGGATGACTACCATTCCATGAATTTCGAGTTCCCGGATGAGAATATCATGTTGGTAACCGACTGCAAAGAACCTGGACCGGATGAAGGACCCGAGGAGGGATTCCAATGGTCTATGTATTTTGATGGAGCCTCGAACGGATTGGGAAATGGCATTGGCGCTGTAATTATATCTTCTGAGGGCTGTCATACTCCGTTCACCGCCTGATTATGTTTTAACTGCACCAATAACATGGCGGAGTATGAAGCATGTACCATGGGTCTTCGAGCTGCTATTGACGTGAGGATTAAGTTCTTGAGTGTATTCGGAGATTCAGCTCTGGTGATAAGTCAGATCAAAGGCGAGTAGAATACAAAGCACCCAAATCTTATTCCTTACAAAGAGTATGTACTGACGTTGCTCCCACACTTTGAGGAAATAACCTTTGAACATTTCCCACGAGAGGAGAATCAGTTGGCGGACGCGCTAGCTACTATGTCTTATATGTTCAAAGTCAGGTGGGACAATGAAGCTCCCCAGATTACCATTGAGAGGTTGGATGAACCCGCACACTGCTGTGAGATCGACATTCAAGAAGTAGCAGATAAACCATGGTTTCACGAGGTAAAGAGGTATCTTGAGGCTCAAGAATACCCTGAGGGGCATCTGTTAATGATAAGAAGTTTCTGAGAAGGTTCGCTGCGAAGTTCTTCATTAGTAATGGAATCCTCTATAAGCGTAACCATGATTCAACCTTACTGCGGTGTGTAGACAAGAGTGAGGCAGGAAGGATCATGGCAGAGTTACATGAAGGCACCTTCGGAACCCATTCTAGTGGACACACCATGGCAAAGAAAATCCTACGGGCAGGATATTACTGGTCCACTATGGAAGCCGATTGTTACCAGCACTCTCGAACCTGTCATAAGTGCCAAGTCTATGCTGATAAGGTACATGTACCTCTAGTTCCCCTAAATGTTTTGATGGATCCTTGGCCCTTTGCAATGTGGGGCATTGACATGATTGGCGAGATCAGACCTACTATGCCTAACGGGCATCATTTCATTCTGGTAGCCATTGATTACTTCACGAAGTGGGTTAAGGCAGCTTCCTTTGATATGGTAACCAAGAACGTCGTGGCGCGATTTATCCGACACAATCTGATATGTCGATATGGTGTCCCAGAGAGAATTATTACTGACAATGGTACAAATCTTAACAAAACGATGATCACCGAGCTCTGCAAACGGTTCAAGATACAACATCATAACTCTTCTCCCTACCGGCCAAAGATGAATGGGGTTGTTGAAGCGGCTAACAAGAACATCAAAAAGACTGTACAGAAGATGACGGTGACATACAAAGACTGGCACGAGATGTTACCATTCTCTCTTCATGGGTATCGTACCTCAGCACGGATGTCGACAGGGGCAACACCCTACTCTCTGGTATATGGCATGGAGACAGTCCTACCTATCAAAGTCCAGATACCCTCTCTCAGGATTATGAAGGATGCGGGTTTGAACGAAGACGACTGGATCCAAACCCAACTTGATCAGCTAAATCTAATCGATGAAAAGAGACTTACTGCTATCTGTCATGGTCAGACGTATCAAAAGCGAATGATCAAGGATTTTAACAAGAAAGTCAGATGTCAGTAATATCAAGTCGGGGATCTAGTGATCGAACGCATCATACTACCGCAAGGTGATCCCAGGGGCAAATGGACCCCCACATACGAAGGGCCATTTGTGGTTAAGAATATTTTCTTGGGAGGAGCTATGATCCTAACCACCATGGATGGTGACGATCTTCCTCACCCCGTCAATGCAGACATAGTGAAAAGATACTACGCATAATCAAAGACCCGTTAGGTTGACTGAGCTAGCCAAAAATAAGGGCTTCCCGGCGAACAAAAAGGGTTTGGGTAAAAGTAAGGGATGAAAATGAAAAAACTCTACACCCGGCAAGTCGAAAACCTGAAAAGGCGACTTGGGCAAAAAAGGGTATCCCGCTGGACTGAAAACCCGAAAGGGAGGTCCAGGCAAAAATTAGGGATTGAAGTGTAACACTATGTCTCATGGGATCATCTCGCAACCAGACTTCGGTATCGACTATCAAGCTCGGACGACGCTAATCAACATAATCCACCTTCGACCAAGCAGCAAAGTGATGAGACGCTTGAAGATATAAAGGCAATAGCAGAGTTGGAACCCAATGGGGTCGTTTCACATAGCTGTTCTTCTTTATTTTACACAAATTGTATACTTTCTATCTTTCGTCGGCGTTCTCTTACTAGGACGTCAGCCTCTTTGTACAAAACGCCTACTACAGGCCCACTTCAAAAATCAATACAATTCATTTTTACAAGAAATTTCAATTTGTTTTTTTTCTTTTTTATGTTTTGTTTTGCAAGAATGTCCATTGATTCATTTTTGATATATGCATTTGAAAATGATTGCTGCTCATAAACATTTACACAAGAAACAAAAGACGATTACTCGTAATGCCAGAAACAGGGAAAACAAGAAGTGCCCAAACCTTAAATTCCCTAACTTTTTTCTGGACCGCCCTTTTGGGTTTTCAGTCCACCGGGAAACCCTTTTTTGCCCAAGTCTCCCTTTCGGGTTTTCAACTTGCCGGGTGTACAAATTTTTTATTTTATCCCTAATTTTTGCCCGAACCTTTTGGTTCGTCGGGATGTCGTTGTTTTGCCTAGGTGTGTCAACCTAGTGGGTCTCTTATGCATAGTATCTTTTGACTATGTTCACGTTCGCAGGGTGTGGCAGGTCATCGCCGTCCACGGTGGTTAAGATCATTGCCCCACCAGAGAATATGCTCTTGATTACAAATGGTCCTTCATAGGTAGGAGTCCATTCGCCCCTGGGATCACTTTGTGGCAAGATGATACGCTTGATCACTAGATCTCCGACTTGATATATCGGGCAGCTGACTTTCTTGTTAAAAGCCTTGATCATCCGTTTTTGATACATATGACCATGGCAAACAGCAGTAAGTCTCTTTTCATCAATTAAGTTTAGTTGATCAAGTCGAGTCTGGATCTAATCGTCCTCATTCAAACCTGCATCCTTCATAATTCTCAAAGAGGGGATCTGAACCTCAATAGGCAAGACAGCCTCCATACCATAAACCAAAGAATAGGGTGTTGCCCCAGTTGACGTGCGAGCCATGGTACGATACCCGTGGAGAGCAAATGGTAGCATCTCATGCCAATCCTTGTAGGTGACTGTCATTTTTTGTATGATCTTTTTAATGTTTTTATTTGCAGCTTCAACGACACCATTCATCTTTGGCTGATAGGGGGATGAATTGTGATGCTGAATCTTGAACTGCTCGCACAAGGCGGTGATCATAGTATTGTTAAAGTTTGTACCATTGTCAGTGATGATCCTTTCTGGGATACCGTACCGGCAAATGAGATTCTTCTTGATGAAGCGGGCAACAACATTCTTAGTAACGGATGCGAAGGAAGCTGCTTCGACCCATTTTGTAAAATAGTCAATGGCCACCAGGATGAAACGGTGTCCATTGGAGGTTGTAGGTTTGATCTCTCCAATCATGTCGATTCCCCACATAGCAAAGGGCCAAGGAGCCGTCAAGACATTCAGAGGAACCGAAGGTACGTGCACCTTGTCAGCATAAATTTGACATTTATGACAGGTCCGAGAGTGTTGATAGCAATCCGCTTCCATGGTAGATCAATAATAGCCTGCCCGTAGGATTTTCTTCTCCATCATGTGCCCACTGGAGTGAGTGCCAAAAGTACCTTCATGTAATTCAGCCATGATCTTATCAGCCTCAATCTTATCCATACATCGGAGCAAAATGGAGTCATGATTGCGTTTGTACAGGATGCCATTACTCAGGAAGAACTTAGCAGAGAATCTCCTTAAGAACTTTTTATCATTGATTGAAGCTCTTTCTGGATATTCTTGAACCTCGAGATACCTCTTGACTTCATGAAACCATGGCTGGTCCACTATCTCTTCAGTATTAATCTCGTGATAGTATGCTGGTTCATCTATTCGTTCAATGGTGATCTGGGGAGCCTCGTTGTCCCAATTAAGTTTAAACATAGATGACATTATGGCTAGAGCGTCTGCTAGCTGATTTTCTTCTCGCGGGAAATGCTCGAAGGTAATCTTCTCAAAATGTGGTAACAATGTCAAAACATGTTCTTTGTAAGGGATAAGGTTTGGGTGCTTAGTGTCTCATTCTCCCTTGATCTGACTGACGACCAAAGTTGAATCTCCAAACACATCTAAAGATTTGATTCCCAAGTCTATGGCATCCTTGAGACCAAAGATGCATGCCTCGTATTCCTCCATGTTGTTCGTACAGTTGAAGCAAAGTCTGGCCGTAAAGGGAGTGTGACATCCTTCCAGAGATATGAGTACAGCGCCGATACCATTACCAAGTGCATTGGATTCCCTATCAAAGAACAGGGTCCATCGGGATCCTTGTTCAGGTCCTTCATATGGTCTGATTTCTTCACAATTGTCTAATGTCATGATGTCTTCATTCGGGAATTATAACTTCATGGATTGATAGTCTTCTACAGCTTGGTGAGCAAGTTGATCAGCCAATACACTGCCCTTTATAGCTTTCTGGGTAGTATATTGTATGTCATATTCTGTTAGGATCATCTGCCATCTAGCTATCCTCTCAGACAGAGCAGGCTTTTCAAAGATGTACTTTATCAGATCCATCTTAGATATCAACAAAGTGGTATGAGTCAACATATATTGTCTTAGTCGGCGAGCAGCCCATACCAGAGCACAACAAGTTTTCTCGAGCAGTGAATATCTGGTTTCACAGTCGGTAAACTTTTTGCTCAGGTAATAAATAGCGTGCTCTTTTCGGCCAGACTCGTCATGCTGCCCTAATACACACCCCATTGAGCTCTCTAAAACGGTCAGATACATGATAAGTGGTCTCCCTTCGACTGGTGGCATCAAAACAAGAGGCTCTTGTAAATACTCTTTGATCTTGTCATAGGCAATCTGACAATCATCATTCCATTTGACTACTTGATCTTTCTTCAACAATTTGAAGATTGGCTCACAAGTAGCTGTCAGATGAGAAATGAATCTGGAAATATAATCAGGCGTCCCAAGAATCCTCTAACTTCCTTCTCAGTACGAGGAGCAGGCATTTCTTATATCGCTTTAACCTTGGCAGGATCAACCTCGATGCCTTTGTTGCTAACAACAAAACCTAAGAGTTTACCGGACCGGACTCCGAATGTGCACTTGTTTGGATTCAACCTTAGTTTGTACTCCTTCAATCTCTCAAACAACTTCTACAAATGATCAAGGTGCTCCTCTTCAGTTTGTGATTGGGCTATCATGTCATCTACATAGACTTCTATCTCATGATATATCATATCATGAAACAAAGCTACCATGGCGCATTGATAGGTTGCCCCAGCATTCTTCAGTCCGAATGGCATCACTTTGTAGCAGAACGTCCCCCACTGTGTGACAAATGTAGTTTTCTCCATGTCCTCGGGTGCCATTTTGATTTGGTTATAACTTGAGAATCTGTCTATGAAGGAAAACACTTTGTGCTGGGTCGTATTGTCAACTAGGATGTCGATGTGGGGAAGTCGAAAATCATCTTTAGGGATGGCCCTGTTTAAATCTCTATAATCCACGCACATTCGTACTTTGCCGTCCTTTTTAGGCATGGGAACAATGTTGGCAACCCATTGAGGATAGGAAGTGACAGCCAAGAACCCATCATAGAATTGTTTCATAACTTCCGCTTTGATCTTCTCCGACATGTCAGGTCTCATGCGGAGGACTTTTTGTTTCACTGGTGGACCATCTTCTCTTGTGGGAAGGCGATGTACCACGATGTCTGTATCAAGCCCTGGCATGTCTTCGTATTACCAGGCAAAGATCTCAACATAATCATGCAATATCTGAATTAGACGCTCCTAGATACTTGGCTCTAGATTGGCACCCACCTTGATTTCCTTTTTATCTTCCTCGATACCCAAGTTGATTGTATCCAACGGTTCCTCATGAGGCTGAATTGCTCTTTCCTCTTGTTGTAGTAGTCTAGCCAATTCCCCTGGTACTTCACAATCTTCCTCACCTTCGTCTTCGGCTTGGTAGATTAGATCTTCAGAGTCACTAAAGGCCATAGCAGTATCGTTACCCATGGGATCCGGAATGGAGGGGTACCTGCATTTGTGAGTGTGGGTGTGTATAAGGGTATAGCCATCTTTAAACAATAAAATGTAAAAGAAAGACAATGAGCACAAAAAGTTTGTATGTGAAAAACGTCCATGATTCATTGAATGTCATATGAAGATGAAATAAAAACCCTTACAAATGGACCATTGTGCCTCGGGTAAGACACAAGGTTGAAAATGTACGAATTGTTTGTGAATATTACAAGTCCCACAAAAATGTAAAAGATAAATTACTGAGAGATGAAAGTTATTGGGACAAAGTCTCTGACTTCCCAATTGCGAAGTACTCCATTGACAGTAGGAAATATCCAATCCTCCAGGCTGCCATATTCTTCACTGTCTTCCACTGCATTGACCTCTTGGTTGCTAATCTTCAAAGGTGGCCCTCCAGCACGGGCACGGCGCACATCCTTCTGAGCACTTGAAGTAAACCCTAAGCCAAACCTATCAGATTTATACGGAATGTATGGAAGCTGCCCCCAGATGGTGCATCCACCCTCCTCTATTACTGCCTTTGCATCCTTCAGAGATGACATCCGAAGCGGAGGTCTTGTAATCTTGGGGATCGAGGATACCGTCTTGGCTCTACCTCTTGAGAGACTTTTCGAAATGTTGAAAAGGGGTTTCAATGAACTCGCCATCCAATTCCACATACCGAAAAGAATTTAGGTGGATAATCATGTATTCTTCCTCTCTGGAAAGTGATAATCTTTCCATGGACCGGGTATTTCAGCATCTGGTGTAGTGTAGAGGTGACAGCACCAGCATTATGAATCCAGGGCCGTCCTAGTAGACAGGAGTAAGAGGGGCGGATGTCCATTACATAGAAAGTTGAGTTGAAAGTTTGAGTTCCTACTTTTATGGGGATTGTTGTACCCCAAAATTTTCCCTCTCATGTTTCCCATGATTTTTCCCCCTACATGGGTGGTCACAAACCTTTTCCTAAAGAAAAGGAAAATTGGTGAGTGATGTTTCTAAGTTTCCTTCGATTGGCATCTCCAAAATTCCTTTCAATGGGTATCTACATAGCGCCCTTCAATTGGCATGGGCAAAAGTCATTCGATGGGCCTGTTAACAAGGCTCTTCGATTGGCAGGTTAACAAGTATCTTTCGATTGACGTTGTAGTGGTGGCATTCAATTGGTAGTTTAACAAGTATCTTTCAATTGGTATTATAGTAGTGGCCTTCGATTGGCATTTTGATAAAGGTCCTTCGACTGGAACTTCAGAGTTTCCCTCAATCGAAATATCTGAATGAAATGACCTTCGAGTGGCATTTCAGTATAGAGTTTGCCTTAATCTGAGATGCTCTAATGAAGGAAGTTCTGAATACTTCGAATCAGAATTTAGACTCATCACAAGGCCAAGAGCTGGTCAAAGTTGGCTAATAGGGAATTTTCTTCAAAAGGACAGGAGATCGAAGCAAAGGGTGGTTCAATCGAAGGAGCCCTAGTATTGAAGCTGGCACAATTCGACTCAGAAGCAGTAAGGAGAGCAAGGTTCTACTAGGGAAAGTTGGTTTGAATTGGACTTTGAAGTCATCGAAGAAAGCAAATTCGAAGGGAAGTGGACCTGCAGGGGTAGGTCAGCTTTCGATTTTTATCATGTTGGAGGCCTAAACAGCTCATAGCAGGCTGGGAGTAACGCATGAAAGCAGATTGGCACGTGATTGAATCAAAAATAGAAAGTCTTTATGAAGAAATCAAATCAAATCCGTGTAAAGGCATGGTGTGGACAAAAAGATTGAATTAGGCTATTTTTGGAATGATATTCAAAGTGAATCAAATCAAGAATCAAGACATTGATGGAGGAATATTGAGGCCAGGTTTTCAACCCTAATTCATTCCATTATATACAAGCAAGCCTCACAAATAAATAAAAACAAAAACTCTGCAGAAACGAAAAAACGCACAAAAACCTTGCAGAAACGGCCAGAGCAACTTGAAAAGTGTGAGATCGAAAACCACATTGGAGGAACTTTCAGACCAAAAGCACGACGCTATTCTCTTCCTTGACACCCAGTGGAGCTACCCCAATCAAAACCAAGCCCTAAGGCAGCCTAAAACTCGCTATAAGTGTTCTTGAAATCGCCTCTGCACATGAAATCGTGAACCACTTTCCTTGCATCTTTTTGCCAAATGGTTTGCACATTCATACTCACCATGTAATTTACATTGATTCTGCATTATTTGATTTGATTTTTTGTGGCCTCTAACCCCCTATCCAGAACCTAGGGTTCTTGTGTATGTTTTTTTTAGGCGTTTTGTGTGCAGGTTAAATTAAGGCCAATAATGGCCATGGACGAGTTCAGGGGAAGGATACGAGTGCATTGGCACTCTTAGTTTGCATTTATATGGCATAGGAAGTATTTTAGAACCATCCCACGAAACTTCCCGCGGATAAAAATCCGCAGGTAAATAACCGGGGATTTATTTGAAGAAGACGAAGATGTGTCATAGCGTGGTTGGCTCGTTTGAATATTAGCGCGTTTTTTAGGGAATAATTGTTGGTTTGTTTTATAATATTTGATTAATAATCCACTAACAGGTTAACATCTTGGTTCAGTTGGTTGAATCGTCCATTGGGACCTGGGTTCGAATCCCAGGTCCCCCAAACTTTGTTATCATTTTATTTCAGGTGTTCAAATGCAGCACTTCAGGCAGGGAGCACCATATACCTCCAGATCTCAAAGGCTACGTGGTTACCAAGGCAGATCCAATGGCTAAGGATGGAGGTTCACCATGAACCTTGGTCAACAAACGCCTAGGCAATCTGAAAGTCAAACAAGGCTGATTGAATCTGGGCCTGGAATTGCTGAATCAACCTCCCTTCTAGGCCCAAACCCCCCTTTGGTTTATTCTTTCTCTTTTCTATATTTCTTTTGTTTAATTTGCGTTATTTTTATTTTTTAACCAATTAACAAATTAACCTTTTTTTATATAAAAAACCAGAAATCACAAAAAATATTATTATCATCATTAATTTTATTATTTTTGTAAATAAACCATTAACCAATTAATTTAGTTTTTTTTTAATTAGGTTTAATCTTAACATATTTTGCATTAAATTAAAATTGATTTAGAATTAGGGTTTTGATATGTTTTTACCTTTCTAATTTTATTTCCTTAATTAAAATAAAACTCAAAAAATATTTTGTTTTTAATTAATTAATCATTAGTTAGGCTTAATTCTTAAATCAAAAATGACAAAAAATATGCTTTATTTAATGAAAAAAGGGTCAAAATCCTAGGACGTTCCGATTCAATTTTCTCGCGCGCATATTATTTTTGATCCATATAATTGTAATTGCTCCGAGGATGTAATAGCTTTAACTTAGGATTTTATTTACCGCTTTTATTTACTTTTTCGCATTTAATTTTAAGGGTTTGTTTTTGGCGATGTAAATACCCGACGCCTTGTAATAGCTTAGATTTATTTTCCACAATTTATTTTCCGCAACCATTAACTGCTAGATGTTTGAATAATAGGCTATGCATGACAAGATTAACCTTTAATTTAAAATCAACCGTAGCTCACCATTAACATGTACAAAGATAATGTAAACTGAAAATTGACACACTCGCACATGCGCACTCTTAGGGTACACCTCACTTGGTTGCCTCGAACGTGGTCATTGAGTATAAGAAGTTTTAGACGTCTCTCTCTTGTCCAAAGATCATAAGTTGTCTCGAAACGGTTTCCTCGGATAAAAATGATCTAAGACATTAGGGTTACGGCTAAGGCATCCTAACATTGCTTTAGTGACCACACGTCCCTTAATCGAATTGACCCGAAAACTCCAACGACAATGCTACCTACTCCTCGATAGTGGTATGGCATTGTCTAAAGGACACTTGTACAGTTTAATTCCTTTTTGAGTAGGTAGAGGTTCTTAAGTACTTGCTCCTTTTAAAACAAAACAAAACTTTTCGCACTCCCACTTCTTTCAAACAAAAACTCTTTTCAAACCCACAATCACAAAGAAAAGCAAACTTTTGAAAACATAATGAGCAAGTACCTAAGAGCCCATGGATAACCACGGATAGAAAGGGTGCTAACACCTTCCCTTTCTATAATCTACCTCCCGAACCCGAGAAACATCTCAAAAAGGAATTTTTTTGTGCTTTTTTCCTTTCCTTGTTGGATAAAATAAAAGACGGTGGCGACTCTTGCTTACCGCGACATTTTGCGAGAACAAACGCAAACGCGAACCAGCATTCCAAAACAATCATTTCTCATTCCCACCGATCACAGAGATGTCCACCTCCCCGTGGACCATCCTCTTTGAGCCATCAAATTCTCTCACAACTATGTTATTGGGTTTTAATGTCAGCCCTTTGCAATCCAATCTGTCAAGAGCTTTCTTTGGTAAGACGTTCAAAGATGAGCTCGTGTCCACCAAGACATGGGCCAGAGTTGTTCCTCTACACTCCACGGAGACATGCAAAGCCTCGTTGTGCTTTCTCCCTTTTGGTGTCAAATCAACATCAGAGAAGCCTAGGCTGTTATCAGCTGTCAAACTAGCCACACAATCTTGGAATTGGTCAACAGACCTCTCTTGTGGCACATGAGCTGTCTTCAGAAACTTCACCAGAGCTTTCGCATGTGCCTCAGAACACAGCAACAATGCTAGCATGGAAATCTTGGAGGGAGTTTGCCCCAACTGTTCAACCACGTCATAGTCACTCTTCTTTATTATCCTCAGGATCTCTTGCATTTCCTTCTTGGATGTTTCAGGGATAGCTAGTGGTTGAGCCTTCTTCCGGACAGGCCCTTCTTGAATGCTTTTTCCTCGATTTTCAGCAGTAGAAGTGTTGGTAGGGATGCAGAGATCGTGTCGTCTTTGTCGGTAGGTGCACTTGCAGGTATGATTATTGGTACATAGGTAATCTTCAGAACGGCCACGGGTCCAAAAACTGCCTTTGGAGGGTCAATCTTTGGAGAGAAGATTCTACCGCTACGGGTAATCTTACTAGTTTCGGCAATATTGCTAATGTCAGAATCTTCTTCTTCGGAGCTCACTTCTTCGACGGTTAGCCCATCTTGTTTGATACCATGGTAGTAGATTTCTCCACCGTAATTCCACGGTACTGTTTTATCTGATTCATACGGGACTGGCCCATGCATTGTGATCTTAAGAGGAGTAGTTTTTTGAATCGATGTAATCCTAACGGGTCTTTTGGGGACCCTGGAAGGATTGGCGGAGATGGTTATGATCGAAACGTCTTCAACAGGAATAGGTAGAACAGGAGTATTTTTAAATAGAATCTCTTGATTGCCTATCAGGCGTTGAATGCCTGTCTTCAACAAAGGGCAAACAATCGGTGAGGATAAGAAAAGATGGCAGTCTTCCTTACAACCTGGGAATACACCAGCTTTCAACAAGTTCATCTTAATGATTGGGAGCGGAGTCAAAAGTTCATCCACTGTGGCAACAAATAAATCTTCCTCGACAGCATTGGTGTTGTGACCATGCCTAGGCATCGGAGCGAAAATGACATTTGGTTTCTCAAGTGCATCAAACTCAACTTCTTTTGCATCTATAAGGTCTTGAATTTTGTTTATCAGGGCCCAACTATTGTTAGTGTCGTGACCCAGACTTTCGGAATGCTATGCGCATCTGGCATTTGGGTGATAATGAGAGGACACAGTGTTAGGGTTCTTTGGGGCCTCCTTTAAAGTTGCCATATTCAATTTTAGAAGATGCGGTAAAACCTGGGCTAGAGTCATATTAATCATGGTGAATTGTCAGACTGGCCTTTCCACCCTCGGTTGGTTACTTCTTGTTTGATTAGATGTATGCTTTGGGATCATAACGGCCCCCACCATTGGTCGGTGTTCAGCTCTTCCTTAATTCCTTTGTGAATAAACAGCAGATACCTCCTTCTTCCTAGTGAAAGGCTTTCTCATAGCTGTAGAGGCAGACGCATCCTTCTGAATCTTTCCACTTTTTATACCAGCTTCCACCCTTTCTCAGTGTTAATATTAACTCAGTAAACCCAGCAGATGAGCTCCCAATCAAATGGTTGAAGAAAGGGCCCGATAGGGTGCCCAAGAACATATCCACCAACTCCCTTTCAGACAGAGGGGGTTGTACTCTCCTAGCTAGATCTCTCCATTTCTGCGCATAATCTTTGAAACCCTCATTTGAAGCCATAGCCATACTCTGAAGTTGAGTACGGGTAGGCGCCAAATATGCATTATACTGGTATTGCTTATAGAAAACTGCGGCAAGATCTTCCCAATTATGGACGTCGGCCCTTTCTAATTGGTAAAACCAATAGAGTTGTGTTCTGGATAAACTATCTTGGAAAAAATGGACCCACAAGTCTTTGTCGGCGGAGTGCGGCTGAATCTTTCTCACATATGATCGGAGGTGCATCTTAGGACATGACACCCCATCATATTTTGCAAATAACGACACTTTGAACTTTGGTGGGATCACAATTCCCGACACTAGCCCCAATTCTTCAAAGTCTAGACCTTGTACCCTCTATATTTCCATAGCATTCAGACGCTCTTCAAGATGTCTGTATTTATCATCTGCTGGAAGATACTGTTCCTCAGAGTAATCTTCCTCTTCCTCCTCTTCTTCAGACTCTGATGGAACTGCTGTTTCTTTCCCTTTCCCTTCATCATATGTTGCTGCGAAATTCAAAGTTCTCCTAGTCTGCCCTTGAAACCTTCTCCCCATGATTACAACACCAGTTGGTTTCTTCTCTTTCTTCTTCTTCTCTTTGGCCAACAGAGTCTTCAATTCTTCTTGCCCTTTAGCTAGGGTCATGAGAAACTGTTGAAACTGCGTGTTTTGAGCTTGAAGATCTTTGACGGTCTGTTCGAGATCCATCTTACTGAAATAAACAGTAGAGGGATGAGGAAACTCGTTGCAAAAAACTTGTTTATGTTATGATGAATGATATGTGAATATGTAATGTTTTCAAGGATTTTAAAAGATTCAAGTTCGTTATAAACAAAAGAGAAACACACATTATATTAATAAGATAGAGTTTGAGTACATCAATGACCCTTGGGAAAAATAATACAACACTCTAAGATAAAAAAGTAGTGTGCATCCTCTTTGGTTCTATGTAGGCATTTAGAGTCTGCTCCTCATGAAGTAGCCTAGTGAGTTCCAAAACCTTCTTCTCGCTTGCGTAGAATTGGGCTTCGAAAGTATCACGCTCTCCTTTGAGCTGTATCCAATCCCTTTGTAGGTCTTCAAGAGATGTGGGCATATCAGGATGTAGGATAGTGTATGGAACTTCTCCCTCCTTAACAGGCTCAATGATCACCGGGAGAATGGAAGGATAAGGCATCATAAGACTTTGGGCGCGGGTTTGTACCCACTTGAGATAAGGCTCAAGAGGGATGGAATTCTTGTGTCCCAAAGTCTTGCTATCCACCCTGTTTAGAATCCTCCATGCTCGGATGAATCTCTGGCGATGACCTTGATCATTGTTGTCGTAGTCGAATACCAAGCCTTGAATCAGCATCTCGTGTGGGTCATCCCTACGGGCATAACCAAACTGTCTTAGAGCCAAGCATGGGTTGTAGGTGATGCATCCCCTAATGCCAAGTAGAGGGACATTAGGAAATTCCCCATAATGGTCAACAATGATAACATTCTCTTTGGATCAAGAGCACCAATAAATATCTGAATGTTTGAGTGTCAATAACCTTTGTGACCACCTCAAACCTTGCTCATTCTTTAAGACTGATTGGGGAAGATGAGAAATAAACCATCTTTCCAGAAGAGGAGTGCAACACATAAGTACACCTCTTTTCCTCATTGTACGTGTGTGAAAAGAGTGTAAGATATCTCCAAGCAATGTAGGCA
This sequence comes from Vicia faba, assembly GCA_948472305.1. NCBI lineage: Eukaryota > Viridiplantae > Streptophyta > Magnoliopsida > Fabales > Fabaceae > Vicia > Vicia faba. The sequence goes on along the minus strand of OX451736.1, from coordinate 1,428,705,721 downwards.
CCGGATTGCGTGACATGGAGATTTTGACAGCACTCACATCTATGAGTTGGTCAGGATTGGGGAACAAGACCATCCCATAGATAAGAAGAGCCACAATTTCCTCAAATGCTTGCAAGTCTAGGGAATTCCAATAGCTTTGGGCTTTCTCAAACAGAAACTTTGCCAAGAAACCTTTGACACCACTTCTATTTTCCCAATGAGTTGTGACATCAGATGAGTGCAAGTGCAGGGCTTGAGAAATCTCTTCTAGCTTTGGATCTCTTTCCGTACTGTTAAAAGGTAGTTAATTGATAATAAGAATCGTCAAGAGTTGAGAGAATTCTTCCAAAGATGGCACAAGTTGATAGTTAGGAAATGTAAAGCAATGATGCAAAGGATCAAAGAACTGGAAGAGAACTTTCATCATATCCTCCTATGTGTTGGAGGTGACCAAGTTGAGTAGACGAACATGCCTCTCGGTGAATAGAGAGTTCTCAGGGATCCTTGAAGCTAGCTCCTTGAGTTGTGGAGGAATTCTTACAAGGTTGATTTGGATAGTTTTCCTGTGAAGTGAATCCATATCCTACAAAACAAGAACAAAGATGAATCTCCAAAATCCTTGAAATGGTTAGTGGATCCACTTGATGCTCATGATGTCCATGATGTTGTGTACAAGTATGCATATACAAGCAAAACAAACAAGTTATTAGTTTAGGCTTGCATGGGGTTTTATAGGTAAGTACCCTCTTGAAGTTTAGTTGGCTTAAACCTGTCCTAGTAATAGTAACTGGGTTCTAAGGAGATCAATATCACCGGATTGTTTCCTTGGTCATTGTTTCAGCTCAAACCTCTTTAATGGATACCGGAATATCCCAAGAAACCAACCCTCAATGAGTGTAGTATCAAGTATCTACCAACTTCGAACTGCACCAAAGCCGGTCATCTCACTACATCCTAAAGGCCAAGTTGGTCAAGTAAAGGGTTCTAGAAATTCATTAGTGCTTCATGACATTACTCAGCGGCCCTTTATTCTCTTTAATTGACTCAAAGGCTACCGGTACCCACAAATATGTCACACTAACATAGATATTTCTTAGACCATGTCGGTATACCCTGCACAGTTTCCACAACGTATTGCTATTTACCTACAATGTTTCCCAAATCCGGGTGGAGGATTCAAACCCAAAAAAAGAACCAAAATGTAAAGAAAACAAATCAAACAATGTAAGCAAATAAATGTGATCTAGCCCTAAGGTAACCCTACTTTTATAAAATTCCCAGCAGAGTCGCCAGTTTTGTGGTACGGTGGGAGAACTGACTTAAGGTTTTTACGTTTTATCGCAAATGTTGCGGTTTAGCAAGAGTCGCCACCGACTTTTCCTTTATCCAAAAGGAAAGGTGAAAAAGCACAGGAAAGACCTTTGAGATTGTTTCTTGAGTTCGGGGGGTAGATTATGAAAAGGGAAGGTATTAGCACCCTTTTCATCCATGGTTTTCCATGGGCTTTTAGTTACTTGCTAGATCACTTGCTCTTGTTTGTTTTAAATTGTGTTTAGTGTGGTTTTGAAAGTATTTTTTAAAAGAGGCCATTCGTTTAGGAAATCTTTGTAATGATTCTCGTTCGTAAGAATGTATACGAAGATGTTTGTCTTTTGGAAAATGTTTTCAATGTTTGTAAGATGTTTTGAAATGTGTGTGTTTGTTTTTGAAAATAGCAAGGATATTTGTTTGAAATGGAGCAAGTAACTAGAAGTAATCTACCTACTCAAATGTCTTTCTTGTTCATTTTATTTTCCTTTGACATTGTTGTCTTACCATTGATTATGTAAGCAACCCTATCCTTGAATGTTAATGGGATGGGCGTGGGTCATCGTATAACCATGATTAGCAATATTGCAAAGTATCTTAGCATTTTTGAGGGACCAAGATCATTTTTGTAAGGCAACTTTGAATAGCGTCATCGAGGGACTATGATCTTATATTTGTTTGTTTTGCCAAGATACTTCGCATGCGTAATATGGCTATTTTTTGTATAAGGCAACCAAGTGGAAAAACCCTAAGGATGCCTGTGTGCAAGTGTGTTTGATTACATGCTTTTTGTCTTGTTTTTGGAAAGTCATCTATTTGTTGATTTCATCTTGCCATACATCTTATTTACTAGCAATATATGAAAAGCAAGTAAAAGGCGGAAAGTAAAATATAAGCTATTACATCACTTTAGGGGGGTGGGGGTACAATTTAGAAATGGGGGTAAAGTAGGAACAAAAATATTATAACCACATCGAATGATAGTGAAAAGAATATGAAAATAGTGTAAAATAAAGGGAAAAAGCACTTTTGAACTGCTATGTGTCGACCCATGCTACTATGCATCGACACATAGCTTCTCCTTGCCCCTGTCAAGTGAAACCTGTTCAGGATGAGTCGACCCATAATGGGATGTATCGACTCATACACCTTTTTGCATTGATGCGAAATGCATATGTATCGACTCATAGGCCTTTCCAGTTTCTGTTTTGTGACCTGAACTTAATATGGGTCGATGCCTGAGGGTCATGTATTGACTCATACCCTGTATTTTCACTAAGATGGGTTGACACATGTGGATATGTGTCGATACATACTACATTTTTTCTGCCTTAAACACCATTCTTTGCATATGTCAGTTAGTCTTTAACATATAAATGAATAATATGAACAACAAATAAATGATTAACTTCAGAAATAGTGATTGCTACATCCTATAAACAGAAAAGTTGATGTATGGAAAAGGCAAGGTAAAGATGACTTACCTTGAAATTGCACTTTAAGTCCTGAGTCCAAATACCCTTCAAGATGTTGTATGAACTTTAAGGAAGCTCCAACAGGCTGCTAGACCTCTTTTTGTTGAAGGTTACTAAACAACCTCTGTATGGTATGAAATGTTTGGATGGTTTTTAGATGGAATATGCAAAGTGTGAGAGGTTTAAAGGTTTAGACTTCAAAACTCAAGAGTGGAGGTTTTAGGGACTCTTATGGCTTTTTTAAAGGTTTATCAATAAAACTACTGGCTGTTCACTCTATTTTTATAACTCTTTTCCAACCTGTTTTTTCAACCCCTTTCTCTTGCAATTGGCCTCTCTATTTATAGAGAAGGTTTGAGATTTTAAACTCAGATTTTTAATCACAAGTTATGGTTAGGTTAGATTGTACATGAAGCCAGCTTGAAGATTGTAGTTCCAATGCTTTGTACTTTGTTGCATAGAGATGTTGGACACTTTAAGCATGCCCTTCTGATTTGTGTGTGATTAGAACAACAAGTTAGAGGCTCAAGAAATTGACTTTATGAATAAAGTGAACTTTGCAAGAATGGCAATGGTTCCTTTGTGCCAAAAATAGAAAGATCACTTGAATAATGCTTAAACCCAATGGACCATAGCTCCAAAGTTTGTGTAAGCATTAAATTATGGTAAGAGTTGAAAGTCACAAGGCCTGCAAATTGGAGATCATGCAGCATGGGTTAAGATTCTTGTTCCTTGTTCATCACAAATCTGCCTTATAAATCAAGAATGAATGTCCAACTTCAGATCCTTGTATCTCCTAACTCAAATAAGATAAATTCATGTTCTTGGATGTTTTGGAAAGCTTGAAACACCCTCTATAACTTTCATGTTGGCCACTTTTGTTAAATCAAACTGGAACTTGATGAAAAATGGGCAAGAAGTTGGGATAAAAACCTGACCAAAACTGCTGAAAATTTCTCTAAGTGTTTAAATGAAAATGTCATGACTTCATGAATTTATAACCTGAAATCCAAGCCAGTTTAGGAGAAGTTGTGTAAAGAAATGTTGTAGATATCATGGAGATCTGCAACTTTCATGTTGGAAGCTTCTCTTGAATCATCTTGCATCAAGGTCAAAAGTTGGCATGAAGAAATGAGATTATCATGTATAAAAAACACTTAGAAAAATTTCTAAGTCTTTAAGGGTTTGAACTTTCACATTGACTTTTGACTTTCTTGATTTCTTGATGATCAAGTTTCATATTTTTGAATGTCTTGATGAAATTTGAACCTTGGAATGTAATGTTGACCAAAAAGTCAAAGTTTGACTTTCTAGTATGCAATTGACCATTTTTCCCTTTTACCAATTCCAAGCCTAAATTGATGTATCAGTGCTGCAAACTTGATGTCATAGAAGATCTTGTGAGAAAATCTTTGAGAAATGAGGGAAAATTTTGGGGTACAACACTTTCGAACTAACCTATGCTTCAGTTAGGACTTTTAAGGGTTATAATGTGGTCTGGTTCACGGTTTAAGAAACATAGGATAAAGGCTCAAACTTTATTTGTACCCAACTTGTTCTCCGTGATGTTCTTCATCCCTATACTCAGTTAATTATGCGTTTATATTTCAATTGAGTCTGGAAAGACATTTTGGTGATGGTTCGGATATGGAAGTTTATTTGAGAAGGTGGTCATTTTTTGTAACATTTTTCAGTCTTCGATGATTTGTAGTGACCTCTTTTTGATTTTATTATCCCTACCTTTTGTCTGAACTATTTCTTCTGTGATTACAGTCAGCGGGATGCCCTAGTTTTTTCCTAAGTCTCCTTCATAGGTATTGACTTAGCGGGATTTTCTTTTAAGAGATAATGACTTCCTGTTTTACGGGGAACCATCACCATCATTTGATTTGGAAGGACATTTTTGATACTATTCGCTATGTACAAAGTGAAAGATTGTGACTGAATGCGTATTTTAATTAACTGAGAAACTACCCTACCCCAGGTTATGATTAAAGGTTTCAATTTGTGTGAAAAGAAACCCCTACTACTTAGGCTCAAGGGGTTGACTAGGAATTATCTTCCTTATAACTCCACTGTTTAGGATTTGAAACAACGCATGTACATCGTCAGCAAGGTATGTTCAAAAGCATATTGTAGATATTATGGTATTATTTTCGTCATCCTCCCTCTAAAGTCTTATAGCTTTTTAATCGAGATTTGAATATCCCAAAAAAGAAATAAAAACATAGTTTAATTATAGTGAAAACAAATGGATTAATTCAAGACAAACATATGCAATGCATTAATGGGGACAACCAAATTCTGACATAAATATAAGTGTTTGAACAAACAAATAAATTACAAATGAAAATTCGAATGAACAAAAAGCTTATCCGCCTGAATTTGTCACTTCAGATGGTGTTCCTTTGAGGGATGGTAGAAAAACGCAATCTGACCCTCTTGTGTGAATCCCAACATTCCTTTATCGATTAAGTCTAGAATCTTGTACTTCAACATCCAAAAGTTGTTTGTATCATGCCCTGGACTGTTGGAGTGATATGCACACCTTGCATAATGATTATAGCTAGGAGTGGTACTATTGGGATTATGAGAAGGATCCTTCAACGTGACCAAATTCATCTTCAACATGTGTTGCAAGGCTTGCGACATCGGCATGTTAAGTTTGGTATATTTCCTTTTGGATGTATCATGTTTACGCTGACGACCATGTTGTTGTTGCCGAGGTCATTGTTGGGTTGGCGATGTAGTAGCAATCCGGAAAGGCCTACTTTCAACCAAGCCAACTTCCTGCCTTATTGGAGGTTGATTAATGATTTGATCCCCAATTCTAGCCGTTCATCCCATACGGTTGTATTCGTCCTGATGAAGTTTTCTGATGAGAATTCCCAACTCTTCTTGTCCCCGAGCTAAGTTTTGGATAAGAGATATATGACCCATCATCTGGATTCTCATATTTTCCATCTCAGCTAACAATGGTTCCAACTGATCATCCTTGTTGCCTTCAGGATTCTTGGTGAGGAGTGCTTTCAATTCCTCCTACCCCTTGGCTAAGCTTAGGAGCATCTCCTGGAATTTTGCATTTTGAGTTTGGAGATCTCTGACGGTCTATTTGAGAGCCATTTTTATTCTGAAATAAACAGCGAGAAAATGAGAAACCTGTCTTGAGAACTACCTGTTAAGTAATGACATGCATGATATGTAAATGCAATATTTTTAAGGATCCACGAGATAAACAGAAGAAAATGTTAGAATCTGACTGCAGCTTTGATTGAAGAACTTCGTATCATTGAATGTCCTTCTAGGAGAATCAAGCTCACCATGCCGAGTGGATCCTAGCATTTGACTCAAGATAATGTACTTCGTTCTTTGACGGCATTTGGTTAGAGGAAAATAAATCCTCTTTCCCCTTGCTAGATGTATGGTTCATGCTACTCCAACGATATTCATCTAGAGGAAAATAAATCCTCCTGCCCCTTGCTAGACGTCTGGTTCATGATACTTCGATGGCATTCGGTTAGAGGGTAATAAATCCTCCTACCCCTTGCTAGATGTCTGGTTCATAATAAGCCTGCATCACAGACCCTTGAGGTCCTTGAAATGGTTAACGAAAATGCTATGGCATGATGTCATGATGTGTATGCTATGCACCAAGAAAAAGTGTAAGGTGGTAAAAACAAGTAAGTCTTGCAAGAAGTCCAAATTATTGGATAATGAATACAAACAAGTCCTACAAGGAATTCACGTCATTAGACGATGAATACCAACAAGCCCTACAAGGAGTTCAAGTTGTTAGATAATGAATGCAAACAAATCACACAAGTATCCTTAGTTTCAGGCATGCATGGAGTTTGTAGGTAAGTACCCTCTTGAGTTTTAGTTGGCTCAACCTGTCCTAAGAAAAGTAATCAGGGTTCTAGGAGCCTCAATATCACTGATCTTTCTCCCATGCATTGTTTCAGCACAAGCATCTGATTTGCAACCAAAATATCTCGAGAGTCTGATCTCAATGAATGTAGTATCGTGTATCAACCAACTTCAGTTTGCACCAAAGCCGTCCATCTCACTACCTTCTAATGGCTATGTTGTGTCAACTAAGGTTCTAAGGTCAGATAGTGCTTTATGACACCACGTGGTAGCCCAACATTCTCCTTAACTTAACTCAAGGGACGCTGGCACCAACCAATGTGTCACACTAACGTAGCCATCACTTCAACCATACCGGTATATGTCATAAAATTTTCACGATCTATTTCTACTTACCTAAAATGCCCCAGATCCAGGTATATGATCTTTACAAAAATAAACCCGAGTAAAACCCCAAAATGTAAAGCATACAAATCAAGCAAGTAAAGCATTTTAAATGTGATCTAATTCTAAGGTAAACCCACTTTTATCATTCCCCAACAGAGTCTCCATTTTTTGTAATACGGTGCGAGAACTGACTTTTGGTTTTGCGCTTTATCGAAAATGTTTCGGATAGCAAGAGTCTCCATCGACTTTTCTTTTATCCAATAAAGGAAAGGGTGAAAAGAATAGGAAAGACCTTTGAGAATTTTTCTTGAGTTTGGGGGGTAGGTTATGAAAAGGGATGGTATTAGCACCCTTTTCATCCGTAGTTATCTACGGGCTCTTAATCACTAGCTCACTTTGTTTGAAAATTCTTGTGTATATATGTTTGAAAGTATTTTGAAAATGCCTAAGTTCAACAACTTTGTAATAATTCTCGTATCGTTGAGAACGCATACAAAATGTTTGTTTTGAAAATATTTATGAAAAGTGTTTGTGTGAAAAATGTTTTGAAATGCCCGCGAGCAAGCAATTAAGAACTACCTACCTACTCAAAAGTCTTTTTTTCTTTTCCTCTTCCTTTAGATAGTGTTATCCTACCATTAGTTAGTAGGAAGCCCTATCGTTGGATGTATAACGGACAGACGCGGGTCATCATACAGTCATAAATGCAACATATAGGGATACCTTTAGCAATTAGAAGGGGGATATTATCATGTATTCGTAGGTAACATCGAGGGACAAGATCATTTACCGAAGGCAGCATTAAGGGATCATCGAGAAAGTATCATCTTTATGATGATTTTTAACCGAGGGTCTTTGCTAATGATATCCCTACGTTCGAGGGACATGACTTTTTTTTATTCGAAGGCAACAAGTGGAATCACCCTAGAGGTACGTGTGTGAACAGTGATTCGTTTCAATTATATTTATCTTGGATTAGGGTTTCTAGTGTTTGATTATTATCTTGCTATACAATCCTATTTAGCTAACAGTTATATATACATACAAGGCATACAAAATATAAGCGCAAGAAAATAAAACGCGGGAAAGTAAAGACCTACAGCTATTACATGGCTTTGGGAGATTTACAATATTTACAACTTTGCAGAAATTTAAATGTTAAACTATTACAAGAAAACGTATGCGACCTATACATTTGTTTCTAATAAAATAAATAGCAAAAGTAAATACAAAATATTTGCAAAATTATTTTTAAAAATCTTAACATTTAAAAGATTAGAAATTAAATTTTTTGTGCATTTTTAGTTTGATTTGAATTATAAAATAAATAGACTTTAAACCTAAATTAAATATTTAATTCATTATAAAAAAAACCTATGTCTAATTAATTAATTAAGAAAAATATTGTCTAGAAATTAAATTAACCTATTAAAAGTCTAGTTTTGATTTTGGTAAATTTTTTTGTGATTTTATTGATTAAAGAAAATGATTAAAAATAAAAATTAAATTAATTAGACAAACTAAAAAAGAAAAATAGAAAAGGGTTAAAAAGTATTGAAAAGAAGAAAAGAAAGGTGCAGGCGCTGGGGTTTAAACCCACGCCTTTCTATTTACAGTCTCCATCCTTTTCCATCTGAACCATACACGCTTGGTGTTTGAAAAATGGGGTCTGATCATTATACAATAAACCTGCAAGGATTGGGAAATAATAGCAAAAATATATCCTGCATTGTTGTACCTCAAAAGATCATTAGTGGTGGTAGTATGAAATAAAACAAAATGAAAACAGAAAAATGAATTTGCAAGAAATTAAGAAAAAAGACGTAGCATGTATGCTCATTTCATGCTCTTTGGATCATTACAAATGATCCAAACTTACCCTATAATGCTCCTGGAAGTTAATGGAAAGGCTGGCTTGTTTTGATCGTGGTTGCAGCTAGAGTTTACAGCTTGCCCTAGTTTTGAGAATTTTGGAAATTTTGGAGTGTTTTTTTGGGAGAAGCTTTTTGTCCTTTGCACTTGAGTATTGCATGTATTTATAGAGGAATGGAATGGAACAAGAACAAGACAAGAATCTTGTATCATCATGTCATAATTCATTTCAAAAAACACATACAAATCTTTCCAAAATTGTTAAAAAGGCAATCCAAACTTAAAGATTCTTGTTCCCAACATGTTTTCACAGTTTTGACATGTTTGTCATGTGTTCTTGGACCTCCGTGTGATTGAAATCAAAAGCCCATGCGCCTTGGTCCAATGATTTTATATTTTATTTGATTTACTTGCATTTAAATGAATAAAAATTCAAATAAAAGAAATAAAAAACATGAAAAATATATGAATGGATTTAGAGTTCTTATAACACATTGTGAACATGTTTTAACATTAAAAGTTATGCCCATTAGTCTAGAATTTCAAGTTTACTCACTTTGCATTTCATGCATTTTACCAAAACTTCTTAATTTGCAATGGTCATAACTCTCTCAATTTTCATCTTTTGAAGATTATATTAGACTTTTTGAAAATCTCAAGATGTCTTATTCAAATTCTATTTTGATCATTTTTGCATTTGGATACTTTATCTTGATGTAAGTTGCCTTGACAAAAAGAGTCTTTTTGTTGACTTTTGAAATGACCTATAATGTATGGGCTCATATCTCTCAGATGAAGCACTTTTTGGACTTGAGCATACATATACAAAGTTGTAGAGAATTGAATTTCCTTCAAAATGGGCTTTAGTTGGGGAAAAGTTGATGAAGCATGTGAAAGTTATGCTTGGTCAAAGTTCATTTGACTTCTCCTAAGGAAACCCTAATTTGGTAACTTTTGACTTTTGATGATTTGAGGGATTTCCTTGAGGAATCATGACCAACCCTTGATAAAATGATGAAACTCACTTCAAAATGTTGATGTTGACCAAAAATCTTGAAGTTTGACTGTATGTTGACCATAGTTGACTTTGTATCCAATACAATTGATTTTCAATCATCTGAGCCATTGACTTAGCAAACTTGTGATGCAAGACTTGAAACTTGACATGAAAATTGTTGAAAAATTATGGAGAATCATGGAGACCACTTGATACCTTTGCAACCCAATCTTCCTTGAGAAACTCAAAACTCTAATTGTGGACCCCTTGCTTAGGAGGAGGTTTGACTGGTTAACCCTTGAGTATCCTTGAATACTTGAGACCCTTAGAAGAATGCTTTGAAGAAAATGGGAGGGAAAATTTTGGGGTACAACAGACTGCCTTTTCAAATAAACTTCCAGTATTCGAACCATCACTAAAATATCATTCCAGACTCAATTGGAATCTAAGCGTGTAATTAATTGTGTATAGGGCTGAAGAACATCACGGAGAACGGGTTGGGAACAAATAAATTTTGAGATTTTTTTAGTCTGCTTCTTAAACCTTGAACTAGGCCACGTTACAACTTTTAAAAGTCCTAACTAAAGCATAGGTTAGTTCAAAATCATATTGTTACAAAAGGTATCCTGACTCCTATAAGGCTTACTATAAAACCTGAGTTGAATTCATATTCTTACTAAATTCTGTTTTTACTAAAAAAATGCATTTTCAAATCTTTAAGATAGACATAAGCTTTGCATTTTTATAACCAATGTTTTCATATGACTAATTGTTTAATGGCAGAGAAATTCGCACGACAAATATTCAATGAACAGAAGTCCTCTCAATGAACAAAATCACCTCAGATAGAAAGACATTTTAAGTAACAGGCCTTTCATAATCAAGGGGCGTGACATGGTATATAACTGATCTAGGGGCAGTCAAGTCAAGATTCAAGGAATCTCTCAAAAGTACCGAATAGCCATGGGCATACCTCCATCTGAATCACTTAGGGCATTGAACATGAGTTCCAGCAAAGGGCCACGTAAGATCAAGAAAACATTCTTTGTCATGCTACAATACTTACAGTGAAAATTCTCCGTACCCTTTAAATGCGGACATAGTTAAAAAAATACTACGCGTAAAAGAGACCCACTAGGTCGACAAACCTAGGCAAAAATAAGGGCATTCCGGCGAACCAAAAGGGTTCAGGCAAAAATTAGGGATATATAAAAAACTGTATACCCGGCAAGTCAAAAATCTGAAAAGGCGGCTTAGGCAAAAATGGGTATCTCGGTGTACAGAAAACCTAAAAAGGCGGTCTAGGAAAAAGTTAGGGATTAAAGCGTACGACTATGTCCCGTTATCTCATCACTTGTCTATCAGTAGAAGACTTATCACCCTGATCAACATTTACCGAGGAATCTGAGAGTTGAGATAATGTTCAAGTCACCCATAAATCCCCACAGAGCAGTTTCCACGGAATTATCTATACAGAGCTATATGCACAAGCTTATCTTCAACAGAGATACATTCCCAAGCAAGCCTAAATATGTAAATCAGACCAAAACTAGGGAATATTTCAGTAGTTCATTTCCATATCTCTGATCGACAGCTTGACAGGACCATCTTCCCTAAGAGGTTCCTTAGCAGATAGGAAGATTTTATCATTCCCCCCAGTATGTGGTGAAAACTTCCTTAACACAGCCTATGAAATACTAATCCCCAACAAAAATTATTTCCTTAACACGGTTTATAGGAATTTCATTCCCCAGCAGAGTTTATTTCTCCAATACCATGAAATCCTCTCCTTCCCTCTAGCAGGGTCTGACCAAAGTTGCTATCCCCGGAGAAATTGCTACAATGCCTAAAAATTGGTCAGATAGCATCCATCTCTCTTGTCCCCGGCCAGGATATGAAAAAAGAAATTCCTTCGGTGAACAACGAGTAACCGAATCTCTTCGATTATCCTCAAGAAGAAGTCAAAGATCCCCAATGGAGTGTCCTTAAACAGAAGATACAAATCTCTAGCAAAATTATTCCCAAAAGAAACTGAAGAATTAATTTCTTCATCTCCAGCAACAATTAAGGATTCATTTCCCCCCGCAAGAACGTCGTTATAAGAAGCTACAGATACGCTCCAATGACATGTCGCATCCATACATCATTTATAATATCATAACATATGCATACCAAACGCATGTAACATTCTCATTTATTTTGAGAGCATCATTACGCAATGCATACACCATGACACTGCATAAAGCCAACTTTGTCTTTTCAGCTTAAATTTGTAGATATACGAATATTATCAATAATTTACAGATAAGATGTAGATCAATTCCATAAACTGGAAGGGACGACTATCTACATAACCAACATTTTCATAGAATCGGATGTAGATTCCTTCTGATATTCTTTTGGGGAAAAAGTCAGACGTAGACTCCTTTCAATATCTCTTCTAGACAAAGTCGGGCGTAGACTTATTCTAGTATATCATTCAGATAAAATTAGGCATAGATTTCCTTCTGATACTCTTTTGGGAAAAAGTCACGCGTAAAATCCTTCCAATACCTCTTATAGATGAAGTCGGTGTAGACATCTTCTAGTGCATCATTTCGATGAAGTCAAGCGTAGATTTCCTTCTGATACGATTTTGGAAAAAAATTCAGGCGTAGACTCTTTCCAATACCTCTTCTAGATGAAGTCGGGCGTAGACACATCATTCAGATGAAGTCGGATGTAGATTTCTTTCTGATACTCTTTTGGGAAAAAGTCAGGCGTAGACTCCTTCAAATATCTCTTCTAGACAAAGTCGGGCGTAGACTCATTCTAGTATATCATTCAGATAAAATCAGGCATAGATTTCCTTCTGATACTCTTTTGGGAAAAAGTCACGCGTAAAATCCTTCCAATACCTCTTATAGATGAAGTCGGTGTAGACATCTTCTAGTGCATCATTTCGATGAAGTCAAGCGTAGATTTCCTTCTGATACTATTTTGGAAAAAAATTCAGGCGTAGACTCCTTCCAATACCTCTTCTAGATGAAGTCGGGCGTAGACACATCATTCAGATGAAGTCGGATGTAGATTTCTTTCTGATACTCTTTTGGGAAAAAGTAAGTTGTAGACTCCTTCAAATATCTCTTCTAGACAAATTCGGGCGTAGACTCATTCTAGTATATATCATTCAGATAAAATCATGCATAGATTTCCTTCTGGTACTCTTTTGGGAAAAATTCAGGCGTAGACTCCTTCCAATACCTCTTATAGATGAAGTTGGATGTAGACGTCTTCTAATACATCATTCAGATGAAGCCAGGCGTAGATTCCTTCTGATATTCTTTTGGAAAAAAATTCAGGCGTAGACTCCTTCCAATACCTCTTCTAGATGAAGTCGAGCATATACATCTTCTAGTGCATCATTCAGACGAAGTCAGACGTAGATTTCCTTATGATACTCTTTTGGGAAAAAAAGCCAGGCGTTGACTCCTTCTAATATCTCTTCTAGACAAAGTCGGGCATAGACTCATTCTAGTATATCATTCAGATAAAATCAGGCGTAGATTTCCTTCTGATACTCTTTTGGGAAAAAAGTTAGGCGTAGACTCCTTCCAATACCTCTTTTAGATGAAGTCGGATGTAGACATCTTCTAGTGCATCATTCATATGAAGTAAGGCGTAGATTTCCTTCTGATACTCTTTTGGGAAAAAGTCAGGCATAAACTCCTCCCAATACCTCTTCTAGATGAAGTCGGGCATAGACATCTTCTAGTACATCATTCAGATGAAATCAAATTCGGACGTAGACTCATTCCAAATACATCTTCTAGACAAAGTCGGACATAGACTCATTCTGGTACATCATTCAGACAAAGTCAGGCGTAGACTCATTCTGATACTCCTATCAATGGTTACTCTGGATGGCATCTATAAGCCCATCTCTGGCGACATCCCATCACTCTCCAAATGGCGTCTTTAAGCCCATTCTCAGTATAATCAACCAACAGTGTTACTTCGTGCACAAGCGAGTGCAAATTTCTAGGCACTTAAGTGTTCAATCATCTTCTACCTTCAAGTCACGAATGGCAGACATGCCAATCTAACTCTTCAAGTTTAAGAAGATTGAACAGGGGAAGTTGTTGTACCCCAAAATTTTCCCTCCCATTTTTCTTCAAGGCGTTCTCATAAGGTCCTCAAATGCTCAAGGTTGCCTAATAATTGATCAGACAAATTCTCCTCATAAGCAAGGGGTCCACAACTAGGGTTTTGTGTTTCTCAAGGAAGATTGGATTTCAAAAGTCTCAAGTTGTTTTCATTGTTCTCCATAGTTCTTCAACAATGCTCATATCAAGTTTCAAGCCTTGTATCACAAGTTTGCCCAACCAATGGCTCAGATGATTGAAAATCAACTATATTGGGTAAAAAAAGTCAATTATGGTCAACATACAGTCAAACCTCAAGATTTTTTATCAACATCAACATTTTGAAATTATATACATAATTTAATCAAGGGCTTATCATGATTCCTTAATAAAAACCCTTAAATCATCAAAAGTCAAAAGTTGCCAAATCAGAGTTTCCTTAGGAGAAGTCAACTGAACTTTGACCAAGCATAACTTTCAAATGCTTCATATGTTTTTCCCCAACCAAATATCACTTTGAAGTAAATTCAATTCTATAAAACTTTGTATCTCTAAGCTCAAGTCCAAAAGTGCTTCATTTAAGAGATATGGGCCAAGACATTATAGGTCATTTCAAAAGTCAACAAAAGATACTTTTTGTCAAGGCAACTTACATCAAGATAAATATTCAAATGCAAAAATGATCAACATAGAGATTGTAGAGGACATCTTGAGCTTTCCATAAATTCAAAGCTCACCTTCAAATGATGAAATTTGAGAGAGTTATGATTGGTGCAAGTTGGGCAATTTTTGAGAAAATGCATGAAACTTCACTTGAGCAATCTTGAACTTTTGGACTAATGTGCCTAACTTTTGAGGTTTAAACATGTTTATAACATGTTAGAGGACCTCTAAGTCCCTTTATACATTACTTCTATTTTTTATTTTTTTATTTAAATTTTATTCAAATTAATTCAAAATAAATCAAATAAAATATGAGTTGATGGACCAAAGGGCGTGTGAGTTTCATTTGGATATCTTTTAGAAGGCCCAAGACCTCATAAGAGCTTGCAAAATCCATGAAAACATCTTAGGAACAAGAATCTTCAAGTTTGGAATATTTTTAAAACAATTTTGAAAAGATTTCAATGTGTTTTCTTTGTAATGAATTGTGACATAATGATACAAGATCCTTTCCTTGTTTTGATCTATTTTCATTCCTCTATAAATACATACAACACTCAAGTGTAAAAAACAAAGAGTGGCTGCCATAGAAGTAAGGTTTCAAAATCACAAATTTTCAAAGAAAGGTGCAAACTCGTATCAAAATTTCCAGCCACTCTCAATCAAAACCAAGCCTCAAATCGTGTTCCTGAAGCTCTCGGGAATCTCACCAAGACCAGAAACAAATCTATTCACGTCTAGAATAGCTTACACAAGCCCACCGATTTTGGTAATTTTCTTGAATATGAATCTTTTAATCTATGCATATTTAACTAATTTTGTATGCACAAATGAGTTCATCATGGTGTTTAGAACATGTTTGAATAAGAAAATGCAAGCTTTAACGCATGGATGATGAGTTACCATGGTTAGGGTACGATCAGATTCTCTCTTTGAAACTCCATTTCCACTAATTTATTTCCTTTTTACAATTAAAATCAAAACATATAAAAATCAGAATATTACATGAAATAAAAAAAATAGTATTTTAGGTTTTCTTAATTAACTTTTTTCATTTAATTAGATTTTAGGTCTTACTTTTTTAATTTTTAAAATTAACTAGAATAATTAGGTTTTTATTAATTATTAACTTAAATTATTTTCTTAAAAAAATACACAAAAAAAATTAATTTCTAACGATTTAGATTTTAGGACTTTAAAACATCTTTTCTAACATTTTATTACTTATTTTCCCCTTTAATTTCTTGGAGAAATTGTATAGGTCGCACATTTTTTTTTGTAATAGTTGTAGTTTTATTTCTTGCAAATTTATACTATTGTATCTGCCCAAAAGCCTTGTAATAGCTTAATTAGGGTTTACTTTTCCACACTTTAGTTTCTGCACCTATATTATGCTTGCTTGTCTGTATATATTTAACTGTTAGTAATAGGCTTGTATGGAAAGATTTAAAATCAATCGTTAGATAACCCTAATCAAGATAAATAATGGAACTGAATCACTCTTGCACACACGTACCTCTAGGGAAGCATCTCTCTATTGCCTTCGGAATAACAATGGTCATGTCCCTCGAACATAGGGATACCATTAGCAAAGACCCTCAGTTAAAGTCATCATAAAGATCACAATCTTGCGATGTTCCTCGAAGTTTTCCACGATAAATGATATTGTCCCTCGATGTTGCCTACAAATATATGATGACTGTCCCTTCAAATTGCTAAGGTATCCCTATATGTTTCCTTCAATGACCATAACGATAATCCTACACCCGTCCTGTCACATACAATGGATGGGGATACCTATCAACTAATGGTATGGATAGCGCTATCCCTAACGGAGAAGGAAAAATAATAATGAAAGACCTTTCAGTGGGTAAGATACCCTTAATTGCTTGCTCACAAACTAAAATAATTTTCACACCTCACACTTTCAAAAGAACTACTTCCAAACACTTTATAAACACTCTTGAAGACTGATACAAGGGTTATTATAAAGCAGACTGCCTTACATCGACATTTTCAAAACCTTTTCAAAGCATACACAAAGCAAATTAAAGTGAGCTAAGCAATTAAGAGCTTGTAAATAAATACAGATGAAAAGGGTGCTAATACCTTCCCTTTTCATAACTTACTCCTCGAACTCAAAATCTTATAAGGTCTTTCTTGTTCTTTTCACCTTTCCTTATTGGATAAAATAAAAGTCAGTGGCGACTCTTTCCATTTGCAACATTTGCGATAAAACACAAAACCAAGTCAGTTCCCCCACTGTATTACACTTGTGGAATGCCTAATCGATCGAGGATGTTTCTTTTGTAGAAGTGAAGGACGTTTTGGTCCGTAATTTTGGCCAGAGCTTCGGCTTCTATCCATTTTATGAAGTATTCGACCGCTACGATCAAATATTTATTTTAATTGGTCCCTACCACAAATGGGCCGAGGAGGTCTAATCCCCACCAGGCGAAGGGCCGAGAGGAGAGACACTTGAGCTCATTAGGTGGAGCTAGATGCATGTCTGCGTGTCATTGGTATTTGTCGCATCTTTTTACGTGTTCTTTTGTGTCGTGCTTCATGGTGGGTCAATAATATCATTCCCAAGAGAGATAGAGAGAAAAATAAGGATTCAAAAGATAGAAAAGAGTAGAGAAACTCATTCCCATTTTTTATACACCAGTCTCACTAAAACGACGATTCCCGATTCATTCACTGTCGAATTGAGATGAAATTTGGTGGGCTTATTTACAACATATATATATATATATATATATATATATATATATATATATATATATATATATATATATATATATATATATATATATTTTGACCGTTGGGATCTTCAAAACAAGGTCTGAGTTGATAGATATTGGCTTCGCACTGAAGTTGTTAATTTGGGGAAATTTTCATCTTTTTGATTCTTATTTGTAAGTTAGTTTGCTTTGTGATTTGCGGTTGTTATCACTATTTTATGATCCACTTTAATACTCTCTTATATCCTCAATTGATTATAGTGGAGCTTTTTTCTTTGGTCTAGACGACTCGTGGTTTTTACTCTCATATTGAGGGGTTTTCCATGTTAAAAATATCAGTGTTATTTTGTGCCTTTATTGTTCGGTTGTTGTCTTATATTTTTTGTTGATCCTCAAGGTTCCTACAAGTTTGGGGAATTCTATATTCGTTGTGTATTGTTCAAATATTTTGTCTTAATTTCCCATCAGAGTGGCATCAAAGCTCTTGGTTAAAAGCTATTCTACTTGTTTGAATGATGGAGTCAAACACAAAGATAAAGATGGTATTGTTGAATGGTTCTAATTAATATTTATGGAAGGGCAAGATGAAAAACTTACTATTTGTAAATAAATTCCATTGATCAGTTTTTAGTTTCCTAAAGCTGGATTCTGTGTCTAATGAAGAATGAGAGTTTGAACATCTACAAGTATGTGGTTTTATTCGACAATATGTAGAAGATAATGTTTATAATCATATTTCTAATGAGACACATATAAATTTTTTTTGGATAAGATAGAGTCTTTGTATGCCTATAAATCAGGGAATAATAAATTGTTCTTGTTGAATATCTTCATAAGTTTGAAGTATAAGGAGATGACTTCTATTTTAGATCACTTGGGTGAATTTTAAGGGCTCCTTGGTCAGATGTCAGGAAGGGGTATTAAATTTTATGATTAACTTTTGGGACTATTTCTATTTCTATCTTTACAAGATTCTTAGGAGAAGTTTCGAGTTTCTATTACAAGTTATGCTTCTAAAGGTGTTGTTTCTTTAGAAACAAATAAGGGTGGTATTCTTAATGAGGAGATCAGAAGAAAGGAACATGATTCTTCATCTCAATCCGAGGTACTTGTCACTAAAATTAAGGGGATAAGTCATAAAAGTTAACTGAAGGGTGGTAAAGAGAATAGCAGAAACAAGTCCAAACCACGATACAAGAGTATGGAGTGTCATTATTGTCATAAAACAGGACATGTAAAAAAGTATTATTATTATTTGAAAAGAGATAACAAAGGCAAGAAAGGTAAGTATAAACAAAGAGATCATGATGATCATGATGATGATCGTGTTACTACTGCCACTAATAATGATCTTGTTATTCTACGTGATCATTAGTCTATTAATCTCGTATCAGACGAGAGCATATAGATAGCTGACAATGGTGCTACATTACATGTTACACCAAGGGAGGATTTCTATACATCTTATACTTCTGGTAATTTTGGAGTGTTGAAGATGGGCAATGATGGTGTATCTAAGGTAATTGGTGTTGGTGATGTTTTCTTGTAAACCAACATGAGAATGAAATTGTTGCTTAGAGGTGTCAAAGATGCTCCAGATCTCCACTTTAATTTAATCTTTGTTCATATGTGTGATACGGTGGGAGAACTGACTTGAGGTTTTGCGTTTGTTTTCGCAAATGTTTCGGTTGAGCAAGAGTCGCCACCGACTTTTTATTTTATCCTAAGGAAAGGTTAAAAAGCACAGAAAAAACCTTTGAGATATTTTCTTGGGTTCGGGGAGTAGATTATAGAAAGGGAAGGTATTAGCACCCTTTCTATCCATGGTTATCCATGGGCTCTTAGTTACTTGCTTAGATCACTTGCCTTTGCTTTTCAATTGTTCGAAATGGTACTTTGTGTGTGGTTTTGAAAATGTTTTGAAAAAGATGCCTTGTCTAGGCAACCATTGTAACAATTCTTTACTCGAATGTTTTATAAAGGTGTTTGTCTTTTTGAAAAGATGTTTCAATGTTTTTGAAAGTTTGTTTTGAAATTGTGTTGTGATGTATGTTTTGAAAAATGGCAAGGATTGTTTTGCAAGTTTGGTCAAGTAACCAAGAGCTATCTACCCTAAATTTCTCAAAGATCTTTCTCATGTTTTAACCCTTTTAACAGTGTTGTTTCACCATTGTATTTGGTGAACAACCTTGTGTTAGGATGTTAACGGGACGGGCGCGGGTCATCGTATGGACCATGAATGTAATAGTGTCAAGTGTCTTTGGCAATTTTCTTTAAGGGACTTGATCATTTTTGTTTAGGCAACTTGATAGCGTCATCGAGGGACTATGATCATTTGATTTGTTTTTATTTTGCCAAAGAAACTTAACATGCAAACATGGCCCATTTTGAAGGCAACAAGTGGATTGAAACCCTAGGGGTGCAAGTGTGCATTGTGTTTTGATTTTCATGCATGTTTATCTTTGAATTAGGTCAAGCTATTTGTTGATTTTATTTGCATACAAACCCTAGGTCTATCATGGCATAATTGAAAGCTTTTAAATGCGAAAATTTAAATGCTAAGCTATTACATCATGATATAGGGAGGGGGGTACAAATTTGGATTTGGGGATATTTGACAAGAAATTAAATTCTAAGCTATTACATCCATATTGAATATACAAATATTTAATTGTACAATATTTAAATAAATACAATAAATATGCAAAATGTATTATGCACAAAATGATTTTTTATGTATGTGAAATTATTTTTCAATTTAAAATATAAACAAAAATAAAAAGGTCAAATTTTGAGTATTTTTGTCATTTAGGGCAAAACCCTAGTTTTTGAATAAATAGTATTTATTTATTAATTATATACAATATTTGTTAATTATATACAAAAAATAAGAAATATATTGTAAAAAAGTATTTTTGATGTCAAATATTAAATAAAAATAAAAATGTATTATTTCTATATTTTTATCCTAGATATTTTAATAAATATCATAAGTATTTATATTATATATTAAATATACTAAATATATACAAAAATAAAATATAAATTATTTACAAAAAAATGTATATTTTAGAAAATATTTTCAAAATGTAAACAAAAAATAATAACTGAAAAATATTTATTTTTGTATTATTTTTAGGGTTTTAAAATAAAAAAGGTTTTTATATTATTTACATATATATACTAAATAAAACAAATAAATGCCAAATAAATGCAAAAAAGTGTGGAAAAATATTTTTAATGTTTTTTATGTTTGAACAAAAAATATTAAGTCAGAATCAAAAAGGAAAAATGCAAAATGATAAGTATTTCACACAATGGGCCAGGGGGGTGCAAATGGAAAAAAAGGTGTGCAAAGAGCAAAACAGACTCAGGCCCAGCCCAAGCCAACCTTCTTCAACCTCCAGCCTTGTTTCAAACAGAAAATGTGCGCCTCACCATGTCCAACACAAACTCCTGATTCTTTGACTTTTAGCAAAAACTCATAACACAAATAATGTAGAGCATCAAGCCACGATTCCAAACATGTAAAAAAGTTATCCTAACTCTAAGAAACCAGGGAGAATTTCTTTTCCCCCAATTTCCGACCTAATTTTTCTTCAATGTTCATGGCCAAAATTCTCACAGCATGCTTAATATAAATGAAAAGTAAATACATGGATGGCTTCGGGGCTATGAGTAGAACATGTTTCCTTCACAAACCTAAGCTTAAACATGCCTGGATAGAGAGATAGAAGTCCATGGTTTTACCTATTTTAGCTTGACTCGTGTACAGCAATGTGGCCAACTTCAATGGAGTTTGAGGATTTGTACAACTTGCCTGAGGTCCAAGGATGCTTCCCAAGTACCTAGCTTGCTTTGAAACTCTCTGAATCGTGCTATGGAAGTTCACCTGCAAAACTGAAAAGTGAAAATGGCAACAGAGGTTAGGGGTGTTACAGTTTGTATTTAGGGCTTGGGATAGTTTGTGTGGATGGTATGGAATGTATTTGAACTGGTTTTGGCCAAAGTGCACAAGTGGATTGAGCTGTGGACTTCAATCTGCAGCAGGCACTCTGTTTTGCAGAAAAACTGTGATCTTGTGTATGAGGAGGGATGAGGGGTGGTTTGGTCGTGCTTTAGGCTTGCTTGGATGTATGAAAGATAAGAACAAAGTTTTCTTAGGCTTCTGTTTGCAGGAAATCAAAGTTGGTCTATGTTTGCAAGATTTCTTGTTTTTGAAGTAAGAAGGCTCAAGTTGCAATGCAGGCCTGTGTACCCTCTCTATCTATGCTGCACAATTTTCTCTTAATCAGTGGAATTTGTCTACAAAACTTTGCCTCAAAGATCTGGCTTGTACTTCAAAGATCATGTATTGACATAAAGTGTTACTTTTCAAAAATGGCAAATTAGCTTTTTCCAAATAAGGATTAATTCTATGTGTAATCCCCAAATGGATGAAATAATGCATTAGCACAATGGTTAGGCATTTAATTATTGAGTGTAAAGAGGTTTAGAGGCCTGCAAGATAGCATAAACTATGCTGATTTGAAAAATGCCAATGTTATGAACAAGCTTTGGCCATGAACAAAAGTGAGTTTTGGCCAACTTTGCAAATTCGATTCTCTCTAACCACAAGGGTGTTTGAGAAGTTCTTGGACAATTTGTAAAGCTTGGAATTAGTACTACAATCCATATTTGTAATGCAAATTGAATCTCCAAGTGGAACCATGTGAAAAATGGCCAAGAAGTTGGACAAAAATCCTGCCTAGAATAGGTCAAAATTTCTCTAAGTTAAAAATATTTTGCACCCTTATTCCAAAAAGCATAACTTGAGATACAAGCTTCCTTTTAGAAAACTTTGTGAATCAAAGTTATAGATTTTGTAATGGACTACAACTTTCATGTTTCAAGTTTTGTTTGACTCCATTTGGATCTTGGTGAAAAAATGGGACAAAGTTAGGAAAAAATAAGGAAGTTTCATAACTTAGAAAAATTCTAAGTTATGAAATTTTCTCATTTTAAACCCTAATTTGCAATTTTGGGTTTCTTGATGAACAAGTTTCATAATTTGACATGTCTTGATGAAAAATGAATCTTGGCACTTGATTTTGACCAAAAAGTCAAAGTTTGACTTTTCAGTATACAATCAAATTTTGATCAGTTGACTGAAAAATTCATCTGTCAATCCTATGCATTTGAGATCTTTTGAACTTGTTGAATGGGTCAAGACAATGCTATTGAGTCCTTGAGTCCATATGTGAGATTGGTTTGCCATTGGTTAGGTCAAACAATCAAAAATTGCCTTTGTGCAGTCAAAATCCTAAAAATGACCATTTTGCCCTTTTGGTGATCTGATCAAATTTCTTGTGGAATTGTGATCCCAACTTGACCAAATGGTTCATGTGAGTTTATTATGTTGATGTGGGTCAAAAATCATGAAGTTTGATTGTCAATTGGCCACAGTTGACTTTTTCCCAATACAGCTGATTTCTTGGTCAACTGTCCAATTGACTGGGCAAAGATTGGAATCAAGGCTTGAAACTTGGCATGGATAAACTTTTGAGTCCAAAATGAAGCATGAAAGTCATTTTGGACACTTTAGGTCAAAACATCCTTGTGCAAACTCAAACCCTAATTTGGGTCAACAGTGCAAGGAGGGGTCTTGAGCAGAGCAAACCCTAATTTGATTTTGAGTTCCAAGAGTCTTGTGGTGAGAAAATGTTGATGAAATGAGAGGGCAAATTTTGGGGTACAATAGTTTCCCATGTTCAATCTTCTTGAACCTGAAGAGTTAGATTGGCAAGTTTGCCTTTCGCGTCTCGAAGGTAAAAGTAGATTGGACACTAGAGTGCCCGTAAATTTGCACTCGTCAAAGCATGGATGCGGGAATGGGCTTAAAGATGCCATTTGGAGATGGTCTTAAATATGCCATCTGGAAAGTGACAGAATCTTGTCGGGGATGGGCTTAAGATGCCATCTGGAATGTATGTTGTAGGTGAAAGAAATGAGTATCAGAAAGGTGTCCATGTTTTGGAACATCTCTGGACTGGGGGGTCTGAACAAGCAATAGATTGACATCCATGTTTGGAGAATCCGTAAACTGTTTTCAGAAGTTTTGGAATCTGAACAAGCGATAGGTTAACATCCGCGTCTGGAGAACCCGTGAACTGTTTTCAGAAGTCCTGGAGTTGAATAAGCAATAGATCAGCATCCATGTTGGGAAGCGTCCGTAAACTGTTTTCAAAAGTTTGAGCTTAGTAATCTTATCCTGAAAAGGGTAAAATATTAGCTGAAACACAAAGTTATGTTGCATGAAATGTATGATGCAATGTATGTTATATCAATGTTTATGATATAGATGTAATGAATGCACATGTAAGCTGATGAGCTGTCTTGCTGGGGGATAGATGAATCCTGGATAGCCAGAGATAATAGAATCTTGACTGCTGCTGGGGAAAGTGAATCCTTGACTGCTGCAAGGGATTGGAAATCCTTTGATTCTTGAAAATGAGAAGTCCCGGGACCACTGTTGGGGAATCAGGAGCTTGGGTTGTATGCCAATCTACTGGGGATTCCTGTCTTGAGGAGATATTCACTGGGGAATATCTGAATATCCTGTGAGGAACTGAGAATGAGAGTCTTCATTCTGCTTGGGGAATTTGAATTCTGTGGGGAATAGCCATACTGTTGAAAAGTAGCTATCCTGTTGAAGAGTAAAACTCAGGATTCTGGAAGAAGCTTAATCCTGTCTGGAAGAAGTTCAGGTTTAGGTTGTATGCTACTTTAAGAATGAGAATCTTCATTCTGTTGGGGATATCAGGAATCCAGGTTATATGCCACTTTGAGAATGAGAATCTTCACTCCGTTGGGAATATCAGGAATTCAGGTTATATGCCACTTTAAGAATGAGAATCTTTATTCTGTTGGGGATATCAGGAGGTTGGGTGCATGTCATTCTACTGGAGTTTCAAGGATGAGAGTCTTCATTCTGTTAAGGGTCAGAAACTGGGTGTATACCAATCTTCTGAGGTTTTAAGGATGAGAGTATTCATTCTGTTAAGGGTCAGAAACTGGGAATGTACCAATCTTCTGAGGCGTCAAGGATGAGAGTCTTCATTCTAATAACGCTTAACTGTTATCTGGTCGATCTCCAGGCTTTCACAGAAACTTGTATTGTCATCTGGTCATAATCCAGGCTTCACAATAGCTTGCTAAGCTGTTTTCCGGTCAAATCCGGGCTTCACGGCTTGTGTTAAAGATATACCACTATCTGGTCGACTCCAGGTTTCGTAGTATTCTTGACTGTTGTCTGGTCGTAATCCAGGCTTCACAGAAACTTGTATTGTCGTCTGGTCGTAATCCAGGCTTCACAATAGCTTGCTAAGCTGTTATCCGGTCAAATTCGGGCTTCACGGCTTGTGTTAAAGATATACCACTATCTGGTCGACTCCAAGCTTCGTAGTATTCTTGACTGCTGTCTGGTCGTAATCCAGGCTTCATAGAAACTTGTATTGTCATCTGGTCGTAATCCAGGCTTCACAGAAACTTGTATTGTCATCTGGTCATAATCCAGGCTTCACAATAGCTTGCTAAGCTGTTATCCGGTCAAATCTGGGATTCACGACTAGTGTTAAAGATATACCACTATCTGGTCGACTCCAGGCTTCGTAGTATTCTTGACTGATGTCTGGTCGTAATCCAGGCTTCACAAAAACTTGTTGGGGATTAAACTATTATCCGGTCGAATCCGGGCTTCATAGCTTGCTTTTAGAGGATACCACTATCTGGTCGTAATCCAGGCTTGGCGGTAGTCTGACATTGTTATCCGGTCGTACTCCGGGCTTCACAATATGCTGTAGAGATCAAGATACTATCCGGTCAAATCTGGCCTTCATAACTTGAACTTTGTGAGAATTTGATCTTTGACGATCGTAACTTTCAACAGGTGATGAAGGAACTTTTGAATGACCGAGCAAATTGAAACGTAATTTGTTTTGGAGAATAAATCCTTGACAAATGTTGGGTAAATAAACCCATAACCGAAGCTGGGGATAAAAAAGATCCTTTGGTTACTGAGGGTGAGAAATCCTTGTTGACTGTTGATTGCTTGGGGAGCAAGATCTTCAGCTGTTGAGGGATCTTAGGACCACTGCTGGGGATAGAAAATCCTTGGTGACCTGTGGGAAATGAGAATTCTGATGATCTCTACTGGGGAGTCCAGATCCTGGGAGGCTCATGATGGAGGAGTAAGACTGAGAATCTTCAATCTGATGGGAAGTATCTCTGTGGGAGAATGTTCGCTAATCTGGTTCCGTTGGGGATTGACAGTTGGAAGTTTTAGCTCTGCTGGGGTTTAACAGCTTTGACCTTGCTGGGGACAGGATTTTCAGATTTTAGGGCTCCACTGGGGATACTGAAACTTAGCTCTGAAGGGAATTAAGTTCTGGAAGGCTCTCTTAGCTGGGGAAGTCAGTTTTGAGAAAGCTTTTGTTCTGCTGAGGATCCTGAAGTCTAATTCTGCTTGGGGAATTAAGTTTAATTCCGCTGGGGATTTCTTCTGAAAGGGTACCAAGATGTCTATCTGTACCTTCAACCTACCAGCAATCATCTTTCTTGATTTGTAAGAAAATGATTATGTTCAAATGCATATGCCTATTTAACAAAACATTGGACGTTTCTCAAATAAAACATAAGTGTGAAAAAGAAACAGAAGACAAGGCAAATTTCTGTATTCGGAAAAGTATTTGTATTAACTTTTTATGAGTATCTTTGTACAAAGGAGACAGGCATCCTAGTAAGAGGATGTTGTCGTAAAAAATTGAAAATTTTATACAAACGAAAGATGGCTATGTGTAACAATTCCATGGGATCCCATTCTGTTATAGCCTTCACAACTCTGAATATCTTGTCCATTCAATGCTTCGTCCGCCGATGATTGGATTGATCAGAAGTTCGAAGCTTGTTGATGAAGAGATTGTTCTTTAAAGTGATCCGACGAGACATAGTCATACGCTTTAATTCCCTAACTTTTGCCTAGATCGCCCTTTCGGGTTTTCAATCCACCGGGAAACCCCTTTTTTCCCAAGCCGCCCTTTCGGGTTTTCGACTTGCCGGGTGTACAGATTTTTTTGTTTTATCCCTAATTTTTGCCTGAACCGCCCTTTCGGGTTTTCGGTTCACCGGGATGCCCATTTTTTCCCAAGTCGCCCTTTCGTGTTTTCGACTTGTCGGGTTATTTCATGCGTAGTATCTTTTGACTATGTCTGCGTTCGCAGGGTGTGGCAAATCATCGCCATCCAAGGTAGTCAGGATCATTGCACCACCAGAAAAGATGCTCTTGATTACAAATGGTCCTTCGTAAGTAGGAGTCCATTTGCCCCTGGGATCACTTTGCGGCAAGATAATCCGCTTGATTACAAGATCTCCGACTTGATATACTTGACGTATGACTTTCTTGTTGAAAGCCTTGATCATCCGCTTTTGGTACGTCTGACCATGGCAAACAGCAGTGAGTCGCTTCTCGTCGATCAAATTGAGTTGATCAAGTCGGGTCTGAATCCAATCGTCTTCATTCAAACCAGCGTTCTTCATGATCCTTAAAGAAGGAATCTGAACTTCCATGGGTAGGACAACTTCCATGCCATATACTAAAGAAAATGGGGTTTCCCTGTCGAAGTACGTGCCGTGGTACGGTATCCATGCAGAGCAAATGGTAACATCTCATGCCAGTCCTTGTAGGCGACTGTCATTTTCTGAATGATCTTCTTGATGTTTTTGTTCGCAGCTTCAACAGCACCGTTCATCTTCGGTCGATAGGGAGATGAATTGTGATGATAAATCTTGAACTGTTCGCATAGAGAGGTGATTATAGTATTGTTCAGATTTGTACCATTGTCTGTGATGATCCTGTCGGGGACACCATACCAGCATATGAGGTTCTGCTTGATGAAGCGGGCAACCACATTTTTAGTAACAGAGGCAAAGGAAGCTGCTTCAACCCACTTGGTGAAATAGTCAATAGCGACCAAGATGAAGCGATGTCCATTGGATTCCGTGGGCTTGATCTCTCCAATCATGTCAATGCCCCACATTGCGAATGGCCAAGGAGTTGTCAGAACGTTGAGAGGAATAGGAGGAATATGAATCTTGTCAGCATAGACTTGACATTTGTGGCAAGTACGAGAATGTTGATGGCAATCAGCTTCCATGGTAGACCAGTAATAGCCTGCCCTTAGAATCTTCTTAGCCATCGTATGTCCGCTCAAGTGGGTGCCAAATGTGCCACTGTGTATCTCGGTCATGATTAACTCTGCTTCAGCTTTGTCTACGCATCGGAGTAAAACACAATCATGGCTGCGCTTATAAAGGATGCCATTGCTCAAGAAGAACTTGGCAGCAAATCTCCTTAAGAACTTTTTGTCATTGACGGAAGCTCCTTCGGGATATTCTCTAGTCTGGAGATACCTTTTGATTTCATGGAACCAAGGTTATTCTACTACTTCTTCGGTATTAATCTCATGACAATGCGCAGGTTCATCCATTCGCTCGATGGTGATTTGGGGAGCCTCGTTATCCCAGTTGAGTTTAAACATGGAAGACATTGTAGCCAGAGCATCTGCTAGCTGATTCTCTTCTCGCGGGAAATGCTCGAAGGCGATCTGCTCGAAATGAGGCAACAATGTCAGGACATGTTCCTTGTATGGGATAAGATTAGGATGTTTGGTATCCCACTCTCCTTTGATTTGACTGATAACCAAAGCCGAGTCCCCAAATATGATCAAAGATTTGATCCCCAAGTCTATAGCCGCCTTGAGACCAAAGATGGAAGCTTCATATTCGGCCATGTTGTTGGTACAACTGAAGCAGAGTCGGGCCATGAAAGGTGTATGGAAACCTTCCGGGGAAATGAGTACCGCACTGATACCGTTTCCAAGTGCATTTGAAGCACCATCAAAGTACAGGGTCCATCGGGATCCACTTTCAGGTTCGTCATACGGTCTGTTACCTTCAATGTTGTCCAAAGTCATGATGTCCTCGTCCGTGAAGTCGAATCTCATGGGTTGATAATCTTCGATAGCTTGATGAGCTATATGGTCAGCTAGTACACTCCCTTTTATAGCTTTTTGGGTAGTATACTGGATGTCATACTCAGTCAGGATCATTTTCCATCTAGCGATTCTTCCAGATAAAGCAGGCTTCTCGAAGATATACTTGATATGATCCATTTTGGAAATCAACAAAGTGGTATGAGTCAACATATACTGCCTTAGTCGGCGAGCAGCCCATACCAAAGCACAACAAGTTTTCTCGAGCAGTGAGTAGCGAGTCTCACAGTTGGTAAACTTTTTGCTAAGGTAATAAATGGCATGCTCTTTTCGACCAGACTCGTCATGCTGGCCCAGTACGCACCCTATTGAGTTATCCAAAACAGTCGGATACATGATCAGCGGCCTTCCTTCGACGGGTGGCATCAGAATAGGAGGTTCTAGCAAATACTCCTTGATTTTATCAAAAGCAGTTTGACAATCATCGTTCCATTCGACTACCTGATCTTTCTTCAATAGTTTGAAAATTGGCCCACAGGTAGACGTCAGATGAGAGATGAATCTGGCAATATAGTTCAAGCATCCCAAGAACCCTCTAACCTCCTTTTCAGTACGGGGGGGCAGGCATTTCTTGTATTGATTTCACTTTCGCTGGATCGACCTCAATGCCCTTGTTGCTGACAATAAATCCTAGAAGTTTACCAGATCTAACTCCAAAAGTACACTTACTTGGATTCAGCCTGAGTTTGTACTCCTTCAACCTGGCAAACAGCTTTTGCAGATGTTCAAGGTGTTCCTCCTCTGTTTGTGATCGAGCTATCATGTTGTCTACATAGACTTCGATCTCATGATGTATCATATCATGAAACAAAGCTACCATGGCGCGCTGATAAGTTGCCCCTGCGTTCTTCAGTCTGAACGGCATCACCTTGTAGCAGAAGGTACCCCATTGTGTAACAAAGGTTGTTTTCTCCATGTCCTCGGGGGACATTTTAATCTGGTTGTAGCCCGAGAATCCGTCCATGAAGGAGAACACTTTGTGCTGAGCTGTGTTGTCAATCAAAATGTCGATATGCGGTAGCGGAAAATCATCTTTAGGGCTAGCCCTGTTCAAATCCCGGTAGTCCACACACATTCTGACCTTGCCGTCTTTTTTAGGAACGGGCACAATGTTAGCAACCCATTGCGGATAGGATGTAACAGCCAGAAATCCAGCATTGAATTTCTTCATTACTTCTGCTTTAATCTCCTCAGACATGTCGGGCCTCATTCGGCGGACTTTTTGCTTGATCGGTGGACAGTCCTCTCTTGTAGGGAGAAGGTGAACCACGATGTCTGTGTCTAACCCTGGCATGTCTTCATAAGACCAGGCGAAGATTTCAACGTATTCATTTAACAGCTGTAATAAGCGTTCCTTGACACTTGGTTCCAGATTGGCACCCACTTGTACTTCTTTCCTGTCTTCCTCTGTTCCTAAATTGATTGTTTCCAACAACTCTTCATGAGGTAAGATGGCCCTCTCTTCTTGTTGTAGAAGTCTGGCTAGCTCTCCTGGTACTTCACAATCTTCGTCATCTTCATACTCAGCCTGATTGACCAAATCTTCAGAGTTATTGAAGGATACAATAGAATAGTCACCCATAGAATCCAGAGTGGATGGGTACCTGCATTTGTGAGTGTGGGTGTGTGTAAGGGATAGCCATCCTTAAACAAACAAAAATGCAAAAGGAAAGAAAATGAACACAGTAGTTTATAAATGAAAAACGTCCAATGATTCATTAAACATGGCATATGATTATGAAGGAAAATCAAGCCCTTACAAATGGACCTACATGCCCCGGGCAAGGCATGAGGTGAAAAAGTAGTGTGCAGATTGTTTTAGTAATTATTACAGACCAACAGGAAATGTTCGAAAGATAAATTACTGATTGATGAAAGTAATGGGAACGAAGTCTTTCGCCTCCCAGTTGTGTAGTCCCCCTTCGATGGTTGGGAAGATCCAATCTTCAATGTTGGCCTCTTCGTCTTCGTCTTCCAAAGCATTGATTCCATGAGGAGAAATCTTGATGGGTGTTCTTTCAATTTTTGAGCGACGCATAGCTTTTTGCCCCGCAGCGGTAAACCCCAACCCAAACTTGTCTGTCTTGTGGGGAAATTCAGGCAACTGACCCCATGTTGAGCTCTTCCCCTCCTTCATTGCAGCATTTGCGTCTTTCAGAGATGCCATCCTGTCCACCTGCTTGGGTACCTCAGCTACTGCTTTTGCTACTGCCACCTCGGGAGAAACTTCCTCAAAGTGTTGGAACGGTGTTTCGATGAATTCTCCATCCACTTCCACATACCGAAAGGAGTTCAGATGGCTGATCATGTACTCCTCCTCACCGTGTACAGTTATGATTTTTCCCTTAACATGGTATTTCAGCATCTGATGTAGGGAGGAAGTGACTGCCCCAACATTATGAATCCAAGGTCTTCCTAACAAGAAAGAGTAGGATGGGCGGATGTCCATCACATAGAATGTTGAGGGGAACACTTCAGTGCCTACCTTGATGGGAATGTCGACCTCCCCATGCACCATTCTTTTAGACCCGTCAAAGGCCCTGACAATGATATTACTTGGTTTCAGCTCCAAGCCTTCACAATCCAACCGGTCGAGAGCTTTCTTAGGCAGCATATTTAGAGAAGAACCAGTGTCGACCAAGACATGGGCGAGAGTAGTTCCTCTGCATTCAACTGACACATGCAATGCAGCATTGTGCTTTCTTCCCTTCGGAGTCAAGTCAGCATCAGAGAAACCCAGGTCGTTGTCGGCGGTAAGGCTGGCTACACAATCCTGGAATTGATCGGCTGAGGTTTCCTGGGGTACATGGGCTGTCTTCAAAAACCTTATCAAGGACTTGGCATGAGCCTCCAAACAAAGCAACAAAGCTAACATGGAGATCTTCGAGGGGGTTTGCCCCAGTTGCTCCACCACATCATAATCACTCTTCTTAATTATTTTCAGAATCTCCTCCATTTCTTTCTTAGAGGTTTCAGGGATGACCAACGGCTGAGCCCTCGTCCTGACGAGCTCTTCTTGGATCCCTTTCCCCTTATCAGCAGCAGTAGGAGGGACAACCACAGGAGTAACAACTTCTTCAATCATTGGCGTTCTTGCAGATAGTTTTACCGGTGCAGGAGTAACTTTGGGAACAGCTGAGGGTCCAAAGATTGCCTTTGGAGGGGCAATCTATGGAGAGAAAATTCTTCCACGTCGGGTAATCTTGCTCGTACCGGAAATGTTTCCAATGTCGGTAGCTTCTTCGTCAGAGCTCTCTTCAATTATCTCAATTTGTTTAACACTGTGGTAGTAGATTTCTCCACCGTAATTCCACGATATTGATTTGTCAGATTTGTAGGGGACAGGCCCAGGCATGGTTATCTTCAAGGGTACAATCTTCGGAGAGGATCTAATCTTAACAGGCCTTTTAGGGACCTTGGAAAGATTGGCGGAAATGGTTATTATTGAAACTTCATTGATAGGAGTTGGAGTAACAGGAGTCTTTTCGAAAAGAATTTGTTGGTCGTCCATTAGGCGTTGGATGCATATCTTCAGCAATGGACAGTCGATTGGTAGGGAGTGACAGGTAGGAATCTTCTTTACAACCTGGGAAAATCCCAGCCTTCAACAGATTCAACTTGATTGTCAGTAGTGGGGTCATCAGATCATCAACAGCAGAAACAAACAGATCTTCTTCAATAGCATGGACATTGCGACCATGCTTTGGCATTGGAGCATAGATTACATTCGGTTTCTCAGGGGCGTCGAACTCAACCTCTTTTGCATCTATCAAATCTTGAATTTTATTCTTAAGCGCCCAGCAATCGTTGGTGTCATGCTCGGCGCTGGTAGAATGATAGGCACATTTAGCATTGAGATGATAATGTGGGGAAGTGGTGCTCACAACCTTTGGCGCTTCTCTAATACTAGTGAGATTTAGCTTCAACAAATGGGGAAGAACTTGCGCAGGCGTCATGTTGATGCGGGTGAACTGCCGTTGTGGCCGCTATACCCGTTGCTGGTTAGGTCTAGACTAATTGTTACGAGGCTGATCATTTGACGAATTTTGTATCATCACGGCCCCTATAGTCGGTCGGCGCTCAGTTCTTCTCAATCCTTTCTGAGAGTATATAGCAGCTGCTTCCTTCTTTGCCGGGAATGATTTTTTAACAGTTGTGGAGGCAGAGGCGTCCTTTTGAATCTTCCCATTCTTAATACCAGTTTCCACCCGTTCGCCAGTCAGAATCAGTTTGGTAAACCCTGCAGAAGAGCTCCTGATCAAATGGTTGAAGAAAGGGCCAGATAGGGTCCCCAAGAACATATCAACTAGTTCCCTATCTGAAAGAGGTGGCTGCACTCTTCCGGCCAAGTCGCGCCACTTCTGGGCGTATTCTTTGAACTCCTCATTTGAGGCCATCCCCATACTTTGTAACTGAGTACGGGTTGGCGCCAAGTCAACGTTATATTGGTACTGGCGATAAAAGGCAACTGCCAAATCCTCCCAACTATGCACGTCTGACCTCTCAAGCTGGTAAAACTAATCAAGTTGTGTACCGGACAGGCTGTCCTGGAATAAGTGTACCCAAAGATTTATATCGGATGAGTGAGGTTGAATTCTTCTGACATACGACCTCGGGTGCATCTTCGGGCAAGACAGACCGTCGTATTTTGCAAAAGTTGGCACCTTAAACTTTGGAGGGATCATAATCCCAACAATCAATCCCAATTCTTCAAAATCTAACCTGGGAACCCTTTGCAGCTCCATAGCTGCCAGTCTATCCTCCAGGTTTTTGTATTTGTCGTCCGCTGGCGGGTATTGCTGCTCTGAGTAGTCTTCATCTTCCTCAACCTCTTCCTCTTCAGCCTCGGATTCAGAGGGTAGTGCAGCTCCTTTTCCTTTACTGGTCCCCTCATCAGATGTGGAGGGGAATTCAAGAACTCTCCTTGCTTCATTCTCAAATCTTCTTCCCAGTGTAGCTACCCCAACTCTTTTCTTCTTCTTTTTTCCTTTTTCTTGCTCTTTGTTCCCTAACAGTGCTTTTAGATCCTCCTGACCCTTTGCCAAGGTCATAAGGAGCTATTGAAACTGCGAGTTTTGTGATTGCAGATCTTTGACCGTCTGTTCAAGATCCATCTTACTGAAATAAACAGCAGAAAGATAAGGAAACCTGGTGTGAAGACCTGTTTATGCATATGATGAATGATATGTTTATTCATGCAATGCATTCAAGGATTTAGAAATTCAAAATTGTTGCAGACAAAAAGAACACACGTCATATTAATAAGAAGAAATTTTGTCAGTACATAAATGCCCCATGGGCCAAATATTACAAAAACTTCTTAAGGTAAAAAGACGTTGCGCATCTTTTTTGGTGCGATGTAAGTGTTGAGCGTCTCCTCCTCGTGAAGTCGGCGGGTAAGCTCCAAAACCTTCTTCTCACTGGCGTAGAAGCTGGCTTCAAAAGTATTTCGTTCTTCCTTGAGTTGGATCCAACTCTTTTGCATTTCCTCCCATGATGTTGGCATGTCAGGATGTAGGATGGTGTATGGAACCTCTCCTTCCTTAACAGGCTCTTTAATCAAAGGTAGAATGTGAGGGTAAGGCATCATAAGACTCTGGGCTCGGGTTCGTACCCACTTGAGGTAAGGCTCAAGAGGGATGGAGTTTTTGTGCCCCAGTGTCTTGCTATCTACCTTGTTAGGCATCCTCCAAGCTCTGATGAATCTTTGGCGAAGTCCTTGCGCATCGTTGTCGAAGTCAAAAACTAGGTCAGGAATCAGCATGTCATGAGGGCCATCCCTCCGTGCATATCCAAATTGTCTCAAAGCTAGACAAGGGTTGTAGGTAATGCCTCCCCTAATACCAAGTAATGGGACATTAGGGAACTCACCACAACGATCGATGATGATGACATTTTCTCTGGACCGAGAACACCAATGTACATCAGAATGTGTGAGGGTCATCAACCGTTGTGACCACCTTAAGCCTTGTTCATTCTATAAAACAGATTGTGGAAGGTGAGAAATAAACCACCTTGCAAGGAGAGGAGTACAACACATGAGAACACCTTTCTTCCTCATTGTTCGTGTGTAAAATGAGTGGAGGATGTCCCCAAGCAATGTAGGTATGGGATTCCTGGATAGGAAAATCTTGACAGCATTGACATCTATAAGTTGGTCAGGATTTGGGAACAAGACCAACCCATAAATAAGGAGTGCCACAATCTCTTCAAAGGCTTGCAGATCCAAAGAATTCCAACACTCTTGTGCCTTCTCAAACAAGAATTTTGCCAAGAAGCCTTTGACACCACTTCTAGTCTCCCAATGCCCCTTGATGTCAGATGGTTGCAAGTGTAGTACTTGAGCAACATCTTCAGGCTTTGGTTCTCTTTCCGTAACTTTGTAGGGTAGTTGATTAAGAATAGGAATTCTCAGGAGTTGAGAAAATTCCTCCAAAGTAGGCACCAATTGATAGTCGGGGAATGTGAAACAGTGGTGAAGGGGGTCAAAGAATTGGAACAACACTTTCACCATGTCTTCTTCAATGTTGGTGTTGACTAGGCTGAGCAGTCTACCATGTCTTTCACTAAAGAGAGAGCTTTCTGGAATTCTGGATGTAAGCTCCTTGAGTTGAGGAGTGATTCTCACAAGGTTGACTTGGATAGTTTTCCTGCGAAGAATTTCCATGACCTACAAAACAAGAACAAAGATGAAGATCCAAACCCTTGAAATGGTTAGTGGATGCATATGATGCTTTATGATGTTCATGATGTATGCACAAACATATGTACAAGCAAGTCACACAAAACCCTAGTTTTAGGCTTGCATGGGGTTTCATAGGTAAGTACCCTCTTGAGTGAAGTTGGCTTAAAAACCTGTCCTATAAATAGTAACCGGGTTCTAAGAAGCTCAATATCACTGGATTGTTTTCTATGTTCATTGTTTTGGTTTAGCCACTTAACTAGCGACCAAAATATTCCAAGAAAACAACCCTCAATGAGTGTAGTATCGAGTATCTACCAACTTCGGACTGCACCAAAGCCGGTCATCTCACTACCCATAATAAAAGGCCAAGATGGTCAAGTAAGGTTCTAGGTCATTAGTTCTTAGTGACATCACTCAGCGGCCCTGTACTCTCCTTGATTGAACTCAAGGATTACCGGTACTCACAAATATGTCGCACTAATATAGCTATTGCTTCAACCGTGTCGGTATACCCCGCACAGTTTCCACAACGTATTGCTATCTATGAATGTTTCCCAAATCCGGGTGTAGGATTTCAAACCCAAACAAGAGAACCAAAATGTAAAGCAATCAAAGCAAACAATTAGTCATGCAAAAGGGTGATCTAGGCCCTAAGGTTACTCCACTTTTAAATCATTCCCCAGCAGAGTCGCCAATTCTGTGATACAGTGGGAGAACTGACTTGAGGTTTTGCGTTTGTTTTCGCAAATGTTTCGGTTGAGCAAGAGTCGCCACCGACTTTTTATTTTATCCTAAGGAAAGGTTAAAAAGCACAGAAAAAACCTTTGAGATGTTTTCTTGGGTTCGGGGAGTAGATTATAGAAAGGGAAGGTATTAGCACCCTTTCTATCCATGGTTATCCATGGGCTCTTAGTTACTTTCTTAGATCACTTGCCTTTGCTTTTCAATTGTTTGAAATGGTGCTTTGTGTGTGGTTTTGAAAATGTTTTGAAAAAGATGCCTTGTCTAGGCAACCATTGTAACAATTCTTTACTCGAATGTTTTACAAAGGTGTTTGTCTTTTTGAAAAGATGTTTCAATGTTTTTGAAAGTTTGTTTTGAAATTGTGTTATGATGTATGTTTTGAAAAATGGCAAGGATTGTTTTGCAAGTTTGGTCAAGTAACCAAGAGCTATCTACCCTAAATTTCTCAAAGATCTTTCTCATGTTTTAACCCTTTTAACAGTGTTGTTTCACCATTGTATTTGGTGAACAACCTTGTGTTAGGATGTTAACGGGACGGGCGCGGGTCATCGTATGGACCATGAATGCAATAGTGTCAAGTGTCTTTGGCAATTTTCTTTAAGGGACTTGATCATTTTTGTTTAGGCAACTTGATAGCGTCATCGAGGGACTATGATCATTTGATTTGTTTTTGTTTTGCCAAAGAATCTCAACATGCAAACATAACCCATTTTGAAGGCAACAAGTGGATTGAAACCCTAGGGGTGCAAGTGTGCACTGTGTTTTGATTTTCATGCATGTTTATCTTTGAATTAGGTCAAGCTATTTGTTGATTTTATTTGCATACAAACCCTAGGTCTATCATGGCATAATTGAAAGCTTTTAAATGCGAAAATTTAAATGCTAAGCTATTACATCATGATATAGGGAGGGGGGTACAAATTTGGATTTGGGGATATTTGACAAGAAATTAAATTCTAAGCTATTACATCCATATTGAATATACAAATATTTAATTGTACAATATTTAAATAAATACAATAAATATGCAAAATGTATTATGCACAAAATGATTTTTTATGTATGTGAAAGTATTTTTCAATTTAAAATATAAACAAAAATAAAAAGGTCAAATTTTGAGTATTTTTGTCATTTAGGGCAAAACCCTAGTTTTTGAATAAATAGTATTTATTTATTAATTATATACAATATTTGTTAATTATATACAAAAAATAAGAAGTATATTGTAAAAAAGTATTTTTGATGTCAAATATTAAATAAAAATAAAAATGTATTATTTCTATATTTTTATCCTAGATATTCTAATAAATATAATAAGTATTTATATTATATATTAAATATACTAAATATATACAAAAATAAAATATTAATTATTTACAAAAAAAATGTATATTTTAGAAAATGTTTTCAAAATGTAAACAAAAAATAATAACTAAAAAATATTTATTTTTGTATTATTTTTAGGGTTTTAAAATAAAAAAGGTTTTTATATTATTTACATATATATACTAAATAAAACAAATAAATGCCAAATAAATGCAAAAAAGTGTGGAAAAATATTTTTAATGTTTTTTATGTTTGAACAAAAAATATTAAGTCAGAATCAAAAAGGAAAAATGCAAAATGATAAGTATTTCACACAATGGGCCAGGGGGGTGCAAATGGAAAAAAGGTGTGCAAAGAGCAAAACAGACTCAGGCCCAGCCCAAGCCAACCTTCTTCAACCTCCAGCCTTGTTTCAAACAGAAAACGCGCGCCTCACCATGTCCAACACAAACTCCTGATTCTTTGACTTTTAGCAAAAACTCATAACACAAATAATGTAGAGCATCAAGCCACGATTCCAAACATGTAAAAAAGTTGTCCTAACTCTAAGAAACCAGGGAGAATTTCTTCTCCCCCAATTTCTGACCTAATTTTTCTTCAATGTTCATGGCCAAAATTCTTACAGCATGCTTAATATAAATGAAAAGTAAATACATGGATGGCTTCAGGGCTATGAGTAGAACATGTTTCCTTTACTAACCTAAGCTTAAACATGCCTGGATAGAGAGATAGAAGTCCATGGTTTTACCTGTTTCAGCTTGACTCGTGTACAACAATGTAGTCAACTTCAATGGAGTTTGAGGATTTGTACAGCTTGCCTGAGGTCCAAGGATGCTTCCCAAGTACCTAGCTTGCTTTGAAACTCTCTGAATCGTGCTATGGAAGTTCACCTGCAAAACTGAAAAGTGAAAATGGCAACAGAGGTTAGGGGTGTTACAGTTTGTATTTAGGGCTTGGGATAGTTTGTGTGGATGGTATGGAATGTATTTGAACTGGTTTTGGCCAAAGTGCACGAGTGGATTGAGCTGTGGACTTCAATCTGCAGCAGGCACTCTGTTTTGCAGAAAAACTGTGATACTGTGTGTGAGGAGGGATGAGGGGTGGTTTGGTCGTGCTTTAGGCTTGCTTGGATGTATGAAAGATGAGAACAAAGTTTTCTTAGGCTTCTGTTTGCAGGAAATCAAAGTTGGTCTATGTTTGCAAGATTTCTTGTTTTTGAAGTAAAAAGACTCAAGTTGCAATGCAGGCCTGTGTACCCTCTCTATCTATGCTGCACAATTTTCTCTTGATCAGTGGGATTTGTCTACAAAACTTTGCCTCAAAGATCTGGCTTGTACTTCAAAGATCATGTATTGACATAAAGTGTTACTTTTCAAAAATGGCAAATTAGCTTTTTCCAAATAAGGATTAATTCTATGTGTAATGCCCAAATGGATGAAATGATGCATTAGCACAATGGTTAGGAATTTAATTATTGAGTGTAAAGAGGTTTAGAGGCCTGCAAGATAGCATAAACTATGCTGATTTGAAAAATGCCAATATTATGAACAAGCTTTGGCCATGAACAAAAGTGAGTTTTGGCCAACTTTGCAAATTCGATTCTCTCTAACCACAAGGGTGTTTGAGAAGTTCTTGGACAATTTGGAAATCTTGAAATGAGTACTACAATCCATCTTTGTAATGCAAATTGAATCTCCAAGTGGAACCATGTGAAAAATGGCCAAGAAGTTGGACAAAAATCCTGCCTAGAATAGGTCAAAATTTCTCTAAGTTAAAAATATTTTGCACCCTTGTTCCAAAAATCATAACTTGAGATACAAGCTTCCTTTGAGAAAACTTTGTGAATCAAAGTTATATATTTTGTAATGGACTACAACTTTCATGTTGCAAGTTTTGTTTGAATCCATTTGCATCTTGGTGAAAAAATGGGACAAAGTTAGGAAAAAATAAGGAAGTTTCATAACAAAAAAATTCTAAGTTATGAAATTTTCTCATTTTAAACCCTAATTTGCAATTTTGGGTTTCTTGATGAACAAGTTTCATAATTTGACATGTCTTGATGAAAAATGAATCTTGGCACTTGATTTTGACCAAAAAGTCAAAGTTTGACTTTTCAGTATACAGTCAAATTTTGATCAGTTGACTAAAAAATTCATCTGTCAATCCTATGCATTTGAGATCTTTTGAACTTGTTGAATGGGTCAAGACAATTCCATTGAGTCCTTGAGTCCATATGTGAGCTTGGTTTTCCATTGTTTAGGTCAAACTGTCAAAAATTGCCTTTGTGTAGTCAAAACCCTAAAAATGACCATTTTGCCCTTTTGGTGATCTGATCAAATTTTTTGTGGAATTGTGATCCCAACTTGACCAAATGGTTCATAGTTCATTATGTTGATGTGGGTCAAAAATCATGAAGTTTGACTGTCAATTGGCCACAATTGACTTTTTTCCCAATACAGCTGATTTTTTAGGTCAACTGTCCAATTGACTGGGCAAAGATTGGAATCAAGGCTTGAAACTTGGCATGGATAAACTTGTGAGTCCAACATGAAGCATGAAAGTCATTTTGGGAACTTTAGGTCAAAACATCCTTGTGCAAACTCAAACCCTAATTTGGGTCAACAGTGCAAGGAGGGGTCTTGAGCAGAGCAAACCCTAATTTGATTTTCAGTTCCAAGAGTCTTGTGGTGAGAAAATGTTGATGAAATGAGAGGGAAAATTTTGGGGTACAACATAATGCTTGATGAATGTGGTTATGACAATCACTTTGGTTTTGGAAAGTGGAAACTCAATAAAGGTAACTTGTTTGTGGCTAGAGGGTAAAAGCTTTATAAAATTTATTGGACAAAAGATATGGTTGCTAGAGACAGTGTGAATGCTATCGACATGGAAGCATCTTTGTGCCACCGAAGACTTAGTCATATTAGAGAAAAGAGGCTTAATGTTTTGAGAAGTGTCTCATTTCATGGTTGGTAAACAGACTAGAGTATCTTTCAAGAGACATACTCCATTAAGGAAGTAAAAGTTGCTTCAATTAGTACATTATGATGTTTGTAGGCCATTGAAGGTAAAATATTTTAGTGGTGCACTTCATTTTGTTACCTTTATTGATGATTGTTCCAGGAAATTATGAGTTTATACCTTGAAGACAAAAGACCAAGTGTTGGAGAAGTCCAAAGAATTTTATTCTTCGGTAGAAAGGTAGACAAGAGAGAAGTTGAAATGTGTTTATTCTGATAATGGGGGCGAGTATTGTGGACCATTTGACTCCTATTGCAAGCAACACAGTATTGCACATGAAAATACTCCTCCTAAAACTCCTCAATGGAATTGTTTAACAAAGAGGATAAATCAAACACTAATTGAGAGAGTAAGGTGTATGCTCTCTAAAGCTAAGTTACCAAATCATTATTTGGGTGAGGCACTTTACACGGAAATGTATGTTCTTAATCTTACTCCTACTGTTGCTTTGTACAATGAAGTTCCAGACAAGATTTGGTTTGGAAAGAATGTCAAGTATGATCATTTGAGAGTTTTTGGTTGTAAGGATTTTGTATATATTCCAAAGGATGAAAGATCTAAGTTGGATGCAAAGTCAAAACAATGTATATTCATTGGTTATGGACAAGATGAGTTTGGTTA
The DNA here is from genome assembly GCA_948472305.1 of Vicia faba. Lineage (NCBI taxonomy): Eukaryota > Viridiplantae > Streptophyta > Magnoliopsida > Fabales > Fabaceae > Vicia > Vicia faba. Next base: position 1,428,664,821 of record OX451736.1, on the reverse strand, counting down.
CAGGTTGTATGATCATGTAGGGGAGAAGCTTATCCGAAGCCGCGATGAAGTATTCATGGAAGACCAAAATATTGAAAACATTGGTAAGGTATAGAAGACTACATCGAAGAAATATATAAGTTTGTCTAATGTTGATCCAGTTCGGTTACCTAATCATAATCTAGATGCTATTGGTGGTGATGATCATAATGGTAATCCATATGGTTATGTTGATGATCAATAACTTGGAGATGAGGTAAATATTTCAACTAATGATGATGAAGGGGAAAATGATATGACACATGATGAGAATCTTGGTGAAGATCCAGAATCATCTCAAGTTCAACTTAGGAGGTCTATCAGGCATAGACAACCTTCTACAAGGTATAATTTTGATGAGTATGTGACCTTGTCTGATGATGGTGAACCTGAGTGTTTTCAAGAGGCCATGGAAAGTGATGAAAATCAAAAGTGGTTGGATGTAATGCATGACGAGATGAAATCATTACATGATAATCACACTTATAATTTATTGAAGTTGCCTAAAGGAAAAAGGGATTTAGAAAACAGGTGGATTTATAGAGTTAAGCATAAGAGAAACTCTAAGTCTCCAAGATATAAAGCTAGATTAGTGGTGAAATGTTTTGGTCAAAGAAAGAGTGTTAATTTTAATGAGATTTTCTCACCTGTTGTAAAGATGTCATCAATCAGAATCATGTTGAGTTTAGCTCCTACTCTTGATTTAGAGGTTGAGAAAATGGATGTGAAAATGATTTTCCTTCATGGTGAGTTGGAGGAAAAGATCTACATGAAATAACTCAATGGTTTTCAAGTTAAAGACAAAAAAAGATCATGTTTGTAGATTGAGAAAGAGTCTATATGGGTTGAAGCAAGCTCCAAGACAATGGTACAAGAAGTTTGACTCTGTTATGTGTGATTAAGGATACAGAAGACTACTTTAGATCATTGCGTCTTTTTTAGAAAATTTTCTAATAATGACTTTATTGTCCTGTTTTTATATGTTGATGTTATGCTTATTGTAGGGAAAAATATTTATAATATTAACAGGTTAAAGAAGGAGTTGGGAGGGTCATTTTCCATGAAATACATGAGAGTAGCTACATAAATTCTTGGCATTAGAATCATGCGTGGCAGAAAAGAGAAGAAACTTTAGATGTCACAAGAATATTATATCGAAAGAGTGCTACAAAGATTCCAAATGGAAAGTTCTAAGACGGTAAGCACTCATCTTGTTACTCATTTCAAATTGCATTCTAATAAAAGCCCTTCAAGTGAAGATGAAGCATTTGATATAAAATGTTTTCCTTATGCATCTGTTGTGGGTAGTTTGATATATGCAATGGTGTGTACAAAACCATGTATAGCACATGTTGTTAGTATAATGATTATATTTTTGTCAAATCTAGGTAGAGAGCATTGGAATGTTGTAAAATGGATTTTAAAACATCTTTACGGTACTACTTATATGAGGCTTTGCTTTGGAGGAGATAAGCCTACTCTAGTAGGATACTGTGACTCTGATATGGCTGGAGAGATTGATTCCAGAAAGTTCACTTTGAAATACATGATTAAATTTGTAAGGGGAGTTGTGGCTTGGCAGTCCAGATTGTAAAGGTGTGTAACATTATCTATTATAGAGGTTGAGTTTATTGCCATTACTGAAGCATGCAAAGAGTTACTTTGGTTGAAGAAGTTTTTGCATGAGCTTGGTTTTGTTCAAGAAAAATATGCGTTATTTGTTAATAGTCAAAGCGCTATTCATCTTGGTAAGAATCCGACTTTTCATAATAGGTCCAAACATATTGATGTGAGATATCATTGGATACATGATGTTTTGAGTGCTAACTTGTTAAAGTTTGCTAAAGTTTATACAGATGATATTGGTTATGATATGATGACTAAAGAATTACCAAGAGGGATGTTTGAAACTTATTGTGATATCGCCGGTTTGGCGATTTCCTCCACATAGTTGTGAGGGGGAAATTTGTTGGGATTGGGCTCCCTTTCTATGTAGAGAACACTACAAAAAAAAGCTCATTTGCGACGTGATTTTCATATCACAGCGTGAACAATCACATCACAACGTGTTATTAGCGATGTAAATGAATACGTCGCAGGAGAGCGTGTGACAACTAATTAGTGACGTGACTTTTACTTCACAATTTAGTGACGTGAAATTCACGTCGCAAAATTTTGCACAAATATATTGTCAGTGTGTTGCGACGTGATTTTTATGTCACTAAATTGTGACATGAAAATCACGTCATTAAATTATTATTTTTTATAAAAAAATTATTTTTAATTAAAATATTATATATTCATTTTATACTAAAATATAACAATATGAAAATATAAAATCTATTTTTATTATATATCAATATGAAAACAACAATAACAAGTATAAAAATCAACAACAACAATCCAACAATTATATATATAAAACCTGAAAACAAAAATAAATTAAATTAGCTTGGAACAAAATTTTCCTTCAAACCTAAAATTAAAAATCAGAAAATAAAAAATTAGAATTAAATTAAAAATGAAAATTAAAAAAAAAATTAACAACTAAAAAGTGAGATGGAAGGAGTATTATACTTTTGAGTTAAATGAGTTCATGAAATAAATAAATTAGGATAGTAGAAGAGATGAAGATGAGGTTTCTAGTGGTGGAGCGAAGGAGAGAAGAAATTAATTGAAGAGATGAAGAAGAAGAAAGGGTTATGTAACTGAATGATTTTTTTTTTTGGATTTATACACACTTTAGTGACGTGATTTTCACGTCATAAATTAGTGACATGAAAATCACGTCACAACTTAACAATGGTCATAAAGTTGTGACGTGATTTTTACGTCACAAGTTAGTGACATGAAAATCACGCCACAACTCAAATTTTGAAAAATTCAAATTTCTCTCCTTGTACAACTCTGACTCTTTTATTTTATTTTTATTTTAATTTTTATGTTGCGATGTGATTTTCACGTCACAACTTTTTTTTTCTTTAAAAATCTCCGACTTCCCATGTGCTAACGTGAGTGTTTATTGTTAAATATTGAAATCTTATAGTGACGTGATAAACACATCGCAACTTCTTCTCTTTTTTTTGCCACGTGATAATCACGTTAGAACATCACGTCGTTGGACACAATTTTTCTTCTAGTGGAAAGACTCAAATATGAATAACCCATTTGTCTCACTTATTTAAGTGGAGAATGTAAATTTAGGGTTAAGAGAGAAAGAGAGAAAAATAAGGATTCAAAAGAAAGAGAAAGGAGGAGAGAAACTCATTCCTGTTTTTTCTGCATCAGTTTCACTAAAACGATGATTCCCGATTCATTCACCATCAGATAGAGATGAAATTTGGTGGGCTTGTTAGCAACACATATATCTAACTTTTGGCTGTTTGGATATTCAAAATAAGATCTGCAGCTACAGATTTGAGAAAATTTTCAGCTTTTTGATTCTTATTTGTAAGTTAGTTTGTTTTGTGATTTGCGGTTGTTATCACTATTTTATGAATCACTTTAAAAATCTCTTGTATCCTCAATTGATTGTAGTGGAGCTTTTTTCTTTAGTCTGGACGACTTGTGGTTTTTACTATCATATTGAGGGGGTTTTCACGTTAAAAATATCAATATTCTTTTATGTCTTTATTGTTCGGTTGTCGTCTTATATTTGTTGTTGATCCTCAAAATTTTTACAAATATAAAAAATTCTATATCCACTACGTATTATTAAAATATTTTATCTTAATTTTCCATCAAATACTATTGCAATAAATATTATCTGATAATATCCAATATATCCAATATATACATGTGCATTGCTAATATAAAATAAAGGATATGAGTGTCTTAGTGGTAAAGCATGCTTACTAGGACCAGGATTAGATTCCTCAAGAACTAAACACAAAAATTCACTAACTTACATAGACAAAAATAAAAAAACTATTTAAGCCTCATTTAAAAATCACTTATGAAACTTGAACACCATCTCTTATTTAATTTAAATTTTGTCTTTAAGTTACTCCACATTTATTTCTTAAATGATAAAGCCTCCAAATCCAACAATTAACCCAAATACATGAATTGAGAGCCTTCATATTTACATAATCTTTAGATCAAACCTAAATATAAATGACACGACAATAGTATATAGATTTGTTCTTATATCAGTTTGTCGAACCTAAATTGAACTGCTAACGTAGAAGATTTGGAAAACAACAAACTCATACGTACACCTACACCCTACTTTATGTCCTTTGAATCATTTACCTTTTTCACACACTCTTTAAATCGTGACTTTGAAAATTTTCACCCTACTTTTTATCTCAACTAACCTAATTAATCACTAGTCTACACAAATTAAGCTACATTGTCAATATCAAACCTATGTTGTTCTTAGTCCAAAAATAAAAAGTGTCACATGCATTATGTGAACCTTTATAGTAAAAGTCACATTCCTTAACTATTTTAGTTGTGGGCAAAAATAAAGATTCCAGGGAGGTTACATCCAATAATTATCTTTATTATAAATGACTTTATATAACATATCTTATTAAGTAGATTTGATTTGTAGGCATTGTTTGTAAGTTTTACATTAACGTCCAGATACATTTCACCATATTAACATTTATGAAAATATTTTTAGAAGTTATGGTCAAATAACATTAATATTCATTGAATGAATGTATAGAAAAAGTATGCTATACAGACATCAATAGATATCTTTATTTATAAAGTTTAAATAGTCTTTTAATTTTTGTAAATTAATATTGATGTAAATTGATGTGTTTTTTATTTTTGTCTATGTATTTTATTTTATTTAAAAATATTTTATTTGATTTGAAAATAATTTTTGAATATTAAATTTTTTACTTTTAATTCTTAAAATTAAAATTCGTATAAAAATTTGTATATTTTTTATGAATTTTTCTTAAAATTTTTCTTTAAATTTTAATTTTAGAGACTCATAAATGTTGGATTACTCATTATGTTACTTGGTGATTTTATATTTTTTATTATACGTACAGCATGCCTAAAGACATTATTGTAACTATATCCGGCCAGCTGGGCTCTAATTCTCAACTCTCATCTCAAACTTCTGAAAATTCACAACTAACTCTTGTACAAAAGTTACTTTCTAAGGCCGTTGTTTTGCCTATCACTGACATTATGAAACTTTATGATGTATGCATTACTTTTCTTTGACCTTATTCTTTGTTATTTCATCTGTAATGTTACATACATGTTTCTAATTTAGTGTTTATTTTTTGTTATGTCTCTGCATATCACGTTTTGTGCTACTGTGGCTGAAACAAAAGTTTTGGTTGTGTCTCCTTTTGGTTGGTATATCGAGTCTACCATCTCTTCCTCTGCATTGCACGTGGTGACATTCCTCCCTTTGAGTGTGAGGCTGGTCATTCGACAGAGGCAGAGATCTTTAGGTTCTATCCCTTTCTCTTTGCCGATTGACTTTGATATGATGCTTAATCTCTCTTATGTATGTAATCGTACTTATTATTCCGTTTTACATTTCATTTTCTAGGTACAAAATTGAGATCGAGGTTGCTTATGCAGGAAATAGATATAACTTTGTATTTTGGAACAGAGAATGTGAACTGCTTTTGGGTGTATCTGCTTCTCAGCTGCGTCATACTATGATCCAAGTTAGTACCATGAATCAGATTGATTAATTTTTCTACCATGTTTAAAACTTGACCCTGATCACTCGTGTTACTTCTTCTACAGGTTGGAATTTATGATGCGTTAGAATTTCCATTGGCGCTTGATCAAATGTTGAATTTGGAGATGACCTTTAAGGTCAAGTGGCAGTCGCATTGGAAGAATTGTTCGGTTGTTATGCTGCTAAAAAATGACCCTTTCATTAAAGAGCTTAAAGGCCCATGAGAAGCAATTGAGGTATGAAACATCCATCTGCCATTTCTATTATGTTATTCTATGTTGCTTACATTTATCCTCTGCATGCTCACCCTATTGTAATTAGGACATAAAGGCTAATGTTCTGATCCCTCCTATAAAAACAGAGCCGCTACAGGTATTTTTCGCACTATAATTTTTGATGCTTCTTTGTTTAATTGATTATATGTTATATGTTACAACTACTATTAATTGTAATTAGGTTAAATAATGCGTTGATGAAGCCAAAATGGATGCTCCCGATGAATCTGATGTCGTAGCGGTAAACTTTGTTGTTCTTTCCTGTTTGTGGCTGATTATCATATATGTACAAATATTCTTTTATCCCTATAATTTATAAGTTTTGTCTACTTTTATAAACAACAAGACGTCGAGATCACATTTGAGCATAAACTGGGTCCAACAACACCTGCTGGAAAAAGTCAACTCCCAGGTGGATCAAGTGAATCAACCAGCTTTGAAGGACTTTGTGACGGAGAACTGTCGTCGAACAAGCTTAAAAAGATTATTAAGTTGGAAAAGGATGAATGGGAAATGCTATAGTTTCTTATGTGTCTTATGTTTCTTATTTTGGTTTCGTGTTTCTTTTCATTTTTTATTTGGATATGTAACAACTGACTTAAGTTACCTTGGATTGTAATAAATTCGTTTATTGTGGACAACCTTATGTTATATATTGTGTTATTTTTGGATAATTATGCGTGACACTTTCATGGTAGTTGTATTTACAAGTTATTGTTGTGCTACTACTGCTATTAAACACATTAGTGTCGTGCTATTATTGCTATTAAACACAAGATCCAGGTATGTTATTCTGGAACAACAAATTTCTGGATAGCTACAGTGCAGTCAAGAAGATACATAGCTTTTGCCCGGCATGTGGATCTGCATATCCTACAACACAACGCAATATGTGAAGTATACAGACTTTACCAACTGGGACGAACATACACATGGAAATACGATCAAACAAGCCTATAATCAGTTATATCTATGGAGAAATAAACTTCTCGATTTCATGATGTATAATTCATTTTTATTATACTTTGCTACATGTATTAGTCTTTTTTTTTATTTTTTAGGAGCATTTTGTGTTAGACGGTGTGGCAAGTGATCGAAGGGGGGGGGGGGGGGTTGAATAGATCACCTCCTTATTTATCAAGGATTTAAAATTGTTTATCAAAGTTTATTAAAAACAGCAAAAAAACACGATCCCGAATCAACTTTCGTCTATTTTGAACCAACTACTAGAAAACCGGACATACGATAAACTTGCTGGATTTTATTTAAGATAAAATAGATGAAATTTAAACACGTATTGATGTACGTTTCGATGCACTTATCACAAGAACGCTATTTCCAATAAATAAAAACTTTCACGCAATTTTGTCGAACTGTTGGTGTATGCTTGTTCGATGATCAACAATAATGGTGGTTTTAGGAAAAGAGTTTGTACCACTATTGTATCATTAAACAGAAAAACCAGCAAACCAATTGAATCACAAACTTACAAAAAACGTAAAGAGAAAGAGAGAAAGAAAAAAAATACATAGGAAGTTTGGTAAGGAAGTTCCCCACTGTCGTCCTCGTGTGTGGGTACGTCTCCCTCTCAATTCCAAAACTGAAATTGAGACCTGTTATATGAATTTGCTGAATATTGTTTACAAGGTTACAATACAAAGACATAACGTAATCTCTAAGATCTTCTTTTTCTTATAAGAACCTTCACTTGATATGAGCTTATCAAGATTCCCTGCAAGATCCACAATCAGTCCTCTGCTTCCATGACCTGTTTGTGAAATCGCCTCGATTTCCAAACCCCTCGCTATGACTGAATCTGACTTGTGCAATCGTGACTAACAAACCCATAAGAACATGCCTGTTATTGAAGGACAAACCCTTTGGTTTTTCCTCGAAACCCCCCTCTGAATCTTCAACTCAGCTTAGATCACTGGTCGTACCGCTGAACATTATCTCTATGATCTCTTGATCCAATGAACAAAGATGTTTATCTTTTGTTGTTGTTGAACCAAGATGATTGAGAAGATGATGAAGACGAAGTATCTTTCAGGTTTCTAATGCTCGGAAATTTGATGCACACCAACTGTATTTGTGACACCCCCTATTTTTGCTGCAAAAACTTACTTATATATGTAACAGAAAATTATTAGAGGTGAAAAAATGAAGTATGAGTCAATGCATGTTTAACATGAGTCGACTCATGTTAGTTGTGAAACATAAGATGAGTCGATAAAATATGTTATGTATCGATACATACTGATGGCAAAACATATTACAGAGAGATCAAATATGTATGAGTCAATGCAAGTCTTTATGTGTCGATATAACATATTTTCCATAAAGAATCCAAAACCATTCATTTTATATGAATCGATACATAATGAGTATGTGTCGATACATACTGAGTTGATTTTTGATTTTGAAAACAAAACATGATATGTATCGATGCATGAGTTTATGTATCGATGCATAAAGGTTTTAAAACATTTTCCAGGAGCATCAACTTGATATGTATCGATGCAAAGTATCAATGGTTCGACTCATACTGAAGCAAAATTGTTTTTGTGATTCTTTGCTTAAGTATGTGCCGATGCAAGACCTTATGTATCAATCTGAAATTGTGCTTTATGTGTAAAACATATTTTTGACTAAGTATGTGTTGATGCAAGACCTTATGTATCGACCTGAAATTGTGCTTTATGTGTAAAACACATTTTTGACTCTTTTTGAACATGTTATACTATTGTCATATTATACACACATATAGATTAAGCACATTAAACATTTATTAATACTATTTTCACACATATTTGCTATCATACAAAACTACTTAAAGAAAAGGGTTGCTTACATTTTTTTATAGTTTCCATTTTTGTACAATGTAATGGTTCAATTTATAACAGTGAATCTTGGTTTACCTATTCAAATAAACATGTTTTTCACATTTTCTCATCATAATTTTTTCAATGGCATCACTCTATTTGTACTTTGACTTTAACCGACTTACTGTTGATGAGCCTATATCCAGATTCCACCGAGCGATAAACCTACTGTCTATAATGTTACAGTCGTCTTCATCAGGTGTCGTTACAGTGGAAATAACTATCTTGATTGTGTTTAACTATTTCCTTAAAAAAAACTCAACTGTTTGTGGGTGTTATGCACATATTTCTGCATATTTCTCCTAAAGCACAACCTTTTTAGTGCATGGAGTATATAAACTGCTATACAGTTAATATTATCGGTTATAAACTTTAAAATTGGAGTATGTCCATATAAATTCTAATGAACAACTTCTAACTCTTTTCCTGTTGTATATCAAACTTCTCCTAAACTGACTAATGCAACAGAGAGACAGAAATGAACACTACATATACAATCTTATTAAGGAGCCTCAGTCAGCATCGTGAGAATTATCATTAGCTTTGCACCAAGCAAGCAAAGAATCATAACATTTTGTGAAGGCACAAGGCCAAGCTTATCCTTCATTTCTGAAGTCAACTTCATCGCAGTTTACAAATATTTCGACTCTGACTCTTCAATTAGAGAAAATACTTATAATCATGCACATCAAATTGTCAAAACAAGTCAACAATAGCCATGCTTCTTATCAACATTGAATTGAAAGTCGATAAAATTTGCATAAAAAAGTGAACCGGAGCTAACCTTATCAAAGAGAACTTTCATAGCCAATTCATCAGTTTGCAACTTATCCTTGAGAAGCTTACACAAGTCAATAGCAGTGTTGACCAAAAATAAAACGAACATAAGTAAACTTGTCTTTGACAGAGGCTGAGGGACATAACGAAGATAAGATGTTGTAGAGCTCATTCCTCTCGGATTCTGTAGCAACCGATAATGGAGTTTGAGATGAAGAGAGAGACCACTGTCAAACGCCATTTATAATTATATACATCCAGAATCCCTAATTGTGATTCTAGACACATGCAAACAACAAAAAACAGTGGGAAATTGCAGCATAAGATATTCACCACCAAGCCAAATGTTCCTCCACGTATCAATACAAGAGTCATCATCTAGCTTGCAGGATACGAAATTCCCAAACCAATTAACCAGCCACGAAGAGTCTAGCATTAATCATTTTACATCACCATACTTGAACTCTATAAAGGGGTATCAAATCGTGTCTGTCTCTTGAATCGAAACGAAGACATGTCAAAGCAATGATGATCTATGAAAGGGTTAATGACATAAATTTACATCACTTTTAGCTTTTCGGTAATAGAGAAATGAATGGAAGTGAAAAACTATCACATAGTTCTATAATTTTCGAGCTCAATTTAGATATGCACTCATATATTTTGATTATCAATTTGAATCTTTTATACACAATTTTCATATGTTATTTAAGTATGATGTATAAATAAATATTTATATATTGGTGTCTGTGACTTATGTTTTTGACATCAGCAGTATCGACGTGTCCATCGTGTCATATTATTCCTCTTCACCAATAAATAATTTTTATGCTAAAGTTTAACTCTATAACTTCAATATACACACACAATAGATAGATTATGGAATTATCCTGTTGTATAGTCCTGCTCTTTTGTTAGTCTGCATTGTGTTGTTCTTGCTTTAGAGTGTGTAATATATGAATTTGTAACCTCACAGTTTGATATATTTCAGAGTTACTGTTAAGCCTCATCTGTCTCAAAAATATATATGATGTTCCTTTTATGTTTCTAAACACACACCAACTTTGGTTGATTATTATACCTTTTACTTTTAGACTGTTTAGCATGACATTCTTTTAATGTACATTTATTTACCAACATGCCTAACATTTATTATCAGGATTGTACATCAATAATGTATACATAAATTATACAAAAATTAAATTTAGTGCACCATAAAAAAAGCATTTACATTTAATACTATACGTCTATGTTTTTATTTACTAACTGTACACTATATTTCATTCTAAACACATTTTTATACATTGAATATATTTTTATTTAGTTATTATATATTATATTTCCTTTTACATATATTTTTTTATTGCATATTTTTTCCAGCACTTTTCAATTAGTTTCACATATTTTTTTAACATATTTATTTTCTTAATTAACATCTCTTTAATTAATTATAAATTTTTTAAATTAATTTTCAAATTTTTATTTATCATAATAATATTTTTACAATATTTTCTACATCTTTTTAATTACTTAAAATTTTTGTTAATTACAATTTTTTTCTATTTAATAAGAATAATATTTTAAACAAATACGCATAACACGACGGACGTCTGTGCAACCGCACGTATATCCCACTAATATTAGCTTTAAGAGTGGTTGTAATCAGTTTAAAAAAAAACAACTCTTTTTTAGATTTGATTTATGTCGCAAACATCTCTAATTTTAATAATATTTATTTTTATTTAAAAATAAAATACATTGAAACAATTTTTATTTAAATGCAAGAGCTTTTATGTAACAAAAAATTAAAATCGAACATTAATTTTTTAATGATAAAGTAGTCTTACACTATCAGTAAATTATAATCGTTAAATTTTTATAGATGTTTGATTTTTTCTTTAATTATATATAAAGTATTATTTGTAAGTGATTCTTATGTACTAATCGTCTAAAATATTTTATACTGAGAGTATATATTTTTTCATCCCATAATGAGTGACTCATTTAAAATAATATAGTATCTCAAATTAAATAATTTATTTCAATTTTCAATAAAAAAATTTCAATTCTATTCTCTAATTAATAAAAATTTCATCATTCCCAATATAATAAATATACTATGATAAAAATATTATTTTCTTACTTTTATATACTTTTCTTAATATATAAATAATAAACTGAATTACTCATTAAAGTAACAAAAGTAACAATTACTCTCATTTATAAAATATCTTCATTTTTATTTTATTTTTTGTATTTCCAATAAACATTTATTAGTCATAGAGAATAATTTATACAACATGTACACCTGATTGTAACAATAACCTTTGGTATGTACCTAAAAAAATAACAATAACCTTTGGCCGATTAGGGAAGATTCACGACTAATGTGGATCAGAAAACACTTTAGATTTCAGCAGATATTATAGTTGACTCAAATAAACTTTATAAACAGATTTCTTGTGACAGAGAAAAAAGGTATACCCAACTTAAAGATCAACTTACCGGCCTGAAAATATTAGACTGTTAGGGATTGGTTTTAGTCATATATGATTGAAAAACTATGAATGATTATTAAGGTTCCAACTCTAATTAAGAACATAACTTTATTGAATACAATCAATGAAAAGTTTATGATAATACATCTCAAACTTATTAATTGAATGTAACTGTATGTCCCATACATAGTAACTGTATTCAACCAGTTGCACCTCCATTAGTCCTCATACTAAACAACTCCATCGATGAAACGTCCTTCTCCTTCTCCTTCTCCTTCATCGTTCTCCCTTTCTCTTCCAACATCTTAACATACATTCCATAAACATAAGAACAAAATCCCCACAAACACAAAACGGTTGAAACAGCTTTAAAACCACCAAATGAATCTTTATAAACCAAAACACCACCCAACACATTCATAGACAACAATGCAGTCATACAAATCCCACCAGTTAATGAAGATGTCAAAAACACCATCCCAGCAGTTCCCATGAAACAAAACTGCCACGTCACCACATTCGCCATTACCGTCGCCCAATAAACTCTACTGCCCTTATCAAACTCTTCTTCACTTTCTCTCTTCATCTCAGAAAAACCACCGTCGAACGCCATTCCCACCGTCGCTAAAACCGTCGCTGCAATCTCCATTATAAGCTGCATTTCCATCACCATTTCGTAACTATAAACCTTTTTGTAAACCTTCTCCATCACCGGTAAATAAAGTGCAAATAACAACCCTGCACCTAGGGTGCAAAAGAATCCAATAAAGTATTCTTTTTTCGTTAGCCCTTCTGGTTTTTCGCTACTGGAGTTCAGTGCAAGAATGATTGAACTTAGGGTTAAGAGAATAACACAATTGAGATTTGAAAAAGTGATTTTTTGTTTCACTATAATAGCCGAGAGAATGAGATTGAAAACAAGCTGTGAAGATAACAAAAGTGCTGAAGTTGAAACTGGGAGATAAGCAACACCCCATGAGATTAAAAGATTGTTCAACCCTAACATGATACCGACGAAAATCGATAAAGTTAGCATTTTTGAAGTGAAATCAGTAAAGGGTGTTCTTTTGGTGGAATTGAGAAGATAAGGTAGAAAAATTGGGATGATTAAGAGAGGGAAACCAGCACATTGAACCCAAGTTGAGACCCATTTGCTAGAACCTTTGTGGATGAAATAGTATTTTGAGAGTAAACTTGATGAGATGGAACCAACAAAGAGTAAAAGGTAGTTGATTATCAAAAGGGGCATGTACCTTTTGTTTGTGAATGCTTTTTCATCTGAATGCATGTGATTATTGTTGTTGTTGTTCATGGGTGATGGTTGGTTTTGAGGTTGTTGTGTTTCTTCTTGAAGATCAATGGCTTCTATGACAATTGTGTCGTTTTCATCGGTAGGGTTCATGATGATAGATTGATGACGATGATGATGATAAAGTGGTGGGGTTTGTGATTTTTGCTCCATGGATGAAAGTGCAAAATGGAAAGAGATAGAGAGAGATTTGATTAGAACAAAATTTATGTTGGATAATGACAAGGCTATGCAATGTAGTACTAAGATATGGTTTTTATATTAGATTTTAAATTTAATACTTTACTTTAAAAAAGTTATTTTCCTTTAAAGAATAAAACAAAGAAAATGTTTAATGATTTCGGATCAAGTTTCCTTTAGAAGAAAAAACTCCCATAGATTTATGCATTCAGGCGGTTTCATTTGTCTGTTTTTAAATAGGTAAATCGAATTCAAATTAATTTTATCAAAAAACATAATAAAATTTATAAAATATTATTTTAAATTATTTTGATAAAATCTTTTAAATAATTTTTTTTAAGAATTAAAAGATAATGCATTAATATTGTAAAAATTTTTACACTGTCATTTAATAGAAAATAAACATTTTATTATATCATTAAAAAAATTAAAATAAAAAAATGACTTAATTAGATATATGATTGTGATTTGTTGATAATGTAAAATTATATTACATTATTTGTATATCAACCATTTTCTATTTTTTTTTTAAAGTATATGCAAATAAATAAGTTTAAATTTATTTCAGTTTTTTATAAATATAATTTTTATAATTTTTTTGAAAAATAGATATAATTTTTTTTAAGAAAAGCTTCAAATGAAAAGTTAGGTTTAAATAATTATTTAAAAAAAATATTTTAGATATTTCATATTTTTTTTATAAAAGTTAATTTTGAGATTTTTTTTAATAAAAAATTGTAATAATAACTAGATTTTAATATTTAATAATATATATTTATATTTGAATATCAAAATTAGTTTTTTTAATTAAAAAAATTAATATTTTAAATAACATTTTTATAAAAGTTAATTTTAAAAATACAAAAAAAAAAATGTTTTTTAAAACTAAAACAAACAGACACCTAAAATAAGGATAACTTATAATTTTCTATATTTAATTTCTGAATTTAATATTATATATTGTACTAACTATAATTTCCAAATTTATTTATTTAATATCATTTATCTACCAATCAACTATTTTTGTAATTTTTATATTTTCTTATTTACTTATTTATTTAATTATATTTAATTATTCAATATGTTTATATACTATTATGTACCCGCCAACTGCAAATTTTCATATTTTATTACCTTTGATATAGTTTTTTATATTCCTTTTTTATTTAATATTATATACTTCCCTAACTATCATTTCTTATATTTATTTATATAATCTTTGTTTTGGATTGGGTCTGTCCTCAGCCCAATTTCCAATGAGGTCCAATTCAAGTGTGTCAATTTACACCATTTATCGGTTCTATTCTCGAATACGGCGGGGAACTACCACCTTTTTCCCACGAGGAGACAATCTCACCACACGGGGACAACACTCCGAGTAGACTAAGGACGGTCACCTTCGATCATGAAGACTTCGAGGACACCCCGACTAGCTCGTCGGCCAAGACGGGTCCCCTCACTCGACCTCGCGTATGGCGGGGACCACTCACAATGGGCAGATGCTTCTCCCGAGCATCCTCCTCGTAGGGCTGACCACCAACGTCTCCGCATATCACAGAGTATTCGTGGTCCCAGAAAGATCGCATCCATATCCTCCTGACCTTGCGGAGGACGTCATCCAGGTAGGGGACCACGTGCGGGTCTCCACTACTCACGTAGGACCTGACAGTCTCTATGTTGGGCCTACTTGACCAGCCCAATATAGAGATCTTGGCCCAACGGTGAGGGCTATAAATACCCTCTTCGAGAGGTTCGGGTATTCAACACTTTCTTACTCTCACGCTTGCTTGCTCATTCCGCAACTTACTTTGGCATCAGAGTGTCTTGCAGGGATCCCCCACCTCACTCAACTTCTGCTCGAGCTAGCTGTGACGGTCCATTCTGATCAGGTACCATCAGTGGCGCCGTCTATGGGAAACTTTCTTCCCCGTCTTCCGTTTACTCAAGACTAAAGCTAAATCACTCTTCTGACTGTCATGGCTGGTCAAACAGCAGAAAACAACATGAACGTTTGCATCACCGACATCAATAACAATGTCGCCGAAAATAATGCTGACATCGACAACGTTGGTACTACTGGCCACAACACGGCCCCACCGTTAATATGCCCGGTCCTTCAGACTATAGAGATGGAGCAACTGCCTCGTCGTCATCACTATCTCGACGACTTGAAGACGATCGGCCACCTCCTCAAAACTACCAACCCAACCAGTTCCAGGAGGTCCCCGTTCCCGCTGGAGCAAACGCCACAACCAGGGCACTGTTCGTGGCGATAAACCAAACAAATTATCTGATATTTTCTCAAGGAGAGAGATTGAGGGCGCTCGAAGATGCTCGGAGAACCCCCAGAATACATATGAAGCCTCATTCTCCTCCTCCTCGCCAAGTAGAGGAACGTCCCCAATCTCCCCCACGGAGACGTAGGAGGGACGCCTCTCGAAGTCCCTCTCCCCGACCAATTGGGCGACGCCCCGCATTGGAGAGGGACCAGCCCGTTGACACGGGGAGACACGATCATATCCCCTCGCGTCAAGAGCAAAGACCCCCCGGAGACAGGAACAAAGGAAATAACGAACAACTGTATTGCCCGAGGAACGCTCCGCGCGATCAGGGCCATCATCATAACCACCACTACCACATATCTCCTTCTCACTCCCCTGACAAGAGTGACGAAGATGACCCCCCGCACTCCCTTGTCACAAGGGATTATGGAGGCACCCATCCCCCCGAACACGGAGAATCCTCCCCATCTGAAGGAGTACGACGACATCGCCGACCCAGTCGACCATATAGACGGGTTTGAGGCAATGATGCATTATCATAATATCGGGGGACCAATCAAATGTCGGTTGTTCCCCACGACTTTGAGGAAAGTTGCGATGGATTGGTACAAGAGTCTTGCCCCGGGGTCAATCACCTCCTGGAAAAATTTAAAAAACCAATTCATCAGTTCATTTACTGCTTCACGTTGACACCCAAAGACTGAAGCAGCCCTCGAGGCTATCGTCCAGAGACACGACGAGAACCTGGGGGAATTTATTGATCGGTTCAATCGGGAGGCCATCCAGGTCCCCTGCACCGATCATATGAAGAGATACCTACTCGAGAGGGGACTCCTCCCAGGTACGGAATTCAGAAAGGTCGTTGACATTAAACCACCCCGGACATTCGATGTCCTCCTCGAGAAAGCCAGAGCATACATGGACTACGAGGAGAGAGAAGCGGCCAAAAGAGCCCGGGACCCCAGGAATCATGATTCAACCAGCAATCAGCGACAACAGGACTCCGGCCCTCCTCGACGAACTAGCGAGAAGAGGAGGGATGATAAAACCGGAGACCCTCGTGAGAAAAGAGGAACCTTGGGGCAGTTTACTAACTACACTCTGCTAACGACTTCCTGCGAGCGCATTTTGGCAGAGTGTGAGAACACATATTTCAAGGACGGCAACGTCAAGCGTCCTCGCTCTGCTCCTGCTAAGCCCGAGGCAGATCGGAGCAAATACTGCCAATATCATCGAAGCCATGGACACTTGACTGAAGATTGTGTCCATCTCAAGGATGCTATTGAGACCCTCATCAAAGGGGGAAGACTCGGGAATATTGGCACGGCGACGCCCCTCGTCGAGATGCCCGCGACACGAAAGAGATAGAGGAGGATGCTTGACCATCTGACGAGTCGGTCCCCATCCATACCGCATTCTCCGTTACGAGACTGGAGGACTTCTACGTCCCCGAGCATACTGAAGAGCCTTTGTCCATGCACAACAGGTGAGAAAGCTTCCCCTCTGCCATGGTCATAAATGGTGGAGGATTTAATGACATAACTATAAATTCAGTGAAGTGGAAGTTGGGCGAGCAAGTCGACGCGGCCCCCTCGCAAACGGTGACTTTCGAGAGGGTTAAGGGAAGATCAGAGCCAATTACCTTTTACCTCGAGGAGTTTCCCGGAGGGGCCTCCAATTCAGCCATCCCTCTTCTGATCAGGGCGAGAATGGCTAACTTTGATGTTCATCGCGTCTTGATCGACGAGGGATGATCTGTCGACGTGATGTACAGCCAGCTCTTCAGAACCTTGCAGCTCGACGACTCTCACCTTTCACCATACATGGGGTTCGATCTGCAGGGCTTTAACGGATCGACCTTCAAGCCATGGGGGTACGTGGAGCTCATGGTCACCTTAAGAAAAGATACCGCCACCAGGAAAATCAAGGTGCGCTTCCTGGTCATCGACTTCCCATCTCTCTACAACTGCATCCTAGGGAAACCGACACTAGCAGAGTTGATCGTGGTACCCTCCACCGTCCATCTGAAGATGAAGTTCTACATAAAAAGGGCACGTGTCGCCACCATCCAAGGAGACCTAGCAGCTGCCCGAAGATGCTTCAATGCGACATCCAAGGGACAAAGCACGGTCGACACTGGAGCACGACCCGCCAAGAGAGATGCAACAGTGCGACCAGAGCCACAACAGTCAGAGCCACAACCCATCAAGGAAGACGTACAAAGTGCTCCTTCAAAGTTCGACTCAATCTCGTTGGACATCCGCTTCGACCAAGACGAAGCACTCAACGGCGAGCAGGGGCTCCTTCGACCAATTCCGAATGGGGACTTTGAGCTCGTCCCTCTCGGTGAAGACCCGAACAAAGGGGTGAAGATCGACATGAGACTCCCCGACCTGGCGAGGAAACAAATCAAGGCTTGCTTGAGGGAGAATGCAGATCTGTTTTCATGGAGCGCTGTGGAGATGCCCGGTCTTGACCCCGAGGTCGCCTATCACCAACTCGCCATTGATCCATCCGCTAGGGCAGTAGTACAACGTAGATGTAGGCAGTCCCCTGAGAAAACGGAGGCTGCTGAAAAAGCTGTAAAAGACCTCCTAGAGGCAAATTTTATTTCTGAAGCCCGATATTCAACCTAGCTGTCAAATGTTGTACTTGTTAAAAAGAATAATGGAAAATGGCGTATGTGTGTTGACTATATCCACCTTAACCGGGCATGCCCTAAAGATGCATTCCCCTTGCCTAATATTGACATGCTGGTCAACAACTCAGCCGACTATAAAATTTTATCTTTCATGGACGCCTATTCGGGCTATAACCAAATCTCAATGGAAATGAGCGACAAACATTGCACTGCATTCATGACCATCTCAGGCAATTATTACTACAACGTAATGCCCTTCGGTCTGAAAAACGTAGGTGCAACATACCAGCGGATAACGAACAAAGTCTTCTGCAACGAGATTGAAGACATGCTCGAGGTATGCATAGACAACATGATCGTCAAGTCTCGAGTAGACATCGACCATGCTGCGCATCTCAGAAAAGTCTTTGCCCGAGCAAGGCAATGTAGAATGAGGTTCAACCCTGAGAAATGCACCTTCGTGGTTAAGACGGGAAAGGTCCTCGATTTTTACTTAACAGAACGAGGAATCGAAGCCAACCCCGACAAATTTTAGGCGTTTTCTGACCTCCCTACACCTAATTCAAAAAAATCTATACAAGTCCTAAACGGTATGCTCGCTTTGCTTTCCCGTTTCGTCGCGAAATCCGCTCAACAAGCCCTTCCATTTTTCAAACTCATGCGCAAGGAGGCAGCTTTCGAGTGGGCTAAGGAATGTGAGCGAGCCCTCCTCCATCTCAAGCAGAGCCTTTCACAGCCGCCCGTACTATCACGACCACTGGATGGGGAGACGTTATTCCTATATTTGGCCATCTCCTTCGAGGTCGTCAGTGCAACCCTCATTCACGAGACTCCTGATGGTCAAAACCCGTGTATTTCATGAGCAAAGCGCTTCAGGGACCCGAGGTCACATACCAACAGATCGAGAAGGTGACTTTGGCCATCGTCAATGTAGCGAGAAGGCTCAGACACTATTTCCTCGCACACACAATCGTCGTACAAACATACCAGCCCGTGAGGTAGCTCTTAGACCGACCAGACATGGTAGGTCGAATGCTAAAATGGTCCTTGGAGCTTTCAGAATTTGACATCCTGTATGAAAGCAGTAAGTCCCTAAAGGCCTAAGCTCTGGCCGACTTTGTCGCAGAGATGACCGCTCATAAACCCCCCCCCCCCCCCCCCCCCCCCCCCCCCCCCCCCCCCCGCAGGGAAGGAGCACAAGTGGACCATCTTTGTGGACGGAGCGTCCAGCTCGACTGGGAGTGAAGAATGAATCCTCCTTGAAAACGAGGAATGCTTTTTGGTCAAACACTCTCTCACTCTCTCCTTTCTGACCTTAAACAATCAGGCAGAATACAAGGCTCTGCTCGCAGGTCTAAGACTGGCCGAGGATTTGGGTGCTCGTGAGATACAAATTTTCACTGATTCCCAACTTGTCGCGTCTCAAGTTCAAGGGGGATGTCAGGCTAAGAACAACATCCTCATTGAATATTTGACCTTGGTCAAAGAACATATGAAAAAGTTCGACCGAGCAGAAATCACACACGTACCACGCGAACATAACACACGAGCCGATATACTTTTAAAGCTCGCGAGCACGAAAAAGAAGGGCGGAAACAAGTTAGTCATACAAGAATACCTGTCTCTCCCGAGCATTGAAAGGTCCACGGCTTTACTCGAGGTGAATGCCATCGGGGATAGCTCATGCTGGATGACCCAGGTGTTCAACTTTCTAACAAAAGGGGAACTTCCGCTAGACCAAAGGGAGGAAGCCATTACCAAATGACGGGCATGCTTGTATGTGGTTCTCGAACACAAACTTTACTATTGGGGATTCTCCATCCCACTCCTTAAATGTGTCGAAGAGTCTGCAATCCATGAGATACTGCGGGAAATCCACGAGGGAATCAACGCCCAACACATGGGCGGAAGATCCCTAGAACAAAAGGCACCGCGAGTAGGGTACTATTGGCCGACCATGTAACAGGACGCCAAGGAGCATGTCAAGAAATGTGACAAGTTCCAGAGGCATACGGACATGCACCTCGCACCCCTACACGAAATCATAACATTATCCTCCCCGTGGCCATTCGCATGGTGGGGAATGGATATCCTATGACCTTTCATGCAAAGAGCCTATCAAAACAAGTTCCTTATTGTAGTCGTCGACTACTTCACGAAATGGGTAGAAGCCTAAGCTCTGGCTAAAATCAAGTCACACAACATCCTCCATTTCTACAAGCGAAACATACTTTCCCAGTTCAGAATACCGTGAGCACTCGTCACCAACAATGGGACACAGTTCACCGATCAAAATTTCCAAAACTTCGTCGCTAGACTCGGCACCAAACATCATTTCACCTCGGTCGAACACCCCTAAACTAACGGGAAAGCCAAGGCTATAAATAGAGTCATCCTGCGAGGACTCAAATGCAGGTTGGGCAAAGCTAAGAGGGGATGGGTCAAAGAGCTTCACAGCGTCCTATGGGCCTATCGAACAATGCCCCATTTGAAGACTGGCGAGACGTCATTCCGAATGACCTATGGCACCGAGGCCGTCATCCCGATATTAAATCATGGAGCCATCTAGGAGAACTGAAATTCCCCTCGATGAGTGAAGCTACCGACAGAAAACACAGAGCCGCCACCGAACTTTATTTATCCCGAAGGAAGGGGAAATATCGATAAAACCACAAGGGAATGGATAAGATGGTCTTGCGACCAAGAGAAAGGGTAAGGGAGTCAGTTATGCAAGGGGAAGGTATTAGCACCCCTCACATCCGTTGTACTCAACGGGATCCATTTTGTTTGCTTGTCTTAAAGGGTGTATTTATCTACAACTATGCTTGCTTAAGGGGAAATGAATGGTTTTTTATTATTGCGTTCGTGAGGGTTTCGCGACCCTTTGCCTACGTATCCAATAAAGGAATCAGAACACCGTAGTTCCTCTAAAAAAGGGTTTGTTTGTTTGTGTTTTTTAGTGGGCGACGTTAACGCACACATTCTAGCAATAGGCACGACGGATATCACGGTAGAACGGAGATAACATGCCCTTGGGGGGAGTTTTGATTTGTTGAGTGTTTTTTGCATGTTTTAAAATAAATTCAAGTAATGATTAAAAGTGTTTTTGGATTTTTGATTTGTGACAGTTGAGTTTTAATTACAAAAGAAAAAGGTTAAGAGGGAAACTGAAAATCTAATTGTATGTTATGTACAAGTGGACTAAAAGTCTATTTTGACATAAGGCGATAGGAACGGGGTTTAATCGCCTCATGGAGCTACCTGAGGTATGGTTTCAAGGTTTGAACAAATAAGGAAACTTAAATGAATAAATAAAGAGAGAGGGTGGTACTAAGTAGAACATGGGGAGGGGTAAGAATTTAAATCATATTTAACTATTACAACCATATCGAAATATACAATGCAAGAAATAAAAGAAATGATTTGTTTTGTTTTTGTTTTGAAAAAAGGTTTTTTTTTCTGTTTTAATAAAATAAAAGAAAAAATAATTAGTTAGTGAAAGAAAATGTTTTTTTATGTCTTTTTTATAAAAAAAAATAAAAATAGTACTGATAATAAAATAAAAGAGAAAAAAAGGAAAGATAAAGAGAAATAGGATCAGCATGTTGCTGAAAGAAAAACGAAAGGGATCAGAAGTTCTGAAGCCAGGCGCGTGACTCAGAAAGGAACGTCAATTGAATCAGAAGTTCTGAAGCCAGGCGCGTGACTCAGAAAGGAACGTCAATTGAATCAGAAGTTCTGGATTTGTACGCTCTAAGATCCTGCAAGAAATGTTAGAGGGAAAACACAAATTCTGGGTGGTATTTCGACAGTGGGCCACAAGTCAGAAGTTCTGTATTACACTAAAAAAGTAAGTAAACTTCAGAAGTTTAGTGTATTGTCAGCATGTGAAAATCAGAAACTCTGAGTGTTTGAAAATAGTGAATGAAAACATCAGAAGTTCTGTGTATTTGACATGTGAGGAGAACTCAGAAGTTCTGTGTTGTGTTAGAACAGTGAGTGAATCAGAAGTTCTGTGTTGTGTTAAAACAATGAGTGAATCAGAAGTTCTGTGTTGGGTTAAAACAGTCAGAAAACCTAGAAATTATGTGCGTGTTAAAACAGTAAGAAAGCCTAGAAGTTCTGTGTGTGCTGAAATAGTGAGAACAAAATCTAGAAGTTATGATGTTGTGCTAACAGTGAGAAAAAATCTAGAAGTTCTGATATTGTGCTAAATCAATGAGAAAAAATCTAGAAGTTCTGATATTGTTCTAAATCAATGAGAAAAAATCTAGAAGTTCTAATACTGTGCTAAATTAGTGAAAAAATCCAGAAGTTCTGATACTGTGCTAAATCAGTGAAAAAAATCCAGAAGTTCTGATATTGTGCTAAATCAGTGAAAAAAATCTAGAAGTTCTAATACTGTGCTAAATCAGTGAAAAAATCCAGAAGTTCTAATGCTGTGCTAACAATGAGAAAAAATCTAGAAGTTCTAATACTGTGTCAAAACAGTGGGGAAGAAAACTCAGAAGTTCTGCGTGCTTAAACAGTGAGAAAATCTTAGAAGTTCCGTGTGTTAAAATGATGAGTGAAAAAAACAGAAGTTATGTATTACGCCTCATTTCCTCCCTTACATTAGTCAGAATATCTATAACTTGTTCAGATCTTAATAACAGCAAATCATAAGGATAAAAGCATGACAATTTGTAGAAGTTTTAATCCTAATTCCGAGCCTAGCATTATTCTAGAAGTTCTGATCCACAGTTTTTTCTACTTATGCAATGATATGGGAAGCATCAACATCATAGTATTTACATGTTAAATGATGTTCTGAATGAGAGTTTCAAAGTTAGAATGACTTACCTTGAACCTGAAGTGTGGGTTTAGGATTTGAGCTAATGCCTTTGAATGTTACGGGGTTTGCACGAACAGGACACAACAATGTTAAGTTCTTTGTTTCAAAGGCAAAAAAAAAGGTTTTTGATTTTGAAAATTCTAAGTTTATGAGTGTTTGAGTGTTTCTTTTTTTTCTCTCTCTCTTTTTTCGTGTATTTGATAATCCTCTCTTCAAAAGCCAGCCTCTCCTTCACAGCCCAGCCCTTTGAACGTGTGATGGAACAAACTATTTATAGATGGATTTGTTATGGTTTTTGGGGGGAAAACAAATGAGTTTTAAACACTTTTGGCATACTGTTCCTTTGATTTTTAATCACAGTTTTGATTATGCTAATTTGATGCAATTATGGGGTTTGAGAAAAACGCAGGCGTGGACTGGATCAGCAGCACCTTGGAGTGTTGTGGCAGCTGGTTTGGCAGTTTTATGTAGGTTTGGGCAGTGAAGTGCAGGTTTCACAGAGCTGGTTTTGTGGGGCTTGATGATGTTCTGAATGGAAAGCAGAACATAGCCTTTATGTGCTGAAGAATGAAACTCTGAGGAGTCATGTTCTGATCAAAGAACAAAGCCTCCATATGTTCTGACTGAAGCGTGGAACATAACCTCCATATGCTGAGGATTTATGTTCTGACCAAAGAACACAACCTCCATATGTTCTGACTGGATAGCCATGTTCTGAACCGTCCTTGCAAATTCTGATTGTACTCGCGTGGAATTTGGCCCAGAAGTTCTGAAATCTCTTACCACTTAGAAAATTTTCCAAGTATTTAAAAAAATGATTTATTTCTTTTCTCAAAGTAGTTTCTGATTTTTGACTTCTTGATGAACCAATTCCTGTCTTGATGAAATATAATGGTTGAAACTTGATTTTTACCAAAAGTCAAAGTTTGACTTTTTAGAGTGCATTTGACCATTTTGCCCTTGTGAATGACTTTCTTGGAAAATTGTGATTCAAGACTTGAAACTTGATGACAAAAACTTCACGATATCCCAAAAATCCATCACACGATCCACTAATCGAGAACCAGATGTGTTTCCCATTTACCTGATAAGAGAACTTCAAAACATAATTATTACATTAGAATTAGTCTATGCAAAATCACCACTTCACAACTTTAAACAACATCAATTACAACAAAACATCAACGAAACATAATAATTAATTCATCAACACGACAACTCAATATGCAACATGAAATGAAACTTGTTACTATGCATATGCATGTGGTACCAATGGAGTATAACTCCCATCTTAAAAACGGAGCAGAACTCCAACTTAAAAATGTAGCAGAACTCCCAACTTAATAATTTCCAATTAATAGAGGCATCAACAGGCATAAGCCTTCACCGCAGTTTGCCAGTCCAGGCCGTCGCAAAATATGCAAATGTATGTGACTCAATGAATGCACTATCACATACTCACAACAATCATCTTTCATCGCAAGGCATAAGCCTATATCACCATTATTACCAGTAAATAGAGGTAATTCATCGTCATTTAAAATTCCCTGCAACTTCGCATTATCAACATGATTCACAACAATAATCATAACAACACAACAACACAACAACATTGGCATAATCCTACAACTTAATAATAATTCAACATAAATCAATGTTGACCATAAGCCTACAACTTCAACAACAATTCAACATAAATCAACATAAATCAACGTTAGCCATAAGCCTACAAATTCAATTTTTTTTAACATAAATCAACGTTGGCCATAAGCCTACAACTTAATATCTACCCATAATTAGAGGTATCTCAACATAAATCATCAACCTGTAATTCTCAATTCAGAATAACTTATACAACACACTGTGACAACCAATTCAACACAAACGGGCAATAGAAGGGAAACTACGTGCCCCTCGATATACACAGCAACTAAGACCGAATAATAATTGACCTAATACTCATCGACGTGCACAGAAATAGAAGAATAACAACTACTTATGTTCCTCGGCATAACCTGCAACTTCATTCTGCTCGACAACAATATCGTGCTCCTTGGAACGCCTTGTAGCCTAATGCCGCTCGACATCCAACACATATTTCCCGACACACTTTGCAGCCTAAACGCTGCTTGACACCTAACACCATCAGAATCCTCCTTGACCACTAACTCCGGTCAATAGCATGATACAATACAACGTCAAAACGACCCCATCATATAACCCATAATTTCTGGACAACTGCTCGGAATACCACAACAACGGGCAAACATATTTCTTATAAACAAATTCATTAATCATACAAGACAGTCACGCGAAAACCTTTCTAAAACGACCACAACTACAATCCCTAATTTCCTGCGAACTGCTCGGAATACCACAACATCATAATGACCACAACACTCATTGATAAACTACACTAACCTAATCATTGATTCTATTGGGCAATTATACAGACCATTCGAAACGGCCTTAACATAACAACCGGGAAACTTCCTAAAACAGGTTCATTAAAATGTCGTACGATAACTCCCTAAACAACCCCAACATGAATAAACGGGAAACTTTGATAACAAATTCAGAAACATCAATACACATAGTTGTTGTACCCTAAATTTTCCCCTAACTTTTTCAGTCGCACTTTCATATCATATTTTATCATTCAGTCACAATCATTAATAAATAGCTTCATTCATCACATTTGCATCCTATCTTTAAGTTTGCTCTTGTGTTATTGACTAACTTCTAATCAAAATACAAAAAATATTTGTCTTTGTCTTTGCATATTTGTGTTTTGTAGGTACTGAGTCGAAGCATATGGAAAATAAGGTTTTCCAGTATTATTTTCCTAAAATCTCTATTTGCAAAGAAAAAGAATTAAATTTTTTTCATTTTTTTCACTGTACAATCAATTGCTCCTAGAGCGCAATCGATTGCACAAAGTGAATTTTGCGCAATTTTTGGAAAAATACACTGTGCAAATCAATTTTCACTATAGTGCAATCAATTGCACAGCGTGAAAAATTTGAAAAAAAACAGCATTTCAAGCTTGTCAAATTTTTGGCTCCAATTTGGCTCTAATTTTTGAAAGAATTATCATTAATTCAAATTTTGGCTCCAAGAATCAATTACCAAATTACCACTAATCCCAATCCTAAACTCTATAAATAGAGCCCTCATTTCACTCAAATTTCAAGCTTTTGATAGCCAAATCCACCTTGCTAAAAAATATCTCAATTCTCTCCATCTACCAAATTCACTCAAAGCTCCATTTTCAAAAAGTTAGTAAGCTTTGCATTGAAGCTTACTAATCTTTGAGATAAACCTTCATCCAAACACTTTTTCTTCATCAATTCTCTACATCCAAGCTTGGCAATTGATTCATGTGGTTGAATTGAAGCAAATTCTTGAAGTTGTGTTGATAATTCTCTAGATCTACCTTTGGTAAGTTAGATAATTCATCTTTCACAATATGATCTCTTGGTGATCTTCGGGATTGATTCATTGAGCATTGTTTTGTGATTCCATTGGTACTATTTTCTCATAATTTGATGGAATTTTCGTGCTCAATTGAATCCATGATCATAAGGTGTTTGATGGAAAGTTTGAACAAGAAATTGGCCTTTTAAAATGCTGTTTTTGCTGCATGTAACAATGTGCAATCGATTGCAGTAACTGTGCAATCGATTGCATAGAAGCAATTTTGCATAAATTTTTGAAAAATATACTGTGTAAATCGATTTACACAGTAATGCAATCGATTTACACAGGGACAAAATGTATTTTTTGCCTTATTTTAGGGCAGCTGTGATCCAAAATGATTTTTCTACTCACTCCTTTTGATTGTTGGTTTGGATTGCAATTTTAAATGTCCAATTTGTCTTTAAACTTAATGGACTTTGTGATGTAGATGAAGTTGGATAAATGTTCATCAATTCAAATATACCTAAGAGTGAATTATTTAATTCATTTTTAGTGCTTTGGATTAATGATATGTTTAGTGCTTTAATCCATCTAGAGGAGTGGTTGAATTTAAAGATGAAAGAATTTTGAAATGGTGATCCAAATTAGCTTATCATTCCCCTCCCTCTTCATCTTATCCCTTTCTTTTTTAATTGTGCTACATGTTAAGGGATGGTGATCTCTATATCATTTATCCAAACATGAAGTATATAGATTGCTATTGACCGACCTCAAAATAGGTGCGACTTCTACATAAGTCCACTTACGATTGCTTAACATAGCGCTAAATTTTGTCCCGATTCGGATAAATGATCATTCGTGGCCCAAACTTATGATTGCAAGCCCAAGTATGTTAATTTGATCTCTTTGATCGAATAACCTTGAGATTCATTGTGTGGAGGCTTTGGTTCTACCAATCCTCTAATGGATCTACAACACCTTTGGTCAACGCGGATCACTTAAACATCATTGATCATTACATGTTACTTTTTGAGGATTCCAAAATGGATGATATACTTGACAAAAAGAAAATGCAACTTGTTGTGTGAAGGCTTTGGTTCTACCAATCCTCTAATGAGTTCCAAATGCAAGTTTCAAGATGGTCATCCAACTAACCACTAACTACTAATAATTGACTTTACTTTATGCTTTTATTTTTTATGCTTTATGTACTATTTACTTTTTGCATTTACATTTCATGCTATTTTCATCTTTGCTCACTTGAGCATTTACTTTTATGTCATTTTTATTTTGCTCACTTGAGCTTTTATTTTCCTTTTGAAGACACTTAATAATCAACATGAACCATAAAAGACTTTAATGATACTTGGACTACTTGGTTACTATCCTTGGCATTATGGAGTGATGGACTTCTTGGACTTAGGAATAGAAACCTTGGCTTATATTGGAGACCTTGTGACCTTAATGGATATTTTGTCTGAATCTCTTGAGGTTTACCTCAAGACATTGGGTTGTTTGTTTGTTTTTTGTGCAGGTTATTGTGATTACATGCTTTGCTTGTAATCTGGAATTCACCTGTATACAGCCGTTACTCTGCCCAATATTTTCGAAGACTTAATACACTTGAAGTTTGGTCTTCTCAAGAGGTCTAGTATCTTTGCTTGCTTGGTTTCACTCCAAAGAATGGGAATTATATCTTGACTCATAATGTCAAGTATTGGCTTCGTGTTGGTTAGACGGTTCTCTTTCTTAGCTTTTACCTTACTCTTTAGGATAGTCCCTTCATCTCCTCCCATCTTCTTTAATTTTCAAAAACGTCTCATCTTCTTTCAAAATCTTCTTTGTTTTTAACATCAAACCGCTTTAACAATAAACCTCGACTTTGTCGAGTGCCTTTTCTTTTAAAACATCTTTTCTTTAAACAAACTTCAATTCATTTAATCATACTTTGACATTTCTTTCAAAATTAACAAAAACACTTCAACTCATTCAAACTCTTTTGTGCGCTCGAGCACTTTTACCATTCCAGAACTTTTTTCAAGATGAGACATGATTCATTGATATTCGAGCAACATTCTCTTATCCATATGGTTATAAAGGTGTCTACTTTTCCACTTGAGTACTAGAGGCGTTCTCAAACCCTCACTCTTGTTGACGCATGGTCCATCTTTCTTACACCTTGTGGGCGTTAGTTGAGATTTCTCTCCTAACAATGATGACTTGTCCCCTTGTTTAAAAACAATCAACAGACAAGTCTTTTCTAGCCGAACTACGGTGCTCTGACTTTCCCATTGCACAAGGGAGTACGTAGGCATTAAGTCTTATGACCCAAAGCGAGCAACAAAAATAATAAAAAACATTTCCTTTTCTTTTGTTTGCAAATAAACATTCATTCTTTTCCTTTAGCAAGTAAACCTCTACATAACACTCATTTTTTTAAAAGAAACTAAACAAAGTGGATCCTGCGGAGTACCATAGATGCTTAGGGTGCTAATACCTTCCCTTTTCATAACCGACCCCCGTACCTCGATCTCTGATCTTTTAGGTTTTGTTCGCTTTTTTTCCTATTTCCCTTTGGAAACAATAAAGTGCAGTGGAGACTTCATTGTGTTGAGATAAGTCAATTGATGACTTAATCTCAGATCTTTACCGCTACATATCCATTTCATATCATCACTATTGCAATCGAGCGCCCAAGAAAAAGTGTGCGACAGGAAAGTGGCGACTTCACTCGGGACGGATTTACCTATTGCTGGTCCATTCCTAAGTGGGTCAATCCTAGATTTGTTTGTTTATTTTCTATGAGTGTGTATATATTGTTTTACTTGCTGTTTATTACTTCCCATTATGCTGTATATATGTTTGTCTGGATTTTCATGGTTTTCAGGGGCTTGGTGATTTCTTATAAGTCTTCTACCCGGACTTTGGGAAAACTTAAGATAGGACGGGCGGTATAGTCATGTTAACTTTGAGGGAGTAATCCCAAAAAAGGAGACATGAGATCCCCCACTCAGTGGAGGCCCTTTTGACTGTAGTGTCTTTTACCGAGTAATCGGGAAGATGTACTGCTTTCGACCTGGGAGCCTACCGAAGCTGAGGACCGTAGATTACCTAACCCATCTTGGCCTTTTAGGTGTAGTGCGGAAGCTATGACAGAGTAATCCAGAAATAGTTGTCACGCGATACTACGCTCGGACGAGTCTTTCTTGAGAATATTAATAATTACCGAGTTAATCGGGATGTTGGTAATATCCGAAGGAAGGATGTAGACTCCGGGAACCTCTTAGAACCTTGTTCGGCAGGTGATAACCATTATTCCATACCTTATGGGTTGTACCTTTGACTCCAGGCTCGTGACTCTGAACCATGTGATCCTGTTACTGTGTAGTGAATTGCATAACATTGCATATCATTTGCATCCTCTGCATCATCCTGCATACATCCAGGTTGTTCAGGATCTTATTCCCAGTTGCTTCTTTCTTCCAGTTAATCGTCTACCGTCAAGCTGATTCCTCAACACAATTACGGGACTGGAGCTGCTGTCAAATTGAGAATGGAAAACCAAGAACAACACAACATGGAAGTCAGAATGGAAATCGATGAGTTAAAGTCAGGCATGGCTAAACTTACTGAGATGATGCAAGTCCTGATTTCCAGAGGAGAGCCACCTCAAAGGACTGTGATATCTGAAATCCCAACTATTGTTGTTGACACTCAACCTATCCAGCATACATCTACTACATGGCCAGAGTTTGGGTTACCTCAGAATTACTCTCCTCCTATTGCCATTACTTCAATGGTTGGCCAGTCATCCCGACCATTCTTTCAAGCTCCAGTTTTCACTGAACCTCAACCAATCGTTCATACTGCTTCTCGTCAACCCGCTGCACAAGCTGCTTTTGAGAACCCTCTCTTTGAGTACCATGCTGTCAGTCCTCGAAGTGTGAGTCAGGGAGACTTTGGTGAGTTGGAAGAATTCAAAGAACAATATTAGACTTTAGAGAAGAGACTCCGAGCTATGGAAGGAAATGAGTTCTTCAGTGTTGATGCTAATAACATGTGCCTAGTTTCTGATCTGGTTATGCCTGCAAAGTTCAAGACTCCTGAGTTTGAGAAATACCGGGGGCACACTTGTCCAAGAAGTCATTTGGTGATGTACTTTCGAAAGATGTCTGCTTACACCAAGAATGACAAGCTGCTTATCCATTGTTTCCAAGATAGTCTGAGTGGAGCTTCATTGAAATGGTATATGGGGCTTGAGAAAGGTCGTATCCAATGCTTCAAAGATCTTGTTGATGCTTTCATAAAGCAATACAAATACAACCTTGACATGGAACCTGATCGTCGCCAACTACAAAATATGTTTCAGAATGAGAAAGAATCTTTCAAGGAGTATGCTCAACGATGGAGAGAACTGGCATCTCAATTTGAACCACCTCTGGAAGAGAAAGAGTTAACTGAGTTGTTCATGGATACTTTGTCCCCCTTCTTTTGGGAGAATATGATTGGTAGTGTGTCGTCCAGCTTCACAGACCTGGTGACTATTGGTCAGAGATTAGAAGAAGGAATCAAGAACGGTAAAGTGTCTAAAGCTGCTGAATCTTCAAATGGTGCAAAGAAATACCCTGGGAAATTTCAGAAGAAGAAAGAGGTAGAAGCCAATGCTGTCTCGAATGAGAGAAGATGACCTCTCTGTAGGCCTCAATGCAATGATCAACCACAAGTAGCGGCCGTTACTCCTGCGGTTAATGCTCAACCAGTTCAGGTCCCTCAACGACAGAATTTTGCACAGAATCAGAATCAAAATAGGGCTCAATTTGATCCCATCCCTATGACATACACTGAATTGTATCCTGCATTGGTGCAGAAGGGCTTGATTACAACTAGGCCTTTGATTCCTCGAAATCCTCCTCCAGCCGGGTTCAGATCTGACCTTCACTGTGAGTTTCATTAGGGAGCTGCCGGTCATGATTTAGAGAGCTGCTATGCTTTGAAAGATAGAGTTCAAGAATTGGTGAAAGAAAATATTCTCACTTTCAAAGAGGCAGGTCCTAATGTTATCAACAATCCTTTGGAAAAACAAAGTGGCTAAAGACTAAGTCGGGGCACCCTCAAGTCACTTCCTAAAGCCAGTATTTCAGACAGGATAGCTCATCCTTGGTACCGATTAGTTACTAGGCCATCTTTCTTTATGTTTGCATTTTCCCTTGTTTATGTTGAAATTGTTGCTTTCAAATACTGCTTATACTTTCATGTTAAGTTTAATGAAATGAGCATTGCAATGTTTTGATTCAAATCATTTTCATTTACTGCTTTCAAATATATTTCTCTTATTTACTCCCTTTATCAAGATTTTGTTTATGCAAAGATTGGAGGGAGGATGATGAAAATGAAATACCCATAATTTTTGCTGGTATGCTTTCGAATAAAACTTGGCTGAGGATATATAGGAATTGTTTCAACTCCCAAACATCAGAGTAATAAGGAAGTTAATCCCTCGTTCACCCCTTTGAGCCTAGAAGTTGGAGTTTCTTTCTATACGAAAAAACCTGTAATCTTAACCTGGGGATGGGTAGTTCTGAGTTAATTTGACTGTGCATTCAATTACAAGAGAAATCGTGCAAGACACCTTTCAACAAAGGTCGCGATCAAGCTTTCCTTTGCACACAGCAAGAAGTGTCAAAGATGCTCTCAAACAAAAAATGAC
Organism: Vicia faba; assembly: GCA_948472305.1. NCBI lineage: Eukaryota > Viridiplantae > Streptophyta > Magnoliopsida > Fabales > Fabaceae > Vicia > Vicia faba. The sequence continues at coordinate 1,428,632,333 of OX451736.1, read as the reverse complement.
AAAGATGGTTCCCCGTAATCATTGAGAAAGGAAGTCATTATCTTTCCAAAAGAAAAATAAAATAAAAATAAAAATCAAAATAAAAATCCCGCTAAGTCAAAACCTCTGAAGGAGACTTAGGCAAAAAACGGGGGCATCCCGTTGACTGTAATTCTCAAATAAAACAGTTCAGGCAAAAAAAATCTGGGACATCCCGCTGATTGTAATCTCAAATGAAACAGTTCAAGAAAAAGTTGGGAATAACAAATTCAATCAGAAGAGGTCTTCAAATCCTCAAAATTCTCCACCAGAGTTGATAAAAGTCCTCAAAACAACAAAAAGATGTAAGAAGAAATGATTGTCATTCTCAAGAATCCTTTAGCTTCTGAGCCATCGTCATTGCTGCCATCAGTGCAATTCCAAAATCTCTTGGAACCTGAAATCATATTCTGAATTAACTGAATATAGGGCTGAAGAACATCATGAAGATTGGGTTGGGTACAAATAAACTTTGAGCCTTTATCCTTTATTTTTTAAACTGTGAACTAGACCACGTTACAACCCTCAAAAGACCTAATTGAAGCTAGGTTTCTTTTGAAAGCATACTACAGCAAGGTTACGTAAACTGACTCCTACGATCTTTTGCAAAAAAATTGTTTTGGTATCATACCTTTGCTTTCTCTTTCACTTTAAAAGTATAAACCACCGTGTTTTAACCAGTGATGCATTTTCTATACACCAACAACATCATTTCAAAAATGATTTTGAATTCAAAACTTTTGCATGAACTTTGCATTAAAATTACCATGTTTGAATAAACAATTTTGCTTGAAAACAAGCTTTCCTCATCAAGGAATTTCAAACAACTGAGAAACTTGGTCAGTGACCCTATCAAGGGCAAGTATCTTCCAGATCCAGTTGTGAATCAATTCAAGATTTGTTTCTTAGTGCGAGTTTTCTCAGAATTGGTTAGCCAGAAGATCATTTTCAAGACTCATACTGGGGAATTCCTTTCCAACAGTCATTTCAGAGCTGAAGCCATGATCAGTTTATCTTCAACAGTCAGCAATTCTGGGACAAATCCCCAAGCAACTCTCCATGTCTTTCCTCAGAAGATCATCAGTTCAATGCAGCTTACGAGTGTGACAAATTTGGGTTCAAGACATTTTCTTTCCAAGAAAATTTGGCAGAGTTCTCTGTGTTGAGGAATCAAACTTCCAATCTTACCTCCACAAAAGAGTCAAACTCCATTGTCATAAACGCCTGCATTACATGCATAAATCATTCACATATCATGCATAACAAAATTCATACATAATGCATAATAAGAGTGTTTCATCCTCATTTGCATTTCCTGAGGTCTTGTTGCAGTTGACATGTCACCTTGAGATCAAAGTCCAACTTACTTGGCACCTACCAAAGCAAACGCCAGTGCAGTTGTTTCTCTTTTTTCAACCAATGTTAATCTTGGGTATCATGTTTCCCCATGTTGTCCAAAGCCAGTATTGGATATTGTTACCTTTTTCTTCATTCAAAGCCAGTATTGAATGTCAAGATCTCTTTTTCCATCCAAAGCCAGTATTGGATGTTGTTACCTTTTTCTTCATTCAAAGCCAGTATTGAATGTCAAGATCTCTTTTTCCATACAAAGCCAGTATTGGATGTTGTTACCTTCTCCTTCATTCAAAGCCAGTATTGAATGTCACAATCTCTTTTTCCATCCAAAGCCAGTATTGGATGTTGTTACCTTTTCTGCCGTCCAAAGCCAGCATTGGACGCCTTGAGCTTTTCTCTCGTCTAAAGCCATTATTAGACGTTGAGTTTTACACTCATTCAAAGCCAGTATTGGATATTGTGATCTTTTCTCTCGTCTAAATCCAGTATTAGACGTTGAGTTTTCCCTTCATTCAAAACCAGTATTGGATGTCTTGTTTCTTTTCTGTCCAGCGTCTTTCCTGGACGACTCTGATGTAGCTTCAGATTTGGTCTTATCCCACATCTATGCTCTTCTAGATGCTTCTGATCGCCTTTTCCAGAGAGTTGCTCGCCTCATTCAATGCCATTCTTGGATGTTTCTGCCTGCCTTCTTAGGTTTTATCTCTTTTTTCCAAGTATTGCTGGTTACTCTTTGTCACCCTGACAGATATCCAGAAGTATCTTGTTGCTCCCTGTGATACGGTGGGAGAACTGACTAGGGTTTTGCGTTTGTTTTCGCAAATGTTTCGGTTGAGCAAGAGTCGCCACCGACTTTTTATTTTATCCTAAGGAAAGGTTTAAAAAGCACAGCAAAAACCTTTGAGATTTTTCTTGGGTTCGGGGAGTAGATTATAGAAAGGGAAGGTATTAGCACCCTTTCTATCCATGGTTATCCATGGGCTCTTAGGTACTTGCTTAGATCAACTTGCCTTGGTTTTAAATTGTTTGAAATGGTGCTTGGTGTGTGGTTTTTTGAAAATGCTTTGAAAAGATGCCTTGTATAGGCTACCCTTGTAACAATTCTTTACTCGAATGTTTTACAAAAGGTGTTTTGTCTTTAGAAAAGATGTTTCAAGGTTTTTTGAAAGTTGGTTTTGAAAGTGTTTGTGAAGTGGGTTTTGAAAATAGGCAAGTGTTTTCTTGACAAATTGACAAGTACTTAAGAGTTGTCTACCCTAAAATTTTCTCAAAGATTTTTTGTTATGTTTTAAACCTTTTGACAATTTTGTTCCACCATTGCATTTGGTGGACAATCTTGTATTAGGAGGTGAAAGGGACAAGCGAGGGTGATCGTTTTTTAGACCATAATTGCAATAGTGTTAAATGTCTTTGGGTAATTTTTCTTTAAAAGGGACTTGATCATTCACTTAGGCAACATTTTGAGGGACTATGATCATTTGATTGTTTGTTTTACCCAAAGAAGTTCAACATACAATATGGCCCAATTTATTTGAAGGCAACAAAGTGGAATACCCTAGGGGTGCAAGTGTGAAATGTGTTGTCCATTTTCATGCTTTTTTGTCTGGTATTAGGTCAAACTATTTTTTGTTCATTTTTATTCGCATACAAACCCTAACTCTAGCATAGTATATTTAGAAAGCGATAAAGTGCGAAATTTAAATTCCTACGCTATTACAGCACAATAATATGGGGAGGGGGGGTACAATGTCTCAAATGGGATATATTTAGACAAGAAATTAAACCTAACTATTACATCATTTTCTTTGAATATTTACAAGACAAATAATTGTATAATTAAATGGAAACTGAAATAAATATGCAAAAATATAAAAAAAGGGAATTTTTATATGTATGCAAAAAAGATATTATTTATGTGAAATAAAAAGAGAAATAACAAGGTATTATATTTTGGAGTATTTTCAAATTTAGGGCAAAACCCTAATTTTAATCAAAATGGATATTAATCAATTAATTCATATAATAATTATTATTTACATACAAAAATAAAATAAAATATAGTATATTTCTAAAAAGGGTATTTTTTAGTATTAAATATTAAAAACTAAAATATGTACATTTTTTGGTATTTTTATCCTAAGTATATTAATATATACCTATATATTTATATTATTTACAAAATGTGTATTATATATATTATTTAATAGTATTTAATATTTAAATAAAAAAAGTATTTTCCTATAAAATATTTTCAGGAAGAAAAAATAAGATAAAAATGTATAGAATATATTTGTTCTATTTTAATAGTTTAAACAAAAAAGTATATATTTATTTATTTATGTACAAACTAAAAGAAAAATCAAATAAATACCTAATAAAATCAACAATGGTGAGAAAAAATATTTTTAAATTTTTAATATGCTGAGAAAAAATAAATGAGCCAATCAAAAAAAGCAAAAGTAAAAAATATTAAAAAATGAATAAAATGGGCTCAGGGGGTGTAAAACAAAAAAAGTGGTGTGAATAAGAAAAACACTCAGGCCCAGCCCAAGAAGCCACTGTCTTCAACCTTCAGACAGAACCAGTTCAAAAAACGCGCGCCCTTCTTCTCAACTTCTAACTCCTGATTCCTGGCTTTTCAATGAAAACTCATAACATAAAAAATGTTCAGCATGAAGAGACGAATCCAACCATATGCAGAACTTGATCTAACTCTCTAAGATGAGGGAGAATTTCTTCTCCCCCAAATCCTAACCTAGATTTTCTGCCATTTTCAAACCTCAAATTCTCACGGCTCAAGCAAAAGAAATGAAAAGTAAAAACATGTACATGTTCAGTGGCATGAGTAGAACATTGTTTATTCACAAACTTAGAGCTAATGATGCTTGATAAGAGAGATAGAAGTTCACCAAGATACCTGTTCAGCTGAAGTTCTATCTGGCAATGAGGGAGCTTTCAGTGCAAGGTGATGATTGGAAAAGCTTCCTTGAGGTCCAGGGATGCTACTCCAATGTTTACTTTGTCTTGAAAGCTTTTGAATCGTGCTAGAGCACCTCACTTGCAAAACAAGAAACTGAAAATGGTGGAAGTGGTTAGAGGGATTACAGGTCGTGTTTCAAGTCATGGTTAGCTTGCATAGATGCTAGGGAATGTATGTGAACTGGTTTGGGCAAGAGAGCTTGAGGGAAATGGAAGATGGCACTCAAACTGCAGGCCTGACCCTGTTTTTGCAGTTTGAAGATGATTCTGAGATTGGGAGTGTATGAGAGGTGTTAGGGTCGTGCAATAGCTTGGTTGAGATGTCTTGAGTATGTTTTTCAAGTTCACTTAAGGGTTTGTAAGCTGATATGAGAGTTGGTTTGAGTTATGATGTGTTTCTTACACTTTAAGCAAGCAATGGTTACTTTGTGCCTCTAGCCTGTACAGGCCCTCATACTATGATGCATAATCCCTCCTTGATCAGTGTGATTAACACATAAACTTGTGCCAATTAGATATGGACTGTACTTCTTGGATTTGTAATTGGACATAAAGCTATCTTTTGCAAAAATAGAAAGAATGCTTTATCTATTTTGGGATAAATCCTTTATGCAATGCTAGAACACAAAGAACATGGCCTTGGCACAAAGAATATGCATTAAATTTATGATTGTTGGTTGGTTTAAGGACCTGTAATCAAGATATGCAAGCTGAGATTGAAATGCATAGTGTTATGAACATGTACATGGCCAAGAACAAAAGTGACTTTTTCCCATTTTGCAAAATTCGATTCTCCCTAGCCATGAGGTTGTTTGAGAAGTTCTTGGACATTTTGGAAAGCTTGGAATGTGTAATACAATCCATCTTTGAAGTGCAAGTTGAAAATCCAAGTGGAAGTGTATGGAAAATGGCCTTGAAGTTAGGTAGAAAACCTTGTCAAAATAGATTAAAATTTCACTAAGTTAAGAATGGTTTAGTGCCCTTATTCAAAAATTTGTAACTTGAGATACAAGCCTCAAATGGGAAAATTTTGTGAATCAAAGTTGTAGATTATGCAAAAAGCTACAACTTTCATGTTTTGACTTTTGTTTGAATCCAAATGGATCTTAGTGAAAAAGTGGGGCAAAGTTGGGAAAAAATTAGGGTTTTTTTTATAACTTAGAAAAATTCTAAGTTATGAAAAATTCTAATTTCTAACCCTAATTTGCATTTTGTGATTTCTTGGTGAACAAGTTTCATGATTTGGCATGTTTTGATGAAAAATGAATCTTGACTCTTGATTTTGACCAAAAAGTCAAAGTTTGACTTTTTAGTATACAGTCAAAATTGATCAATTGACTGGGAAATTCAACTGTCAATCTTGTGTACTTGGGATCTTTTGAGTTTGTTGAGCATGTCAAGATAATTCCATGGGGTCCTTGAATCCATATATGAGCTTGGTTTGCCATTGGCTAGGTCAAACAGTCAAAAATTGCCTTTGTGCAGTCAAAACCCTAAAAATGACCATTTTGCCCTTTTGGTGATCTGATCAAATTTCTTATGGAATTGTGATCCAAACTTGATCAAATGGTCCATATGAGTTAATAATGTTGATGTGGGTCAATTTTCATGAGGTTTGACTGTCAATTGGCCACAACTGACTTTTTCCCCAATACAGCTGATTTCTAGGTCAACTGTCCAATTGACTGAGCAAAACTTGGAATCAAAGCTTGAAACTTGGTATGGATAAACTTGGGAGTCCAATATGAAGCATGAAAGTCATATTAGGTACTTTAGGTCAAAACATCTTGGTGCAAACACAAACCCTAATCTGGGTCATCAGTGCAAGAAGAAGTCTTGAGCAGATGAAACCCTAACTGGATCTTGGGCTTCAAAGGTTTTGTGATGAGAAACCATTGAGAAATGGGAGGGCAAATTTTGGGGTACAACAGTTGCCCCTGTTCAATCTTCTTGAATCCGAAGAGTTAGATTGGCAAGTTTGCCTTTCGTGACTCGAGGGTTAAAAGGAGATTGGACACTAGAGTGCCCGGAAATTTGCACTCGTCAAAGCAATGAATGCGGGAATGGGCTTAGAGATTCCATTTGGAGATGGGCTTAGAGATGCCATCTGGAGGGGTGACAGAAACTTGTCGGGGATGGGCTTAAAGATGCCATCTGGAATGAGTATCAGGAAGGTGTCCATGCTTTGGACCATCTTCGAACTGGGGGTCTGAATAAGCAATAGATTGACATCCGTTGTTGGGAGGAATCCGTAAACTGTTTTCAGAAGTTTGAGAAGAGTCTGAACAAGCGATAGGTTAACATCCGTTACTTGGAGAACCTGTGAACTGTTTTCAGAAATCTTGAAGTTTGAATAAGCAATAGAGCAGCATCCGTTGTTGGGAAGCGTCCGTAAGCTATTTTCAGAAAGTTGCATCTGAACAAGTCGATAGATTAACATCCGTTGTTGGGAAGAATCCATAAACTGTTTTCAGAAGTCTTGAGAAGAATCTGAACAAGTGGTAGGTTAACATCCGTTACTTGGAGAACCTGTGAACTGTTTTCAGAAATCTTGGAGTTGAATAAGCAATAGAGCAGCATCCGTTGTTGGGAAGCGTCCGTAAACTGTTTTCAAAAGTTGCATCTGAACAAGTCGATAGATTAACATCCGTTGTTGGGAAGAATCCATAAACTGTTTTCAGAAGTCTTGAGAAGAATCTGAACAAGTGATAGGTTAACATCCGTTACTTGGAGAACCCGCGAACTGTTTTCAGAAGTCTTGAAGTTGAATAAGCAATAGAGCAGCATCCGTTGTTGGGAAGCGTCCGTAAACTGTTTTCAGAAAGTTGCATCTGAACAAGTCGATAGATTAACATCCGTTGTTGGGAAGAATCCATAAACTGTTTTCAGAAGTCTTGAGAAGAATCTGAACAAGTGGTAGGTTAACATCCGTTACTTGGAGAACCCGCGAACTGTTTTCAGAAATCTTGAATTTGAATAAGAACCGGTGTAGGGTTGCTTGATGATGAGTCCGTGTAAAACTGCATCTGAAACTGTTAAGGATAGCTTTTTATTCTTATCCTGAAAAGGACAAAATGTCAGCTGAACACAAAATTATGTTGCATGAAATGTATGATGCAATATATGTTATATCAATGTTTATGATATGAATGTAATGAATGCGTATGTAAACTGGTGAACTGTCTTGCTAGGGATAGATGAATCTTGGATGGCTGAAGATAAAAGCATCCTGACTGCTGCCGGGAAGAATAATTCCTTGGCTGTGACTGAGAAATAAGGAGCTTGGGTTGTATACCAAACCTTTGGGGAATTCCTGATGACTTCTGCTAGGGAGCACCAATCTAGCAGACTTATGCTGGGGATACAAGACCGGGAATCTTCAGTTCGGTGGGAAGTGTCTCTGGCGACTTCACTGGGGAACTCAAGATTTACTCTCCTAAAACTCTGTGGGGAAAAGGTTCATTAGTCTGGCTCCGCTGGGGATTGATAATTTGAAGCTTTAGCTTGGCTGGGGACACTGAAACTTAAACTCTGAGGGGAATTGAATTCCGGAGGATTCTTTGGCTGGGGATTTGCAAAGATAAGTTATTGCTGGGGAATTTTGATGAACTCCGCTGGGGATAGGAAGGATTTTAGCGAGTGCGATCTTCCGTGACTGCTAGCTGAGGATAGCCCAGTTATAAGCCTTTGTGGGGAATAACTTTGAATAAAACTCGGGAGAGACGTCTGTACTCCATAGGGGATAAGCTTCAAAACTTGCCCAGGATATGGATCCCAAATCTCCCGGGGGTTTCCTTTGAAGGGTATCAAGATATCTAACTGTTCCTTTGACCTATCTGTAATCCTTTATTCCGACTTATAAGAAAATGATTATGTTTCAAATGCATATGCCTTTTTAACAAAACATTGGACGTTTCTCAAAATAAAACAAATAGTGCAAGAGAAAAGAAAAGGAAATGACACAAATTTCTGGGAAAAGTATTTGTATTGATTTTCTATGAGTAAATTTGTACAAAGGAGACAATCATCCTAGTAAGAGGATTTTGTCATACATATTGAAAGATTTATACAAAATAAAGATGGCTATGTGAAATAATTCCATGGGATTCCATTCTGCTATAGCCTTCACAACTCTGAATATCTGTCCATTCAATGCTTCGTTTGCCGATGACTGGATTGATCAGAAGCCTGGAACTGGTTGATGAAGAGATTGTCTTTGAAGTGATCCGACGAGACATAGTCATACACTTTAATTCCCTAACTTTTGCCTGAATCGCCCTTTCAACTTTTCGATCCACCGGGAAACCCCTTTTTGCCCAAGCCGCCCTTTCGGGTTTTCAACTTGCCGGGTGTACAGATTTTTTGTTTTTATCCCTGATTTTTGCCTGAACCGCCCTTTCGGGTTTTCGGTTCATCGGGATGCCCATTTTTGCCCAAGCCGCCCTTTCGGGTTTTCGACCTGTCGGGTTATTTTATGCGTAGTATCTTTTGACTATGTCTGCGTTCGCAGGGTGCGGCAAATCGTTGCCGTCCATGGTGGTCAGAATCATTGCACCACCAGAAAATATGCTCTTGATCACAAACGGTCCTTCATATGTAGGAGTCCATTTGCCCCTGGGATCACTTTGTGGCAAGATAATCCGCTTGATTACTAGGTCTCCGACTTGATACACTTGACGTTTGACTTTTTTATTGAAGGCCTTGATCATCCGCTTTTGATACGTCTGACCATGGCATATAGCAGCAAGTCGCTTTTCGTCGATCAGATTGAGTTGATCAAGTCGAGTCTGCATCCAATCATCTTCATTCAAGCATGCATCCTTCATAATCCTTAGAGAAGGAATCTGGACTTCCATAGGCAAAACAGCTTCCATGCCATAAACCAAAGAAAATGGGGTTGCCCCAGTTGAAGTACGTGTCGTCGTACGGTATCCATGCAGAGCAAACGGTAGCATCTCATGCCAGTCTTTGTAAGTGACTGTCATTTTCTGAATGATCTTCTTAATGTTTTTGTTCGCAGCTTCAACAACACCGTTCATCTTCGGCCGATAGGGAGATAAATTATGATGATAAATCTTGAACTGTTCGCACAATGCAGTGATCATTGTGTTATTCAAATTTGTATCGTTGTCTGTGATGATTCTGTCTGGAACACCATACCGACATATGAGATTTTGCTTGATAAAGCGGGCAACCACATTTTTAGTAACAGAGGCGAAGGAAGCTGCTTCGACCCATTTGGTGAAATAGTCAATGGCAACCAGGATGAAGCGATGTCCGTTGGAAGCCGTGGGCTTGATCTCTCCAATCATATCAATGCCCCACATTGCAAAGGGCCACGGAGCAGTCAAGACGTTAAGAGGAACCGGAGGGATATGAACTTTCTCAGCATAGACTTGACACTTGTGGCAAGTACGGGAATGTTGATGGCAGTCAGCTTCCATGGTAGACCAGTAATAGCCTGCCCTCAGGATCTTCTTAGCCATTGTATGCCCGCTCAAGTGAGTGCCAAATGTGCCGCTGTGTATATCAGTCATGATCAACTCTGCTTCAGCTTTGTCTACACATCGGAGTAATACACAATCATGGCTTTGTTTGTAAAGGATGCCGTTGCTCAGGAAGAATTTGGCAGCAAATTTCCTTAAGAACTTCTTGTCATTTACGGAAGCTCCTTCGAGATAATCTCTAGTCTCGAGATACCTTTTGATTTCATGGAACCAGGGTTGTTCCACTACTTCTTCGGTATTAATCTCGTGACAATGTGCAGGATCATCCATTCGCTCGATGGTGATTTGGGGAGCCTCGTTATCCCAGTTGAGTTTAAACTTGGAGGACATTATGGCTAGAGCATCTGCTAGCTAATTCTCTTCTCGCGGGAAATGCTCGAAGGTAATTTGCTCGAAATGAGGCAAAAATGTCAGAACATGTTCTTTGTATGGGATGAGATTAGGATGTTTGGTATCCCATTCTCCTTTGATTTGACTGATAACCAAAGCCGAGTCCCCAAATACGATCAAAGATTTGATCCCCAAGTCTATAGCAGCCTTGAGACCAAAGATGCAAGCTTCATACTCAGCCATGTTGTTTGTGCAGCTGAAGCAAAGTCGGGCCGTGAAAGGAGTGTGACAACCTTCCGGAGAAATGAGTACTGCGCCGATACTGTTTCCAAGCGCATTTGAAGCACCATCAAAGTATGGGGTCCATCGGGATCCCTTTTCAGGTCCGTCATACGGTCCGTCACCTTCAACGTTGTCAAAATTCATGATGTCCTCGTCTGGGAAGTCAAATCTCATGGGTTGATAGTCTTCGATAGCCTGATAAGCCAGATGGTCAGCTAATACACTCCCTTTTATAGCTTTTTGGGTGGTGTACTGGATGTCATACTCGGTCAAGATCATTTGCCATCTAGCTATCCTTCCAGATAAAGCGGGCTTTTCGAAGATATACTTGATAGGATCCATTTTGGAAATCAACAAGGTAGTATGAGTCAACATATACTGTCTTAGTCGGCGAGCAGCCCATACCAAAGCGCAACAAGTTTTCTCGAGCAGTGAGTAGCGAGTCTCACAGTCGGTAAACTTTTTGCTAAGGTAATAAATAGCATGCTCTTTTCGACCAGACTCGTCATGCTGGCCCAAAACACACCCCATTGAGTTATCCAAGACGGTCAAGTACGTGATCAATGGTCTTCCTTCGACGGGTGGCATCAGAATAAGAGGTTCTAGCAAATACTCATTGATTCTATCAAAAGCAGCTTGACAATCCTCGTTCCATTCCACTACCTGATCTTTTTTCAAGAGTTTGAAAATTGGCTCACAGGTAGAAGTCAGATGCGAGATGAATCTGGCAATATAGTTTAAGCGCCCCAAGAATCCTCTAACCTCCTTTTCAGTATGGGGAGCAGGCATCTCTTGTATTGCTTTTACTTTTGCCGGATCGACTTCAATGCCTTTGTTGCTTACAATGAATCCCAGGAGTTTACCGGACCTAACTCCAAAAGTACATTTACTTGGATTCAGCCTGAGCTTGTATTCTTTCAATCTGGCAAACAGCTTCTCTAGATGTTCAAGGTGCTCTTCCTCTGTTTGTGACCGAGCTATCATATCGTCTACGTAAACTTCAATCTCATGATGGATCATATCATGAAATAAAGCTACCATGGCGCGTTGATAAGTTGCCCCTGCGTTCTTCAGCCCGAATGGCATCACTTTGTAACAGAAAGTGCCCCATTGTGTAACAAAAGTCGTTTTCTCCATATCCTCGGGAGCCATTTTGATTTGATTGTAGCCCGAGAATCCATCCATGAAGGAAAACACTTTATGCTGAGTTGTATTGTCAATCAAGATGTCAATATGAGGTAGCGGGAAATCATCTTTAGGGCTGGCCCTATTCAAATCCCGGTAGTCCACACACATCCTGACTTTGCCATCTTTCTTAGGTACTGGCACAATGTTAGCGACCCATTGAGGATAGGACGTAACAGCCAGAAAGCCAACATCGAATTGCTTCATTACTTCCGCTTTGATCTTTTCAGACATGTCAGGCCTCATTCGGCGAACTTTTTGCTTGATCGGTGGACAGTCTTCTTTTGTGGGGAGACGGTGAACCACGATGTCTGTGTCTAAACCTGACATGTCTTCATAAGACCAAGCGAAGATCTCAACATACTCATTCAACAACTGTACTAGGCGCTCCTTGACTCTTGGTTCCAGATTGGCACCCACTTGCACCTCCTTCCGGTCTTCCTCGGTCCCTAAGTTGACAGCTTCCAATGGCTCTTCATGCGGTAAGATGGCCCTTTCCTCTTGTTGCAGAAGTCTGGCTAGTTCCCCAGGTACTTCACAACCTTCGTCATCTTCATACTCGGCTAGATTGACCAGATCTTCAGAGTTGTTGGAAGATATAGCAGAATAGTCACCCATGGAATTCGGAGTGGATGGGTACCTGCATTGGTGAGTGTGGGTGTGTGTAAGGGCTAGCCATCCTTAAACAAAAAATGCAAAAGGAAAGAAAATGAACATAAGCAGTTTATCAAATGAAAAACGTCCAATGAATCATTAAACATGGCATATGGATATGAAAAATAATCAAAACCCTTACAAACGGACCTACATGCCCCGGGCAAGGCATGAGGTGAAAAGATAGCGTACGGATTGTTTGAAAATAAATATTACAGACCAAATAAGAAATGTTTAACAGATAAATTACTGATGAATAAAGGTGATGGGGACAAAATCCTTTGCCTCCCAATTGCTCAATCCTCCTCCGACAGTTGGATAAATCCACTCTTCAATGTTGCTCTCTTTGTCCTCATCCTCCAAAGCGTTGATTCCGTAGGGAGAAATTTTGACTGGCGACCTTTCAATCTTTGCACGGCGCATAGCTTTCTGGCCAGCGGTTGTGAACCCTAATCCAAACTTGTCAGTTTTATGCGGAATGTCAGGTAACTGCCCCCATGCTGAATTCTTCCCTTCCTTTATTGCGGCCCTCGCGTCCTCCAGAGATGCCATCCTGGCCATCTGTCTTGGTGTCTCAGCTGCCAACTTTTCTACTGCTATTTCAGGAAGGACTTCTTCGAAATGTTGAAACGACGTCTCAATGAATTCTCCTTCAACCTCCACATACCGGAAAGAATTTAAGTGGCTAATCATGTACTCTTCTTCGCCATGGACATTGATGATCTTTCCCTTGACAGGATACTTCAACATCTGATGTAAGGAGGAGGTGACTGCCCCAACATGGTGTATCCAAGGTCTACCCAGCAGGAAAGAATATGATGGACGGATATCCATCACATAGAAAGTGGATTTAAACACCTCAGTGCCTATCTTGATGGGAATTTCAACCTCTCCATGGACCATTCTCTTCGAACCATCGAAAGCTCTGACAACAATATCACTCGGCTTCAATTCCAACCCTTCATAATCTAGCCGGTCCAAGGCCTTTTTAGGCAAAACATTCAGCGACGAACCGGTATCAACCAAAACATGTGCAAGAGTGGTTCCGCGACACTCAATTGAAATATGCAAAGCATCATTGTGGTTTCTGCCTTTAGGGGTTAGATCGGCATCAGAAAAACCTAATCCATTGTCCGCAGTCAGGCTAGCCACGCAATTTTGAAATTGATCCGCAGAGGTTTCCTGGGGCACATGGGCTGCCTTCAGGAATTTTATCAGAGCTTTAGCGTGCGCTTCCGAGCAAAGTAGTAGTGCTAGCATGGAGATCTTGGAGGGGGTTTGCCCCAATTGTTCCACCACATCGTAATCACTTCTCTTGATTATCCTCAAAATCTCGTCCATTTCCTTCTTGGAGGTTTCCGGGATAACCAAGGGTTGAGCCCTCGTCCTGAGGGGCTCATCTTGAATTCCCTTACCTTTGTCAGTAGCGGTAGGAGAGACAGTACTAGGAACAACAATGTCTTCAATCAGAGGAGTTCTAGCAGAGAGTTTTATTGGTGTAGGGATGACCTCGTTAGCTGATGAGGGTTCAAAGACTGCTCTTGGAGGGGCAATCTCTGGAGAAAAAATTCTCCCGCTCCTGGTGATTTTGCTGGTGCCCGCAATGTTACTAATGCTGGCTTCTTCATCATCCGAATTTTCTTCAATTACCTCGATTTGCTTGATACCATGGTAGTAGATGTCACCGCCATAGTTCCAAGGTATCGACTTCTCAGAAACATAGGGAACAGGCCCCGGCATTGTTATCTTCAAAGGAACAGATTTTGCAGCTGGTGTAATCTTAACAGGCTTTTTGACGGCCTTGGAAAGATTGGCGTGAATGGTTATGATTGATACATCTTCAGTATGAACTGAAATAGCAGAAACTTTTTCAAACAAAATTTGTCGACTATCCATAAGGCCTTGGATGCCTTTCTTCAGTAGCGGACAATCAAACGGCAGAGAGTAGCAACAATAGCAGTCTTCTTTACATCCCGGGAAGATCCCGGCCCTTAACAAATTCAACTTGATAGTTAGCAGTGGAGTAGTCAGATTACTGACATCAGCAACATACAAATCTTCTTCAATGGCATTGACATTTCGGCCGTGCTTCGGCATAGGTGCAGATATCACATTAGGCTTCTCTGGAGCATCAAACTCTACCTCCTTAGCCTCTATCAGGTCTTGGATTTTATGCTTGAGTGCCCAACAATCATTGGTGTCGTGTCCAACACTGTCTGAATGGTAGGCGCATTTGGCATTGGCATGATAATGCGGAGAGGACGTATTCACATTCTTTGGCGCCTCCTTGATGGTGGCAAGATTCAACTTCAATAGATGGGGAAGCACTTGCGCTGGAGTCATATTAATACGGGTGAACTGCCGTTGTGGCCGTTCCACTCGTTGCTGATTTGGTCTGGACTGGTTATAGCGAGGTTGCTCACTCGGAGTGTTTTGAATCATTACGGCCCCCACAGTTGGCCGACCCTCCATCTTCCCCGCTCTCCTTTGAGAATATACCATAGCTGTCTCCTTCTTAAAAGGCTTCTTCTCAACATTTGCAGCAACACCCTTCTGAATCTTTCCTGACTTGATGCCAGCTTCTATTCTTTCGCCTGTTAAGATCAAATCGGTAAACCCCGCGGAAGAGTTACCAATTAAATGATTGAAAAATGGCCCAGATAAAGTCCCAAGAAACATATCAACGAGTTCACGGTCGGTTAAAGGAGGCTGCACCCTGCCAGCCAAATCCCTCCATTTTTGTGCATATTCTTTGAATCCCTCACTTGTTCCTAGTGACATACCCTGAAGCTGGGTACGAGTAGGAGCAAGATCAGAATTATACTGGTATTGTTTGTAGAAAGCGGTGGCCAAATCTTCCCAATTTCTGACACTGGTTCCTTCTAGCTGATAAAACCATTCCAACTGAGCTCCCGAAAGGCTGTCTTGGAAGAAATGAATCCAGAGATTTTTATCTGCCGTATAGGGTTGAATCTTTCTCACGTAGGACCTGAGATGCATTTTGGGACAGGACAACCCATCATACCTCACAAACACTGGCACTTTGAATTTTGGGGGAATCACAATCCGACAACCAAGCCCAAGTCTTCAAAATCCAAACCCGGTACTCTCTGTAGTTCCATGGCAGCCAATCTGTCTTCTAAACCCTTGTATTTATCATCAGCTGGAGGATATTATTGGTCAGAATAATCTTCATCCTCTTCAACCTCTTCTTCCTCCGCATCAGACTCGGAAGGCACAGCAACTCCATCTCTTTTACTAGTCCCTTCATCAGAAGTAGGAGGAAATTCAAGCACTCTCCGAGCTTCTCCGTCAAATCTTCTCCCCAAAGTAGCCACCCCAATCCTCTTTTTCTTCTTCTTCACTGGGTCCTTATTACCCAATTGAGTTTTGATATCCTCCTGACTTTTAACCAAGGTCATCAGGAGTTGCTGGAATTGTGCATTCTGAGCTTGTAGGTCTTTGACTGTTTGCTCGAGATCCATCCTACTGAAATAAACAGCAGACAGATAAGGAAACCTGGAGTGAGACCTGCTTATGCACATGATGAATGGTATGCTTATGTATGCAATGCATTCAAGGATTTGGAACATTCAAAATTGTTTCAGACAAAGAAGAACGCACGTCATATTAATAAGAAGAACTTTGTTAGTACATAAATGCCCCATGGGCCAAATATTACAAAATAAACTTCTTAAGGCAGAAAGACATTGCGCATCCTCTTTGGTGCGATGTAGGTGTTGAGGGCCTCTTGCTCGTGGAGTCGGCGGGTGAGCTCTAGAACCTTCTTTTCACTGGCGTAGTAGCTAGCTTCAAAAGTATTCCGTTCCTCCTTGAGCTGAATCCAACTTTTCTGCATTTCCTCCCACGATGTAGGCATGTCTAGATGTAGGATGGTGTAGGGGACCTCTCCTTCATTGACGGGCTCTTTAATCACTGGGAGTACATGAGGATAAGGCATCATTAAACTTTGGGCTTGGGCTCGTACCCACTTGAGATAGGGCTCAAGAGGGATGGAGTTCTTGTGTCCCAGAGTCTTGCTATCAACCTTGTTAAGTTTTCCCCAAGCTCTGATGAATCTTTGGCGAAGTCCTTGCGCATCGTTGTCGAAGTCAAAAACTAGGTTAGGAATCAACATGTCATGAGGGCCATTCCTCCGTGCATATCCAAATTGCCTCAAAGCTAGGCAAGGGTTGTAGGTGATACCTCCCCTAATTCCAAGTAAAGGAACATTAGGAAACTCTCCGCAACGATCGACGATGATGACATTTTCTCTGGATCGAGAACACCAATGCACATCAGAATGAGTAAGAGTCATCAACCGTTGGGACCACCTTGAGCCTTGGTCATTCTTCAAGACAGATTGTGGAAGGTGCGAAATAAACCACCTTGCAAGGATAGGAGTACAGCACATGAGAACACCCCTCTTTCTCATTGTTCGTGTGTAAAATGAGTGAAGGATGTCCCCAAGCAATATTGGTATTGGATTTCTGGACAAGAAGATTTTGACGGCGTTGACATCTACCAATTGGTCAGGATTTGGGAACAAGACCAACCCATAGATAAGGAGTGCCACAATCTCTTCGAAAGCTTGCAGGTCCAATGAATTCCAACATTCTTGTGCCTTTTCAAACAAGAATTTTGCTAAGAATCCCTTGACGCCGCTTCTGGTTTCCCAATGCCCCTTGATGTCGGATGGTTGTAGATGTAATGCTCGAGCAACATCTTCCGGCTTTGGTTCCTTTTCCGTACCGTTGAAGGGTATTTGATTAAGGATAGGAATTCTCAGGAGTTGAGAAAACTCCTCCAAAGTGGGTACCAACTGATAATCAGGGAAAGTGAAACAATGGTGAAGAGGGTCAAAGAACTGGAATAGCACTTTCATCATGTCTTCTTCAATGTTGGTGTTGACTAGGCTGAGCAGTCTACCATGTCTTTCACTGAAGGATGAATTTTACAGAATTCTTGAGGTGAGGTCCTTGAGTTGAGGAGAGATTCTCACAAGGTTGACTTGAATGGTTTTTCTGCGAGGAATTTCCATGACCTACAAAACAGGAACAAAGATGAAGATCCAAACCCTTGAAATGGTTAGTAAATGCATATGATGCTTCATGATGATTATGATGTATGCACAAAACATATGTACAAGCAAATCACACCAAAACCCTAGTTTCAAGCTTGCATGGGGTTTCATAGGTAAGTACCCTCTTGAGTGTAGTTGGCTTAAAAAACCTGTCCTATAAATAGTAACCGGGTTCTAAGGAACTCAATATCACGGGATTGTTTTCATTGTTCATTGTTTTGGTTTAGCCACTTAACTAGCGACCAAAATATTCCAAGAAAACAACCCTCAATGAGCGTAGTATCGAGTATCTACCAACTTCAGACTGCACCAAAGCCGGCAATCTCACTACCCCTAATAAAAGGCCAAGATGGTCAAGTAAGGTTCTAGGTCATTAGTGCTTAGTGACATCACTCAGCGGCCCCGTACTCTCCTTGATTGAACTCAAGGGTTACCGGTACTCACAAATATGTCGCACTAATATAGCTATTACTTCGACCGTGTCGGTATACCCCGCACAGTTTCCACAACGTATTGCTATCTATGAATGTTTCCCAGAATCCGGGTGTAGGATTGCAAACCCAAACAATAGAACCAAAGTATAAAGCAAACAAATCAAACAATTAGTCATGCAAGAGGGTGATCTAAGCCCTAAGGTTACTCCACTTTTAAAAATGTCCCCTGCAGAGTCGCCAGTTCTGTGATACGGTGGGAGAACTGACTAGGGTTTTGCGTTTGTTTTCGCAAATGTTTCGGTTGAGCAAGAGTCGCCACCGACTTTTTATTTTATCCTAAGGAAAGGTTTAAAAAGCACAACAAAAACCTTTGAGATTTTTCTTGGGTTCGGGGAGTAGATTATAGAAAGGGAAGGTATTAGCACCCTTTCTATCCATGGTTATCCATGGGCTCTTAGGTACTTGCTTAGATCAACTTGCCTTGGTTTTCAATTGTTTGAAATGGTGCTTGGTGTGTGGTTTTTTGAAAATGCTTTGAAAAGATGCCTTGTATAGGCTACCCTTGTAACAATTCTTTACTCGAATGTTTTACAAAAGGTGTTTTGTCTTTAGAAAAGATGTTTCAAGGTTCTTTGAAAGTTGGTTTTGAAAGTGTTTGTGAAGTGGGTTTTGAAAATAGGCAAGTGTTTTCTTGACAAATTGACAAGTACTTAAGAGTTGTCTACCCTAAAATTTTCTCAAAGATTTTTTGTTATGTTTTAAACCTTTTGACAATTTTGTTCCACCATTGCATTTGGTGGACAATCTTGTATTAGGAGGTGAAAGGGACAAGCGAGGGTCATCGTTTTTTAGACCATAATTGCAATAGTGTTAAATGTCTTTGGGCAATTTTTCTTTAAAAGGGACTTGATCATTCACTTAGGCAACATTTTGAGGGACTATGATCATTTGATTGTTTGTTTTACCCAAAAAAGTTCAACATACAATATGGCCCAATTTATTTGAAGGCAACAAAGTGGAATACCCTAGGGGTGCAAGTGTGAAATGTGTTGTCCATTTTCATGCTTTTTTGTCTGGTATTAGGTCAAACTATTTTTTGTTCATTTTTATTCGCATACAAACCCTAACTCTAGCATAGTATATTTAGAAAGCGATAAAGTGCGAAATTTAAATTCCTACGCTATTACAACACAATAATATGGGGAGGGGGGTACAATGTCTCAAATGGGATATATTTAGACAAGAAATTAAACCTAACTATTACATCATTTTCTTTGAATATTTACAAGACAAATAATTGTATAATTAAATGGAAATTGAAATAAATATGCAAAAATATAAAAAAAGGGAATTTTTATATGTATGCAAAAAAGATATTATTTATGTGAAATAAAAAGAGAAATAACAAGGTATTATATTTTGGAGTATTTTCAAATTTAGGGCAAAACCCTAATTTTAATCAAAATGGATATTAATCAATTAATTCATATAATAATTATTATTTACATACAAAAATAAAATAAAATATAGTATATTTGTAAAAAGGGTATTTTTTAGTATTAAATATTAAAAACTAAAATATGTACATTTTTTGGTATTTTTATCCTAAGTATATTAATATATACCTATATATTTATATTATTTACAAAATGTGTATTATATATATTATTTAATAGTATTTAATATTTAAATAAAAAAAGTATTTTCCTATAAAATATTTTCAGGAAGCAAAAATAAGATAAAAGTGTATAGAATATATTTGTGCTATTTTAATAATTTAAACAAAAAAGTATATATTTATTTATTTATGTACAAACAAAAAGAAAAATCAAATAAATACCTAATAAAATCAACAATGGTGAGAAAAAATATTTTTAAATTTTTAATATGCTGAGAAAAAATAAATGAGCCAATCAAAAAAAGCAAAAGTCAAAAATATTAAAAAATGAATAAAATGGGCTCAGGGGGTGTAAAACAAAAAAAGTGGTGTGAATAAGAAAAACACTCAGACCCAGCCCAAGAAGCCACTGTCTTCAACCTTCAGACAGAACCAGTTCAAAAAACGCGCGCCCTTCTTCTCAACTTCTAACTCCTGATTCCTGGCTTTTCAATGAAAACTCATAACATAAAAAATGTTCAGCATGAAGAGACGAATCCAACCATATGCAGAACTTGATCTAACTCTCTAAGATGAGGGAGAATTTCTTCTCCCCCAAATCCTAACCTAGATTTTCTGCCATTTTCAAACCTCAAATTCTCACAGCTCAAGCAAAAGAAATGAAAAGTAAAAACATGTACATGTTCAGTGGCATGAGTAGAACATTGTTTATTCACAAACTTAGAGCTAATGATGCTTGATAAGAGAGATAGAAGTTCACCAAGATACTTGTTCAGCTGAAGTTCTATCTGGCAATGAGGGAGATTTCAGTGCAAGGTGATGATTGGAAAAGCTTCCTTGAGGTCCAGGGATGCTACTCCAATGTTTACTTTGTCTTGAAAGCTTTTGAATCGTGCTAGAGCACCTCACCTGCAAAACAAGAAACTAAAAATGGTGGAAGTGGTTAGAGGGATTACAGGTCGTGTTTCAAGTCATGGTTAGCTTGCATAGATGCTAGGGAATGTATGTGAACTGGTTTGGGCAAGAGAGCTTGAGGGAAATGGAAGATGGCACTCAAACTGCAGGCCTGGCCCTGTTTTTGCAGTTTGAAGATGATTCTGAGATTGGGAGTGTATGAGAGGTGTTAGGGTCGTGCAATAGCTTGGTTGAGATGTCTTGAGTATGTTTTTCAAGTTCACTTAAGGGTTTGTAAGCTGATATGAGAGTTGGTTTGAGTTATGATGTGTTTCTTACACTTTAAGCAAGCAATGGTTACTTTGTGCCTCTAGCCTGTACAGGCCCTCATACTATGATGCATAATCCCTCCTTGATCAGTGTGATTAACACATAAACTTGTGCCAATTAGATATGGACTGTACTTCTTGGATTTGTAATTGGACATAAAGCTATCTTTTGCAAAAATAGAAAGAATGCTTTATCTATTTTGGGATAAATCCTTTATGCAATGCTAGAACACAAAGAACATGGCCTTGGCACAAAGAATATACATTAAATTTATGAGTGTTGGATGGTTTAAGGACCTGTAATCAAGATATGCAAGCTGAGATTGAAATGCATAGTGTTATGAACATGTACATGGCCAAGAACAAAAGTGACTTTTTCCCATTTTGCAAAATTCGGTCTCCCTAGCCATGAGGTTTTTTGAGAAGTTCTTGGACATTTTGGAAAGCTTGGAATGTGTACTACAATCCATCTTTGAAGTGCAAGTTGAAAATCCAAGTGGAAGTGTATGGAAAATGGACTTGAAGTTAGGTAGAAAACCTTGTCAAAATAGGTTAAAATTTCACTAAGTTAAGAATGGTTTAGTGCCCTTATTCAAAAATTTGTAACTTGAGATACAAGCCTCAAATGGGAAAATTTTGTGAATCAAAGTTGTAGATTATGCAACAAGCTACAACTTTCATGTTTTGACTTTTGTTTGAATCCAAATGGATCTTGGTGAAAAAGTGGGGCAAAGTTGGGAAAAAATTAGGGTTTTTTTTATAACTTAGAAAAATTCCAAGTTATGAAAAATTCTAATTTCTAACCCTAATTTGCATTTTGTGATTTCTTGGTGAACAAGTTTCATGATTTGGCATGTTTTGATGAAAAATGAATCTTGACTCTTGATTTTGACCAAAAAGTCAAAGTTTGACTTTTCAGTATACAGTCAAAATTGATCAATTGACTGGGAAATTCAACTGTCAATCTTGTGTACTTGGGATCTTTTGAGTTTGTTGAGCATGTCAAGATAATTCCATGGGGTCCTTGAGTCCATATATGAGCTTGGTTTGCCATTGGCTAGGTCAAACAATCAAAAATTGCCTTTGTGCAGTCAAAACCCTAAAAATGACCATTTTGCCCTTTTGGTGATCTGATCAAATTTCTTATGGAATTGTGATCCAAACTTGATCAAATGGTCCATATGAGTTCATAATGTTGATGTGGGTCAATTTTCATGAGGTTTGACTGTCAATTGGCCACAACTGACTTTTTCCCCAATACAGTTGATTTCTAGGTCAACTGTCCAATTGACTGAGCAAAACTTGGAATCAAAGCTTGAAACTTGGTATGGATAAACTTGGGAGTCCAATATGAAGCATGAAAGTCATCTTAGGTACTTTAGGTCAAAACATCTTGGTGCAAACACAAACCCTAATCTGGGTCATCAGTGCAAGAAGAAGTCTTGAGCAGATGAAACCCTAACTGGATCTTGGGCTTCAAAGGTTTTGTGATGAGAAACCATTGAGAAATGGGAGGGCAAATTTTGGGGTACAACACTCCCCGATGTGTCTTTTCCATGTCATTTCATCTGAACTACCATAAGTTTCCAGCTTCGAGTCTTTCCACATTCCTACAAAATCTGTCTCATCTCATACATCATTAAAAAAATATATATGTCAAAAAAAGAGTCCATGCATTCATTCATAACATATGCTATCATCTTATTGCACTAGGGACAAAATTCAGGTCTGTTTGTATTTAATTACTTTCCGCCTATCTGGCTAAAAGATAATTAAATAGGGGCAGTTGTTGTACCCTAAATTTTCCCCATAATTTTTTCAGTCGCACTTTCATATCATATTTTATCATTCAGTCACAATCATTAATAAATAGCTTCATTCATCCCATTTGCATCCTATCTTTAAGTTTTCTCTTGTGTTATTGACTAACTTCTAATCAAAATACAAAAAATATTTGTCTTTGTCTTTGCATATTTGTGTTTTGTAGGTACTGAGTCGAAGCATATGGAAAATCAGGTTTTCCAGTATTATTTTCCTAAAATCTCTATTTGCAAAGAAAAAGAATTAAAATTTTTTCATTTTTTTCACTGTACAATCGATTGCTCCTAGAGTGAAATCGATTGCACAAAGTGAATTTTGTGCAATTTTTGGAAAAATACACTGTGCAAATCGATTTGCACTATAGTGCAACCGATTGCACAACGTGAAAATTTGAAAAAAATAGCATTTCAAGCTTGTCAAATTTTTGGCTCCAATTTGGCTCTAATTTTTGAAAGAATTATCATTAATTCAAATTTTGGCTCCAAGAATCAATTACCAAATTACCACTAATCCAATTCCTAAACTCTATAAATAGAGCCCTTATTTCACTCAAATTTCAAGCTTTTGATAGTCAAATTCACCTTGCTAAAAAACATCTCAATTCTCTCCATCTACCAAATTCACTCAAAGCTCCACTTTCAAAAAGTTAGTAAGCTTTGCATTGAAGCTTACTAATCTTTGAGATAAACCTTCATCCAAACACTTTTTCTTCATCAATTCTCTACATCCAAGCTTGGCAATTGATTCTTGTGGTTGAATTGAAGCAAATTCTTGAAGTTGTGTTGATAATTCTCTAGATCTACCTTTGGTAAGTTGGATAATTCATCTTTCACAATGTGATCTCTTGGTGATCTTTGGGATTGATTCATTGAGCATTGTTTTGTGATTCCATTGGTACTATTTTCTTATAATTTGATGGAATTTTCGTGCTCAATTGAATCCATGATCATAAGGTGTTTGATGGAAAGTTTGAACAAGAAATTGGCCTTTTAAAATGCTGTTTTTGTTGCCTGTAACAGTGTGCAATCGATTGCAGTAACTGTCCAATCGATTGTACAGAAGCAATTTTGCACAAATTTTTGAAAACTGTACTGTGTAAATCGATTTACACAGTAGTGCAATCTATTAACACAGGGACATAATGTATTTTTTGCCTTATTTTGGGGCAGCTTTGATCCAAAATGATTTTTCTACTCACTCCTTTTGATTGTTGGTTTGGATTGCAATTTTAAATGTCCAATTTGTCTTTAAACTCAATGGACTTTGTGATGTAGATGAAGTTGGAAAATGTTCATCAATTCAAATCTACCTAAGAGTGAATTATTTAATTCATTTTTGGTGCTTTGGATTAATGATATGTTTAGTGCTTTAATCCATCTAGAGGAGTGGTTGAATTTAAAGATGAAAGAATTTTGAAATGGTGATCCAAATTAGCTTATCATTCCCCTCCATCTTCATCTTATCCCTTTCTTTTTTAATTGTTCTACATGTTAAGGGACGGTGATCTCTATATCATTTATCCAAACATGAAGTACATAGATTGCTATTGACCGGCCTCAAAATAGGTGGGACTTCTACATAAGTCCACTTATGATTGCTTAACATAGCGCTAAATTTTGTCCCGATTAAGATAAATGATCATTCGTGGCCCAAACTTATGATTGCAAGCCCAAGTATATTAATTTGATCTCTTTGATCCAATAAACTTGAGATTCATTGTATGGAGGCTTTGGTTCTACCAATCCTCTAATGGATCTACAACACCTTTGGTCAACGCGGATCACTTAAACATCGTTGATCATTACATGTTACTTTTTGAGGATTCCAAAATGGATGATATACTTGACAAAAAGCAAATGTAACTTGTTGTGTGGAGGCTTTGGTTCTACCAATCCTCTAATGAGTTTCAAATGCAAGTTTCAAGATGGTCATCCAACTAACCACTAATTACTAACAATTGACTTTACTTTATGCTTTTATTTTTTATGATTTATGTACCATTTACTTTTTGCATTTACATTTCATGCTATTTTCATCTTTGCTCACTTGAGCATTTACTTTTATGTCATTTTTATTTTGCTCACTTGAGCTTTTCTTTTCTTTTTGAAGACACTTAATAATCAACATGAACCATAAAAGACTTTAATGATACTTGGACTACTTGGTTACTATCCTTGGCATTATGGAGTGATGGACTTCTTGGACTTAGGAATAGAAACCTTGGCTTATATTGGAGACCTTGTGACCTTAATGGATATTTTGTATGAAGCTCTTGAGGTTTACCTCAAGACATTGGGTTGTTTGTTTTTTTTTTGTGCAGGTTATTGTGATTACATGCTTTGCTTGTAATATGGAATTCACCCGTATACAACCGTTACTCTGCCCAATTTTTTTGAAGACTTAATACACTTGAAGTTTGGTCTTCTCAAGAGGTCTAGTATCTTTGCTTGCTTGGTTTCACTCTAAAGAATGGGAATTCTATCTTGACTCATAATGTCAAGTATTGACTTCGTGTTGGTTAGACGGTTCTCTTCCTTATCTTTTACCTTACGCTTTAGGATAGTCCCTTCATCTCCTCCCATCTTCTTTAATTTTCAAAACCTTATCATCTTCTTTCAAAATCTTCTTTGTTTTTAACATCAAACTGCTTTCATAATAAACCTCGATTTTGTTGAGTGCCTTTTCTTTTAAAACATCTTTTCTTTAAACAAACTTCAATTCATTTAGTCATACTTTGACATTTCTTTCGAAATTAACAAAAACACTTCAACTCATTCAA
Source organism: Vicia faba (assembly GCA_948472305.1). Taxonomy (NCBI): domain Eukaryota; kingdom Viridiplantae; phylum Streptophyta; class Magnoliopsida; order Fabales; family Fabaceae; genus Vicia; species Vicia faba. The sequence goes on along the minus strand of OX451736.1, from coordinate 1,428,607,064 downwards.
ACTCTTTTATGCGCTCGAGCACCTTTACCATTTCAGAACTTTTTTCAAGATGAGACATGATTCATTGGTAGTCGAGCAACATTCTCCTATCCCTATGGTTATAAAGGTGTCTACTTTTCCACTTGAGTACTAGAGGCGTTCTCAAACCCTCACTCTTGCTGACGCATGGTCTATCTTTCTTACACCTTGTGGGCGTTAGTTGAGATTTCTCTCCTAATAATGACGACTTGTCTCCTTGTTTAAAAATAATCAACAAACAAGTCTTTTCTAGCCGAACTACGGTGCTCTGACTTTCCCATTGCACGAGGGAGTACGTAGGCATTAAGTCTTACGACCCAAAGCGAGCAACAAAAATAATAAAAAACATTTCCTTTTCTTTTGTTTGCAAATAAACATTCATTATTTTCCTTTAGCAAGTAAACCTCTACATAACACTCCTTTTTTTAAAAGAAACCAAACAAAGTGGATCCTGCGGAGTACCGTAGATGCTTAGAGTGCTAATACCTTCCCTTTGCATAACCGACCCCCGTACCTCGATCTCTGATCTTTTGGGTTTTGTTCACTTTTTCCCCATTTCCCTTTGGAAACAATAAAGTGTGGTGGAGACTTCATTGTGTTGAGATAAGTCAATTGATGGCTTAATCTCAAATCTTTACCGCTACATTTCCATTTCATATCATCACTGTCGCAATCGAGCGCCCAAGAAAAAGTGTGCGACAACAGTCATACAAATGACCAATTCCCACATAATACACATCATAAATCCCATTATAAGATCAGAACCCCACCTTCACCTGGATTGAAGTTTGCTCAACCAAAGCTTCGGCCGTAATCCTTGCTTTGCTCTGCTCGACACCAGGCAACTTGCTCTTTCCCTGTGCAACTCTTACGGTCATCATACAAACCCTTAATCACCAACTAAATCAAATTCTTGTGTCAGCTTAACCTTATATCATTAGTCTAATTGGGATTAACTTTAACACCCCCACTTTACTACTTCCAACCAATAAAATAGGCCCAACACAATTATTCCATTAAATCCATTATTATTATTATTATTATTATTATTATTATTATTAATCAACTATTTAATTAATTAATAATAATCTAACAACTTATACCGACAATTCTAGACATCTCACAACTTCAACAAATAACCCAAAAATAATTTAATTAAATAATTAATTAAATTAATGGGCGTTACAACTCTCCCCCTCTTAGAATATTTTTGTCCTCAAAAATCTACTCGATACTATAACTCTTAATGCGAATTTCGCATCTCATTCTCTGATTTCCAAGTCGCGTCTGACAACAATTTGACCACTACTTCCTCGATATAATAATAACTCAACACGATTTAAATCAAATATACACATGATAATCATTCAACACTTCGCAACATAATCGTTAACAACTTATCAACCACTTCAACCATATCTTATCATATCAACATTTAAAGTAGTAACACACTTATACCTGGGTATACAACATCACATTATCATCTTAACAATATCTTCAACACCAAAACACATACACAATTCCATTCCCAAACATATATATGTATGTCAATTATCAACAACTCTATTTATATCGCTGTATCACCGTTATAGTGACGTCAACATAGCCAACATAATCAACTTCGTCATATAATGGAGTACTATCTGTCATTTACAGTACCAACAACAACATCACGGAAACGGGAACAAAATAATTATAATGTCAACTTAACAGTATAACTCAACAAGTATACACACAACTCACCATAAACCAACAACCATATTAGTATCCTTATAAAATCAGAAAATGTTTACGAGAAAACACACTACCCCGGCACATCATCCCTATATTAAGCATTCGCCAATTCAAACATGTAGATCAAGACATATCATTCCTATAGGCTTCTGATATTTAGTCATTCACTTCTAACGAGTTGTACATGCATACAACTGTGCCACATCACGCTTCAGCTGCGTAACTATGATCATCCATCTTAAGTCACCATCCTCACTAAAATTTCTGTCAACTATATAATTTACAAGCTTCAATCTAGTTTCGGACTTCTTTAACATACACCATAAAATCCTTGTTCACTTGATATACTTAATCTTTCACTTTGCAACGTTAGCTCGCATATAAACCCACTACTCCAAATTGTTCAATACGTCTGAACTCTTTCCTAGCCACTCTATTACTTCACACAAACTGATGAGCGACTATCCTCACGATATAACATCAATCACTTTACACACCATTAAGATAGCAAGACAAGTACATACCATCCAACACGATCTCGTCTACTATCAACAAGAGATTAAGGGTGATCAGTTTCTCAATTTGTCAATAGATAGTTGACAACCATAATGGATTATAAACCATCGTTACCAAACTATAATAGTGTTCCTTTAGAACTTGTACTCAAGTCACTTAAAGCACCAAAATTCAATAATATCCAATGAGGTTTACAAATACTTCCACAATTTCCCTCTCATTCGATTTTGTCAATGAAACACCAGCGCTCAACATATTACACGGTCCATATTACACTCACTTAGCCTCACACGAAGTTTAAGTATCCTCCAACTCAAGAATAACTTTCTTCATCTCCGCATCATTAGTAATACAAATTCGATTACGGAATCTCAACACACCCTGCGCATCTAACTTGAAATCATCATTCTCAGACTGATCGAGTCCAACCATCGAATCTATCAATTTCACATCTAACTTCTGAGCTTCTTTGATACTGTCTAGAAAATCATTGTTAATCTTCAACATTCCCAACATAACACTCTTCAGTGTCATTTCCCAAACTAAGCTCATATCTCTGAACTGTTCAATTAACTCCAATTCTTTAACCATCATTGCCGACATATGTAAAGTCTTTCGACTTAAAACATCATCCACAACATTAACTTTTACCTGGATTGTCAAATCGAAATCATAATCTTTCAACAACTCCAACCATCTTCGTTGTCTCATATTCAATCCGTTATGATTAAATAAATACTTTAAACTCTTATGGTCACTAAATACTTCAAATCTAAACCATAAAGATAATGTCTCCAAATCTTCAACATAAACACCACTGTGATACGGTGGCAGAACTGACTGTTAATACTGGTTTTGCGTTTGTGTTTGCAAATGTTGCGGTAAGTAAGAGTCTCCACCAACTTTTCTTTTATCCAAATTAAGGAAAGGGTGAAAAGAACAGAAAAAGACCTTTTCGAGAATTTTCTGAGTAAGGAGGGTAGATTATGGAAAGGGAAGGTGTTAACACTCTTTCCATCCGCAGTTATCTACGGGCTCTTAGATGCTAGGTCATGTTTTGAAAATTGCTTGTGCTTTATGTGTTTGAAAAATGTTTTAAAATACCTTAGTATGGAGATTTGCTTTGCGTTAACTCTTGTATCAGTCCTCAAGAGTGTTGACAAAGCGAATGTTTTTGAAAGTGTTTTCGAAATGTAAAAGTGTAAATAATTTGTTTTGAGCATAGCATATAACAGCTATCTACTTGTACTCGAAAAGGTTGTTCTTTTCCTCATATCCTTTAGACAGTTCTATCCTACTATTACTGAGTAGGTAGCCCTATCGTTGGATGTAAGAGGGACATTCGAAGGGATGTTTTTATAGTCACAAAGGCAACTGGGAAAGAAGCTTTAGTAACTACCCTAGGGTTCTAAGATCATATTTTTACCGAGGAAACGTCAAGAGGGTCATCGAGGGACTTATGATATTTTTGAACCAGAGGGTAGCCACTAAAACCTCTCACGTTTTGAGAATTGTGACTATTTATGAAGGCATCTGAAGTGGGGTACCATAGAGGTGCATATATGTAATGTATGTTATGTTCAGTTATTTTAGTATGGTGTTAAGTTTTCTAACTTTTTGTTATTAGTCTTTCCATACAAGCCTAATTACTAACAGTTAATATGATACAAAAAAATTTAAAGTGCGAAAATAAACCCTATACTACTACATGGCTTCGGGGAGGGGGATATTTACAATGTACAAAAACTTGGGGGAAGAAAAATAAAGAAAACAATAAAAAGTCCTATTAACTATTACATACCAATATATGGTTACAGTAATGTAAAAATGCGAGAAAATAATAACGCGCGATAGTTAAAAGTTCGTCTAAAAATCCAAGGCAAATCTAAATAAGAAAATCTTTTTTGTTGTTTTTTGTTTATTTTAAGAAAATACTTAAATTAAGTTAAATCAGAAAAAAAACTAAATCTAATCCTAATTAACTAAATAAAAGAAAATGATTATTAATTAAGGTTAATTCTAATCAAATAAAAGAAAACTAATTCTAATATTTTTTGCATTTTTTTTTGAGAAAATAATTTAAACATAAATTAAACCCTAAATTCTAACTTACTTTAAAAAAAAGTTAAAGTTAATTAATTAATTAATTTCAGAAATTAATTATTTAATTAAAAACTAATCCTAAGTTTTTTTTGTGATTTTTAATTAAATAAAAAAATGATTTCTGAAATTAATAAACTAAAAATAAAAAGAGTAAAATGTGCTAGGCACCAAAGAAATAGGGAGGGGTGCAATGTTGTAAAACACAGGCCCAAACAAGGAGAAGCCCAAATCTGCTTTGGGATCCAGTAGGGAGGAGTGTTGGGGAGCGCGTGGTAGTCTTTGCATGAGGGCCTTGGATCTGGTTATGCTAACACTTGGCAGCACATATTTGAAGGTGCATGGTGGATGTATTTGGTCTGGGAGTGCTAGATCTGCAAGCAAAGTTAGGAAAAAATAAAATGCAAGAGGTAGGGGTCGAACCCCTGGCCTCTCACACACGCACCGCCTTAACACTCACACACCCAACCGTTGGGACGGCTTTACATCCGTTAATATGTACACAAAACATAAGTTCAATAATAAACATTGTCCTAATGGCTGAATATAAAACACACACGCCCAGGTGGGGCCCTGGCATTTGAATGGGCAAATGATACATGGCCACGCCTCCCAGGGGAGTCAAACCACCGTGCATGGTGGTTGACCACCATCTTCCCTGTTTTCCTCAAAATCTAATCCTGCAATATAAGCAATATCAATACCAACAAAGCATCCTACCCCCCCCCCCCCCCCCCCCCTTAGAATTTCCCTAGGAATCCAATCCGTTTGTCCGGAAAGTCCCTGTATCATTGAGAACAAAGCTTGTCTGAGGCTTTGCCCTAACAATGGTAAAACTTCATCCTCACATTAAATTGCTCATGCGATGGCTCTAAACATACACAAACATTAGTACGAACATGAACATAAACATAGAAATCATTTATATCACAAAATAAAAGGTTTTGAATTCAAGAAAATATACCAAAACAGTGACACACGATCCGATCGTTTAAGCGTGCTACACGTTTGGAAAATGGAAGGGATAGGTTCCTGGTGTCTTTAGGAACGTATTTGAGTCTTTTGTTTGGACTGAGGAAGGCTGGAAACACGTTTTCTAAATTTGACAACTTTGGATATTTTTTGCAATTTTGGAGCGTTCTCTCTAGGCTGTGTATCCGTATGAAATGCTTGCTAGTGTGCTCCTTATATAGAGAGGATGGAGGGGAAAAGGTAGGAGGGAAAGAAGCATGCTCAATAATGTTATTTAAGAGCCATAAACAAATATTTGAAACTTTTCCAAAGGTGTGGAATTCTTGTCTCTTTTTTGAATTTGAATGAATGTGGGCAAAAATGACTTTCAAATGCTCGCCTTCGAATGACTCTGATTGCCTCCTTTGAATGGCTCTGATTGCCTCCTTCGAATGGATCTGATTGCCTCATTTGAATTTTTCTGATTCAGCTCCTTCGATGGAGTCCATCCATATCAATTCGAATTGCTCATATCTTTGATGACTTTGAATTCAGAGTTTTCCCTCATCAGGGCTTCTTCTATTGAGTCTACTTGCCCTAGCTGCTTGATTCAAACAACTCAAACGAAAACTTCAATCTGGCCAATCGAAAACCTCTTTTGTCACCACCTTCGAATGCTAATGCACAAAAGGCCTGAGCCTGGCCATATGTAGGACCAAGACCCATCATAATACAAGCTTGTATTCAGTAACCATGTGTCCTTCGAATGGACCAATGAATGCTTCTTCAAAGGGACCTCATGAATGCACCTTCGAAGGGACTATCATGCATGTCAAAGTGTGAAAAACTGTGCGTCCTTTGATTCACTGAATTGAAACTGTTTCAAAGGGGACCATTGCCCAGTAGAAGCTGGCACAAAGGCAACCAGTGCCTTGTGGGTGCTAGCATGAGGCAGGTCAAAGCAAGTGTCAAAGAGGCCATCACCTAGTGAATCGAATCAGGCATGGAGGATGTATTTGCCTTGTAGGTCGAAGGAAGCTTTTTTCCTAGTGGATTAAAGGCAAAATATGAAGAAGTCTTGGCCTTGTGTGCTGAAGGCAAGATAAAAAAGGGGGCCCTTGCCTTGTGAATCAAAGGCATGTCTGAGGCAAACCTTTGTCTTGTGAATTGAAGACCAGTGAAAGGGGTCTTTTGCCTTGTGAAACTAAGGCAAGCATGAGGGAGTTTCTGCCTAATAGACCAAAAAACAAGCATGAAGAGGCATACGTGTGCTGATGACAAGCTGAAGGGCCTTTTTCCTAGTGGAAGCTTGGTGAACTAAACTTGATCGAAGGAGACTCAGCACCCAATCGAAGCTTGTGGGCCAATGCTTGGTTGAAGGGTTTTAGGAGCTTAGTCGAAACTTATTGTTATGTTAATCGAAGGGATCTGTTTAACTGCCAATTGAAGGACATTGTCGAACTGCCAATCGAAGGACATTGTTGACCTACCAATCGAAAGACACTTTGCTAATATTCAAAAAAATTATTTTCTTTAGGAAAGTATTTGTAACCACCCATATAAGAGAAAAAACTTTGGGAAACATGAGAGGGCAAATTTTGGGGCACAACAGCTGCCCTTGTTCAATCTTCTTAAACCTGAGGATTTAGATTGGCTTGTCTGCCTCTCGTGATCTGAAGGTGGAAGATGATTGAACACTAGAGTGCCCAGAAATTTGCACTCACATGAAGTAATAATGTTGGTTGATTATGTCGGGAATTGGCTTACATATGTCATTTAGAGAATATGATAGAGAGTCGTCGGAGATGGGCTTAACGATGCCATCCAAAGTAGATGCTTATTTCACACATGGTTCCTCTGGGGGTTCCGGTTCCTGCTGTCTGAGGAGGAGTCCACTGGGGAATATGGGTTTCTGTTGTTCTCCTGCTTGAGGAAAACTCTGTGCGGAATAGAGTCTAGGAACTTCAATTGTCCAAGGCTATACTTAGGAGTTATTTCTGGAGAGATGAAAGTTTGCTGTTTTCTAGTTGAAATCCAAGCTTCACAGTAACTTGTTGGGGATAATGGAATTAACCGTTATCTGAAAATATATCAGAAAGAGCCTGTGTAGGGCTATTCGAGGATGAGTCCGTGTTAGCCTGCATCCGTAGATATATGAGAAGGATCCTGTGTAAGATTGCTTCGTCTGGTCATGTAGATAGTTTTCTTGTCTAGTTTCAGGTGTTTATCTACAATCAGCTATTCACAGATAGTGGTCCTGTCTGGTTTCAGGTATTAATCTGGAACTTGAAAATTGTCGGTCCTTGAGATTGTTGTCCTGGCTGGTTTTAGGTATTAATCTATGACCTGAGAAAGAAAGATAGTTTTCTTGGCTTATTACAGGTATTAATCTTCAATCTCCTTATGTAGATAGTTCTCCTGGCCTATTACGGGTATTAACCTACAATCGATCATCCACAGATAGTTCTCTTGGCTTGTTACAGGTATTAATCTGGAACTTGTTTTTGTCGGTCGTTGAGATAGTTGTACTGGCTTGTTACAGGTGTTAATCTGGGACTTGTTTTGTTGGTCACATATATAGTTTTCATGTCCGGTTTCAGGCATTAATCCGTGGCCTGCTGTATTTGTTGGTAAACCCGTCTTGCTTCGGGAGTTCATACCATTTGGTCATGTAGATGGTTTTCCCGTCTGGTTTCGGGCATTAATCTTTGACCTGATGTATAAGTTGATAGTGTTTGTCTTTCTACGAACTCAACCTGGAAAGTTAAAGTCAGTTTCATGTGATGTCATGATGTATGAATTGCATGATGCTCTCAAAATAAATGAGACTGTGATATATTCATTTGTGCTACATATGCTATGATGTTTGTAGAAATGATGTATGAATGCAATGTATGAACGTGTCAGTTGTTCCATTGTTGTATTGTTTAATTAGGGAAAATAAATCCCTGACTGTTGCTGGGGGTGAAGAATGTAGGTCTTCAGATTTTGTTTGAAGTTGAAATGCTGGGAGATGAACTTTCGTTGTTAGAGAAATAAAATCTGTTGGGGAAGGGAAACTTCGTGCAATGCTTGGGGATTTTGCTGAAATCCCACTGGGGGAATCCTGAGAAGCTTGGCAACTTCATTGGGAATTTTTTAGATGTTAGAGCAGTAATTTGGAGATTCTTTCTCTTCGAGGGATATGAGAACACCTGACACCATTAGGCTGCATGTTAGAACAATGTTTGAATCTACTACCCTATATTTGAGTTTTGATGATAACAAAGTGAAAAGATATAGTATTTATATGTTTCATGTTTGAACTATATGCTGCCTAAAATTACTATGCTCTGACTTGCAGATACGCTGATTTAAAATAAGCAAGATCACTTCTTCAGCATCAGAATTTGATTTCATACACCAGCATCAGAAGTTGTTGAATCAGAACGTCAAGATCAGATGATCAACTCACGTACATGCTGAAGCTTGATGAACAGAACTGCGCGTAAACACTCTGATACAGAATCAAATAGTTCATCAGCAGCGAAGCAGAATCAGAATGAGCCAAGCCAGAACGTGCATTGAAGAAGCAACGGTACTGTGCATTGAAAGCTAATCAATTCCAACGGCCTCATTCTAGACAAGATCTGCTCAAAAAGGAAAGCTTGTTATTAGCATTGAATCAAGAATATTGCATTCAACGTTCATCTTCTCAAGTGCTATATAAACAAGGCTTCGAAGATTATAATGGCTAATGCTCTCCAAATCTCTACACGCACAAAGCTGAACCATAATCTTCATCTACCAGTTTTGCTAAACCAACAAACTCTGATACTCCATTACAGTTTAGCAATCTAGTTTCTAAGCTTAATTTGTGTATACATCACAGTTGTGATAAAGTTTTGTAGAAAACATTCACACACATTGTTTTATACCTTTGTAAGAAAGTGTTGCCTTGACAAACCGGATTGTGTTTTGAATCAAGAAGGCTTTAGCAGTTATTAAAGCAGTCTGTAATATTCAGTTGAATATAGTGAATTAAGACCTCGTTGGAGAGAGGCGAAATCACCTTGACGGGTGGACTGGAGTAGTTTGAGATCAAACGAACCAGGATAAAAATATCTTGTCAATTGCTTTAAGATTTCAGTTTTACAATTCAACCCCCCCTTCTTGTGTTTTTCACCCCTTCAATTGGCATCAGAGCGCCTGGTTCTGAGCTAAAACACTTAACCGTGTCAGTACAAGATCCAGCGTCAGAAAAACACAATGGCAGGAAACAATTCTCACTTCAGCAATGACAATAATGAGGACAGAGACAGATTCAGCGGCAAACCTCCAGTCTTTGATGGAGAAAACTTTGATTACTGGAAAGACAGAATTGAAAGCTTCTTTCTAGCACATGATGCTGATCTGTGGGATATGGTGACAGATGGATACACGCACCCTGTGAATGCAACTGGTCAGAAGATTGAAAGAAAATCAATGACTGATCAACAAAAGCGTGACTTCAAGAATCACCATAAGGCCAGAACCATCCTCCTCAGTGCCATCTCCTATACTGAGTATGAAAAGATCTCCAACAGAGACACAACTAAGAACATCTTTGATTCTCTCAGAATGACGCATGAGGGCAACGTTCAAGTCAAAGAAACAAAAGCTCTGGCGCTCATTCAGAAGTATGAGGCGTTCAAAATGGAAGAATCTGAATCCATTGAAGCTATGTTCTCTAGATTCCAGATTCTGGTAGCTGGTCTCAAAGTTCTGGACAAAGGATACTCTACTGCTGACCATGTCAAGAAAATAATCAGAAGTTTACCCAAGCAGTGGAGGCCTATGGTTACTGCTCTGAAGCTAGCGAAAGATCTCAACAAAATCACTCTGGAGGAACTTATAAGCTCCCTCAGAAGTCATGAGATATAGCTAGAAGCTGACGAGCCTCAGAAGCAAGGTAAGCCTTTAGCTTTAAAATCTAACAGAAAATCTGAGTCTAAAGTTTTGCAGGCAGTTGAAGAAACATCTGATGGATCCTCATCAGAAGAAGACGAACTTTCCCTTCTCTCCAGAAGAGTAAATCAACTGTGGAAGCAAAGACAAAGGAAGTTCAGGAATCCCAGAAGATCTGATCAGAACGAGTCTTCTTCCAGATACAGAAGGACAGATTCTTCCTCTGGATACAGAAGATCTGAAGGCTCCTCTAGTAGCAAGAAGCCAAACACAAAAGACATCATCTGCTACGAGTGCAATGAGCAAGGACACTACAAGAGTGACTGCCCAAAGCTTCAGAGGGAAAAGCCCAAAAAGAAGTTTGGAAGAGAGAAGAAGAAAAGTCTCATGGCCACATGGGATGACTCTGACTCGTCTGAAGCTGACTCAGAATCAGATGATGAAAGGGCAAACATAGCACTCATGGCTAACATTCCAGATGATAGTGAAGCTTCTGAATCAGACACAGAAGAGGTATTCCCTAACTTCGCTGTTAATTTTACAAAGGCTGAACTTGCTGAAAGCCTCAATGAAATTCTGGAACGTTATCAGCAGATTAGAGCTAAATTCAGAGACCTGAAAAGGAATCTTGAATCTGACTCTAATAAGTCTAAGAGTCTCAAATTGGAAAACTCTGAGCTGAGAGATAAAATCTCAAAATTAGAAAACTCTTTACAAAACTCTCAGAAGGAACCAATTTCTGAAACTCCCAGCAACGCTGATGAGATCATCAAGGAGTATGATCACAGTTTCCAGAAGTTCCTTGCTAAAAGCATAGATAGAAGCAGAATGGCTTCAATGATCTATGGAGTTAGCAGAAACGGCAGGAAAGGAATAGGATACCTAGGTAAGGTTCCTACACCTAAAAATGTCATGGATTTAACCATTAAACACACTCCTCTAAATTCACACTTTGTGTATGGTCACACACATGATATCAAATATACTAGCAGTAAGCACTCTGTGAAACCAAAATTCAACCAGAGTTTTGGTAAAACTAACAAATCAGGACCCAAGAAGATCTGGGTACCTAAGGATAAAATAATACATGTTGCAGATATCTTTAGCAGCAAGTCAGAAACACCAGTCATGGTACCTGGACTCTGGCTGCTCACGACACATGACGGGAAGAAGGCATATGTTCCAAAGCCTGGAACTTAAGCCTGGAGGCCACGTTGGCTTTGGAGGCAATCAGAGGGGAAAGATAATTGGCTCTGGAACTGTAGGTAACGGAAATCTTCCCTCTATTAATAATGTTCTGCTAGTTGATGGATTGATGCATAATCTGTTATCCATAAGTCAATTAAGTGATAACGGTTATGATATAATCTTTAATCAAAAATCATGTAAAGCTGTTAGTCAGAAAGATGGGACTATCCTGTTTAATGGAAAGAGGAAAAACAACATTTACAAAATCAAACTTTCTGAACTAAAGAGTCAGAACGTAAAATGTCTTCTGTCTGTTAACAACGAGCAGTGGATCTGGCACAGAAGATTGGGGCATGTTAGTATGAGAAGAATATCTCAGATTAACAAACTCAATCTGGTCAGAGGACTTCCTAATTTGAAGTTCAATTCAGATGCTCTGTGTGAAGCATGTCAGAAAGGCAAATTTGCAAAACCTTCTTTTAAATCCAAAAATGTTGTTTCTACCTCTAAGCCATTAGAACTTCTTCACATTGACTTATTTGGACCAGTTAAAACTGCTTCAGTCAGTGGCAAGAAGTATGGGTTAGTAATCGTAGATGACTATAACAGATGGACATGGGTAAAGTTCTTAAGACACAAGGACGAGTCACACTCTGTGTTTGTTACCTTCTGTAACCAAGTTCAGAATGAAAAAGATCTTAGAATCGTTAAAGTCAGAAGTGATCATGGTGGAGAATTTGAAAATAAAGATTTTGAGTCATTCTTTAATGACAAAGGCATTCTGCATGATTTCTCTTGTCCTAGAACTCCCCAACAGAATGGAGTTGTAGAACGAAAGAACAGAACATTGCAAGAAATGGCCAGAACCATGATCAATGAGACAAACGTTGCTAAGACTTTCTGGGCAGAGGCAATAAACACAGCGTGCTACATTCAGAATAGAATCTCAATAAGACCTATTCTGGAAAAGACTCCATATGAATTGTGGAAGAACAGAAAGCCCAACATTTCGTATTTTCATCCATTTGGATGTACTTGCTTTATGTTAAATATAAAGAATTATTTGAACAAGTTTGATTCTAAGGCACATAAGTGTATTATGTTAGGATACTCTGAACGCTCAAGAGGGTACAGAGTATACAATACAGAAACACAGATTGTGGAAGAATCAATCAGTGTTCGTTTTGATGACAAGCTTGACTCTGAAAAGTCAAAGCAGAATGAAAATCTTGCAGGTATAGAAATTGAATTTGCAGGTTCTGAAGACAAGTCATCAGAAGCTCTCAACACAGACATTCCTTCAACGTCTGAAAGGAGCAATGCTAGAAATCCTACAACAGCTGCTGATCAACCTCAGAAGAGATTGCCCAGAAGCAGTTTGGATCACCCAGAAGAGACTATCCTAGGAAGAAAGGAAGATCCAATCAGAAAAAGAGCAAGCTTCAGAAACTCTGAAGAAACTCTTATGGGACTTGTGTCTCTGATTGAACCTTCTTCTATTGATGAAGCACTTCTGGATAATGACTGGATTCTGGCAATGCAAGAAGAGCTGAATCAATTTACCAGAAACGACGTATGGGATCTCGTTCCCAGACCAAAAGGATTCAACGTCATTGGAACAAGATGGGTGTTCAGAAACAAGTTAAATGAACAAGGTGAAGTCATCAGAAACAAGGCACGACTGGTTGCACAAGGTTATAGTCAGCAAGAGGGGATAGACTATACAGAAACCTTTGCCCCAGTCGCCAGGTTAGAATCTATCAGACTTTTAATCTCATTTGCTGTTAATAGAGGCATCACTCTGTATCAGATGGATGTCAAAAGTGCATTCTTAAATGGTTATATAGAAGAAGAAGTTTATGTTCACCAACCCCCAGGTTTTGAAAATACAAAACATCCAGAACATGTTTTCAAACTAAAGAAGTCACTGTATGGTCTAAAACAAGCTCCCAGAGCTTGGTATGAAAGGCTAAGTAACTTTCTGCTTGAAAATGAATTCACCAGAGGGAAAGTGGACACTACTCTATTCTGTAAAACAGTTAAGAGTGACATTTTAGTCTGTCAAATTTATGTTGATGATATAATTTTTGGTTCTACTAATCCTTCTCTTGGAAGAAAATTTGCTAAGTGTATGCAGGCAGAATTTGAGATGAGCCTCATGGGGGAACTGAAATTCTTTCTAGGAATTCAGATCAATCAAACTCCAGAAGGAACTTACATTCATCAGAGCAAATACATCAGAGATCTTCTGAAGAAATTTGACCTCTCAGAATGTAAGCCATCAAAGATTCCAATGCATCCCACGTGCATTCTGGAAAGAGAAGAGGTAAGCAAAAGTGTAGAACAGAAAGTCTACAGAGGTATGATTGGTTCTCTCCTCTATCTGACTGCTTCAAGACCTGATATCTTATTCAGCGTATGTATTTGTGCTAGATTCCAATCAGATCCTAGAGAATCTCACTTAACAGCTGTTAAGCGAATTTTCAAGTATCTGAAAGGTACTACTAATCTGGGTTTGTTTTATAGAAAATCTAGTGATTACAGCTTAGTAGGCTACTGTGATGCTGATTTTGCTGGAGACAGAGTGGAACGTAAAAGTACTTCTGGAAGCTGCCAGTTTCTGGGAGAAAATCTGATCTCGTGGTCCAGCAAAAGGCAATCAACAATTGCTCTGTCAACAGCAGAAGCTGAGTACATAGCAGCAGCAGGATGTAGCACACAAATGCTCTGGATGAAAAGTCAGCTTGAAGACTTCCAGATTTTTGAGAGTAACATTCCTATTCTTTGTGATAATACTTCTGCTATTTGCTTAAGTAAGAATCCTATTTTACATTCTAGAGCTAAGCATATAGAAATAAAACATCACTTCATTAGGGACTATATTCAGAAAGGTATTTTAAACTTAAAATTTATAGATACAGACCATCAATGGGCTGATATCTTTACTAAACCCCTTTCAGAAGATAGGTTTAATTTCATTCTGAAACATCTCAGCATGAAAGTATGCCCAGAATGAAAATGTTTTAATTCCATATATTTATCTTCAGAATGTAATTATATTACTGTGAACTTCTGATCAATCTTCTTTCAGAAAGATAGAACATGCAGATTGTATCAGATGCAAGTCTAAAGATCTGAGAGTCTAATCTCAAAGACAGACGTGCTGATCACTACATCAAACAAGTGTCATCCAATCATCAGCATATCTCTGAAGCAGAACGCGTGCACGCTTCTGAGAAGGCAAAGCGCTGATTGGGTGCATTGAGACACATGTCTGGTAACCGTTTTTAAGTATCTTTCTCAAATCCCCCAAAATCAGCAAGCATTTAATGAAAAGTAATCACGCTTGTTAAATGGCAATCATTATTTTTTTTTCTCTCTTAAAAACGTTTAATTTTTCAAAATAATTTTTGAAAACTCTATTTAAGCACATTAATCCTTCATTCTTATTCTTTACGCTTTCTCATAATCATTCAAGTATTTTCTGCATATTTCTGAGTTTATCTCCTACAAACCTTTTTCTCTCAAATCATTCTCAAAGCTTTTTAGTGAGAACAATGGCATCCTCCAGCATTTCTGCAGGCAATCAGAAGAAAGAAACCTCTGAAAACCAATCCTCTGAAAACCCCAGCAGGATCTTCATTGACTTAACCAGTCTTGAACGTCTTGCTGATCTAAGACACAAAATTGCCATCCCCAAACCAAAGCAACCAGATGTTGGCTCTGGTATTTTGAATTTTGAAACAGGTGTGCTGCAATGGATTGCTTCTTTGAAGCAAGTCTGTCCTGGGATGATTGACCATTCAGAAGAAGACAAGACCATTCAGGCTGAAAGTCAAGCAGAAGATGTCGCTGAAAGTTCTGAGAAGCTTCCTCCTTCTGATGCTTCTCAAGCTGCCTTGGACAGGCAAGCTCTGGAAGAACTAAGGCTGAATGACTTGCGTCTCCAGCAGCGGATGGACGACAATGATCAGAAGATGAAAGCAAGAATGGATGTACAGGACAGTAAAATTGACACTGTTGTCAACATGGTTCAGAAGCAAAATGAAACTTCTGAAAAGATTCAAGCGATGCTGGAAAGCCTGTTCTCACGCATGCCCCCTCAACCTTAAATCTTTTTCATGCATAACTTTCTCATGCTTTCTTCATTTTCTGATGTACTGTTTTAACTATGTTTTGTAATGTTCTTTTGCTCTGATTCTGAACTATTTTAATATAATCAGTTTTTCTGATCTTAAGTGTTTTAACACATCACCAACACTTTTTGATTGCTGACAAAAAGGGGGAGAACAAGAATGATATTTAAAATCAATAACGGCTAACTAGACAGAAATTCTCAAACATTCTAACTCTATTACTTGAAATGTTTTTCTGTTTTGTTTAAAAGTCTATAGGCACAAGGGAGCTCCTGAACACTATGAAGACTAGAAGCTCTGATCAAAATGTAGAAGCTCATGTTGCTCTGATCAAATATGAAGTTCTGATCAACCTAACACTCTGATCCAAAGCAAAGCTCTGACAGGAAAAGCTCTGAAGCTCTGCTCTCTGATAAGTCAAAGACTCTTATAATCTGATGTTCAAAGAAAGAAAAAGATCTGATCCTGAAGAACACGTATATCAAAGGGAAGTAACAAACTCAGGGGGAGTATCTTTTAACTCTGATTTCTCCTTACTTCTTAACTCTGAAACATTTCCCAGATACCTTTTCACGTTATTTATCATTTAAAATATCTAGTTTTTGTCATCATCAAAAAGGGGGAGATTGTTAGAACAATGTTTGAATCTACTACCCTATATTTGAGTTTTGATGATAACAAAGTGAAAAGATATAGTATTTATATGTTTCATGTTTGAACTATATGCTGCCTAAAATTACTATGCTCTGACTTGCAGATACGCTGATTTAAAATAAGCAAGATCACTTCTTCAGCATCAGAATTTGATTTCATACACCAGCATCAGAAGTTGTTAAATCAGAACGTCAAGATCAGATGATCAACTCACGTACATGCTGAAGCTTGATGAACAGAACTGCGCGTAAACACTCTGATACAGAATCAAATAGTTCATCAGCAGCGAAGCAGAATCAGAATGAGCCAAGCCAGAACGTGCATTGAAGAAGCAACGGTACTGTGCATTGAAAGCTAATCAATTCCAACGGCCTCATTCTAGACAAGATCTGCTCAAAAAGGAAAGCTTGTTATTAGCATTGAATCAAGAATATTGCATTCAACGTTCATCTTCTCAAGTGCTATATAAACAAGGCTTCGAAGATTATAATGGCTAATGCTCTCCAAATCTCTACACGCACAAAGCTGAACCATAATCTTCATCTACCAGTTTTGCTAAACCAACAAACTCTGATACTCCATTACAGTTTAGCAATCTAGTTTCTAAGCTTAATTTGTGTATACATCACAGTTGTGATAAAGTTTTGTAGAAAACATTCACACACATTGTTTTATACCTTTGTAAGAAAGTGTTGCCTTGACAAACCGGATTGTGGTTTGAATCAAGAAGGCTTTAGCAGTTGTTAAAGCAGTCTGTAATATTCAGTTGAATATAGTGAATTAAGACCTCGTTGGAGAGAGGCGAAATCACCTTGACGGGTGGACTGGAGTAGTTTGAGATCAAACGAACCAGGATAAAAATATCTTGTCAATTGCTTTAAGATTTCAGTTTTACAATTCAACCCCCCCTTCTTGTGTTTTTCACCCCTTCACTGCATACTGAGAATATGGCAGCGACCTTGCAGTAGGATGTCCCTGCTTCTGTATCTGCCAGAGAAGGTATCTGCTGGAGGAAATATCAGCGGGGATTTTGTGGATGGCCCTTAGAAATTGCCCTGTTTATTAAAGTCATTAGCAATTGTCTTTTTGTTTTTAGGTGCATATTTGTAAGCAGTAATCACATTCAAATGCATATGTTCAAAAATAATCACTGGACGTTTTTGCACACAAAACAGAAAAATAAAAACAGAAGTTTTTCACTTTCAAAGGAATAGTTTTGTATTAACTTGAATAAGCGTTTTTTTACAAGGACAAAGACATCTTGGTAAGAGAATGTCGTCGTAAGAATGGAAACTATATAAAAATAGTATACAAAGAAAAACAGCTATGTGAAATAATCCAATTGGGTTCCCATTCTGCTATTGCCTTTATGTCTTTGAGCGTCTCATCCCTTTCACTGCTTGTCCAAAGCTGATTGGATTGATTAGTATTGCTTGAGCTTGATAGTTGATACTAAAGATTGGCTGTAAGGTGATCCAACGGGACATAGTTATATGCTTTAAATCCCTAACTTTTTCCTGGACCTCCCTTTCGGGTTTTCAGTCCACCGGGATACCCTTTTTTTGCCCAAGATGCCTTTTCAGGTTTTCGACTTGCCAGGTGTACAGATTTTTTTATTTATATCCCTAATTTTTGCCCAAACTCTTTTGGTTTGCTGAGATGACCTAATTTTTGCCTAGCCCAGTCGACCTAGCGGGTCTTTGTTTATGCGTAGTATCTTTTAACTATTTCCTTGTTTACCGGGTGTGGAAGGTCGTCACCATCCATAGTGGTTAGGATCATGGCTCCACCAGAAAACATATTCTCGATCACAAATGGCGTTTCGTATGTGGGAGTCCATTTTCCCCTGGGATCACCTTGTGGCAGTATGATACATTTGATTACCAGGTCACCAGCCTGATATACCTGATGTCTAACCTTCTTGTTAAAAGCTTTGATCATATGTTTTTGGTATATCTGACCATGACAGACAGCCGCGAGCCTCTTTTCGTCAATCATGTTTAATTGGTCAAGTCGAGTCTGAACCTATTCTTCTTTGATCAACCCTGTATCTTTCATGATACTTAAGGAAGGGATCTGGACCTCAATGGGCAGGACAACTTCCATACTGTATACCAAAGAGAAAGGAGTTGCCCCTGTTATGTGTGTATTGTGGTGCGGTAACCATGAAGAGAAAATGGTAACATTTCATGCCAATCTTTATATGTCACTGTCATCTTCTGTATGATTCTCTTGATATTTTTGTTAGCAGTTTCAACAGCGCCATTCATCTTTGGCCGAAAAGGAGAAGAGTTATGATGCTGAACCTTGAATTGCGTGTAGAGCTCAGTGATCATTGTATTATTGAGATTGGTAGAATTATCTATAATGATTCTTTCTGGAATACCGTACCGACATATAAGGTTATGTCTGATAAATTGAGCCACAATGTTTTTGGTAATAGAAGCAAATGAAGCTGCATCGACCCACTTTATGAAGTAATCAATAGCAACCAGGATGAAGCGGTGCCAATTGGAAGTTGTAGGTTTTATTTCCCCAATCATATTGGTGCCCCACATTGAAAACGGCCAAGGAGCAGTAAAGACATTTAAAGGAACCGGAGGCACATGCACCTTATCAACATAGATCTGGAATTTGTGACAAGTCTGCGAATGCTGATAACAGTCTGCCTCCATGGTGGACGAGTAGTATCCTGCCTGTAGGATCTTTTTAGCCATTGAGTGCCCACTTGAATGAGTTCTAAAGGTACCTTTTTGTAAATCAACCATAATCTTTTCTTCCTCACTCTTGTCTACACACCGAAGCAAGGTAGAGTCGTGGTTGTGCTTGTAGAGGATCTCGTTACCGAGAAAGAACTTAGCAGAGAACCTTCTTAGGAACTTCTTATCATTGACCGAAGCTCCCTCAGGGTACTCTTAGAGTTCAAGATATCTTTTGACTTCATGGAACCAAGGCTTGTCCACTACTTCTTCAGTACCAATCTCGTGACAGTATACTGGCTCATCCATCCTCTCAATGGTGTTCTGAGGAGCCTCATTATCCCACCTGACCTTGAACATGGATGACATCATAGCTAGCGCGTCTACTAGTTGATTTTCCTCTCGTGGAAAATCCTCAAAGGTAATTTGTTCAAAGTATGGGATTAGTGTCAAGATATGCTCTTTGTACGGGATGAGATTAGGATGCTTCGTGTCCCATTCTCCTTTGATCTGGCTGATTACCAAAGCCAAGTCTTCAAACACACTTAAGAACTTGATTCTTAAATTGATTGCAACTTTGAGACCCATGATACATGCTTCATACTCAGCCATATTGTTGGTACAATTGAAACATAGCCTAGCAGTTAAAGGAGTATGACAACCTTCAAGAGATATGATCACAACGCCGATGCCATTGCCAAGAGCGTTGGAAGCTCCGTCAAAAACCATAGTCCATCAGGATCCCTTTTCAGGTCCTTCATCTGGTCCAGGTTCTTCATAATCAGTTACTAACATGATTTTCTCACCCGGGAACTCATAATTCATGGATTAGTAGCCATCCACAGCTTGATGAGCCAAATGATAAGCTAATACACTTCCCTTAATTTCTTTCTGGGTTGTATGTTAAATGTCGTATTCGGTCAGGATCATATTCCATCTTGCTATTCTTCTGGAGAGAGCGGGCTTCTCAAAGATGTACTTGATATGATCCATTTTAGATATCAACAAGGTAGTGTGAGTCAACATATAATGTCTTAGTCGGCGAGCAGCCAATGCCAAAGCACATCAAGTTTTCTCGAGCAGTGAGTATCTTATTTCATAGTCGGTAAAATTTTTGCTAAGGTAGTATATTGTATGCTCTTTTCGACCAGACTCGTCATGCTGCCCCAGCACACACCCCATTAAGTTCTCTAATACTGTTAAGTACATGATTAGAGGTCTTCCTTCAACTGGTGGCATCAAAATTGGAGGATCTTGGAGATATTCTTTGATTTTGTCAAAGGCATACTGGCAATCATCATTCCACTTCATTGCTTTATCTTTCTTAAGTTATTTGAAGATTGGCTCACAAGCAGCGGTCAGATGTGAAATGAATTTGTCTATGTAGTTCAGACGTCCCAAGAATCCCCTAACTTCTTTCTCAATGCGAGGAGTTGGAATTTCTTGTATAACTTTAACCTTTATAGGGTATACTTTAATGCATTTTCCGCTGACAATGAAACCTAAGAGCTTACCGGATCTTACTTCAAAAGTGCACTTATTCAGGTTTAACCTCAGTTTGTATTTCTTCAGCCTGTCAAATAGTTTATGTAGGTGATCAAGGTACTCCTCTTCAGTATGAGACCTGTCTATCATATCATCAACGTAGACCTCTATCTCGCGATGGATCATATCATGAAACAAAGCTACAATGGCACGTTGGTAGGTTTCCCCAATGTTCTTTAGTCCAAGTGGCATAACTTTGTAGCAGAATGTGCCCCACTATGTGACAAAGGTCGTCTTATCCATGTCCATAGGTTCCATTTTGATCTTATTGTATCCGGAGAAACCATCCATGAACGAGAATAATTTATATTTTGCAGTGTTGTCAACTAGAACATCAATATGGGGAAGCGGAAAGTCATCCTTGGGGCTTGCCCTGTCCAGGTCTCTGTAATCCACACACATACGTACCTTACCGTCCTTCTTAGGTACTGGAACAACATTAGCGACCCATTATGGATAAGACGTGACAGCTAAGAAACCGATATTGAATTGTTTCATGACTTCAACCTTGATCTTTTCTGACATATCTGGCCGCATACGACGAACCTTCTATTTCACTGGAAGGCAATCCTCTTTTGTAGGTAGGAGATGAACCACAATATCGGTGTCAAGTCAAGGCATGTCTTTGTATGACCAGATAAAAACCTCAACATAGTCATATAGCATCTGAATTAACTGTTGCTTGACACTATGCTCCAGATCGGCACCTATCTTGACTTATTTTTGTCCTCTTCAGTACCCAAGTTCACTATTTCAACTGGATCCTCATGAGGCTGTATTGCCCTTTCTTCCTATTGTAACAGTTTGGCAAGCTCTCCTGGTACCTCACAATCTTCCTCACCTTCGTCCTCGACTTGGTTGATCGGATTTTCAAAGTCATAATGAGCAATAGCAGAACCGTTATCAATGGGATCCAGAATGGATGTGGATCTGCAGTTTGATATGTGAGTGTGTGTAAGAGTATAACTGTATATTTTTGATAAAGTAAAGAGACAGAAAAGAAAAACAAAGAGCGTAAAATTTGTATGTGAAACGTCCAATGTTTTATTGATGACATATGAAAAGGAAGTAATGACCCTTACAAATAGACCATTGTGCCTCGGGTAAGACACAAGGCAATAATGTTTCAGTTGTTCAAATATTACATTTCCTTAAAACAGAAAGACAAATTACTCTTGAATAAAAGTAATGGGCACAAAGTCTTTAGCCTCCCAATTACCGAGTCCACCGCTGATGGTTGGGAAAATCCACTTGTCTAGGTCATAATCACTATCGCTGTCTTCCAGGGCATTGACTCCATGGTTGTTAATCCGTAAAGGTGATTCCCTGGTGCGAGCATAACGAACAACTCTCTGGGCTCCTTCTTCAACTACTGCTTTGACATCCTTGAGAGAAGCCATTTTCAGCGGAGGCTTGGTAACCTTTGGAACACTGGCAGTGGTCTTGCTTGCAGCAATGGTCTGTGGAACCTCCTCAAAGTTCTGACATGGGGTTTCAATGAACTCGCCGTCTATTTAAATGTACCTGAAAGAGTTCAAGTGGCTCACCATGTACTCCTCCTCTCCATGAACAGTGATAATCTTCCCATTGATTGGGTACTTCAGCATTTGATGTAGGGTGGAAGTTACAACACCAGCCCCATTGATCCAGGGTCGATCCAATAAGCAGGAGTAAGACATGCGGATGTCCATCACATAGAAAGTGGAATTAAAAGTTTGAGTACCCACTTTGATAGGGATGTCCACTTCCCCATGCACCATTCTTTTAGAACCGTCGAAGGCCCTCACCACAATGTTACTTGGATTTAGTGTGAGCCCTTTGCAATCCAACTTGTCTAGAGCGTTCTTGGGTAAGACATTCAGTGATGAGCCTGTGTCTACCAGAACATGGGCTAAGGTAGTGCCCCTGCACTCAATGGAGACATGTAGGATGTGATACAGTGGCAGAACCGACTGCTTAATACTGGTTTGCGTTTTGCGTTTTTTATTCGCAAAATGTCGCGGTAAGCAAGAGTCGCCACCGAATTTTATTTCATCCAATCATGGAAAAGGAAAAAAGAACAGAAAAAACCTTTTTCGAGATATTCTGAGTACGGGGGTAGATTATAGAAAGGGAATGTGTTAGCACCATTTCTATATGTGGTTTTCCACGGGCTCTTAGGTACTTGCTCATTTTTCAAAATTGCTTGTGTGTGATTATTTTGAAAACGTTTTTACTTCGTGATAACCATTGTATCAGTCCTCAAGGATGTGACGAAGTTTGTTTTGAAAAGTGTTTGTGTGAAAAGTTGTCATTGAGCAAGTACTTAAGATTCTACCTACTCAAAAAAGATTGTTTGTTCTATTTCCTTTAGACAATGCTATCCTACTATTAAGGAGTAGGTAGCACCGTCGTTGGATTTGTAAGGGACATTCGAAAGGGACAAATACAATTACCAAAGCAATAGTTAGAAAACTTTAGTAATAAACCTAGAGTCTTAAGATCTTTCCGAGGCAATATTTCTGAGGCAACATTTCCGAGGCAACATTTTGATCTTTTAGACTGGAGGGCGACCACTAAAATCTCCTATGCTTAATGATTGTTTACCGAAAGCAACCGAAGTGAGGTAAACCCTAGGAGTGAATATGTGCATATGATTTGTTTCAGTTATTTAATCTTTGCATATTAGGTGATCTACCGTTTTAATTTTCCAGACATTCTTGCCATACAATCCTATTAATACATCTAACAATTAATAATTTGCAGAAAATAAAAGTGGAAGTAAACCTAGCTATTACATGGCTTTGACAGTTACATAATTGCCTTGACGAGAAATAAAAGTGCGGAATTTAAAACCTAGCTATTACAAGGCTTCGGGGAGGGGGATTAATTATATAACCAAAAATCAGGGATTTAAACAGTAAATAAAAACCCTGAATTAACTATTACAAACCCTGAACAGTTACAAAAAAATGGCAAAAATAATTAACAAGCGCGCGAAAAATTAAATACGAGGACGGTAATTAATAACCTAAAACCCTAATTGAGAGAAAGAAATTTTTGTAGATTTTTATTTGAGGAAACAATTAAATTACAAATTAATTAAACCTAATTTCTAATTGTTTTTAATTATAAAATAAGATAATTAACCTAATTCACTAATTAAATTAAAAAAGTATTTTATGAGAAAAATAATTTTTGTGTGTTTTTTTTGAGAAAAAATTAATTAAATTATGTACAATCTCAAACCCTAATTCTAATTGTTTTTTTTTTAAATTATGAAAGAAATTAAAGTTGCCCTAAATTAATTAAGCTAATTAATTAAAAAAATATTTATTAAGAAAATAAATCTTTTTTGTGATTTTTGATTGGTTAATTTAATAAAAAATTTGTATTAATTAAAAAAAGGAAAGAAATAAAGAAATAGAAATTAAAGAAAAATAGTGAAAATAACCAAATGGGCCTGCTGTTAGCAATTCTGGGGGGTGTGGAATTGAAATTCTTTTGCCCAACAAGCTTCCAAGCCCAGTCAACCTTTGGATCTGGTGTAGCATTAACTTGCACGTGTACCATGGGCATTCACAGGAGAGGCGTTAGATCTGGCCAGCTGGGCATCCAGTGGATGGACGTTGATGGTCCATGATAGGCGTGTGAGGGGGTATTGTACTAGATTTTCCTGAAAGAATTAGGAAAATAATAAAATGCACACGCCTGGGATCAAACCCAGGACGTGTGCATCAAAGGCGTGTCTCCCAACCATCAGCACTAGAATTGTTAGTTGTGAACATAATAAACAAATAAAAACAAAAACCAAATCAAGTGTCCTGTCAGAAAAAACGCGCGAAGTTTGAATGGGCCAGTCACGCCTTGCCAGGCCATTGTCTTCTTCGCTGGGACTGTTGGCTTAGGTAACAACTTTTACCTACGGATTTTGGCCATGGCTATAACCTTGTGCATCTCAAAAATCATGTACAGGCAAGATAAATTAAATTGGTGACCATAAATCAACTGGGAGTGAAGCCCTGGTCATCATGGTACCCATTATCAAGCTTAATTTTGCCTGTGTTAAAATACCCTAAAACGGAGCTTGAAACCCTAGCTATGGCATACTTTGATTCTTGCGCTGTAAATGCAATTAAATGGTACCAATAGCTTTAAAATAATACGAGGAACAAGAATATATAATTAAAACATGCTAATGCTGCCCAAAATACAGAAAACGAAATTGGAATTTTGTGCAAACCGTGGTTGACGGTGGGCACGATCCTGGGAGCTTTGAAGCTTGACGATAGGTGGAATAGCTTCCTGAGACGCTAAAGAGTGTATTGTTGGCCTTGAACTGCTTTGAATCACCCTGTAGAATGCAATCCGATCCCCACTTTTTGTCCAAAAATTGAATTTTGTTCTTGCAGCTCACACGTCCAATCCTTGTGTTTTTTATCTGGAATTATTATGCACTTATAGTAGACTGAATTAGGTCAACAAAAGTGTATCATATCTTTGAGAATTATGAAAATTGGATTTGATTTGCTTCATGTATGATATCTTTCTAAAACCAGCTTCAATCCAATATTTTTCGATCCAAATCCACTTTGCACGAATTGGCTGGCATGTTAGCTGTATATGGATTCAAAATGTGCACAAAAATCCCATGATTTGATTTGTTTTCATTATTTTACCATTTAATTTGATTTATTTTGATTTAAATGAATAAAAAATCAAAATAAATGATAAAAATAATAAAATAAGAGATGAATGAGCTTAGGGGTCGTGGGTCCTATTAGAAACATATTTCAAGCAAGAAAATATGGGCCCCTTTGGAAAAAATGCAAATTTGATCAATGTTGACTTTTGACAATTATCCAAAAATTGCCAACTTTGACAATGCAAAACTCTCTCAATTTTGACCCTAGGAGGATGTTCTTGGACTTTTTAGAAATCTTAGAATGTCCCCTAAGCAACCCTTTTGGTCTCATATCAATTGAGTATTCCATGTTCATGTATGAAGCTTTGACCCAGAAGGTGTTTTTGTTGACTTTTCAAAAGGACCTATAATGTCAAAATTCATATCTTTTTGTGAGTGCATATTTTGAACTTTTGAGCTGAAGATGAGTTGTAGGGAATTGTATCCTCTTCGAATGATCTTTGGATGGAAGATTTCTGATAAAGTATGAAGAAGTTATGCCTGGTCAAAGTTGAGTTTACTTTTATTGAGAAACCCTAATTTAACAACTTTTGGGTTTTGATGAATTTGGAGAATTCCTTGAGGAATCATGATCAACCCTTGATAAAATGATGGAACTCACTTCAAAATGTTTATGTTGACCCAAAATCTTGAGGTTTGATTGTATGTGGGCCACAATTGACTTTTGACCTAATACAGTCGATTTTCCAAGCATCTGAGCAGTTGACTGAGCAAACTTCTTATGCAAGGCATGAAACTTGAGATGTAGGGTCTTGAGAACATATTAAGACCATGGAGAGCATATGAGACCTTTGTGGTCCACCCATCTTGATGAAAATAGAAACCCTAATTTGGGGTATATTGCCTTAGGAGAGAGTTTGTCTGGTCAACTCTTGGGCAACCTTGAGCAAATTGAGGACCTTAATTGACATTTGTCGAGAAAAATGGGAGGGAAAATTTTGGGGTACAACAACTGCCCCTGTTCAATCTTCTTAAACCTGAAGAGGTAGATTGACTAGCCTGCCTTTCGTGATCTGAAGGTGGAATATGATTGAACACTAAAGTGCCCAGAAATTTGCACTCGCATGAAGTGGCAACCGACTTGTGACATCAGGAATGGTCTTGCAGATGCCATGTGGAGCTTGATGATAGAAGATTTGTTGAAGATGGGCTTAAAGATTCCATCCTGGATGTGACAGAGAATTGTCTGAGATGGGCTTAAAGATGCCATCTAGAGAATGTTGATTTCTTGATATATTCCTTTGACGAGAGTCCCTGTTGCTGTCATTGACGAGGAATCTGCTGAGGAACATTGGTATCTATCCTGAGAGGAATAGAATTTTATGAGCTTCAATTGTCTGTTATTCTACTCGGGAAATGCGAAACCAGTCGTGTTTGATTAGGTCCCGACCTTACAGTGTTGTTGACTACTGTTTGGAGATAGGAGGGGAGGAACCTGGATAGTAAGTTTATGAGAAGGAACCTGGATAACCGGGTTGCTTCGAAATGAAAGCCTGGATAGTAAGGCTGCGAGAAGGAACTTGGGTCGTAGGGTTACTTATATATGAAAGCCTGGATAGTAAGGCTGCGAGAAGGAACCTGGGTCGTAGGGTTACTTCGATATGAAAGCCTGGATAGTAGGGCTGTGAGAAGGAACCTGGGTAGTAGGGTTACTTTGATGAAAGCCTGGATAGTAGGGCTGTGAGAAGGAACCTGGGTAGTAGGGTTACTTCGATATGAAAAGCCTGGATAGTAGGGCTGTGAGAAGGAACCTGGGTCGTAGGGTTACTTCGATATGAAAGCCTGGATAGTAGGGCTGTGAGAAGGAACCTGGGTCGTAGGGTTACTTTTATAAGAAAGCCTGGATAGTAGGGCTGTGAGAAGGAACTTGGGTAGTAGGGTTACTTCGTGATAAATTTGTGTAAATCTTCAAAAGGAACCGGGGTAAGGTTATTTTGATATGACAACCCGGGTAAGGTTGTTTCGTGCGGAGTTTGGGTAAAACTGTAGCGGGAACCTGGATAAGGTTACTTTGAGATAAGTTTGTGTAAAACTTCCGAATGAACCGGGGTAAGGTTATAATTTCGTGTAAAACATCAGAAGGAACCGGGGTAAGGTTACCTTGAGAGAAGTTCGTGTAAAACTTCCGAATGAACCAGGGTAAGGTTATAAGTTTATGTAAAACTTCAGAAGGAACCGGGGTAAGGTTACCTTGAGATAAGTTCGTGTAAAACTTCAGGATGAATCGGGGTAAGGTTACCTTGAGATAAGTTCGTGTAAAACTTCAGGAGGAACCGGGGTAAGGTTACTTTGAGATAAGTAGATTAGTTGACTCGTTTGATTTCGGAAACTGAGTTTCTATTAGTTGTCTGTAGATGTGATCTGTATAACTTCTGGATTTGTTGAAGCTAATCGTCTCTTCCTGAAAAGATATCAGGGTTAGTTGTATGTGATGCATGAAATGCAGAGTGAGATGATATTCTCAAAATAAATGAGATTATGCTGTATGTGACATGTATGCGTATGTCATGATGTATGTTCATGAAATGCTGTCGGGGTATGCTCGCGTCTGGGAAAATAAATCCCTGACTGTTGCTGGAGATTCGCAAATATTCTGTCGGGAAGAGGTGCTGGGGAAATAAATCTGCGAGGACCAGACTTTCACGGAAGGGATACTATGTTGGTAGACCTGCTGATCTGGAGGAATAAACTCAGCTGGGGATGAAATTCCGTTGCTGGAAGTGATGAGCTATGTTGGAGATTGAGCTTCTGTATCTGTGGAAATAGACTCCGCTTGGGGAATGAAATTTATTGACTCACCTGCAATTACGAACCTCGGTTAGGGATAGTTATATCCTGTTTCAGGAAAGCTGACATCAATTCCTTTGGATTTTTTTACTCTGGGGAGTGCACATACCAATTATTATGTTCCCAAGCATGACTCTATCCTGATACCTGTGGGGCAAAGTGATTCTAGGGTTCGGCACTTCTTATTTTCCATGTTTCTGGAATTACGAGTAATTGTCTTTTGTTTCTTATGCAAATATTTATGAGCAGCAATCATTTTCAAATGCATATATAAAAAATAAATCATTGGACGTTCTTGCAAAACAAAATATAAAAAGAAAAAGAAACAAACTGAAGTTTTGTAAAAATAACTTGTATTGATTTTGAAATTGGCCTATAATAGGCGTTTTGTACAAAGAGGCTGACGTCTTAGTAAGAGAACGCCGCCGAAAGAAATTACAATTTGTGCAAAAGAAAGAAAAACATCTATGTGAAATAACCCCATTGGGTTCCAACTCTGCTATTGTCTTTATATCTTCAAGCGTCTCATCACTTTGCTACTTGGCTGAAGGTTGATCAGATTGATTGGCGCCGTCTGAGCTTGATAGCTGATACCGAAGTCTGGTTGCAAGATGATCCAATGAGACATAGTGATACACTTTAATCCCTAACTTTTTCCTGGATTTCCCTTTCGGGTTTTCAATCCACCGGGATACCCTTTTCTGCCCAAGCCTCCCTTTCAGGTTTTCGACTTGCCGGGTGTACAAATTTTTTCATTTTCATCCCTTACTTTTGCCCGAACCCTTTTGGTTCACCGGGAAGCCGTTATTTTTGCCAAGACCAGTCAACCTAGCGGGTCTTCGATTATGCGTAGTATCTTTTCACTATGTCTGCATTGACAGGGCGAGGAAGGCCGTCACCATCCATGTTGGTTAGAATCATAGCTCCTCCCGAGAAAATGTTCTTGACCACAAATGGCCCTTCGTACGTGGGGGTCCATTTTCCCCTGGGATCACCTTGCGGAAGTATGATGCGTTTAATTACCAGATCCTCGACTTGATATTCTTGACGCCTGACTTTCTTGTTAAAAGCCTTGATCATTCACTTTTGATACGTCTGACCATGGCAAATATCAGTAAGTCTCTTTCCATCGATTAGATTCAATTGATCAAGTTGAGTCTGGATCCAGTCGTCTTTGTTCAAACCTGCATCCTTCATAATTCTGAGAGAAGGTATCTAGACTTCTATGGGTAGGACTGCCTCCATGCCATATACCAGAGATTAGGGTGTTGCCCTTGTCGACGTCCGTGCTGAGGTACGGTACCCATGAAGGGCGAATGGTAACATCTTGTGCCAGTCTTTATATGTCACCATCATCTTCTGTACAATCTTCTTAATGTTCTTGTTAGCTGCTTCGACAACGCCATTCATCTTCGGCCGGTAAGGAGAAGAATTATGACGTTGTATCTTGAACTGTTTATAGAGCTCGGTGATCATTGTGTTGTTGAGATTTGTACCATTGTCAGTAATAATTCTCTCTGGTACACCATATCGATAGATCAGATTGTGTCAGATAAACCGCGCCATGAAATTCTTGGTTACTGTAGCAAATGAAGCTGCCTCAACCCACTTCGTGAAGTAATCAATAGCCACTAAGATGAAGCGATGTCCATTGGAAGTAGTCGGTCTGATCTCGCCGATCATGTCGATGCCCTACATCGTAAAAGGCCACAGAGCTGTCAAAAAATTCAGGGGAACCAGAGGTACATGCACCTTATCAGCATAGATTTGGCACTTATGACAAGTTCGAGAGTGCTGATAACAATCGACTTCCATAGTGGACCAGTAATATCCTACCCGTAGGATTTTCTTAGCCATGGTATGTCCACTAGAATGGGTTCCGAAGGTGCCTTCATGTAGATCTTTCATGATCCTCTCTGCTTCGCTCTTGTCTACACACCGTAATAGTGTGGAGTCATGGTTGCGTTTATAGAGGATCCTGTTACTGAGGAAGAACTTTGCAGCAAACCTTCTCAAAAACTTCTTATCATTGACAGATTCCCCTTCAGGATACTCTTGAGCCTAGAGGTACCTTTTAACTTCGTGAAACCAGGGTTTGTCTGCCACTTCTTCAGTATCGATCTCACAGCAGTGTGCTGATTCATCCAACCTCTCAATGGTAATTTGGGGAGCTTCATTGTCCCACCTAACCTTGAACATAGAAGACATGGTAGCTAGCGCGTCCGCTAACTGGTTCTCCTCTCGTGGGAAATGTTCAAAGGTTACCTCCTCAAAGTGTGGGAGCAATGTCAACACATACTCTTTGTAAGGAATGAGATTCGGGTGCTTTGTATCCCACTCGCCTTTGATCTGACTTATCACCAGAGCGGAATCCCCGAATACACTCAAGAACTTAATCCTCAGGTCAATAGCAGCTCGAAGACCCAAGATACATGCTTCATACTTCGCCATGTTTTTGGTGCAATTGAAACAAAATCGAGCGGTGAATGGAGTATGACAGCCCTCGGGAGATATGATTACAGCACCAATGCCGTTACCCAGTGCGTTTGAGGCTCCATCAAAATACATAGACCATCAGGATCCTTCCTCAGGTCCTTCATCCGGTCCAGGTTCTTTGTAGTCAGTCACTAACATAATATTCTCATCCGGGAACTCAAAATTCATGGACTAGCAGTCATCCACGGCCTGATGAGCCAAATGATCAGCCAATACACTTATCTTAATTGCTTTTTGGGTTGTATATTGTATGTCATATTCGGTTAAGATCATTTTCCACCTTGTTATCCTTCCGGAGAGAGCGGGCTTCTCGAAAATATACTTGATCGGATCCATCTTTAATATCAACAAGGTTTTGTGAGTCAGCATATACTGTCTCAGCCGGCGAGCAGCCCATGCCAAAGCACAACAAGTTTTCTCGAGCAATGAGTATCAGTCTCACACTCGATAAACTTTTTTCTAAGGTAGTAAATGGCGTGCTCTTTTCGGCCAGTATCGTCATACTGCCTCATCACGCACCCCATTGAATTGTCTAGCACTGTCAAGTATAATATCAAAGGTCTTCCTTCAACTGGAGGCATTAGAATTGGCGGTTCTTGAAGGTATTCTTTGATTATTTCGAAAGCGGTCTGGCATTCATCATTCCACTTTACCACTTGATCTTTCTTCAGAAGCTTGAAGATTGGCTCACAAGTAGCAGTCAGATGTGAAATGAACCTAGCGATGTAATTCAGACGTCCCAGGAAACCTTAAACTTCCTTCTCTGTGCGGGGAACCGACATCTCTTGTATGGCTTTTACCTTCACAGGGTCTACCTGAATACCCTTGTCACTGACGATAAAACTCAGAAGCTTACCAGATCTTACCCCGAAGGTACACTTGTTCGGATTCAACCTCAGTTTGTATATCTTTAACCTGTCAAACAATTTCTAGAGATGATTAAGGTTATCTTCCTCAGTTTGAGACCTGGCTATCATATCATCAACATAAACTTTGATCTCATGGTGAATCATGTCGTGGAACAAAGCGAACATAGCGCGCTGATATGTTGCCCCAGCATTCTTCAACCCAAAAGGCATCACCTTGTAGCAGAAGGTGCCCCACTATGTGATGAAAGTTGTCTTCTCCATGTCTTCAGGAGCCATCTTGATCTGGTTGTAGCCCGAGAAACCATCCATGAAGAAGAAGATTTTATGTTGCACGGTGTTGTCGACCAGAACATCGATGTGAGGAAGTGCGAAGTCATCCTTGGGGCTTTCCCTATTCAGATCTCTGTAATCCACACACATCCGTACCTTACCGTCCTTCTTAGGTATTGGAACAACGTTAGCAACCCAATGTGGATACGAAGTGACAGCTAAGAATCCTGCATCGAACTATTTCATGACCTCTGCCTTGATTTTCTCTGAAATTTCAGGGCGCATACGATGAACCTTCTGTTTAACCGGAGGACAGTCTTCTTTTGTCAGCAGTCGATGTACCACGATATCAGTGTCTAAACCAGACATGTCTTCATAGGACCAAGCGAAGATCTCAACATAGTTGTGCAACATTTGTATCAACCTCTGTTTGACGCTAAGCTCTAGATTTGTACCTATTTTAACCTCTTTTCTGTCTTCCTCGGTACCCAAATTCACTGTCTCAACCGGCTCTTCATGAGGCTGTATGGCCCTTTCTTCCTGCTGTAATAGTCTAGCAAGTTCTCCAGGAACCTCACAATCATCCTCACCTTCGTCCTCGACTTGGTTGATCAGATTTTTGAAGTCATAACTGGCAATAGCAGAGCTGTTATCAATGGGATCTAGAGTGGATATAGATCTCCATTATGATACGTGAGTGTGTGTAAGAGAATGGCTGTTTTGATAGAGTGGAAAATAGAAAAGAAAAATAGAGAGCGCAAAAATTGTATGCAAGAAACGTCCAATGCTTTATTAATGATTATAAAATGATAAATAATATCCTTACAAGCAAAGCCAATGTGCCTCGGGAAAGGCACAGGGCCGTAAAGTTTTAAATTGTTTATTACAAATCTTAGAACAAAAAAAAAGTCAATTACTGCGGAATAAAAGAAACAGGTATGAAGTCCCTAGCCGTCCAGTTACTAGGTCCACCGTTGGTAGTTTGGTAGATCCAGTAGTCAATGTCTGAGTCCTCTTCACTATCTTCAATGGCATTAATTCCCTGATTACTGATGCGTAGGGGAGGTCCTCCAGCCCGAGCGCGTCTGACAGCCCTTTGAGCCCCTGTAGTAAAGCCCAAACCAAATTTGTCAATTTTATGAGTGAAATCAGGGAGCTGACCCCAATTGGCACACCCACCTTCTTCAACCACAGCCCTGGTGTCCTTGATAGAAGCCATTTTCAAAGGAGGTTTATTGCTGGTAGTTTTAGTCGAAGCCAAGATCTGAGGGACCTCTTTGAAATTCTGACAAGGAGTTTCGATGAATTCCCCGTCCATCTCTATGTAGCGGAAGGAGTTGAGGTGACTCACCATATATTCTTCTTCACCCTTCACTGTGACGATTTTTCCTTTTACGGGGTACTTCAGCATTTGGTGGAGTGTGGAGGTTACTTCCATAGCCTTATGGATCCAAGGACGACCCAACAAACAAGAATACGACAACCTGATATCCATCACATAGAAAGTGGACCCAAAAGTCTAAGAACCCACTTTGACAGGGATGTCCACCTCCCCGTGCACCGTTCTCTTTGATCCGTCAAAAGCCCTTACCCCAATGTTACTAGGCTTTAGAGTTAGACCCTCGTAATCCAAACGGTCTAACGCCTTCTTCGGCAGAACATTCAGTGAAGACCCAGTATCTACCAGCACATGAGCCATAGTGGCACCCCTGCATTCAATCGAGACATGCAGAGAATTATTATGCTTCCTTCCCTTTGGTGTCAAATCCGCATTTGAAAAGCCCAACCCATTATTAGCAGTCAGGCTGGCCACACGGTCTTTGAGCTGATCAGCGGAAGTCTCTTGCGGCATATGTACAGTCTTGAGGAATGCAATTAAAGCCTTCACATGGGCTTCAGAACACAACAGTAGAGACAACATGGATATCTTTGATGGGGTCTGCCCCAACTGCTCAACCATATTGTAGTCGCACTTCTTAATGATTTTCAGTATTTACTCTATTTCTTGCTTAGTGGCTTCCATAATGATTTTCTTAGGCGCCACCGTCCGTGCAGGCTCACCTACAACCACTTTGCCGCGGGTATCGTATGATTTGCCGACTAGAGTAAGAACAGGAACAATAGTTGATGTACTAGCAGGAACAACAGATGTAATGACAAAAGGCTTGTTAATAGTCTTAGGGGAAATCTCGGGAGAGAATACCCTTCCACTTCGGATGATTTTACAGGTTCCAACAATGTTATCAATATCAGGATCAACTTCTTCATCTTTCAGATCATGTTTGATGTCGTGATAGTACACATCGGCACCATAATTCCAGGGGACAACTTTATCAGAGACATACGGGACAGGATCAGGAACAGTGATTATCAGCGGAGC
This sequence comes from Vicia faba, assembly GCA_948472305.1. Lineage (NCBI taxonomy): Eukaryota > Viridiplantae > Streptophyta > Magnoliopsida > Fabales > Fabaceae > Vicia > Vicia faba. The sequence goes on along the minus strand of OX451736.1, from coordinate 1,428,573,111 downwards.
AATTTTTGGAGCAGGTGTAATCCTAACAGGTCTTCTCGTGGAAACCTTGGAAGGATTGGCAGAAATGGTTATAATGGCAACGTCTTCAACTGGAACAACATGAACCATAGTTTTTTCAAACAAAATTTATTTGCTATATATCAGGCGTTGGACACCTAATTTCAGCAAATGGCAACTAGAAGGTAGAAGCGAACACATGTGGCAACCTTCACCATAACCCGGAAATAAACCGGCCAACAACAAATTCTTCCTGACAGTCATGAGAGGAGTAGAAACTTCGTCAACTGAGGTTACATAATTTCTTTGACGAGAAATAAAAGTGCGGAATTTAAAACCTAGCTATTACAAAGGCTTCGGGGAGGGGGATTAATTACATAACCAAAAATCGGGGATTTAAACAGTAAACAAAAACCCTAGATTAACTATTACAAACCCTGAACCGTTACAAAAAATTGGCAAAAATAATTAACAAGCGCGCGGAAAATTAAATACGAGGACGGTAATTAATAACCTAAAACCCTAATTGAGAGAAAAAGATTTTTGTGGATTTTTATTTGAGAAAACAATTAAATTACAAATTAATTAAACCTAATTTCTAATTGTTTTTAATTATAAAAGAAGATAATTAACCTAACTCACTAATTAAATTAAAAAAGTATTTTATGAGAAAAATAATTTTTGTGTGTTTTTTTTGAGAAAATTAATTAAATTATGTACAATCTCAAACCCTAATTCTAATTGTTTTTTTTTTTAAATTATGAAAGAAATTAAAGTTGCACTAAATTAATTAAGCTAATTAATTAAAAAAATATTTATTAAGAAAATAAATCTTTTTTGTGATTTTTGATTGGTTAATTTAATAATTTTTTTCTGTATTAATTTAAAAAAGGAAAGAAATAAAGAAATAGAAATTAAAGAAGAATAGTGAAAATAACCAAATGGGCCTGCTGTTAGCAATTCTGGGGGGTGTGGAATTGAAATTCTTTGTCCCAATAAGCTTCCAAGCCCAGTCAACCTTTGGATCTGGTGTAGCATTAACTTGCACGTGTACCATGGGCATTCACATGAGAGAAGTTAGATCTGGCCAGCTGGGCATCCAGTGGATGGAGGTTGATGGTCCATGATAGGCGTGTGAGGGGGTATTATACTGGATTTTCCTGAAAGAATTAGGAAACTAATAAAATGCACACGCCTGGGATCGAACCCAGGACGTGTGCATCAAAGGCGTGTCTCCCAACCATCAGCGCTGGAATTGTTAGTTGTGAACATAATAAACAAATAAAATAAAAACCAAATCAAGTGTCCTGCCAGAAAAAATGCGCGAAGTTTGAATGTGCCAGTCACGCCTTGCCACGCCATTGTCTTCTTCGCTGGGACTATTGGCTTAGGTAACAACTTTTACCAACGGATTTTGAACATGGCTATAACCTTGTGCATCTCAAAAATCATGTACAGTCAAGATAAATTAAATTGGTGACCATAAATCATCTGGGAGTGAAGCCCTGGTCATCATGGTATCCATTATCAAGCTTAATTTTTCCTGTGTTAAAAGACCCTAAAATGGAGCTTGAAACCCTAACTATGGCATACTGCGATTCCAGCGCTGTAAATGCAATTAAATGGTACCAATAGCTTGAAAACAAGACGAGGAACAAGAATATATAATTAAAACATGCTAATGCTGCCCAAAATACAAAAAATGGAATTGGAATTTTGTGCAAACCGTGGTTGACGGTGGGCACGATCCTGGGTGTTTTGAAGCTTGATGATAGGTGGAATAGCTTCCTGAGATGCCAAGGATTGTATTGCTGTCCTTGAACTGCTTTGAATCACCCTGTAGAATGCAATCTGATCCCCACTTTTTGTTCAAAAATTGAATTTTGTTCTTGCAGCTCACACGTCCAATCCTTGTGTTTTTGATCTGGAATTATTATGCACTTATAGTAGACTCAATTAGGTCAACAAAAGTGTATCATATCTTTGAGAATTATGAAAATTGGATTTGATTTGCTTCATGTATAATACCTTTCTAAAACAAGCTTCAATCCAATATTTTTCAATCCAAATCCACTTTGCACGAATTGGCTGGCATGTTAGCTGTATATGGATTCAAAATGTGCACAAAAATCCCAAGATTTGATTTGTTTTCATTATTTTACCATTTAATTTGATTTATTTTGATTTAAATGAATAAAAAATCAAAATAAATGATAAAAATAATAAAATAAGAGATGAAGGAGCTCAAGGGTCGTGGGTCCTATTAGAAACATGTTTCAAGCAAGAAAACATGGGCCCCTTTGGAAAAAATGCAAATTTGATCAATGTTGACTTTTGACAATTTTCCAAAATTTGCCAACTTTGACAATGCACAACTCTCTCAATTTTGATCCTAGGAGGATGTTCTTGGACTTTTTAGAAATCTTAGAATATCCCCCTAAGCAACCCTTTTGGTATCATATCAATTGAGTCTTCCATGTTCATGTAAGAAGCTTTGACCCAGAAGGTGTTTTTGTTGACTTTTAAAAAGGACCTATAATGTCAAAATTCATATCTTTTTGTGAGTGCATATTTTGAACTTGTGATATGAAGATGAGTTGTAGGTAATTGTATCCTCTTCAAAATGATCTTTGGATGGAAAATTTCAGATAAAGTATGAAGAAGTTATGCCTGGTTAAAGTTGGGTTGACTTTTACTAAGAAACCCTAATTTAACAACTTTTAGGTTTTGATGAATTTGGAGAATTACTTGAGGAATCATGATCAACCCTGGATCAAATGATGTAAGTCAATTCAAAATGTTTATGTTGACCCAAAATCATGAGGTTTGACTGTATGTGGGCCACAATTGACTTTTGACCTAATATAGTCAATTTCCCAAGCATCTGAGCAGTTGACTGAGCAAACTTCTTATGCAAGGCATGAAACTTGAGATGTAGGGTCTTGATAACATATTAATACCATGGAGAACATATGAGACCTTTGTGGTCCACCCATCTTGATGAAAATAGAAACCCTAATTTGGGGTATATTGCCTTAGGAGAGAGTTTGTCTGGTCAACTCTTGGGCAACCTTGAGCAAATTGAGGACCTTAATTGACATTTGTCGAGAAAAATGGGAGGGAAAATTTTGGGGTACAACAACTGCCCCTGCTCAATCTTCTTAAACCTGAAGAGGTAGATTGACTAGCCTGCCTTTCGTGATCTGAAGGTGGAAGATGATTGAACACTAAAGTGCCCAGAAATTTGCACTCGCATGAAGTGGCAACCGACTTGTGACATCAAGAATGGGCTTGCAGATGCCATTTGGAGTTTGATGATAGAATATTTGTTGAAGATGGGCTTAAAGATGCCATCCTGGATGTGACAGAGAATTGTCTGAGATGGGCTTAAAGATGCCATCTAGAGAATTTTGATTTCCTGATATATTCCTTTGACGAGAGTCCCTGTTGCTGTCGTTGAGGAGGAATCTGCTGAGGAACATTGGTATCTATCCTGAGAGGAATAGAATTTTATGAGCTTCAGTTGTCTGTTATTCTACTGGGGAAATGCGAAACCAATCGCGTCTGATTAGGTCCCGGCCTTACAGTGTTGTTCAATGCTGTTTGGAGATAGGAGGGGAGGAACCGGGATAGTAAGTTTATGAGAAGGAACCTGGATAGCCGAGTTGCTTCGAAATGAAAGCCTGGATAGTAAGGCTGCGAGAAGGAACTTGGTTCGTAGAGTTACTTCGATATGAAAGCCTGGATAGTAAGGCTGCGAGAAGGAACCTGGGTCGTAGGGTTACTTCGATATGAAAGCCTGGATAGTAGGGCTGTGAGAAGGAACCTGGGTAGTAGGGTTACTTTGATGAAAGCCTGGATAGTAGGGCTGTGAGAAGGAACCTGGGTAGTAGGGTTACTTCGATATGAAAAGCCTGGATAGTAGGGCTGTGAGAAGGAACCTGGGTCGTAGGGTTACTTCGATATGAAAGCCTGGATAGTAGGGCTGTGAGAAGGAACCTGGGTAGTAGGGTTACTTCGTGATAAGTTTGTGTAAAACTTCAAAAGGAACCAGGGTAAGGTTATTTTGATATGACAACATGGGTAAGGTTGTTTCGTGCGGAGTTTGGGTAAAACGGCAGCGGGAACCTGGATAAGGTTACTTTGAGATAAGTTTATGTAAAACTTCTGAATGAACCGGGGTAATTTTATAAGTTCGTGTAAAACTTCAGAAGGAACCGGGGTAAGGTTACCTTGAGAGAAGTTCGTGTAAAACTTACGAATGAACCGGGGTAAGGTTATAAGTTCGTGTAAAACTTCAGAAGGAACTGGGGTAAGGTTACCTTGAGATAAGTTCGTGTAAAACTTCAGGATGAACCAGGGTAAGGTTACCTTGAGATAAGTTCGTGTAGAACTTCAGGAGGAACCGGGGTAAGGTTACTTTGAGATAACTAGATTAGTTGACCCGTTTGATTTCGGGAACTGAGTTTCTATTAGTTGTCTGTAGATGTGATCTGTATAACTGCTGGATTTGTTGAAGCTAATCGTCTCTTCCTGAAAAGATATCAGGGTTAGTTGTATGCGATGCATGAAATGCAGGGTGAGATGATGTTCTCAAAATAAATGAGATTATGCTGTATGTGACATGTATGCGTATGTCATGGTGTATGTTCATGAAATGCTGTCGGGGTATGCTCGCGTATGGGAAAATAAAGCCCTGACTGTTGCTGGAGATTCACAAATATTCTGTCGGGAAGAGGTGCTGGAGAAATAACTCTGCGAGGACCAGACTTTGGGGGAAGGGATGCTCTGTTGGTAGACCTGCTGATCTGGAGGAATAAACTCAGCTGGGGATGAAATTCCATTGCTGGAAGTGATTAGCTTTGTTGGAGATTGAGCTTCTGTATCTGTGGAAATAGACTCCGCTTGGGGAATGAAATTTATTGACTCACCTGCGATTACGAACCTCGGTTGGGGATAGTTATGTCCTATTTCAGGAAAGCTGACATCAATTCCTTTGGATATTTTTACTCTGTGGGGAGTGCGCATACCAATAATTATGTTCCCAAGCATGACTCTATCCTGATACCTGCGGGGAAAAGTTACTGTAGGGTTCAATACTTCTTATTTTCCATGTTTCTGGAATTACGAGTAATTGTCTTTTGTTTCTTATGCAAATATTTATGAGCAGCAATCATTTTCAAATGCATATATAAAAAATAAATCATTGTACGTTCTTTCAAAACAAAACATAAAAAGAAAAAGAAACAAACTAAAGTTTTGTAAAAATGACTTGTATTGATTTTGAAATTGGCCTGTAATAGGCGTTTTGTACAAAGAGGCTGATGTCCTAGTAAGAGAAAACCGCTGAAAGAAATTACAATTTGTGCAAAAGAAAGAAAAACAGCTATGTGAAATAACCCCATTGGGTTCCAACTCTGCTATTGTCTTTATATCTTCAAGTGTCTCATCACTTTGCTACTTGGCCGAAGGTTGATCAGATTGATTGGCGCCGTCTAAGCTTGATAGCTGATACCGAATTCTGGTCGCAAGATGATCCAATTAGACATAGTGATACACTTTAATCCCTAACTTTTTCCTGGATTGCCCTTTCGGGATTTCAATCCACCGGGATACCCTTTTCTGCCCAAGCCTCCCTTTAGGGTTTTCGACTTGCCGGGTGTACAGATTTTTTCATTTTCATCCCTTACTTTTGCCCGAACCCTTTTGGTTCGCCGGGAAGCCATTATTTTTGCCTAGGCCAATCAACCTAGCGGGTCTTCGATTATGCGTAGTATCTTTTCACTATGTCTGCATTGACAGGGTGAGGAAGGCCGTCACCATCCATGTTGGTTAGAATCATAGCTCCTCCCGAGAAAATGTTCTTGACCACAAACGGCCCTTCGTGCGTGGGGGTCCATTTACCCCTGGGATCATCTTGCGGAAGTATGATGCGTTTGATTACCAGATCCCCGGCTTGATATTATTGACGCCCGACTTTCTTGTTAAAAGCCTTGATCATTCACTTTTGATACGTCTGACCATGGTAGATAGCAGTAAGTATCTTTTCATCGATTAGATTTAGTTGATCAAGTCGAGTCTGGATCCAGTCGTCTTCGTTCAAACCTGCATCCTTCATAATTCTGAGAGAAGGTATCTGGACTTCTATGGGTAGGACTGCCTCCATGCCATATACCAGAGAGTAGGGTGTTTCCCCTGTCGACGTCCGTGCTGAGGTACGGTACCCGTGAAGGGCGAATGGTAATAACTCGTGGCAGTCTTTATATGTCACCGTCATCTTCTGTACAATCTTCTTAATGTTCTTGTTAGCTGCTTCGACAGCGCCATTCATCTTCGGCCGGTAAGGAGAAGAATTATGATGTTGTATCTTGAACTGTTTACAGAACTTGGTGATCACTGTGTTGTTGAGATTCGTACCATTATGAGTAATAAACTCTCTCTGGTACACCATATCGACAGATCATATTGTGTCGAATAAACCGCGCCAAGACATTCTTGGTTACTGTAGCAAAGGAAGCTGCCTCAACCCACTTCGTGAAGTAATCAATAGCCACTAAGATGAAGCGATGTCCATTGGACGCAGTCGGTCTGATCTCACCGAAAATGTTGATGCCCCACATCGCAAAAGGCCACAGAGCTTTCAAAACATTCAGAGGAACCGGAGGTACATGCACCTTATCAGCGTAGATTTGGCACTTATGACAAGTTCGAGAGTACTGATAACAATCGACTTCCATAGTGGACCAGTAATATCCTACCCGTAGGATTTTCTTAGCCATGGTATGTCCACTAGAATGGGTTCCGAAGGTGCCTTCATGTAGATCTGTCATGATCCTCTCTGCTTCGCTCTTGTCTACACATCGTAATAGTGTGGAGTCATGGTTGCGTTTATAGAGGATCCCGTTACTGAGGAAGAAATTTGCACCGAACCTTCTCAAAAACTTCTTATCGTTGACATATGCCCCTTCAGGATACTCCTGAGCCTCGAGGTACCTTTTAACTTCGTGAAACCATGGTTTGTCTGCCACTTCTTCAGTATCGATCTCACATCAGTGTGCTGGTTCATCCAACCTCTCAATGGTAATTTGGGGAGCTTCATTGTCCCACCTAACCTTGAACATAGAAGACATGGTAGCTAGCGCGTCCGCTAACTGGTTCTCCTCTCGTGGGAAATGTTCAAAGGTTACCTCCTCAAAGTGTGGGAGCAATGTCAACACATACTCTTTATAAGGAATGAGATTCAGGTGCTTCGTATCCCACTCGCCTTTAATCTGACTTATCACCAGAGCGGAATCCCCAAATACACTCAAGAACTTAATCCTCAGGTCAATAGCAGCTCAAAGACCCATGATACATGCTTCATACTCCGCCATGTTGTTGGTGCAATTGAAACATAATCGAGCGGTGAATAGAGTATGACAGCCCTCGGAAGATATGATTACAGTGCCAATGTTATTACCCAGTGCGTTTGAGGCTCCATCAAAATACATAGACCATCGGGATCCTTCCTCAGATCCTTCATCCGGTCCAGGTTCTTCGTAGTCAGTCACTAACATGATATTCTCATCCGGGAACTCAAAATTCATGGACTGATAGTCATCCACGGCCTGATAGTCATTCGGTTAAGATCATTTGCCACCTTGCTATCCTTCAGGAGAGAGCGGGCTTCTCGAAAATATACTTGATCGGATCCATCTTTGATATCAACAAGGTTGTTTGAGTCAGCATATACTGTCTCATCCGGCGAGCAGCCCATGCCAAATCGTAGCAAGTTTTCTCGAGCAGTGAGCATCGGGTCTCACAGTCGGTAAACTTTTTGCTATGGTAGTAAATGACGTGCTCTTTTTGGCCAGACTCGTCATGCTGCCCCACACGCACCCCATTGAATTGTCTAGCACTATCAAGTATAATATCAAAGGTCTTCCTTAAATTGGAGGCATCAGAATTGGCGGTTCTTGAAGGTATTCTTTGATTCTTTCGAAAGCGGTCTGGCATTCATCATTCCACTTTACCACTTGATCTTTCTTCAGAAGCTTGAAGATTGGCTCACAAGTAGCAGTCAGATGTGAAATGAACCTGGCGATGTAATTTAGACGTCCCAGGAAACCTCTAACTTCCTTCTCTGTGCGGGGAACCGGCATCTCTTGTATGGCTTTTACCTTCACAGGGTCTACCTGAATACCCTTGTCACTGATGATAAAACCTAGAAGCTTACCAGATCTTACCCCGAAGGTACACTTGTTCGGATTCAATCTCAGTTTGTATATTTTTAACCTGTCAAACAATTCCTGGAGATGATCAAGGTGCTCTTCCTAAGTCTGAGACCTGGCTATCATATCATCAACATAAACTTCGATCTCGTGGTGAATCATGTCGTGGAACAAAGCGAACATAGCATGCTGATATGTTGCCCTAGCATTCTTCAACCCAAAAGGCATCACCTTGTAGCATAAGGTGCCCCACTGTGTGATGAAAGTTGTCTTCTCTATGTCTTCAGGAGCCATCTTGATCTGGTTGTAGCCCGAGAAACCATCCATGAAGGAGAAGATTTTATGTTGCACGGTGTTGTCGATCAGAACATCGATGTGAGGAAGTGGGAAGTCATCCTTGGGGCTTGCCCTGTTCAGATCTCTGTAATCCATACACATCCGTACCTTACCGTCCTTCTTAGGTACCGGAACAACGTTAGCAACCCACTGTGGATACGAAGTAACAACTAAGAATCCTGCATCGAACTATTTCACGACCTCTGCCTTGATTTTCTCTGAAATTTCAGGGCGCCTACGACGAACCTTATGTTTAACCAGAGGACAGTCTTCTTTAGTCGGCAGGAGATGTACCACGATATCAGTGTCTAAACCAGGCATGTCTTCATAGGACCAAGCGAAGATCTCAACATAGTCGTGCAACATTTGTATCAACCTCTGTTTGACGCTAAGCTACAGATTTGTGCCTATTATAACCTATTTTCTGTCTTCCTCAGTACCCAAATTCACTGTCTCAACCGGCTCTTCATGAGGCTGTATGGCCCTTTCTTCCTGCTGTAATAGTCTAGCAAGTTCTCCAGGCACCTCACAATCATCCTCACTTTCGTCCTCGGCTTGGTTGATCGGATTTTTGAAGTCATAACTGGAAATAGCAGAGCTGTTATCAATGGGATCCAGAGTGGATATGGATCTGCATTATGATACATGAGTGTGTGTAAGAGAATGGTTGTTTTGATAGAGTGGAAAACAGAAAAGAAAAATAGAGAGCGCAAAATTTGTATGCAAGAAACGTCCAATGCTTTATTAATGATTATGAAATGACAAATAATAGCCCTCACAAGCAAAGCCAATGTGCCTCGGGAAAGGCACAAGGCCGTAAAGTTTTAAATTGTTTATTACAAATATTAGAACAAAAAAAAGTCAATTAGTGTGGAATAAAAGAAACAGGTATGAAGTCCCTAGCCGTCTAATTACTCGGTCCACCGTTGGTAGTTGGGTAGATCCAGTTGTCAATGTCTGAGTCCTCTTCACTATCTTCAATGGCATTAATTCCCCGATTACTGATGCGTAGGGGAGGTCCTCCAGCCCGAGCGCGTCTAACAGCCCTTTGAGCCCCTGTAGTAAAGCCCAAACCAAATTTGTCAGTTTTATGAGTGAAATCAGGGAGCTGACCCCAATTGGCACACCCACATTCTTCAACCACGGCCCTGGCGTCCTTGAGAGAAGCCATCTTCAAAGGAGGTTTTTTGCTGGTAGTTTTAGTCGAAGCCAAGATCTGAGGGACCTCTTCGAAATTCTGACAAGGAGTTTTGGTGAATTCCCCGTCCATCTCTACGTAGCGGAAGGAGTTGAGGTGACTCACCATATATTCTTCTTCACCTTGCACTGTGATGATTTTTCCTTTTACGGGGTACTTCAGCATTTGGTGGAGTGTGAAGGTTACTGCCCCAGCCTCATTGATCCAAGGACGACCCAGCAAACAAGAATACGATAACCTGATATCCATCACATAGAAAATGGACCCAAAAGTCTGAGAACCCACTTTGACAGGGATGTCCACCTCCCCGTGCACTGTTCTCTTCGATCCGTCAAAAGCCCTAACGGCAATGTTACTAGGCTTTAGAGTTAGACCCTCGCAATCCAAATGGTCCAACGCCTTCTTTGGTAGAACATTGAGTGAAGACCCAGTATCTACCAGCACATGAGCCATAGTGGCGCCCCTACATTCAATCGAGACATGCAGAGCATCATTATGCTTCCTTCCCTTTGGTGTCAAATCCGCATCTGAAAATCCCAACCCATTATCAGCAATCTGGCTGGCCACACAGTCTTTGAACTGATCAGCGGAAGTCTCTTGTGGCACATGTGCAGTCTTGAGGAATGCAATTAAAGCCTTCACATGGGCTTCAGAACACAATAGTAGAGACAACATGGATATCTTTGATGGGGTCTGCCCCAGCTGCTCAACCACATTGTAGTCGCTCTTCTTAATGATTTTCAGTATTTCCTCTATTTCTTGCTTAAAGGCTTCCACAACGATTTTCTTAGGCGCCTCCGTCCGGGCAGGCTCACCTACAACCTCTTTGTCGCGGGTATCAGATGATTTGCTGAATGGAGTAAGAACAAGAACAATAGTTGATGTACTAGCAGGAACAAAAGATGTAATGACAATAGGCTTGTTAATAGTCTTAGGGGAAATCTCAGGAGAGAATACCCTTCCACTTCGGGTGATTTTACTGGTTCCGACAATGTTATCAATATCAGGATCAGCTTCTTCATCTTTCAGATCTTGTTTGATGCCGTGATAGTACACATCGGCACCATAATTCCAGGGGACAACTTTATCGAAGACATACGGGACATGACCAGGAACATTGGTTATCAGTGGAGCAATTCTTGGAGCAGGTGTAATCCTAACAGGTCTTCTCGAGGAAACCTTGGAAGGATTGGCAGAAATGGTTATAATGGAAACGTCTTCAACTGGAACAATAGGAACCATAGTTTTCTCAAACAAAATTTATTTGCTATTTATCAGGCGTTAGACATCTAATTTCAGAAAATGGCAACCAGAAGGTAGAAGCGAACACATGTGGCAACCATCACCACAACCCGAAAATAAACCGTCCAACAAAAAATTCTTCTTGACAATCATGAGAGGAGTAGAAACTTCGTCAACAGGGGTAACAAACAAATCAGTATCAATAGAATTAACTCCACGACCATGTTTAGGCATGGGAGCAGTTATGACATTTGGCTTCTCTGGAACATCAAAATCTATCTCCTTGGCTTCAATCAAGTCTTGTATTTTGTTTCTCAGAGCCCAGCAGTCCTTTGTATCGTCGCCAGGACTCTCAGAATGATAGGCACACCAGGCATTTGGATTATATCGGGGAGATGTACTATTTGGATTCTTGGGAGCCTCTCTCAAGGTTGCCAAGTTGGATCTCAACAGGTGAGGTAGAACTTCAGCCAATGTCATGTTGATGCGGGTAAACTGCCATTATGGTCTTTCCACCCTTTGGTGATTATTGCATTGTGGAGCAGCTGCAGGTCTAGGTATCATCACGACACTTACTGTCTGATGTTGTTCATCCCTGTTTCGGCCCCTCGGGCTATAGACGGCACTGGCTTCCTTCTTACCAGCAAAAGGCTTCTTTACTGAACTTGACGAAGCATCCTTCTGTATTTTGATGCTTCAAATCCCAGCCTCTACTCTCTCTCCAGTTAAAATCATCTCGGTGAGACCAGATGATGAGATGCCGATCAAATGATTGAAAAATGGACCAGATAGCGTCCCCAGAAACATATCAACCAACTCCCTATCAGACAATGGGGGTTGAACTCTCCCAGCCAAGTCTCTCCATTTTTGGGCATAATCTTTAAAACCTTCACTTGCATCCATGGACATACTCTGGAGTTGAGTACGAGTGGGAGCAAGGTCGGCATTATATTGATACTGCTTGTAGAAAGCAACAGCCAGATCTTCCTAGTTTCAGACATTGGCTCCCTCCAGCTGGTAGAACCATTCAAGCTGAGTCCCTGACAGACTATCTTGAAAGAAATGCACCCACAACTTTCTATCAGCGGTATGGGGCTGAATATTTCTGACGTAAGAGCGAAGATGGAGCTTTAGGCAGGACACCCCATCATACTTGGCAAAAACTGGAGCTTTGAAATTCTGCGGGATGACCACTCCTGACACCAATCCCAATTCTTCGAAATCCAGTCCAGGTATCCTCTAAACTTCCATGGCACTCAGATGGTCTTCTAACTGCTTGTATTTATCCTCAGCAGGAGGATATTGCTCATCATTATAGTCAGTATCATTGTAAGACACTGCAGGACTGAGGTCTTTCTCTTCTTCTTGATTCTCCCCTTCCTTATAGGAAGAGGTCAGGTCGACTTTTCGCTTCAACCCCTCTCCAAACCTTCGGCCCATGTTCAGAATACCAGCAACCTTCTTCTTTTTCTCCCTCTCTTTCAGAATGAGGGTTTTCAGATCCTCCCGCCCCTTTGCCAGACTGATAAACATTTGTTGGAACTGGGCGTTCTGTGCCTGCAGGTCCTTAATGCTTTGTTCGGAAGACATTTCTGCTGAAATAAATAGCGAAGGGGATGAGAAACCTGTAATGGTACATGTAATGATGTGTATGATAATGGTATGCGCATGCAATAATTTCAAAGACCTCGGAAAATTTAAATTTGCGAACCAAAAATAAACAAAAACTTTATTAGATGAAATTGAAGTTCAAATGCCTTTAAGGCGTTACAATGAAAAATAAATCTAAAACTAGAAAGAAAAATCAAAAGTCCCATGGATGCTTCCTCTTTGCACCGAGATAATCATTCAGTCCCTTTTCCTCATGCAATTGCTTTATGAGCTCTAAGACTTTCCTCTCCTGAGCATGGAACTGATCCCTGTAAGTATTCCGCTCTTTCATCAACTGAATCCAAGACCTCTGTAATTCCCCCAGATCAGTGGGCATGTAAGGATAGAGAACTGTGTAAGGAATGCCTTCTTCAGTAGTGGGTTCCACAATTACCGGCAAAACAGCCACGTAGGGCATCATAAGCTACTGAGCACGAGCTCGTACCCATTGTAGATAAGGTTCCATTGGAATGGAAGTCTTTGGCCCAAAAGCCCTGACGCTCGATCTGTTTACCATGCCCCAAGATCGTACGAGCCTCCGGCGATACCCTTGAATATCCTCCTAATAGTTGAATACAATACCCTCGATAAGTAACTTATGGGAACCATCCCTTCGAGCATGACCAAATTGTCGCAGAGCTAAACAAGGATTGTAGGTTATACCCCCTCTGATACCAAGCAGTGGGACATTAGGTTACTCCCTGCAGCGGTCAATGATAGCAATGTTTTCCATAGATCGAGAACACCAAAGAATATCCGTATGAGCGAGTGACATTATCCTTTGTGACCAAACCATACCTTCTTCATTCTTTAGTATGGACTTAGGGAGGTGAGAAATAAACCACCTCGACAACAATGACATGCAGCATACGAGAATCCCTCTTCTCCTCATGGTACGAGTATGGAGAGTGTGTAAAATATCTCCGAGCAAAGTAGGCACCAGGTTGCGAGAGAGAAAGATCCTAATAGCATTCACATCTATGAATGAGTCTGGGTTAGGAAAGAGAACTAAACCATAGATAAGAAGAGCCAAGACCTCCTCAAAAGCCTGAAAATCCATATTATCCCAAAACAGCTGGGCTTTGTCTATCAGAAACTTAGCTAGAAAACCCTTGACTCCACTTCTAGTTTCCCAATTGGATACCACGTCGGCCCATTTCAGATGTAAAGCTGAGGCAATGACTTTTGGCTTAGGAACTTCTTCTAGACCTGTGAAGGGTACCTGTTCAAGAATAGGTATATCCAATAGCTGAGAGAACTCTTCCAAGGTAGGCACCAACTGATAGTCTGGAAAGGTGAAACAGTGGTTCTTGGGATCGAAGAACTGAAAAAGTACACTCATCATCTTTTCATCAAAGTTTGAAGTAACCAAGTTGACAAGTTGGCCATGTCTTTTAGTGAACGTAGAAGTTTTAGAAACCCTTGATGCTAGCTCTTTGAGTTTGGAAGGTATCTTCACAAAGCTGATTCAGACGGTATTTCTACAAACGGAAGCCATGATCTGTAAAATAGAACAAAGATAAATTCCCTTGGTCTTTGAAATGGTTAGTGCAATAAGCATGGATGCCATGTTATGATGCATGATGTCATGATAAACCATAGGTATAACAAACACATTCAAGTCACACCAAGTCTTTAGGTTTAAGGCTTGCATGAGGTTAAAGGTAGTACCCTCTTGAAGTTTATTTGGTTCAAACCTGTCCTAAAAAGTAACCGGGTTCTAGAGGATCTCAATATCACTAACCATCCTTTATCGGGCATTGTTTCAGCTCTCAATCTTTTCTCGCAGCCAAAATATCCTGAAAGTCTAGTCTCAATGAGTGTAGCATCGAGTATCAACCAGTTCTAAGCTCTACACTGAGGCCGGCTATCTCACTACTTTCTAATGGCCAAGTCGTTCAACTAAGGTTATAAGGTCCGTCGGTGCTTCACGACACCACGCGGCGGCCCCGTATTCTCCTCGTTTCCCTATGAAGGATACCGGTACCAACCAAAGTGCCACACCCACACAACCATCGCTTAAACCATATCGGTCTATGCCGTACATTCTCCACGATCTATTGCTGTTTACCTAAAAAGTGCCCCCAAATCCGGGTGTAGGATCTATAGTAACCCCAAACAAACCCTCAAAAGTAAAGCAATCAAGACAATCAAAAGAAGCAATTTAATGACCTAGATCCTAAGGTAAACCCCACTTTATTTTTTCCCCAGCAGAGTCGTCAGTTCTGTGATACGGTGGTAGAACCGACTGTTTAATATTGGTTTGCGTTTTGCATTTTTTGTTTGCAAAATATCACTGTAAGCAAGAGTCGCCACCGACTTTTATTTTATCCAATCATGGAAAAGGAAAAAAGAACAAAAACAACCTTTTTCGAGATATTCTGAGTACGGGGGGTAGATTATAGAAAGGGAAGGTGTTAGCACCCTTTCTATCCGTGGTTTTCCGCGGGCTCTTAGGTACTTGCTCATTTTTCAAAATTTCTTGTGTGTGATTGTTTTGAAATTGTTTTTACTTCGTGATACCCTTGTATCAGTCCTCAAGGATGTGAAGAAGTTTGTTTTGAAAAGTGTTTGTGTGAAAAGTTTTCAGTGAGGAAGTACTTAAGATTCTACCTACTCGAAAAAGATTGTTCGTTCTATTTCCTTTAGACAATGCTATCCTACTATTAAGGAGTAGGTAGCACCGTCGTTGGCGTTGTAAGGGACATTCGAAAGGGACAAATACAATCACCAAAACAATAGTTAGAAAACTTTAGTAATAACCCTAGAGTCTTAAGATCTTTCCGAGGCAACATTTCCGAGGCAACATTTCTGAGGCAACATTTCCGAGGCAACATTTCCGAGGCAACATTTCCGAGGCAACATTTCAGAGGCAACATTTTGATCTTTTAGACTGGAGGGCGACCACTAAAATCTCCTATGCTTAATGATTGTTTACCGATGTTGCACCCCAAAATTTACCCCCTTGATTTAGGCTTATGTTTCATCATGAATATCATATTGCATTGCATTCATACATTGTGATGGGATCAAAGTACTTTGGTTATCAAGTTTTCCTCAAGATTTGAAGATTGATTGTATTGACAAGTTTCTCAAGTAGAATCTTGTCATCTAAACCTCTGGATCTTTCAAGCTCAAAAGTTATTACATATCTCAAGATATTTTATCCATCTCTTTGGGTCATCAGAGGATTCAAGTTTGAGATTGATTATAAGAGGAATCACTTTTTTGATTCACCAGTCAAATTAGGGTTTTGTTTGATCAAGCATATTGATCAATGTACAAATTTTTATTTGAAAGCTACAACATCTCATTGGTATTTGAAAAGTCATTGTATAAGAAATTGGTCAAGATGCCCAGAGGATTTGAAATTTTGGAGATGATTCATCAGTCTCCTAAGGTGTTAGCCAAAACTAGGGTTTGGTATTTTATCAATATTTCTTGAGAATTTTGAAGTGAAACTTTGTACATGGCCTCTATATATTTTGAAGATCATATGTTTGAAGTCTTGATCATCAATTTTGAAGGGAAGTGGATCAATTAATTCAAAGGGGCAAAATGGTCATTTTGGTCAAAATCAGTCAAAGTCAAGGTTGACCAAGTGAACTTTTGGTCAACCATCAATTCAAGGGTGTAATTTTCATATTTTAAGTCCATTTTTATCATTGAATCAAAAAGATTGAGGTTTGGGTTGAAACTTGTTCATGAAGAAACCCTAAAAGTTTCTAATTTTGGAAAATAAGGACTTAACTTCAAAATTTCATATTTTATTCACCTTTGATAAAAAAAATGAAAATG
The DNA here is from genome assembly GCA_948472305.1 of Vicia faba. Lineage (NCBI taxonomy): Eukaryota > Viridiplantae > Streptophyta > Magnoliopsida > Fabales > Fabaceae > Vicia > Vicia faba. The sequence goes on along the minus strand of OX451736.1, from coordinate 1,428,556,680 downwards.
AAGTATGCTTGGAAAGATAAGAGGATGATATTTCATCTCCTTTTGGTCTCATGTCCAAATTGGCAAAGAGTCAAGAGTTATGGTCTTTGGAAGTTCATGCCTCAAGTTAAAATTATAGGTCATTTTCCAAATTTAGTGAATTTCATGTCAAGTCTTGAGGACCTTAATGGATTCAATTGCAAAAACTAAAAACTAAGGGATTGTAGATCTTTTCAATACCTTTCCAAATTGTACTCATTTGTGTCCAAATTCAAAAATATGAGCAAGTTATGAGCTCTGGAATTTTGAGGCATTTCATTAAATGTTGACCAATCAAGCAATTTGAAAATTCTTGATAACCTGATTTGTGGCCCTTTGCTTCACTTCAAACTTGGCTCATGGCTCATTTGCAATGTACTAATGCCCATCATGCCAAAGTTTGAGCTGCACATGGGAAAATTCAAGGGCAATCCGTGGTTTTGCAAAAAAGTGGTATGAAAATGCCTAATCACCAACACTTGGTTAATACAAGGAATTAAGCCTTGATTTTTTTGTTAACCTCTTCCTGAGATAAAAAGAACTGAAATGCATGTAAAAGGATGGACAATTCACGAGGGATTTTAGTGCTTCATGTGCACACTTCACTTTTGCAAAAATTGGAATTCATTCTTTCTAACGATTTTCAGTGTGAAAAGCCTATCCTACCCTCTTCTTCATGCTCTACATATTGAGAGGAAAGCTTCGTTGAGCCTCATTGGTGCTTCATTGGTGCCTCATTCGAATAGCATAATGTAGATGTTGTTTCTAGCTTTGCTTTGCACATAATTTCATGAAAAATGGTGTAGAATTGAGCATGTTATGTTGATTAGAACATGAGGTGGTGGATCTGGTCTTGTGCGTGTTTTTGCCCTAGCCAGAGGCTGAAGATGATGGTGTGGCCTCCTCTGGTTGGCTGATTTGGTTTTTTTAATTTATTTAAATTTTGTTTCATAATCTGATTTTCATGATTTTATTTCTTGCTCAAAAATGGTTGAAAAATTCTGAAAAAATTCAGGAAACCTAAAAATAATATTTCTGACCTTGTGTATTTTTTAAATAATTTTTGAAAATGTTTTGATTGGTTTAAAAATTTGTGTTATTATTTAATTATTTGTTTAATGTTTATTTTTGTTTTAATATTTCTTTGATCAAAAAATTCCACAAAAAATATTTTGAACTCTTAAAATTATTTATAATTTGATTACGAAATTTGTTTGGTGTTTTTTCCCCTATTTTTGATTAGAAGAATAATTTGGGAGTTTTATGTGATTTCTTTTGTTTCACAATTTTATTTTAATATTTTTCCTAATCCAAAAATCCACAAAAAAATTATAGAAGTTTGTTTTTAATTCTAATATTTGAATATTAATTTTGGGATGATTTTCTTCTGACTTTTGATTGTAATTTTATTTTGGGATGTAATTGATTGTTTAATTGATTAATTGTTTGAATTTGATTTTATTTTTGACTTTTCTTTAATTCAAAAAATATGTAAAAATAGGTATTATGACCTCTTGAGTTTTGTCATGTTTGATGTATATTTGTTCTGAATTTTTTGAATTTTGATCTTATCTAATTAATATTTAAGATTAAAAGTTAAATAATTAGGGTTTTGTTGCTTATTGTGTAAGTTTGAATTCAAAAACCATTATGCCTTTGGTTTCCATTGGAATTTGGATCTTGTTTAAGGTTCATTGATGTATTGAGGATCTGAAAACCATTTTTCTTGAATTATTTGACTTGATTGGATATTTTTCCACAAATTATTTTGAAAGCTTGTCTAGTTTGGTAGTTTTTCTAACTAGTTTTGATCTTTGGGCCTCATTAGACCCTCTCCTCTACTATCCATGAACTTCAAACTTGTTTTCTGACCTATATACATCTCAAAGATGCTATGGAAATTTTGGTTTGAATTATTGAAATCCTTTTCTATCTTTGATGTATTTTTAAAGTGAAGGTACCCAATTAATGTTGCATATCCTGTTGCAATTTGCTTGATGGCCAATGAACTTGAGTGAGGCCTATAATTGGGCACCTAATGATCATGTTGGTTCTTTTTATCCACATAAACTCAAGTCATTTCACTTAATGCCCCATGCTTGAATGATTGAACCTTTTGATGCATGTTTTATGACTTTTTGCTTTCTTGTTGATCTTCACTTTGAAACTTGAGCTTTCAATTTGAGTTTGAGGTCATTAGATGGCCAATGATAACATGATGGGAAATGATACTTCAATGATAGTCTCATGAGGACTTGAGATTAATTGATCCCTATTACTTAAGTTATTTCTAATCATGAATAGAGCTTGGCTTCTTTCTTTTATCCTTGTTGAAATTTTGAGGCATTTTGAATTCACTTGTGCAACATGTTTTAGAATCAATACTTTAACCTTGTGATCATGTCATAATCATGTTTTGGAAGCTTTGCATCAAATCTTTGATTTTTACAAGCTCTCTAATTTTGTCCTTTTTTGACTTTCTTCCATGGTTAGCTTGAGATCTAAGTCTTTAATGCATTGTGTAGGATTCCTCTTCTATTATGCTTGTGAGCTGTGTTAAAGTAATTGAGTATGATTGAATTGTGGTTGCTAATGACCTTCATGGTCTTTGATTGTATTCTTCTCAAGCTCCCATGGTCCTTGATTGATATTCAATTGTCAACTCAACATAGTGATAGAAAGGAGCAACATTCCTCTAACTTTTGACCAAATTGTGCATATGCCTGTTTCTTTTTGTCTATCATATCTAATATTTTGATAGTTGTTATCATGTTTTCTCACTTCATTATGGTGTTATCATCCATCCCTTATGTGAGTCATCATTCAATTTATGGGAATACTAACTTGGCTGTTGAATGTGCGAGGTACTTTGAGAAAAGTTTTCCATTTTTGACTTGAGGCTATTGTGTTTCACTTTATTTTTGAAACACAATTTATTATATTGGTACCACTCTTGTGCTTGGCATATTTGATAGTCTATGCAGGATATATGTGTGTGATTATGAATGCTATACATTGCCTATGGGATCTGTTCATATCTGAAAATCTCAATACTTACATCTTGATGGCGTAATTTCTGACTTGATTTGTCTGCTGATGCCAGCTTGCTTGAAGTTCTATGGGTTTCTTTTATTCTTGCTCAGTTGCTACGGATAGTTATCCGTTTGGTATTGCATTATTTCCTTTCTTCTATTTTCATATTTCTATGTGCATGCTGGGACCTATGTTGTTGATATATGTCAGGAGGCCCTATGTTTTGTTTGATACATGTGTTGTGTTTATGTTTGTTTCTTTAATTGTTGATCGATGAGTCACTCAATTAAGAAATTGAGATCACGACTTCGCTCTCAGTGCATGTTCCCTATAGGATGTTTATTATTTCTTTTTTTTTACTATTGATCGATGAGTCACTCAATTTAGAAATTGAGATCACGACTTCGCTCTCAGTGCATGTTCCCTATAGGATGTTTATTGTTTCTTTTTTTCAATTGTTGATGGATGAGTCACTCAAATTAGAAATTGAGATCACGACTTCGCTCTCATTGCCTGTTCCCTATAGGATAGTTTTGTTAAGCTTCCTTCGACATGTTAATTAAGGTAGGAATCCATGTATGCTAGCATAGGGTAGTAATTTCCTTTATCCTCAACCTTAGGGTCAATCATTGTATGATAACACTAGGGATAGTGCTAGGTTAGTTTCCCTTAGTTATTTTTCCTTCTTTTGCATTTTGCATCTTAAAACAAAAATTGTTTTTCTTGGAAAATCATAAAGCACCTCTAATAAACTCAAACCCTTATTCAAGGTAAAAGATACAAATCAATCTTATTTATTTGTGTGCCTCTTGGCTTTGTTTTTAAACCTGGTTCATTGATGTTTCGCCATCTTTGCCATGATATCTTGTTATCTTATAGCCGATGTTTTGCCATCGCATATTTGTTTGAAGCCGATGTTTCGCCATCGCACATGTTTGTTATCCTACTTTGATTTTCAATATGATTGTTTGGTGTGATGTTTTGTCATCCGTTCTATTGATGTTTCACCATCCTTGCCATGATATCTTGTTGTCTTATAGCCGATGTTTCGCCATCGCACATTTGTTTGAAGCCGATGTTTCACCATCGCACATGTTTGTTATCCTACTTTGATTCTCAATATCATTGTCAGGTGTGATGTTTTGTCATCCGATTATTGATCTTTCGCCATCTTTTCCATGATATCTTGTTATCTTATAGCGGATGTTTCGCCATCGCACATTTGTTTGAAGCCGATGTTTCGCCATTGCACATGTTTGTTATCCTACTTTGATTCTCAATATCATTGTCAGGTGTGATGTTTTGTCATCCGTTCTATTGATGTTTCACCATCCTTGCCATGATACCTTGTTATCTTATAGCCGATGTTTCGCCATCACACATTTGTTTGAAGTCGATGTTTCGCCATCGCACATGTTTGTTATCCTACTTTGACTCTCAATGTCATTGTTAGGTGTGATGCTTAATCATTTGGTGTTTCGCCATCTTAGCCATGATATGTTGCCACCTTTTAGCTGATGTTTCACCATCGCACATTTGTTTGAAGCCGATGTTTCGCTATCACACATGTTTGTTATCCTACTTTGATTCTCAATATCATTGTTAGGTGTGATGTTTTGTCATCTGATTTATTGATGTTTCACCATCTTTGCCATGATACTTTGTTACCTTTTAGCCGATGTTTGGCCATCGCATACTTGTTTGAAGTCGATGTTTCTCCATCGCACATGTTAGTTATCCTACTTTGACTCTCAATGTCATTGTTAGGTGTGTTGTTTTATCATTTGGTGTTTCGCTATCTTTGACAAGTTACTTTGTTATTATTCAGCCGATATTTTACCATCTCATCTGTTTGATGTTTTATTTGCTGTTTTGCCATCTTGACTGTTTTGTTATCTTAACTAAAAAACACAAACCAACAAGAATATATGAGCCGAACTACGACTTCTCTGATTCCTTAAAAGGGATACATAGGCAAAGGGGTAGGGCCCAACCGAGCACATCTTTTATTTTCCCTACATTGTTTTCTTTTTCTTTCTTTCGCATGCATTCCCTTTTTAGCTTTAAGCCATAGACATAGGTTTTGACCACACCCATTAGATTAGACAACAAGAGTGGATACCGTAGAGTACTACGGGCGTGTGGGGTGCTAATACCTTCCCCTCGCGTAACATACTCCCTTACTCGATCCCTCGGTTGAAAGACCGTGATTTCTCCCTCTTCAGGTTTTCTCGATGTTTACCTTTCCCTTTTGGCGGGATAAAAGACGTTCGTTGGCGACTTCATTGATGTCTCATTCAGGAGACGACGGTTCCTCCAGGTCGTTTCTGCTGGCGACTTCACTGGGGACATATTGACCTCTTGCTGGTCCATCCCAGAGTCGATCCTAGCTCTTGTTTGTTTTCTTTTTGGGTGTTTATTTTACTGCTTTGCATATTTATGTTTGCATTGCATCCTATGTGCGCTTTACTTTCTGCATACTGGATTTGGCTGGACTGTTTGGATTCAGGATTTCTTGGTGGGTGGGTTGTTCCATGAGGTAAAAGGCCTCATACCCAGGCTATGAGTGAATTCCATAGGAACTAGGAATAGAGTGGCCATGGCAGCTATGAGGCGGATGCTTTATAGACCTGACCATGAGACCCATGACTTCAGAGGTAGTTCAGATAGGTGTTATCGTATGACGATACCGACAGTCGAACCCTTGTACTCTGATTTGGCTTTTAACCTTACCTTGACCTAGACTACACCCGTGAGAGGGGCGGGAAAACTTTTATTACATGTACAGGTACTGTTGGTGACTTTGTGTTGCGAAGGTGACTCAGGTTCCCATGATAGTTTTGAAGCTTTGGGATTTTCTTTTGATCTTGAGTGGTGTTGTTCTGTAATGGTACAGCCATTATCCAGTGTGAAACTTTGATCCTGTCATGTTGCATCATAGCATATTTATTTCTAAAAAAATGATGTATAAAAAATAACTAGCATGTGCATGTCATCTTCCAGGGACATTCGAGAGTCTTCTTTCCATCAGAAATGGCTAGCCTCCCGTCAGTTGAGTTTGATTCAGTTCGTGTTAAAGAGCCCAACAGGCATAAATTCGCTTATCATATTCCTAATGTTGATGTGTGCGAATTGAAGAGGTTGAGTTCTTATCTGAAGGGTGATGTTCTGAATAATTTCAACAAAAATTATGGCAATTTGTTACTAATCCTTAACACTCCAGTTGACCCAATGGCTTTGATCACCCTCTTCCAGTTCTATGACAAGGAATTACGGTGTTTTACTTTTCAAGATTATCAACTGGTTCCCACACTAGAAGAGTACGTGTACCTACTTAATATCAAGTTGTCTGATGAAGTTCCTTTTGTCCAAGTGCCGGAGAAGCTGGAGTTAAAAGTTATTGCTGGAATTCTTCATTTGAGTTAGAAAGAAGTGAAAGACAATTGGAAATCAAGTGAGGATACTACGGGGTTTTATTTGGATTTCTTAGTGAAGAAGGCTGAAGACTGGGCAAAGAAAGGGAATTGGAGTGACTTCAGCTCTCTGTTTGCTCTCATGATATACGGTATCATCCTCTTTCCTCACAAGAAAATTTTTGTGGATTTGACGGCTATTTGTGTTTTTAGAAATAAGAACCTGGTACCGACACTCTTGGCATATACTCTTTACACCATTCATCTCAGGCATGGAAAAGGAGGTAATGTAAGTTTATGTCATTCGATGTTGTATCAATGGTTTAAGTTGCACCTACCGGTAAGTGGCCCTTTTGTGGATACCAGACATTCTCTCCGATGGTCATCAAGACTTGTCAACCTTACTTCATTTGATATCCGGTGGAATTATGACATGGGGGAAGTACGAAGTATTATCACTAGCTGCTGAGATTTCCCTAATGTTCCTCTCATAGGAACCAAGGGGTGTATCAACTATAATCCTGTGCTTGCTTATCGTCAATTGGGATATGTAATGGATGGACCGCCAAGGGTTGAGGAGGTGTCTGAGTCCGTGTATTTTGTTAAAGGAAGTGATCCTGTGATGTTGAAAAGAGTGACAAGTGCTTGGAAGGGAATTCACAAGAAGGATAGAACTACTTTGGGAAAAAAGGTTCCTATTGCTAGGGTCCCTTACCTGGAATGGATTAGAGTCCGGGTTAAGATTTTACGGTTACCATTTGCAAGGTCGGCTCCTATATGTGAGAAGCCTCCTACTGTTCTGAGTAACACGGTGCCTACTGAGGTGTTCACCCATGTTCGTGTTGAGAACATTCAACTTTGTGCAAAAGACCGTGAGGCGGGAATGGAACTTTATTGGGTAGATCAAGAAAGGGCCGACTTAGCTCACCAACTCAAAGAAGCTCAAGGGGAAACCTCTGATGCAACCAGTTTTAGGAAGAGGTCTCATGCTGAAATGGAAGAAGAGTTGAGTAAGACCTAGCAAGAGTGCCAGAAGCTTCAGGCATATGAGAATAGCTACAGGAAGAAGATTCAAAACTTGGAGAAATAGCTCAAAGACAAAGATGATTAGCTTAAGAAGGAAGTAGCCCAGAGGCGTGTCGCAGAGGATCGGTTTCAAGAAAGTAAAGTAGTCGTATCACAACTTTTGAAGGAGAAATCCAGGCTTGAAGAGTATTGTCAACACCTTGAAGTGTGTCTTGTTCCGGAGATTTAGTTTTGTTACTTACCTTTGGTGTATTTGGTCACCCCCAGGATTGTTGGAAGGGACCATTGTTTGTTTTATTATTCAGTTTTTTTGTTAAGTTTACTTTGAAACACATATTTTGTTGTTTATCGTTACACTCTTAAATGTCTGAAGTCACTCGAACATCGTTTCTTTTGTTTGTAGATAATTGAAGTGTTTCTCTTATTGTCCTTTTCTCCCCTTTGTTTGTTTGCTTGATTATTGGTTGCGTGCCGTGACTGATGAATAAAGGGACTCTTGAATACCGGGAAATGAAAAACATATCATGCATATCATGCATTTCATAACATTATCGGTTATCTTAAGACGGTACTCTTATTCTTCTACTTTTCTTATTCAGAATTCAAGACGACTACTCATCGGTATTCCACCAGAAACAATTTGCCAAGACAGATGGAACAAGTTCAAGCTGAACTCGCTGAAATGAGGGCCCAGATGGATACTCAAATGACCCAGTTCATGAAGGTCATCACCAATGTGAATCGCCGATAGGAGGAACTGGCTGCCATTGTCAAAAATCAGCACCGCTATCCAGAAGATGGTGAAAATCAAGGATTCTATCAGGACATTTTTGTAGGATTGGGGGATGTGCAAGATCAGCCTGTTGGAAATTTTCACGGGATGCTCGGAAACTCTTTTGTGCGCAACGTAGGGCAGTTTCCCTCGTCTCCGGGACCTCGTCTTGTGGGGAACATAAGAGATAATCAGGGCAGTGTAAGGAACTATTAGGAGCAGGATTATGACTTTGACTAGGATAAAGATCAGTTTTCTGTTCGGCGTTCAGAGCCGGAAGTTCAGGTTGGGGATAGGAAGTATCGGTTGTTGGAAGAACGTTTGAAGGTTGTGGAAGGGCAAGGAGCCCTTGGTATGGATGCTAATGATCTCGGGTTGGTGTCTAGGGTAAAAGTTTCTCCAAAGTTCAAGCCTCCTATGTTTGAAAAGTATAACGGAACGTCATGTCCTGTTACTCATGCAACTGCTTATTTCTGAAAGATGTCGGTGCATACTGAGGATCAGGGACTTTTGATTCACTTTTTCTAGGATAGCCTATCCGGGGCATCCCTGGAGTGGTACATGAAGTTGGAGAAGACCCATATTTGTTGTTGGAATGATCTTGCTTGGGCTTTTGTCAAACATTATCAGTACAGTATGGATATGGCGCCTAATCGCACTCAGTTACAGAATTTGTCACAAGGACCAAGAGAATCTTTCAAAGAATGCGCTCAGAGGTGGCGTGAGTTGGATGTGAGGGTTCAACCTCCACTCATGGAGAGAGAACTCATTGATATGTTTATAAGTACCCTGCAAGGTTCATTCTGTGAGCACATGATAGGAAGTACTTCGGTAGGATTTGCAGGCTTGGTTATGGCTGGTGAAAGAATTGAGGTAGGTTTGAAATTGGGGAAAATTTAGAATGGAGGTTCTAGTGGCTCATCAGGGGGAAGTAAGAAACCATTCAACACTTACCCTAAGAAAAAGGAAGGCGACACAAGTGCGGTTTAATCTCATAGAGGAAGAAGAGAGGATCGTCAGCACCAACAAATCAATGTTGTTTCTATTCTTGTTAATGCTCCTCTGCAGCAGAGACCGAATACAGTGCATCAACAACAAAGACAACAAGATGCTCCCCGTCAGTATAATAATCAACAGCAGAGACAATTGAGAAAATTTGATCCCTTTCTAGTATCTCTTACTGAAGCACTCCACCATTTACTCGATTTGAAGTTGATCGATTTGAGAAATATGCCACCGCCCCTGTAAGACTTCCTCCTAACTATGATGCTAACGCAAGATGTGAACTCCATTCGGGCGGAGTTGGTCATTCTACTGACAATTGCTTTACGTTGAAGTGAAAAATACAAGACTTGTTGGATGCTAAGGCAATTGAGTTTACTCCAGTGACTGGTCCGAATGTTACTCAGAACCCAATGCCTAGGCATGGAGGGGGTGTTGTTAATATGATTGATGATAATGGTGAAGTGTTGAATTTAGTCATGAATGTGGAACAAGTAACTACTCCGTTATGGTATGTTAAGAGGTATTTGCTTGACAATTCTATTTTTCCGGGTTGTACTTCAGAGTGTGCCAAGTGTAGAGAGCAACCGAAGGGCTGTGATGATTTAAAAGCTGGTATCCAGTTGATGATAAAGGAGGGTTCCCTGCAGTTCGATAGAAAACCGAGCTACCGTAAAGTTATTGAAGAATATGTTGCTATGTTATCTATTCCTTACACCCCTGTGTGCATTCATACCCCATCTAGGGCGCCTCCTTTGATGATTACGGTACTTGGTCCCATGCCGTATACCAGCGAGAAGGCCATCCCATGGCATTACGGTGCTGATGTTTATTACCATGGGGTGAAGCCGGAAGTAAGTACTCGTTTGTTTGAGGAAGAACGTGCTGAAGATAATGAAGGGGAAGTTCATACTTTTTCTGGTGTGGGTCGAATAACTAGGAGCGGGAGATATTTGGTCCTTCCAATGTGCAAGATGCGGCAGATGCTTCTGCAAGAGAAAAAGGAAAACAACAGGCGATGATTGGTAATCCAAGGGTTACGCCAGCCAATGTGACTCAACCAATTCCGATACCAGAAGCTTCTTCAGTTCCCGATGAGGTTGAAGAGTTAATGCGAATTATCAGAAAGAGTGATTATAGCATAATTGATCATCTGAGCCATACTCCTTCTAAGATGTCTATCTTGTCTCTGTTGATTTATTCAGAACCTCATAGAAATTTTTTGATGAAGTTGTTGAAGAATGCGTTTGTGCCACATGAGATAACATTCAATCAATTTAAGAATGTTTATGCTAACATATCTGCCGGGAACAGTCTGGGCTTCACAGATTTTGATCTTCCTCTGGAAGGGCGAGACCATAACAAAGCATTGCATATTTCAATGGAATGTAGGGGAACTACTTTATCCCAAGTTTTGGTGGACACAGGGCCGTCTTTGAATGTATTGCCTAAGTCAGCATTGATGAAAATTGATTATTATGGACTGGAGTTGCGCCCTAGTGATTTGATGGTGAAGGAGTTTGATGGGTCTCGAAGGTCAGTGTTTGGGGAGGTGGAGTTAACAATCAAGGTCGGTCCTTTCACCTTCACGGCTACATTTTTTGTGATGGATATACAGCCAGCATATTATTGTTTGTTGGGGCGGCCGTGGATTCATAGAGCAGGGGAAATCACTTCTACTCTTCATCAGAAACTCAAGTATCCTGCAGAAGGAAAGGTGATAACTGTGTGCGGCGAGGAAGAGTACATCGTGAGTCATTTGACATCATTCCTCTATGTTGAAGTTGAAGGCGAGATACATGAGACTCCGTTTCAGGCGTTTGAGATTGAGGTATATGTGGACGATATGATTGCTAAGTCTGATACAGAAGAGGAACATCTTGTTCATCTGGGAAAATTGTTCGAGAGACTGAGGCAGTTCTTGCTGAGGTTGAATCCGAATAAGTGTACCTTCGGGGTGAGATCCGGCAAACTGTTGGGTTTTATTGAAAGTGAAAAAGGTATCCAGGTGGACCTGGCCAAGGTGAAAGCGATACAAGAAATGCATGAACCAAGGACAGAGAAGGAAGTACGTGGTTTCTTGGGAAGGTTAAACTACATTTCTAGATTTATTTCTCATCTCACAGCCACCTGTGAACCTTTGTTCAAGTTATTGAAGAAAAGTCAGACAGTGAAATGAAATGAGGATTGTAAAAAGGCCTTTGACAAAATAAAGGAGTATTTGCAGGAACCTCTGATACTCATGCCGCCAGTGGAAGGAAGGCCACTAATCATGTATCTAACTGTGTTGGAGAGCTCAATGGGTTGCGTCCTCGGTCATCACGACGAGATAGGGAAGAAAGAGCAGGCTATTTACTACTTGAGTAAGAAGTTTACAGAATACGAGTCGAGGTACTCATTGCTGGAAAAGACTTGTTGTACGCTTTCCTGGGCTTCCAAACGTTTAAGGCAATACATGTTAACTTACACCACCTACTTGATATCTAAAATGGATCCAATCAAGTACATTTTTGAGAAGCCAACTCTTACAGGCAGGGTAGCCTGTTGGCAGATGATACTCACCGAATATGATATCCAATACACTACTCAAAAAGCAATTAAGGGTAGTGTATTGGCCGACCATCTTGCTCATCAGCCCATGAACGATTATCAACCGATGAAGTTTGATTTTCCAGATGAGGAAATTGTGTATATTCGGGATTGTAATATTCCAGACCCAGACGAAGGACTTGAGTTGGGATCACGTTGGACGCTTGTTTTTGATGGTGCCTCTAATGCCATGGGCAACGGTGTCAGAGCTATTATCACTTCCCCTGAGGGATACCACATTCCTTTCACGGCTCGTATTTATTTCGATTGCACTAACAACATGGCCGAATATGAGGCTTGCATTTATGGCATTGAAGTTGGAATCGACCTGCGCATCATATTTTTGAAAGTTTACGGGGATTCCAATCTTGTTATCATCCAGATTAATGGAGATTGGGAGACTCGCCATCAGAACCTAATTCCCTATCTTGAGCATGTTATGAAGCTGATTCTGTATTTCGAAGAGATCATGTTTGAACATATTCCCAGAGAAGAGAATAATCTAGCTAATGCACTGGAAACTTTGTCCTCCATGTTCAAGGTTAAGTGGGCTAATGAGGCACCTTCCATTACCATCAGAAGTTTGACTGAGCCAACTTTATGTTTTGGGGCTAGTTTGGCATCAGATGGTAATCCTTGGTTTTATGATGTTAAACGATACCTCAAAACACAAGAGTACCCTGAAGAGGCATCCGCCATAAATAAGAAGTTCTTGAGAAGATTTCAGCCAAGTTCTTTCTTAATGGTGGTGTGTTGTATAGAAGGTATCATGACGGTTTACTGCTCAGATGTGTTGACAAGAAAGAAGCAGCTAGAATCATTGAGGAGATACATGAAGGTGATTTCGGGACCCATTCCAGTGGGCATACCATGGCTAAAAAGATTTTGCGAGCAGGTTATTAATGGTCCACTATGGAGACTGACTGTTACAATCATGCACGAGTTTGCCACAAATGTCAAGTCTATGCTGATAAGGTGCATGTGCCACCAGTACCTTTGAATGTCTTGACTTCCCCTTGGCCGTTTGCAATGTGGGGAATTGATATGATTGGAAAAATTGAACCGACTGCATCCAACGGGCACCGTTTCATTCTGGTTGCCATCGATTATTTTACAAAATGGGTCGAAGCTGCATCCTATGCCAATGTCACCAAGCAGGTGGTAACTCGGTTCATTAAGCACAATATCATTTGTCGCTACGGAGTGCCTGAAAAAATCATTACTGATAATGGGTATAATTTGAACAACAAAATGATGAAGGAGCTTTGTGAGTCCTTCAAAATCAAGCATCATAACTCTTCCCCATGCCGACCAAAGATGAACGGTGTTGTCGAAGCGGCCAATAAGAATATTAAAAAGATCGTATAAAAGATGGTGGTAACCTATAAAGGTTGGCATGAGATGCTGCCTTTCGCTTTGCATGGTTATCGCACCACTGTGCGTACTTCGACCGGGGCAACCCCATTTTCATTGGTTTACAGCATGGAAGCAGTATTACCGGTCGAAGTCGAGATTCCTTCCCTTAGGATCATGAGGGATGTTGAGCTGGATGTAAGTGAATGGGTACAAAATCGGCTGGATCAGTTGGAACTTATTGATGAGAAGAGGTTGACGGCTGTATGTCATGGTCAGGTATATCAACAAAGGATGAGGAAAGCTTTTGATAAGAGGGTACGACCTCAGTGTTACAAGCCAGGTGACCTTGTGCTAAAAAGGATAATTCTCCCCCAGGGAGATCCCAGAGGCAAGTGGGCTCCGACTTATGAAGGTCCTTTCATGGTAAGAAAAATTTTCTCGGGAGTGTAGCGGTGAAAATCGGAGATCAAGCTATTAATTAACTTGACTCGCAAAAGCAAGAGTCGCCACCGCGCTTTATTATTTCCAAGGGAAAAGGGAAAAGAGCGAAATAAAACCCTAAAATATGCAATGTAAAATAATACTTAAAAGTAATGAAAATACAATGCGTTTTCGAAAAGAGGTCTAGAGTTCAGGGGTTGGTTATACAATGGGAAGGTATTAGCACCCAATGTATCTATAGTATTCTATAGGAACCTTTTGAAATATCTGTTTTTTTAAAATTGTTTGTTTGATTAAAATTGTTTGTTTGGCTAAAGATGGGTGCGGATGAGATTTTGAAGAGACAGCGACCTAATGTCGAAGTTTTGACTTAAAAGGTGTGAGTTTAAAAATTGAATCTTTTGGGAAAATTATCTTAGGTTTAACAAAATAGTAAACAAACAAAAGATGAATGAGGGTATTCGCACGATTGGATGAGATGTGTTTGATAACATGAAGTCAACAAAGTTAAAACATTTCCCTTGGATTAAATCGAGCGAGCAAAATAAAATAGACATCAAAATATAAGCAATCAAAATTCACAAGAAAATAAATATAACGAAACAGATTAATGACCTAAAGGCATCGAGAAATTAAAATGACAAAGATATTTAAATAAAATAAAAGAGAATGTAACTAATTATCTAAAGAAGTTATTTAAACTAAATTAAAAATTTAAGATTACTTACTAAAAAAAATTCTAAACTAACTACAAATTCTAAGGTTGCAAAAATAGTTCTAAAATTACTAAATTAGATCTAAGCTAAATTAAAAATTTTAAAATTAGTAAATTAAATCTAAACTAAATAAAAATTCCAAGGTTGCTAATCTAAAACAAAAAAAAGTTCCAAAGTTACTAAACTAAATCTAAATCAAATAAAATTCTAAAAGAATATTAAACTAATTCTAAACAACTAAAATTCTAAACTTATTAAACTAATTCTAAATCAAATAAAAATTATAAACTCATTAAACTAATTCTAAATCAAATAAAGTTCTAAAGTCCCTAAACTAAAACTAACAACTAAAATTCTAAAGTTAACTTAAATAAAATCAAATAAAATTCTAAAGTTTACTAAATTAAAACTAAAACAAATAAAACTCTAAAATTTACTAAGTCAAATCTAAATGAAATAAAATCCTAAAGTTACTAAAATAAAACTAAAACAAAATAAAATTCTAAAGTTTACTAAGTCAAATCTAAATGAAATAAAATCCTAAAGTTACTAAAATAAAACTAAAACAAAATAAAATTCTAAAGTTTACTAAGTCAAATCTAAATGAAATAAAATCCTAAAGTTACTAAAATAAAACTAAAACAAAATAAAATTCTAAAGTTTACTAAGTCAAATCTAAATGAAATAAAATTCTAAAGTTACTAAAATAAAACTAAAACAAAATAAAATTCTAAAGTTTACTAAGTCAAATCTAAATGAAATAAAATCCTAAAGTTACTAAAATAAAACTAAAACAAAATAAAATTCTAAAGTTTACTAAATTAAAACTAAAACAAATAAAATTCTAAAATTTACTAAGTCAAATCTAAATGAAATAAAATCCTAATGTTACTAAAATAAAACTAAAACAAAATAAAATTCTAAAGTTTACTAAACTAAAGCTAAAACAAAAAAGTTATAAAATAAATCTAAATTAATACTAAACTAAATTAGTTATATATATATATATATATATATATATATATATATATATATATATATATATATATATATATATATATATATATATATATATATATATATATATATATATATATATATATATATATATATATATATATATATATATATATATATATTTTATATAAGGTTAAAGAGTTAACAAAAACAAAATAAAAATGTCCCAGTAGGAATTGAACTCATATTTCTTTAATCACAACTAAACTAACTTTGCAATTGGACTAATACTACTTAAATATCATATGCACATTTTAACTACCCTAAAAATGGAAAAGGTTTAAACAAAATTGGGCTAAAAGGCCCATGGATTTGACCCGCTTTTGAAAGGATAAAGAAAGGGTTTTGAAAACCCTAAACATGAGGAAGGGCGCCGCTGCTGGTGGCTGTGTCTTGGAAAAGAAAAAAAAATCATATTAATTAATATTATTATTAACAACAACTCTATTCCCCTTTCTATCGTGAAAACCAAAATTAAACTCTCTCTCACATCACCTTCAATCAAGTATCCTCTAAAGAACCAGTAGAAGAAAAATCGATGCCTCTTGTCAAACTCCTTCTTTATAGTCTCCGCAACATCTTTCTCTACGTTGTGCCTCTCAAAAGAGAGAACGGTGATATCGAAGGCCTTTTTTTGCATGTTCGGTGATGTGTCGGCGCTTTTGACGATGACTTCCTTGGTCGCCGGTGGTACCGGAGAAGCCGATGCAGAGAGTGGTGAAGGAACAAATGGCTTTCGATCTTCGAGGTGAGGTTTCGCCATTAGAGATGCTGCTCCAGCTATGATGTGCTTCTTTGAGTCTTCGCTCATGATTGTTTCCCTAATTCGGAGATATGTGTGTGTGAGAGAGAGAGAGAGAGAGAGGTGTAGAGAAAAGGAGAGCGAGAATTTGGTTCTTTTCTGGTATTGCAGAAAGATTTCGGAACAGAGGTTTTGTGTGAGTTTTCTTCTCTTATTTTCTATGATGTTTTCCAACCGATTCTCAATTTTTATCTCAAAATTCCTACTCTATTTTCTATCATTTGAAAACAGCAAAGATGAGTTTCATTTTTTTCAGGTTCACTCGGTTTAACATCATCACAGTTTCACAATTTAATAGTTACTCAGTTCTACGATTTTTGAATACTGAATAATAACAACAAAATAGAGTTCACAACAACAATCAACAGATTCACAACAATTGCCTAATTATCAGCTCTGAGAATCAAGCATGGAAGTATATAAAAAAATTGGTGGAGGAAAATACCTGTCGGAGTCTTTTCGACAGAGCTTCGAACGAGGTAAGTATAAGAAATCCCTTATTCTTCCGATAATCTCTCAAAAAAAACTAGTATCGGTGTTGAAAATTTCAATTGCAGGTTTGTTGTTATTTGCTTCTGTAATGATGAACAAAGTTAAAGTTTGGAGGAAGATTGTTGCTAAATTTTTGGAGAGTTTTGTTATTGAATTTTTTCTCCTTTTTTTTTTTGGGGTCTCTCCTCCTCCTTTTATCCCTGTCTTGGAACTGTTTTATACCTGAAAAACCATATGAAATTTAGGAGGGAAATTCGATAGGTTGAAAATTATTTGCGGTTCACTTCTTCTTGCTTTCTTGATGCAGGTTGGTGGTTTTCTATTCTTGTGCAAAATAGCAGGACTAGTTTGACAACTGCAACATAGGCTAATTTTGGACAGAATTTATACAGTTTTGGGACTGTAAGGCAGAGTTTGTAGCAGCTGGTTCTGGACAGCAGACAAAAGACAGTTTTGGGGCATTATTTTTGGACTGATGTGCAGGGTTTGGAGCAGCATACAACAACAATTTTTTTGGCATTATTTGGCAGCAAGATAGTAGCATAGAAACAGGATTATTTTGGTGGTTTAGCATAAAGATTTCATGTAATTTTGGCACTTTAGGACTTAGGAATTCATGTGTTTGTGTATGGTTTTATAATGAGATATGAAATGGTGATGGTTTTGTAATGGAAGTATTTTGTAATCTCTTGGATTCACATGAATGAAAGTATGACTCTTGAATGAAATTCTTGAATAAATTCTACACCAAATGATCTTGCTCTCTTAATTTAATCTCTAGTCCGAATTGACACACAATTTGATTCCAATTAAAATTTATGTCGAAATTTGTCTTTGAATTTGAAATGCATGAATGATGAATGAAATTGAATTCTTGAGAAAGGTCTTGAATAATTCTTAATATTTTGAACAATTCACATTAGTGAACTTGCACTCTTGGAATAAACTTCGGGAAATTGGAATGCATCTTACTCAAGACATCAAATTCATAAACCTTCTTGAGTCTCTCTTGCAAATAAGAACCCCAATGTTATTTGACAAAATCAGATATTTTGGCTTTATGGTATTGGTTACTTGAAAGAAAACTTCATAACAATGAATTCAATCTTGTTTCAGATCTCAAATCCAAGTTAACTTGCAAACCACAAGAATTCGAAGAATTCTCAACCCTAACTCGCGTCTTCACCTCATAGTAATTTGCAATACAGACCAATAGCGCAAATCGTGCCTTTAAGAAATTTAATAGACAATCCACCTTAATCTAATGATCGCTACAGTTCAACTGCAAAATGACTTGAAGTAGCCACAAGCAATCAAAGAATCATTGGACTAAAACTCCAGTTTCATGAATTATCCCAACAGAAAAAAATCAAACGTTCTTGAGAAAATGTCTGTGGCATGACTTGAACCTTAATCTTTGAAGTAATCTCATAAACAACGCTATTTGTGATACTTTGCAAAAGAATCGCCTCAAGACGTTGAAAATTGAAGAAGTTATGACCGTTTGAAATTGAACTTGCAAGAGTTGAATTTTGGTCTAAATGCTTTGAATCGACTTGCAAACTTGATCTTTCTACGCATTCTAAAGCATCTTGATGCACATGTAAACCAGTGATGATGAAATCTTGACTGTGCTTTGTGGAATTTTGGAAGAAGCTTGAGACCACTTATCAAACAAGGCGTGGAAATAAACACACGATCTTCTGAAGATCCTCGAGACAAAAGCTATCATACTTGAAACAACTGTGATCAAAATAAGCCTGAATAAAGCTTTAGAAGTCGTGTCTTGATGAATCAGTCATCGAGAATCAATAATCAATTGTACTCCTGACTTAAAGAACTCAAAACCCTAATTGAAACGCAACGCCTGATGTCCTTGATTTAGACCTGTCTCTGCACATGATATCAAAGAAACAAAAAACACACACTTCATGCTTGATTAGAAGTTAGTGATACATAGGCTAAGAAAGTTCAAAATACTTGACAATTTCTGCATAGACAATGCTCGAAGGTGAGAGGTTAAAACCGACCATATTTAGTGACCTTGACTTCTGTACAAAAATGCAAAAATAAATATGGGATCTTAGGTCAAAAATTGGGGTATGACAGGGAGGAGCGATGATGCTCACGACTATGGATGGAGAGTTCTTCCCTCTCCATGTGAATGCTGACGTAGTTAAAAAATACTTTGCATAAAAAATAAAAAATAAAAAAATAAAAAACCCGCTAAACTGAAAACCCGAAAGGGCGGTTTAGGCAAAAAGAGGGTGTCCTGGTGAATCGAAAACCCGAAAGGGCGATTCAGGAAAAAGTTAGGGACTTAAGGCAAATGGCTACGCTCAACATGAGATCTTTTATTTCTTTCCTTCATTCCGTCACCTGGCATAAGCTCGAAGCTAATCCAAGAATGATCTGGCTGAAAGCAGGAAGATGAAAGCGTAAGAGTCATAAGAGTCATAGCAGAGTCGGGACCTGATGGATATTCACATTCACATTGCCATTTGTAAACACTTGTTTGATTTGATTTTGTAATTACTTACTTCCAAATGTAAATGCTTTTTTTCACAAGCTGATTTCTCAAAATCAATAGAATATCTTCTTTCAAGTATACATATACGTTTCTTTTCTCCCTTTTTACTGTTTTATTTGCAAAAACGTCTAAAATTTTGACAAGCATGTGCATATAAACTTCGTGGGCCTTACACGGAAATGGTAATCTAAGTCATGTTTAGTTGGTCGCTTGAAATACGGATAACAAACACAACTACTACTGTGCAAGGGGCATGTTTGGTTCTCTGATTGATAGGATTCTCATTCACTTTACTGGCGGATGCCTTGCCATTTGTTTCACAGCTCCGTGTTGTTGGTAAAGGTCATGGGTCAGGGTAATATCAAGATTACGGCAGGTCGGCGAGATCGGCGAACCTAGTTGGAAATATTTCTTCCCCATAATGGCTTTTATTACGTTTCTTTTCCGCACTTTCATGTGTTATCTTGATTGATTATTTTAGCATTGTCTGCATATAGGATTTTGTTTAAGGCTGAATGTCAGTCTTGATGCGTTGAATATTTTTGCCTTGAAGAAATTATTTCATTTTACTTAATCCATCCTGTATCACTCTTTAATCAATTTTTCGGGTATTTTTATACCAATTGTGCCAATTCTTATGCTTAGCCAAGAGTTTGGAAGAAGGTGTTTAGCTAAAAACGATGACTGTAGTGGTATGCTTTTGAGTAGAACCCCATTGACGATGTACAATCATTGTTTCAATCCCCAAACACAGGAGATATAAGGGAGTTAGACCCTCGTTAACCCCTCTAAGCCTTCAAAGTAGGAGTTTATTTTCCGTTTAAAAAAACCTTATTTTTTAACCAGGGGCAGGGTAGATGTTCAGTTAATTTGACCAAGCATTCAAATTTCAGAAGGAATGTCCCATCTGAGGATCACCACATTTTATCTTTTGCATCATGAGATTAGGAAAAATGTCTAAACCACGATGTTCATTTTCTCACAAAGTCCTGAGGTCGAGATCGAATCGATACAATAATGGCTATCCCTCGTCGACCAAGGAATGAGACATTTTGTTTTCTTAAAAAAAAAGAGAAAAAAAAAAGAGAAAGAGTTCAAAGACCTAAAGTCATATTGACTTATGAATAAGAAAGAAACAAAAAGCCCCGCTAAGTCGAAACTTGAAAACAAGTCGCTTAGGCAAAAGTTAGGGCGTCCCGCTGGACTCCCAAAATTGAAATTCAAAAGATTTTGTCTAGGCAAAAGTTAGGGAAAATAAGAGCCTAAAAGGCCGAAAAATATTATCCAATAAAATTTTCATCAAAAGAAGAGGAACAATAATATCAAAAACCAAAGCAGCAAAGTTAAGTGACAATCATGTTGGAGAATTTATCGTGATCACTCAACCATTATAAATCCTTTTGAAAGATGAATGCTTGTGATAAGTCAGCTGAACTTAGGGCAGGAGAATATCATGAAGGGGGTGGGCACCAAATAACTTAAGCCTTGAAAAACTTTTTTCTAAAAAACCCTCGAACCAGGCCACGTTACAACCTTTAAAAGTCCTAACTGAAACAAGGGTTTAACTCGAAAGCATACTACAACAGGATAGCGTTTCCTAAACTCTCAAATATGTGTTGCAAATCCATGTTGGTATCTTATCACCCGTATCTTGACTCATTTTTGTTGAAAAAAGAGATGGAAGAAAAGTTTTGAAATTCTTGCACTCTAGCTAGTGAATCATTCACAACAGAGATGCGACACTTTGTTAAGGTTTTCAACTTCAAGGCTTAAATAATCGTCACATCAGATCTGTCATTCCCAAAATAAACATCTTTCTGCATGCAAAAAATTTGCTTGACATAAAAAAAGAGTTTACACGTTGAACACCTGTAAAGAGCTTAATGATCGTCAGGATGGGAATATTCGGCTTTCTTTTATTAGACAGAGCCCATGTATTGAATAGGACTTTACCTATTCCCGGTGAATTTTCGTTCCCGCAGCGAAGTTTTGTTGCCCCAGGAATCTTCTTTTAAAGGCTTCATTTTGAGACCCTGAATTTGAGGATATCGCATATCCCCAACAGAGTCGCCAACAAAGTTCCCTCGCCATGACCTCTCATTTCCCAACTGGTCTATTGATTGGGGCATCCTTATGTTAAGATCTTTCCTTATCCCCAGTAAGGTCGATAATGTGTGACTATCTGCATGATCCATCCAATGGTTGCATTCCAAGAAAAATCTCTCTCCAACAAAAAGCTTCAACAGAGTTCTGTCTCCCAGGTGAAGTCCCGTTTCTTCAGAAGAGCTTTGTTCCCCCAACAAAAGTTTTCACCCCTAACGCCGGGTTTGTTCTCTTGGTGTCATCCTCAACGCGGCCGCGCGCTATCTTTTCCAGAGATTACAGTCTTGCCCTAATCTTCTCCCTCAATGTATAATCTTCAGATGACGTCCCTCTCTAGAAGCTACAGTGTCAATCTGATCTTCTCTAGGAACTTGCAATTTATTTTTGCAGCTCCCCTCAATGTTTGTGGCCCATTTCTACTGGTTGCTCGATTATTATTCCCTGTGAAGCTTCGTCTTTTCGAGGTTCCCTCTCTAGTGGTTCCCCATATTTTCTCATCTCCTTTGGATTTTGCAATTTATTTTTGCAAGTCACGTCAGATGCTGACTTCTTGGTTATTGGCTTCTCAATTGGCCATTCCCCAGTGAAACTTTTAAACATGCATCATTACATTGCATCTACCTAAATGCGTAGCATTTCCATTATATGGAGCATTGCGCTATATAGAAAGAATTCAAACATGAATTGGAACATAAGCCATTATTGTTTCTGTTGTCCCCAGTGAGTTTGCTAATACTTCAGATTAAATCCCCAACGAGGTCTTCGTCCTTATCATCTTAGTTTCCTCCTCATACCAATATCCTTTTGATGTCAATCATTTGTTTGTTTGAGTGTCTACTCTTGACTGTAGTTTAGTTTCGCCCTGGCGCGGTCTTCTCAGGTTTAGTCTTCACTACCCTCTCCGGTTCATTCCAATGTCTATTGATACACCTTTCGAATACCAGTTTCGTCCTGATATTCGCTTTCAACAGGTTTTTAGGTGTACGCCCTAATCTCCTTGCTTTAGGTTGAGCTCAGAGTTTTGTCTCCTCGCCTTGCGCATGAAATCCAGTTTCGTCTTGGTGCTCATCTAGTTTAGTTTCACCTAACTAGTTATTGAGTCGAGTTTCGTCTCGTTTTTGCTTTCATACCTTGGACCCTTTGACGGTGTTCGTTTACCGAGTGCAGTGTTCGTACTGCATCCCTGGTTTGAGATCAGTCTCTTTTATTCCTTAGATTCTTCTATCAGTTTTCGTCAGTATTTATCCATTGATCTGAGACTAGCAGGTGCTCTGAGAAACATGCGCTCTCATCACTCTCGCTTTGGGTCGAGTTTCGCCTCATCGTCTGTGCATGAAATCCAGTTTCGTCCTTGTACTCATCTAGTTTAGTTTCTCCTAACTAGTTATTGAGTCGAGTTTCGTCTCGTTTTTGCTTTCATACCTTGGAACCTTTGATGGTGTTCATTTACCAAGTGAAGTGTTCGTACTGCGTCCCTGGTTTGAAATCAGTCTCTTTTGTTCCTTGGATTCTTCTATCAGTTTTCGTCACTGTTTATCCATTGATCTGAGAGCAGCAGGTGCTCTGAGAAACATGCACTCTCATCATTTTTCTATGGGTCGAGTTTCGCCTTGTTACCCGTGCGTGAAATCCAGTTTCGTCCTGATACTCATCTAGTTTAGTTTCGCGTAACTGGTTATTGAGTTGAGTTTCATCTCGCTTTTATTCCTCATTTTTGGGATTCTTTCAGTTCCTTCATACTGTCTATCTTAGTCTGAGATTAGCAAGTGCTCCTAGAATCACGCACTCTAGCCACTTTTGCTTTGGGTCGAGCTCAGAATTTCGTCTCCTCACCCGCATACGTTTTCTTTTCCAGAGCTTAGTTTCGCCTATACTCTATGGTTTGAGTTTCATCTCACCTTTTTTTGAAGCCCAGTTTTGCCCTGGAACATTTTTCCGGAAGTTTAGTTGCGTCTACTCTTCTTTGTTTTCGTTCTATTTCAACATGCGTTACAGCTTCATTCTGACGCATATCTTGGGGTTTTTTTTGCTTCTTTTTCTTTCTTCTTCAAGAGTGTAAATTTTCGGGTTCTTTTATATTCAATCATCTTCATCCCTGAACGCTCGAAAGTTGTCACTTTTCTCACTTATCATGTTGAAGATATTTGAATAGGGGCAATTGTTTCACCCCAAAATTTACCCTCTTGATTTAAGCTTATGTTTCATCATGAATATCATATTGCATTGCATTCATACATTGTGATGGGATCAAAGT
Source organism: Vicia faba (assembly GCA_948472305.1). Lineage (NCBI taxonomy): Eukaryota > Viridiplantae > Streptophyta > Magnoliopsida > Fabales > Fabaceae > Vicia > Vicia faba. The sequence goes on along the minus strand of OX451736.1, from coordinate 1,428,533,116 downwards.
ACTTTGGTTATCAAGTCTTCCTCAAGCTTTGAAGATTGATTGTATTGACAAGTTGCTCAAGTAGAATGTTGTCATCTAAACCTCTGGATCTTTCAAGCTCAAAAGTTATTACATATCTCAAGATATTTTATCCATCTCTTTGGGTCATCAGAGGATTGAAGTTTGAGATTGATTATAAGAGGAATCACTCTTTTGATTCACCAGTCAAATTAGGGTTTTGTTTGATCAAGGTTATTGATCAATGTATAAATTTTGATTTGAAAGCTACAACATCTCATTGGTATTTGAAAAGTCTTTGTACAAGAAATTGGTCAAGATGCCCAGAGGATTTGAAATTTTGGAGATGATTCATCAGTCTCCTAAGGTATTAGCCAAAACTAGGGTTTGGGATTTTATCAAGATTTCTTGATGATTTTGAAGTTAAACTTTGTATATGGCCTCTATATATTTGGAAGATCATATGTTTGAAGTCTTGATCATCAATTTTAAAGGGAAGTGGATCAATTAATTCAAAGGGGCAAAATGGTCATTTTGGTCAAAATCAGTCAAAGTTAAGGTTGACCAATTGAACTTTTGGTCAACCATCAATACAAGGGTTTACTTTTCATATTTCAATTCCATTTTGATCATTGAATCAAAAAGATTGAGGTTTGGGTTGAAACTTGTTCATGAAGAAACCCTAAAAGTTTCTAATTTTGGAAAATAAGGACTTAACTTCAAAATTTCATATTTTATTCACCTTTGATAAAAAAAATGCAAATGAAGCTTTCTTGGAAAGATAAGAGGATGATCTTTCATCTCCTTTTGGTCTCATGTCCAAATTGGCAAAAAGTCAAGAGTTATGGTCTTTGGAAGTTCATGCCTCAAGTTAAAATTATAGGTCATTTTCCAAATTTAGTGAATTTCATGTCAAATTTTGAGGACCTTAATGGATTAAATTGCAAACACTCAAAACTAATGGATTGTATATATTTTTAATACCTTTCCAAATTGTACTCATTTGTGTCCAAATTCAAAAATATGAGCAAGTTATGAGCTTTGGAATTTTGAGGCATTTCATTGAATTTTGACCAAGCAAGCAATTTGCAAATTCTTGATAACCTTATTTGTGGCCCTTTGTTTCACTTCAAACTTGGCCCATGGCTCATTTTCAATGTACTAAGTCCCATCATGCCAAAGGTTGAGCTGCACATGGGCAAATTCAAGGGCAATCCGTAGTTTTGCAAAAAAGTGGAACGAAAATGCCTAATCACCAACACTTGGTTAATACAAGGAAATAAGCCTTGATTTTTTTGTTAACCTCTTCCTGAGATAAAAAGAACTGAAATGCACGTAAAATGATGGAGAATGCACGAGGGATTTTAGTGCTTCATGTGCACACTTCACTTTTGCAAAAATTGTAATTCATTCTTTCTAACGGTTTTCAGTGTGAAAAGCCTATCCTACCCTCTTCTTCATGCTCTATATATTGAGAGGCAAGCTTCGTTGAGCCTCATTGGTGCTTCATTTCATCCCTGAGCTCAAAAAACTCCATAGCCACTTGTTCTGCAAATTTCTTTAATTCTCTTAATTTACTTGCGCGTTTTGAGTATTTCTTATTGCATTCTCTTCTCCAAGTGATAAGGATTGTAGATCGAGGTTTAGTTTGCAACTGGAGTGAAGGAGACAGTAGATTCATTTTTTCCTCAAAGGTTAGAATTCTTAACTTTGTATCTTGATTTCTAGCCATGCATTGTGTGATTTGAGCACGTAATCATGTTGTTTGAGGTTCATTAAGTGTTTCTATAGCTTCAGAGCTTTTGATTTGATGAGATGTGCATGTATGATGCATCTGAAATTTTCTGCACAGTGAGTTTTTATCATTTTCATGCGATTCGTTCTTGATCTATGGTTAATTATTTGATGTGATTCGAATAGCATAATGTAGATGTTGTTTCTAGCTTTGCTTTGCACAAAATTTCATGAAAAATGGTGTAGAATTGAGCATATTATGTTGATTAGAACATGAGGTGGTGGATCTGGTCTTGCGCGTGTTTTTGCCCTAGCCAGAGGTTGAAGATAATGGCGTGGCCTCCTCTGGTTGGCTGATTTGGTTTTTTTAATTTATTTGAAATTTGTTTCATAACCTGATTTTCATGATTTTATTTCTTGCTCAAAAATGGTTGAAAAATTATGAAAAAATTCAGGAAACCTAAAAATAATATTTCTGACCTTGTGTATTTTTTAAATAATTTTTGAAAATGTTTTGATTGGTTTAAAAATTTGTGTTATTATTTAATTATTTTCTTAATGTTTATTTTTGTTTTGATATTTCTTTGATCAAAAAATTCCACAAAAAATGTTTTGAACTCTTAAAATTATTTAGAATTTGATTCATAAATTCATTTGGTGTTTTTTCCTATTTTTGATTAGAAGATTAATTTGGGAGTTTTATTTAATTTCTTTTGTTTCACAATTTTATTTTAATATTTTTATTAATCCAAAAATCCACAAAAAAATTATAGAAGTTTGTTTTTAATTCTAATATTTGAATATTAATTTTGGGATGATTTTCTTCTGACTTTTGATTGTAATTTTATTTTGGGATGTAATTGATTGTTTAATTGATTAATTTTTTGAATTTGATTTTATTTTTGACTTTTATTTAATTCAAAAAATATGGAACAATAGGTATTCTAACCTCTTGAGTTTTGTCATGTTTGATGTATATTTGTTCTGAATTTTTTGAATTTTGATCTTATCTAATTAATATTTAAGATTAAAAGTCAAATAATTAGTGTTTTGTTGCTTATTGTGTAAGTTTCAATTCAAAAACCATTATGCCTTGGGTTTCCATTGGAATTTGGATCTTGTTTAAGGTTCATGGATGTATTGAGGATATGAAAACCATTTTTCTTGAATTATTTGAGTTGATTGGATATTTTTCCACAAATTATTTTGAAAGCTTGTCTAGTTTGGTAGTTTTGCCAACTAGTTTTGATCTTTGGGCCTCATTAGACCCTCTCCTCTACTATCCATGAACTTCAAACTTGTTTTCTGACCTATATACATCTCAAAGATGCTATGGAAATTTTGGTTTGAATTATTGAAATCCTTTTCTATCTTTGATGTATTTTTGAAGTGAAGGTACCCAATTAATGTTGCATATCTTGTTGCAATTTGCTTGATGGCCAATGAACTTGAGTGAGGCCTATAATTGGGCCCCTAATTATCATGTTGGTTCTGTTTATCCACATAAACTCAAGTCATTTCACTTAATGCCCCATGCTTGAATGATTGAACCTTTTGATGCATGTTTTATGACTTTTTGCTTTCTTGTTGATCTTCACTTTGAAACTTGAGCTTTCAATTTGAGTTTGAGGTCATTAGATGGCCAATGATAACATGATGGGAAATGATACTTCAATGATAGTCTCATGAGGACTTGAGAGTAATTTATCCATATTACTTAAGTTAGTTCTAATCATGAATAGAGCTTGGCTTCTTTCTTTTATCCTTGTTGAAATTTTGAGGCATTTTGAATGCACTTGTGCAGCATGTTTTAGAATCGATACTTTAACCTTGTGATCATGTCCTAATCATGTTTTGGAAGCTTTATCGTTGATTGTTACAAGCTCTCTAATTTTGTCCTTGTTTGACTTTCTTCCATGGTTAGCTTGAGATCTAAGTCTTTGATGCATTGTGTGGGATTCCTCTTCTATTATGCTTGTGAGCTGTGTTAAAGTAATTGAGTATGATTTAATTGTGGTTGCTACTGACCTTCATGGTCTTTGATTGTATTCTTCTCAAGCTCCCATGATCCTTGATTGATATTCAATTGTCAACTCAACATAGTGATAGAAAGGAGCAACATTCCTCTAACTTTTGACCAAGTTGTGCATATGCCTGTTTCTTTTTGTCTATCATATCTAATGTTTTGATAGTTGTTATCATGTTTTCTCACTTCATTATGGTGTCATCATCCATCCCTTATGTGAGTCATCATTCAATTTATGGGAATACTAACTTGGCTGTTGAATCTGCGAGGTACTTTGAGAAAATTTTCCATTTTTGACTTGAGGCTATTGTGTTTCACTTTATTTGTGAAACAAAATTTATTATATTGGTACCACTCTTGTGCTTGGAATATTTGATAGTCTATGCAGGATATATGTGTGTGATTATGAATGTTATACATTTCCTATGGGATCTATTCATATCTGAAAATCTCAATACTTACATCCTGATGGCGTAATTTCTGACTTGATTTGTCTGTTGATGCCAGCTTGCTTGAAGTTCTTTGGGTTTCTTTTATTCTTGCTCAGTTGCTACGGATAGTTATCCGTTTGGTATTGCACTATTTCCTTTATTCTATTTTCATAGTTCTATGTTGCATGATGAGACCTCTGTTGTTGATATATGTCAGGAGGCCCTATGTTTTGTTTGATACATGTGTTGTGTTTGTGTTTGTTTCTTTAATTGTTGATCGATGAGTCAATCAATTTAGAAATTGAGATCACGACTTCGCTCTCAGTGCATGTTCCCTATAGGATGTTTATTGTTTCTTTTTTTACTATTGATCGATGAGTCACTCAATTTAGAAATTGAGATCACGACTTCGCTCTCAGTGCATGTTCCCTATAGGATGTTTATTGTTTCTTTTTTTCAATTGTTGATCGATGAGTCACTCAATTTATAAATTGAGATCACGACTTCGCTCTTATTGCTTGTTCCCTATAGGATAGTTTTGTTAAGCTTCCTTTGACATGTTAATTAAGTTAGGAATCCATGTATGCTAGCATAGGGTAGGAATTTCCTTTATCCTCAACCTTAGGGTTAATCATTGTATGATAACACTAGGGATAGTGCTAGGTTAGTTTCCCTTAGTTATTTTTCCTTCTTTTGCATTTTGCATCTTAAAAAAAAATTGTTTTTCTTGGCAAATCATAAAACACCTTTAATAAACTCATACCCTTCTTCAAGGTAAAAGATACAAATCAATCTTATTTGTTTGTGCGCCTCTTGGCTTTGTTTTTAAACCTGGTTCATTGATGTTTCACCATCTTTTCCATGATATCTTGTTATCTTATAACCGATGTTTTGCCATCGCACATTTATTTGAAGCCGATGTTTCGCCATCACACATGTTTGTTATCCTACTTTGATTCTCAGTATCATTGTTATGTGTGATGTTTTGTCATCCGTTCTATTGATGTTTCTCCATCCTTGCCATGATATCTTGTTACCTTATAGCCGATGTTTCGCCATCGCACATTTATTTGAAGCCGATGTTTCTCCATCGCACATGTTTGTTATCCTACTTTGATTCTCAATATCATTGTCAGGTGTGATGTTTTATCATCCAATTTATTGATGTTTCTCCATCTTTGCCATGATATCTTATTATCTTATAGTTGATGTTTCGACATTGCACATTTGTTTGAAGCCGATGTTTTGCCATCGCACATGTTTGTTATCCTACTTTGATTCTCAATATCATTGTCAGGTGTGATGTTTTGTCATCCGTTCTATTGATGTTTTTCCATCCTTGCCATGATACCTTGTTATCTTATAGCCGATGTTTCGCTATCACACATGTTTGTTATCCTACTTTGACTCTCAATGTCATTGTTAGGTGTGATGTTTTATCATTTGGTGTTTTGCCATCTTTGCCATGATATGTTGCCACCTTTTAGACGATGTTTCGCCATCGCACATTTGTTTGAAGCCGATGTTTCGCCATCGCACATGTTTGTTATCCTACTTTGATTCTCAATATCATTGTTAGGTGTTATGTTTTGTCATCCAATTTATTGATGTTTCGCCATCTTTGCCATGATACTTTGTTACCTTTTAGCCGATGTTTCACCATCGCATACTTGTTTGAAGCCGATGTTTCGCCATCACACATGTTAGTTATCCTACTTTGACTCTCAATGTCATTGTTAGGTGTGTTGTTTTATCATTTGGTGTTTTGCTATCTTTGACATGTTACTTTGTTATTATTCAGCCGATGTTTTACCATCTCATCTGTTTGATGTTTTGCCATCTTGACTGTTTTGTTGTCTTAACTAAAAAACACAAACCAACCAAAATATATGAGCCAAACTACGGCTACTCTGATTCCTTAAAAGGGATACGTAGGCAAAGGGATAGGGCCCAACCGAGCACATCTTTTATTTTCCCTACATTGTTTTCTTTTTCTTTCTTTCGCATGCATTCCCTTTTTAGCTTTAAGCCATAGACATAGGTTTTGACCACACCCATTAGATTAGACAACAAGAGTGGATACCGTAGAGTACTACGGGCGTGTGGGGTGCTAATACCTTCCCCTCGCGTAACAGACTCCCTTACCCGATCTCTCGGTCGAAAGACCGTGATTTCTCCTTCTTCAGGTTTTCTCGATGTTTACCTTTCCCTTTCGGCAAGATAAAATACGTTCGGTGGCGACTTCATTGATGTCTCATTCAGGAGACGACGGTTCCGCCAGGTCGTTTCAACTGAAAGCAACCGAAGTGAGGTAAACCCTAGGAGTGAATATGTGCATATGATTTGTTTCAGTTATTTAATCTTTGCACATTAGGTGATCTACCGTTTTAATTTTCCAGACACTCTTGTCATACAATCCTATTAATACATCTAACATTTAATAATATTCAGAAATTAAAGCCGAAGTAAACCTAGCTATTACATGGCTTTGACAGTTACATAATTGCCTTGACAAGAAATAAAAGTGCGGAATTTAAAACCTAGCTATTACAAGGCTTCGGGGAGGGGGATTAATTACATAACCAAAAATTGGGGATTTAAATAGTAAATAAAAACCCTAGATTAACTATTACAAACCCTGAACAGTTACAAAAAAATGGCAAAAATAATTAACAAGCGCGCGGCAAATTAAATACATGGACGATAATTAATAACTTAAAACCCTAATTGAGAGAAAGAAATTTTTGTGGATTTTTATTTGAGAAAACAATTAAATTAAAAATTAATTAAACCTAATTTCTAATTGTTTTTAAATATGAAAGAAGTTAATTAACCTAATTCACTAATTAAATTAAAAAAGTATTTTATGAGAAAAATAATTTTTGTGTGTTTTTTGAGAAAAAATTAATTAAATTATGTACAATCTCAAACCCTAATTCTAATTGTTTTTTTTAAATTATGAAAGAAATTAAAGTTGCCCTAAATTAATTAAGCTAATTAATTAAAAAATATATTTATTAAGAAAATAAATCTTTTTTGTGATTTTTGATTGGTTAATCTAATAAAAATAATTTTTTGTTTTAATTAAAAAAAGGAAAGAAATTGAAATTAAAGAAAAATAGTGAAAATAACCAAATGGGCCTGCTGTTAGCAATTCTGGGGGGTGTGGAATTGAAATTCTTTGGCCCAATAAGCTTCCAAGCCCAGTCAACCTTTGGATCTGGTGTAGCATTGACTTGCACGTGTACCACAGGCATTCACAGGAGAGGCGTTAGATCTGGCCAGCTGGGCATCCAGTGGATGGACGTTGATGGTCCATGATAGGCGTGTGAGGGGGTATTATACTGAATTTGCTTGAAAGAATTAGGAAAATAATAAAATGCACACGCATGGGATCGAACCCAGGACGTGTGCATCAAAGGCGTGCCTCCTATTCATCTGCGCTGGAATTGTTAGTTGTGAGCATAATAAACAAATAAAAACAAAAACCAAATCAAGTGTCCTTCCAGAAAAAACGCGCGAAGTTTGAATGGGCCAGTCACGCCTTGCCACGCCATTGTCTTCTTCGCTGGGACTGTTTACTTAGGTAACAACTTTTACCTACATATTTTCGCCATGGCTATAACCCTGTGTATCTCAAAAATCATGTACAGGCAAGATAAATTAAATTGGTGACCATAAATCAATTGGGAGTGAAGCCCTGGTCATCATGGTACCCATTATCAAGCTTAATTTTTCCTGTGTTAAAAGACCCTAAAACGGAGCTTGAAACCCTAGCTATGGCATACTGCGATTCTTGCGATGTAAATGCAATTAAATGGTACCAATAACTTGCAAACAAGACGAGGAACAAGAATATATAATTAAAACATGCTAATGCTGCCCAAAATACAAAAAACATAATTGGAATTTTGTGCAAACCGTGGTTGACGGTGGACACGATCCTGGGCATTTTGAAGCTTGAGGATAGGTGGAATAGCTTCCTGAGACACCAAGGAGTGTATTGCTGGCCTTGAACTGCTTTGAATCACCCTGTAGAATGCAATCTGATCCCCACTTTTTGTCCAAAAATTGAATTTTGTTCTTGCAGCTCACACGTCCAATCCTTGTGTTTTTGATCTGGAATTATTATGCACTTATAGTAGACTGAATTATGTCAACAAAAGTGTATTATATCTTTGAGAATTATGAAAATTGGATTTGATTTGCTTCATGTATGATATTATTCTAAAACAAGCTTTAATCCAATCTTTTTCAATCCAAATCCACTCTGCACGAATTGGTTGTCATGTTAGCTGTATGTGGATTAAAAAATGTGCACAAAAATCCTAAGATTTGATTTGTTTTCATTATTTTACCATTTAATTTGATTTATTTTGATTTAAATGAATAAAAAATAAAAATAAATGATAAAAATAATAAAATAAGAGATGAATGAGCTCAGGGGTTGTGGGTCCTATTAGAAACATGTTTCAAGCAAGAAAACATGGGCCCCTTTGGAAAAAATGCAAATTTGATCAATGTTGACTTTTGACAATTTTCTAAAAATTGTCAACTTTGACAATGCACAACTCTCTCAATTTTGACCCTAGGAGGATGTTCTTGGACTTTTTAGAAAGATTAGGATGTCCCCTAAGCAACTCTGTTGGTATCATCTTAATTGAGTCTTCCATGTTCATGTATGAAGCTTTGACCCAGAAGGTGTTTTTGTTGACTTTTCAAAAGGACCTATAATGTAAAAATTCATATCTTTTTGTGAGTGCATATTTTGAACTCGTGAGTTGAAGATGAGTTGTAGGGAATTGTATTCTATTCAAAATGAGCTTTTGGTGGAAATTTTTTGATAAAGTATGAAGAAGTTATGCCGGGTCAAAGTTTGATTGACTTTTACTAAGAAACCCTAATTTAACAACTTTTGGGTTTTGATGAATTTGGAGCATTCCTTGAGGAATCATGATCAACCCTTGATCAAATGATGGAATTCACTTCAAAATGTTGATGTTGACCCAAAATCTTGAGGTTTGACTGTATGTGGGCCACAATTGACTTTTGACCTAATACAATCGATTTCCCAAGCATCTGAGTAGTTGACTGAGCAAACTTCTTATGCAAGGCATGAAACTTGACATGTAAGGTCTTAAGAAAATATTAAGACCATGGAGATCATATGAGACCTTTGTGGTCCCCCCATCTTGATGAAAATAGAAACCCTAATTTGGGGTATATTGCCTTAGGAGAGAGTTTGTCTGGTCAACTCTTGGGCAACCTTGAGCAAATTGAGGACCTTAATTAACATTTGTTGAGAAAAATAGGAGGGAAAAGTTTGGGGTACAACATAGGGCATCATTGTGTTTCCTTCCCTTGGGAGTTAGGTCTACATCAGAGAATCACAAGTCGTTGTCAGCTGTCAAACTAGCCACACAATTCTCGAATTGATGAGCGAAGGTTTCTTAAGGCACGTGGACAGACTTTAGGAATTTTACTAAAGCCTTGGCATAGGCTTCAGAGCACAACAATAGGGCCAGCGTTGAGATTTTTGAAGGGGTCTGCCCCAATTGCTCTACGACATTGTAATCACTTTTCTTGATTATTTTCAATATCTCTTCCATCTCCTTTTTAGAAGCCTCGGGAATGGCTTCTGGATGTGCCTTCGTCCGAACGGGCTCAACCAATACCTCTTTGCCCCGAGTCTCAGCCGACTCGGTAGCAGGGATAACAGTAGGACTAACAGCAGGAGTAGCCATAGGAATATTGATAGGAGCAGCAGTAGGAATAATCACCAGAGTAGTAATGGGAGTATTAACAGGAGCAACAACAGGGATGATCACAGGAGTAGCAATAGTTTTTGGAGAGATCTTGGGAGAGAAAACTCTTCCGCTTCTTGTTATCTTACTGGTCCCGGCGATATTTGTGACGTCAGGCTCAGTACTTCCAGTAACTTTGTCTTTAATATCCAATAGGTCTTGCTTGACACCATGGTAATAGACGTCAGCCCCATAATTCCAGGAAACAACTTTATCCTAGGAATATGGTATAGGTCCAGGAAAATTAATCATCAAAGGAGAAACTTTTGGAACAGATGTAATCCTGATAGGTCTTTTGGAGGAGACCTTGGGAGGATTGGAGGAAATGGTAATGATAGAAACATCTTCATACGGAACACTTGTAATTGGAGTCTTCTCAAACAGAATTTCTTTATCATCCATCAGGCGTTGAACACCTTCCTTTAATAAATGGCAACCATTAGGTAGATACAAACATAATTGGAAACCTTCACCATAACCCGAAAATAAACCGGCTTGCAAGAGATTATTTTTAAAAGTCAGGAGTGGAGTATCTAGTTCATCAACAGAAGCAACAAACATGTCATCATCAATAGCATTAACATAACGGCCATGCTTGGGCATAGGGGAAGTTATCACATTAGGAGTCTTAGGAGCGTCAAATTCAATCTCCCTTGCCTCAATCAAATATTTCACCTTGTTCTTCAAACCCCAACAACCGTTTGTATCATGGCCTAGACTTTCAGAATGGTAGGCACATCGAGCATTTGAATTGTAGCGAGGAGATGCATTGTTTGGATTTTTGGGAGCCTCTCTTAGGGTAACCATATTGGATTTCAGCAAATATGGAAAAACTTGAGACAAGGTCATATTAATCTGGGTAAAATGTCTTCTGGGCTTATCTGTTCTGGACTGATTGTTCTGTTGTTGAGTAGCTGCAGGTTTGGATATCATTACAGCTCCCACCGTTGGACGACGTTCGGTTCTGCCCTAAATTTTTTTGTTGTAGGCAGCACTGACCTCTTTCTTTCCCATGAGAGGCCTCTTTCCTGTACTTGAAGAGGAATCTCTTCTAATCTTACCACTTTTGATACCAGCTTCCACTCTTTCTTCTGTCAAGATCAACTCAGTAAACCCAGCTGAAGAGCTTCCAATTAGATGGTTGAAAATTGGACCAGATAAAGTACCCAAAACATGTCTACCAGCTCCTGATCAGACAGAGGAGGCTGTACTCTTCCTGCAAGGTCTCTCCATTTATGGGCATAACCTTTAAAGCCCTCACTAGAACCCATAGACATGCTCTGAAGTTGTGTACGGGTTGGAGCGAGGTCAGCATTATATTGGTACTGCTTGTAGAAAGCAGCAACCAGATCTTCCCAGCTACGGATGTTAGTTCCCTCCATCTGATAGAACCACTCTAATTGAGTCCCTGATAGATTGTCTTGAAAGAAATGCACCCATAAATTTCTGTCAGCTGGATCTTCCTGACATAAGATCTGAGATGCAGCTTAGGACATGAGACCCCATCATATTTAGAAAATGCGGGCACTTTGAAATTTTTCGGGATAACCACTCCAGAAACCAAACCTAACTCTTCGAAATCCAGGCCAGGTACCCTCTGAACTTCCATGGAGTTGATACGGTCCTCCAGCTGTTTGTACTTATCATCAGCCTGAGGGTATTGTTCCTCGGTGTAATCAAATTAATCTTCTTCAGACTCCCTTGTACTGTGGTCTTCTTCTCTTAGCTCTCCTTCCTGATTGTCTCTCTCTTTTGACAGAGTTGCAAGCTCTGAAACTTGCCTCACTGATCCTTTGAACCTTCTCCCCATATTCAGAACACCCACTGGCATCTTTTTCTTCTTCTTGTCCTTGAGAATCAGAGCTTTCAAATCTTCTTGTTCCTTAGCCAGATTCAGGAACATTTCTTGGAATTGAGCATTCTATGCCTGAAGCTCCCTAACTGTTTGTTCTAGAGCCATTGCTGAAATAAACAGCGAAGAAGATAAGAAGCCTGTCCCGAAACCTGTTTATGCAATGATATGTATGATATATGTGTTAGAACATAGTTTGATTCTACAACCCTTAATTAGAGTTTTGATGATAACAAAATACAAAGAATAAATAAATTCAAAGATATATATATATATATAAAACAAATATGCTGCTTAAAGTTATGTTTTGTATATACAGAAGTTCTGATGGAATCAACATCAGAAGATCAGTAACATGTGCTACACGGTGAAGCTACCAGATCATACGCTGAAGCTTGATGACCAGAATCTGCGCATAAACATATACACTCTGACTCTGATCAAAGATCTTTACTAAGTCATCAGCACTCAGAAGTGTCATCATAAGTTAAAGCAAAGAACACTCTGAAGCGTCATCATAAGCAAAGAAGACTCTGAAGCGTTATTAAGTATTCAAGACAGATTAAATGCTAACGGCTCTCTGCATACAAGATCTTCTTAAAAAAGGAAAGTGCGTTATTATCATTAAAATGGCTTTATGGACAACGTATCTCTGCCTTGCCTATTTAAACAAGTCTGTGTGAGAAAAGACGTACGCATGCACTCACATAATTTGCCAAGCCCTCAAAACCACGCTTACTCAAACCTTTAGCAAATTCAGTTTATTCCAAGCTTAAATTTTGTAATTATCACAGTTGTGATATATTGTTTTATTAGAAAATGTTAACACATCATTGTTCAAATTATTTGTAAAAGATTTCCTTGAGATAAACCGGTTTGTGGTTATACTCAAGAAGGCTTTAACAGTTGTTAAAGTAGCTGTTGAAATCCTTTGAATATAGTGGATTAAGACCTCGTTGGAGAGAGGCGAAATCACCTTGACGGGTGGACTGGAGTAGTTTGAGATCAAACGAACCAGGATAAAAATACTGTGTTGTCTAAGAATTTGTTTTAAGTTTTACAATTCAACCCCCCTTCTTGTGTTTTTCACATCTTCAATTGGTATCAGAGCGCCTGGTTCAAAGCTTATAACACTTAACCGTGTCAATACAAGATCCAGCGTCAGAAAAACACAATGGCAGGACCAAATCAAAACATCAGCAATAACAACAATGAAGAAAGAGACAGATTCAGTGGCAAACCTCCAGTCTTTGATGGAGAGAACTTTGACTACTGGAAAGACAAAATTGAGAGTTTCTTTCTGGCCCATGATGCTGATCTGTGGGACATGGTGACTGATGGATACATGCACCCAGTGGATGGAAGTGGTCAGAAGATTGACAGGAAAACAATGTCTAATCAGCAAAAGCGTGAGTTCAGAAATCATCACAAGGCCAGAACAATTCTTCTCAGCGCCATCTCTTATTCACAATATGAGAAGATATCAAACAGAGACACTGCAAAGAATATGTTTGACTCTCTGAGAATGACGCATGAAGGCAACATTCAAGTCAAAGAAACCAAAGCCCTTGCACTCATTCAGAAGTATGAGGCATTCAAGATGGAAGAGAGTGAATCAATAGAAACTATGTTTTCAAGATTTCAAATTCTTGTTGCTGGTCTAAAAGTTCTTGACAAAGGGTATTCTACTGCTGATCACGTTAAGAAGATCGTCAGAAGCTTACCAAAACAATGGAGGCCAATGGTCACAGCGCTTAAGCTAGCCAAGGATCTCAACAAAATCTCTCTGGAGGAACTTGTCAGCTCCCTCAGAAGTCACGAGATAGAGCTAGAAGCAGATGAACCTCAAAAGCAAGGTAAGACATTAGCTTTAAAATCTAATAGAAAATCTGACTCCAAAGTTTTGCAGGTTGTGGAAGAAACCTCTGATGGGTCCTCATCAGAAGAAGATGAACTATCTCTCCTCTCCAGAAGGGTGAACCAATTGTGGAAGCAGAGGCAAAGGAAGTTCAGGAATCCCAGAAGATCAGAAAATCAGAATGAATCTTTCTCCAGATACAGAAGGTCAGAATCCTCCTCTGGACACAGAAGATCTGAAGGTTCTTCAGGAAACAGAAAGCCAAACAACAAAGACATCATATGCTATGAATGTAAAGAGCAAGGGCACTACAAAAGTGATTGCCCAAAGCTTCAGAAGGAAAAGCCCAAAAAGAAGTTTGGCAAGGAAAAGAAGAAAAGTCTCATGGCTACATGGGATGATTCTGACACATCTGAAGCCTACTCAGAATCAGATGATGAAAGAGCAAACATAGCTCTCATGGCAAACATAACAGAAGACAGTGAAGCTTCTGAGTCAGAATCTGAATCAGATACAGAAGAGGTATTCCCTGACTTTACTATAAACTTTACTAAGGCTGAACTAGCTGAAAGCCTTAATGAAATTCTGGAAAGATATCAGCAGATCAGAGTCAAATTCAGAAACCTGAAAAGGAATCTTTCTTCTGACTCTGATAAGACTGAAAGTCTCAAATTGGAGAATTCTGAGTTAAAAGATAAAATTTCAAAATTAGAAAACCAATTGCAAAACTCTCAGAAGGAAACAATCCCTGAAACTCCCAGCAATGCTGATGAGATCATCAAGGAGTATGATCACAGCTTTCAGAAGTTTCAAGCTAAAAACATAGACAGAGCAAAATGGCTTCAATGATCTATGGAGTTAGCAGAAATGGAAGAAAAGGGATAGGATATCAAGGTAAGGTACCTACACCAAAAAATGCCATGGATTTAGTTATAAAACGTACTCCACTTGATTCACACTTTATATATGGGCACACACATGACATAAGATATACAAGTAGTGATTACTCTGTCAAATCAAAATTCAACCAGAGTTTTGGTAAAACTAACAAATCAGGACCCAAGAAAATGTGGGTACCTAAGGATAAAATAATACATGTGGCATATATCTTTAGCAGCAAAGCAAAAACACCAATCATGGTACCTGGACTCTGGCTGCTCACGACACATGACGGGAAGAAGGCATATGTTCCAAAGCCTGAAACTTAAGCCTGGAGGCCATGTAGGTTTTGGAGGCAATCAGAGAGGAAAGATCATTGGCTCTGGAACAGTAGGTAATGGAAATCTTCCCTCTATAAGTAATGTTTTACTAGTTGATGGATTAATTCATAATCTGTTATCTATAAGTCAATTAAGTGATAACGGTTATGATATAATCTTCAATCAAAATTCATGCAAAGCTGTTAGTCAGAAAGATGGGACTATCCTATTTAATGGAAAGAGGAAAAACAACATTTATAAAATAAAACTTTCTGAACTAAAAAGTCAGAATGTAAAATGTCTACTGTCTGTTAACAACGAGCAATGGATCTGGCATAGAAGATTGGGACATGTTAGTATGAGAAGAATATCTCAGATTAACAAACTCAATCTGGTCAGAGGACTTCCTAACCTGAAGTTCAATTCAGATGCTCTGTGTGAAGCATGTCAGAAATGCAAGTTTGCAAAACAAACTTTCAAATCCAAAAACGTTGTTTCCACCTCCAAGCCATTAGAACTTCTGCACATTGACTTATTTGGACCAGTTAAAACTGCTTCAGTCAGTGGCAAGAAGTATGGGTCAGTAATCGTAGATGACTATAGCAGATGGACATGGGTAAAGTTCTTAAGGCACAAGGACGAGTCACACTCTGTGTTTGTTACCTCCTGCAACCAAGTTCAGAATGAAAAGGATCTTAGAATCGTCAAAGTCAGAAGTGATCATGGTGGAGAATTTGAAAACAAAGATTTTGAGTTATTCTTTAATGACAAAGGCATTCTGCATGATTTCTCTTGTCCTAGAACTCCCCAGCAAAATGGAGTTGTAGAAAGAAAGAACAGAACATTGCAAGAAATAGCCAGAACCATGATCGACGAGACTAATGTTGCTAAGATCTTCTGGGCAGAGGCAATAAACACAGCGTGTTACATTCAGAATAGAATCTTCATAAGACCTATTCTGGAAAAGACTCCATATGAATTGTGGAAGAACAGAAATCCCAACATTTCCTACTTTCACCCATTTGGATGTACATGTTTTATTCTGAATACAAAAAATTATTTGAACAAGTTTGACTCTAAAGCACAAAAGTGTATTATGTTAGGATATTATGAACGCTCAAGAGGGTACAGAGTATACAATATAGAAACAAAGATTGTGGAAGAGTCAATCAGTGTTCGTTTTGATGATAAGCTTGACTCTCAAAAGTCAAAGCAGAATGAATTCCTTGCAGGTATGGAAGTTGAACTCACAGGTACTGAAGACAAATCATCAGAAGCTCTCAACAGAGACACTCCCTCAACATCAGAAAGAGGCACTGCAAGCAATCCAGCACCTTCTGTTGATCAACTCCAGAAAAGACCATCTAGAAGCAGCATGGATCACCCAGAAGAAACAATCCTAGGAAGAAAGGAAGATCCAATCAGAACAAGATCTAGCTTCAGAAACTCTGAAGAATCCCTCATGGGACTGGTTTCTCTAATTGAACCAACAATAATTGATGAAGTACTTCTGGACAATGACTGGATTCTAGCAATGCAAGAGGAGCTAAATCAATTCACAAGAAATGACGTATGGGATCTAGTTCCCAAACCAAAAGGATTCAACGTCATTGGTACAAAATGGGTGTTCAGAAACGAACTGAACGAACAAGGTGAAGTCATCAGAAACAAAGCACGACTGGTAGCACAAGGTTATAGTCAGCAAGAGGGGATAGACTATACAGAAACCTTTGCTCCAGTCGCTAGGTTAGAATCTATCAGACTCTTAATCTCATTTGCTGTTAATAAAGGCATCACTCTGTATCAGATGGATGTTAAGAGTGCATTCTTAAATGGCTATATAGAAGAAGAGGTATATGTGCACCAACCCCCTGGTTTTGAAAGTTCCAAAAATCCAGAATATGTTTTCAAACTAAAGAAGTCACTCTATGGTCTGAAACAAGCTCCCGGAGCTTGGTATGAAAGACTAAGTAACTTCCTGCTAGAAAAGGAATTCACCAGAGGGAAAGTGGACACAACCTTGTTCTGTAAGACAGTTAAGAATGACATTTTAGTATGTCAGATTTATGTTGATGACATCATATTTGAATCACTAAACCCTCTCTGGGAAGAAAGTTTTCTAAATGTATGCAGGCAGAATTTGAGATGAGCCTAATGGGGGAACTAAAATTCTTTCTGGGCATTCAGATTAATCAAACCCCAGAAGGAACTTACATTCATCAGAGCAAATATGTCAGAGAACTTCTGAAGAAATTTGATCTCTCAGAATGTAAGCCATCAAAGATTCCAATGCATCCCACGTGCATTCTGGAAAGAGAAGAGGTAAGTAAAAAGGTAGAACAAAAGGTCTACAAAGGTATGATTGGTTCTCTTCTCTATCTGACGGCCTCAAGACCTGACATTTTATTCAGTGTTTGCATTTGTGCTAGATTCCAATCAGATCCTAGAGAATATCACTTAATAACAGTTAAGCGAATTTTCAAGTATCTGAAAGGTACTACTAATCTGGGTTTGTTTTATAGAAAATCAAGTGATTACAGTTTGATAGGATACTGTGATGCTGATTTCGCTGGAGACAGAGTAGAACGTAAAAGCACTTTTGGAAGCTGCCAGTTTCTGGGAGAAAATCTGATCTCATGGTCCAGCAAAAGACAATCCACAATAGCTCTATCAACAGCAGAAGCTGAATACATAGCAGCAGCTGGATGCATCACACAAATGCTCTGGATGAAAAGTCAACTTGAGGACTTCCAGATATTTGAGAGTAACATCCCTATCCTCTGTGACAATACTTCTGCTATTTGCCTTAGTAAAAATCCTATTTTGCATTCTAGGGCTAAGCATATAGAAATAAAACATCATTTTATTAGGGACTATATTCAGAAAGGGATTTTAAACTTAAAATTTATTAACACAGACCATCAATGGGCTGATATCTTTACAAAACCTCTTTCTGAAGATAGGTTCAACTTCATTCTGAAACATCTCAGCATGAAGCTCTGCCCAGAATAAAACTGTTTTAATTCCATATCTTAACCTTCAGAACTTTGTCTACTTTTTCGTGAACTACTGATCAATCTTTCTTCAGATCTTTAGAAGTACAGATTGTAACAGAATCAAGGATAAAAATGTGCAGTTCACTCAATCAAACAAGTGTCATCCAGTCATCAGCTACTTTCTGAGGCTGAACACACGTTCACGTTTCTGAAAGGTCAAAAGCGCTGATTGGATGCATTGGGACACATGTCATGGGTAACCGTTCCAATATCTTTATGAATCCCCCAAAATCAGCTATCATTAAATGCTCATAATAATTATAATTAATTTCTCTCTCTTGTCGTTTATGTTTTCAAAATTTTTTAGAAATCTATTTAAACACATTTCTCACCATTTACACTCTTTTACCTTCACTTTCATTTTCTCTACAAACTTATTGCTTTCAGTTTGCATCCTTTCTCAAAACCCTTTCAATTTCTTCACAAAACCTTTAGTGTGAACATGGCTTCCTCCAGCATTCCTACTTCCAGTTCTCAGAAAACAGATTCCTCCGAACAATATGAAGAACCATACAGAACTCTTCTTTCAGAACTGATCGTGGACTTCAACAGTCTTCAATAGAATGGGTTTAATCTCTCTGAAGAAGTTAAGGCTCAAGGCTGGGAAAGATATTTTGACCGTCTGGTGGGTCCAACATTCCCAATTCTGGTAAAGGAATTTTGGATTCATGCTTCATCTTTCAACCATCAAGTTACTTCATACATTATGGGGAAGAAGATAGTTATTACTGAGGACCTCATTGCAAGATTAATAGGCTACAGTGGTGGTGGTGTACGTTGCATTGACATGGCTGAAAGATGCGCTGATGTTGCCCTAATTGCTAGAGAAATATTCACTCTGGGTCTTCCCTCCAGCAAGATAAGGGATTTAAAAGACCATCACAGAATATGGGCCAAGATCATTCTGGGATGCATAAACCACAGGAAGCCTACCAGCTCTCCTGACTACATCAATATTGATCAGCAATTTCTGATCTACTTCATCTCCCAGAAGATCAAGGTAAATCTGGCTCATCTGCTGTTTAACCATCTAAGGACTAGTGTTAAGGAAACCAGAGAAGAGGAGCGCACAAAAAGGGACTGGATACCCCTAGGAAGACTTATATCAGATATTCTAACAAAGAATAAGCTGATTGATCATCTTATAGAGGCTCAGGAAATCAGCTCTTTGGAAGCTACTGTTGGCAAACAGCTGAATGCAAAGAATCTGAAGAAAATGAAGTTGATTGAGAACATCAAGAAGGAACCCAGCGTCACTCCTTTTGCAGCAATCTCCAGCAGAAGAGTCCCTCTGGATAACTTTCCTCTGTTCTCAGAGATTGACTCTAAACCTGATATAATAGTCAGATATCTGGATGCTTGCAAGGCGGATGGTACAACACCAAATTTGAACATTCAGGATCTGCAGCAGAAGGCTCCAGAAGTAGTGCTGAAGAAAACCAAGAAAAGGAAAGCTGTAGCAGAAGGATCATCCCAGCAGACTCCTAAAAAGAGAGGTAATCCTTCTTCTGTAACTGTTTTAAATTCAATTTCTGTATCAACATCTATCCCAATTCCCACTCAATCAGAAAACCCCACACCACAAACATTTGATGACTTTGACATTGAATTTGACCCCTTTGAATCCTTAACTCTTAGAAGATCTCGCTCCCAACCTCCAAATCCAAATATTGATGCAACCCAACAAGAACTTGCAAAAGTTCTATCTGATATAGATACCTTTGACCAACATACTTCTGCTCCCATGCCAGAAAATCCAAACCCTGAAACCACCACAGAAGCACAACCAGAAATTCCCCTCTCACCACAACCAGAAATTCCCCTCTCTCAACAACCAGAAATCCCACTACCTCCATCTCCTCAACCAGAAATTCATCCACCTTCTCCACAACCTAAACTATCTCACTCAGAAGTTCAAACTTCCGAGGCTCAACCTTCTGAATCCTGTGAACCAGAACCTCATAACGATCAATCAAACCAAACTGTTGATTCTGATACCATTCCCATTCCTGGAATCATAGAACCTCTGGCCATTCATATGCCCCTTGGTACCATTCTGAATATTCCCCAAATTCCCTCTTCTCTAGAATCAACTCCACCAAACTCCCCATCTAGTCCAATCATAATTCCTGACTCTCCCACTCCCTCACCAAAGAACAATCCAGATGACCACAGCAAGACTGTCATTGATTTAACGATTTTTGAACGTCTTGCTGCCCTAACCCACAAAACAGCTATCCCAAAACCAAAACCATCTGAACCCTCTCCAGATGTGTGTACCAGCATATTGATATTTGAAACAGAAGTACAGAAGTGGATCACTTCTCTGAAACAAGCTAGTCTTGAGCTGGTTGATCCTGCTGCATCAGACTACCTTTGGTCAAAGTTCAGAAGATGGGTATGTTCTGAAACTCATAAGTTGCAAGAACAGAGCTATGGACAAGCTCAACAGAACTTCAGTAATCTGCTGAAAGAAATTGAAGGTCCAATTCTGAGCAAGCTGCTTAAGGAAGAAGTTCTCCCTCTGGACATTGCTCCCTGGTCTGAACATCGTCCAACATCCAAAGTTCAACCAGAGTCAGAAGATCTCAATCTGACTGATACTCCAGGGCAGATGATTCCTGCTGAAGCATTGGGTCAAAAAGAGGATATTGCAGAAAGCTCTGAGAAGCATCCTGTTACTGAAGATTCTCAAGCTTCCTCCTTTGATAGGCAGACTCTAGAAGACCTGAAAAGATCTGATATTTTGATGAAGGAAAGAATGGATAAACAGGACGACAAAATTGATGCAATCACGAGCATGTTAACCCAGCAACAGGAAACCAACACCCAGATCAAGAGCATGTTGGAAGCCTTGTTCACGCGTCTACCTCCTCCTTCTTAGAAATTCCTTATTTTTAAAACATGTCTATCTGTAATATTTTTACATTGTTTTGAACTTATCATTGCTTCTGATTTTTAATATAAATGCATTTTGGCTCTAATTATTTGTTCTTTTTGATAACTGACAAAAAGGGGGAGAAAGAATGATATTTTTCAATAACGGATTACTGAGACATAAGTCTCAAACATTCTGATCTATTTAAATTTTTTCTCTTCTGAAAAGCTTGAACAGGTACAAAACTCTGAGGAAAGATACAGTAAGGTTCTGATGCTCAAAGACTCATGGAATTAAAGGGAAGTAATCAACTCAGGGGGAGTTTTCTCTTCTTAATTCTATACTTTTTATTCTTTATTTTTAATTGAAAAATCTGGTTTTTGTCATCATCAAAAAGGGGGAGATTGTTAGAACATAGTTTGATTCTACAACCCTTAATTAGAGTTTTGATGATAACAAAATACAAAGAATAAATAAATTCAAAGATATATATATATATAAAACAAATATGCTGCTTAAAATTATGTTTTGTATATACAGAAGTTCTGATGGAATCAGCATCAGAAGATCAGTAACATGTGCTACACGCTGAAGCTACCAGATCATACGCTGAAGCTTGATGACCAGAATCTGCGCATAAACATATACACTCTGACTCTGATCAAAGATCTTTACCAAGTCATCAACACTCAGAAGTGTCATCATAAGTTAAAGCAAAGAACAATCTGAAGCGTCATCATAAGCAAAGAAGACTCTGAAGCATTATTAAGTATTCAAGACAGATTAAATGCTAACGGTTCTCTGCAGACAAGATCTTCTCAAAAAAGGAAAGTGCGTTATTATCATTAAAATGGCTTTATGGACAATGTATCTCTGCCTTGCCTATTTAAACAAGTCTGTGTGAGAAAAGACGTACGCATGCACTCACATAATTTGCCAAGCCCTCAAAACCACGTTTACTCAAACGCTTTAGCAAATTCAGTTTATTCCAAGCTTAAATTATGTAATTATCACAGTTGTGATATATTGTTTTATTAGAAAACGTTAACACATCATTGTTCAAATTATTTGTAAAAGATTTTCTTGAGATAAACAGGTTTGTGGTTATACTCAAGAAGGCTTTAACACTTGTTAAAGTAGCTGTTGTAATCCTTTGAATATAGTGGATTAAGACCTCGTTGGAAAGAGGAGAAATCACCTTGACGGGTGGACTGGAGTAGTTTGAGATCAAACGAACCAGGATAAAAATACTGTGTTGTCTAAGCATTTGTTTTAAGTTTTACAATTCAACCCCCCTTCTTGTGTTTTTCACATCTTCAATATGTATGCAATGTTTTCAAGAACTTCGGGAAATTTAAATTTGTGAACCAAAATGAAACAAAGATTTTATTAGTAAAATTCAAAATACAATTTCCTTTTAGGCTTACAATTGAAAAATTCTAAAATCCAAGAAATCGGGTTTCCCATGGGCGCTTCCTTTTCGTGTCGAGATAGACATTAAGACTTTTTTCTTCGTGAAGTTGCTTCGTAAGCTCCAACACTTTCTTCTCATTGACATATAAATGATCTCTAAAGGTATCTCGTTCTTTCTTCAACTGAATTCAGGATCTCTGCAGCTCTTCAAGATCAGTGGGCATGTCAGGATGGAGAACTGTATAAGGAACCATTGGTAAGATGGCTATATATGGCATTATGAGGTTCTGAGCGCGGGCTCGTACCCATTTGAGATAAGGTTCCATAGGGATGGAAGTATTAGGCCCCAAGGTCTTGGTATTAAATCGGTTTACCATGCCTCAAGCTCGTATAAACCTCTGACGATACCCTTGAACATCATCCTCGTAGTTAAACACAATGCCCTAGATAAGCATATAGTGAGGACCATCCCTTCGAGCATAACCAGATTTTCGCTAATCCAGAGAAGGGTTATAAGTTATTCCTCCCCTAATGCCAAGTAGTGGGACATTAAGGAATTCCTCACAGCAGTCAATAACAGAAATATCTCCCATAGATCAGGAATACAAAAGAATATATGAGTGAGAAAGCGACATTATCCTTCACGACCAACCCAAACCTTCTTCATCCTTCAATACTGATTTAGGGAGGTTTGAAATAAACCACCTTGACAGCAACGACACACAACATATAAGAATCCCTTTTCTCTTCATGGTGCGAGTGTGGAGGGTATACAAGATGTCTCTGAGTAGAGTAGGCACAGGGTTACGAGAGAGGAAAACCTTGATAGCATTCACATATATGAGTAAGTATGCATTACGGAACAACACTAAACCATAGATTAAAGGGCCAAAACCTCCTCAAAAGCTTGGAAATCTAAATCATCCCAAAACAGCTGAGCCTTCTCTAATAAGAATTTGACTAGAAAACCTTTGAATCCGCTTCTTGTTTCCCAATTGGATACAATATCAGACCATTTCATATGCAAAGCTGTTGCAATGAATTCTGGCTTTGGAGCTTCTTCTAAACCGGTGAAAGGAATCTGATCAAGAATAGGTATATCGAATATTTAAGAGAATTCTTCCATGGTGGGTACTAGCTGATAGTCTTGGAAAGTGAATTAGGGTCAAAGAATTGAAAGAGTACACTCATCATCTTCTCATCAAAGCCCGATGTATATAGATTGAGAAGTCGACCATATTTCTTGGTGAACGAGGAAGTCTCATGAACCCTTAATACTAGCTCTTTGAGTTGGAGAGGTATTCTTATAAAGCTGGTTCAGATAGTATATCTACGAGAGGAAGTCGTGGTCTGCAAAATAAAACAAAGATAAATTCCCTTGGTCCTTGAAATGGTCAGTGTAAAAAATGGATGTTATGATGCATGGTGTCATGTTTAAGTAAATTAATCACACACAAGAAAAACACACAAGACCTTAGGTTTAGGCTTGCATGGAGTTTATAGGTAAGTACCCTCTTGAAGTTTAGTTGGTTCAACCTGTCCTAGAAATAGTAACCGGGTTCTAAGGAGTCTCAATATCATTGATCTTTCTTTATCGAGCATTATTTCAGCTTAGTAATCTTTTCTTACGGCCGAAACATCTCGAAAGTTGGATCTCAATGAGTGTAGCATCGAGTATCAACTAATCCCCAGCTTTACACTAAGGTCGGCTATCTCACTACTTTCTAATGGCCAAGTTTGTTCAACTAAGGTTCTGAGGTCCGTTAGTGCTTTACGAAACCACGCGGCGGCCCCGTATTCTCTTTGATTCAACACAAGGGATAACGGTACCAACCAAAGTATCACACCAATACAGCTATCGCTTCAACCATATCGGTCTACACCGTACAATCTCCACGATCTATTGTTGTTTACCTAAAAAGGTGCCCCCAGATCCGGGTGTAGGATCTATAGTAACAACCCAAACAACCCTCAAAAGATAAAGCATACAAAGCAAGAAAATTACAATAGTTTTAAAATGAACTAACTCTTAAGGTAACCCCACTTTTTATATTTCCCCAGCAGAGTCGTCAGTTCTATGATACGGTGGTAAAACCGACTGTTAATAATGGTTTTGCATTTGTGTTCGCAAATATTGCGGTAAGAAAGAGTCGCCACCGACTTTTCTTTTATCGAAATTAAGGAGAGGGTGAAAAGAACAGAAAAAGACCTTTTCGAGAATTTTCTGAGTAAGGGGGGTAGATTATGGAAAGGGAAGGTGTTAGCACCCTTTCCATCCGTAGTTATTTACGGGCTCTTAGATGCTAGCTCATGTTTTGAAAATTTCTTATGCTTTGTGTGTTTGAAAAATGTTTTGAAATGCCTTAGTGCGTCAATTCGCTTCGCGTTAACTCTTGTATCAATCCTCAAGAGTGTTTACAAAGCGAATGTTTTTGAAAATGTTTTGAAAATGTGTAAGTGTAAATAGTTTGTTTTGAGCATAGCATCTAACAGCTATCTACTTGTACTCGAAAAGGTTATTCTTTTCCTCCTATCCTTTAGACAGTGCTATCCTACTATTAGTGAGTAGGTAGCCCTATCGTTGGATGTATGAGGGACATTCGAAGGGACGTTTTTATAGTCACAAAGGCAACTGGAGAAGAAGCTTTAGTAATTACCGTAGGGGTTCTAAGATCATATTTTTACTGAGACAACGTCGAAAGGGTCATCGAGGGACTTATGATCTTTTTGAACCAGAGGGTAGCCACTAAAACCTCTCACGTTTTGAGAGTTGTGATTATTTCCGAAGGCAACCAAAGTGGGGTACCCTAGATGTGCATATGTGCAATGTGTGTTATGTTCAGTTATTTTAGTTTTGTGTTAAGTTTGCTAACATTTTGTTATTAGACTTTTCATACAAGCCTAATTACTAACAGTTAATATGATACAGAAAAAATGTAAAGTGCGAAAATAAACCCTATGCTATTACATGGCTTCGGGGAGGGGGATATTTAAAATGTACAAAAACTTGGGGAAAGAAAAATAAAGAAAGCGATAAAAAGTCCTATTCACTATTACATACCAATATATGATTACAATAATGTAAAAATGCGAGAAAATAATAACGCGCAAAAATTAAAAGTTCGTCTAAAAACACAAGGTAAATTTAAATAAGAAAATCTTTTTGTTGTGTTTTGTTTATTTTAAGAAAATACTTAAATTAAGTTAAATCAGAAAAAACTAAATCTAATCCTTAATTAACTAAATAAAAGAAAATTATTATTAATTAAGGTTAATTCTAATAAAAGAAAAGAAAACTAATTCTAATATTTTTTGCATTTTTGTTTGAGAAAATAATTTAAACATAAATTAAACCCTAAATTCTAATTTACTTTAAAAAAATGTTAAAGTTAATTAATTAATTAATTTCAGAAATTAATTATTTAATTAAAACTAATCCTAAGTTTTTTTGTGATTTTTAATTAAATAAAAAATGATTTCTGAAATTAATAAACTAAAAATAAAAAGAGTAAAATGGGCCAGGCACAAAAGAAATAGGGAGGGGTGCATTATTGTAAAACGCAGACCCAAACAAAGAGAAGCCCAAATCTGCTTTGGGATCCAGTAGGGAGGAGTGTTGGGGAGCGCATGGTAGTCTGCACATGAGGGCCTTGGATCTGGGATTTACACTCTACTTGTATATCAAAAACCGTTACATTGCTCCTCCTCCTTCGAGAAGTAAACATCAACAATGTCTGATCATCCTCCCTCAAGATGTCCCAACTTGATTAACAAACAAAATCTTCAATCCATGTCACCTTCGGATTCGGGAACATCAAAACTTCAATAATACTTGCATTGTTGCCATAACGAACCAACATCTTAAAACCGAACACGTCTGAGAAACAAAGATTCTCCCCCACTTATCTTCAAACCAACTCCTGCATACAATCGATTAGAAAAGCAAGAAAACACCGACAGTGTTCCACACACTTGTCGCGTACTAAGGGACAAACAACATTAGACAACTTGTCCATATGAACCGACTTGCTCTGATACCAACTTTGTAACACCCAAATTATACCCGACAATTATATATATAAATCAGAGTTATAAAATTCGATAACTGAATCAGGATGCTACAAATTTCAACTTAAAGCAATGACATTTATTACAGACACATAACACATTAACTTGGATGAACCAACAACAAACATAAATTGATCTTTTTAAAATCAACAACTTTCATAACTTTGCAGCGGAATCAATATATCATCTTTGTCCAACAAATTCAAGCAACAAGCATTCAACTAAAAACAACTTAAAGTTCAACAACTGAAATAATAACAACAATAAAATAGCAAGCGTTCATCCCCCCGAGTGTTACGTATCAGAGCAATGACACTGACTCGAACTACTGAAGGTAAACCACCTTCACTCTTGATTACGTGAACGTTACCAACATCAGGGTAACATTCAAACAAAAGGGGTGAGATATTGAACAATATAATCGAATGTATGATAATTATTACATTAGAATTAATCTATGAAAAATCACCACTTCAAAACTTTAAACAACATCAATTACAACAAAACATCAATGAAACATAATAATTAATTCATCAACACGACAACTTAATATGCAACGTGAAATGCAACTTGTTACTATGCATATGCATGTGTTACAAATGGAGCATAACTCCCATCTTAAAAACTAAGCAGAACTCCCAACTTAAAAACGGAGCAGAACTCCCAACTTAATAAATTCCAATCAATAGAGGCATCAACAAGGCATAAGCCTTCACCTCAATTTTCCAGTCCAGACCGTCGAAAAATATGCAAATGTATGAGACTCAATGAATGCACTATCACATACTCACAATAATCATCGTTCATCGTAAGGCGTAAGCCTATATCACCATTATTACAAGTAAATAGAGGTAATTCATCGTCATTTAAAATTCCCTGCAACTTCGCATTATCAACATGATTCACAACAACAATCACAACAACACAACAACATTGGCATAAGCCTACAACTTAATAATAATTCAACATAAATCAACATAAATCAACGTTGGCCATAAGCCTACAACTTCAACAATAATTCAACATAAATCAACATAAGTCAACATAAATCAACATTGTCCATAAGCCTACAACTTCAACAACAATTCAACATAAATCAACATTGGCCATAAGCTTACAACTTAATATCTGCCCATAATTAGAGGCATCTCAACATAAATCATCAACCTGCAATTCTCAATTTTGAATAACTTATACAACACAATGTGATGACCAATTCGACACAAACGGGAAATATAACTAGGGAAACTACGTGCCCCTCGACATACACAACAACTAAGAAAGAATAATAACTGACCCAATACTCCTTGACATGCACAGAAATAGAAGAATAACAACTATTTATGTTCCTCGGCACAACCTGCAACTTCGTTCTGCTCGACAACATTACCGAGCTCCTCGGCACGCCTCGCAGCCTAATGTCGCTCAACATCTAACACATAATTCAACAAATAATTCAAAAATTATTTAATTAAATAATTAATTAAATTAACGGGTGTTACACAATAAACTTTATATGTATTACTAATTAAATAAGATAACAATTAAAATGAAAAAAATAAATGCCTTTAAGTATTTCATTAGATGTAAAAAAATAATAGTAAGTTGTGATTTTATATAATTTAAATGTTTAAATAAATTATATATAAAAAAAAAATTTCCATAAAAAATTTATAATTATAGAAGTTTTAAGGAATTTCTTTTAGCAATAACAAGGTATTGAAAAAAATACAAAAATAACCATATTTCAGGGAAAATTACGTAAATAACCATGTTTTAGGAAACACTTAAACAAAGGAGTCAAATTAGATGGAACATCCTCTTTATTTTTATATGGAGGCGCCAAGTGAGATGGCGCATATGTGCAGCGTGTTTGCCCTAAGCCATCTCAGATGGCGCCTAAGTGTTTTTAACTCCCAATTTTTTTTTTTGCTTTCTATTTTAAATAAGAGACAATAACTAAACAATATAGCTTAATGAAAGTTCAATTTTTAAATAACAAATGAACGATTTCATAATAAAAAAATGGTTGCATATTATTTATTTGTCCCCCGAAATTCGGTAATGACCCGTGGTTCCGCACCCGCGTCCTCGCCTAACTTGTGGTGAGTTTCTTCGATTTTCCTGTTGCAGTTTAGTCGATGGCCTAGCGAAGTCAATGCGTTCATGATCCATGAAATCTTCCAGATCACCATATCTGAAAGATCCACTTTGGCAGTCGGTTACCCATGCCCTCAAAGTTTGGTCGTCTTGGTGGGGGGTGAGGGTTCCATGGATGGTTGGTAGCACTGCTCATTTGAGTAAGGGGGATAAAAAGGAAATAAATCTTGGGGTTTTTGGTATTGCGATTGTTGGGTTCTATGGTGATGTGGTGGTTGATGGTAAGCTGGGTTGACTGGGTCATATTCTTCAGGAAAGTCTAGATTTGGGCTAAGGTGAGATGATGAGGGGCCCACATCAGGATGTTCAGAATACTAGAATTGTGTGTGGGGCATATGAGTGTATTGGTATTGAGATTGGGATTGGGGTTGGGTGTGGGGCATATGGGTGTATTGGTATTGAGGTGGTGATTGTGGTTGTGTGTTTGTGAATCTGTATTATTGTGGTGTTTGGTGGAAGGTTGATGTGTGTTGGGTTTGTTGTTGGGGATTTGAGGATTGTGTCTATTGTGTTCATGGGTTGATCAAATACTCCGGGTGAGACACGTGCACTTATGGGTTAGTAACTGATCTGTACCAATCAAAATACTGATCCGTGTGTCATATATTATCCTGGTTGAGGAAAACAGGGAATTATAAGACATGTTGGTAACACCTATGCCACATCTTACACCATTCTGGAGCAAAATCTTTCCAATTAGTAAGACCCCATTAGGCGTCGACCCTTTTGAGATGCCACAGTAACAAACAAGTTGGATCACATGGTATCTCTTGATGCATTCTGAACTACATCTTGACACGGTCGATGTGGTGCATCTCCACAATGTTGAACCGTATGATTGAAGTCTTTGCAGTCCAAAATGTTGCATCCTCGGGGTTGGGTTCATGGTCCAAACCCAAATATGGTCTCCAGATAAGCCGTGGATAAAAATTAATAAGAATAATGAAAACATAAAAAATAAATAATTTAAAAGTAGAAAAGTTCAAAGGTACCACGTACATCATCTGGGCGAAGGTGATCCAATAGATTACGATATAAAGCGGCATTGAATCTTGGATTTTTGCCGTAATCCATACCCGTTACACAGTACCTAAAGGAATTAAAAAATAGTTAATTTTATACTTTATTGGCGAAAGGATGAATAATAAATTATTTAAGTTCTTGACTTACTTTGTTGCGTATGAGAAAATGAATGTATTGTTGTTGACGGGTTTATGGACTCCATTCTCCACCAACCCGTTACACTATTACTTGTACTTTCGGAAAATAACAAGCTTCTAAATAGTATCATAATAAAATTTATAGCTTTAATTATTATTGCTAGCTCGGAAGAATTTTCATTCAACTCAAGAGTCGCATAATGTTTTTTAAGTTCCGTTAGTAATATACCTTGGCCCTTAGCACCACTACCTTCTATCATATCTTTTCCCAACAATTCTTCACATAGAGATTTAGGTTGTTGAACTGACCCATTCACTGCCTTACTATCGATAGGGAGACCTAATAACATGTACATGTTCTCTAGTGTGATGGTACATTCACCTATTAGTAGATGAAATGTGTGTGTCTCGAGTCTCCACCTTTCTAAAATTGCAAGTATAAACTTGGAATCAATCGTGCAATTTGAGATTTTTATAACATTTCTAAAACCAAAATATTCTAGATAGGGCACGATCAACATGTCAGGAGTAATATAGTTGTGTGAGCAAATTCTAAATCTTTTAGTATCATAAATTCAAAATGTAAATAGTGTAAGAGTCCATAAGATGGCTAATTTAATAATAATTTTATAAAAAGTATATTAATATAACAAATATTTAAGAGTTTATAGAAACTTACAAACGCCGCAATATTGTTTTTTGTGCCTCTGTGAGAATCTCCCATTGTGAGAAGAACCATATTTGAAATTGTATAAGACAATGAAAGAGTTTGTATCAGAGTGTGATGATTGGTGATGCAAAACAAGTGTCTCAGATGCCATATTTATAGGATAATTCATATAAGAGTGAATTAATGGGGTCGTTGGGGGTTTCATGCATGCAAAATACATGTCATGTTGGAGCCAAGTCAAATGGCGCCTACATGCATTTTAGAAAGCATGCGCCCGTCAGCTTGGCGTGGGACAAAGCTACATGTAGAGTAGGTGGCAGTATAAGTGCAGTGTAAGATGGAAATATAGGGATAGTCTTATATGCATGCATGTAACATGACATGACCTGTAGGGATCGCCATCCCAGATGGCAAATAAGACCAAAATTAAGAGAATTCTCCATCCCAATTGGCGAATCTAACGTTATTCATCCTCTACACCATAATATGTTATCAGTGCATATTTCAACAGTGAGACGTACATTTGTCCCACCTCTGGTTTTTTATTTAGAGACATTGAAATATTTGATTTTGTTTAAACAGAAAAGCCAATTTCTTGTATTTAAAAAAATGATTAGAGGTCAAATTTGGACGAGGTCTAGTGACACAAGTCTTCTATCAATATCCAGTTTTTTTATGAGAACCAAATAATACTTTATAAGGTAGAGGTTCAAGATGACGAGGACCTTCAAAATATGTTTTCTAGTCATGAGTACTATGGGTACGATTGAATTGAGTTGTACCTTGTGCTCCAGGAGGCTCAGTTGTCACAACCAACTCAGTCACAAGTGCTTGATCCCATCGAAGATGAACAAGCAGAAGTAGATGTCATTGATGAAGAAGAGGAAGATGAAGAGTTAGAGTTTGACAACATGGTCAACGATGATTCTGAAGACGATGCACTACCTGAAATACCTTCAAATAAAATCTACACACCACCTTCACACATGACAAACTTCAACATGGGCAAAGATGAACCGTCATCAGATGTTTTTTTAATCCGTATATGCAGTCGGATGAAAATTTAATAGAGAAATACATTTTATTCAAGAGAAGATTGTATGCGAGTTATAAAAAAGTTTCACATATTAAACTCTGTCTATTTTAAGGTAGATTAGGTAAATACAGAAAGGTACAAGCTCAAGTGTGTTCATCCAGATTGTATGTTCAGGCTCACTACATCATACATGTTGAGAAGTGATTGTTGGGTGATAGGTTCTATGTCCACTCACACGTGCGTTAATTATACTCAATCATAAGATCATCGTAAACTAAATTATGATCTAATAGGTCAAGAAATCCTACCTCTCGTCAACAATGATCCGTCATTGAAGGTGAAAACCATAATCTCTCACATCACTACAATATACAATTATACCTCGTCATGCAGAAAGGCGTGGTTAGCAAAGACCAAGGTGATTGAAAAGATATATGGAAACTGTAAGGAGTCACACAAAGAAATACTGCGTTACCTGCATGCACTTTAGACGTATTCTCCTGGAACTGTTTATATTATGGAAACATTGTCGGCGTTGCCCCAGATGGTACTTCTGTCAACGAAAATGGAATATTTAGTTGAGCATTCTGGGCTTTTCAACCTTGTATCACAGGGTTTGCATCCTGCAAACCTATTATTCAAATAGATGAAACGTGGATTTACAGGAAATACAAAGGCACCCTACTGATGATAGTTGCACAAGATGGAAAAAACAACATTTTCTCAATTGCCTTTGCTCTAGTCGAGGGAGAGACTGGTGGTGCTTGAAGTTTCTTTCTCAAGAATCTACGAACACATGTGGCTCCACAACCTGGTCTCTGTTTGATCCCCGACAGACATGCATCATTTGGGAGTGCATACAATAATCCTGCAAATGGTTGGCATGACCCTCCTTCTACATATGTCTACTACATTAGACATGTCGTACAAAATTTCACGAGGGAGATGAAAGACAAGGCTCTTAGGAAATCAACTATGAATGTGGGATATGCATTAACATAACCTTCGTTTAAACACTATCGCAATGATACCAGATTGTCAAATCCGGATGCAGGTAGGTGGATTAATAATATTCCAGTGGAGAAATGGACAAGGTCATATGACAATGGACAACGATGGGGCCACATGACAACAAATCTTATTGAATCAATGAACGATGTATTTAAATGCATACAAAACCTCCCAGTAACCGCTTTAGTGAAATCAACATATTTTAGGATGGCTTTGTTGTTTGCAAAAAGAGGTGAGATGTGGAATGTGGTCTTACAATCGGGAAAACTATGGAGTGAAAGCTGCATGAAATGTATTAAGGCAGAAGGTGCCAAAGACAACACCCATCTTGTTATAAGGTCCGACCGACATAGCCACAACTTCATTATCAAAGAGACAATCAACCACAACGAGGGGCTGCCAAGACAAGAGTATAATGTTATACTACCATCTTATTGGTGCGATTGTGGAAAGTTTCAAAACTTTCATATGTCTTACTCTCATGTTATTGAGGCATGTACGTATTCTCATCAATATGAATTACTACTTCTATCTCCCATTTACAAGTCTGAAACCTTGCTTAGCGTATACAACAATGACTTTCTAATGGTAGCAAAACCTGATTATTAACCTGCATACAAAGGGGAAGTAATATGGCACAACGATTAAATGCGAATAAATAAAAAGGGTCGTCCTAAAAACAAATGTATCACAACTGAAATGGACTCTCTTGACAAGCTAGAAAGAAAGTGTGGTTTATGTCACCAGGTCAGACATAATCGAAAAAATTATCCCACTCGTGCTACAAGCTCGACAACATAAAAATTATATGCAAAATATCTTCACTTTTTTAAGATCTAAACGTAACTTTATTTCATTAAGAGCATTTGTTACAACAAACCATACACAAACAACAAATAAAAACACGATAACACATCTAAAAAATTACAACCGTCAAAACAATTTCATCTGAGCCATGCATCATCATCATTATGTCTCTGTCTGTTTTGACTTCCTCCAACCAAGATTGAGGTCTTCCAATTGCAAGTGAGGTGGTTTTTCTTCTTCTCTGGGTCCTTCTAATTTGTTCCTCAGCTTCGATGTCTCCCTCTAGCAATCGCATCAACTCTCCCTTCAGATGCTCCATGGAGTGAATGTGCCAAAATTTCATTTTCATCGGAGGTTTAGTGGCCGTGAAAATCATGGGAGATGTCATGATGCAAAAAACAAAGAGAAAATGAGAAGAGAATGTGAGAAAGTGTGAAAAATGATGGAGAAATGAGTATTTTATTTATAGAAAATACAATTGCACGTAGTAGTCATCTCAGATGGCGTCTCCTCCCTATATTATATTGCATGCACCATCTCACATGACTAAAAGAAAGTGTATGTGCCAAGTGAGATGACGCCTAAGACAAAAAGGTGAGTGCATGCGCCAAGTGAGATGACGCCTCTATTGATGTATATTCTGAAATATGGTTATTTGTGTAATTTTCTCTAAAATATGGTTATTTGTGTTTTTTTTCAAAACATGGTTATTGTTAAAAAAATCAATTTTAAGCATTTAAATTAATATTATCTCAGTTATTTTAATATAATTTAATATAAAAAATCAAATTTTTTTTTACTTATCATTTATTATTTTTTGTTATTTAATTTTTCTTGACATTCTAAATTCAAATTCAATTAACAGGGAAATATTTAATAAAAATAAAATGAATGGTGTTGAAAAACATATATAATATTCAAACTTTAAGAACAATAATGAGACAAAATAGGAAAAATTGGAATGAGTCATAAAAAAATAATATATATACTGAAAACAACAAAATAGAAATAAGTCAGACTATTAATTGAAATAAAATAGGTTATAATTAATGAGTAGATTAGGAAAGCATGCCATAGTTATTTGCCCCTGCCATGCATTGATAATGGAAGAAATAAACTACATTATTTGTTTGGCTAACTATTTTTTGAGATAATTAGTAATAATGATACAGTTATTTATTTATTTTTTAATATTTAGTTGATGTTAATTTTTTTATTATGATAGTAGATGATAGTAGGTAATAGTAGAATCCAAAACATATATATATATATATATATATATATATATATATATATATATATATATATATATATATATATATATATATATATATATATATATATATATATATATATATATATATATATATATATATATATATATATATATATATATATATATATATATATAGATAGATTAAAATATATATAAAACATCACCAACACATTTAATTTCAACTTAAACATTCATATACAACCCAGCCCCTAAAAGTTTCCATTATAAAATATTCAAGATACAAATAAAATTTAATCAATCAACAATGATAACAAACAATTTTGGATTAATATATAAAAAATATGAAAAAGATAACCACAAAATGCTTGTTTTCAATTTGGTAACTACCGATTGTATTCATCTTTCCATGTGATTAGACTATGTTCAACATCAAAACCTTCAAAATTTCAATTATAAAAGCCTATAAAAGATTAACAATATTAGAATATCTACACTATAGAGGAATAAGTACAAAACAGGAATCATAAATTTAAATTGTAATTAAAACATAAATCAATTATGCATAATGTCATAAACAAATAATTTTATCCAGCATGTATAATCCTGTCATAAAAAAACTTCAAAAAACTTCTTATTACAATATTATCAAACATGACTAAAAATCTATGAATTCATAAATAAAAGAATTTCAAAAAACTTCTTATTACTAAAAATCTAAGAATTCATAAATTACTAAAAATTAAGAATGATTTTATATTTGAAACACCTACATAAACATCTTCCTTGGATTCTCTTTATTGAAAGTGTGTTATGTCACAACAAATGCATATGAGTTTCTGCAATATAAAAAATTGATGCCACGACTTCCAGTTGCTATTGTTATTAAGCTTGTGTTGGTGTTGCTTATTGTATTCATGAGATTGCAGGTGTTTTATTTTTACATGTCTCTGTATAAATTGTTAATTGAATCCATTGATATATAAAAGTTTATTAAAACTTTATATTTTGCAGATCCACGATTAGTTGCTTTGAAAGGGTTGATTGATATGTTACTGATTTGTCAATTCTCCATGACATTGTTTCCTGTACAATAACAATAATCACATAAAAGTAATCATATAACAAAGACAAAATTGATTGAAATTGAATATATAAAAATAAATATGGAAACACAAAAGAATTAAATCTCAAAAAAACACATGAAAAAATTCAAATATCAAAAACTAATTAACAAACTAAACATAACCAATATATAAAAAAAATTGAAACTTTTAGAATTGGAATTTATTTTCATGATTTCTAAATAACCGCTTAAAAAATATTAGCACAAAACCGGATTGATGAATAATCCAACCTATAAGGCATAAGATTGATGAATAAGTTGACCCGTATAATCAGAGTGACAAATGCAATAAAAATGTTAAATTAGATAAATGGGGGAAGGGAAGATTTTAGGAACTACTCATCTACCTTGTTCATAAGGATACTAGGGTTTAGGTTTACGGTTTAGGAAATACGGTTTTAATTTTTATTAGGGGAACTCGCCACAGTTTTAGTCGTATGCCTACGTATCCTCTTATGAGGAATCAAAGTCTCAATTTGTAGTTCGTAGTTGGTTGGTGTTTTTATAGATTAAGAAGATATTCAAACTCCCCTTGAATCAAGTTTGGGTGTGTCAATAACGCATTTGTTAGACGAAGTTCGCAGTGATTAAAAAATATTTTCATTTTTTTTTTTGAAAATAATCTTGAACTTTAAATTAAGTTAGTATAAAAAATTGATTTTATGTTGGTTAAGTATTTTTTAAATATGTTAATATATAAAAATTCTTTTTAATACATGAAGATAAATAATTCTAATGCAATTTTTAAAAGTAATTATGAGTTAGTAGAAAAAATATTTGAATTTTATAAAATAACTTCGGAATTTATAAACATATTAAATTAAAATTATAATAATAATATAAATAAGAAAAAATAAAAATAATTTTAATAAAAAATGCAGGGGGTGTATATTATTTGGGTCAAGTAAAACAGGGGGTGTGAAAAGTATAGCCCTAAATTCAGATATTGAATTCAGGCCCAGATTATAAGGGGGGTGTGATTTTGAACTGCGTAGCAAAATGGGGTGTTTACCAAGTAAGGGCCCAAGTTCAGATATTGAATTGGATCCAGAATGTAACAGGGAGTGTTTTTTCCTAGCATGGTAGCAAACTGAGAAAATAGGGAGGGTGTAATTAACAATGGGCTAGGCCCAAAACACAATTATAACAATCTGTCTGGCTTGCGTGCTGGCGAGAATAGGAAGCTTATGATGGACACACAGTGGGGGATGTTAAATTAAGATCAAATTGTTGCAAATGAAGGTGCATGGTGGGCGTGTTGCAGCAGATATGGAGAAGGTTTATAAAAACCAATTTTTGGGTGTGAGGCCTATTTTCCTCTTCTTTCTCTTTCTACTCAAACAACAAAACCCCTTTTGTTATTTCTAGAGAGAGAGGCTCTGCCTTCTCTCTAGAATTCTGTTGTGCCAAAATCGCTTAGCCAGAGTGCCACCGACCGGAAATCGCTTCCGCCGGCGGCTGCATCTGGGCGCCACCGCCTTCCTTCAAACATTCATCCTAGCCACCCTGAATCTTCATATGGGTTCTATGAATCCTAAGAACCCTAAGGGTTCATGATGAATCCTAACCAACCAAAACCTAGAAATCTTCAACAACGATGAACCTTAACCATAGTCTTAAGAACCCTAACCCTAGTCATATGAACCCTAACCCTAACCTAACTTTAAACTTTCAGAATTTCAAACCAAACACAAATCACAAATTCAAGTAAAAAACCCTAAGCTAAGTATTAGACTTACCTCTTCGCAGTGAATGTTGTCGTATCAATTCCTTTTGTCTTTTTGGTTTGCCTTCCTAACCTTCCTATTCTTCTCACTGTCTTGCAGGTACGCCAGATGATGACAACAACGATATCAATGAAGGTACCACGTTGGTGAACCTCACAGATCTAGGGTTTCAGATTTTGAAACCCATATCCTTGATGAAGATGGCTTTAGTTGGAGACTCAAGACCGCAAGCTTCTTTCTATATCCCTTATGTTTT
Source organism: Vicia faba (assembly GCA_948472305.1). NCBI lineage: Eukaryota > Viridiplantae > Streptophyta > Magnoliopsida > Fabales > Fabaceae > Vicia > Vicia faba. The sequence goes on along the minus strand of OX451736.1, from coordinate 1,428,495,613 downwards.
TCTTTGCAATCCCCTCCCTCATCTTCTTTAGAATTTTTAGGTTATTTATAGTTAGGTATCTAGACAAATTATGAATATTTTATGTGATTGTCGTTATTTTCTGTTGATTAGGGTAAGTTGGTGGTAGAAATTAATCTTGATCGATAAATTAGGAGATTATAATGATTTGCAGTTACAATTTATATTTTGTAAGAAATTAGCTTAGGATTTGATTGAATCTCGATTATAACTGATTTTTCCCTGTATAAGATTACGGTTTGTAATATTTGTAATGTATCTGGACAATTGTATTTGTAATATTCAGTTAAGTCCTTTCGCAAGATTTCATTCAAATATGTTTTTTTAGAAAGATTTGATTTTGATTTTCTTTGATCTATACAGTAACTGTCTATTGGGCTTGGGTTACTTAGCGTAGAGGGTGAACAGGGCGTAGCTGAGACTTGTTAGGGTTTCAAAACCCTTTTTCATTAATTTTGACTTTTATTCAACATGCAAAATAATGGTAATAATAATTAAAATATAACGATTTACCAAGAAATAATAACAATAAGTAATAATTGTATAATATTGGTAAAATGAAACAATAATATTAATAAATACAAATGTTGACTTTAGTTAGCATTTCTAAAATAAGCTACAAAAAACTCTAAACTAGGTCGTCCCAATTAATTTGAATGCAGGCCCAAATACACATTCCTTCTTGTTATTTCAAATGGATCTATAGCAAAATATATGCTTCTCAAAACAAAAGCAAATGGGCATGGTCAATTAGGGAATGAAGCCATTTGCGCACCCCCCTCCCTCCGATCGTAGAAATGCACCTCCATTTTTGAATGGTATAAGAAGTTTTAAATGGGCCTTTCTGATTTAGAAAGCCCACAAAACCCCTTTGATTATAAGGAGATAAAAAATAACCGGATTTAAATTATGTCATTATAAGTCAGAAGCCTAGTGATAATATGACTATCATAATAGGGAAAACTTGGGGTATGACACTATTGAAGTAGTGTACAGATGGTATAAACCAATTTTATACATACATCCAATCAAAATTCTTATACTTGTCATGCATTATCAGTTTTTTAAAAATAAAAATGAGATTTAATTAGATATATCTCTCTTATTGATTGATAGTGTAAAAATATTTTATACTGTCAGTACATATTCCTTTTCCCTTTACTTTTTGTTATTTTGGTATGGTTAAATCTAAAAATTTGTGTTTGCGACAACACAAGTCTTGCTCTCGGATAATATTCTTATGTCATATAACTCTAAGAAATGTTTTTTATATTATTTAAATTTTAATATTTCCTTTTTAAAAAATATTTTTATTTTGTATTGAAAATTTTATTTTTCTTTAAAAGAAAAGACAAAACAAATGTTTGTTATTTGAATTTAAATTCATACAGCAGTGTACCGATATGTTCATAATGACCCAACTCCACTTAGCATCAACATGAGCTGGCCCATTTATCTGAGACCATGCTGGACGTGGAGAGTGCTTAAATTTATATAGACGAGGTGAATCCGACCTCAAATAATGTATACTATCTCGCCACAATATGCTACATGGATGGGACCATCACATTAGAAGTTTAGCTCAACTTTGAGACAAAGAGTTGACTCAACCATGAGTTACGTGATGAGTTATTAATATTTGTTACACAACTGAACCCTTGATAAAAGAACATAAAAATAATTACAATGATGATGTAACAATCGTAACATATATAATAGATATAACAGTACATACGATGAATGTGTCTCGCACAATCAAGTTTTAGACATAAGAGAGACAAGATAATTAAGAGAAGTAACTAGGTAAAAGAAGTCTATATGGCCAAAGTAATCCAAAATGGCTAAAAATAGGCAAATAAAATGCTATAGGGAAAACCATCACTCATTCACATATAAGATAGATTGAGGCTTTGCTTGTCACATAGCTTGTAAATTTTACAAATACAGTTGGTGCCCATCGTGGGGCAGGTAAAAATAACTTAATTCATATTGATTTCTTCAAAGAGTCTTTATTTTAATCAATGTAGGTACGAGACACACACCCATAACTAGAGATAATGGTGTCCTAGCAAGGATGCAAAAAGCTAAGGACGATCTGCATTTTCAAAATGAAACTTTTTAAAATAGAGGCCTAAACATCTAGCAACATCAATAGAAGTAGGGTGCACAATACAACACGGGGGAGTTGGATCCCCAACCCCTCTCTACCAAAATCGAGGACGTGCATGTCCCATATAACTTCAAGCCGCATTTCTTGGTAACGTTTGATGGAAAAAGCATTCCATAATAGCACATCACTACCATTAATACACAAATGGTGATAATTGGTGTCACAGATTCCCTCAAACGTATGCTCATGGAAGGAACATCGAAGGAAGAGTCCCTACACTGATACATGTGTTAGGGGAGAATATGGACTCTAATGGCCTAGAAGGGGGGGGGGGGTCGAATAAACTATTCCCAAAAGACCAATTTAAATTTTTTTTTAAAATTCATATTTGTATAAAAATAGCTCGACATAGAAGAGTTTTCATACAAAATATATGTTATTGGATTGATCGTGGTATAAACTTAAACTAGAAACAAAATGAACGAGAAATGAATAAACTAGAGCAATCAACTTTTCAACTAAACTAAATTTGGATTACATAAGATGTGTAAATCGAAGCTATTTAATTGAATAAGAAATATATTATTACAGCTTTTAGATTTAATCAAATGTAAGAATATTTAGGATCTTGATCTAGTACTATGAATCCAGTAAAATCTAACACCATGAAATTTCTAAGAAAATGTTAAAATCTTTATAAAAAAAATATAAAATTGAGAGAGTGAGAGAGAAATGAGAGAGAGAGAGAGAGAGAGAGAGAGAGAGAGAGAGAGAGAGAGAGAGAGAAATATTTATGCCTACTCTAGATTTATAGTGGTTCAGCACATTCGTTCTCACTTTGTGCCTACTCCACTCTCCGATGGTTTTCTTTCAAAATTTGTAGTCTTCCACTATAATTTAGAAAAAAATTTAGTGTCTTTTAATATAATAACAAGATTCAAGATAATGCTAAAAATTAAACAAACTTCAATATGAATCTTCTCTTCGAATGTATACAACATCTAAAACTGATATCTGAAAGATCTTTGTTCGATCTCAACTTCCACCTTCGAAGTTCAAGAATTCTTCTCCAAGCGTCCATTCTACACCAACTTCTCATAAGCATTATTGGTTCTTTATCTGAGCCTTTATTTGTTTGAAGGTAATAGATGAAGTTTCATGTTTCATGTCTGTCCTTCATGGATTAAAAGTTTTGATTGCTTGTATTTTAAGCTTTTGGTTTCATTTATTTAGTTATTAAGTCTCCTCTCCAAATTTGCATCTCTGGGTTAGGTTTTTAATCAATTTTTAGCATGCATAAATTAAAGTGTTTTGTTATAGTTTATGCAATATGCTTCAAGTTAAATTATTGAGTTTTTGGATCAATAATTATAATTGATAATGGTTTAATTCATGGTTGAAGGTGGTAAAAACATAAGAAGGGGGTTAAATTGTGTTGAATTTTTTTGTCTTTTCTTCTTAAGATCTGATATATGAGTCTGATTGTAATGTTCATAATCTAATCTAGAGTCTGATGGATAGCAACAAAATAATATTAAGCAAAAGTAAATAAGAGAACAAGATAACGTACAAGAAATTTATCTGGGTTCCTCCTACAAATCAAGAGTAGTACAGTCCTCTTGCACTTCCAAGAGATTTTCACTATAACCAAATATGATTAAATTCATTCAAGCACACAAGCAAGAGACTTTTAATGCCCAAACACACAAGTAGGAGACTTTAATGCTCATGCACACAAGAAAGAGACTTTTGATTGCTCAAGAACACAAGCAAGAGACTTTATAAATGCTCAATCACACAAGCAAGAGACTTCACAAATGCTCAAGCAAAAAAGCAAGAGACCTCACATATGCTCAAGAAAACAAGCAAGAGACTTATAACAATCTATCTAACAGATAAATGAAAGTGATAGAGTGATAGTTATACTTGATATACAATTAGAGGTGCAAACAGATTACAATAAATACAACTCTAAGACTTAAGAACTTCTAAGAATTTAAAATGGCAAGAAGTTCTAAGTTAGCTTGTGCCTCCTTATCTTGACAGAGTATCTTCTCTTTTTCTCGGCAAGATGCAGTGTTGTATCTTTTTCCAAATCTTCAGCTCCTTTTATAGAGTTCCATGAAAGAGTTGTTGGAGAGATATTCAAGCACAAGAGAGTAGTTGTACATAAGCATAAAAAAATATATTGCAAAGCTTCCTAAAATATATAATATGGTTTCAAGCTCATTTGAACTTTGCTACAAAAGGAATTATCAGCTATAAACCTTCATCCTTCTGTAACTTTCTATTGAGTTATCATGTGACCAGAATAAGAAAAATAAACCTCAGATTCTGACAGCGACGTACCAGGACTTCCCCGGTTCTTGAGCTTTGATTATGTTCAAGATCTGGTCCTTCAGAGTCTGAGTGTTAGCTTCTGATCCTTTCAGACTCGGACTATTTGGATTCTTGCTTGATCAGAGTATGGAGACTTCAGTTTCTGATCTTTAGAATCTTACTCTTAAGAGCTTCTCTTTCAATGTTCAATGCAGTTTCAAAACCTACTTTTAATCAGTATATTGATCTTTATACATGCACACTTGTACATAAACAAGTCTATCCAATTGTTCTTTAAATACTTTGTTGTCATAAAAACCTGGATTTGGTATTAACCAATTTTGTTACAACAATATCCCTATTTTTGGTGATGACAAACACAAACATTTAAGAACAATGGTTGTTTATTTAATTAGCATTATGACTTTAGGGTCTGACGTTTGTAAGCTCCCCCTGAGTCTGATAGTCTTAAGGGTGAGGTTTGTAAGCTCTCCCTAAGTCAGAAAGTCCTAAGTGTTAGGTTTGTAAGCTCCCCGTAAGTCATAGCCAAGTTAATTAAATTTATCATTAAAGCACAATAAAAAAAATTATTATAAATTAAGCAGAATATATTTAAATCAATCATTTTCAGATGCTTCAATACTTATCCATCTTCTCCCCCTTTTGTCATCAACAAAAAGATAAAAAAGAACAGAAAAGAGACTAAAGAATAAAACTATGTATGAGATTTAAGCAATTCTGAACAAAAATAGTCTAAAAATAGTCCTACACCCCCTAAGTCCAAAACAGTCTGAAAAAGGTTTGACTAGTATGATATATAAATGAATCTTTCAAGTTTCAAGGTTGTTGATGACTTCTCAACAAGTGTATCGATAATGTCGAAGTAATAGAAAGATATTGTATCCACATGTACTTCTATTTAACTAGACAATGTTGTGCAACATTAATAAAGTAACTAGTGGGGGTTTTCAAGTTTCAATTGCAAAAAGAAAATAAAGTTGTTCTATCAATAATAAGAAAGCGGTCAGATTTTGTATTGAATCCCCTATTTCTCCACTATTGATGTTCAGTGTATTACATGAATGATATCGTCGTTATAATTCCACGACCAATTAACAAAACTACTATACCCAATCCTTTGGTATATAACTCACTAATATCTACTAGAAGTCTTATATTACTAGTCAACCAGCGTAAGTGAGATTATGTGATGCAATAGTATGTTAGTTCGTAAGCCACTACTCGAGGTCTCTTATCACTATTCAACCGACGTAAGTATGACAATTGCTCTAGGTCCAACACATAGACTAATGGTCAGTATGTTCCTAAATTCAGATTAAAAGAGTATCTCACATAAAAAGAATTACGAACATGAAGTAATTGAATAAAATTATAACTCAAATTATTCATGCAATAATAAATTAAACATATGTTTCATCCATACTAAAATAAATTCACCATACAAAACCTAACCTAGAGAGACTTAGCTATTCATAATGAATAAATTACAATAACAATTAATAATAAGAGGTTTGCATAAGATATCCCTTCAAGAGTCGGCCTCCAATGGCTTCAAATATGCTCAAAATATGACTTTCGATGTTGTAAGTCATCCTTTTCCTTGTAAAGTTGCAGAACCCTTGAAAAAGTGCTAAAAGTCCCCCCTTTAAAGCCTTCAGAAACAGTCAGATCGCGTCAGAAACTGCCCAGTAAAGGGCCCATCGCGCACGTCATGGACTACATCGCACACGTGATACAACTTTAACAAGTTCATCACGCACGTGTTGGCACGCCTGATTATTCCAATAACTTGCTTGTTTTTGCTCCCTTTTTCAACCAATTTTCCAAAAGTCCCTATTTCTTCATACTTCCTCATTTTTTCATATTTCTTTGGACATTATTCTTCAAATTTGGTCATCTTTAACTTGTTTTTATCTATTTATTTGACAAAATACATGCAATGACAGAGTGTCATCAGTGGTCAAACTGTGATTTGGATGATTGAGCATAAGATTATAACTTGGAGGCCGTGCTTGAAGACCAAGACTAGATTCTCTCTATTGCAACTATTGGTGCACAAAGATCAAACTTGACCAGTCATTATCCTTTTCTTTTTATAAATCATATATTTTCATTATCAACAAGATCACATCTTCCTTCTTCCATACTTATCTTTGTCAAGTATCACGGGCAAGCCAAATCAAGCCAAGAACTTGAGAAGAGATTAAGCTAAGGATATCAGCTAAATCATGGAGAAACGGGAAAGGGCAGAGAAGATCTGATCTTTTGGAGGTTCAAAATCTCAGACGACCATAGTAAGTGAAAGTTCAAGCATGTCAACAACAACCTCCAAGATATGCAGATCTTCAAAGACATCGAAGAAATCCCCAGGGAAGAAAGAACCTAATGAAGAAGTTAAGTATGATTCAAATATTGATATAGACTATATAAAATATCTCAAAAGTTACAAGTATGATGAGGACCAAGTCTAAAGAGAGTAAACTATATGTCTTTTAGATGTTGATTATGAATCATGTACTCATTTTCTTTAATCAATAAAATAGATTCTCTTCTCATCGCTTCTAATCAAAATGCTCTATATTCGTTAACAATATTTGTTTTGACCATTGATCTTGAGTTTTTAGATCACGTTAACACAATTTATTGCCAAAAATATTAAGAACTAGCTTAAGACTAGGAATACTTAAGACATGTTTTTATTTTATTAGAAAAATCCCAATTAATATAGCTCGGCGAATGAGAAAACACAGTAAAACTTGAAGGATATTGAGGATCCAATAGATAACACACCAAAATAGGTTAAAGGACTATTCATACAAGTGACATATAAGTGTTCAGAAGATATTTCAATTAAAAATTCCACTTATTTTCTATCAGAAATAGTTAATCAAGTTCTAAGTTTCATACGCTGAGATACTACATAGTCTATTGTTCATTTGAAGCTATTTTAGAGCTTCTATTCAAAGTATCTTCTGATCATCATCAGACTCTCATCCTTCATTCAGAAATCAATACTAATCTTCAACAAAATTCATGTTCATATTCCTCTTAATGAAATCAAATCTTTCAATAGTAAGTGGTTTAGTAAATATATCATCCCATTGATAATCTGTATCAATGAATTGTATATCTATTGCACCCTTCTGAATATAATCTTTAATAAAATGATGCTTGAATTTAACGTGCTTGGTTCTGGAATGTTGAATAAGATTCTTTGTCAAACCGATGGCAGCAGTATCATCATAAAAGATAGATATACAACTCCCAAAAATCTGATAATCCTCTAGTTGATACTTCATCTAGAGTAGTTAAATGCAAAAACTAGCAGCTGAGATGTATTCGGCTTCTATTATGGACAAGGAAATAATTGTTTGTCTCTTACTATCCCAATATATAATGTTTTCACCTATGAATTGACAACCTCCACTATTGGATTTCTGTTTTATTCTATCTCCAGCATAGCCAGCATTACATAATCCAACAAGCTTATAGTATAAGGATTTCTTATAAAGTAATCCTAGATTAGTTATTCCCTTCAGATACCTAAAGATCCTCTTAACAACAGTTAAATGAGTATCTCTAGGATCTGGTTGAAATCTTGCACAGAAACAGACACTGAATAAAATATCTGGTCTAGAAGCTGTTAGTTAAAGTAAAAAACTAATCATACCTCTATACAAATTCTGATCAACTTTGGTGTTGCTTTCCTCTTTACTTAGATTGCACGTTGGATGCATTGGAGTTGACACGATCTTGCATTTGTCCATCTTGAACTTCTTCATGAGTTCCTTTGTATATTCAGACTGATGAACATAAACTCCATCTATGCATTGGTTGATTTGAATTCCTAGAAAGAACTTAAACTCTCCCATCATGCTCATTTCGAATTCATCCTGCACAGTCTTGGAAAATTATTTGCAAAGAGTAGAATTAGTATAACCAAAGATAATATCATCTACATACACTTGAACAATCAATATTTCATTCTTTGGTGTCTTCCTGAAAAGTGTAGTGTCAACCTGTCCCTTTCTAAAACCATTTTATATCAGAAAATTACTCAATCTCTCATACCAAGCTTCGGGAGCTTGTTTGAGTCCATGGAGATATTTCTTAAGCTTGAAAACATAATCTAGATGTATAGAATCCTCAAATATAAGAGGTTGTTTGACATACATTTTTTCATAAATCACACCATTCAAGAAAGCACTCTTGACATCCATTTGATATAGAATAATATTATGATTAATAACATAAGATAGAAGTAGTCTGATTACCTCTAACCTTGCAACAAATGCAGAGGTTTAAGAGAAATCTATGCCTTCTTGCTGATTGTAACCTAGAGCTACCAATCTAGCTTTATTTCTTCCCATTTCTCCTTGTTCGTTAAGCTTATTTCTGAAGACACATTTTGTTCCAATATTTTTCTTCTGATGAGGTTTAGGTACCAGTATAGAGTATTCTGCTCTAAATGCAAATCTTCTCTTCCTAGGACTACCCTTACTTCCAATGATTAATTCTTCTAGATGTGAAAACTTATATTTGAATGGGCTGGTGGATTGTGTTGCTTCTTGAGAATCATCAAGAGCTTGTTTAGTTGCTTCCTGAGTATCATACCCTAATTTTTGACCTAAAATCCCACATTCTATCTGCATCATTGCATAACAAATGATCACAAGTGGTTTGACCTATTTTTACCAATTCTCGATTCAAATTTCAAAAATATCATAACATCTTCAAATTTCGACATTTTAAAGAGGTTCTTTTTGCATATGATTCTCCTTGACATCATCTACAACTTCTCTTTACAAGTCAAGAGCCGATTATGTTAGAAAAGCCATAAAAAATAGGAAATGTTAGAAGTCGTTTTGTGAATTTAGCTAACTGGACTTAATTTCAACTGTTACCCAATGTTAAGAAAAATCATGCATATTGCTTTAATCATCACTCATTTTATTTAACTTATGTCATCTTCATTTTATTTTCATTTTAATTCAAAAATATCAAAAAAATATAGTTCATTTGTATTTTAATTTATATAAGTCCTTTCTTTATTGTGTTAATTACATTTTTTTATTTGTTAAAAAAAAGAGAGTCAATATATATATAGTTTCATGTTAAATCCTTTTAGTATTTTTTACTATTATTATTATATTACTAACATTTTTCTTGTTTTCGTCGTTTATTATTATTAAAATTATTTGTTATTATTATTGTCATTTTAGTTTTGTCATTATAAAAAGAAAGATGCAAGTTTGAGGACCACTTCTACACCAACTTTTTGTTCGAGCAAGAAATTCAAGAACGAAGTTTCATCAAAATAGCAAAAAAGTTAGTCCACTAGTAGATGTTTGTTGCACCCCAAAATTTAACCTCTTGATTTAGGCTTATGTTTCATCATGAATATCATATTGCATTGCATTCATACATTGTGATGGGATCAAAATATTTTGGTTATCAAGTCTTCCTCAAGCTTTGAAGGCTTATTGCATTGACAAGTTGCTCAAGTAGAACCTTATCATCTAAACCTCTGGATCTTTCAAGCTCAAAAGTTATTGCATATGTCAATATATTTTATCCATCTCTTTGGATCATCATAGGATTGAAGTTTGTGTTTGATTATAAGAGGAATCACTCTTTGGATTCACCAGTGGAATTAGGGTTTTGAAGCTTGATCAGCTATCTCATAGTACATGGTACAAAACTAGGGTTTTAGATTTAATCATGATTTCTCTGACTTTCTCACCCAAACTTGTTTCCATGATTTACTACATTTTATTAAGCATCTATGATTGAAAAATTGAGGTTCAATTTGGATTGGAAATGGTTCAATTGATCAAAAGGGGCAAATTGGTCCTTTTGACCAAAGTTAATAAAATCAGGAGTTGACCAAGTGGATTTTTGGTCAACCATCAATTTAAGCATCCTCTTTTAATATTCCATACCCAAATTCATCTTTGAATCATGAGAAATGGTGAATTTGAGTGTAACTTTTTCAAGAAGTAACTTAAAAATTGAAAAAAAAAATTCTAAGTGTCAAGATGACTTCTCTTGGGCAAGTCACGCGCATAATTTCATCAAACACTTGGCATGCCATTTTGTGGAATCAATTTCTTGTGACTCAAGCCTCAATTTGAAAAATTAAAAAGAGGATTTTGTTGCCTTCCATGAGAGCTTCCCATTGAGACTTGAATCATTCAATTTGGCCAAAGTCTGGGTGAGTTGCAACACCTCAAAGTTGGTACCTTAAGGCTGACTTCATGCACACCATGCAAGCCAGACACGTGCGCGGACCAGGCAAGCCAAATCACACTTTTGCCTCAAGTTTTCAACATCATTTCTCCATCAATTCAGCCTCAATTTGAAAAATTCAAGGCCCTATGATGTTCTATATTATGAGAACTTTTGAAAGGCCCCTCAAGCATTAATTTCGCACGAGCCAATTTTGAGAAGCTTGATTCACAAGGAAGTTGGTCAGTAGGTTTGCAAAATCCAATTTTTGGTGCATATTTGGTTTTGATCCGTTATAGGTCACCTTGCATATACCATGCACAAATTACCTCACTCCTTTTTTTTACCAAAATAAGCCAAACAAATACCATTCCATGTGCACATTCATTTTGCTCTCATTTGCAACTTTTAGCAACTTTGCTCATTTTCAAATTTACACACACCATTTACACCTCTGGCCATCTCATCATTTGGATTTTTGATGATCTTATCCCATCCTTTATTTTCTCACTAAAAGACAATGCAAAGGCAAAACAAAAGAAGAAAACGCATGCTGCATATTTTCTAATTTTTTCTGTTTTTTTAATATTCATGCTAACGGATTTGTGAGGGCCCAAAAGACCTGGCTACCCTCACTCCAGGTGTTCTATATAAACCCAGAGCCTCACTCTTTCTCTCTCCATGCATTCATTCTCTCAAAAGATCAGAAGTTGCTATCTCTCTCTCTCTCTCTCAAAAAAAGTTTTCTGCTTCGAAGCTTCTTTATTCTCCATTCCAGAGCTCGATTCATGACCATTTTCACTTCATTGGAGCATTAGAAGCAAGTGACAAGGGTTTTCACTTTGTTTCAGAGGACATAGTTGAGTTTACTTCTCAACTCGAAAGGTATTTTCAGATCTTGATTCTTCATAATTTTGCTTGTTTCATGTGATTTAAAGCATGTGATCATGTTCATAACTGGCCAGATCTTACATCTGATGTATAAACTTGTTTGATTTTGAAACATATACGATTTAGGGAACTTCTGGTTTTTCACGATTTAATGATTTTCTCAATTTTCTTGCTCTGATTTCTACTTCTATGACCGATCATTTTGAATTTTGTGAAAAGCATGATGTAGTAGATAGTTTGAACTTTGATTTGTGATTTGAATCATTAATTTTGGTGGAGGAAAGAGGCAGAAATTGCAAGTAGAACATAGGTGTCTGAAACTGAGAAAACGCGCGTTAGGGCTTATCTTGAGGAAGAAGATGACAGCGTGGCTGGATCTGATTGGTCCATTGGATTTTTAATGCAATTTTTCATATTTTTATTTTTAATTGTTTTCTCTAATTTTATTCATTGGTCAAAACAATTTCAAAAATTCTAAAAATATTACCATAGGTTGATTTTAATTTCTAGTATTTTTCATATTTTGTTTTGAATTTTTAAAAATGTTTTGATTGGTTCAAAAAATTCATAAGTTTAATTAACTGTGTATTCAATGATAATTTTTATTTTAATAGTTCTCTTGATCTAAAAATTCCACAAAAAATGTTTTGGACTCATAAAATAATTTAGAAATTGATTCTGATTTTGGTTTAACATTTTTTATTTTATTTTTGGTTAGAAATTTAATTTGAGAAGTTTATTTGAAATGTTTGCTTCATAATTTTTGTGTTAATATTTCCTTTAATTCAAAAATCCTCAAAAAAATCATATAAGTTTGTTTTTAATCATAGTGTCTGAATATAATTTTGTTTTGACCTTTTTATGACTTTTGGCTAGGTTTTGCATTTTTATCATTAAATAATAGTTTAATTGTTTATTTGTTTGTTTGATTTCATTTTAATATTTCCTTTAATTTAAAAATTCCACAAAAAATCAGGGATGTGTGTTTTTAATTCTAATATTTAAATATAATTTTGGTTGGATATTTTTCTGATTTTTTATTAGAATTTTATTTTGAGATGTGATTATTTATTTAATTGATTAATGGTTTGAATTTTGATTTTATTTTTGACTTTTCTTTAATCCTAAAAATGTGAAAAAAACATGTATTCTGATATTTAGGGTCTCCTTGTGATTTGAATGATCTTAGTTTGAATTGTTTGAATTTTGATCTTACCTAATTAATATTTAAGATTAAAATTCAAACAATTAGGGTTTTGTAGCTTACATTGCAAGTTTCAATTTCAAAACCAATTTGCCTTGGGTTTCCATTTGAATTTGGATCTTGTTTAAGGTTCATGATTGTATTGAGGATCTGAAAACCATTTTTCTTGAATTATTTGACTTGATTGGATATTTTTCCACAAATTATTTTGAAAGCTTGTCTAGTTTGGTAGTTTTGCCAACTAGTTTTGATCTTTGGGACTCATTAGATCCTCTCCTCTACTATCCATGAACTTCAAACTTGTTTTTTTGACCTATACACATCTCAAATATGTTATAGAAATTTTGGTTTGAATTATTGAAATCCTTTTCTATTTTTGATGTATTTTTGAAGTGAATGTACCCAATTAATGTTGCATATCTTGTTGCAATTTTCTTGATGGACAATGAGCTTGAATGAGGCCTATAATTGGGCATCTAATGATCATGTTGGTTCTGTTTATCCACATAAACTCAAGTCATTTCACTTAATGCCCCATATTTGAATGATTGAACCTTTTGATGCATGTTTTATGACTTTTTGCTTTCTTGTTGATCTTCACTTTGAAACTTGAGTTTTCAATTTGAGTTTGAGGTCATTATATGGCCAATGATAACATGAAGGGAAATTACACTTCAATGATAGTCTCATGAAGACTTGAGAGTAATTGATCCCTATTACTTAAGTTAGTCCTAATCATGAATAGAGCTTGGCTTCTTTCTTTTATCTTTGTTGAATTTGTGAGGCATTTTGAATGCACTTGTGCAACATGTTTTAGAATCAACACTTTAACCTTTTGATCATGTCCTAATCATGTTTTGGAAGCTTTACTTCAAATCTTTGATTGTTACAAACTCTCTAATTTTGTCCTTGTTTGACTTTCTTCCATGGTTAGCTTGATATCTAAGTCTTTGATGTATTGTGTGGGATTCCTCTTTTATTATGCTTGTGAGCTGTGATGAAGTAATTGAGTATGATTAAATTGTGGTTGCTACTGACCTTCATGGTATTTGATTGTATTTTTTCTCAAGCTCCTATGATCCTTGATTGATATTCAATTGTCAATTCAATATGGTGATAGAAAGGAGCAACATTCCTCTAACTTTTGACCAAATTTTGCATATGCCTGCTTCTCTTTGTTTATCATATCTAATGTTTTGATAGTTGCTATCATGTTTTCTCACTTCATTATGGTGTCATCATACATCCCTTATGTGAGTCATCATTCTATTTATGGGAATACTAACTTGGCTGTTGAATGTGCGAGGTACTCTGAGGAAAGTTTTCCATTTTTGAGTTGAGGCTACTGTGTTTCACTTTATTTGTGGAACACAATTTATTATATTGGTACTACTATTGTGCTTGGCATATTTGATAGTCTATGCAGGATATATGTATGTGATTATGAATGCTATACATTGCCCATGGGATTTTTTCATATCTGAAAACCTCAATACTTACATCTTGATGGCGTAATTTCTGACTTGGTTTGTCTACTGATACCAGCTTGCTTGAAGTTCTCTAGGTTTCTTTTTATTCTTGCTCAGTTGCTACGGATTGTTATCCGTTTGGTATTGCACTATTTCCTTTCTTCTATTTTCATAGTTCTATGTTGCATGATGGGACCTCTGTTGCTGATATATGTCTGAAGGCCCTCTGTTTTGTTTGATACACGTGTCGTGTTTATGTTTATTTCTTTAATTGTTGATCGATGAGTCACTCAATTTAGAAATAGAGATCACGACTTCGCTCTCAGTGCATGTTCCCCATAGGATATTTTTCTTTAATTGTTGATCGATGAGTCACTCAATTTAGAAATTGAGATCACGACTTCGCTCTCAGTGCATGCTCCCTATAGGATATTTATTGTTTTTTTTTGTTGATCGATGAGTCACTCAATTTATAAATTGAGATCACGACTTCGCTCTCATTGCCTGTTCCCTATAGGATAGTTTTGTTAAGCTTCCTTTGACATGTTGATTAAGGTAGGAATCCATGTATGCCAGCATAGGTTAGGAATTTCCTTTATCCTCAACTTTAGGGTCAATCATTGTATGATAACACTAGGGATAGTGCTAGGCTAATTTCCCTTAGTTATTTTTCCTTCCTTTTCATTTTTCATCTTAAAACAAAAATTGTTTTCTTGGAAAATCATAAAACACCTCTAATAAAATCAAACCCTTCTTCAAAGTAAAAGATACAAATCAATCTTATTTGTTTGTGCGCCTCTTGGCTTTGTTTTTAAACCTGGTTTATCGATGTTTCGCCATCGCACATTTGTTTGAAGCCGATGTTTCGCCATCGCACATGTTTGTTATCCTACTTTGATTCTTAATATCATTTTTAGGTGTGATGTTTTGTCATCCTTACCATGCCATTCTATCTCGTTATCTTATAGCCGATGTTTCGCCATCGCACATTTGTTTGAAGCCGATGTTTCTCCATCGCACATGTTTGTTATCCTCCTTTGATTCTCAATATCATTGTTAGATGTGATGTTTTGTCATCCGTTTTATTGATGTTTCTCCATCTTTGCCATGATACCTTGCTACCTTTTAGCCGATGTTTCTCCATCGCACATTTGTTTGAAGCCGATGTTTCTCCATCGCACATGTTTGTTATCCTACTTTGATTCTCAATATCATTGTTAGGTGTGATGATTTGCCATCCGGTTTGTTGATGTTTCGCCATATTTGCCATGATACCTTGTTATCTTTTAGTCGATGTTTCGCCATCGCACATTTGTTTGAAGTCGATGTTTCTCCATCGCACATGTTGGTTATCCTACTTTGACTATCAATGTCATTTTTAGGTGTGATGTTTTATCATTTGACGTTTCGCCATTTTTTACATGTTACTTTGTTATTATTTAGCCGATTGTTTTACCATCTCATCTGTTTGTTGTTTTATTTGATGTTTTTCCATCTTGACTGTTTTTGTTGTCTTAACTAAAAAACACAAACCAACCAAAATATATAAGCCAAACTACGGCTGCTCTGATTCCTTAAAAGGGATACGTGGGCAAAGGGTTAGGGCCTGTTGGCTCCTAAATTCGACACCCTTGTTTTTATTATTATAAGCCATTAAGCATGAAGGATGGTTTCGACCAGCTGGTTTTGTCGAAATGCTCATCAGAAGATGGCAATGTACTTAGAGAATTTCTTCCAAGGAAGAATCTTATTGCCTTCGACGTCGAAGGTGCTTCTCGACAGAGGCATTCGATGCTCAGAGTGGAACGGTTTGAGATTCAAATGTTTGGAGGGAAAACGGTTCCCAGCGGTTACCAAGTGCAACGTGCCAAGATCTGGAGCGTTGAATGCTGTGAGCGTGCCAAGTGGAGTCATCTCGAAGCAGCGTAACTGCCCGACGGTTACTTAAGATGTGTTTAGTATAAATATTAGTAGTTCACGCAGTTTTCGCGTGTGTTCACAATTATATACAAGTCACTCATATAGATTCAAGTACCCAGTGTGAGCGAAAGAATTGTTGAGAATGTATGTGTGAAACACCACTTTAATTAATCAAAGTCATTTATTTTCCAGAACTTTACTGCTTCTTCCTTTACTTTTCCAGTCGAAGCCTTCATTTCAAGCCTTTCTTTTATTCTACCAAGTTTTCTTCTTCATGCAATTTACATAAAGCTTCTTTATTTTCTTGTCATTTAACCATTATTAAACTTAGTCAAAAACCCCAAAATCAACCATGTCTTAGGATCAATCTGATCGATCCTGCGAGTCACCAAATAAGTAACCTTTTGGAAGATCAGCGG
Source organism: Vicia faba (assembly GCA_948472305.1). NCBI lineage: Eukaryota > Viridiplantae > Streptophyta > Magnoliopsida > Fabales > Fabaceae > Vicia > Vicia faba. The sequence goes on along the minus strand of OX451736.1, from coordinate 1,428,479,014 downwards.
TTGTTTACCAATAACCACGGTAAACAAATTGGCACACCCGGTGGGACCTTGTGTTGATTTTGAAGTTTAACCTCTTTATACAGAATATCATCTTTTTCGAGAAGTATTGCATGTTATTGAGAAGTGGTAGAATATACACTAACAATACCAATACTGCCAGAAGGAGAGAAGCGATGGCGAATCCGCCAAACAATAACAAAATCCCACAAACGAATGTGGGAGCAACGATTATCCCAACCGTAAGTGAAGCACTAACCGCTGGTTCAACACCAACAGTAACGGTCACAACAACGGGGCCATTACCTCCGTTCACTGGCCCCAGAGTGCCTTTGGGAACTCCCCCACCAAGGGGAAATCTAGGCACCAGGCCTTATGTTCCCCCAGGATTTGTGACAGGCGGTCCAAATCGAGAACCACTCTATGGCATGCCAACGTCTGAATTGGCTAGCCTGACGAACGCTGCGTCCACTTTCTCATACTCTTTAGTGAGTGCCTCTTCGCCACTTCAAGGTTCTGGAGTTGGTATGGCGAACAGAAATAGGACCCAACTCTTAGGAGGAACGTCCCAAGTAGCGCATGGCCTTACAAACGCCTCGACAGCAGTCTTGAGGCAACAAATGGACGAAAGCAACCATGATATGGTTCAGATGTTGGCACAAACTTTAAGTACAATGTTGAATCCTCTAATACAAAACACCACCCAGTCGAATCAGCAGATGACAGCGCAAATGACGCGTTTGGCTGATTTCTTTTGGGTACCCCAACCTATTCGACAGCCCCAAAGGGCGCAAATAAGGGGAAACCAAGGTATACTCTTAGAGGAAGAAACCACTATTAACCAAGTCCAGCAGCCTGTCGAAGAAAACCTTAGGGCACGATTGGAGCAGCCTGTCGAAGAACCTAGGGTCATAGCCACAGAGGTAAGGTTAGTTAACAGAAACCAAAATGCTGACGAAGTAGTTCAGCATATCCAATACCAGAATATGGGCTTGGAAAATAATCTGGCAGCCATGATCGAAAGAATCATGATGCAAAATGGGATGAATATGGGCTTTCGTAGGCCCAACTTCACATCCCCACTGTCAGAATATGTGTTACAAACAGACTTACCTCCTAGATGTAAAGTCCCTAAATTCACTAAATTTTCAGGGGACACGACCGAATCTACTGTCGAACATGTGGCGAGATACTTGATCGAAGCAGGAGATATTTCAAACAACGAAAACCAGAGGATTAAGTATTTCCCAAGTTCTTTAACAAAGAACGCGTTTACTTGGTTCACAACTCTCCCCCCCAATTCGATCCATCATTGGACCCAGTTGGAGAGATTGTTCCATGAGCAATTCTACATGGGACAAACCAAGATAAGCCTGAAAGAACTGGCCAGTGTAAAGAGACGTTTCACTGAACCTATAGACGAATATCTAAATAGGTTTAGGTTGCTCAAAGCAAGATGCTTTACGCAAGTGCCAGAACATGAGTTAGTCGAAATAGCCGCATGCGGCTTAGATTATTCCATTAGGAAGAAATTAGACACTCAATACCTAAGAGACATGGCCCAATTGGACGATAGAGTTCGACAGGTAGAACGCCTTAAAGCTGAAAAAGCCAAGGCGACAAAAACTCATAAAAGAGAGAGGATAGCGTATGTCGAAATGGATGATGAAGATCCAGAAACCTTCAACGAAACTATAACCGTCGAAGAAAGCGAGGTCGATTTAGCGGAACTGAAACAAGGGCCACCATACTCTTGCAAACTGTTAGTCCCCTCAAGTGGAAAAAATCCCACTGGTCCAGAAAGGACCAACGATAGGTTCCCCAAAAAGACTTATAGTTTTGATATTACAAAATGTGATGAAATCTTTGACTTACTTGTAAAAGATGGCCAAATGATAGTACCCCCAGGGGTAAAAGTGCCTCCTCTTGATCAAAGAAAGAAAAGAGGTTTTGTAAATATCATAATTTTCTGGGCCATAAAACGTCTCATTGTTTTCTTTTCAGGAATCTTGTGCAAGACACTATCGAAGAAGGGAGGTTGAAGTTTGCTGACAAGACCCCCATGACTGTGGACTCCAACCCTTTACAGGCTGAAGCCCATTATGCTGAACCTTCAGAGGTGAACATGATCGAGGCATCCAGAAGCCAGTCGAAGAGGCCAGGAATAACCATGGTCGAAGTCACAAAGGACCATGTCAACATGCCAATCTTTGGCAGTTTTTCTGGTAATCTATCCAGAAAGACAATTGAAGCGGTTCAAAAGGCGGTCGAAAGCCCAAAGCTGGAGACAGTTGGAGCCCAAAAATCTGGAACAAAACCCAGTTCTTACTTGGCTGCAGTTCAAGGCCAGACAGAGGACTTGGAGATTCAGATGAAGCAGTTGACTCTTGCCACCAAAGACACCATGAATGTCAACATGGTCGAAGTCTCTGAACCAAAAGCATCAGAGGAGGCCATTAGGCAAGAACAAGCCAACAAAACTGCTTTCCCTCGGGAAAATGAAAATCTGGCAGATTTCCTGCAAAGATGCCAGAAAAAGAAGTCAGAAGTGATGCTGTGTCCTCGATGCAGTTCGATCTTCGACAAAAAAGCTTCTGAACATATTCAAGGTGTAAGAGCAGCAAACAGAAAAAGGGAAAGTGTTGATACTCGACATGACCCCAGAAGAACCCACCAAAAGGGTTCAAATCAAGAAAAGAGGCCACTGACTTTCAGGCCTCCAACCAATGTGCCAGTTGATACATGGTACAAAACATCTGGTCGAAAGATGCCAAGCGAGGAAAGATGGCACTCCTTCGAAGTGCCAAGAGGTTCATCTTTCACACATAAGAAAGAACCTCAGGTTGCTACCCCTAAAGTGACCCAGGTATCAAGCAACTACAAAGGGAAGAATCCCATGTCTCGATCTCAATGGAGGAGATACCAGAGGCGACGAAAAGCTGAGAGGGAAGCTGCTAATGAACCAAAGGCAGAATCAAGTTCAAATGTTCCTCAGAGAAAGCAGAGGAAGCCTCTGGAAAGACAACCAGTGACCAATAGGCTAGTCTGGCCTAACCAGGGTAAAGTTGATAACGAAGATGGCTCTGAGTCTGATGACACCCTAGATATCATGGTGAACATAGTCTTAGTTTTGCCAAGAGAGTTCAACCGCCAGGTGGAGGTCGAAACAAGCGATTGGGAAGTTGAACAAGAAATGGCCAAGCATAGGCCAGTGTGCTATTTCGTCATGGATAATGGCGCTACTGAAGAGCAGAATGGGTTCTTCGAACCACCTACAGAGGCGATGAAAAATCACCTCAAGCCTTTATTTATAAGGGATAAACTCAAAGAAACCACAGTAAATAAGATCTTGGTAGATTGTGGGGCAACCATCAACATCATCCCTCACTTTATGCTAAGGAAAATAGGCAAAAGCGATGAGAACATCAAGCCTCACAACATGGTCCTGTCGAATTATGAAGGCGGCATAGGGACCACTATGGGTGTGATCCAACTGGACATCAAGGTGGGATCTATCCTTCGACCAACTATGTTTATGGTCATATTGGCCAAACCTAACTATAATCTTTTGTTGGGCCGTGAATGGATACATGGTGTTGGAGCTGTACCATCATCAATGCACCAGAGGTTGCTACTATGGCGTCCTGATGGAATGGTCGAAAACATAGAAGCGGATCAAAGCTATTACCTGGGCGAAGTAAATCACCTAGGGCTGGCAGATTTCGACAAAAACCTGGCTCACATTGGGCCATGCCCAACACCTGACTTCGACTTGGCGCCAGCGCCAAATACTTTTTGTTCCCTATACCTGCACCCTGAGCATGGTTTTCAATGGGACAGAGAAGACTTGTCCCACATTGACTTTAGTGGGTTAACTGATATCCAACCAACTGGTTGGGGAAGTGAATTCAGTGACAATGACTGAGTCACAATCTTTGCAGCGAATTTCGGCTTACGTAGCCGAAACAAGGATGATAACGGCTCTCGAAGCTGAAGTAAAATATATGGCCACACAGGCCAATGATCAAGAGTTACCTTCTGCAGGTCCTGGAAAGGACTTCAATCCAGAACCTCCTGATATCATGCCAGAAGGAATGCAGGAACAAAGGCTCGACGCTATCTACGACGATGAGCCTTTGGGATTCGAAAAGGACCCCTTGGCGAACAACATCAAGATGCTAGCGCAGGATCCTTTAGAAGAAATCAACTTGGGCGAAGGGAGAGAAAAAGCCAACTTACATTAGCGCAAAAATTGACCCAGAACTCAGGTTGGAAGTAATCCATTTGTTAAAGGAGTTCAAGGATTGTTTTGCATGGGATTACGACGAGATGCCTGGTCTCGACAGAGGATTGGTAGAACTTCAGTTGCCAATCAAACCTGGGAAGAAGCCAGTCAAGCAAAGTCCAAGACGCTTCGCTCCAGAAATACTGTCGAAGATCAAAACGGAAGTCGAAAGACTGCTGAAGTGCAAATTCATACGAGCTACGAGGTATGTCGAATGGATTGCAAACATTGTGCCAGTGATTAAGAAATATGGTACATTGAGGGTGTGCATAGACTTCAGAGATTTGAATGCTGCTACACCCAAAGATGAATATCCTATGCCTGTGGCGGAAATGCTAGTCGATTCTGCCGCTGGCTATGAATACCTGAGTATGCTCGACGGTTATTCAGGATATAATCAAATATTCATTGCTAAAGAAGATGTGTCGAAAACAGCTTTTCGATGCCCTGGGGCTTTAGGCACTTACGAATGGGTACTGATGCCTTTTGGCCTAAAGAATGCTGGGGCAACATATCAGCGAGCAATGAATTCTATCTTCCATGATTTTATTAACACTTTTATGCAAGTATATATTGATGACATTGTTGTAAAATCTGTTTCCAGGAAGAACCATATAGACCACCTTCGACAATCATTCGAAAGAATGAGAGAACATGGTCTGAAAATGAACCCTTTGAAGTGTTCATTCTGTGTAAAAGCTGGAGATTTCTTGGGCTTCGTCGTCCACAAGAAAGGAATCGAAATCAACCAGAACAAGATGAAGGAAATTCTGGAAGCGAAAGCGCCAGCGAACAAAAAGGAACTGCAATCTCTGCTGGGCAAGATAAATTTCCTAAGGAGATTCATATCTAACCTAAGTGGGAAAGCTCAAGCCTTTTCACCCTTACTTCGCTTGAATAAGGAAAGATTCGACTGGGGGCAAGAGCAGCAAGAAGCCTTCGACAAAATCAAAGGGTATCTCACAAAGCCACCTATTTTGGTGCCTCATTGCAGCAACAGGAGTATGAGATTGTACATAGCTGCATCCGACAAAACTTTGGGAAGCATGTTAGCCCAAGAAGATGAAAATGGTGTCGAAAGACCCATTTACTATCTTAGTAGAGTTTTGAACGATGCAGAAACTAGATATAGCGAAGTTGAAAAATTATGTCTATGTCTATATTTCTCTTGTACAAAGCTCAAACAATATATAAAACCAGTTGATGTGTATGTTTCGTCTCATTTTGATGTTTTCAAGTACATGTTGTCGAAACCCATACTGCACAGTCGAATTGGCAAGTGGGCACTAGCATTAACTGAATACTCCTTGACCTTTATGCCTCTTAAGGCAGTGAAAGGACAAATGGTGGCAGACTTTATAGTCGACCACTCAATTCAAGTTGAGAGTATTAATTATGTGGAGATAGAGCCTTGGAAATTCTACTTCGATGGTTCCAGCCATAAAGATGGAACAGGAGTAGGGGTCTTGATTATTTCTCCAGAAAAAATTCCAACAACATTCAAGTACAAGATATCAGGTACTTGTTTGAACAATGAGGCTGAGTACGAAGCTCTAATTACTGGCCTTGAGATCTTGTTGGAATTGGGGGCAACTCGAGTCGAAATAATGGGAGACTCAGAGTTAGTCATTAAGCAAGTCACAAAAGAATATAAGTGCATAAGAGAAAATCTCATTATGTATTTTGTGATAGCAAATCGTTTATTGAAAAAATTCGAAATGGTCAACATTCGACACATACCCAGATTGGAAAATCAAATAGCCAACGATTTGGCATAAATTGCATCTGGGTACAAAATTTCAAAAACGAGATTACAAAGAGCAATCGAAGTTCGAGAAAAGATAAAAGCAACTTGTCTGTCACCAACAGATTTGAAATCGACAAGACTAGGGTATGCTGATCAAAGGAACTTCGAAATTTCGTTCATAGACAATTTGTCAGAGCAAGATTGGAGGAAACCCATTGTGGATTATCTTCAAAATCCAGCAGCTTCGACAGAACGAAAAATAAAATATAGGGCGTTGAGTTACGTACTCATGGGTAATGATTTATTTAAAAAGACGCCTGAAGGGGTATTGCTAAAGTGCTTAAGTGAAACTGAAGCATACATAGCCCTTTCGACTACGCACGCTGGAGCATGTGGGGCTCACCAAGTAGGCCATAAGATGAAGTGGTTGTTGTTTCGACAAGGACTATACTGGCCCACCATCTTGAAAGATTGTGTCGAGTTCGCGAAGGGTTGCCAAGAATGTCAAATCCATACAGGCATCCAGCATGTACCAGCAAGCGAACTTCACTCAATAGTGAAACCTTGGCCCTTTAGAGGATGGGCGTTGGACCTTATTGGAGAGATTCGACTAGCATCATCAAAGAGCCAGAAGTATATATTGGTAGGCATTGATTATTTCACTAAGTGGATTGAAGCTATTCCTTTAGTCAATGTAGACCAAGAAAATGTCATTGAATTTATTCAAAAGAACATTATCTTTAGATATGGAATCCCTGAAACTATAACTACTGATCAAGGATCAGTTTTCACCGGTCGAAAGATGCAGGAATTCGCTCAAGAAACAGGCTTTAGACTCCTAACATCAACGCCTTATTATGCGCAGGCAAACGGTCAAGTCGAAGCAGCGAATAAAATAGTGATTGGCTTGATAAAAAATCATGTTGGGAAGAAGCCAAAAAATTGGCATAAGACGTTAGACCAGATCTTGTGGGCCTGTCGAACGTCCCCAAAAGAAGCCATAGGTACAACACCGTATCGGTTAATTTTTGGTCATGACGCAGTATTGCCAGCGGAAATTTATCTTCAATCTGCAAGGGTTCAGAGACACCATGATATCCCCTCTGAAGTTTATTGGGATATGATGCTATACGAACTAGTAGATTTAGACGAAGAAAGATTGCGCGCTCTCGACCTACTAAGGATTCAGAAGAAAAGAGTAGAAGACTCTTACAATAAAAAAGTGAAACCTAAGGCATTCTCGCCTAGAGAATTAGTTTGGAAGGTGATTCTCCCCATGGATCGAAGGGATCGAAGCATGGGAAAATGGTCACCCAAATGGGAAGGACCATTCAGAATTATCCAAACTTTTTCTGGTGGAGCTTATGAAGTCGAAGAGTTAGGTGAAGATAAAAGGCTCTTGAGAGTAAACGGAAAATATTTGAAAAAGTATAAACCCATGCTCCAAGAGATCAAAATAAATAGCAAGTAATGACTAAATTAACCATAAATAGCCAAGATGGAAAATTTTATAAGAATTAGCCAAAATGGCTACATTGTCAAATACATATTACAATACATGGTTAAATAGCTGAGTAATTTAGAAGGGGATAGAATCTCTGAGTCGAAGGTACTTGGCCTGCTGCAACTCCAGTCTTTTGTTGCACAAGGCATTCGCCTGGGCAAGCTTGGCAATTTGGTCATCGAAGGCTTGGGCTTTCTCAGCAAACTCTAGGCCTCGCGTAACTTCAACTTGGCTCTCTGTGTCTGAAACAGTCGAGAGAAGCTCCTCCTTGTGCTTAGTATTAGCATTCATCTTGGCCTCCAGCTCTTCGATTTACGCCTTTATGGAAGCATTGTCTCGATCTATGGCATCTATTTCTTCTTGCTTGGATGCCTTTTGCCTCGACAACTCTGCAATTCGAGAAGTCGTCTCAGCTACCTCAGTCCAGGCAGAAGAACTTTTGCCATGTAACGCTTCGAGCTGGCTGTTGAAGCCCCTCTGACGTTGATAGTCTGCTGAGACTTGATCAACAATGGAGTATAACTCCATGATAAAGCTCGAAACCTCTGGAGTCACAGCAAGCAAGTCGACTGCATTCAAAACAGCTCCCAAACACGACGGAGCAGTAGGGTCCCCCTCCAAAGCCTTCATCAAATCTTTCTTGAAGAACTGAGCCTTGACCTTCATCAAATCCTCATCGAGAGGAGAAGTCGAAGTGGACTTCCTCGATTGAGTAGAAGCATCCTGACTAAGGTCAGATGAACTTCCCCTACTCTCGATAATGGCATTCAAGTAGCCAATAGGATCAGTTTGCTTCAAGAGTGCTAAGTCTTCTTTAGACTTATGCTTTGTCGAGGTAGTAACCCTTACAGCAGCGTTGTCTTGGGGTTGAAGTTGTTGAGTAGCGTCTGCATCGACATGACTCTCTTCGACCTGAAGTTCAGCAGTGTCAGCATCAGCGTGATCCCCTTCGTCATTTTGTTCCTCTGACAGATCGACCACTTGAATTTCTTTTGGTTGTTGTTCCTCTGTTTCAGCATTGGTTTCATCGTTCGCCGATTCCTTCTCTTGTGGCCTACTGTGTTCAGCAGAATCTAGTGTTTCAGAAGTCTTTGGTGCTGAACTTTCAGTGGTTTCCTGAAAATAGAAGGGGAAGATTCTTCTAGTTTAGAAAGAGACACAATCGAACGTGAGTATCGACACCTTAGTTAAAAAATGGTCAGAGAAACTACCTGCAGAGGAACTTCAGCCCCAGGGCTGGAATTATCACTTTCGACGGGTTTATTGAGCAAAACATTTAGCTCCTCCTCCGTTGGCTCTTCGATAATCACTGGAGGTGGCCTGGGTTTTCTCCCTGCAACCTTTATTCTGATCGTGGGTCGAGTCTCAGGAGAAGGAACATCTTTCTTCAGTTTTCTCCGTTTAAGAGGAGCGGGGGGAGAGTCGTCCTCTTCGTCACTCCCAGATTCGACCGTCAGTGCAGGTCGTTTCTTGGGTGAAGGTACCTGAAAACCAATTGGAGTTCGATTTAGAACGCTACGTTGAAAATCAGGATATTAAAACCAGAAGGAAATAATAAAAGTTTGGTTACCGGTGCTGAGGGTTTTTTCGAAGGACCTTCCCCCTGATGGCTTGTTGTAGTTTTCGCCGGTGCTGGAGGTTTTGTCAAGGGACCTCCTCCCTGTTGGCCTTCTGCGGCTTTCTTTGCTGCAGGCTTCCGAACAACTGAAAGAAGACAAGTTATAATTAACAAGTTACCAGTCGAAATGGAAATACAAAATAATTTGAAGAGTGAACGTACATTTCTTTATTTTGTCAAGGACTAGAACGAAAGACTTCTGAAGTTCGTCCACAAAATCTTTCTCGTCGAAGAACTCTTCAGCATAGTAACTCTTCCACCAGTCTTCGAAGGATGGTGAACAGAGAAAGTTAAGTTGATAGTCGAACAGTGAAAGGACTGTTCGACCAGCATACCTGCCAATATGCTTGGTGGCAGCATCCTCAGTATAGTCATTGCAAAAATATAACATGGACTTCTCCTTAGGAAAAATAGGAGAAGGAAGTGATTGAATGATACCAAACTGTCGAGAGACCAAGTTTGGTTGGTAAGCGATCAAGCTCAGGTGAGTCTTGGAGCTCTTAAAGCGCAGCGGCATTATTCTGGGTGTGAGAAATGCTTCCCACATTATTGTGTGTTCTTCGACATGAGGGTCACCTGACGACTTAGGATGGGGCCTGGTGAACCATTCTGGACCAACCTTTCGACGAGCGAAAGGAGCCATGGTCGAAGCAAATTCTTTTCTTCTTGCAAACATCAAGACGAAGTTTGCAAAAGTCTGTTGAAGCTCCAGCCCATCTTCAGTCGGGGTCAGTAGAGCTAATCTGGTGCCTTCGATACGCCTATTTGCTATCTCAGGAGCTTGCTCATTTATTTGAGTTTTCTGAGGTAAGAAAGACTCAAAAGTGGCATTGATCCACAGTTGAAGTAGCCAAAAGGGTCTTGCAAGCAACAGACTGGCTCTATTCTCGATGACCTTCAACAGAGTCGCTCCGCTGCCGATCGACTCATACAGATTCACCAAGATTAATTCTGCCAAACAAATATTTTAGCCATGGTGAAGCTGGGTGGCGAGGGTGACCATCTTCTTTGTCACCTGTAAAGACTTTGTACAGAACATAAAGCGTGACAGCCAAAGGGCTAGAAACGCAATATGCTCTACATCCGTCACAGTGGTTGTCGACCTATCATGGTAATGGTTGATATAGGTGGTATAGGTGGGTTTCGTAGCTGAGAATCCAATCTGATCCTCCGACATTTCCTCTAGGTCGAAATAATCACCAGTGGGTCGAAGGCCGGTGATGGCAGCCACGTCGAAAAGCGTGGGTGTTAGCATTCCACAAGGAAGGTGGAAAGTGAAATGAGTGTAATCCCAGAAAAGCAAAGAGGCTATCAGCATCTCAGGGGAGTAGTTGAGACCCGTCTTCGACAGCATAACTAGGTCGTATATCCCCAGGTTCTTCCAGATCGAAGTCTGGCATTTTTCCATCTTCTCTAGCCAAGCGCTGTAGTCAGGTGTGAGGCTAGTGCTAGACCTAAAAGCCCTAACACCCCTATTGAAGAAGCGAAGATCTATCTTCTCCTTAGCGGGATCTTCGTTGTCATCTGCAGCTTTTTTAGAACACCCAACAGGTTTGAGCGCCTCAAGCACTGGAAAGAAGTTCTTGATCTTCATGGATTCATCAATGCATGGGGATAACGGGCCAGACATGGCGAAGATTTGGTTGGAGTATCCAACCGGAATCATTAGTTGGTGTGAGTAAGCTTCACGCTCAGCAGTTTCCAAGGGTTCAGGAACCCTTTGCTGGCCTGTAGTGGTAACTGTTGGAACAGTTGAGAAGATTTTGGGTTTAGCATTTCTGGAAGGGATGTTAGAACTAGGAGCGTTAGAGGAACCTGAAGCCATTGTTGAGTTAAGGTTGAAGGTGGAGTGAAGAACAAAGTGTTTTGCAAGTTTGCAGAGATTTCGTGTTCAACAATGAGGTTTTGAATGCAGATAGCGTGAAAAAGTCCCACAATGGGTACCTAGCGCTATTTATAGTGGTTGGGAAATCACAAAATTCGAGGCCATTTAATGTTGCAGAAGATAGTGGGACACGTGGCGTCCCCTCGCTGACATAGCCGTTCTGCAGAAACGAAAAGGTGCAGCGTGCGCCCTCGTTTTTGGGAAATTGTCATGATGACAATTTGTGAAAATACATTGGGCACGCTAAACGTCGTACTGAGGTGACGTCTTAGGTACAGATGGAATGATGGCTTTTTCTTGGGATTGTCAGTGGTTGGTAGAAGACAAAAAGTGCACAGGTTAATTAGTGGCTAAGGATGAAAGACAGGTGTCGAATGGAATCTCAAAGAATTCCTTTTTCTTATTCAGCGTCGAAATAAGGCATTCTTGGGGGGAAATTTGTTGGCTCCTAAATTCGACACCCTTGATTTTATTATTATAAGCCATTAAGCATGAAGGATGGTTTCGACCAGCTGGTTCTGTCGAAATGCTCATCAGAAGATGGCAATGTACTTAGAGAATTTCTTCCAAGGAAGAATCTTGTTGCCTTCGACGTCGAAGGTGCTTCTCGACAGAGGCATTCGATGCTCAGAGTGGAACGGTTTGAGATTCAAATGTTTGGAGGGAAAACGGTTCCCAGCGGTTACCAAGTGCAACGTGCCAAGATCTGGAGCGTCGAATGCTGTGAGCATGCCAAGTGGAGTCATCTCGAAGCAGCGTAACTTCCCGACGGTTACTTAAGATGTGTTTAGTATAAATATTAGTAGTTCACGCAGTTTTCGCGTGTGTTCACAATTATATACAAGTCACTCATATAGATTAAAGTACCCAGTGTGAGCGAAAGAATTGTTGAGAATGTATGTGTGAAACACCACTTTAATTAATCAAAGTCATTTATTTTCCAGAACTTTACTGCTTCTTCCTTTACTTTTCCAGTCGAAGCCTTCATTTCAAGCCTTTCTTTTATTCTACCAAGTTTTCTTCTTCATGCAATTTACATAAAGCTTCTTTATTTTCTTGTCATTTAACCATTATTAAACTTAGTCAAAAACCCCAAAATAAACCATGTCTTAGGATCAATCTGATCGATCCTGCGAGTCACCAAATAAGTAACCTTTTGGAAGATCAGCGGTTGTTTACCAATAACCACGGTAAATAGGGCCCAACCGAGCATAACTTTTATTTTCCCTACATTGTTCTCTTTTTCGCATGCATTCCCTTTTCATCTTTAAGCCATAGACATAGGTTTTGACCATACCCATTAGATTAGACAACAAGAGTGGATACCGTAGAGTACTACGGGCGTGCGGGGTGCTAATACCTTCCCCTCGCTAACAGACTCCCTTACCCAATCTCTCGGTCGAAAGACCGTGATTTCTCCCTCTTCAGGTTTTCTCGATGTTTACCTTTCCCTCTCGGTGGGATAAAAGACGTTCGGTGGCGACTTCATTGATGTTTCATTACACCAGATGACGGTTCCGCCAGGTCGTTTCAATGTCTATATGATGCCAAGAAACCTGTCAAAAATAGCCCAAAAGCTACACTCCAAAAACCTGCAATGTTGCTACACTTCTTTACCAAAATAGTCGAGCATTCTTTACATCAATAAAGTGGAAATTAGAACAAATACAAAACAAAAATTCTCCTTTTCAAATTCTTCCTCACATATTCCACAATTCCCCCCCTCAACTTTGATCGTTCTTCTATATAAATAGAGACTTAACTCAAAGGAGGGAGGGAGGAGATTCAAAATTCCACAGAAAAATCTCAAAGGGAGAGAAACCTCAGAAAATCTCACAAAAAAATTAGAGAGGAAATAAAACAGAGAAAACCACAAATATTAACAACATTTCTTCATTCCACCATCATAAAAACACCAACAAGATCTAAGGCCTAAAACAGAGGCGATTGACACCAATAACCACCAACTTCTGCTAACCACCATACACCCCGACCACTACCAGGTTCAAATACCGACAATATCATCCAAGGGGACAATAATGATTTTGCATCGGCAAGAATCATTCAAAAAAGAGAAGAAGGGGTTGAAACATACCAGAGGTTTTGACTTCGCCGAAATTGCTCTGGCTACGTAAGTGAAATCAATCCTTCTTGTTTTTCTTTATCTCATCGTCTTAACCTTGCCACTGTAGTTTGTAGAATCGATGTTTTCTTAAGTATTGTTTTTCATGCTTGTTTGTTGTTATCGTTGAACTGTTGAGAATATGATGAGAACCTATTTAATATACGTTATTGTTTAATCGTGAGAGGGGATAGACCATTATTGTTGTTCCGTTCCATGAGAGAGTTTAACTAAAACCGAGAGAAACTGAGTCGTTGTTGATTGACTATGAGAGGATCATAATCGTGAGAGGGTGGAAGTTTTAGTTGTTTATTAGCTTATCACGAGGGGGAATCGAGTTGAAGGCATGAAGTTGAGACAAAAAAAATAGAAAAATGAATAGCAGAAGCATGTTTGGTGAGAAGAAGAAGAGATAGTTATTGATGTTGTTTATCAAAAACAGAGAGAGAGGCTAAGAGAATAGAAAACGAGTTTGAGAAACAGAGATATGGAGGAAGAAGGAAAGCCAAAGAAATAAGTGTAAGATTAGTGAGAGAGAGTTGTGTTTTTCCTTTAATTTTTCCTTTAAATTAGCACTTACTGTTTGTAACACGGTGGGAGAACTTACTTGGGTGTTTTGCGTTTGATCGAAATTGTTGCGGATAGCAAGAGTCGCCACCGACTTTTCTTTTATCCAAAAGGAAAGGTTGAAAAGAACAGGAAATACCTTTTGAGATATTTTCTTGAGTTCGGGGGGTAGGTTATGAAAAGGGAAGGTGTTAGCACCATTTTTATCCGTAGTTATTTACGGGCTCTTAGTGGCTTGCTAGATCACTTGCTTTTTGTTTGAAAGTGTGTTTGTGATGTGGGTTTTAAAAGTATTTTGAAAAGGGATGTCTTTGTAATGGTTCTCGTCTCTATAAGAACGCGTACAAAGTGTTTTATCTTTTGAAAAATGTTTCAAAGTGAAAGTGTGGGTGTATAAAATGTTTTTGTTTATGAGCAAGCGAACAACTAGGAGAAATCTACCTACTCAAAAGGTCTTAAATGTTCTTTTCCTCCTCCTTTAGATTTTGTTATCTCACTATTGTTTTGGTAAGAAACCCCATCGTTGGATGTGAAGGGACGGGCGCGGGACGCTTTATATAGTCATAGAAGGCAACTTATGGGACGTTTTAGCAATGTCGTTTAGGGACTAGATCGTTTACCGAAGGCAACATTGAGGGTCATCGAGGGACCATGATATTTTATCAATGGTCTTTTCTAAAACGCCCATATTCGAGGGACATGACTATTTTTCAAAAGGCAACAAAGCGGGATTACCCCAAGGGTGCTAGTGTGCAAGTGTGTTTGATTTACATGTATTTAGTCTTGATTAGGGTTATCTATTTGTTGATTTTATGTCTTGCCATACAAACCCTAATTACTAGCATTTATATTTGAAAGCAATAAATTGGGGAAATGTAAAGTACTACACTATTACATCATTTAGGGATGGGGGTACAAATTTACAAATGAGGGGTTGTAAGAATTTTAAATCCTAATTATCTATTACAACCATATTGAATTGTACAATGCAAGAAAAGGAAAGGATTTGTTTTGAAAATGATTTTTTGTCTTAATAAATTAAAAGGAAAATAATTATTTAATAAAAGAAAATATTTTGGATGTCTTTTTATGTTAATAAAAATAGTACTAATGCTAAAAATAATAAAAATAAGAGAGAAAAAGGAAAAATAATGAGAAATAGGATCAACATGTTGCTGAAAGCAAAATAAAGAGGACCAGAAGTTCTGATGCCAGGTGCACTGTGGTTCAGAAAGATACGTCAGAGGAAATCAGAAGTTCTGGGTTGATACACGCTGAAGTCCTGAAAGAAACGTTAGAGGGAAAAAACAAAAGTTTTGGGTTGCTATGCGCTGAAGTTCTGAGTATTAAAACAGTGAGAAAATCCTAGAAGTTCTGTGTGTGTTAAAAGCAGTAAGGAGCCTAGAAGTTCTGTGCGTGTTAAAACAGTGAGAAAAATCAGAAGTTCTGATACTGTGCCATAACAGTGTAAAAACCTGAGGATTCTGGTGTGTTAAAACAGTGATGAGATTTCAGAAGTTCTGTGTTGTGCTAAGACAGTGGGAAAGAAAAACCCAGAAGTTCTGTGTTACACTTCACCTCCTTCCTTACATTCAGAACATCTGCAACTTATTCAGTTATTAGTAACAGCAAATCAAAAAGATAAAAGCACAACAGTTTATAGAAGTTCTAATCCTAATTCTGAACCTAGCTTTGTTCAAGAAGTTCTGATCCACAATTTTTTCTACTTATGCCATGATATGGACCGCATCAACAATATGACATTTACATATTTAATGATGTTCTAAATGAAAATAAATTCAAAGTCAAAAATACTTACCTTGAATCTAAAGTGTGTGTTTGAGACTTGAACTGTTGCCTTCAGATTTTCTAGGGCTAACAAGGAACATAACAAAATGTTATGTTCTTTGACTAAAAGGGAAGAACAAAGGTTTGGTTTTGTTTGGGAATTATGGGTTTCACGAATGTTTGACTGTTTTCTTTTCTCTATTTTTGCATTTGATAATTCTCTCTTTTCAAAAGCCATCCCCTTGAACGTGTAATGGAACAAATTATTTATAGATTGGTTTGTTATGGTTTTGGGGTGAAAAACAAATGGGATTTTAAACCTTTTTGGCATATTTTTCCATTGCTTTTTAAACACAACTTTTGTATACTAATTTGGTGCAATTATGGGGTTTGAGAAAGTGCAGGCATGGACTTGATCATCAGCACTTTGGAGTGTTGTGGCAGCTGGATGCAGGACTGTGCTATAGCAGTGCAGCAGGCTACTCAAACGAGGTTTTAGGATTTGGTGATGTTTTGATCGCAGAAGACCATAGTGAGATTCTAAGGGTGAGGCTCTGATGGAAGCGTAGAACGTAGTCTCCATATGCTGAAGAGTCATGTTCTGATTGAAGAATCATGTTCTGAACCATGCTTGCAAATTCTGACTGTACTCGCGTGGAGGCTGGCCCAGAAGTTCTGAAGTATCATATTCTCTTAACACTTAGAAAATTTTCTAAATGTTTAGAAATTTGATTTTTCAAAGCAATTTCTGACTTCTGATTTTTGATGAACCAATTTCATGTCCTGATGAAATATGATTGCTGAAACTTGATTTTGCTCAAAAAGTCAAAGTTTTGACTTTTCAGTGTGCTTTTGACAATTTTTCCCTTGTGAATGACTTTCTTAGAAAATTGTAATATGAGACTTGAAACTTGACATAAATAAACCTGAGGCTCCAGGATGATCCTTTGAGAAATGAGAGGGCAAATTTTGGGGTACAACAACTGCCCCTGTTCAATCTTCTTAAACCTGGAGAGTTAGATTGGCGAATCTGCCATTTATGACTTGAAGGTGGAAGATGATTGAACACTAGAGTGCCCAGAAATTTGCACTCTAAGGATTTGGAGGTTGAGGTGTAAGGAATGGGCTTAAAGATGCGATTTGGAGAAATGTTGAAGAGTTGGCAGAGATGGGCTTATAGATGCCATCCAAAGGTGATTGTTGACAAAAATTAAACTGAGTCTAAATTTAACTTCAACTGGGACAAGAATCAGAGTAAACCTTTAGAGTGATTTATCTGAACCAAAGGAGATGTCTACTGGGGAAAGAATCAGGATAAACCGTTGAGAGATTTAAACCGAACCAGCAGGGGTCTGGAAAAGAATCAGAATAAATCTTGGAGCTACTTATCTGAACCAGAGAAAATGTTTACTAGGGAAAGAATCAGAATAAACTGTTGAGAGATTTAAATTGAACCAGCAGGGGTCTGGAGAAGAATCAGAACTAGTCTTGGAGCGACTTATCTTAACCATAGAAAGTGTCTAACTGGGGAAAGAATCAGGATAAACCATTGAGAGATTTAAATTCAACCAGCAAAGGTCTGGAAAAGAATTAGAATAAATCTTGATTGCTCAAATCAAAACTCTTCACACTTACACTTTTCAAACAAATTTTCAAAACAACTCCGTCACACCCTTGAGGACTGATACAAGGGTTATCACGAAGTAAAACATTTTCGAAAACAAGCACACAAACACAAGCAATTTTAAAAAATGAGAAAGTACCTAAGAGCCCATGGTAAACCATGGATAGAAAGGGTGCTAACACCTTCCCTTTCTATAATCTACCCCCCGTACTCAAAATCTCGAAAAAGGATTTTTTATGTACTTTTTTCCTTTCCAGTTGGATGAAATAAATGTCGGTGGCGACTCTTGATTACCGCGACATTTTGCAAACAAAAAAAAGCAAACCAGTATTAAACAGTCGGTTCTACCACCGTATCAAAAAATGTTAGAGGGAAAAACAGAAGTTCTGGGTTGCTACGCGCTGAAGTTCTGAGTGTTAAAACAGTGAGAAAATCCTAGAAGTTCAGTGTGTGTTAAAACAGTGAGAAAATCCTAAAAGTTCTGTGTGTGTTAAAAGCGGTAAGGAGCCTAGAAGTTTTGTGCGTGTTAAAACAGTAAGAAAAATCAGAAGTTCTGATACTGTGCCATAACAGTGTAAAAACCTGAGCATTCTGGTGTGTTAAAATAGTGAGGAGAACTCAGAAGTTCTGTGTTATGCTAAGACAATGGGAAAGAAAACCCATAAGTTCTGTGTTACACTTCACCTCATTCCTTACATTAGTCAGAACATCTGCAACTTATTCAGTTCTTAATAACACCAAATCAGAAAGATAAAAGCACAACAATTTATAGAAGTTCTAATCCTAATTCTGAGCCTAGCTTTGTTCAAGAAATTCTGATCCACAATTTTTTCTACTTATGCCATGATATGGACAACATCAACACTATGATATTTACATATTTAATGATGTTTTGAATGAAAATAAATTCAAAGTCAGAAAGACTTACTTTGAATCTGAAGCGTGTGTTTGAGACTTGAACTGCTGCCTTCAGATGTTGTGGGGCTAGCAAGGAATGGAACAAAATGTTATGTTCTTTGACTCAAAGGGAAGAACAAAGGTTTGGTTTTGTTTGAGAGTTCTGGGTTTCACGAATGTTTGACTGTTTTCTTTTCTCTCTTTTTGTATTTGATAATTCTCTCTTTTCAAAAGCCAGCCCCTTGAACGTGTGATGGAGTAACTTATTTATAGATGGGTGTTGTACCCCAAAATTTTCCCTCTCACTTATCAAGAATTTTGCTTACAAGATCTCATTGGGCTCAAGACCACACTAGGGTTGATCAACTCAAGACACCTCCTTAAGCATTGATGACCAAAATTAGGGTTTGAGTTTGCACATGGATTTTTGAACTTTCTATTCCCCATATGGTTTTCATGGATCATTATGGACCCCCAAGATTACTCATGTCAAGTTTCAAGCCTTGAATTACATTTTTGATCAGTCAATTGAGCAGTTGACCTAAAAATCAACTCTATTGGCGAAAAAGTCAACTATGGCTAATTTACAGTCAAAATTCATAATTTTTTACCCACATCAACATTTTAAAATCATGTGTATCATTTGATCATGTTTGGACCACAACTCCTCAAGAAATTTGATCAAATCTCCAAACGGGCAAAATGGTCAAAATCAGGGTTTTGACTTGGAAATGGCAATTTCTGATTTTTGACCTAGAAAATGGTCAATTGGTTTAAGACATGATCTCAATAGTCCAATTGCATCATTTTGACCTAATGACATGGTTCAAAACATTGGAAGTCGATTAGATTGATAGATGAATTTTTCAGTCAACTGATTAAAAGTCAACTGTATACTGAAAAGTCAAACTTTGACTTTTTGGTCAAATTCAAGTTCCATAGATCACAATTCATCAAAACATGTCAAAATATGAAACTTATTCATCAAGAAATCAAAAAGTCAAGATTTCATTTTGAAAAGTCAAAATTTCTAAACATAGAAATTTTTCTAAGTGTTGGAAATTTCTTATTTTTTCATAACTTTGAGAAAAATTTTCACCATTATGTAAGATGATTCAAGAGAAACTTCCAACATAAAAGTTGTATATCTCCATGAAATATACAACTTTGCTTCACACAACTTCTTCCAAAAGTTCTTGGATCTCAACAGGTCTTATAACTCATGAGAAATGTTTCAAACACTTACAATCACCCATCCCATGCTTGTACCTCTCCTTGAAACTTGTTTCCCTCTTTTCTTCAAAATCAAGTAACCTAGACAAAAGCTAGAAACTTGTACTTCCGAGTATCTAAAGCTCTCAAACACTTTTGTTTATACATACACAAACCATTTAACACAAACACACGAATGATCAAGCCTTGAAAGAACCTAGAACTCAGAATCACACTTCACACTTCCATTTTCACACAAACTGACCAAAAACTTGAAACTCATAATTTACTCGTGTGTTTCTTGGCCTTTTGGTTTCTAAAGTTTCTAAAAATCATATAGAGTTGATCCTACACCCTGTTATATAACTTAACACCATTAACACCATCCTCCATTTCCAAAAACAGAGCTCTGCACATTGACTTCTCCAAACCATTTCAGCCATCCATTGCTCAAGCTAATCATTGCATTAACTTCCTGGGACCTCAAGGAATCTAACCTGATCATCACCATCACTTGAAACAAGCTCAAACTCAAAAAACAATTTCCAGTTTTGAGGTAAGTTTTCTAACTTTGGAACTCTTCATACAGGCATCATCAATGATTTATTTGTAAACAAAACATGTAGATATCATTGCCCTAAAGCTAACCTTGTCCATAGTTTCCATTAATTTTTCTTGAGCTTAGAGAATTTTGAAACTGAAACTTCTGAGATTTTTAGGGTTCAGATTGGGGCCATTAAAATTCATGCTTATCTTTGATCTATAGTTTTAATGCTTTGCATTTCTGAAACCGTGAGAAAATTCGCTACAAGTTTCATGTTTACAGTTTTCATTTTTGATAAGAAATAAGCAAGTTACAGTTGGTCTGGTTGGAGGTTGAAGATGAAATCATCAGGGCACGTTTTGCCTTGTATATTTATTATTTTGCTTATGTTAACGGATGTATAGTCACTCCAGTGGTAGAAGCGCACGCCTGTAACCTATGTGACATGGGTTCGAGCCCCAGTGGTACCCTTTTGTATTTTTTTCTTTTTTTGACTTTTTTTTGCAGGCGCTGGGCTCCAGCTTTGGGCCTATGTTTTTTTTTCCTATTCCTCACCCCCTGCAGGCTATTTGCCCCTTGGCCCAATTTTATTTTATTTCTTTATTTTCATTTTATTTATTTTCTTAAAATATTTTCCTAATACTAAAAAATCATAAAAAATACAAAAAATATTAGATTTTCATTTTAACTTAGTTTATTTATTTTTCTCACACAAAAATTATTTTATTAATCATACCTTATTTATTTTTACTTATTATCTTGTAAATTTAATTAAAACTAGGTTATTTACTTATTTTCTTTTACATCAATTAAAATATATTATTTTAATATAAAAAGGCCAAAAATATTTTATAATGCTATAAATATT
This sequence comes from Vicia faba, assembly GCA_948472305.1. Lineage (NCBI taxonomy): Eukaryota > Viridiplantae > Streptophyta > Magnoliopsida > Fabales > Fabaceae > Vicia > Vicia faba. Next base: position 1,428,458,356 of record OX451736.1, on the reverse strand, counting down.
TTCAAGACAAAAATACCAAAATACTTTTCTGATAAACTTAATTTCTTTTATTTTAATTAATAGATTTAGGGTTTTGTTTAAAAATCTTTTCTTAACAAATCTAGGGTTTACTTTTAATTAATTATTTTCTTTAATTAATTAGGTTAAGACAAATTCCCTTTTCTCATGAAAACCAAACAAATATCCATTTACTTCACATTTTGCATTTTTGTACATTTATTCATTTTATACTTTGTACTTATTTATTTCCTTGTATATTGATGCCAATTCAATACGGTTGTAATAGACTAATTATGTTTACATTCTTGCAATTCCCATTAAATTTATCGCTTTTATATATAACATGCTAGTAACTTTAAATTCCGCAATTTATCACTTTTATATATAACATGCTAGTAATTAGGATTTGTATGGAAAGACTAAAACCAATACTTAGAAAACCCTAATTTCAAGACAAAATCAAGCATGAAAAAAATACACTTGCACACAAGCACCCCTAGGGTTATTCCACTTGGTTGCCTTATACAAAATGGCCATATTATGCATGTAAGGTATCTTAGCAAAAACAAAGCAAATACAAGATCATAGGCCCTCGATGACACTATCTAAGTTGCCTTTCAAATGATCTTAGTCCATAAAATGAATGCTAAGATACCTTGCAACATTGTTAATCATGGTTATACGATGACCCACGCCTGCCCCGTTTACATCCAAAGATAGGGTTACTTACCAAATCAATGGTAAGATAACAATGTCAAAGGAAAAGGAAAATGAACAAGAAAGACTTTTGAGTAGGTAAAATGCTCCTAATTACTTGCTCAATTTCAAACAAACATCCTTGCTATTTTCAAAACAAACACCTACACTTTCAAAACATTTTACAAAACTTGAAAACATTTTCAAAAGATCAACATCTTTGTATACATTCTTACGAACGAGAATCATTACAAAGATTTCCTAAACAATGGCCTCTTTACAAAATACTTTCAAAAACCATACAAAGCACAATTTCAAATAAAAGCAAGTGATCTAGCAAGTAACTAAGAGCCCATGGAAAACCATGGATAAAAAGGGTGCTAATACCTTCCCTTTTCATAATCTACCCCCCGAACTCAAGAAATAATCTCAAAGGTCTTTCCTGTGCTTTTTCACCTTTCGTTTTGGATAAAAGAAAAGCCGGTGGCGACTCTGTCTAACCGCGACATTTGCGATCAAACGCAAAACCTTCAAGTCAGTTCTCCCACCGTATCACAGAACTGGCGACTCTGCTGGGGAAAATTCTAAAAGTGGGGTTACCTTAGGGTTAGATCACATTTACTTGCTTTCATTATTTGACTTGTATGCTTTCCATTATGGTTCTTTGTTTGGGTTTGAATCCTCTACTCGGATTTGGGATACATTATAGGTATGTTGCAATACATTGTGGAAACTGTGCGGGGTATACCGACATGGTTTAAGCAATAGCTACGTTAGTGCGACATATTTGTGGGTACCGGTAGCCTTTGAGTTAATCAAAGAGAATACGGGCCCACTGAGTGATGTCATGAAGCACTAATGAACTTTTAGAACCTTTACTTGACCAACTTGGCCTTTAGGATGTAGTGAGATGATCGACTTTGGTGCAGTTCGAAGTTGGTAGATACTCGATACTACACTCTTTGAAGTTTGGTTTCTTGGGATATTTCGGTCGCTATTAAAGAGGTTTGTGCTGAAACAATGACCAAGGAAACAAACCGGTGATATTGAGCTCCTTAGAACCCAATACTATTACAAGGACAGGTTGAGCCAACTAAACTTCAAGAGGGTACTTACCTATGAAACTCTATGCAAGCCTAAACCTAAGGACTTGTTTAATTTTTTTGTATATACATACTTGTACATAACATCATGAACATCATAACATCATGAACATTCACTAACCATTTCAAGGATTTTGGGATTCATCTTTGTTCTTGTTTTGTAGGACATGGATTCTATTCGCAGGAAAACTATTCAAGTCAACCTTGTAAGGATCCCTCCACAACTTAAGGAACTAGCTTTAAGGATTCCTGAAAACTCTCCATTCATCGAGAGACATAGTCGCCTACTCAAATTGGTCACCTCTAACACAGATGAAGACCTGATGAAGGTGCTCTTTCAGTTCTTTGATCCTTTACACCATTGCTTCACATTTCCCGACTATCAACTTATGCCTACTTTGGAAGAATTATCCCGACTCTTAAGGATTCCCATTCTCAATCAACTACCTTTCAACGGTACGGAAAGATACCCAAAGCCAGAAGAGATTGCTCAAGCTCTACACTTGCACTCATCTGATGTCATAACTCATTGGGAAACAAGGAGTGGTGTTAAAGGTTTCCTAGCAAAGTTCTTCTCCGAGAAAGCCCAAAACTGTTGGAACTCCTTGGATTTACAAGTCTTTGAGGAAATTATGGATCTCCTCATCTATGGGATGGTTTTGTTTCCAAATCCTGACCAACTCATAGATGTGAACACTGTCAAAATCTTCATGTCCCGCAACCCGGTGCCTACATTGCTAAGGGACATCCTACATTCTTTTCACACTCGCACTATGAGGAAAAGAGGTGTCCTTATGTGTTGCAATCCTCTCTTGGAAAGATGGTTTATTTCACATCTTCCCCAATCTGTATTAAGGAACGAGCAAGGTTCAAGGTGGTCACAAAGGTTGATGACGCTCAAACATTCAGACATTCGTTGGCGCTCCCGATCCATAGAGAATGTTACTATTGTTGACCATTGTGGAGGGTTACCTAATGTCCACTTACTTGGCATTAGGGGAGGTATCACCTACAACCCCTGTTTAGCTTTAAGACAGTTTGGATATGCCCGAAGGGATGGCCCGCATGAGATGCCGATTCAAGGTTTGGTATTTTAGTACGACAACGACGATCAAGGACTTCGCCAGAGATTTATCCGAGATTGGAGGATGTTGAACAAGGTAGATAACAATACTTTGGGGCATAAAAATTCAATCCCTCTTGAGCCTTACCTCAAATGGGTATGAACTCGTGCTCAGAGTCTTATGATGCCTTATCCCTCCATTCTCCCGATAATCATTGAGCCTGTCATGGAAGGAGATGTTCCATATACTATCCTACATCCTGACATTCCCACCTCTCTTGAAAACCTACAAAGATATTGGATACAACTCAAGGGGGAGCGAGATACTTTCGAAGCCCAATTCTACGCAAGCGAAAAGAAGGTTTTGGAACTCACTAAGAAACTTCATGAGGAGCAGAATCTGAATTCCTACATCGCACCAAAGAGGATGCATACTACCTTTCTATCTTAGAGTTTTTGTATTTGTTTTTCCCAAGAATGCATTGATGTACTAAAAGCTTTAATTTATTAATATAACGTGTGTTTCCTTTTTGTCTAAAACAAATTTGAATCTTAAGATCCTTGAAATCATTGCATATGCATTCATCATTCATCATAACATAAGTAGATTTCTTGCAACAAGTCTCCTCATCTCTCTATTGTTTATTTCAGTAAGATGGATCTCGAGCAAACGGTGAAGGACCTCCAAGCTCAGAATGCACAGTTTCAACATTTGTTCTTAACTTTGGCCAAAGGACAAGAAGAGTTGAAGACCTTGTGGGTTGAGGAGAAGAAAAAGAAGACGAAGAAAATAACCAAAATTCTGAACATGGGAAGAAGATTCCAAGGGAAAACAAGAAAGGCCTTAGACTTTGCAACGACATCCAGTGAGAAAGACAATCAAGTTGGGAAGGGCAAGGAAATAGTTGTTCAGTCTGATTTAGAAGAGGGAGAGGAAGAAGAAGACTATTCTGAAGAACAATACCCTCCAGCCGACGACAAGTATAAGCATCTAGAAGAACATTTGAGTGAAATGGAAATCCAAAAGGTGCCTGGCTTGGACTTTGAGGAGTTGGGGTTAGTATACTATGGATTGTCATTCCTCCAAAATTTAAAGCACCTATGTTCGCTGTGATCGGTGGAAATAGAACTGACTGTTTTGGAATGCTGGTTCGCGAAATGTCACGGTAAGCAAGAGTCGCCACCGTCTTTTATTTTCTCCAACAAGGAAAGGACAAAAGCACAGCAAAATTCCTTTTCGAGATGTTTCTCGGTTCGGAAGATAGATTATAGAAAGGGAAGGTGTTAGCACCCTTTCTATCCGTGGTTATCCACGGGCTCTTAGGTACTTGCTCACTATGTTTTCAAAAAATGTTTGCTTTTCTTGTGTTCGTGGGTTTCAAAAAGTTTCGTTTTTGAAAACTTCTAGGTAACTCTTGTATCAGTCCTCAAGAGTGTATGAAGTGTTTGTTTGAAAACTTTTTGAAAGTGTAGGTGCGAAAAGTTGTTTTTGTTTTTTGAAAGAGCAAGTACCCAGGAGAAATCTGCCTACTCTAAGGAATTAAGCTGTGTAAATGTCCTTTAGACAGTACTATCCCACTATTGAGAAGTAGGTAGCACCGTCGTTGGAGTTATTCGGGTCAATTCGATTATAGGGACATGTGTGGTCACCAAAGCAATAGTAGGACGCCTTAGCGGTAACCCTAATGTCCTAGATCCTTTTTTATCCGAGGCAACCGTTTCGAGGCAACTGGATCTTTAGACAGGAGGGCGACCTCTAAAACACCCTATACTCAATGACCACGTCGAGGCAACCAAGTGAGGCGTACCTAGGAGTGGCATGTGCGAGTGTGTCAGGATTCATTTATATTATCTTTGCACATTTCATAGTGAGCTACGTTTTAATTTTAATTTCATACAAGTCTCGTCATGCATAACAGTTAATAATTGTGTGGAAAGTAAATTGCGGAAAGTAAATCTACGCTATTACAAGGCGTCGGGTATTTACATCGCCAAAAACATAACCCTTGAAAAGTAAATTGCGAGAAAATAAAGAAAGCGATAAAAATATCCTAATTACGCTATTACATTCTCGGAGCAGTTACATAAATATAATCAAAAATAAATATGCGCGAAAAGAAATTGAATCGGGAAAAGTCTTTAGGGTTTTGACCCTTTTTTGAGAAAGAATGAGATTTAGTCCTTTGCATTTAATTAAATATTAAACCTAAAACTAATTAATTAATTAATTAAAAGAAAAAGTATTTTTTATGTTTTTTATGTTTTAATGAAAATAAAATAAAAGAAATTAAGTCAAAAGTTAGTAAAAACCCTAATTCTAACTTATTTTATTTATTGTGAAAAAAAGTCAAAGTTAACCTAATTAACTAAATTAATTTGTGTTAGTATTTATTTACAAAAATAATTAAATTAAGGTGAAATTAATAATAATAATAATAATTATATTTCTGATTTTATTATGAAAATAATAATTTGTGAGTTAATTAAATAATAATAATAATAGTTATAACTAATAAAATAATTGAATAGAAATTAAAATAGAAAAGAAAAAGAATAAAGAAACCAGGGGGGTGTGTAGACCCATTAGGAGGTGAGTTCTAGAATTTCTGGCCCATTAAGCTCAAGCCCTTTTGACTTTCCCTGATTGTCCATGATACGCCTTGACTTGGAGTATGGTGGTCATCCACTTATGATCTTCTGATTTGTGCATGTGGCCACTTGGCGCTTGGATGTGAGAGGTGCATGATAGAACACCTTTGAAAGCCTGCATGGGATTACATAAGGAAAAAATAGAAACAATTATTTGGGGGACCTGGGAATCAAACTTAGGTCCCAAAGATTCCATGCCAGCACGTCCTCCACTACACCAATTTGCACGCTTTGTTAATATAATAAGAAGCAAACAATATATTAATAATCCAAACAATATGCTGTAAAAAGAAAAAACGCGCGTTTCTTTTTGAATGGACCAACCACATATCACCACCTCATCATCGTCTTCGCTGAAACTGTAAAAAACAAGGTTAGATATCGGGGGTTTTTAACCCCCACAAAACATGATGAGGAATAATAGCGATTAGCCCTACAGGCCACAAAAATATTTCGCGATGGTGGCTTTTGATTCGTCTTGTCTCAACGATTTCAACCATAGGCATTAGAGGTGCTAATTTTTCCTGAATAGCAAAGCCTCAAATTCAAAGCTTGGAAACCCTAGAAAACGTTCATGGTATCTTTGGATTCTGGGTGTTTTAATCCAATTAACCTATGCCAAAAGCTTCGTACAGTCCCTAGCAACACAAAGCGATCACAAAAAGATGTTAAATATGCATGAATCAATGATTACAATTTTGGAAAAATGCTTCAAACCGTGGGTCTGTTCTGGACGATTTCTTGAGCTTTAGCGTGTGGTTTTGATTGCAAAACTTCCCTGAGAGTTCCTGCAAGGTGTTAGAAACCACAAAATGCTTTGAATCGTGCTAAACTATAGAAAACAGTTTTCACTTTTCTTTGATTTTTTTTGAATGGGGTTATGGCTTTCTTGCAGAAAATTCACGTCTGCATGAGTAGGATTAGCTTGTGTACTTATAGGAGAATGAAACTAGGTTAAATCTTTGCCAAGAAATCCATGGAATTGATGTTTGTATATTTGATTTGAAATCATATATTTTTGAATCTTTTTGATTGGAAAAACTTGCTAAATTTGGAGATTCTTGTCCCTTTGATTTGCACACGAATTGCCAGCATATCTTGAGCTTGTTTGCTTCACAAAAAGATTGAAAAAATCAAATCTTTGTATTTCCTACATTTTAAATTAATTAAATGAATTAAAATCAATTAAGAATCCAATTAATTAATAAAAAATAAGAAAATAAATTCAAATAATCTCAATGGGTCGTGCATAAGCTTTGAATAAAATTTCAAGAAGGAATTTGAGGCCCATTAGCAAAAACAAAGTGTTTTGAGCAAAGTTGACTTTTGCAAATTCACAAAAATTTCCCAACTTCTCCAATGAATATCTTGCTCAATTTTGATCATATGAACATGTTCTTGGAGATTTTGGAAAGGTCTTGAAGTCCTCTAACCAATGCCTTTAGTCCCATGTCATTTGGATTTACCAATCTCAAGTTATGGTCTTTGACTTAAAATGCATTTTTGTTGACTTTTGAAATTGACCTATAATGTAGAAATTGATAACTTTTTATGAGAGCATTTCTTGGACTTGGAATGTGAAGATGAGTTGTAGGAAATGTCATCCCCTTCAAAATGAGCATTGGATTGGATTTTTCTGATGAACCATGAAAAAGTTATGCCCTGGTCAAGATACAGTTGACTTTTCTATTGTCCAAAAATAATAACTTTTTGCATCTTGATGATTTTTGAGCCATGCTTGTGGAATCATGATCAAGACTTGATCAAATGATGATTGTGGGCTCAAAATAAGATGTTGACAAAAAATTTGGACTTTTGACTGCAAAATGACCATTTCACCCCTGTAGTTGATTGTGAAGCAAATGGAGCTTTTGACTGTGCAATTTTGACATTGTGAGTCTTGAGACTTGGCATGTAGATGCTTGAGGATGTTTATAGGCCTATGGGACTTGATTGAACCATTGAAAACCTCAAATTCCTTGAAAGAACCAAAACCCTAATTTCAGCTGGCTTAGGAGGTGGTTTGACTGTACAATCCCTTGAGCAACCTTGAACCATTTGAAGATGATTCTTGACAAACTTTGAAGAATATGGGAGAGAAAATTTTGGGGTACAACAGTTGCCCCTGTTCAATCTTCTTAAACTTGAGGATGTAGATTGGCTTGCGTGCCTTTCGTGATCCGAAGGTGGAAGATGATTGAACACTCGAGTGCCCAGAAATTTGCACTCGCATAGCGTAGTATCAGCAATGTGATGTCGGGAATGGGCTTACAAATGCCATTTGGAAAGATGATGGATATAAGGATGGGCTTATAGATGCCATCTGGAGATGTGACAGAATCTTGTCGGGAATGGGCTTATAGATGCCATCTGGAGATTATTCGTTGAATTGTAACTTGGTAGGTTGAAAGAAGGGAACCTGTGTAGGGTTGCCTGATGATGAGTCCGTGTGAAACTGCACCTTGGAAGGAAGGAAACCTGTGTAGGGTTGCCTGATGACGAGTCCGTGTGAAACTGCATCTTGGAAGGAAGGAAACCTGTGTAGGGTTGACTGATGATGAGTCAGTGTGAAACTGCATCTGGAATTGAGAAGGAAACCTGTGTAGGGTTTCTTGATGACGAGTCCGTGTAAAACTGCATCCTTGGAAAGAGAGAACCTGTGTAGGGTTTCTTGGTGACGATTCCGTGTAAAACTTCATCTGGAGCTGAGAAGGAAACCTGTGTAGGGTTTCTTGATGACGAGTCCGTGTAAAACTGCGTCTGGAGTTGAGAAGGAATCGGTGTAAGGTTACTTCGGGATAAGTTCGTGTAAAACTTCTGGGTGAATCGGGGTAAGGTTATTTTGAGATAAGTTCGTGTGAAACTTCAGGAGGAACCGGGGTAAGGTTACTGTGAGATAAGTTTGTGTAAAACTTCTGGATGAACTGGGGTAAGGTTATTTTGAGATAAGTTCATGTAAAACTTCAGGATGAACCGGGGTAAGGTTATCTTGAGATAAGTTCGTGTAAAACTTCAGGATGAATCGGGGTAAGGTTATCTTGAGATAAGTTCGTGTAAAACTTCAGGATGAACCAGGGTAAGGTTATCTTGACGATGAGTTTGTGTAAAACTTCGTCTTGGAACTGAGGAGGAACCGGTGTAGGGTTACTTTGATGATGAGTCCGTGTAAAACTTCATCTTGGAAATGAGAAGGAACCGGTGTAGGGTTGCTTTATGATGAGTCTGTGTAAAACTTTATCTTGGAAATGAGAAGGAACCAGTGTAGGGTTGCTTTATGATGAGTCCGTGTAAAACTTCATCTGAAATTGAGACGGAACCGGTGTAGGGTTTCCTGATGATGAGCCCGTGTAAAACTACATCTGAAATTGAGAAGGAACCGGTGTAGGGTTTCCTGATGATGAGTCCGTGTAAAACTACATCTGAAATTGAGAAGGAACTGGTGTAGGGTTTCCTGATGATGAGTCCGTGTAAAACTACATCTGAAATTGAGAAGGAACCAGTGTAGGGTTTCCTGATGATGATCAAGTAGATAATTGTCCTATCTGGTTTCAGGTATTAACCCACGATCATTCGTCCACAAAATTTTCCTAGCTTGTTACAGGTGTTGATCTGGAACTGCAAAGGTAGATGGTAATCATCTTTTGATTGACCTTTTCCTGAAAAGGCAAAACATTAGTTGTATGAAATGTCATGATGCATGAACTGTATGATGTCAAGATGTTCTCAAGAATAAATGAGATTTGTGTTGTATGATGCGTATGCATGTCATGATGTATGAAGATGTGATATTTTTAGCTGGGGAAAATAAATCCCATATAGCTGCTGGAGAATAGAGTTGAGTTCTTCGTTTCTGCTGGGGATGATGAACGAAGATGATTCTGAGAATAAACCGGTAGGAGAAGATAACTCCGTTGGGGAATAAACTTGATGAAGAGATTACTCTGCGGGAAATTACTCTTTGGGAAAGAGATACTTCGCTGAGATTTTAACGATAGTTCCGCTGGGGACTCCGTTGATAAGTTTTGTTGGGGATTTCGATGATGAACTCCGCTGGAGGATAGAAGGAACTTCGCTGAGGATGTATTTTCTTTGCAATTTGCTGAGGATAACCCAATTAGACTCTGCTGGGGGATAACCTCCTGAATATGGCTAGGGAGAGATATTTGTACTCTGCAGGGGACAAGCTTCCAGAATCTACTGGGGAGATGATTCAACTCTCCTAGGGAAACTTTTGGACTGTACTTGGGAAATGGCTCCACTGGGGGGTTCGTATTCCGCCGGGGAACAATCTTATATTAAGACTGCCGGGGATGCTTGCTGAGGAATATCTGCATACTCTGCTGGAGAATATTAAGATCTACTGGGGATACCCAAATTTTCAAGACTGATGGTAGACCAACTCTGCTTTGGGAGAGTGTTGTTGACTTGCTGGGGATACTGTGCCTTTTTAGGGCTGATGGGAGACCAACTCTGCTCGGGGAGAGTATTACTGAATCTTGCCTTACTCTGCGGGGAGTGAAGGTATCTTGGTCATACTCTTCAACTGAATCTACCTTGGTACCTTGGTGGACAGAGCAACTTATATAGTTCAGACAATTCTTATTGCCCCAGTTTTTATGGGAGAAGGTACCTGTGGAGGTCTTGATAACTGCGGATTTGACAAATCTTCTTCTGGTAGGCAAGTGAGATGTCGGGACATAGTCGTACACTGTGATCCCTAACTTTTGCCTGGACCGCCTTTTTGGGTTTTCAGTCCACCGGGATACCCATTTTTGCCCAAGCCGCCTTTTCAGGTTTTCGACTTGTCGGGTGTACAAATTTTTCATTTTCATCCCTTATTTTTGCCCGAACCCTTTTGGTTCGCCGGGAAGCCCTTATTTTTGCCTAGGCCAGTCGACCTAGAGGGTCTTTGATTATGCGTAGTATTTTTTCGACTATGTCCATGCTCTCAGAATGTAGGGAGTTGTCACTGTCAGTAGTGTTGTGTTGCCATACTACCAGAAGATCTGATTATGCAAGATTCGTTGCTGGAATTCATGTCCAATGCCCCAAGTGACTCAGGCGGAGATTTTCCCCTGGCTATTTGGCACTTTGAGAGATTCCTTGAATCTTGACTTGACTTCCCCAGATGATGAACAATGCTCATATCGTGCCCCTTGATTGGAAGTGTTTTTTGTTCATTAGATATTCTTCGTGCGGATTTCTCTGCTGTTCGAACAAATAGTCATATGAAAACAATGTTATTTTAAGAATGCAAAGCTTATGTTTGTCTTGAAGTTTTTTTGAAAATGCATTTTTCAATAAAACAAGTGAATTTTTGTAAAATGTGATGTCAACTCGGGACTTTACAGCAAGACCTATAGGAGTCAGGATACCTTTCGTAACAGTATGCTTTCGAACTAACCCATGCTTCAGCTAGGACTTTTAAGGGTTATAACGTGGCCTGGTTCACGGTTTAAGAAACAAAGTATAAAGGTTCAAAGTATATTTGTACCCACCGCTCTTCGTGATGTTCTTCAAACCTAAACCCAGCTAATCGGGCATTAGACCTTGTTTGAGTCTTTGCTCTGATATTCCGGTGATGGTTCGGATACTGATAATTTATTTTGAATAGGCAGTCATTTCTTTTTTTGTTGAGGGTTTGTAGGACCTCTTTCTTTTTGATTTCATCATCCCTGTTTTTTTTGCCTAAACTGTTTCTTTTTGTAATTACAGTCAGCGGGATGCCCCAGTTTTTGTAAGTCTCCTTCATAGGTTTTGACTTATTAGGCTTTTGTTTTTGAAAGACAATGACTTCCTGTCTTGACGATTATAGGGAACCATCACCATCTTTTGTTTTGGAAGGACTCCTTTGATGCCATTCATTGTAAACCTGGATCAACTGAGAATACTACCCTGCCCCAGGTTATGATTAAGGGTTTTAATTTTTTGAAAAGAAAAACTCCAACTTCTTTGGCTCAAAGGGGTTGACGAGGGATTATCTTCCTTATAAATCCACTGTTTAGGATTTGAAACAATGCCTGTACCTCATCAGCGGGGTCTGTTCAAAAGCATACTGTAAAGATCGTGGTATCGTTTTCGTCATCCTCCCTCGAAAGGCTTAGAATTTTTAATCAAGAGTTGAACATAAAAAAAAATGAAAGCAGTTTTAAGCATAGTGAACATAATTACTTCAAAACAGACACGTGTAATGCATTATAAAATAAGAGAGTTTGACATGATAATTGTTTGAATAAGCAAAGAAAAATACAATATCAGAATTCAAATGAACAAAAGTCTCTCAATCCTAGCCATGTTTTGGCAAGGGAGCAGTGATCACATTGAGAGTCTCAGAAGGCTCAAATTCGATCTCCTTAGCGTCAATCATATTCTGAATCTTGTATTTCAGCGCCCAACAATCGTCAGTATTGTGCCCCGGGCTACCGGAATGATAAGCACACCTTGCATCTGGGTTATAGTTAGGAGAAGAAGTCTTAGGGTTCGCAGGAGGGTTTGTCACCGCAATCAGGTTCATCTTCAACATGTGTTGCAGTGCTTGTGACAATGGCATGTTGATGTTGGTGAACTGTCTTTTAGGCTTGTCCGGCCTTCGTTGATTTCCCTTTTGTTGTTGTCGGTGTGATGCAGAACCAGAGATCAAGACTGCCCCTACATGTTGGTCACGACGACTCTTTTGACTGTACGCAACATTGGACTCTTTCTTCCCACTGTAAGGCTTTTTCTTCCCACTTTTGATTCCAGCTTCAATTCTCTCCCCAGTCAAGATAAGGTCTGTAAACCCGGCTGAAGAATTTCCAATCAAATGATTAAAGTACGGACCAGACAGGGTCCCCAGAAACATATCAACAAGTTCACGATCAGTTAGAGGTGGCTGCACCCTTCCGGCAAGGTCTCTCCACTTTTGAGCATATTCTTTAAATCCTTCACCCGTCCCTAGTGACATACCCTAGAGTTGGGTACGCGTAGGAGCGAGGTCGGAATTATACTGATACTGCTTATAGAACGCAATAGCCAAATCCTCCCAGTTACGAATACTGGCTCCATCCAGCTGATAGAACCACTCGAGTTGAGTCCTTGAAAGACTATCCTGGAATAAATGGATCCACAAATTCTTGTCAGCTGTATAAGGTTGGATCTTCCTTACATACGATCGGAGGTGCAGCTTTGGGCAGGAGGCTCCGTCATATTTGGCAAAGGCAGGTGCCTTGAATTTATGGGGAATCACCACCCCAGAGGATAAGCCTAGGTCTCCAAAGTCCAACCCGGGCACATTCTGAATCTCCATAGCACTTAAGCGGTCCTCCAGCTGTTTGTACCTGTCCTCAGCAGGAGGGTACTGTTCATCATTATAATCCGTCTCGTTGTCGGAGACCACAAGACCAGGAACCCTTCTCTCTTGTGGGTTGTCTTTGCCTACAAATGAGGTGGTCAGCTCAGCCTCATTCTGCAGTCCATTCCCAAATCTGCGTCTAGTGTTGAACAAGACGGCCCTCTTCTTATTCTTCTTTCTCTCCTTCAGAATCAGAGTCTTTAAATCCTGTTGACCCTGGGCTAGGCTCATAACCAACTCCTGGAACTGGGCATTCTGGGCCTGGAGGGCCTTGATAGCTTGTTTAGTGGAAGGTTCAGAAGACATGATGATTGCTGAAATAAACAGCGAAGAAGATAAGTGACCTGTAAAAGGGGTACCTGTAATGCAATGATATGTATGATATGCATGCAATGTTTTCAAGGATCTCGCGGGGTAACCAGAGAAACTTGTTAGAATTTGAATTTTGCAGCTTGATTGAAGGAACTTCATGTGGTTGAGAGTCCTTCTTCAAGAGTCAAAGCTCACCATATCGAGTGGGTCATAGCCCCTGACTCAAGTTATCATGTTTTGATCTCCAAACAACCTTGGCTAGAGGAAAATAAATCCCCTTTGCCCCTTGCTAGACAGTTGGTTCATCATGACCTGCATCACAAACCCTTGAGATCCTTGAAATGGGTTAGTCCTTATGCAGGATGCATGCAATGGTATGATGGTATGATGTTATGCTATGCGTTGAGTGATGTAAGTAAACCCTGTTATAAGCCCAGATTAAGGACTGTAAACAAAACCTGCAAGGAACTCATGTTGTCAGATAACAAGAATGTGCAAGTAGTTCAAGTCTGAAGGCACACAAGTCACACGAAAGAGCCCTTAGATTTCAGGCCGGCATGAAGTTTAGGTACTGCCCTCTTTCAGTTTCAGTTGGTTAAGACCTGTCCTAGAAAATAGTAACCGGGTTCTAGAGGATCTCAATATCCCTGACTACCCTCAATCGGTCATAACTCCAGCTTCACAATCTTTTCTTGCGGCCGAAACCATCGCGAGAGTTTAGCCTCAATGAGTGTAGCATACTACTACTGTTCTATGGCCAAGTTGGGTCAATTTAAGGTTCTAAGGTCGGTTGGTGCTTAATGACTCCTCAGAAGACCCATATTCTCCTCGTTCCAACACAAGGGATATCGGTACAGACCAAGGTGTCACACCAACGTAGCTATTGCTTCACCCGGGTCGGTCTACGCCGGACAGGTCCCTCACAGTTTAATGCTACCTAAAGGGTATTCCCCAGATCCGGGTTAGGATCTATGAAACTCCAATACAAGCCCACAAATATAAATCAAACAAAGCATGCAATTGAAAACATATAATGATCTAATCCTAAGGTACACCTCACTTTTAACAAATTCCCCAGCAGAGTCGCCAGTTCTGTGATCGGTGGAAATAGAACTGACTGTTTTGGAATGCTGGTTCGTGAAATGTCGCGGTAAGCAAGAGTCGCCACCGTCTTTTATTTTCTCCAACAAGGAAAGGACAAAAGCACAGCAAAATTCCTTTTCGAGATGTTTCTCGGTTCGGGAGGTAGATTATAGAAAGGGAAGGTGTTAGCACCCTTTCTATCAGTGGTTATCCACGGGCTCTTAGGTACTTGCTCACTATGTTTTCAAAAAATGTTTGCTTTTCTTGTGTTCGTGGGTTTGAAAAAGTTTCGTTTTTGAAAACTTCTAGGTAACTCTTGTATCAGTCCTCAAGAGTGTATGAAGTGTTTGTTTGAAAACTTTTTGAAAGTGTAGGTGCGAAAAGTTGTTTTTGTTTTTTGAAAGAGCAAGTACCCAGGAGAAATCTACCTACTCTAAGGAATTAAGCTATGTAAATGTCCTTTAGACAGTACTATCCCACTATTGAGAAGTAGGTAGCACCGTCGTTGGAGTTATTCAGGTCAATTCGATTATAGGGACATGTGTGGTCACCAAAGAAATAGTAGGACGCCTTAGCGGTAACCCTAATGTCCTAGATCCTTTTTTATTCGAGGCAACCGTTTCGAGGCAACTGGATCTTTAGACAGGAGGGCGACCTCTAAAACACCCTATACTCAATGACCACGTCGAGGCAACCAAGTGAAGCGTACCCTAGGAGTGGCATGTGCGAGTGTGTCAGGATTCATTTATATTATCTTTGCACATTTCATGGTGAGCTACGTTTTGATTTTAATTTCATACAAGTCTCGTCATGCATAACAGTTAATAATTGTGCGGAAAGTAAATTGCAAAAAGTAAATCTACGCTATTACAAGGCGTCGGGTATTTACATCGCCAAAAACATAACCCTTGAAAAGTAAATTGCGAGAAAATAAAGAAAGCGATAAAAAGATCCTAATTACGCTATTACATTCTCGGAGCAGTTACATAAATATAATCAAAAATAAATATGCGCGAAAAGAAATTGAATCGGGAAAAGTCTTTAGGGTTTTGACCCTTTTTGAGAAAGAATGAGATTTAGTCCTTTGCATTTAATTAAATATTAAACCTAAAACTAATTAATTAATTAATTAAAAGAAAACGTATTTTTTATGTTTTTTATGTTTTAATGAAAATAAAATAAAAGAAATTAAGTCAAAAGTTAGTAAAAACCCTAATTCTAACTTATTTTATTTATTCTGAAAAAAAGTCAAAGTTAACCTAATTAACTAAATTAATTTGTGTTAGTATTTATTTACAAAAATAATTAAATTAAGGTGAAATTAATAATAATAATAATTATTATTATATTTCTGATTTTATTATGAAAATAATAATTTGTGAGTTAATTAAATAATAATAATAATAGTTATAACTAATAAAATAATTGAATAGAAATTAAAATAGAAAAGAAAAAAGAATAAAGAAACCAGGGGGGGTGTTGACCCATTAGGAGGTGAGTTCGAGAATTTCTGGCCCATTAAGCTCAAGCCCTTTTGACTTTCCCTGATTGTCCATGATACGCCTTGACTTGGAGTATGGTGGTCATCCACTTATGATCTTCTGATTTGTGCATGTGGCTACTTGGCGCTTGGATGTGAGAGGTGCATGATAGAACACCTTTGAAAGCCTGCATGGGATTACATAAGGAAAAAATAGAAACAATTATTTGGGGGACCTGGGAATCGAACCCAGGTCCCAATGATTCCATGCCAGCACGTCCTCCACTACACCAATTTGCACGCTTTATTAATATAATAAGAAGCAAACAATATATTAATAATCCAAACAATATGCTGTAAAAAGAAAAAACGCGCGTTTCTTTTTGAATGGACCAACCACATATCACCACCTCATCATCGTCTTCGCTGAAACTGTAAAAAACAAGGTTAGATTGCGGGGGTTTTTAACCCCCACAAAACATGATGAGGAATAATAGCGATTAGCCCTATAGGCCACTGAAATATTTCGCGATGGTGGCTTTTGATTCGTCTTGTCTCAACGATTTCAACCATAGGCATTAGAGGTGCTAATTTTTCCTGAATAGCAAATCCCCAAATTCAAAGCTTGGAAACCCTAGAAAACGTTTATGGTATCTTTGGATTCTGGGTGTTTTAATCCAATTAACCTATGCCAAAAGCTTCGTACAGTCCCTAGCAACACAAAGCGATCACAAAAAGATGTTAAATATGCATGAATCAATGATTACGATTTTGGAAAAATACTTCAAACCGTGGGTCTGTTCTGGAAGATTTCTTGAGCTTTAGCGTGTGGTTTTGATTGCAAAACGTCCCCGAGAGTTCCTGCAAGGTGTTAGAAACCACAAAATGCTTTGAATCGTGCTAAACTATAGAAAACAGTTTTCACTTTTCTTTGATTTTTTTTAATGGGGTTATGGCTTTCTTGCTGCAAATTCACGTCTGCATGAGTAGGATTAGCTTGTGTACTTATAGGAGAATGAAACAAGGTTAAATCTTTGCCAGGAAATCCATAGAATTGATGTTTGTATATTTGATTTGCAATCATATATTTTTGAATCTTTTTGATTGGAAAAACTTGCTAAATTTGGAGATTCTTGTCCCTTTGATTTGCACACGAATTGCCAGCATATCTTGAGCTTGTTTGCTTCACAAAAAGATTGAAAAAATCAAATCTTTGTATTTCCTACATTTTAAATTAATTAAATGAATTAAAATCAATTAAGAATCCAATTAATTAATAAAAAATAAGAAAATAAATTCAAATAATCTCAATGGGTCGTGCATAAGCTTTGAATAAAATTTCAAGAAGGAATTTGAGGCCCATTAGCAAAAACAAAGTGTTTTGAGCAAAGTTGACTTTTGCAATTTCACAAAACTTTCCCAACTTCTCCAATGCATATCTTGCTCAATTTTGATCATATGAACATGTTCTTGGACATTTTGGAAAGGTCTTGAAGTCCTCTAACCAATGCATTTGGTCCCATGTCATTTGGATTTACCAATCTCAAGTTATGGTCTTTGACTTAAAATGCATTTTTGTTGACTTTTGAAATTAACCTATAATGTAGAAATTGATAACTTTTTATGAGAGCATTTCTTGGACTTGGAATGTGAAGATGAGTTGTAGGAAATGTCATCCCCTTCAAAATGAGCATTGGATTGGATTTTTCTGATGAACCATGAAAAAGTTATGCCCTGGTCAAGATACAATTGACTTTTCTGCTGTCCAAAAATAGTAACTTTTTGCATCTTGATGATTTTTGAGCCATGCTTGTGGAATCATGATCAAGACTTGATCAAATGATTATTGTGGGCTCAAAATAAGATGTTGACAAAAAATTTGGACTTTTGACTGCAAAATGACCATTTTACCCCTGCAGTTGATTGTGAAGCAAATGGAGCTTTTGACTGTGCAATTTTGACATTGTGAGTCTTGAGACTTGGCATGTAGATGCTTGAGGATGTTTATAGGCCCATGGGAATTGATTGAACCATTGAAAACCTCAAATTCCTTGAAAGAACCAAAACCCTAATTTCAACTGGCTTAGGAGGTGGTTTGACTGTACAATCCCTTGAGCAACCTTGAACCATTTGAAGATGATTCTTGACAAACTTTGAAGAATATGGGAGGGCAAATTTTGGGGTACAACATTCGCCAAATATGACGGAGTCTCATGCCCCAAAATGCATCTCCGGTCCTATGTAAGGAAGATCCAGCCCCATACCCTTGATAAATATTTATGGGTACATTTCTTCCAAGACAGTCTGTCTGGAACTCAACTTGATTGGTTTTATCAGTTAGAAAGGGCAAATGTTCATACTTGGGAATATCTTGCTACAACCTTTTACAAACAATACCAATACAATGTTGATCTTGCGCCTATCCGTACTCAACTCCAGAGTATGGCCATGGTTTCAAGTGAAGGCTTCAAGGACTATGCGTAAAAATGGAGGGACATGGCCGAAAGAGTTCAACGTCCCCTATCTGAAAGAGAGTTGGTAGACATGGTTTTGGGTACCTTGTCTGGTCCTTTCTTCAATAACTTAATTGGGAGTTCATCGACAGGTTTTACCGAACTGATATTGACCGGAGAAAGGGTAGAAGCCGAGATAAAGAATGGAAAGATTCAAAAAGATGCATCCTCTACTGCTGTAAGGGAGCCATTCATCGGAAAGAAAGAAGTGGTTGTTGTGTATCCTCAGAGAAATCAAGATAGGCCTGAACGTCGTCCAATGGTGAGGGCTGTTATGATTCCTAAACCTGCGCCTGATCAACAAAGAAACAACCAACAAAGAATGGAAAGACCAGTCAGACAATTCACCAGAATTAATATGACACTATCTCAAGTATTGCCGCATTTGTTAAGATCAAACCTAGTGACCTTGAAAGAAGCTCCAAAGAACCCTAACACAACCTCCCCTCACTATCATCCTAATGCCCGCTGTGCATACCACTCTGAGAGTCCCGACCATGACACTAATAACTGTTGCGCTCTAAAGAACAAAGTACAAGACCTCCTTGAAGCCAAAGAGATTGAATTCGATGCGCCAGAAAAGCCCAATGTCATTTCTGCCCCTATGCCCAAACATGACCATAATACCACCGCCATTGAGGAAGATATGTTTGTTACTTCAGTTGATGAACTTATGACCCCACTCCTAACTATCAAAAGGAACTTATTGAATGCTCGTGTTTTCCCAGGCTGTGATGAAAGCTGCCATTTATGTTTGTCCTCACCAACCAGCTGTCCTTTGTTGAAAGCAGGCGTTCAGTGCCTAATAGATAACAAGGAAATTTTGTTCGAGAAGGCTTCAATTCCAACTATTTCTTATAATGATGTTTCCATCGTGACCATATCCAACAATTCTTCCAGGGTCTCCACCAAAAGACCCGTTAGAATTACATCAGTTCCAAAAGTAGCTCCTTTGATAATTACAATGCTTGGACAATTACCGTATTCGTCAGACAAAACCGTACCATGGAATTATGGAGGGGATGGCTACTACCACGGTATCAAGCAAGATTGGCCAGCTACCGAAGATTCAAGTTCTGAGAAGGTTGACTCCAATATCAGTAATATCGCAGGGACCAGTAAGATAACCCGAAGCGAAAGGATATTCTCTCCAGAAATTGCTCCCCCAAAAGTAGTTTATGGACCCGTAATCATTCCTGTTGTTGTTCCTCCAAAGGTTGTTCCCAATCCTACAATAATCTCTGCTAATACTCCTGCTGACAAAGCTGTTACAATCCCTGTTATCACCCCTACTAACATTCCTGCTACCAAATCAACTGAGACTCGAGGTAAAAGTACTCTGATTGAGCCTGTCCGGACGAAGGCACAATCATTGGCTATCCCTGAGACCTGCCGGAAAGAGATGGAGGAAATTCTAAATATCATAAAAAGAAGAGACTACAATATAGTCGAGCAACTGGGGAAAACTCCATCTAAAATTTCCATGTTGGCTTTACTACTATGTTCCGAGGCGCATGCAAAGGCCTTGGTAAAATTCCTGAAAACTTCCCATGTACCCCAAGAAACATCTGTCGATCAGTTCCAAGATTGCGTAGCCAGTTTGACTGCAGATAATGGTTTAGGTTTTTCAGATGTTGATTTAACGCCAAGAGGGAGGAAGTATAATGAGGCATTACATGTCTCAGTGGAATGCAGGGGCACGACTCTGGCTCATGTGTTGGTTGACAACGGTTCATCTCTGAATGTGTTGCCTAAAAAGGATCTTGATAGGCTTGACTGCAAGGGATTGACATTGAAACCAAGCAACATAGTAGTGAGAGCCTTTGACGGCTCAAAAAGGATGGTGCATGGGGAAGTGGACATCCCCAAAAAGGTTAGAACCCAAACATTTGATTCAACTTTTTATGTAATGGATATTCTCCCTTCATATTCCTGCTTGCTAGGCCGACCATGGATTCACAATGTCGGCGCTGTTACTTCTACGTTGCACCAAATGTTGAAATACCCGATTCAAGGGAAGATTATCACCGTTCATGGAGAATAAGAGTATATGGTCAGCCATCTTAATTCCTTCAGATATGTGGAGTTAGATGGTGAATTTATTGAAACTCCATTCCAACACTTTGAAGAAGTCCCGAAAGATGTGGCAGTGACCAAGGTTGTGTCTCAAGTTCCCAAGACCACAAGGCCTCCGCTCAGGATGTCGTCTTTAAAGGATGCCAAGGCAGTAATAGAAGAAGGTGGGTGCACTGTTTGGGGACAACTCCCAAATATCCCATACAAATCTGATATGTTTGGTCTTGGTTTCACTTCAGGTGCCCAGAAGGCTGTACGCCGCACTCGTGCCGGAGGACTACCCTTGAAGATCAGCAACCACCAATTCAATGCAGTGGAGGATGCTGAAGACAACTATGACCTAGAGGATTGGATTTTCCCAACTTTCAGTGGAGGGCTCAGCAACTGGGAGGCTAGACAATTTGTCCCAATCACTTTTATCCCATAGTAATTTATCTTTACATTTTGTTGGATCTGTAATATTAAAATGATTCAGACTCTTAAAACCTTATGTCTTACCCAAGGCACAATGGTCCATTTGTAAGGGTTATTATCTCATTTCCATATGACATCAATGAATCATGGACTTTTTTGCATACAAACTTTGCGCTCATTGTTTTTCTTTTTTATATTTTCATTTCTTTCAAAGATAGTTATACCCTTACACACACTCACACTCACAATGCAGGTCTACATCCATTCGGGATCCCATGGGTAACAGTTCTGCTATGGCCTTTTGTGACTCTGAAAATCTAATCTACCAAGCCGAAGACGAAGGTGAGGAAGATTGTGAAGTACCAGGGGAACTCGCTAGGTTACTACAACAAGAAGAGAGGACCATTCATCCCCACAAGGAACCAGTGGACACAATCAACCTAGGTACCGAGGAAGACAAAAGGGAAGTCAAGGTGGGTGCCAATCTGGAACCCAGTGTCAAGGAGAGTCTGATTCAGTTGTTACACGAGTATGTTGAGGTCTTTGCCTGGTCGTATGAAGACATGCCAGGACTTAATGCAGATATTGTGGTACATCGTCTACCTACAAAAGAGGACTTCCCACCAGTAAAACAAAAGGCCCATCAAATGCGACCAGATATGTCAGAGAAGATTAAAGATGAAGTCATGCAGCAATTCAATGCTGGATTCTTGGCCGTCACCTCTTATCCGCAATGGGTTGCCAATGTTATTCCCGTGCCCAAAAATGATGGCAAGGCACGAATGTGCATGGACTACAGGGATTTGTATAGGGCCAGCCCTAAGGATGATTTCCCACTTCCCCACATTGATATTATAGTTGATAATACGGTACAACACAAAGTGTTTTCCTTCATGGACGGTTTCTCAGGTTACAACCAAATCAAAATGGTGCCTGAAGACATGGAGAAGACAACCTTTATCACATAATGGTGGACATTCTACTACAAGGTTATGCCATTCGGACTAAAGAATACTGGGGCAACCTATCAGCGTGCCATGGTAGCTCTATTTCATGACATGACACATCACGAAATAGAGGTCTATGTGGACGACATGATAGCTAGATCTCAAACAGAAGAATAGCATCTTGACCATTTACAAAAACTGTTTGAGAGACTAAAGAAATACAAGTTGAGGTTGAACCCAAATAAATGCACGTTTAGACTAAGGTCTGGTAACCTCCTAGGCTTTGTCGTCAGTAATAAGGGTATTGAAGTGGATCCTGCCAAGGTGAAAGTGATACAAGAGATGCCTGCTCCTCGTACCGAGAAGGAAGTCAGAGGATTCTTGGGACGTTTGAACTACATTTCCAGATTCATTTCTCACCCGACAGCTACTTGTGAACCAATCTTCAAATTACTGAAGAAAGATCAAGTAGTCAAATGGAATGATGAATGCCAAACCGCTTTCGACAAGATCAAAGAGTATCTGCAAGAGCCTCCTGTTTTGATGCCACTAGTCGAGGGAAGACCATTGATCATGTATATAACCGTTTTAGAAAATTCAATGGGGTGTGTGTTGGGGCAGCATGATGAGTCTGGACGAAAAGAGAACGCTATTTATTACCTGAGCAATAAGTTTATCGACTGTGAAACAAGATATTTACTGCTCGAGAAAACTTGTTGTGCTCTGGCATGGGCTGCTCGCCGGCTAAGACAATATATGCTGACCCATACTACCTTGTTGATATCTAAAATGGATCTAATAAAATACATCTTCGAGAAGCCTGCACTCTCTGGGAGAATAGTGAGATGGCAGATGATCCTGACAGAATATAACATACAGTATACTACCCAGAAAGCAATAAAGGGCAATGTACTAGCTGATCACCTTGCTCACAAAGATGTAGAAGACTACCAGTCCATGAAGTTCGAATTCCCAGATGAAGACATCATGATGGTAAACAACTATGAAGAATTCAGACCATACGACAGACCTGAACAAGGATCCCGATGGACCCTGTTTTTTGATGGGGCATCTAACGCACTCGGCAATGGTATTGGTGCTGTACTCATATCTCCGGAAGGATGCCACACTCCCTTTACGGCAAGACTCTGCTTCAATTGTACAAATAACATGGCAAAATATGAAGTGTGCATCTTTGGTCTCAAAGCTGCCATAGACTTGGGGATCAAATCTTTGAATGTATTCGGAGATTCAGCTTTGGTTATTATCCAGATCAAAGGGGAATAAGACACCAAACACCCTAACCTTATCCCTTACAAAGAACATGTTTTGACATTGCTCCCACATTTTGAGAAGATTACCTTCGAGCACTTCCTGCGAGAATAAAATCAACTAGCAGACGCACTAGCCACAATGTCATATATGTTTAAACTTAAATGAGATAATGAAGCTCCCCAGATCACCATTGAACGAATGGATGAACCAACACACTGTCACGAGATTAATACTAAAGAAGAAGTGGACCAGCCTTGGTTTCACGAAGTCAAGAGGTATCTCGAGGCTCAATAATATCCAGAAGGAGCTTCAGTAAATGATAAGAAGTTCTTAAGGAGATTCTCTGCTAATTTCTTCCTTAGTAATGACATTCTTTACAAACGCAACCATGAATCAGTGTTACTTCAGTGCATAGACAAGGTTGAAGCTGAAAGGATCATGGTCGAGTTACATGAAGGCACTTTTGGAACCCATTCTAGTGGGCATACGATGGCTAAGAAAATCCTACAGGCAGGCTATTACTGGTCTACCATGGAAGCAGATTGCTATCAGCACTCTCAAACCTGCCACAAGTGTCAAATTTATGCTGACAAGGTACACGTACCTCCGGTTCCTATGAATGTCTTGACGGATCCTTAGCCCTTTTCTATATGGAGAATTGATATGATTAGGGAAATCAAGCCAACAGCCTCTAATGGACACCGCTTCATCTTAGTGTCCATTGACTATTTTACCAAGTAGGTGGAGGCAGCTTCTTTCGCTTCCGTTACCAAGAACGTTATCGCCCAGTCCATCAAGCAGAACCTCATTTGTCGTTACGGTATCCCGGAGAGGATCATTACAGACAATGGTACGAACTTGAACAATACTATGATCACCGCCTTGTGCGAGTAATTCAAGATCCAACATCATAATTCTTCCCCTTATCGGGCGAAGATGAATGATGTCGTCGAAGCCGCGAATAAGAACATTAAAAAGATCATACATAAAATGATAGTCACATATAAAGACTGGCATGAGATGCTACCATTCGCTCTCCACGGGTATCGTACCATAGCACGACCATCAACTGGGGCAACACCTTACTCTCTGGTATACGGCATGGAGGTTGTTTTGCCTATTGAGGTCCAGATCCCCTCTCTAAGAATTATGAAGGATGCATGGTTGAGTGAAGAGGATTGGATCCAAACTCGACTTCATCAACTAAACTTAATTGATAAGAAAAGGCTTACTGTTGTTTTCCATGGTCAAATGTATCAAAAACGGATGATCAAGGCTTTCAACAAAAAGGTCAGACGCCAAGTGTATCAAGTTGGAGATCTGGTGATCAAATGTATCATACTGCCGCAAGGTGACCCAAGGGGAAAATGGACTCCTACCTACGAAGGACCATTTGTAATGAAAAACATATTCTCTGGTGGAGCAATGATCTTAACCACCATGGATGGCGACGACCTGCCGCACCCTGTGAATGCAGACATAGTCAAAAGATACTACGCATAAGAGACCCGCTAGGTTGACACACCTAGACAAAACAAGGGCATCTCGGCGAATCAAAAAAGGATCGGGCAAAAATTATGGATAAAACAAAAAAAAATTGTACACCCGGAAAGTTGAAAACTCGAAAGGGCGACCTGGGCAAAAAAGGGTTTCTCGATGGACTAAAAACCCGAAAGGGCGGTCCATGAAAAAGTTAGGGAATTAAAGCGTATGACTATGTCCTGTTAGATCACCTTACGAACAACCTTTGGCTTCCACTGACAAACTCAGAGGTTCTGACCAATTCAATCATCTTCGGACGAGGCAACGAATAGACAAGATACTCAGAGATACAAAGGCTATAGCAGAATAGGAACTCCATGGGATTATTGCACATAGCTATCTTTTCTTTGTATCAAATTTCATTTTTTACGACAACGTTCTCTTACTGTAATGTTTGTCTCCTTGTACAAAGTACTTACTCAAAGTCACTACAAAGATATCTCTTTGAAAGTACAAAACTATTTACTCTTGTTTTGTTTACAAAAACGTCCAATGACTTATTTTTGAACATATGCATTTGGACGTAATTACTGTTTACAAATAAACAAAATAGAAAGACAGTCACTGATGGCTTTAAGAGGTAGGGAAATATATCTAAGCTATCTACATGAAATCCCCCACAGTGTGCAGTTTAATCCTCAGCGGAATAAAACTTCCAGCTATCAATCCCCAGTAAAAGTCATCCAATTTCTCAGGTTTCTCCAACGAGATTTGACAAGCAGTACACAACATTTCCCTTACAATAGAGTTTATTTTTCTAAGTGGAAATGCATCAACACTTTAACTTCACAACATGATGATTTACACCCCACATTCTCAGCAGCAGTCAGGGATTTATTTTCCCCAATCCAACGACAACGCAGCAGATTAGCTCACATACGCATACATCGCATCCATATATCATAAACATTGATAACGCGAATGCATCATACCATGCATTTCATACAACATGACTTTGCATTTTAGCTAATATTTTACCCTTTTTCAGGATAAGGTTAACAGCTACCATTAACAATGTTCAAAGTTTTCAGATACAGTTCAAATACGCTCCAGACACAGATGCAATTCTGATACTCATTCAGATTCAACTTTCAGATATAGTTCAGATACGCTCCAGACACGGACGCCATTCTGATACTCATTCATATTCAATTTTCAGATACAGTTCAGATACGCTTCAGACGCGGATTCCATTCTGATACTCATTTAGATTCAACTTTCAGATACAGTTCAGATACGCTTCAGACACAGACGCCATTCTGATACTCATTCAGATTCAATTTTCAGATACAGTTCAGATACGCTCCAAACACGGATGCCATTCTGATACTCATTCAGAGTCCACTTTTCAGATACAGTTCAGATACGCTTCAAACACGAATGCCATTCTGATACTCATTCAGATTCTCTTTCAGATTCAGCAATCACTTTTGGATGGCATCTACAAACCCATCTCCAACAACTCTCTATTATCCTTCCAAATGGCATCTTTAAGCCTATTCCCTCTAACATCGCATCACCGAGTGCAAATTTCTGGGCACTCTAGTGTCCAATTATCTTCCACCTTCGAGTCGCGAATGGAAAAACTAGCCAATCTAACTCTTCAGGCTTAAGAAGATTGAACAGGGGAAGCTGTTGTACCCCAAAATTTTCCCTCTCACTTAAATAGAATTTTGCTCACAAGATCTCCTTGGGCTCAAGACTGCACTAGGGTTGATCAACTCAAGAAACCTCCTTAAGCACTGATGACCAAAATTAGGGTTTGAGTTTGCACAAGGATTTTTGAACTTTCTATGCCCCATATGGTTTTCATGGATCATTATGCACCCACAAGATTACTCATGTCAAGTTTCAAGCCTTGAATCACATTTTTGATCAGTCAATTGAGCAGTTGACCTAAAAATCAGTTGTATTGGGCAAAAAGTCAACTATGGCCAATTTACAGTCAAGATTCATAATTTTTTACCCAAATCGACATTTTAAACTCATATGTATCATTTGATCAAGTTTGGACCACAACTTCTCAAACAATTTGATCAAATCTCTAAAAGGGAAAAATGGTCAAAATTAGGGTTTTGACTAGGAAAGGGCAATTTCTGATTTTTGACCTAGAAAATGGTCAATTGGTTTAAGACATGATCTCAAGAGTCCAATTGCATCATTTTAAACTAATGAAATGGTTCAAAACATTGCAATTGCATCATCTTGCCAAGAGAGGAGTGCAACACATAAGGACACCTCTTTTCCTCATCGTGCGAGTGTGAAAAGAGTGTAGGATATCCCCTAGCAACGTAGGCACCAGATTGCGTGACATGAAGATTTTGACGGCCCTCACATCTATGAGTTGGTCAGGATTGGGAAATAAGACCATCCCATAGATAAGAAGAGCCACAATTTCCTCAAAGGCTTGCAAGTCTAAGGAATTCCAACAGCTTTGGGCTTTCTCAAACAGGAACTTTGCTAAGAAGCATTTAACATCAATTCTAGTTTCCCAATGGGTTATGACATCAGATGAGTGCAAGTGCAGAGCTTGAGCAATCTCTTCTAGCTTTGGGTCTCTTTCTGTACCGTTTAATGGTAGTTGATTGAGAATGGGAATCCTCAAGAGTTGAGAGAATTCTTCCAAAAAAGGCACAAGCTAATAGCCGGGAAACGTGAAGCAATGGTGCAAAGGATCAAAGAAATGAAAGAGCACCCTCATCATGTCCTCATATGTGTTGGAGGTGACCAAGTTGAGTAGACGACCATGCCTCTCGGTGAATGGAGAGTTCTCAGGGATCTTTGAAGCTAGTTCCTTAAGTTATGGAGGAATTCTTACAAGGTTGACTTGGATAGTTTTCCTGCGAAGTGAATCCATATCCTACAAAACAAGAACAAAGATGAATCTAAAAAATCATTGAAATGGTTAGTAGATGTATGTGATGTTCATGATGTCCATGATGTTATGTATAAGTATGCATATACAAGCAAAGCAAACAAGTCCTTAGTTTAGGCTTGCATGCAGTTTTATAGGTAAGTACTCTCTTGAAGTTTAGTTGGCTTAAACCTGTCCTAATAATAGTAACCGGGTTCTAAGGAGCTCAATATCACCAGATTGTTTCCTTGGTCATTGTTTCAGCTCGAGCCTCTTTAATGGCGACCGAAATATCCCAAGAAACTAAATCTCAATGAGTGTAGTATCGAGTATCTACCAACTTCGGAATGCACCAAAGCCGGTCATCTAACTACATCTTAAAGGACAAGTTGGTCAAGTAAAGGTTCTAGAGGTTTATTAGTGCTTCATGACATCACTCAAAGGCCATGTCGGTATACCCCACACAGTTTCCACAATGTATTGCTATTTACCTATAATGTATCCCGAATCCGGGTAGAGGATTTCAAACCCAAACAAAGATCCATAATGTAAATCATACAAGTCAAATAAATTAAGAAAATAAATGTGATCTAGCCCTAAGGTAACCCCCTTTAAGAAAATCCCCAGCAGAGTCGCCAGTTCTATGATACGGTGGGAGAACTGACTTGAGGGTTTTGCGTTTTATCGCAAATGGTGCGGTTAGCAAGAGTCGCCACCAACTTTTATTTTATCCAAAAGGAAAGGTGAAAAAGCACAGGAAAGACCTTTGAGATAGTTTCTTGAGTCTGGGGGGGTAGATTATGAAAAGGGAAGGTATTAGCACCCTTTTCATCCATGGTTTTCCATGGGCTTTTAGTTACTTGCTAGATCACTTGATTTTGTTTTGAAATTGTGCTTGGTGTGGTTTTTGAAAGTATTTTGTAAAAGAGGCCATTGTTTAGGCAATCTTTGTGATGATTCTCGTTCGTAAGAATGTATACAAAGATGTTTGTCTTTTTGAAAATGTTTTCAATGTTTGTAAGATGTTTGGAAATGTGTGTGTTTGTTTTTGAAAATAGCAAGGATAATTGTTTGAAATGGAGCAAGTAACTAGAAGTAATCTACCTACTGAAATGTCTTTCTTGTTCATTTTCTTTTCTTTTGATATTTTTGTCTTACCATTGATTTGGTAAGCAACCCTATCTTTGGATGTAAACGGGACGGGCGCAGGTCATCGTATAACCATGATTAGCAATGTTGCAAAGTATCTTAGCATTTTTATGGGACCAATATCGTTTTGTAAGGCAACTTTGAATAGCGTCATCGAGGGACTTATGATCTTATATTTGTTTTTTTTTGGCCAAGATACTTCGCATGCGTAATATGGCCATTTTTGTGTAAGGCAACCAAGTGGAGTAACCCTAAGGATGCTTGTGTGTAAGTGTGTTATTTTCATGCTTGATTTTGTCTTGGATTAGGGTTTTCTATTTGATTGTTTTTATCTTGCCATTCAAACTCTAATTACTAGCATGTTATATGAAAGCGGTAAATTGCGTAATTTAAAGATTACTACGCTATTACCACATTGTATGGGAGGGGGATATACAAATTATGAATGGGGATTTGCAATAATGTAAATCTAATTAAGCTATTACAACCAAATCGAATTTGTACAAATATTTGAATAAATAATATACAATATAAATTAAATATGCAATGTTATATATATTCAAGAAAAAGAAATTTGCTTTGTTTTTTCTTATGCAAAAGAGTTTTGACCTAATCCTAATAATATTAAAAAAGGGAAATTATTTCTTGAAAAGTGATTAACCCTAATTTCTAATTTAAAAGAAAATAGAGTTCTTTAAGTATTATTTTTGTATATTTTTTGTCTTAAAATAATAAATAATATTTATGAAGATATTTAGTCTTTCTATATGTCAAAATAAATA
Organism: Vicia faba; assembly: GCA_948472305.1. Lineage (NCBI taxonomy): Eukaryota > Viridiplantae > Streptophyta > Magnoliopsida > Fabales > Fabaceae > Vicia > Vicia faba. Next base: position 1,428,429,088 of record OX451736.1, on the reverse strand, counting down.
TTTACAAGTATGAAAAAAAAGGGATAAAAATATACCTAAGTCTATTTTATTTTACAAGTTTATTTAAGAAAAATAGTTAGTATATAATTTAATAAAATTATTTTTTATGTGAAAATAAAATAAAATAAATAAAATGCAATATTTATCATGTTTTATATTTTTTATGATTTTTTATGCAAAAGAAAAATATTTAATGAAATAAACAAAAATAAGATAAATGAATGAAAATAAATTGGGCCAGGGGTGTCCTGAGTAATCGGGAGGTGACATTAGAAAAAAAACAAGCCCAAATGAACAAAAGCCCAGCGCTGCAAAAATGAGAAAAATGGCAAAAATGAGAAAATATGCAAAAGGCATGTACCAAGGCTCGAACCCATGACCTTGGCATTCTCGGCGCGCTATCTTGCCACTGGGGTGGCTGTACATCTGTTAGTTCATATGAAATATAAAACACATAACACATAACGCATCCTTGTCCTGTACTTCATCTTCTTCCTCAAGCTAGCCAGACCAATCATATCTCTCTCATTTCTCCATGAAAATGAAAACTTCAAACATGAAAATGGTAGTACTTTTTCCCACGATTTCAATCATGTAACTCATGTAAACTATCAGTCAAAGATCAAAACTAATTTAAATGGCCCTAATTTTAAACCTAATTTTTACAGAAATTTGAAATCTAAAATTCTCTATACACAATGAACATACATGAAATATATGCACATGGTTGGCTTTAGCACAATAATATTTACATTTTTCCTTCACAAATCGAGACTAATGGATGGCTGTATGAAGAGATAGAATTTAGAGTTCTTACCTTCTTCAGCTGAGATCGTGAATGGAGTTTGAGTGAGTTTTATGAAGGCCTGAAGATCCCTTTAGCTTGCCTGAACCTCCCTGAGTATGTTCCAATCTTTACCTTGTCTTGAAAGTGCCTGAATCTTCCTATCCAAGTCAACCTGCAAGCTTAAAAAACAAAAATGGCAGATGGAGAAGGAGGAGTTACAATGAAGGGGTGATGGTCTAGAACACCTAGATATGAGGTAGGTTAAGTGTTTGAGTGATTAGAACTGGAAATGCACGAGTAGATTTTTGGATTGCTATGCTTGGTCTCAAACTGCAAGTTATGACAGGTTTTTGGTGATAGGGAGTTTTAGAGAGTTTCTGGCCTTGAGCAATCGTCTTTTAGGTTGCAATGTGTTTGTGTATAAGTATAGAGAAGGTTTCGAGTCAGCTTCACAACAGATTTCTCAAAATGTAGGCTTTTTACTCTATTGCTTGCCTTTTAAGAAAAGTTAAGAGACAACTCTCCTCATGCTTGTACATGCCTGCTTGGAGTTGGTACAAGTCCTAGACATTTTTCTTTTGGTTTATAGGACTTGTGTGCAGAGAAAACAGGTCCAATGCTCAAGGAGTTGACAAATGCAAAAGTTATGCTTTTCTAAAATGGCAATGGCAACTTTGTGCCATTTATGGAATTAAAGCTTGGACAAAGACTCTTATGCTTGGATTAAGGCTTTATCAAATGTGCAAGCATTAAATTATGAAGTGAGAAACAAGTTTGATACCTGTAAAGCAAGGATTAGGCAGCATAGGTTCAGATTTGAATTTTGTTCTTCATGAAATGGCTTGAAATCAAAGTGAGAAATTGCCAACTTCTTCTCTTCGATTATCTCTACTCAAAAATGATCTTAAGGAGTTCTTGGACGTTTTAGAAACTTGCAATATGACCTATAACTCATCTTTGAAATGAATTTCAATATTCCTCTTGGAACTAGGTGAAAAATTGCCATGAAGTTAGGTCAAAAACCTGCCTAAATTAGGGAAAAATTTCACTAAGTTATTTTAGTTCATGGGCATGTATTCACAAAATTATATCTTGAGATCCAAGCATCTTTAGGGAAAAATGTGTGAAGAAAAGTTGTATATTTCATGGAGATCTACAACTTTCATGTTTGGAACTTCCTTTGAATCATCTTGTATCATGGTGAGAATTTGGCTTAAAGTTGAGGAAAAAAAAGAAATTTTCTATTCTTAGAAAAATTTCTAAGTTAAGAAAATTTCAAATTTCAAAAAAAAATCTTCAATCTTTGATTTCTTGATGAAAAAGTTTCACATTTTGACATGTTTTGATGAATTGTGATCCTTGGCATTTGATTTTTACCAAAAAGTCAAAGTTTGACTTTTCAGTATACAATTGACCTTTGATCAGTTGACTGCAAATTTCATCTGTCAATCCAATAGATTTGAAATGTTTTGAACCATGTCATTAGGTCATGATGATGCAAATGAACCTTTGAAATCATGCTTCAAACCAATTGGTAATTTGCTAGGCCAAAAATCAGAAATTGCCCTTTCTCAGTCAAAAGTCTAATTTTGACCATTTTGCCCTTTTAATGATTTGATCAAATTTCTTGAGGAATTATGGTCCAAACTTGATCAAATGATACATATGAGTCTAAAATGTTGATGTGGATCAAAACTTATGAAGTTTGACTGTAAATTGGCTATGGTTGACTTTTTTCCAATACAGTTGATTTTTAGGTCAATTGTCCAATTGACTGATCAAAAATGTGATTCAAGGCTTGAAACTTGACATGTGTAATCTTAGGGGTCCATAATGATACTTTAAATCCATATGAAACATTGATAGTCCAAAAATCCTTGTGTAATCCCAAACCCTAATTTTGGGTCATCAGGGCATGATGAGATGTCTTGAGCTGGTCAGACCCTAATCCAGTCTCGAGTCAAAGAGATCTTGTGAGAAAATCTTGATAAATGAGAGAGAAAATTTTGGGGTACAACAGCTGCCCCTGTTCAATCTTCTTAAACCTGAAGAGTTAGATTGGCGAGTTTTTCTATTCGTGACTCGAAGTTGAAAGAATGATTGGACACTAGAGTGCCTAAAAATTTGCACTCGACGACGTGTGGTTGAGGGAATGGGCTTAAAGATGCCATTTGGAGAGGTGATTGAATCTTGTTAGAGATGGGCTTGTAGATGCCACCCAAGAATGTTTGTTGATTTGTAACTTGTGAGCCGAAAGAATGAGTATCAGAATGGCGTCCATGCTTGGAGCATACCTGAACTGTATCTGGGAGTTGATTTTGACTAAGTATCAGAATGGCATCCGTGTCTGGAGCATATCTAAACTGTGTCTGAAAGTTGTATCTGAATGAGTATCAGAATGGCATCCGTGTCTGGAGCATATCTGAACTGTATTTGAAAGTTGTATCTGAATGAGTATCAGAATGGCATCCGTGTCTGGAGCGTATCTGAATTGTATCTGAAAGTTGTATCTGAATGAGTATCAGAATGGCATCCGTGTCTGGAGCGTATCTGAACTGTATTTGAAAGTTGTATCTGAATGAGTATCAAAATGGCATCCGTGTCTGGAGCGTATCTGAACTGTATCTGAAAGTTATATTTGAATGAGTATCATAATGGCATCCATGTCTGAAGCGATCTAAACTGTATCAAGGTTGCATGTTGTTAATGGTAACTGTTAATCTTATCCTGAAAAGGGTAAAATGTTAGATAAACACAAAGTTATGTTGCATGAAATGTATGATGCAATGTATTTGCTTCATCAATGTTAATGATATATGGATGCAATGTATGCGCATGTGAGCTAATTTGCTGTATTGCGGCTTGATTGAGGAAAATAAATCCCTGAATGCTGCTAAGGATATGTAAGTATAAGTCTTCATGTTGTTAAGTCTAAGTGTTGATGAATTTTTGTTGAGAGAAGTAAATTTTGTTGTTAGGGCAATGCCATGTACTGCTTGTAAGATCTGTTTGGGAAATCCTGAGAAATTTGACGACTTCTACTGGGGATTAATAATTTGAAACTTTGTCCCACTGGGGATTTAAATGACGTACTGTAGGGGATCACTTATGGAATAGCCTAGAGACATTTTCCTATTCTTTCAACCCATTAGTAATTATCTTCCTCATTTTAATTTATTTGTAAACAGTAATTATGTTCAAATGCATATCTTCATCAATGAATCATTCGACGTTTTTTATAAACAAGACAACAAGCGTAAAGAAAAAGACAAATAGTTTTTGCACTTTCAAAGGGGTATCTTTGTATTGACTTTGGATAAATATTTTGTACAAAGGGGACAAACATTCAAGTAAGAGAATGCTGTCATAAAACAAGAAAAATTTATACAAAGAAGGATAGCTACGTGTAATAATCCCATGGGGTTCCCATTCTGCTATAGCCTTCGCATTCTCCGAGTATCTTGTCTATTTGCGCCTTGTCCGAAAATTATTTGAATTGATCAGAAACTATGAGTTTGTCAGTGGAAGCCAAAGGTTTTCCTTCAAGTGATCCAACGGGACATAGTCATAGGCTTTAATTCCCTAACTTTTTCCTAGACCGCCCTTTCAGGTTTTCAGTCCACCCGTAAACCCTTTTTTGCCCAAGTCTCCCTTTCGGATTTTCAACTTTCCGGGTGTATAGATTTTTTTTCATTTTATCCCTAATTTTTGCCCGAACCTTTTGGTTCGCCAGGATGCCCTTGTTTTGCCTAGGTGTGTCAATCTAGCGGGTCTCTTATGTGTAGTATCTTTTGCTATGTCCGTGTTCACAAGGTGTGGCAGGTTGTCGCCATCCATGGTGATCAAGATCATTTCCCCACTAGAGAATATGTATTTGATTATAAATGGTCCTTCATAGGTAGGAGTTCATTTTCCCCTGGGATCACTTTGTGGTAAGATGATACGTTTGATCACTAGGTCCCCAACTTGATATACTTGGCGTCTGATTTTCTTGTTGAAAGCCTTGATCATCCGTTTTTGATACATTTGACCATGGCAAATAGCAGTATGTCTCTTTTCATCAATTAAGTTTAGTTGATCAAGTCGAGTTTGGATCCAATCGTCTCCATTCAACCCTGCATCCTTCATAATTCTCAGAGAGGGGATCTGAACCTCAACAGGTAGGACAACCTCCATGGCGTATACAAAAGAATAGGGTGTTTCCCCAGTTGATGTGCGAGCCGTAGTACGATACCCGTGGAGAGCGAACGGTAGCATCTCATGCCAGTCTTTGTATGTGACTGTCATTTTCTGTATGATCTTCTTAATGTTTTTATTTGCAGCTTCGACAACACCGTTCATCTTTGGCCGATAGGGAGAAGAATTGTGATGCTGGATCTTGAATTGCTCGCATAATGCGGTGATCATAGTGTTGTTAAGATTTGTACCATTGTCAGTGATGATCCTTTCTGGGATACCATATCGGCAAATAAGTTTTTTCTTAATGAAGCAGGCAACAACATTCTTGGTAACGGAGGCGAAGGAGGCTGCTTCAACCCACTTTGTAAAATAGTCAATGGCCACTAGGATGAATCGGTGTCCATTGGAGGATGTCGGCTTGATCTCTCCAATCATATCAATTCCCCACATAGCAAAGGGCCAAGGAGACATCAAGACATTTAGAGGAACCGGAGGTATATGCACCTTGTCAGCATAAACTTGACACTTATGGAAGGTTTTAGAGTGTTGATAGAAATCTGCTTCTATGGTAGACCAGTAATAGCCTGCCTGTAGGATTTTCTTCGCCATCGTATGCCCACTGGAGTGGGTGCCAAAAGTACCTTCATGTAATTCAGCCATGATCTTTTCAGCTTCAACCTTATCCATGCACCGAAGAAAAATGGAGTCATGATTGCGTTTGTACAGGATGCCATTACTAAGGAAAAATTTAGTAGAGAATCTCCTTAAGAACTTCTTATCATTGATTGAAGCTCCTTCTGGATATTCTTGAGCCTCGAGATATCTCTTGACTTCATGAAACCAATGCTGGTCCATTATCTCTTCAGTATTAATCTCGTGACAGTGTGTTGGTTCATCCATTCGTTCGATGGTGATTTGGGGAGCCTCGTTATCCCAATTAAGTTTAAACATAGATGACATTGTGGCTAGAGCGTCTACTAGCTGATTTTCTTCTTGCGGGAAATGCTCGAAGGTAATCTTCTCAAAATGTGGTAGTAGTGTCAAAACATGTTCTTTGTAAGGGATAAGGTTTGTGTGCTTAGTGTCCCATTTCCCTTTGATCTGACTGATGACCAAAGCTGAATCTCCAAACACATCTAAGGATTTGATTCCCAAGTCTATGGCAGCTTTGAGATCAAAGATGCATGCTTCATACTCTGCCATGTTGTTTGTACAGTTGAAGCAAAGTCTGGCAGTAAAGGGAGTATAACACCCTTCTGGAGATATGAGTACTGCGCCGATTCCGTTACCAACTGCATTGGATTCTCCATCAAAGAATAGGGTCCAACGGGATCCTTGTTCAGGTCTGTCATATGGTCTGATTTCTTCACAGTTGTCTAATGTCATGATGTCTTCATCCGAGAATTCAAACTTCATGGACTGACAGTCTTCTACAACTTGGTGAGCAAGGTGATCAGTCAATACATTGCCCTTTATAGCTTTTTGGGTAGTATACTGTATGTCGTACTCCGTTAGGATCATCTGCCATCTCGCTATTCTCCTAGAAAGAGCAGGCTTCTCGAAGATATACTTTATCGGATCCATCTTAGATATCAATAAGGTAGTATGAGTCAACATATATTGTCTTAGCCGACGAGAAGCCCATGCCAGAGCACAAAAAGTTTTCTCGAGTAGTGAATATCTGGTTACACAGTCGGTAAACTTTTTGCTTAGGTAGTAAATAGCATGCTCTTTTCGGCCAGACTCGTCATGCTGCCCTAATACACACCCCATTGAATTTTCTAAAACAGTCAGATACATAATTAACGGTCTTCCCTCGACTGGTGGCATCAAAATATGAGGCTCTTGTAAGTACTCTTTGATTTTGTCAAAAGCAACCTGGCATTCATCATTCCATCTGACTACTTGATCTTTCTTCAATAGTTTGAAGATTAGCCACAAGTAGCTGTTAGGTGAGAAATGAATCTGGCAATATAGTTCAAGCGTCCCAAGAATCCTCTGACTTCCTTCTCAGTACGAGGAGCAGGCATCTCTTGTATTGCTTTGACTTTGGCAGGATTGACTTCTATACCCTTATTATTGACGATAAATCCTATGATTTTACCGAACCGTACTCCGAATGTGCACTTGTTTGGATTCAACCTCAGCTTGTACTTCTTCAGCCTCTCAAACAATTGTTGTAAGTGATCAAGATGCTCTTCTTCTGTTTGAGATCTGGCTCTCATATTGTCTACATAGACCTCTATTTCATGATGTATAATGTCATGAAATAAAGCTACCATGGCGCGTTGATAGGTTGCCCCAGCGTTCTTCAGTCCGAATGGCACCACCTTGTAGTAGAATGTGCCCCACTGTGTGACAAATGTAGTTTTCTCCATGTCCTCAGGTGCCATTTTGATTTGGTTATAACCTGAGAATCCCTCCATGAAGGAAAACACTTTGTGTTGTGCTGTATTGTCAACCAGTATATCAATGTGGGGGAGTGGAAAATCATCTTTAGGGCTTTCCCTATTTAAATCTCTATAGTCCATGCACATTCGTACTTTACCGTCTTTTTTGGGTACGGGAACAATGTTGGAAACCCATTGAGGATAGGAAGTGACAGCCAAGAATCCAGCATTAAATTGCTTCATGACCTCTGCTTTGATCTTTTCTGACATATCAGGTCTCATGCGGCGGACTTTCTGTTTTACTAGCGGACAATCTTCTCTTGTAGGCAAGCGATGTACCACGATGTTCGTATCAAGTCCTGGCATGTCTTCATATGACCAGGAAAAGATCTCAACATAATCATGCAACAGCCGAATCAGATGCTCCTTGACACTGGGTTCCAGATTGGCACCCACCTTGACCTCTTTTTTATCCTCCTTGGTACCCAGGTTGATTGTATCCATAGGTTCCTCGTGAGGTTGAATGGTTCTTTCCTCTTGTTGTAGTAGTCTGGCCAGTTCCCCTGGTACTTCACAATCTTCCTCACCTTCGTCTTCGGCTTGGTAGATTAGATCCTCAGAGTCACAAAAGGCCATAGAAGTATCGTTACCCATGGGATCCAGAATGGAGGGGTACCTGCATTTGTGAGTGTGTGTGTGTGTAAGGGTATAGCCATCCTTAAAAATAAAATGTAAAAGAAAAACAATGAGCACAAAATTTGTATGCAAAAAACGTCCATGATTCATTGAATGTCATATGAAGATGAAATAATAACCCTTACAAATGGACCATTGTGCCTCGGGCAAGACACAAGGTTATAAGAGTGCGAATTGTTTTTGAATATTACAAGTCCAATCAAAATGTAGAGATAAATTACTGAGGGATGAAAGTTATTGGGACAAAGTCTCTGGCCTCCCAATTGTTGAGTCCTTTGTTGACAGTTGGAAATATCCAATCCTCCAAGCTGTAGTCCTCTTCACCATCTTCTACCTCATTGACGTCTCGGTTGCTAATCTTCAAGGGTGGCTCTCCAGCACGGGCACAACGTACAACCTTCTGAGCACTTGAAGTGAAACCTAAGCCAAACTTATCAGACTTATACGGGATATCCGGAAGTTGTCCCCAGATGGTGCATCCACCCTCCTCTACTACTTCTTTGGCGTCCTTCAGAGATGACATCCGGAGTGGAGGTCTTGTAATCTTGGGAATCTGGGACACAATCTTGGTCACTGCTACCTCTTGGGGGACCTCTTCGAAATGTTGAAAAGGAGTTTCAATGAACTCGCCGTCCAATTCCACATACCTGAAGGAACTGAGATGGCTAATCATATATTCTTCCTCTCCGTGGACAGTGATAATCTTTCCTTGAACCGGATACTTCAACATCTGGTGCAATGTAGAGGTAACAGCGCCAGCATTATGGATCCATGGTCGTCCTAACAGACAGGAGTAAGAGGGGCGGATATCCATTACATAAAAGGTTGAATTAAAAGTTTGAGTCCCAACCTTTATGGGGATATTCACCTCCCCGTGTACCATCCTCTTTGAGCCATCAAATGCCCTAACCACTATGTTACTCGGCTTTAACGTCAGTCCTTCATAGTCAAGTCTGTCGAGAGGTTTCTTCAGTAAAACATTCAAAGATGAGCCAGTGTCCACCAAGACATGGGCTAGAGTTGTTCCTTTACATTCCACAGAGACATGTAATTCCTCGTTGTTCCTTCTTCCTCTTGGTGTCAGATAAGCATCTGAGAAGCCTAGGCCGTTATCCGCTGTCAAGCTGGCCATGCAATCTTGAAATTGATCAGTAGACGTCTCTTGAGGCATATGGGCTGTCTTCAGGAACTTCACCAAGGCTTTCGCATGTGCCTCGGAACATAGTAATAATGCCAACATGGAGATTTTGGAGGGAGTTTTCCCCAACTATTCAACTACATCATAGTCGCTCCTCTTTATGATTCTCAGGATCTCCTCCATTTCTTTTTTGGAGGTCTCGGGGATAGTCAGTGATTGAGCCTTCATTCGGACAGATTCCACTTGAATACTTTTTCCTCGAGTTTCAGCAGCAGGAGTGTTGGTAGGAATGATAACAGGGATTGTATCGTCTTCGTCGATAGGAGCACTTGCAGAGATGATTATTGGTACGGAAGTAACCTTTAAAGTAGCCACGGGTTTAAAAACTGCCTTTGGGGGGCAATTTCTAGAGAAAAGATTCTACCTCTTTGGGTAATCTTACTAGTTCCGGCAAAATTGCTAATGTCGGAATCTTCTTCTTCAGAGTTTATCTCTTCGGTGGCCGGTCCATCTTGTTTGATGCCATGGTAATAAATGTTCCCACCGTGATTCCACGGCACAGTTTTGTTTGATTCATATGGGACTGGACCAGGCATTGTGATTATTAGAAGGGTTGCTTTTGGAACATATGTAATTCTAACGGGTCTTTTGGAGACCCTGGAAGAATTGGCGGAGATGGTAATGATTGAAATATCTTCAACAGGAACAGGTGAAACAGGAGTACTTTCAAACAAAATCTCTTTGTTGTCTATCAAGCGTTGAATGCCTGTTTTCAACAAAGGGCAAACAGTTAGTGAGGATAAGCAGAGGTGGAAGTCTTCATTACAACCCTGGAATACACCGGATTTCAACAAGTTTATCTTAATGATTGAGAGTGGAGTCAAGAGTTCATCAATTGCGGTAACAAAAAAATTTTCTTCAATAGCATTGGTGTTGTGACCATGTCTGGGCATAAGAGCAGAAATAGCGTTTGGCTTCTCGGGCGCGTCAAACTCAACTTCTTTCGCTTCAATAAGGTCTTGAATTTTGTTTTTTAAGGCCCAACAGTTGTTAGTATCGTGACCCGGATTTTCAGAGTGATATGCGCAACGACCATTGGGGTGATAATGAGGGGACGCTGTGTTGGGGTTTTTTTGGAGCTTCTTTCAAAGTTGCCAAATTGGATTTCAGAAGATGCGGTAATACTTGGGACAGAGTCATATTGATTCTGGTGAATTGTCGGACTGGCTTTTCCACCTTCAGTTGATTATTTCTTTGTTTATCAGATGTAGGCTTTGGAATCATAACAACCCCTACCATTGGTCGGCGTTCGACTCTCCCTTGGTTCCTTTATGGATAAACAGCAGCTACCTCTTTCTTCCCAATAAATGGCTTCCTCACAGCTGTAGATGCAGATGAATCCTTCTGAATCTTTCCACTTTTTATGCCAGCTTCCACCCTCTCTCCGGTCAGTATTAGCTCAGTAAATCCTGCAGATGAGCTCCCAATCAAATGGTTGAAGAAAGGGCCGGACAAAGTTCCTAAGGACATGTCCACCAATTCCCTTTCAGACAGAGGGGGTTGCACTTTCCCAACCAAATCTCTCCATTTATGCGCGTAATCCTTGAAACCCTCATTGGAAGCCATAACCATACTCTGAAGTTGAGTATGGGTAGGCGCCAAATCAGCATTATATTGATATTGCTTGTAGAAAGCTGCGGCAAGATCTTCCCAATTATGGACGTTGGCTCTTTCTAATTGGTAAAAACAGTCGAGTTGTGTTCCAGATAGGCTATCTTGTAAAAAATGCACCCACAAGTCTTTATCAGTGGAGTGTGGTTGGATCTTTCTCACATATGATCGGAGGTGCATCTTAGGACATGACACCTCATCATATTTCGCAAACAAAGGCACTTTGAATTTCGGAGGAATCACAATTCCTGACACTTGTCCCAATTCTTCAAAGTCTAGACCTGGCACCTTTTGTATTTCCATAGCACTCAAATGCTATTCGAGATGTCTGTACTTATCATCAGCTGGAGGATATTGTTCCTCAGAGTAGTCTTCCTCTTCTTCCTCCTCTTCAGATTCTAACAGGACTGTTGTTTCTTTTCCTTTCCCCTCTCCTTCATCGGATGTTGTTGAAAATTCAAGGTTCTTCTAGTCTGTCCCTAAAACCATCTCCCCATGTTTAAAACCCCGATGACCTTCTTTGTTTTCTTTTTCCTCTCCTCAGCCAGCAGAGTCTTCAACTCTTCTTGCCCCTTGGCTAGGGTCATGAGTAACCGTTGAAACTGCGTGTTCTGAGCTTGGAGATTGTGATGCGGTGGGAGAACTGACTTGAGGTTTTGCGATTGTGTTTGCAAATGTTGCGGTTAGCAAGAGTCGCCACCGACTTTTCTTTTATCCAAACAGGAAAGGTAAAAAAGCATAGGAATGACCTTTGAGATGTTTTCTTGAGTTCGGGGGGTAGATTATGAAAAGGGAAGGTGCTAGCACCCTTTTCATCCATGGTTTTTCATGGGCTCTTAGTTACTTGTTTAGATCACTTGCTTTGCTTTGAAATTATTTAAAATGGTGCTTTGTGTGGTTTGAAAGTATTTTGAAAAGAGGCCATCATTTAGGCAATCTTTGTAATGATTCTCGTTTGTAAGAATGTATACAAAGATGTTTGTCTTTTTGAAAAATGTTTCAATGTTTTGTAAAATGTTTTGAAATTTATGTGTGTTTGTTTTTGAAAATAGCAAGGATTGTTTTGAAATTGATCAAATAACTAGAAGCATTCTACCTACTCAAAAGTCTTTCTTGTGTATTTTTATTCCTTTGACATTGTTGACTTACCATTGATTTAGTAAACAACCCTATCTTTGGATGTTAATGGGACGGGCGTGGGTCATCGTATGACCATGATAGCAATGTTGCCAAGTATCTTAGCATGTTTGAGGGACCAAGGTCATCTTTGTTTAGGCAACCTTTTGATAGCGTCATCGAGGGACTATGATCTTATTTTTGTTTTGTTTTGCCAAGATACTTCGCGTGCGTAACATGGCCATTTTTATTTAGGCAACCAAGTGGGAGAAACCCTAAGGGTGCTTGTGTGCAAAGTGTGTCATTTTACATGCTTTTGTCTTGCATTAGGTTTTGTCTATTTGTTTTGATTTTGGTCTTGTCATGCAAACCCTAGTTTTACTAAACATGGTATATGAAAGCAATAAATTGCGTAAATGTAAACTAAGCTATTACAACAATTATTATGGGAGGGGGGATACAAGTTTTTGAATGGAGATATTGCACAAAATAAACCCTAAAAATACTATTACAACCCAATTGAATATTGTGCATATAAAATAAATATACAAATATTAAAAATGCAATGCAAATGTATTTATGCTAAAAATGTTTTGTATTTGATTTTTTGTATGAGAAAATAAATTAATTAACCCTAGAAAATAAGGAAAAATAATATTATTATTTTTGAAAGGGAGAAACCCTATTTTTTTTATTAAAGAAAATATATGTTCTATATTAGTATTTTGTCCATTTTTTGTACAAAATAATAAATAATATTATGTACAAATATTAAACATTAAATATGTATGAGAAAATTAATATTTTATGTGAAAAATAATAAAATAAAAATGTATATTATTTTTTAAATTGTATTTACAAATTTACTTAAGAAGATAAAATCTATAAACCTAATAAACTATTTTTATGTGAGAAAATAAATAAAATAAAATAAAATAAAAGTGTGAAAATAAATAAATTATTTTTGGCCATTTTTTATCATTAGAAAAAATATATGCAAGCAATAAATATAAAAATATGCAAGAAAATGTAAAAATATAAGAAAATAGTCAGGGGGTGCAAAAGCAAGTTAGGGGGTGTGAATAACAAAACCAAAAAGGCCAGAAACAACAAAAAAGCCCAGAACAACAGTTTCGTCCCTGTCCTTGGTTCCTTCTCCTTTGCACGATTATGGTTCAAACCTGTAACTCTCAAATGCTTGCACAAAAACAAAAACTTATAACATGAAACTTGTAGCATTCAATCTCACGATTCCAACCATATAAGATTTGTAAACTAACTCTAAAAGATCAGGAGAATTTTATCAGCCCTAAATCGTGACCTAAAAAATCCAGGAACTTCAAGCTTCAAATTCTCATGGCACAGTTAATATAAATGACAAATATGCATATGTACATCTTCACCAAGATAAGGGCTACATTTTTTTTTCACAAATCGTGGCTTGAGGATGCCTAAATAGAGAGATAGAGATTTGAAAAATACCTCTTTCAGCTGGATTTGGATATGACAATGTATGGACTTTGAGTGAGGTCTGAGGATCGTGTGAGCTTCCCTGAACTTCCTTCAAACTATTCCAATACCTAGCTTGCTTTGTGGATGGCCAAAACTCTCTGTAGAAGTCAAGTTGCAAGCTCCAAGTTTTAAAATGGAAATTACTGAAACAGGGCTTACAGATGCAAGATGAATGCTTGGACTGCTTTGGTATAATGTGTATGAAGTGTTTCAAATGTTAAAGGGCAAAACGCACGAGCCAAAATGAAGTTGGCAATGATTTTGCAGAACTGCAATGTTTTGGAAGAAGTTAGTGTTTTTTGAGCTTGAGAGTGTTTTGGATGATATCAATTCGTGTCTAGCATTGTAATGACTTGGTATATTTGTATAGAGTGGATACAAAGTCCACTCTCACTAGCTGTACAAGTTCTAGCACTTTTTGCAACTTTTCTTGCATTTGAAGAAAAGTTGAAGTGACCATGCTAACAGGCCTGTCCTTGCTTGCTTGTGAGCTGCAAAGGGCTTGTATAAGTTTCTTAAGATCTATGGAAATTGCCTGCACAAAAGGGACAACTCCAAGGCTCAAGAATGATAAAGTTGCAAAAGCCCACTTTATGAAAATGACATTGTAACCTTTATGCTTAAAATGGAAAAATCTCTTGTACAATGCTCCAAAAGCAAAGATAAAGCCCTTATCCTCTGAGTTTGCATTTAATTATGGAGTGTAGAATGAGTTTAGGACCTGTAATGCAAGGTACAAGCATCCAAGATCAGATTTGCAACTTGATACTTTGTAAAAATGGTATGAACAAAAGTGATAAAATACCATTTTCTCTTCTTCGATTCTACCTAACCAGAAATGATCTTGGAGAGTTCTTAGACATTTTGGAAAGCTTGTAATGTGCTCTATAATCCATATTTGAAATGAATTTTGAGATACCTCTTGGAACTAGGTGAAAAATGTCCATGAAGTTGGGTCAAAAAACTGCCTAAATTAGGGCAAATTTTCACTATGTTAAGAAGTTCATGGACCTATATTCACAAATTCATAACTTGAGATCCAAGCATCTTTTTGGAAAAGTATGTGAAGCAAAGTTGTAGATTTCATGGGGGACTACAAATTTTATGTTGTAAGTTTTCTTTGAATCAAATTGTATCATGGTGAAAAAGTGGTGGAAAGTTGGGAAAAAATACAAAAATTTCCATACTTAGAAAAATTCTAAGTTATGAAAAATTTCAAATTCAAAACCCTAATTTGCAATTTTGAGTTTCTTGGTGAACAATTTTCATATTTTGACATATCTTGATGAATTATGACCCTTGGCACTTGATTTTGACCAAAAAGTCAAAGTTTGACTTTTTAGAGCACAATTGACTTTTGATCAATTGACTGCAAAATTCATCTGCCAATCCAATGAACTTGAGATATTTTGAACCATGTGATTAGGTCAAGATGATTCCATTGAGCCCTTGAAATTATGTTTGAACCCAATTGGTCATTGGCTTGGTTAAAAATCAGATATTGCCTCTTCTCAGTCAAAACCCTAATTTTGACCATTTTACCCTTTTGATGATTTGATCAAATTTCTTGAGGAGTTGTGATCCAAACTTGATCAAATGGTACATATGAGTCTAAAATGTTGATGTGGATCAAAAAATATGAATTTTGACTGTAAATTGGCCATGGTTGACTTTTTCCCCAATACAACTGATTTTTAGGTCAACTGTCCAATTGACTGGTCAAAGATGTGGTTCAAGGCTTGCAACTTAGCATGAACAAACTTAGGGGTCCAACATGAAGTATGAAAGTCACATGAAGTATTGGTGGTCCAAAAATCCTTGTGCAAACTCAAACCCTAATTTGGGGTCATCAGTGCAAGATGAGATGTCCTGAGCTGAGCAAACCCTAATCATGTCTTAAGTCCAAGAAGTCTTGTGAGAAAAATCTTGATAAATGAGAGGACAAATTCTGGGGTATAACAGTTGCCCCTGTTCAATCTTCTTAAACCTGAAGAGTTAGATTGGCGAGCTTTGCCGTTCGTGACTCGAAGGTAAAACATGATTGGACACTAGAGTGCCCATAAATTTGCACTCGATAAAATGTAGTTGAGGGAATGGGCTTAAAGATTTCATTTGGAGAGGTGATAGAATCTTGTTGGAGATGGGCTTGTAGATGCCATCCAAGAATGTTTGCTGAGTGGTAAGTCTTAAGTCAGAAGAATAAGTATCAGAATGGTGTCCGCGTCTGGAACGTATCTGAGCTGTATCTGGAGACTGAAATCTGAATGAGAAACAGAATAACATCCGCGTCTGGAGCGTATTTGAACTGTATCGGTACTTGAATCTGAATGAGTAACAGAATGACTTCCGTGTTTGGAGTGTATATGTACTGTATCGAGAGCGTGAAATCTAAATGATTATCAGAATGGCATCCGTGTCTGGAGCGTATCTGAACTTGAAATCTGAATAAGGGCCAGAATGGCATCCGTGTCTGGAGCGTATCTGAACTTGAAATCTGAATAAGGGCCAGAATGGCATCCGTGTATGGAGCGTATCTGAACTAGAATCTGAATAAGTGACATAATGACTTCTGTGTCTGGAGTGTATCTGAGCTGAAATCTGAATAAGTAACAGAATGACTTCCGTGTCTAGAGTGTATCTGAACTGTATCATGAAAGCTGAATCTGAATGAGTAACAGAATGACTTCCGTGTCTGGAGTGTATTTGTACTGTATCTGAATCTGAAAACTGAATAAGGGCCAGAATGGAATCCGTGTCTGGAGCGTATCTGAACTTGAAATCTGAATGAGTAGCAGAATGACTTCCGTGTCTGGAGTGTATCTGAACTGTATCATGATTGCATATTGTTAACTGATAACTTTTAATCTTATCCTGAAAAAGGTAAAATGCTAGCTGAAACACAAAGTTATGTTGCATGAAATGTATGATGCAATATATGTGTTTTATCAATGTTTATGATACATATTGGACGCAATGTATGCGCATATAAGCTGATTTGTTGTATTGTTGAGGAAAATAAATCCTTGACTGTTGCCGGGGAAAATAAATCCTTGACTTCTGAGGATAAGAAATCCTTGGCGACTGTAAGGGATATAGGGATCCTTTAGGTATTGAAGTTGTAGTATTGACAAAAAATTTGTTACGAGCCCTGCCATATACTGCTTGAGTAAACTGCTTGGGGAATCCAGAGAATTTGATGACTTCTACTGGGGATTACACAAAGGGAATCCTTATTCTGCTGGGGAATAAAGAAAACTCTGATGACTTCTGCGGGGAAATAAGAATGAGAATCTTCATTCTGTTGAGGAGCAATGAAAACTCTGTGGGGAAGAAGGCTTACTGCTGGTGAGTAGGTTCAGGAGTTTGGGTTGTCTGCCATTCTACTGGGGAATTATCCTAGGTTGGGGAGAGACAAAAGTTAACTGTTATCTGGTTGATTTTCAGGCTTCAAGATAACTTACTGGGGAATATGGAGAAACTGGGTGGTCTCCACTGGGGATTGATAGTTAGAAGTTTTGGCTCCGCTGGGGATTGGGAGTTTGAAGTTTTAACTTTGATGGGGATTAAGGGTTTGAAATTTTAGCTCTGCTGGGGATCTAGATGATGTACTGTAGGGATTGCTCGTGGAATATCCTAAAGACGTTTTCCTATCCTTTTAGTCTGTCAGTAATTGTTCTTTTCCACCCTGTTTATTTGTAAATAGTAATTATGTTCAAATGCATATGTTCATCAATGAAACATTGGACGTTTTTTTCAAATAAAAACACAAGTGTAAAAAAAAAGGCAAATAGTTTTCTGTACTTTGAAAGAGGTATCTTTGTATTTACTTTGAATAAGTGTTTTGTACAAAGGAGACAGACATCCTAGTAAGAGGATGGTGTCATAAAAGTAAGAAAAAAAAGTTTATACAAAGAAAGACAACTATGTGTGAAAATCCCATGGGGTTCCCATTCCACTATAGCCTTCGTATCTCCGAATATCTTGTCTGTCCGTTGCTTCGTCCGAAGATGATTGGATAGATCAGAAGCTCAGAGTTTGTCAGTGAAGAGATTGTCCTTAAAGTGATCCGACGAGACATAGTCATACGCTTTAATTCCCTAACTTTTTCCTGAACCGCCCTTTCGGGTTTTCGATTCACCGGGAAACCATTTTTTGCCAAAGTCGCGCTTTCGGGTTTTCAACTTGCCGGGTGTACAGATTTTTTTACTATGTCTGCGTTCGCAGGGTGTGGCAGGTCGTCACCGTCCATGGTGGTTAAGATCATTGCCCCACCAGAAAAGATGTTCTTGATTATAAATGGTCTTTCATAGGTAGGAGTCCATTTTCCCCTGGGATCACTTTGCGGCAAGATGATGCGCTTGATCACTAGATCCCCAACTTGATATATCTGGCGTTTGACATTCTTGTTGAAATCCTTGATCATCCGTTTTTGATACATCTGACCGTGGCAAACAGCAGTAAGTCTCTTTTCGTCAATCAAGTTCAGCTGATCAAGTCGGGTCTAGATCCAATCATCTTCACTCAAACCTGCATCTTTCATGATTCTCAAAGAGGGAATCTGAACCTCGATAGGTAAGACAACCTCCATGCCATAAACCAAAGAATATGGTGTTGCCCCGGTTGATGTGCGAGCCGTGGTACGGTACCCATGAAGAGCAAACGGTAGCATCTCATGCCAGTCCTTGTAGGTGACTGTCATCTTTTGTATGATCTTTTTGATATTTTTGTTAGCAACTTCAACTGCACCATTCATCTTTGGCCGATAGGAAGATGAATTATGATGTTGAATCTTGAACTGCTCATGCAAGGCGGTGATCATAGTATTGTTAAGGTTTGTACTGTTGTCAGTGATGATCCTTTCAGGGATACCGTATCGGCAAATAAGGTTCTGCTTGATGAAGAGGGCAACAACATTCTTAGTAACGAATGCGAAGGAAGCTGCTTCGACCCACTTGGTGAAGTAGTCAATGGCCACCAGAATGAAGCGGTGTCCATTGGAAGCTGTAGGCTTGATCTCTCCAATCATGTCGATTCCCCACATAGCGAAGGGCCAAGGAGCTGTTAAGACATTTAGAGGAACCGGAGGTACGTGCACTTTGTCTGCATAGATTTGACACTTATGGCAGGTCCGGAAGTGCTGATAGCAGTCAGGTTCCATGGTAGACCAGTAATAGCCTGCCCGTAGAATCTTCTTTGCCATCGTATTCCCACTAGAGTGAGTGCCAAAGGTACCCTCATGCAATTCATCCATGATCTTTTCAGCTTCAATCTTGTCCACACAACGGAGCAGAATAGAATCATGATTACGCTTGTACAGGATGCCATTACTTAGGAAGAACTTAGCTGAGAATCTCCTTAAGAAATTTTTGTCATTGACTGAAGCTCCTTTCGGATATTCTTGCGCCTCAAGATACCTTTTGACTTCATGAAACCACGACTGGTCCACTACTTCTTCGGTATTAATCTCGTGACAGTGCGCTGGTTCGCCCACCCGTTCAATGGTGATATGGGGAGCCTCATTATCCCAATCAAGTTTAAACATAGATGACATTGTAGCTAGAGCATCTGCTAGCTGATTTTCTTATCACGGGAAGTGCTCGAAGGTAATCTGCTCGAAATGTGGTAGTGTTGTACCCCAAATTTTGACCTAAGATACCATCTCCCGTCTTCATCATTACATTACAAGTGTTTTGATCTATTGATTTTAAAAATTCACAACTTTTTTCGAGTCGAGAGCTATTTATTTTTGAATACTAAATTATTTAATCGATTCATGCTAAAACAATGTTTATTAATTATTTATTATCTTAAATTTAAATAATTGGAATTTGTTTTCAATTGTTATATAATTTAAAGATTTATAGATAATAAAATAAATATTAGAAAAGAGGCATATCAATCGTTCAGACAGTGTTTATTTATTATTCACTATCTTAAATTTAAATAATTGGAATTTATTTTCAGTTATTACATAATTTAAAGATTTATGAATAATATAATAAATATTTGAAAAAAAAAAGTTCATTACTTGGTCAATAATGGTTATTTAATTATTTATCATTCTGAGTTAAATAATTGAAATTCTATTTTTAATTATTACAATTTAGAAAATTGTGAATAACGAATTAAATAATTGAAACTATTAATTGAGCAATGATATTTATTATTTGTTTATTATTCTGAATTTAAGTAATTGAGATTTATTTTCAATTATTATACAATTTAAAGAATTATAAACGATAAAATAAATAATTAGAGAGAAGGAAGGAATTAATTGGCAAATATTGGAATTTTATTCATTTTCTTCTAATTGTACAATTATTGTGTAAATACTGTATTTATTTACAACGAATTTACAATAATAATTTTACAAAGTTAAAATGAAATAAAAACTAATCTAATGTTTTCTAATTCTAAATCTTCTATCCAATGCTTTTGTCTGCTCATTTGATTTTACCTGCAAAAACAATTAAAAGAAAAAATTAGAATTGAACAAATAATTAAAAGCAGAAAATTATTTAGTGTTCATCATTAAAAGCAACGGCTAGAATCAGTTCACCCTTTTTTGCAAATCACGGGATTTCTCCCGGTTCACAAAAAAGGGAGGAATTTTCATTTTCATAAATGAATGCACAATTTTGAAACATGCACAAATTCATTTTATTTTTCAAAACTGCATAATTAAAAATTAATTGCATTTTTCGAAGTCCAATGCATATTTCAAAAAATATACACAGCATACAAAAGTCCATGCATAATTTCAAAACAGCATACGCAAGACAAACAAAATTCCAACGTAAACCTACATGCCATGCACATAGAAGAAGCCAAAACAAATAGGCTCCACTGTTGCATTGGAAGTCAAAGAAAATATGCAATTTTAAAATCATATGTACAAGCATGAAATATTTCCTCATTCATCATTTTCCAGCATGTTTGCATTTTCAGAACAGTAAGTATATCAACATTTTAGTGTTTCACTTATACTTGAGAGAGAGAAGAGAGAAAGAAAAATGGTTTTGCAGGTTTTTGCTTAGGCAGAAATTAGAATACAGACAGAACAGCAGCAAGGCAATAAGAAAAGGAGCACATAAATATTACCATTTGGATGTAACAGTATAGTATGCAGAGGCAAATATATTAAAAATATACCAAAGCCTTCAACGTAAACCAAAAGGCCAAAAACTGTTATAACATAAGAAAATCACTTCAAAGAGATGGACAATTGATCCCCAAGCCTTAAAAGAAAAAAGAAAAAGTTGTCAAGATATACAAATTTTCTCAAAGTCACATACCAAAAAACCACTTCAAAAGCCAGTTCAGAGCTTGCTAAAAGACCTCCACCACAAAACCAGAAACACATAACCATATCAAAAACCTTATGGCCTAACAACCCAAACCTGCTACTGCATAAACCTGCATAGAACCAAAACCAATATGTCCTAAACCATTCAAAAACCTCACTAACCTGATTGAGCCATAAAACCAATATCACCAAAAATCAGTCAAGACCATAAACATGGCCAAAACCATTGCCTAATACCATCAAACCTGCCATCCATAACCACCATCAAACCTGCCATCCATAACCACCAAACCTGTACCATCCCATTTCAAAAAAACCGGTAGAACCAAAAACCATACACAACCTTAACCTGCTACTGCATTAAACCATTTCAGAAACCAGTAGAACCATTTCAAAATCAAACCTTATGGCCAAACATAAAAACCATTGCCTACTGTCAAACTCCAAACCAACATAAATCAAACAATATGGCCTGAAACCATAAATCTGTACTATCAAAACCAGAACTATTGTTAAAACCTTATAAACCAATTTCCAAACCCAAGAATACAAAAGCCTCAGCATAGGATCATAGGCCATTAAAGAAGCAACAGAATCATAGCAAAAGAAGAAGAGGAAAGGCAAATAACGAGGCAACAGTGATACGGGCAAGGAGAAGAAGAAGAAAAAGGTGTAACAAGAATACTCAAACCAGTAATCAGAAGCAAAACATCACGCCGTCACCGTCTCCTCGCCGTCCCGGCCTCCATAGCACCACAACCTCCCTCCTCCATCTCCGAAGGTAACGCATTTCTCCCTTTCTTCCTTTCAAACGCCTCAAATCACAATAATAGTTTGGAGTCAGATTAAATGAAAAAAGATCATAACATGCAATTGAATTGAAAACCTTAACGAAATCAGAAAACGTTGTACCGTAAAAATCCGTCACTCCCTAACATTTTGCTGGAGGGAAGAGGAAAGTGAAGAACTGGTGGCCGTGGCAAAGGACAGTAGCGAAGCAAGGCGACGAGGACGGTCAGAGAAGGAGATGGAATGGAGAAGACGAACACGCGTGAACAAGCGGCGCCGCTGTACCCATTTGCCTTAACCTTTTTTTCAACTAAACCAAACATTGTTTAACCCTAAAAACAAAATTATGAGATATGGGCCTTAACTCTTTCTTCTTAAAACCTAAAGCCCACGAATTCCTTGTACACCCCCTTATTTCCGTTTTCTGTCTTGGGCCTTTAAACCCTTTAGCCCAAACGTCTTTTATTAACACCACCCCTTTATATCTCGATGCCCTTTTTTTTTATTTACTTTCCTTTAGTTTTTAGGTTTATTATTAATTTGGTTAGTTACTAGAACTTAATCAATAAGAGTTGGATTTTAATTAAAATAAATTTTATAATTTGACTTTTTATTAAGTTCAACCTTAAGTTCAATTTGGTAATTTTAATATTCTTTCTTAATTAGTTAAATTAATAACTTTAAGTTTTAATTTAGTTTAATCACTTAATGACTCTTAAAATAAAAACTCTAAATATAAAAAAATAGAAACTTAAAACTTTAAAAAGACATTTTATCTTTTCTTTAATTAGTTCTCTCGCTTTAATTAATATTAGACAAAAATCTAAAAAATACATATTTATACCATTTAGTCATTTATTTAACTGTCGTTATTTAATCATTACCTGCATGATTTTTTTGTTTAATTATTTCATATCTACATGTTTATTCTGTCTACATTTAAATCCAAGGGGAAAACGATTAAATTTGTCGACTTCATGTCCTCAAGTCTAATTGCGCGAACTTTCGCATTTCATTAAAACTTAGGATAATTTTTCCTCAAATATTCAATCTTTTCAAAACTTATACCTTTTAAGTCAAAACTTCGACACTAGGTCGTCGTATCTCCAAAAATCTCGTCCGTACCCCTTTTCAGCCAAAACGATTTATTTTTAATCAAACGATCAATTTTAATAAACAGATATTTCAAAAGGTTCTTATAGAGTACTATAGATACATTGGGTGCTAATACCTTCCCATTGTATAACCAACCCCCGAACCATAGATCTCTTTTCAAAATGCCTTGTATTTTTACTTTTTAAAAGTATTGTTTTACATTGCATATTTAGGGTTTTATTTCGCTCTTTTCCCTTTTCCCTTGGAAATAATAAAGCGCGGTGGCGACTCTTGCTTTTGTGAGACGAATTAATCAATAATTCGATCTCCGATTTACCCCGCTACATTTTTTATCGCTACAGAATTGGCGACTCTGCTGGGGAAAGATTGACCTCTTGCTGGTCCATCCCTAAGTGGGTTAAGCCTATTTTGTTTATCTGTTTTATTATTATTTGATTTGCTTGATTATGTGTTTAAATTGGGGTGTTTGGGTTTTTTGCGAAAGACGAATCCTATACCCGGATTAAGTAACACTTAAGGAATAGGATGGGCGGTATAGTCATGTTAACTTTGAGGGAGTAATCCCGAAGAAGGAGGCATGAGATCCCCCACTCAATGGAAGGCCCTCTTGAACTTAATATTTGTTTACCGAGTAATCGGGAAGACATTATTATTTTCGACCTAGGAGCCCGAGAAGTTGAGAACCGTAGAACCCTAACCCATCTTGGCTTTTTAGGTGTAGCGCGGAAACTATAACGGAGTAATTCGGAAGTAGTTGTTACGCGATGCTACGCTCAGACGAGTTTCTCTTGAGAATATTGCTAATTATTGAGTAATCAAGACGTTGGTAATATCCGAAGGAGGAATGTGGACTCTGGGAACTTTTAGAACCTTGTCTTACAGGTGTGATTGAACCGTTAGTACATACCTTTGGGTGGATTTTACCTTTGACTCCATGCCGAAACGTTGAACCTTTGAACCCCATGTTTGCAAGTGTGTGTGTGACTGTTGCATTATCATTCATTCATGCACTCATTAGCATCTTTGTAAAAAACTTGTTTTTTAAGGAACTTCAGAATGATTTTTGCAGACATATCAGGTTATTATGGAACTTGGAAGGAGAAACACTCGAAGCTTTAGTTTTAAGGAGCCCGAGATCGAGGAGCTGAAGAGTTTGATTCCGAAGATCGAGAACCCGACGGATTTTCAGAAGAAGTATGGGTCCATTATACCTCTCATGAAGCGCAAGATGAAGGAAGGCATCCTTAACACGTTGGTTCAATTCTACGATCCTTTGTACCGATGTTTCACCTTCCCGGATTACCAGTTGATGCCCACTTTAGAGGAGTACTCCTACATACTTGGTTTGCCGATCACCGACTGTGTTCCCTTTTCTGGATTAGAAGAGGAGCCCAAATCTCACGAGATAGCAACCATCACCCACTTGAAGAAGTCAGAGATAGAGGAGAACATGACTACAAAAGGGGGAATCCGAGGTTTGTCTGCGCAGTTTTTGTTGAAGAAAGCTCGTCTTTTTGCTGAGATAAAGGATATTGTTGCCTTCGAAGACGTGTTTGCTTTACTCGCCTATGGTCTATTCTTGTTTCCTAACGTTGATAAGTTTGTGGATATCAACGCCATCAGAATTTTCTTGATTGGAAATCCGGTCCCTACGCTGCTGGGAGATACCTACTACTCCATCCATCTTCGGAACTCTTACCAAGGAGGAATGATTATTTGTTGTGCACCGTTGTTGTATCAGTGGTATGTTTCGCATCTACCTGGGTCTGATGTTTTCTGGGATCTCGAGAAGGAACCGCGTTGGGCGCCAAAGATCATGGCTCTCACTCATTTCGACATTGACTGGTATAATCGAGTTTACTACGACGTGAAGATCATCGATAGCTGTGGTGCTTTTCCTAACGTGCCTCTTCTCGGTACGAAAGGGGGAATCAACTATAACCCTGTTCTCGCGCGCCGTCAGTTTGGGTACCCGATGAGAGATAAGCCAAACAACATCCATGTGAGTGGTTTCTTTCTTCAGGAAGGACAAGATCATCAGGAAGTTAAGAGGGAGATCGAAGGAGCTTGGCGCCACATCCATAGGAAAGGGAGAGATATGTTAGGACATAGAGGTGTCGTTTCTTTGGAGCCTTACCTACAGTGGGTCCGTGCTAGGGCTTGTGCTCTCAAGATGCCCTATAAACTTGAGAAACCTTTATTCCCCACCATTGCACCATCATCTGTTGTTATCCCTATCGCGAATATAGGAGAATACCAAGGAAATCTGGCTAGGATGAAGTCCGAGAGGGATGCTTGGAAAGAAAAGTACCATATGTCTGAATATGAGAATCGAGTCCTGACTCGACAGCTAAAGGAAAAGGAGGATTTACTCTTTATTCAAGACGGCCGGTTCATTGATCACGATGAGAAGCTTCGTCAAAAGGATGCTTTGCTGAAGAAGTATGCTAGTGAAAAGAAGAGAAAGAAGGAAGGTTCAGTAAGCGTTGCTCTCGTGCCTAATCCGCAGAAAGAAATCATTGATCGACTGGTAGCTGAGAAGAAAGAGATGGAAGACTTTTATGAAGAGAAGATCAAGAAGCTCCGGTTACAGTTGGTGTTTGTTCCTTCATCTGAGGATTCCGAGTGATCTTTAGCTTTTAGTTTATTTTATTGATGTCATTTTGTAAAACTATGTAAAAGGGCTTCATGCTCCGAAGTTGTAATTTATTGCTTTATTATGGGCTTCATGTTCCAAAGTTGTAATTTATTGCTTTATTTTAGACTTCATGTTTTAAAGTTGTAATTTATCGCTTTATTATGGATTTCATGTTTCGAAGCTGTAATTTATTGCTTTTATTATTGGGTTGTTATCCCAAAGTTGTAATTTATTGCTTTGATATTCCAAATTGTAAGTTGTAATTTATCGCTTTCGATTATTGGATTGAGTTTTTGTTGTTCCAAATTCCTTTACCATTGATGTATGCAAAATTATTAAGGTTCCTTGAAAAACTTTTAAAATGAATCATCATTTGCATCGCACATCATGCATCATTCCACATTTCACTTCACATGTTTTCTAGAGTCTTATCCTTGTTCTTTTTCCACTCCCAAGGTTGTCAAGATGTCTCACCAATACGACACTCGAGCCAATCGTCAGAGGAAAATGGAAGATCTGGAACAGGAAAACCTTGAGCTTCGTGGGGAAGTTGCTACACTTCGTGTCGAGATGGAAAAGTTAACTGCGTTAGTGGAAAGTTTGGTGGCTGTTCAGAATCAGCCATCGACTACAGCTGCCGAGATTCAGACTTCAACTCCAGTGGTTTCCGAGATTGTCACCATTCCTGCATCTGTGACTCAAATCAGCTCCCCGCTTCAACATCAGATGCCGAAGGGTTTTCCGTGGGGAATGCCTTACAACTTTGCGCCAGAGGGGTATCAGCCTGCCGTACAACCTTTATTTCAACCTGCTTTATCTCTTCCTCAACCAGAGACAACTGCTATGCCGCCAGTAATTCCGTCTGTGACACCTTTTCCGCAACCGATTATGACAACCGTTGCTCCTGTGGTCCACTCCGTGCCATACTTGAATGAACCTACTTACCCTGTCGAGCCTGCTGAAAGTTTGGGTCTTTTTGATAGAATGGAAGAGTTTCAGGATCAGTTCCAGGAAATGCAGAAGGAGCTTAGAGCATTGAAGGGGAAGGATTTGTTTGGGAAGAATACGCATGACCTTTGTTTAGTTCCGAATGTCAAGATTCCAGCAAAATTCAAAGTGCCAGACTTTGAGAGATATAAGGGTGATTCGTGTCCTAGAAGTCATTTGACAATGTACGTGAGAAAGATGTCTACGTATTCCGATGATCATGACTTGTTGATTCATTATTTTCAAGATAGTTTGACGGGTGCTGCTCTGAAGTGGTATATGGGTTTAGACAGTATTCGGATCCGCAACTTCAACGATCTTAGCGAAGCCTTTGTCCATCAGTACAAGTACAACGTTGACATGGCACCGGACAGGGATCAACTCCGGGGGATGTTGCAAAGAGACCGAGAATCTTTTAAGGAATACGCCCAGAGGTGGCGTGAAATCGCTGCTCAAATCTATCCACCTCTTGAGGAGAAAGAGATGACGAAGATATTTTCGAAGACTTTAGGTTCCTTTTACTATGAAAGAATGATAGCCAGCACACCCAGTGACTTCACTGAAATGGTAAGCATGGGCATGCGGTTAGAGGAAGGGATTCGGGAAGGGCGTTTGGTTAAAGAAGGAAGTTTGTCTAGCAGTACTAAGAAGTTTGGAAGTGTTTTCCCGAAAAGAAAAGAGCAGGATGTCAGCGCTTTGTTCCCAGGTAGACCTAGGAGAGGTTACTCTCACGTTGCGGCAGTCACTCCGGCTGTCCGCCCAGCTTTGATGACCCCAGTTCATCAAACCCCGCCAACTCAACAACGGCCATTTCAGTAGCAGCCTCGACAACAGGCTTATCCATTTAACAATCAGAACCGTTCACCCAGAAAACCGCAGTTCGACGCCATTCCTATGACTTATACTGAATTGTTCCCTGCTCTTATCAGAAAGAATCTCATAACGACAAAGCCTCCTCCTGTCGCACCGAACAGTACTTCTCCGTGGTACAAGGCGGATCAGTTTTGTGACTATCATCAAGGGTCGCCGGGGCACAACCTTGAGAATTGTTTTTCTTTGAAGGCGGACGTGCAGAGATTGATTAAGAATGGTATCTTGTCTTTCAAGGATGTTAATCCAAATATTAGAGATAATCCTTTGCCTCGGCATGGGGCAGCTTCAGTAAATATGGTGGAAGGTTGTCCGGGGAAGTTTCGAGTTTTTCAAGTTGAACATATAAGAGAGTCGTTGATCAGGTTACATCAGAGTTTGAGAAGACTTGCCTTTGTTAGGCATCAGCATGATTATGATGTTTGTGAATTTTGTTCAAGAGAGGTTGATTGTCCTATTGTGAAGGAGGATATTCAAAAGTTGCTAGACCAGAGAGTTATCACCATTACGTATGACAGAAATCCGGAGGATGAAGTGAATGTTATCATACCACAATTCAATTTGCCTGAATCAGTAGAGATTGCTTACGACAGTCAGACTACACCTGTTGATCCTTTGATTATTTACCCACCTGGTCCTGTGCCTTACAACTCATACCAAGCTGTACCGTATAAGTATAATGCCACAATGATTGAGAATGGGGTAGAAGTCCCTATACCAACAAGACCGTATTTTGTTAACATTGCTGATGTAAGTAGAGTTACGAGAAGTGGACGAGTCTTTGCAGCAGTACCTTTGAAGAGACCAGAAGTTCAAGTTAGGAGGCCCATACCGGCGGAGATTCCAGTAAGAAATGTTGAACCAAGGGTTGAGATAGGTCGATCCAGTGAACCTATCCCTCACCCTGAGGATGATGAGATTCTGAAGCTTATCAAGAGAAGTGAATATAAGATTGTGGACCAACTTTTGCAAACACCTTCCAAGATTTCTTTGCTTGCTTTACTGAGAGATTCTGGTGCCCATAGAGAAGCTTTGATGAAGGTCTTGGACCAGGCGTTCGTGGATCATGATGTGACGGTTGATCAGTTTGATGGGATTGTGGGAAATATTACTTCGTGTAACAATCTTGGTTTCAGTGATGAAGAACTCCCGGAGGAGGGGAGAAACCATAATATGGCTTTGCATATCTCAGTAAGTTGTGGAAATGATACCTTATCAAGTGTGTTGGTGGATACAGGTTTTTCGTTGAATGTGATGCCCAAGACTACGTTATATCGGCTTTCATATCCAGGTGCTCCCATGAGACCTAGCGGAGTAATTGTTAAAGCGTTTGATGGTTCTAGGAAGACAGTCATTGGTGAAGTGGATCTTCCTATAGTGATTGGTCCCCATACTTTTCAAATCACTTTCCAAGTGATGGATATTCGTGCTGCCTACAGTTGCTTATTGGGTCGTCCCTGGATCCATGATGCCGGGGCAGTCACCTCTACGCTCCATCAGAGACTAAAATTTGTAAGGCATGGGAAGCTAGTGATGATTGGGGGAGAGCAAGCTATGGTGGTAAGCCATTTATCATCATTCTCTTTTATTGATGCGGACGAGGATGTTGGAACCCAGTTCCAAGGTCTTTCTGTTGCTAAGAATGCAGTGAAGAAGCAAGGGGCATCCATCTCTTCTTTTGAGGATACGCGGAGAGTGGTGGAAAGTGGTTCGGCCGAAGGATGGGGCCAGGTGTTGACGTTACCCGAGAACAAGTCTGGGGAAGGTCTGGGTTTTCATCCAGTGTCTGCAAGAGTCAAGAAGGAGGTGGTTGTTCGTCCGATTCAAGAGGTTTTCCGAAGTGCAGGTTTTATACATCCTGAGGTTGATGCTATCATAGAGGACGATTTCGAGGAAGATTTGCCCGATTTTGTGACGCCTGGATTGGCTTGCCAAAACTGGATAGTTGTTGATGTTCCTGTTGTTATGCACATTTCCGAGTAATGTTTTGTTTTGTTTTTCTTTGAAAAATCGCTCTGCCCAAGGAGAAACGTATTTTGTGTCGGGCTATGAAAAATAATTCCTTTTGCTCTGCCCAAGGCAAAAGAGAAATGTTTGGGCTCCTTGTTTCAAATATTTCCCTTTAATGAATAAAAATGTTATTTTGTCCACTACTGTTTTATTTTTCACTTTTTCTGGGAAATAGTAATGAAAATTAATTAATAACCTTTTGTTTTATTTGCACAAATCGACTTCTAAAATAAAGCATAATCATATGTGCAGATTAGTCCATGACTTAACCATCAAAAACAATGATCCTATGCCCTCTCCCAACTTTGAATTCCCTGTTTCAGAGCCGAAGAAGAGGATGATGAAGAGATTCCTGTTGAGATTTCCCGTTTGCTTGAGCATGATGAGAAGGTCATTCAACCATTTGAAGAACCTTTAGAGTTGGTCAACTTGGGTGATGATGAAGATAGAAAGGAAGTCAAAGTCGGAGCACTGCTTATCCCAGAAGTTAAGGAGAAAATGTTGGAGCTTCTCAAAGAGTATGTTGATGTGTTTGCTTGGTCCTACCAAGATATGCCGGGTTTGGACAACAGTATTGTGGAGCATCGTTTACCGTTGAGACCTGAATGTCCGCCGATCAAGCAGAAGTTGAGAAGGACTCGTCCCGACATGGCTGACAAGATCAAAGAGGAGGTTCAGAAGCAGATTAATGCAGGTTTCCTTGTTACATCGGTCTATCCTCAGTGGTTAGCCAACATAGTGCCTGTTGCTAAGAAGGATGGCAAAGTTCGGATGTGTGTAGACTACAGAGATCTGAATAGAGCTAGTCCGAAGGATGACTTCCCATTACCTCATATTGGCGTATTGGTCGACAGTACTGCCATGTTCAAAGTCTTTTCTTTCATGGATGGTTTCTCTGGTTACAATCAAATCAAGATGGCACCAGAAGATATGGAGAAGACCGCTTTCATTACACCTTGGGGAACTTTCTGTTATCGGGTTATGCCGTTTGGTTTGAGGAATGCTGGCGCAACATACCAAAGGGCCATGACCGCTTTGTTCCATGACATGATGCATAAGGAGATCGAAGTGTATGTGGATGACATGATTTCCAAATCGCAGACTGAGGAGGATCATTTGGAACATTTGTTAAAGTTATTCCAGCGATTGAGAAAGTACAAACTCCGTCTGAATCCCAACAAGTGCACTTTTGGTGTTCGTTCTGGAAGACTTCTGGGTTTCATTGTCAGTCAGAAAGGTATTGAAGTAGATCCTGATAAAGTCAAAGCCATTCGGGAGATGCCCGCTCCCAAGACGGAAAAACAAGTAAGAGGATTCCTTGGGAGATTGAACTACATTTCTAGGTTTATATCTCATATGACTGCTACCTGTGGGCCGATTTTCAAGCTTCTCCGAAAGAACCAAGGATGTGTGTGGACAAAAGATTGTCAGAGAGCTTTTGATAGCATCAAAGAATATTTGCTTGAACCTCCCATTTTGATTCCTCCGGTGGAAGGAAGACCTTTGATTATGTACCTTACTATATTGGAAGATTCTATGGGATGTGTGCTTGGTCAACAAGATGAGACTGGAAGAAAAGAACATGATGTATACTATCTGAGTAAGAAATTCACAGACTGTGAGTCTCGATACTCATTGCTCGAGAAAACCTGTTGTGCTTTAGCTTGGGCTGCTCGCCGTCTGCGCCAGTATATGATTAACCACACCACTTGGTTGATCTCCAAAATGGATTCGATTAAGTATATCTTTGAGAAGCCCGCCTTATCTGGAAGAATAGCCCGTTGGCAGATGTTGTTATCTGAATATGACATTGAGTATCACACTCAGAAAGCAATCAAAGGGAGTATTTTAGCCGATCATTTGGCTCACCAACCAATTGACGATTATCAGTCCATCAAGTTTGATTTCCCAGATGAAGATGTTATGTACTTGAAAGCTAAAGATTGTGAAGAGCCGTTACCTGAAGAAGGACCTGATCCCGAATCCCATTGGGGTTTGATATTTGACGGAGCTGTGAACTCTTATGGAAATGGAATTGGGGCAATCATCGTCACTCCCCGAGGTACTCATATCCCGTTCACGGCGAGACTGAAGTTTGACTGCACGAACAACATGGCTGAATATGAGGCATGTATTATGGGTCTCGAAGAAGCAGTGGATCTAAGGATT
The DNA here is from genome assembly GCA_948472305.1 of Vicia faba. Taxonomy (NCBI): domain Eukaryota; kingdom Viridiplantae; phylum Streptophyta; class Magnoliopsida; order Fabales; family Fabaceae; genus Vicia; species Vicia faba. The sequence goes on along the minus strand of OX451736.1, from coordinate 1,428,397,714 downwards.
AAGATTCTTGATATTTAAGGAGATTCGGCATTGGTAATTAATCAAATCAAAGGAGAATGGGATACTCGTCATCCTGGTTTGATCCCTTACAGAGACTATGCTAGAAGATTGTTAACTTTCTTTAACAAAGTGGAGTTACATCATATCCCTAGAGATGAGAACCAAATGGCTGATGCTTTAGCTACGTTGTCTTCAATGTTTCAAGTGAATGGTTGGAACGATGTGCCTACAATCCGAGTTATGCGCCTTGACAGACCTGCTCATGTGTTCTCAGTAGAAGAGGTTACCGACGACAAACCGTGGTTCTATGACATTAAACGTGTTCTTCAAACTCAAGAGTACCCGCCTGTGGCATCCAATAAAGATAGGAAGATGTTGAGAAGATTAGCAAGCAGTTTCTTTCTCAATGAAGAAGTTTTGTATAAGAGGAATTATGACATGGTCTTGCTCAGATGTGTAGACAGACGTGAAGCAGACATGCTGATGCAAGAAGTACATGAAGGATCCTTTGGCACTCATGCCAATGGACATGCGATGGCTAGAAAGATGTTGAGAGCTGGTTACTATTGGATGACAATGGAATCTGATTGTTGCAAATATGTGAAGAAATGTCATAAATGCCAGATTCATGCGGACAAGATGCACGTGCCGCCGACCCTACTCAATGTTATCTCTTCACCTTGGCCTTTCTCTATGTGGGGCATTGATATTATTGGAATGATTGAACCCAAAGCTTCAAATGGTCATCGTTTCATTTTGGTAGCGATCGATTATTTTACTAAATGGGTGGAAGCAACATCTTATGCTAATGTAACCAGACAGGTGGTATTCCGATTTATCAAGAATCAGATCATTTGTCGATACGGTATCCCGAGCAAGATCATCACTGACAATGGTTCGAATTTGAATAACAAGATGATGAAAGAGCTTTGCGAAGAGTTCAAAATCGAACATCATAATTCTTCTCCTTACAGACCGAAGATGAATGGGGTTGTTGAAGCTGCTAACAAGAATATCAAGAAGATTGTCCAGAAGATGGTGGTAACTTATAAAGATTGGCATGAAATGCTTCCGTTTGCTCTGCATGGATACCGTACTTCAGTTCGAACTTCAACAGGCGCGACCCCATTTTCCCTAGTTTATGGTATGGAAGCTGTACTCCCCGTGGAGGTTGAGATTCCGTCTCTGAGAGTGTTGATGGAAGCTAAACTTTCTGAGGCTGAATGGTGTCGAAGTAGATATGATCAGTTGAATTTAATCGAAGAGAAGAGATTGACAGCGTTGTATCACGGTCAATTATATCAGCAGAGAATGAAGAAGGCTTTTGATAAGAAGGTTTGACCGCGCGAGTTCAGAGAAGGTGACCTTGTGCTCAGGAAAATTTTATCTTTCCAACCCGATTCAAGGGGCAAGTGGGCTCCGAATTATGAAGGACCGTATGTCGTTAAGAAAGTTTTCTCTGGAGGTGCCTTGATTCTCACCAATATGGACGGTGATGAGCTCCCGCGTCCCATGAACGCCGATGTAGTCAAGAAGTATTTCGCTTAGGCAAGCTTTTGGTCATCCCGGCTGTGGCATTTGAGCACATTTTGGAATTCAAAGTTGTTAGGGAGAATAGTGATCATTGTTTTTGTGTAACCTTTTATTTCATGTACTATTTCCCAAACTTTTGTAAATCGTTGGAGTCGCGTTGTTAGCGAACTACCATCTTATTAATGAAATTTGAGCATTTACCTTTTGTGGGCAAAATTTTAATTTTATGGAAATACTTGAAACAAATTTACTTAAAGTATTCTTATTTTAAAATGTGTCGTGAATAACGAAAGGAATATTAATAGTTTGTTCCAAGGATGGTCAAGCCATGAAATGCAAAACAGTACAGTAATTTATCCTTGCATGATGAACTTGTTTTCTTTCAAAATCGTCATGAGGTGTTGGTTGTGTAAGTTTGCGTTCTAGTGGTGCTAAGTTTGGTGACTCCCCAGTTGTTTCAGTTAAGCGTTGTTTTGGTCACCTTTGTTCGGGAGATTTTGAAGTGCGGTACGCTTCGTCTCATGCCAGTGGTCTATTGGTATTGTAAGTTTGGATTTGAATACTTTTCTCCTCAGAAGACTTGAGCCTTGTGGCGTGTTATGCTCTGACATTGTTCTGTGATTCCAATTCCAGTTATCTTCCGTCTTTTTTTTTAGGATTGGCCAAGTATCTATCGTGCTGTGACATCTTATTATCTTCAAGACATTCCATCTGTTCGTTTTGTCAGCATAACATTCATTTATTCATTCACACTTATATCACGCATACATATTCACGTTTGCCATCGATTTTGGGGTTGTACTTTGTTTATACAAATAATGTACATGTTTCTTTCCAAGTAGAAGGTTAGCTGAGGCAGAAAACGTGCTTCCTTTCTAAATTCCCCAACTGAGCTAATCCTCGTGGATGATTTTTGATTCAGCTTACCTTGTCCATTTCTGGATAGGATGAATCCCCAATCGAATTACTTTCTCATTGGGTAGAGTCTTGTTTGACTGTCTTCTCTCTGGTTTATTCCTGGATGAAGTTGTTGCCTCTTGCATAGGCTATCTCATGATTTCCCCCAGTGAAATTGCGACCTAGACAGATGGTGCATTTATTTTGCACATTTAAGTATGTGATCTCCTCGGGAAGGATTGATTCATGATTCTCTTTGACGAAGATTTATTTCTCTGCCAGTGTCATCGCAAGTTCCTTCTGAGTTATCCTTGGAAAATGACAAGAGGCAGCTCTTCACGAGCAACTTGTGCGTTATTTTCGGGAAACGACAGGCGGCAGCTCCTCACGAGCAACTTGTGCGTTATTATCCTTGGAAAACGACAAGCGGCAGCTCTTCACGAGCAACTTGTGCATTATTTTCGGGAAACGACAAGCGGCAGCTCTTCACGAGCAACTTGTGCGTTATTATCTTGTGGAAAACGACAAGCGGCAGCTCTTCACGAGCAACTTGTGCGTTATTATTATTTTCGGAAAACGACAAGCGGCAGCTCTTCACGAGCAACTTGTGCGTTGTTATTATTTTTTTTGGAAGACGACAAGCGGCAGCTCCTCACGAGCAACTTGTACGTCATTTTATCTTGTGGACAACAGCAAGTGGCAGCCTCTTTATTTGAGCAGCTTGTATGTTATCGGTATTTTCTTTGGACAACAGCAAGTGGCAGCCTTCTTTATTTGAGCAACTTGTATGTTATCGGTATTTTCTTTGGACAACAGCAAGTGGCAGCCTCTTTATTTGAGCAACTTGTATGTTATCGGTATTTTCTTTGGACGACAGCTAGTGGCAGTTTCTTTATTTGAACAACTTGCGTATCTATAATATTATTATATCAGCATTAATGAGTATATCTCCGGAAATCTCGCAGAGAAGCTTGTCATGAATCATTACCTTCGGAAGTCGATAATCCATCATCAGCAAGATTGTTTGCTTTTCGTCTATCTTTGACCTTGAGTTGCGAACTCACTGTTTTGGGTCAATAATCTGTTATGGCCTATGCAAGATGCCTTCTTCGTTAGGGTCAGAGGTTGTATTCCCTCAATTTTATTCACTGTCAGGAGTCTGTCGTTGGAAGTCGATAGCTTGTTTCCCCAGTAATGTATAATCCATGTCTCTGTGTTTTGTTGGTGTTCGATTCCTCCAACATTGTTTTGTTTCATACAATATCTTTCTCTGTGAATTCAATCACTGCATTCATATCAAACATAATGACGGCATCTTAGGACAAAATTTGCGTAATTGTGTATTTAAGTACCTTCAATCTCGTCAAAACGAAAATTTCAATCTTCATATCTCCGGATAGAAGAAACTTAAATAGGGGCAGCTGTTGTACCCCAAATTTTGACCTAAGATACCATCTCCCGTCTGCATCATTACATTACAAGTGTTTTGATCTATTGATTTTAAAAATTCACAACTTTTTTCGAGTCGAGAGCTATTTATTTTTGAACACTAAATTATTTAATCGATTCATGCTAAAACAATGTTTATTAATTATTTATTATCTTAAATTTAAATAATTGGAATTTGTTTTCAATTGTTATATAATTTAAAAATTTATAGATAATAAAATAAATATTAGAAAAGAGGCATATCAATCGTTCAGACAGTGTTTATTTATTATTCACTATCTTAAATTTAAATAATTGGAATTTATTTTCAGTTATTACATAATTTAAAGATTTATGAATAATATAATAAATATTTGAAAAAAAAAGTTCATTACTTGGTCAATAATGGTTATTTAATTATTTATCATTCTGAGTTAAATAATTGAAATTCTATTTTTAATTATTACAATTTAGAAAATCGTGAATAACGAATTAAATAATTGAAACTATTAATTGAGCAATGATATTTATTATTTGTTTATTATTCTGAATTTAAGTAATTGAGATTTATTTTCAATTATTATACAATTTAAAGAATTATAAACGATAAAATAAATAATTAGAGAGAAGGAAGGAATTAATTGGCAAATATTGGAATTTTATTCATTTTCTTCTAATTGTACAATTATTGTGTTAATACTGTATTTATTTACAACGAATTTACAATAATAATTTTACAAAGTTAAAATGAAATAAAAACTAATCTAATATTTTCTAATTCTAAATCTTCTATCCAATGCTTTTGTCTGCTCATTTGATTTTACCTGCAAAAACAATTAAAAGAAAAAATTAGAATTGAACAAATAATTAAAAGCAGAAAATTATTTAGTGTTCATCATTAAAAGCAACGGCTGGAATCAGTTCACCCTTTTTTGCAAATCACGGGATTTCTCCCGGTTCACAAAAAAGGGAGGAATTTTCATTTTCATAAATGAATGCACAATTTTGAAACATGCACAAATTCATTTTATTTTTCAAAACTGCATAATTAAAAATTAATTGCATTTTTCGAAGTCCAATGCATATTTCAAAAAATATACACAGCATACAAAAGTCCATGCATAATTTCAAAACAGCATACGCAAGACAAACAAAATTCCAACGTAAACCTACATGTCATGCACATAGAAGAAGCCAAAACAAATAGGCTCCACTGTTGCATTGGAAGTCAAAGAAAATATGCAATTTTAAAATCATATGTGCAAGCATGAAATATTTCCTCATTCATCATTTTCCAGCATGTTTGCATTTTCAGAACAGTAAGTACATCAACATTTCAGTGTTTCACTTGTACTTGAGAGAGAGAAGAGAGAAAGAAAAATAGTTTTGCAGGTTTTGGCTTAGGCAGGAATTAGAATACAGACAGAACAGCAGCAAGGCAATAAGAAAAGGAGCACAGAAATATTACCATTTGGATGTAACAGTATAGTATGCAGAGGCAAATATATTAAAAATATACCAAAGCCTTCAACGTAAACCAAAAGGCCAAAAACTGTTATAACATAAGAAAATCACTTCAAAGAGATGGACAATTGATCCCCAAGCCTTAAAAGAAAAAAGAAAAAGTTGTCAAGATATACAAATTTTCTCAAAGTCACATACCAAAAAACCACTTCAAAAGCCAGTTCAGAGCTTGCTAAAAGACCTCCACCACAAAACCAGAAACACATAACCATATCAAAAACCTTATGGCCTAACAACCCAAACCTGCTACTGCATAAACCTGCATAGAACCAAAACCAATATGTCCTAAACCATTCAAAAACCTCACTAACCTGATTGAGCCATAAAACCAATATCACCAAAAATCGGTCAAGACCATAAACATGGCCAAAACCATTGCCTAATACCATCAAACCTGCCATCCATAACCACCATCAAACCTGCCATCCATAACCACCAAACCTGTACCATCCCATTTCAAAAAAACCGGTAGAACCAAATGAAGGGGTGAAAAACACAAGAAGGGGGGGTTGAATTGTAAAACTGGAATCTTAAAGCAATTGACAAGATATTTTTATCCTGGTTCGTTTGATCTCAAACTACTCCAGTCCACCCGTCAAGGTGATTTCGCCTCTCTCCAACGAGGTCTTAATTCACTATATTCAACTGAATACAAATCTGCTTTAACAACTGCTAAAGCCTTCTTGATTCAAACCACAATCCGGTTTGTCAAGGCAACACTTTCTTACAAAGATATAAAACAAATGTGTGTGAATGTTTTCTACAAAACTTTATCACAACTGTGATGTATACACAAATTAAGCTTAGAAACTTAGATTGCTAAACACTAATGGAGTATCAGAGTTTGTGGTTTAGCAAAACTGGTAGATGAAGATTATTGTTCAGCTTTGTGCGTGTAGAGAATTGGAGAGCATTAGCCATTATAATCTTCGAAGCCTTGTTTATATAGCACTTGAGAAGATGAACGTTGAATGCAATATTCTTGATTCAATGCTAATAACAAGCTTTCCTTTTTGAGCAGATCTTGTCTAGAATGATGCCGTTGGAATTAATTAGCGTTCAATGCACAGTACCGTTGCTTCTTCAATGCACGTTCTGGCTTGGCTCATTCTGATTCTGCTTCGCTGCTGATGAACTATTGTTTTTGTATCAGAGTGTTTACGCGCAGTTCTGTTCATCAAGCTTCAGCAAGTACGTGAGTTGATCATCTGATCTTGATGTGCTGATTCAGCAACTTCTGATGCTGGTGTATCAAATCAAATTCTGATGCTGAAGAAGTGATCTTGCTTATTTTAATCAGCGTATCTGCAAGTCAGAGCATAGTAATTTTAGGCAGCATATAGTTCAAACATGAAACATATAAATACTATATCTTTTCACTTTGTTATCATCAAAACTTAAATATAGGGTACTAGATTCAAACATTGTTCTAACAATCTCCCCCTTTTTGATGATGACAAAAACTAGATATTTTAAATGAAAAATAACGTGAAAAGGTGTCTGGGAAATGTATCAGAATAAGAAGTACGAAAAAAAATCAGAGTTAAGAGATACTCCCCCTGAGTTTGTTACTTCCCTTTGATATACGTGTTCTTCAGGATCAGATCTTTTTCTATCTTTGAGCATCAGATTATAGGTCTTTGACTTATCAGAGAACAGAGCTTCAGAGCTTTTCCTGTCAGAGCTTTGCTTCGGATCAGAGTGTTAGGTCGATCAGAACTTCATATTTGATCAGAGCAACATGAGCTTCTACATTTTGATCAGAGCTTCTAGCTTCTAGTCTTCATAGTGTTCAGGAGCTTCCTTGTGCCTGTAGACTTAAAAACAAAACAGAAAAACATTTCAAGTAATAGAGTTAGAATGTTTGAGAATTTCTGTCTAGTTAGCCGTTATTGATTTTAAATATCATTCTTGTTCTCCCCCTTTTTGTCAGCAATCAAAAAGTGTTGGTGATGTGCTAAAATAATTTAGATCAGAAAAACAAATTATATTAAAATAGTTCATAATCAGAGCAAAAGAACATTACAAAACATAGTCAAAACAATACATCAGAAAATGAAGAAAACATAGAGAATGTCATGCATGAAAAAAAATTTTAAGGTTGTGGGGGCATGCGTGAGAACAGGCTTTCCAGCATTGCTTGAATCTTTTCAGAAGTTTCATTCTGCTTCTGAACCATGTTGACAACAGTGTCAATCTTGCTGTCCTGTACATCCATTCTTGCTTTCATTTTCTGATCATTCTCTTCCATCCGCTGCTGGAGACGCAAGTCATTCAGCCTTAATTCTTCCAGAGCCTGCCTGTCCAAGGCAGCTTGAGAAGTGTCAGAAGGAGGAAGCTTCTCAGAACTTTCAGCTACATCTTCTGCTGGATTTTCTTCAGCCTGAATGGTCTTGTCTTCTGATGGTTGCACCTGTGCAGCTTGCTCTTTCTCAGACCAGGATTCACTGTCCAGAGGGAGCACAACTTCTTGAGGCAGCTGACTCTCAACTTCCTTCAGCAGCTTGCTAAAGTTCTGTTGAGCCTGCTCATAGTTGACGTCCTGCAGCTTGAGGGCTTCAGCACGTACCCATAGTCTGAACTGTGACCAGAGCTGATCAGAAGCAGCTGGGTCGATCATCCCCGGACAGACTTGCTTCAAAGAAGCAATCCATTGCAGCATACCTGTTTCAAAATTCAAAATACCAGAGCGAACATCTGGTTGCTTTGGTTTGGGTATGGCAATTTTGTGTCTTAGATCAGCAAGACGTTCAAGACTTGTGAAGTCAATGAAAGTTCTGCTGGGGTTTTCAGCGGTTTTCTGAGAGGTTGTTTGTTTTGGAGGAGGGTTATCAGAATCAGAGTCAGATATTTCTATTGGAGTGGTTGGAGTTTTTGGAGGTGTTGATTCCTCTGAAGATGGCAACTGGGGCCTGACAATAGTGGTTCCACATGGCAACTGAATTGCCAGCGGTGAAGGTTGAGGTGAGTGAGAGTCAGAATGATGAGGAGAGGGGGTTTCATAGCGGTGAAACTCTGTTTGTGGTGAAGGTGGATTATTTTCTGGTTGAGGAGGTGGAATCTCTGATTGCTCAGGGATCAGAGGTTCTTCTGTGAGTGGTTGTTGTGATTGTTGTTGTTGTTGTTCTGATTCTGGTTCTGGTTGTATTTCTGGTTCAGGTTGTGGTTCTGGTTGTGGAGGAGGAATATTTAGTGGTTCAGAATTTGGTTGAGCAGAAGCATGTTCACGCTCAATATCAGCTAGCACTCTATCAAGTGCTGGTGTTGTTGAAACAGTTGGTTGTTTGGGAATCTTAGTTCTGGGTCTTCTGAGTTGTAAGGCCTCAGAAGGGTCTTCTGGTATGGTTTCATCAATGGTAGGGATTGGAATGGATATTCTGTGAGAGGTTTGAGGAGGGGCAGCAGATGTTGGAATAGTAGATGAAATTGAAATAGGGGCAGCAGATGAAATACCTCTTTTCTTTGGAGTCTGATGAGATGATCCTTCTGCTTTCCTCTTCTTTGTCTTCTTCTGAGTCACTTCTGGTTGGACTTGACTCAGATCTTTGATCTTCAGCTTTGAACCTGTATCTTCTTCCTTGTATGAATCTGGATACTTGAGAAACATATCAGGTTTGGTTTCCATTTCAGAAAATTTTGGGAAATCACTCAGAGGCACTCTTCTGCTGGAGATGTCAGCAGTTGAAGTAGCTCTGGGTTCCTTCCTAATATTTTCTATCAGCTTCATCTTTTTCAGGTTCTTAGCGTTCAGCGGTTTTCCAACAGTTGGTTCAAGGGTACTCAGCACTTGAGCTTCGCTCAGATAATCTATCAGCTTATTCTCTGTCAGAATATCTGATATGAGCCTTCCAAACGGTATCCAGTCCCTTTTGGTCCTTTCTTCTTCTCTTGTCTCTTTCACACTGGTCTTGAGATGGTTGAACAGGAAGTGTGCCAGATTGATCTTCACCCTCTGATCAATAAAGTAGATCAGAAATTGCTGATCCACGTTTATATAATCAGGAGAACTTGTTGGTTTCCTGTGATTGAAGCAGCCCAGAACAATCTTGGCCCATACTCTGCAGTGATCCTTCAGATCCTTAATTTTGCTGCTGGGAAATCCAAGAGTGAAAATGCTGTTGGCTACCACACCTATATCAGGGCATCTATCAGCCATGTCCACACAACGGACTCCACCACCACTTTGACCGATTAACCTAGTAATGAGGTCTTCAGAAATTACTATCTTCTTTCCCATGACAGAAGAGATGACTAGATGTTTATAAATCTTGGCGTGAATCCAAAATTCCTTGACAAGCTCTGGGAATGTTGGTCCAACCAACCTATCGAAATACCTCTCCCACTTTTGAGCCCTAATTTCTTCAGTTAGGTCAAATCCATTTTCCTTCAAACTTTCGAAGTCGACGATTAACTCAGAGAGAACCTCAAGATTCTTTACCGGTGTGAGAATAGTTCTGAGGGGCACCTGATATTGTTCAGAGGTTTCTTTCTTCTGATTGCCTGCAGAAATGCTGGAGGATGCCATTGTTCTCACACAACAAAGCTTTGAGAATGATTTGAGAAGAAAAGGTTTGAAGGAGATAAACACAGAAATATGCAGAGAATATTTGAATGATTATGAGAAAGCGTAAAGAATAAGAGTGAAGGATTAGTGTGTTTAAATAGAGTTTTCAAAAATTATTTTGAAAAATTAAACGTTTTTAAGAGAGAAAAAAAATAATGATTGCCATTAACAAGCGTGATTACTCTGCATTAAATGCTTGCTGATTTTGGGGGATTTGAGAAAGATACTTAAAAACGGTTACCAGACATGTGTCTCAATGCACCCAATCAGCGCTTTGCCTTCTCAGAAGCGTGCACGCGTTCTGCTTCAGGGATTTGCTGATGATTGGATGACACTTGTTTGATGTAGTGATCAGCACGTCTGTATTTGAGATTAGACTCTCAGATCTTTAGACTTGCATCTGATACAATCTGCATGTTCTATCTTTCTGAAAGAAGATTGATCAGAAGTTCACAGTAATATAATTACATTCTGAAGATAAATACATGGAATTAAAACATTTTCATTCTGGGCATACTTTCATGCTGAGATGTTTCAGAATGAAATTAAACCTATCTTCTGAAAGGGGTTTAGTAAAGATATCAGCCCATTGATGGTCTGTATCTATAAATTTCAAGTTTAAAATACCTTTCTGAATATAGTCCCTAATGAAATGATGTTTTATTTCTATATGCTTAGCTCTAGAATGTAAAATAGGATTCTTACTTAAGCAAATAGCAGAAGTATTATCACAAAGAATAGGAATGTTACTCTCAAAAATCTGGAAGTCTTCAAGCTGACTTTTCATCCAGAGCATTTGTGTGCTACATCCTGCTGCTGCTATGTACTCAGCTTCTGCTGTTGACAGAGCAATTGTTGATTGCCTTTTGCTGGACCACGAGATCAGATTTTCTCCCAGAAACTGGCAGCTTCCAGAAGTACTTTTACGTTCCACTCTGTCTCCAGCAAAATCAGCATCACAGTAGCCTACTAAGCTGTAATCACTAGATTTTCTATAAAACAAACCCAGATTAGTAGTACCTTTCAGATACTTGAAAATTCGCTTAACAGCTGTTAAGTGAGATTCTCTAGGATCTGATTGGAATCTAGCACAAATACATACGCTGAATAAGATATCAGGTCTTGAAGCTGTCAGATAAAGGAGAGAACCAATCATACCTCTGTAGACCTTCTGTTCTACACTTTTGCTTACATCTTCTCTTTCCAGAATGCACGTGGGATGCATTGGAATCTTTGATGGCTTACATTCTGAGAGGTCAAATTTCTTCAGAAGATCTCTGATGTATTTGCTCTGATGAATGTAAGTTCCCTCTGGAGTTTGATTGATCTGAATTCCTAGAAAGAATTTCAGTTCCCCCATGAGGCTCATCTCAAATTCTGCCTGCATACACTTAGCAAATTTTCTTCCAAGAGAAGGATTAGTAGAACCAAAAATAATATCATCAACATAAATTTGACAGACTAAAATGTCACTCTTAACTGTTTTACAGAATAGAGTAGTGTCCACTTTCCCTCTGGTGAATTCATTTTCAAGCAGAAAGTTACTTAGCCTTTCATACCAAGCTCTGGGAGCTTGTTTCAGACCATACAGTGACTTTTTCAGTTTGAAAACATGTTCTGGATGTTTTGTATTTTCAAAACCTGGGGGTTGGTGAACATAAACTTCTTCTTCTATATAACCATTTAAGAATGCACTTTTGACATCCATCTGATAAGAGTGATGCCTCTATTAACAGCAAATGAGATTAAAAGTCTGATAGATTCTAACCTGGCGACTGGGGCAAAGGTTTCTGTATAGTCTATCCCCTCTTGCTGACTATAACCTTGTGCAACCAGTCGTGCCTTGTTTCTGACGACTTCACTTTGTTCATTAAGCTTGTTTCTGAACACCCATCTTGTTCCAATGACGTTGAATCCTTTTGGTCTGGGAACGAGATCCCATACGTCGTTTCTGGTGAATTGATTCAGCTCTTCTTGCATTGCCAGAATCCAGTCGTTGTCCAGAAGTGCTTCATCAATAGAAGAAGGTTCAATCAGAGACACAAGTCCCATAAGAGTTTCTTCAGAGTTTCTGAAGCTTGCTCTTGTTCTGATTGGATCTTCCTTTCTTCCTAGGATAGTCTCTTCTGGGTGATCCAAACTGCTTCTGGGTAATCTCTTCTGAGGTTGATCAGCAGCAGTTGTAGGATTTCTAGCATTGCTCCTTTCAGACGTTGAAGGAATGTCTGTGTTGAGAGCTTCTGATGACTTGTCTTCAGAACCTGCAAATTCAATTTCTATACCTGCAAGATTTTCATTCTGCTTTGACTTTTCAGAGTCAAGCTTGTCATCAAAACGAACACTGATTGATTCTTCCACAATCTGTGTTTCTGTATTGTATACTCTGTACCCTCTTGAGCGTTCAGAGTATCCTAACATAATACACTTCTGTGCCTTAGAATCAAACTTGTTCAAATAATTCTTCGTATTTAATATAAAGCAAGTACATCCAAATGGATGAAAATACGAAATGTTGGGCTTTCTGTTCTTCCACAATTCATATGGAGTCTTTTCCAGAATAGGTCTTATTGAGATTCTATTCTGAATGTAGCACGCTGTGTTTATTGCCTCTGCCCAGAAAGTCTTAGCAACGTTTGTCTCATTGATCATGGTTCTGGCCATTTCTTGCAATGTTCTGTTCTTTCGTTCTACAACTCCATTTTGTTGGGGAGTTCTAGGACAAGAGAAATCATGCAGAATGCCTTTGTCATTAAAGAATGACTCAAAATCTTTATTTTCAAATTCTCCACCATGATCACTTCTGACTTTAACGATTCTAAGATCTTTTTCATTCTGAACTTGGTTACAGAAGGTAACAAACACATAGTGTGACTCGTCCTTGTGTCTTAAGAACTTTACCCATGTCCATCTGCTATAGTCATCTACGATTACTAACCCATACTTCTTACCACTGACTGAAGCAGTTTTAACTGGTCCAAATAAGTCAATGTGCAGAAGTTCTAATGGCTTAGAGGTAGAAACAACATTTTTGGATTTAAAAGAAGGTTTTGCAAATTTGCCTTTCTGACATGCTTCACACAGAGCATCTGAATTGAACTTCAAATTTGGAAGTCCTCTGACCAGATTGAGTTTGTTAATCTGAGATATTCTTCTCATACTAACATGCCCCAATCTTCTGTGCCAGATCCACTGCTCGTTGTTAACAGACAGAAGACATTTTACGTTCTGACTCTTTAGTTCAGAAAGTTTGATTTTGTAAATGTTGTTTTTCCTCTTACCATTAAATAGGATAGTCCCATCTTTCTGACTAACAGCTTTACATGATTTTTGATTAAAGATTATATCATAACCGTTATCACTTAATTGACTTATGGATAACAGATTATGCATCAATCCATCAACTAGCAGAACATTATTAATAGAGGGAAGATTTCCATTACCTACAGTTCCAGAGCCAATTATCTTTCCCCTCTGATTGCCTCCAAAGCCAACGTGGCCTCCAGGCTTAAGTTCCAGGCTTTGGAACATATGCCTTCTTCCCGTCATGTGTCGTGAGCAGCCAGAGTCCAGGTACCATGACTGGTGTTTCTGACTTGCTGCTAAAGATATCTGCAACATGTATTATTTTATCCTTAGGTACCCAAATCTTCTTGGGTCCTGATTTGTTAGTTTTACCAAAACTCTGGTTGAATTTTGGTTTCACAGAGTGCTTACTGCTAGTATATTTGATGTCATGTGTGTGACCATACACAAAGTGTGAATTTAAAGGTGTGTGTTTAATGGTTAAATCCATGACATTTTTAGGTGTAGGAACCTTACCTAGGTATCCTATTCCTTTCCTGCCGTTTCTGCTAACTCCATAGATCATTGAAGCCATTCTGCTTCTATCTATGCTTTTAGCAAGGAACTTCTGGAAACTGTGATCATACTCCTTGATGATCTCATCAGCGTTGCTGGGAGTTTCAGAAATTGGTTCCTTCTGAGAGTTTAGTAAAGAGTTTTCTAATTTTGAAATTTTATCTCTCAGCTCAGAGTTTTCCAATTTGAGACTCTCAGACTTATTAGAGTCAGATTCAAGAGTCCTTTTCAGGTCTCTGAATTTAGCTCTAATCTGCTGATAACGTTCCAGAATTTCATTGAGGCTTTCAGCAAGTTCATCCTTTGTAAAATTAACAGCGAAGTTAGGGAATACCTCTTCTGTGTCTGATTCTGAGTCTGATTCAGAAGCTTCACTGTCATCTGGAATGTTAGCCATGAGCGCTATGTTTGCCCTTTCATCATCTGATTCTGAGTCAGCTTCAGACGAGTCAGAGTCATCCCATGTGGCCATGAGACTTTTCTTCTTCTCTCTTCCAAACTTCTTTTTAGGCTTTTCCCTCTGAAGCTTTGGGCAGTCACTCTTGTAGTGTCCTTGCTCATTGCACTCGTAGCAGATGATGTCTTTTGTGTTTGGCTTCTTGCTACCGGAGGAGCCTTCAGATCTTCTGTATCCAGAGGAAGAATCTGTCCTTCTGTATCTGGAAGAAGATTCGTTCTGATCAGATCTTCTGGGATTCCTGAACTTCCTTTGTCTTTGCTTCCACAGTTGATTTACTCTTCTGGAGAGAAGGGAAAGTTCGTCTTCTTCTGATGAGGATCCATCAGATGTTTCTTCAACTGCCTGCAAAACTTTAGATTCAGATTTTCTGTTAGATTTTAAAGCTAAAGGCTTACCTTGCTTCTGAGGCTCATCAGCTTCTAGCTCTATCTCATGACTTCTGAGGGAGCTTATAAGTTCCTCCAGAGTGATTTTGTTGAGATCTTTCGCTAGCTTCAGAGCAGTAACCATAGGCCTCCACTGCTTGGGTAAACTTCTGATTATCTTCTTGACATGGTCAGCAGTAGAGTATCCTTTGTCCAGAACTTTGAGACCAGCTACCAGAATCTGGAATCTAGAGAACATAGCTTCAATGGATTCAGATTCTTCCATTTTGAACGCCTCATACTTCTGAATGAGCGCCAGAGCTTTTGTTTCTTTGACTTGAACGTTGCCCTCATGCGTCATTCTAAGAGAATCAAAGATGTTCTTAGCTGTGTCTCTGTTGGAGATCTTTTCATACTCAGTATAGGAGATGGCACTGAGGAGGATGGTTCTGGCCTTATGGTGATTCTTGAAATCACGCTTTTGTTGATCAGTCATTGATTTTCTATCAATCTTCTGACCAGTTGCATTCACAGGGTGCGTGTATCCATCTGTCACCATATCCCACAGATCAGCATCATGTGCTAGAAAGAAGCTTTCAATTCTGTCTTTCCAGTAATCAAAGTTTTCTCCATCAAAGACTGGAGGTTTGCCGCTGAATCTGTCTCTGTCCTCATTGTTGTCATTGCTGAAATGAGAGTTGTTTCCTGCCATTGTGTTTTTCTGACGCTGGATCTTGTACTGACACGGTTAAGTGTTTTAGCTCAGAACCAGGCGCTCTGATGCCAATTGAAGGGGTGAAAAACACAAGAAGGGGGGGTTGAATTGTAAAACTGGAATCTTAAAGCAATTGACAAGATATTTTTATCCTGGTTCGTTTGATCTCAAACTACTCCAGTCCACCCGTCAAGGTGATTTCGCCTCTCTCCAACGAGGTCTTAATTCACTATATTCAACTGAATACAAATCTGCTTTAACAACTGCTAAAGCCTTCTTGATTCAAACCACAATCCGGTTTGTCAAGGCAACACTTTCTTACAAAGATATAAAACAAATGTGTGTGAATGTTTTCTACAAAACTTTATCACAACTGTGATGTATACACAAATTAAGCTTAGAAACTTAGATTGCTAAACACTAATGGAGTATCAGAGTTTGTGGTTTAGCAAAACTGGTAGATGAAGATTATTGTTCAGCTTTGTGCGTGTAGAGAATTGGAGAGCATTAGCCATTATAATCTTCGAAGCCTTGTTTATATAGCACTTGAGAAGATGAACGTTGAATGCAATATTCTTGATTCAATGCTAATAACAAGCTTTCCTTTTTGAGCAGATCTTGTCTAGAATGATGCCGTTGGAATTAATTAGCGTTCAATGCACAGTACCGTTGCTTCTTCAATGCACGTTCTGGCTTGGCTCATTCTGATTCTGCTTCGCTGCTGATGAACTATTGTTTTTGTATCAGAGTGTTTACGCGCAGTTCTGTTCATCAAGCTTCAGCAAGTACGTGAGTTGATCATCTGATCTTGATGTGCTGATTCAGCAACTTCTGATGCTGGTGTATCAAATCAAATTCTGATGCTGAAGAAGTGATCTTGCTTATTTTAATCAGCGTATCTGCAAGTCAGAGCATAGTAATTTTAGGCAGCATATAGTTCAAACATGAAACATATAAATACTATATCTTTTCACTTTGTTATCATCAAAACTTAAATATAGGGTACTAGATTCAAACATTGTTCTAACACCAAAAACCATACACAACCTTAACCTGCTACTGCATTAAACCATTTCAGAAACCAGTAGAACCATTTCAAAATCAAACCTTATGGCCAAACATAAAAACCATTGCCTACTGTCAAACGCCAAACCAACATAAATCAAACAATATGGCCCGAAACCATAAATCTGTACTATCAAAACCAGAACTATTGTTAAAACCTTATAAACCAATTTCCAAACCCAAGAATACAAAAGCCTCAGCATAGCATCATAGGCCATTAAAGAAGCAACAGAATCATAGCAAAAGAAGAAGAGGAAAGGCAAATAACGAGGCAACAGTGATACGGGCAAGGAGAAGAAGAAGAAGAAAAAGGTGTAACAAGAATACTCAAACCAGTAATCAGAAGCAAAACATCACGCCGTCACCGTCTCCTCACCGTCCCGGCCTCCATAGCACCACAACCTCCCTCCTCCATCTCCGAAGGTAACACATTTCTCCCTTTCTTCCTTTCAAACGCCTCAAATCACAATAATAGTTTGGAGTCAGATTAAATGAAAAAAGATCATAACATGCAATTGAATTGAAAACCTTAACGAAATCAGAAAAAGTTGTACCGTAAAAATCCGTCGCTCCCTAACATTTTGCTGGAGGGAAGAGAAAAGTGAAGAACTGGTGGCCGTGGCAAAGGACAGTAGCGAAGCAAGGCGACGAGGACGGTCAGAGAAGGATATGGAATGGAGAAGACGAACACGCGTGAACAAGCGGCGCCGCTGTACCCATTTGCCTTAACCTTTTTTTTCAACTAAACCAAACATTGTTTAACCCTAAAAACAAAATTATGAGATATGGGCCTTAACTCTTTCTTCTTAAAACCTAAAGCCCACGAATTCCTTGTACACCCCCTTATTTCCGTTTTCTGTCTTGGGCCTTTAAACCCTTTAGCCCAAACGTCTTTTATTAACACCACCCCTTTATATCTCGATGCCCTTTTTTTTTTATTTACTTTCCTTTAGTTTTTAGGTTTATTATTAATTTGGTTAGTTACTAGAACTTAATCAATAAGAGTTGGATTTTAATTAAAACAAATTTTATAATTTGACTTTTTATTAAGTTCAACCTTAAGTTCAATTTGGTAATTTTAATATTATTTCTTAATTAGTTAAATTAATAACTTTAAGTTTTAATTTAGTTTAATCACTTAATGACTCTTAAAATAAAAACTCTAAATATAAAAAAATAGAAACTTAAAACTTTAAAAAGACATTTTATCTTTTCTTTAATTAGTTCTCTCGCTTTAATTAATATTAGACAAAAATCTAAAAAATACATATTTATACCATTTAGTCATTTATTTAACTGTCGTTATTTAATCATTACCCGCATGATTTTTTTGTTTAATTATTTCATATCTACATGTTTATTCTGTCTACATTTAAATCCAAGGGGAAAACGATTAAATTTGTGTCCTCAAGTCTAATTGCGCGAACTTTCGCATTTCATTAAAACTTAGGATAATTTTTCCTCAAATATTCAATCTTTTCAAAACTTATACCTTTTAAGTCAAAACTTCGACACTAGGTCGTCGTATCTCCAAAAATCTCGTCCGTACCCCTTTTCGGCCAAAACGATTTATTTTTAATCAAACGATCAATTTTAATAAAAAGATATTTCAAAAGGTTCCTATAGAGTACTATAGATACATTGGGTGCTAATACCTTCCCATTGTATAACCAACCCCCGAACCATAGATCTCTTTTCAAAACGCCTTGTATTTTTACTTTTTAAAAGTATTGTTTTACATTGCATATTTAGGGTTTTATTTCGCTCTTTTCCCTTTTCCCTTGGAAATAATAAAGCGTGATGGCGACTCTTGCTTTTGTGAGACGAATTAATCAATAATTCGATCTCCGATTTACCCCACTACATTTTTTATCGCTACAGGTAGCAATGTCAAAACATGTCCTTTATAAGGGATGAGGTTTGGATGCTTAGTGCCCCACTCTCCTTTGATCTGACTGATGACCAAAGCTAAGTCCCCAAACACATCTAAGGATTTGATTCCCAAGTCTATGGCAGCTTTGAGCCCAAAGATGCATGCTTCATATTCTGCCATGTTGTTCGTACAGTTGAAGCAAAGTCTGGCGGTGAAAGGAGTATGGCATCCCTCCGGAGATATGAGCACAGCGCTGATACCATTACCAAGTGCATTGGAGGCCCCATCAAAGTACAGGGTCCATCATGATCCTTGTTCAGGTCCGTCATATGGTCTGATCTCTTTGCAGTTGTCCAATGTCATGATGTCTTCGTCAGGGAAGTCAAACTTCATAGATTGGTAATCTTCTACAGCTTGATGAGCCATATGATCATCTAGCACACTGCCCTTTATAGCTTTTTGGGTCGTGTACTGTATGTCGTATTCCGTTAGGATCATCTGCCATCTGGCTATCCTCCCGGACAGAGCAGGCTTCTCAAAGATGTACTTTATCGGATCCATCTTAGACATCAGCAAAGTGGTATGAGTCAACATATACTGCCTTAGCCGGCGAGCAACCCATACCAAAGCGCAGCAATTTTTCTCGAGCAGTAAATATCTAGTTTCACAGTCGGTAAACTTTTTGCTAAGGTAATAAATGGCATGCTCTTTTTGGCCAGACTCGTCATGCTGCCCCAGTACGCACCCCATTGAATTCTCTAAGACGGTCATATACATGATTAGCGGTCTTCCCTCGACGGGTGGCATCAGGACAGGAGGTTCTAGAAAATACTCCTTGATTTTATCAAAAGCAACCTGACATTCGTCGTTCCATCTGAATACTTGATATTTCTTCAACAGCTTGAAGATTGGTTCACAAGTAGACGTTAGGTGAGAAATGAGCCTGGAAATGTAGTTTAGGCGTCCCAAAAAACCTCTGACTTCCTTCTCAGTGCGAGGAGCAGGCATTTCTTGTATAGCTTTGACTTTGGCATGATCAACCTCGATGCCTTTGTTGCTGACAATGAAACCTAAGAGTTTACTGGACCGGACTCCGAATGTACACTTGTTTGGATTCAATCTTAGCTTGTACTCCTTCAACCCGACAAACAGCTTTTGCAAGTGATCAAGGTGTTCTTCTTCAGTTTGTGATCGGGCTATCATGTCATCTACGTAGACCTCTATCTCATGATGTATCATATCATGAAACAAAGCTACCATGGCGCGTTGATAGGTGGCCCCGGCATTCTTCAGTCCGAATGGCATCACTTTGTAGCAGAACGTACCCCACTGTGTGATAAAAGTAGTTTTCTCCATGTCCTCAGGTGCCATTTTGATCTGGTTATAGCCCGAGAATCCGTCCATGAAAGAAAATACTTTGTGATGGGCTATATTGTCGACCAGGATGTCAATGTGTGGAAGTGGAAAGTCGTCTTTAGGGCTGGCCCTGTTTAAATCTCTATAATCCACGCACATTCTCACTTTGCCGTCCTTTTTAGGCACGGGGACAATGTTAGCAACCCATTGTGGATAGGAAGTAATAGCCAGAAATCCAGCATTGAACTGCTTAATAACTTCTGCTTTGATCTTCTCTGACATGTTAGGTCTCATATGGCGGACTTTTTGTTTCACTGGTGGACAGTCTTCTCTTGTGGGTAGACGGTGTACCACAATTTCTGTATCGAGTCCTGGCATGTCTTCGTATGACCAGGCGAAGATCTCAACATAATCATGCAATAGCTAAATTAGGCACTCCTTGACACTTGGCTCTAGATTGGAACCCACTTTAATTTCCTTTTCATCTTCCTCGGAACCCAAGTTGATTGTCTCCAACAGCTCCTCATGAGGCTGAATTGCTCTTTCCTCTTGCTGTAATAATCTGGCCAATTCCCCTGGCACCTCACAATCTTCCTCACCTTTGTATTCGGCTTGGTAGATCAGATCTTCAGAGTCACTGAAGGCTATAGAAGTATCGTTACCCATGGGATCCGGAATGGAAGGGTACCTGCATTTGTGAGTGTGGGTGTGTGTAAGGGTATAACCATCTTAAAACAATAAAATGTAAAAGAAATACAATGAGCATAAAAGGTTTATATATGATAAAGCATCCATGATTCATTGAATGACATATGTAGATGAAATAAAAACCCTTACAAATGGACCATTGTGCCTCGGGTAAGACACAAGGTTTTTAAAGTACGAATTGTTTGTGAATTATTACAGTCCAACAGAAATGTAAAAGATAGATTACTGAGATATGAAAGTTATCGGAACAAAGTCTCTGGCTTCTCAGTTGCGCAGTCCTCCGCTGACAGTAGGAAATATCCAATCTTCCAAGCTTCCATCCTCTTCATTGTCTTCTACCGCATTGACGCTTTGATTGCTAATCCTCACAGGTGGCCCCCCAGCACGGGCACAGCGCACGGCCTTCTGACCAGTTGAAGTAAATCCAAAGCCAAACTTGTCTGATTTGTAAGGAACATCTGGAAGCTGACCCCAGATTATGCATCCCCATTCTTCCACTACTGCTCTTGCATCCTTGAGAGATGACATCCGAGACAGAGGTCTTGTGATTGTTGGAATCGAGGATACCGCCTTGGTCGCCGCTATTTCTTCAGAGACTTTTTCAAAATGTTGGAAAGGGGTCTCTATGAACTCGCCATCTAACTCCACATAACAGAAGGAATTCAGATGACTAATCATATACTCCTCCTCCCCATGGACAGTTATGATCTTCCCTTGGACGGGGTACTTGAGCATTTGATACAAGGTGGAGGTGACAACTCTGGCATTGTAGATCCAGGGGCGTCCCAACAGACAGGAATAAGAAGGACGGATGTCCATCACATAGAATGTCGAGTTGAAACCTTGAGTTCCCACCTTGATTGGGATTTCCACCTCCCCGTGGACCATCCGCTTCGAACCATCAAAAGCTCGCACCATTATATTGATGGGTTTTAGAGTCAGCCCCTCATAATCCAACCTAACAAGGGCTTTCTTCGGCAAGACGTTTAAAGATGACCCAATATCAACCAAGACATGAGCTAGGGTTGTTCCTCTGCACTCCACTGAGACATGTAATGCATTGTTGTGTTTTCTCCCTCGGGGTGTCAAGTCAGCATCGGAGAAACCCAGGCCATTATTAGCTGTCAAACTGGCCACACAGTCCTGGAACTAGTCGGCAGACGTCTCTTGCGGCACGTGAGCTGTCTTCAGAAATTTTACCAATGCTTTGGCATGTGCTTCAGAGCAGAGCAGCAGAGCTAGCATAGAGATCTTTGAAGGGGTCTGCCCCAATTGTTCAACCACATCATAATCACTATTCTTAATGATCCTCAGGATTTCTTCCATCTCCTTCTTGGATATTTCAGGAATAACTAGTGGCCGAGCCTTCGTCAGGATAGGCTCCTCTTGAACATTCTTTCCTTTATTCTCAGCAGTGGAAGTAGGGATAGGAATTGTATTGTCTTTGTCGGTGGGTACGCTTGCAGGTACAATCACTGGTACAAATGTAATCTTCGGAACGGCCACGAGTCCAAAGACTGCTGTTGGAGGAGCAATCTCTGGAGAGAAAATCCTAGCACTGCGGGTGATCTTGCTAGTTCCAACAATATTGTTAATGTCGGGATTGTCCTCTTCGGAGCTTTCTTCTTCAACAGTCAGTTCAATTTGTTTAATACCATGGTAGTAGATTTCTCCACCATAGTTCCATGGTACTGTTTTATCTGAATTGTATGGGGTTGGCCCGAGCATTGTTATCTTAAGCGGAGCAGTCTTTGGAGCAGGTGTAATCCTAACGAGTCTTTTAGGGGCCCTGGAAGGATTAGAATAGATGGTTATTATTGAAATTTATTTCACTGGAACGGGTGAAACAAGAGTATTCTCAAACAAAATTTCTTGATTATCCATCAGTCGTTTGATACCTTTCTTCAATAGAGGACAGTCAAATGAGGAGGATAGGCAAGCATGGCAGTCTTTGTCACAACCTGGGAAGATACCAACTTTCAACAAATTCAACTTGATAATTGGGAGCGGAGTTAACAGTTCATCCACGGTAGCAACAAACAGATCTTCTTCAATAGCGTTGGCATTGTGACCATGCCTCGGCATTGGGGCGTGTGATACGGTGGGAGAACTGACTAGTGTTTTGCGTTTGTATTCGCACTTGTGCGGTTGAGCAAGAGTCGCCACCGACTTTTTATTTTATCCTAAAGGAAAGGTTAAAAAAGCACAGCAAAAACCTTTTGAGATATTTCGTGGGTTCGGGGGGTAGATTATGAAAAGGGAAGGTATTAGCACCCTTTTCATCCATGGTTATCCATGGGCTCTTAGTTACTTGGTTTTTTAGATCACTTGCCTTGATTTTTGATTGCTTGAAAATGGCGTGTGTGAGTGCTTTTGAAAATGTTTTGGAAGAAGATGCCTTGTCTTAGGCTAACCTTGTAACAATTCTTTACTCGAATATTTTACAAAGGCGTGTATCCTTTCGAAAAGATGTTTCAAAAATGTTTTAAAATTTTGTTTGAAAGTGTTGTGGATTGTGATTTTTGAAAAGAAGGCAAGTGTTTTTGCAAGTTGATCTCAAGTAACTAAGAGTTTTGTCTACCCTATTGTACTCAAAGGCTTTTGTTATGTTTTAACCCCTTTTTAACAATTTTGTTCCACTATTGGATTTGGTGGACAATCTTGCGTTTATGAAGTTTATTCGGGACGGGCGTGGGTCATCGTATGGGCCATGAATGCAATGGTGCCAAGTATCATTGGCAATTTGCTTTGAAGGGACTATGATCATTCCGTTTAGGCAACACTTTGAGGGACTTATGATCATTTGAATTTGTTTTTCCAAAGATACTCGACGTGCAAGCATGGCCCATTTTGGAAGGCAACATGTGGGATTACCCTAGAGGGTGCAAGTGTGATTGTGTATTGATTACATGTATTTGTCTTGTATTAGGTTATCTAGCGTTTGATTTTATGTACATGCAAACCCTAGGTCTAACCATGGTATAATTGAAAGCGGTAAATTGCGAAAATGTAAAGTCTACGCTATTACAAAATGGTATCCAGGAGTGGGGGTACAAGTGTATGAATGGGGATGAGACTTATAGTATCCAATAAGTTACAACCAAATCGAATTTGCGATCAAATGTAAATGACGAATATCAATGTATAAGATAAACAAGTATGTAGGAGCAATGTGAATGTATTGTGTAAGTGTACAAGTATATGAGTATGTGATTATTTACAGGTGCGATAATGTGAAATTGATGTGTATTAGGTGTTGTTATTTATTTATTTTGACCTAAATATGTTTTTAATGAACCTTTGATTTGTATATTTTTAATATGCACAAAAGAAATGTTTTAATTGGATGTTTAAGTTCTAATTAAATTGTGTATAAAATGTACCATTGTTTATTATATACAAAAAGTATTTTAATTAAATGTTATGTACAAAAGTTTATTTATATAAAAAAGGGTATTTTCAATTATATTGTATGATATATACAAATTAAATGAAAAGTGTTTTTAATATTTATTATAAACAAGTTAAATGACAATTAATTTCAATATTTGTTATGGTGCAATAAAATGTATTTTATTATTTATGTGCAAAATATGTTTCAATTAAATATCAAGAAATGAATTATGTATGTTTAAAAAAATGCATTTTTTAATTGTTATATACAAAAAAGTATTAAATTAGACATTTTAGATAAGAAGTGTTTTTATATGTTTTAGTATTAATGCATTATTATAACAAATTTATTAAATTAGAAAAAACTATATGGTGTTTAAAAAACATTAAATGTTTTAACTGAATAAATAAAAACAAGAATAGGTTAATTAATTAACTAAAAAAAGAGAGTTGTTTTATATAAGAGGGTTAGAACCTTTTAATGGGCTTTAGAGAGGTTAACAAGGATTAGGCCCATTGCTTGAAACGATTTTTAGGGTTTGAGATTTTGTTTGTTCAGTTGGGACGAAATACTCTAGGGTTTGCAATAGCGGCGGCGTTCGTTTTCGTGCTATTCGTTTTCGTTCAATCTCACTTGCTTCTGAGTTTATCCTCTTGCCTTAGCCACCAACGCAATCCATTAACCTCTCCCTCCTTCAAAGCTCGAGCCAAATGGTTTTACAGAGCGAGGTTCGTTTTTTGGTATTTTTATGTCCTTTTTTATGATTTTGCATGCTTATTTCGTTTTGAACTCTGACTTTCCTTTTTTGCTATTATGGTCATGGATGTTATGGAAGAATAGAGAAACAGAAAGCGTTACCTCTTGAAGACGGAGGAAGAGGTTGGAGTTGGAGGCGTTTCCGGAGGTTTGACGGCGAGGGGATGAAGGAGCTTAACTTGTCTGGACTTCTGGTATTCGTGTATTAACCCTCTTTTTTAGGTTTTATGATGTTGACTGAAAACCTCATCTTAGATTTACCTCTTTCTTCTTCTCTTTCGCCTTTACTGTCTGCTTATTGCCTCTTTTCCACCCTATGATGATATACTTCTGAGGGGCTCGTGGGTTTGGAATATAGTATGCTTTGATGTTACCCTTTTTTTTAAAAATGTTTGTTGCCTCTTGATTGCCCTTTGGAACTGTTGATTATGATGCCTTGAGATGAATGTGCTTTTGAACTTGTTGAGCCTTTTGCCTATGATGAAGCTTTTCTGAGTTCACTTCTTTCCTCTTCTCTATTGCCCACTTTGCCTTTGAATGTGTTTGCCTATGATGAAGAATTTCTGAGGCCTAGGGTTTAGTTGCCTTAACAGATTTAAATGGCTTAGTAGGTTATGCTCTTCACCTTGGACAGTTTGTTGGTATATTGTGAAATAGCAGGGTATCAGGTTGGTTGGTTCTGGCTTGTGAAGGTTAACTGGTTTATTGGCTAGACAGGTTATGAGGTTTGGATTTTAGCAGGTTATGATGGTCTTGCCTTTTGTTTCTGGTTTGTGAAATAGCAGGTTATGCTTGTTTGATGTATATTTTTGGTTTTTGACAGTATGTGGGTTTTGTGATTTTGCCTTGAACTTGGTTCTTAGTTGCTTAAGCCAAGGTTTTTGGTAATGCTTGAGTTTGATTTGGATCGTGTTAGCAGGTAAGAGGTTGTAGGAGTTTGTACTGGTTTTTGGCCTTGATGAGGCTTTCTGCTTGAGACAGGTACATGCTTTGCTGGTTTATGAGCTTGGTGTTTGGTTCAGTTTTGGCCTTGTGGTGTCGCTTGCATATGCAGGTTTGTATGTTGGTTTTTGGACAGGTTTGATACTTGGCTAATGCAGGTTCTGGTTCTCTTGTTTTGTTGGTTTTGGACAGGTTTTTTATGCTGAGACAGTTTGTATCTCAGTTTTTGTATATCTATTCTTTATGTTGGTTCCTTTTTTTCTGAACTGTGTTTGTTCTTGTGTTATATCTTTTTTTCTATCTATCCTGCCTAAGCCTGAAAACCTGCATCTTATCTCTTCTTTTTCTCTCTCTATAGTACAGTTGGATATGTTATAATATGATTCTTTTCTGTACTTTTTTTTTCTGAAAGGGCTATCTGATGGGAAATGATGATAAAAGAGTTTCTTGCATAAAAGATTTTCTCTGCATATTTATCTCTTCTTGACAGCTTTTGTGCTTTTTGAACTTTCCATATCTTTGCCAAATCTTTTTCATGACAGCTTTGAGTAAACTTTGGCACTTTTGACAGCAAATTGTACTTCTTTATCTTCTTTGATATCTTTGTGCAGTAACTTGTCCCTTTTTGGATTTTGACAGAAAGTTGCATTTTGGATTTTTCAGTTTGGTTGAACTGGGACTATGCAGTTTTGACATTTTAAAATTATTCATTTTGACATTTTGCATTCATGATAAAATTCTTCCCTCTTTGTGAACCGGGAGAAATCCCGTGATTTGCAGAGAGGGTTAACTGATCCCAATCAGTGGCCCTTAATGATGATTGCAATTTTATCTGTCTTTAATTAATTATCAGTCACTGACTTTTCTTCTTTTGCAGATAAAAATGGATGGAGGGGTACTAAATGAAGACTGAAGAATTAGAAAAATAGGATAGTTTTCTTTTTATTTAATATTTAAATTAATGTAAACCATTGTTTGTAATTAAATTATAAACAATATTTGTACAAATAATTCAAATATCAATAAAAGTATTTATTATCCAAATAATTCTAATTCTCTTTCTTTATTATTTATTTATTTATTTAAAACTCTTTGAATTAAAATAATTGAAAAAATAAATTTCAATCACTTAATTTAGAATAATAAATAATTTAAATAAACAATACTTTAGCACGTTGATCAATTAAACCTGGTATCTTCAAAGCGAATCAATAGTTAATCAAAACACTGATCAGGCGCGTTCTCTCTTTTCACTGATTTTCAACAAACACTGTAATTCCAAACTGCGCATATCCTTTGACTGGTGAATTCAAATCAACTGCCTCCTCTTACTGATTAAATTAAAAACAATGCGAATTCGATCCGAATCTCGGAATAAACTGCAAAGTGCTGTGGAATTTAAATCCTTCTGAGAATATGCCCATAAAACCCTTAATTCCTGATTAAATGCCAAATAACGTTCGTCTGACCAAAATGCGCCAGAATCAACCACAACCCTAAGCCAATTGTGTGAAACAATCCAGAACCCTAAAAATCAATAAAACCCTAATTTTTGTTTGACTGACGAGAAAAGTCCGTTTGTCCGATTCTTGAGCCAATTTGAAAAGTCAGGAAATGTCTGAAGCTGAGATTTCTTGTGGAAAAAATGCGAGGGCAAATTTTGGGGTACAACAGTTGCCCCTGTTCAATCTTCTTGGACCTGAAGAGTTAGATTGGCAAG
Organism: Vicia faba; assembly: GCA_948472305.1. Classification (NCBI taxonomy): domain Eukaryota; kingdom Viridiplantae; phylum Streptophyta; class Magnoliopsida; order Fabales; family Fabaceae; genus Vicia; species Vicia faba. The sequence goes on along the minus strand of OX451736.1, from coordinate 1,428,370,556 downwards.
TTTTCCTTTCGCGACTTGAAGGTAAAAGAAGATTGGACACTAAAGTACCCAGAAAATTTGCACTCGGCGATGTGATGGTAGATGTGAATGGGCTTAAAGATGCCATTTGGTGATGGGCTTAAAGATGCCATCTGGTGCGATAGAGTTTTGCCGGGGGATGGGCTTAGAGATGCCATCTGGTGACTGCTGGTAGGAGGATGGGCTTATAGATGCCATCTGGACATGTTGAACTGTATGTCAATGGTGAGTGGACAAGTATCAGAAAGCCACCCATGTTTTGGAACATTTCTGAATCGGGGGTCCGAGCAAGCAATAGATTGACATCCGCGTTTCGGAGAATTCGTAAACTAATTTCAGGAGTTGGGATTGAATAAGCAATAGAGCAACGTCCGTTTTTGGGAAGCGTCCGTGAACTTGTTTTCAAAAGTTGAGAAGAGTCTGAACAAGTCGGTAGATTAACATCTGTTGTAGGGAAGAATCTGTAAACTGTTTTCAGAAGTTGAGAAGAGTCTGAACAAGTCGGTAGATTGACATCCGTTGTAGGGAAGAATCTGTAAACTGTTTTCAGAAGCCTTGTAGTTGAAGAGGAACCGGTGTAGGGTTTCCTGATGATGCGTCTGAATGGATCTGGAATAAGTATCAGAATGTCGCCGTGTCTGGGTCACATCTGAACTATTTCTGGATGAATCTTGGAAGATGATATGTGTCTGTCGACTGCTCTTACCTGAAAAGGTAAAGGGTTAGTTGTATGCAATGTTATGATGCATGATGCAATGTATGTGACATCAATGTTTATGACATGAATGTGATGAATGCGCGTGTAAGCTGATGAGCTATCCTTGCTAAGGATAAATGAATCCGAGATGGCTGAAGATAAAAGCATCTTGACTGCTGCCGGGGAAAATAAATCCTTGGCTGCTGCTGGGGAATAGAATTCCTGATGACCTCTACTGGGGAGTTCCAACCTAATAGGCTCATGCTGGGGAGGTAAGATTGAGAATCTTCAGCTTGGTGGGAAGTAACTCTGGCGACTTCACTGGGGAACTCAAGATTTGCCCTCCCAAAACTCTGTGGGGAGAAGGTTCAACGGTCTGGCTCCGCTGGGGATAATGATAATTTGAAGTTTTAGCTTTGCTGGGGATAATGAAACTTGACTCTGAGTGGAGCTAGCTTGAGAAGAATCTGAACAAGCGATGGGTTAACATCCGTTACTTGGAGAACCCGTGAACTGTTTTCAGAAATCTTGAGATTGAATCAGCAATAGAGCAGCATCCGTTGTTGGGAAGCGTCCGTAAACTAATTTCAAAGGTTGCATCTGAATAAGCTGATAGATTAACATCCGTTGTTGGGAAGAATCCATAAACTGTTTTCAGAAGTCTTGAAGTTGAATCAGCAATAGAGCCGCATCCGTTGTTGGGAAGCGTCCGTAAACTAATTTCAAAGGTTGCATCTGAACAAGCTGATATATTAACATCCGTTGTTGGGAAGAATCCATAAACTGTTTTCAGAAGTCTTGAAGTTGAATCAGCAATAGAGCCGCATCCGTTGTTGGGAAGCGTTCGTAAACTAATTTCAAAGGTTGCTTCTGAACAAGCTGATAGATTAACATCCGTTGTTGGGAAGAATCCATAAACTGTTTTCAGAAGTCTTGAAGTTGAATCAGCAATAGAGCCGCATCCGTTGTTGGGAAGCGTCCGTAAACTAATTTCAAAGGTTGCTTCTGAACAAGCTGATAGATTAACATCCGTTGTTGGGAAGAATCCATAAACTGTTTTCAGAAGTCTTGAAGTTGAATCAGCAATAGAGCCGCGTCCGTTGTTGGGAAGCGTCCGTAAACTGTTTTCAATGGTTGAGAAGAGTCTGAACAAGTTGGTAGATTAACATCCGTTGTTGGGAAGAATCCGTAAACTGTTTTCAGAAATCTTGAAGAGTCTGAACAAGTTGGTAGATTGACATCCGTTGTAGGGAAGAATCCGTAAACTGTTTTCAGAAATCTTGAAGAGGAACCGGTGTAGGGTTTCCTGATGATGAGCTCGTGTAAAACTGCATCGGTTTTTGAACACTTTTGACATTCGAATGCCCCAAGTGGTGATGTAGATAAATTCCTGGCTTATTACAGGTGTTGGTCTACAATCGGTCGTTCACAGATGTTTTCCTAGGTTGTTACAGGTGTTGATCTGGAATTCTTCAGACGTGCCCTGGCTGGATACAGGAATCGAGTCTGGAAAGGTGATAGTTGATAGATATGCCCTGGCTGGATACAGGAATCGAATCTTAAAACTCTTCAGACGTGCCCTGGCTAGATACAGGAATCAAGTCTGGAAATGTAGTCAACAGATATGCCCTGGCTGGATACAGGAATCGAATCTTCAAACTCTTCAGACGTGCCCTGGCTAGATACAGGAATCGAGTCTGGAAATGTGGTAGTTGATTTGTTGAACACTTTTGACATTCGAATGCCCCAAGTGGTGGTGAAGGAGTCTTGAATCAGATTACTCTGCATATTGAGAGACTTCTTGAAATCTTGACTGGACTGCCCCAGGTTAACTGAACTTTGAAAGATCTGTTGGACCTTGACTGGACTGCCCCAGGTTAATTGGATTTTGAAAGATCTGTTGGATCTTGACTGGACTGCCCCAGGTTAATTGGATTTTGAAAGATCTGTTGGATCTTGACTGGACTGCCCCAGGTTAATTGAATTGTGATATGTCATGCCCCTTGTTGATAGGAGATTTGATGGAAGTGTCATCCTCTTGAAATGATTTTGACTTACTGAGAGAGTTTTCGTTCCTCTCGAACATTCGCTGTATGAATTTCTTCGCTGTCGAACAAAAGGGTCAAATGCAGACAGTGATATTCGAATAATGCAAAGTTTATGTTTGTCTCGAAGTTTTGAAAAATGCGTTTTTAGCAGAAAACTTTTTATAAGACAGATTACCACAAGATTTAGAGCAAAGCCCTACAGGAGTCAGGTTACCTTTTGTAACAGTATGCTTTCGAACTAACCCATGCTTCAATTAGGACTTTTGAAGGGTTGTAATGTGGCCTGGTTCACGGTTTAAGAAACAAAGGATAAAGGCTCAAAGTATATTTGCACCCACCCGCTCTTCGTGATGTTCTTCAACCTATTCTCAGTTAATTGTGCGTCACACCCTGTTTTGAGTTTGGAACGACTTTTGGGCGATGGTTCACTAGTTTGAATTTTGAGGAGACAGTCATCATCTCCTTTTTCTTTTCCAACATTTTTCATGTTGTTGAGGATTTTGTAACGACCTCACTATTTTGATTTTGATTTGTTATCCCTAACTTTTTCCTGACTGTTACCGTTTTCCGGGATTACTGTCAGCGGGATGCCCCAGCTTTCTTAAGCCTCCTTTATAGGCTTTGGCTTAGTGGGCTTTTCTCTTTTGAGAGATTGACTGTCTATGTGATAGGAAACCACCCTTGTCTTTTGATTCCGAAGGAACGCTTTCTTTTTTGACGTCGTTCGTTGTATTACGAACTGAGAGTTTGCGACTTCAATGCGCATTTTCTTTTGAATTAAACTGAGATACTACCCTGCCCCAGGTTTATATCAAAGGTTTTGATCGCTTTAAAACAGAAAACTCCTACTTCTTTGGCTCGAAGGGGTTGACTAGGGATTAACTTCCTTATAACTCCAGTGTTTGGGAATTGAAAGAAATGCCTGTACATCATCAGCAAGGTCTGTTCAAAAGCATACTGTATAAGATCATGGTATTGTTTCGTCATCCTCCCTCTAAAGGCTTACAGCTTTTTATCAAGAGTCAAATATCATAAAGAAAAGCATAAGAGTAGTGAAACGAATGGATGAATTCAAGACAAACATATGCAATGCATTAATGAAAACAAAGTTTAACATCAACAGATAATTGTTTGACAGCAAAAGAAATTACAACTTTGAAAATTCAAAAAGAAGCAAAAGTCTTTCGGCTCGAGCTTCGTTACTTCGATTGGAGAACCCTTTAACGGAAGATTTTCATCTCGCTGTCTGGCATGAATTCCAGCACCCCAATGTCAATCAGATCTTGAATCTTATTCTTCAAGGCCCAACAGTCGTTGGTGTCGTGTCCCAGGCTGTAGGAGTGGTAAACACAGAATGCGTCGGGATGATAGTGAGGAGAGGAGGTATTGAGCTTCTGAGGAGGGTCCTTTACAGTAAGTAAGTTGACCTCCAACAGGCGCTTCAGTATGAAAAATGATGGTATTTCAGTCTCCGTGAACTGTCTTCCCGACTTTTCTTGCTTACGCTGATTACCCCGTTGACGCTGGCGAGGTTGTTGATGGGCTTGTGACCCTGAAGCAAGCAAAGGAGCTTTCCCTTTGTCTTCTGGAATGGATGGAGGCTGAGCGGTGACTTGCTCTTCAACCTCAGATGTTTGCCCCAGTTGATTGTTTGGAAGCAGTTGGCGGACAAGAACTCTGAGTTCCTCTTGTCTTTGGGATAGGTCTTGGATGAGAGCCATCTAGCCCACCAACTGTCCCATCACTTGGGTCCTTAAGGTTGTCAGATCAAACTGCAGCTCCGCAAGCTGATCATTCCTGGCGTTGTTTGAATTCTCCAAACCCTTTGTGAGGAGAGCTTTCATTTCTTCTCGCCCCAGAGACAAGTTCAGGAACATCTCCTGCAGCTGAGCAGTCTGGTCTTAGATGTCTTTGACAGACCTTTCTAGAGCCATCTCTTGCTGAAATAAACAGCAGGAGAGTAAGGAAACCTGAAAAAGGAAAGATTGTCAAAATGCAATGCATGATATGTGGATGCAATGCTTTCAAGGATCTCTTGGGGTAAACACAAGAAAATGTTAGAGGTTGAACTCTGCTCTTGGATTGGAGATCCCTGCACTGGTGGACGTCTTTCCACGAGAATCAAGCTCACCATGTCAAGTGGGTCATAGCCACTGATTCAAGTTGTTGCACTAGATCTTTGATTGGAGAGCTTTGTATCGGTGGATGTCCTTCCACGAGAATCAAGCTCACCATGTCGAGTGGGTCATAGCCACTGATTCAAGTTGTTGTTCTTGAACTTTGATTGATATTGGTTAGAGGAGAAACCTCTTGCCCCTTGGTAGACGTCTGGTTCAACGTAACCCTGCATCAACAGAACCCTCGAGATCCTTGAAATTGTTATTGAAAATGCTATGGTATGATGTCATGATGTTATGTACATGTATGCAGAAAAGCAAGTGAGTGTATATACAGACAAACATATTCATACAAAGCAAACAAGTCCTTAGGTTTAGGCTTGCATGAGGTTCAGGTACTACCCTCTTGAAGTTTGTTGGTTAAAACCTGTCCTATCAAAAGTAACCGGGTTCTAAGGAGCTCAATATCATTGGATTGTTTTTCTGTGTTCATTGTTTCGGTTTAGCCACTTACTGACGACCAAAATATTCCAAGAAAACAATCCTCAAAAGAGTGTAGTATCGAGGATCTACCAACTTCGGACTGCACCAAAGTCGGTCATCTCACTACCCCTAAAAGGCTAAGATGGTCAATTAAGGTTCTAAGGGTTCGTTAGTGCTTCATGACATCACACAGCGGCCCCGTACTCTCCTTGACTTACTCAAGGGTTACCGGTACTCACAAATATGTCACACTAACATAGCTTACTGCTTCAACCATGTCGGTATACCCCGCACAGTTCCCTCGCAGTTTTTTGCTATTTACCTAAAAAGGTGCCCCAAATCCGGGTGGAGGATTTACAACAAACCCAAACAAAGAACCCAAATGATAAAGCAATCAAGTCAATCAAAGTAAGAAAGTAAAAGTGATCTAAACCCTAAGGTAACCCTACTTTAAAAAATACATCCCCGGCAGAGTCGCCAGTTCTGTGATACGGTGGGAGAACTGACTAGTGTTTTGCGTTCGTATTCGCACTTGTGCGGTTGAGCAAGAGTCGCCACCGACTTTTTATTTTATCCTAAAGGAAAGGTTAAAAAAGCACAGCAAAAACCTTTTGAGATATTTCGTGGGTTCGGGGGGTAGATTATGAAAAGGGAAGGTATTAGCACCCTTTTCATCCATGGTTATCCATGGGCTCTTAGTTACTTGGTTTTTTAGATCACTTGCCTTGATTTTTGATTGCTTGAAAATGGCGTGTGTGTGAGTGCTTTTGAAAATGTTTTGGAAGAAGATGCCTTGTCTTAGGCTAACCTTGTAACAATTCTTTACTCGAATATTTTACAAAGGCGTGTATCCTTTCGAAAAGATGTTTCAAAAATGTTTTAAAAGTTTGTTTGAAAGTGTTGTGGATTGTGATTTTTGAAAAGAAGGCAAGTGTTTTTGCAAGTTGATCTCAAGTAACTAAGAGTTTTGTCTATCCTATTGTACTCAAAGGCTTTTGTTATGTTTTAACCCCTTTTTAACAATTTTGTTCCACTATTGGATTTGGTGGACAATCTTGCGTTTAGGAAGTTTATTCGGGACGGGCGTGGGTCATCGTATGGGCCATGAATGCAATGGTGCCAAGTATCTTTGGAAATTTGCTTTGAAGGGACTATGATCATTCCGTTTAGGCAACACTTTGAGGGACTTATGATCATTTGAATTTGTTTTGCCAAAGATACTCGACGTGCAAGCATGGCCCATTTTGGAAGGCAACATGTGGGATTACCCTAGAGGGTGCAAGTGTGATTGTGTATTGATTACATGTATTTGTCTTGTATTAGGTTATCTAGCGTTTGATTTTATGTACATGCAAACCCTAGGTCTAACCATGGTATAATTGAAAGCGGTAAATTGCGAAAATGTAAAGTCTACGCTATTACAAAATGGTATCCGGGAGTGGGGGTACAAGTGTATGAATGGGGATGAGACTTATAGTATCCAATAAGTTACAACCAAATCGAATTTGCGATCAAATGTAAATGACGAATATCAATGTATAAGATAAACAAGTATGTAGGAGCAATGTGAATGTATTGTGTAAGTGTACAAGTATATGAGTATGTGATTATTTACAGGTGCGATAATGTGAAATTGATGTGTATTAGGTGTTGTTATTTATTTATTTTGACCTAAATATGTTTTTAATGAACCTTTGATTTGTATATTTTTAATATGCACAAAAGAAATGTTTTAATTGGATGTTTAAGTTCTAATTAAATTGTGTATAAAATGTACCATTGTTTATTATATACAAAAAGTATTTTAATTAAATGTTATGTACAAAAGTTTATTTATATAAAAAAGGGTATTTTCAATTATATTGTATGATATATACAAATTAAATGAAAAGTGTTTTTAATATTTATTATAAACAAGTTAAATGACAATTAATTTCAATATTTGTTATGGTGCAATAAAATGTATTTTATTATTTATGTGCAAAATATGTTTCAATTAAATATCAAGAAATGAATTATGTATGTTTAAAAAAAATGCATTTTTTAATTGTTATATACAAAAAAGTATTAAATTAGACATTTTAGATAAGAAGTGTTTTTATATGTTTTAGTATTAATGCATTATTATAACAAATTTATTAAATTAGAAAAAACTATATGGTGTTTAAAAAACATTAAATGTTTTAACTAAATAAATAAAAACAAGAATAGGTTAATTAATTAACTAAAAAAAGAGAGTTGTTTTATATAAGAGGGTTAGAACCTTTTAATGGGCTTTAGAGAGGTTAACAAGGATTAGGCCCATTGCTTGAAACGATTTTTTAGGGTTTGAGATTTTGTTTGTTCAGTTGGGACGAAATACTCTAGGGTTTGCAATAGCGGCGACGTTCATTTTCGTGCTATTCGTTTTCGTTCAATCTCACTGGCTTCTGAGTTTATCCTCTTGCCTTAGCCACCAACGCAATCCCTTAACCTCTCCCTCCTTCAAAGCTCGAGCCAAATGGTTTTACAGAGCGAGGTTCGTTTTTTGGTATTTTTATGTCCTTTTTTATGATTTTGCATGCTTATTTCGTTTTGAACTCTGACTTTCCTTTTTTGCTATTATGGTCATGGATGTTATGGAAGAATAGAGAAACAGAAAGCGTTACCTCTTGAAGACGGAGGAAGAGGTTGGAGTTGGAAGCGTTTCCGGAGGTTTGACGGCGAGGGGATGAAGGAGCTTAACAAGTCTGGACTTCTGGTATTCGTGTATTAACCCTCTTTTTTAGGTTTTATGATGTTGACTGAAAACCTCCTCTTAGATTTACCTCTTTCTTCTTCTCTTTCGCTTTTACTGTCTGCTTATTGCCTCTTTTCCACCCTATGATGATATCCTTCTGAGGGGCTCGTGGGTTTGGAATATAGTATGCTTTGATGTTACCCTTTTTTTTGAAAATGTTTGTTGCCTCTTGATTGCCCTTTGGAACTGTTGATTATGATGCCTTGAGATGAATGTGCTTTTGAACTTGTTGAGCCTTTTGCCTATGATGAAGCTTTTCTGAGTTCACTTCTTTCCTCTTCTCTATTGCCCACTTTGCCTTTGAATGTGTTTGCCTATGATGAAGAATTTCTGAGGCCTAGGGTTTAGTTGCCTTAACAGATTTAAATGGCTTAGTAGGTTATGCTCTTCACCTTGGACAGTTTGTTGGTATATTGTGAAATATCAGGGTATCAGGTTGGTTGGTTCTGGCTTGTGAAGGTTAACTGGTTTATTGGCTAGACAGGTTATGAGGTTTGGATTTTAGCAAGTTATTGAAATTCTGGCTGCAGATACTCAATGTCACGTTCAATGTTATGACATTGTATCTGACTTACTATATGACAGTAAATACAAAAGCAATAAAGAACACAGTCAATTGTTTACCCAGTTCAGTGTGCAACAACACCTACTCTGGGGGCTACCAAGCCAGGGAGGAAATCCACTATAAGAGATGTTAATTCAGGAATAAACCAACCAGTTTATCTCCTTCACTTAAGACCTACCCAATGCAATTCCAATCTAAGTACAACTTAAACCTGAGTTCCTACTCACTCCCCCTCAATCACAGCAGTGATACATAAAACAATTTGACTAAAGAATTGATGAAGACACTCTTAAAAAACAAACACTTGATTAAGCTTCACAGCTTTTTAATCAAGCAACACAATCACTCTTGCTTCACAGCTTTGAGTGATGCACACAACTAACTTGACTCTGCTTCACAGCTTTAGTCAAGGAACATTCAAACACTCTTGCTTCAAAGCTTTGAGTGCTACACAACCCTTACAATTAAAAACCTATTCCAAGTCACTTATCACAATGATAATTGCTTGGAGTACAATAATCAAACCTATACAGTTTACAAATGATCTTCTGATCAACAAAAGGGATTCCTTGCAAAACAGCAGCTCTGTTGAATATATAGCAGCTGCAACTTCAGTTAGGGTTTCCACAAAAACCTAGGGTTAATTCCGTTTGACCTAAAGACCAGGTCACAGGACTTTATTAACCAGGTTAGGGTTGAGCTAGGTTACCCCTCAGAAAACGCAGGATTCTGTTCTGGAAAGACTGAGTTATTTTCCTGAAAAAACTCAGACTTATCCAACCTGCAAACCTGTTAGTTCAGAACAGGATGTCATAACATTTGTTATGACATCTGAGAAAACCTGTCTACTGATTTAGCAAAATGTGATCATTTTGCAAAATGCTCAGATACACACTTATAAACATCAGTACTTGAATTACAATATTTTTCTGCAAAGGTACCTAATGAGTCAGTACAAACTAAACTAGAATGTTATGACATCAGTCATGACATTCACACATACACTTGGGTTTTACCAAAAATGCAAGCCAATACCTAAACAACTACAAACTCCCCCTTTGGCAGATTTTTGGCTAAAGACCCTAAGCAATCAGAGATAGATAGCAGCAGAAATAAATGACTGCAGAAAAATAGAATGTCTAATTGAGCAAGTACATATTAAGTACCAAAATATTCTCCCCCTCTTTAGCCACAAATGGGCCAAAGATACATGTTCATAATGATTATACAGTTATCCAAAACAATTAATAAGAGCAGCAGCAGAAAAAAAGAACTGAACACACTTCCAAACTCCACCAGATATCAGCACCAACCAGCAACACCACCAAACAGCAACCAACCTTCAAGCACTGTCATCAGACTCAGAGGAGCTAGTTTCTTCAATGTTGAGATGACCTTCAGCTTCTACACCTTCTTCCCTTCTATTTTCTTCAGCTTCCTCCTTTTCTAGCCTGGGAATTAGAATTTCTAGGGTCTTTTTTCTAGCATCCAGCTCTTTGCAAGTTTATTTTAAAACAGCTATGACATCTGATGTCTTGGACTGGGTCTTCACAGACGATGTCTCAGCTGATGTTATGACAATGTCTGGAGCATGAGATCCCTGAAACAGTTTGTAGTGCAAGCCAAGGGCAGGAGCTCTTTTGCAGACTGTATCTCTTGCCACAAGGATATCAGGGTATTGTGCAAGGATGATTCCACAAAGGAGGGAGGGAAAGGCAATTGGTCCTTTGACAGCATAACTGCCAGCATGCTTTAAAGTTTGTTCAAAGATGTACCTGCCATAGTCAAAAGCAGTCTTGGTTCCCACAGCATAAATAAATCTCCCCAATCCTGTGGAGATAGTTGATTTATGATTTGTAGGCACCCAGTTGGCTGCACCTATTTTATGCAAGATGGCAAATTTCATGCTGAGTTTACTGGCATTCAGCTTGCCTTTCAAGGGCCAGCACTTTACTTGCCTGGCTGTGATGGTTTGACAAACTTCATTGTCAGTTGCCTCCAGATCAGGACAATCCTCATTTGTTCTTCCAAGAAACTTGTTGATTTCTGATGGAGAGAACTTGACCCTTCTTCCTCTAACAAAAACACTTTCAAAGTCAGCTGACCTTCCATCAGCACAATCATTAGACAAGTTCACTACAAACTCCTTGACCAGATTTTCATAACATTTGTTAAATTTTATCATTGTCTTCATTAGTCCAGCATTCTTGATCAGGTCCATGATGTCTTTGCACTCCAAGGCATCATTGTTGAGTTCTCTCTCTAAGGCTATTCTCTTTAAGCAAACATACTTCCATCTGTTTGCATTGTCAGGATGATGAAAAGAGATGTTGTCTGTTGGGACTTCAGGAACTCTAGCAATTTTGCTGGAGGGGAGCTTCCTTCTGATAGGAGTTTCTTCAATATCAATCTCAAATTCTGATTCCTCATCAGAATCAGAAGATTCAGGTTCTTTTCTCTTCTTAGAGATTGGTTGTCTAGCAGTATGCACCTGGGCCTTCTTCCCTTTTGTCTGAATACTTTTCTCAGCCATGCCTTCAGCCTTGGATTTCTTAGCAGCAGGTTTATCATTCTGACTACTCTTTCTTTTCATCAATCTCCTAGCTATGCTAGGGTTCACATTAGCAATCAGATCATTATCTGAGTAATCCTCATCCACATCAATGATAGGTGGATCAGCAGCCTTTTCTGAAGGGTTCTGAATGTTGTCTTTTTGTGTCACAACATTCTCAGTGACATCTACATTCTCAGAGACTTCCACATTTGGACTTTCTGATTGATTTAAAGGGACAGAAATCCCCGGTACAGATTGGTTTCCACTCAGTATACTAGTAACAAGCCTAGCAATAGCTTGATGAACTTGAACTGATCCTTCTCTATTTGGTACAGAAGAAGAAGGATGAGAAGAATTACCAGAGGCTGTAGCTTGAGCTCTTCCTGCATGTCTGGTTCTGAGCTTTTTGACTTTGGCTGGGTCAGTTGCCATCTCTCTGAGAGGAGTGACCTCAAGAACTTCAGATTCTATGCATGTGGTGATTGCCCTAGAGTCTTGATCAGATGATGAAGATGATGAGGATGACGAAGTCGCCATGGTTGAAGACGATGTCTGAGACATTTTGATTGACTTTGAGTAATGGTAGCAATTTGAGAAAAATCTTTGATTGAGAGGAGGAAACAGGTTGCAAGGACGAGAGAGGTAGGGGGTAAAAGGGAGTCTTTTCAACTTCTTAAAGATTTTGAAAGAATTGTGAAAGCATATGATTAACCCACTAAAGATAGACTTAATAAAATTAATTCCTTCAACCTTTGTTTTAAGCAAAATTAATTGCTATAATTTCTCATGTTGGTAAATACCCAACCTGCCCCTCAAATTTTCAAGTTTATTTCCAACAAGAGCCTTGGTAGAAGAATCAGTCAGCTGAAGCTTAGAGAAACTATGTTCTAGTTTAAATGACTTCTTCTCTTCAAAGTCAATGTGCTTGTTCCAGTTATGGTGAATAGGGTTCAAGGAAATATTGATTGTATTCAGATTGTCACAACACAATGTCACAACATCTTGTGTGACATTGTACTCAATGAGCATCTGTTTTGACCAGATGTTTTGAGAACAGTTTTTCCTAGCAGCAACTATTTCCGCACAGAATTAGGAAGGCATTCTTTTGATATGAATCATAGTTCTGGTTGATTCTTGAATAATTTTTTGTTTGTCCAGTCCATTTTGATGGAGAGTTATAGGAGAGGAGACTTCAAGCCTCATTTCTTCAGGGAAACAGAATTTATTAGACTTGTTATTTCCAACATCCTTGTCAAGATAACTTATGGTTCTGACAACACATCCTTCTTCAAGTTTATTTGCCACATCACAGATATTATCAACCTGTAATTTTGGAGTTCTTCTGACTGCTTCCATAGAAATAGCTCTTTTCATTCTTCTTAGATGAAGAGGACCAAGCTTATGCTGCCACAGTTTCATCTCTTTTTCTTCTTTGGTAATTGGACACATAGTGGAGATATCAGTGTTCTCAGGCTGCCACAAGTAGCAGTTATCTTTGGATCTGATTCCTCTCATTACAACTTCTAGTTTTTCATTAATTACTAGACATTCAGATCTTGAGAAGTTGACCTTGAATCCTAGATCACATAATTGACTGATACTAATGAGATTAGTAGTCAGCCCTTTTACCAGCAGTACTTTATTCAGACTTGGAACTCCAGGGCAGTCCAAATTACCAACTCCTTTGACTTCACCTTTAGCACCATCTCCAAAGGTCACAAAACTGGTGGTGTGAGGCATAACATTATTGAGGAGATTTTTGATTCCAGTCATGTGTCTGGAACATCCACTGTCAAAGTACCAGCCTTCCTTTGCAGACACTCTCAGGGAAGTATGGGCTATCAGGGCATTAGCCTTTTTCTTCCAATGAGGAGTATGTGGTACCCTTTTTGGCTTAGGTTTAGCACCTGAGTTTTGATTAGGGTATCCATGCAATTTGAAGCAGAAGGGCTTTATGTGTCCATACCTCCGACAATGATGACATCTCCATCTTTGGTATTTTTTCTTCATGTATTTCTGATGTTGAGAGTTGTGTTGAGACATCTGCTTTGACAATTGTTTAACATGCCTGATCTTCTTGTCTGCACCAGGTTTCTTAGCTTCCACAAATCCTAGACCAGATTTGTTTCCCACATTTTGTCCCACTTGTAGGATCTCTTCCAATTTATCTGATCCATTGGTCAACATCTTGACAGATTTTGTCATTTGGTTCAGTTGTGAGTTCAGTAATTGAACTTCCCCTTCTAGGTGACTTATAGTTTCAAGATCTGCCCTTTTTTCAGCCTCCAGCTTTATAATGAGTTTTGATTGTTTCTCATTCTGCACACAGACTTCAGCACTTTTGATACACAATTTCTTGTAGGTATCAGCCAGTTCTTCTAATGTCACTTCTTCATCACTAGTGTCACTTTCAGAAGTACAAACACTAGTTAGAGCAGTAACTAGTTTGGCAGATTCTTCTTCAGAATTACTTTCTGAATCATAGTCAGACCAAGTAACAGTCATTCCTTTATTTTGTTTCTTAAGAAAGGTAGGACATTCAGCTCGAATATGTCCATATCCTTCACATCCATGGCATTGAATACCTCTGCCTTGGTTTCCCTTATCTTCTGACCTTAGTCTTCTGCTGGAACTGTCAATGTCAGAGGGAAAGTTATGAACATTAGACCTTGACTTTGGATCCATTCTTTTGATGAGCTTGTTGAACTGTCTTCCAAGCATGGCAATAGCTTCTGATATATTTTCTTCTTCATCCTCCTTGTTTTCAACATCAGTGTTGGATACAAGTGCTATGCTTTTGTTCTTCTTGTCACCATTATCTGTGATCCCCATCTCAAAAGTCTGAAGAGACCCAATAAGTTCATCCACTTTCAACTTGCTGATGTCTTGGGCTTCCTCTATGGCAGTTACCTTCATTGCAAATCTTTTAGGTAAGGATCTGAGAATCTTCCTCACCAGTTTTTCTTCTGACATCTTTTCTCCCAGTGCTCCTGAGGTGTTGGAAATCTCCAAGATGTTCATGTGAAACTCATGAATGGTTTCATCTTCCATCATTTTTAGATTCTCAAACTTGGTAGTCAACATCTGAAGCCTTGACATTTTTACTTTGGAAGTGCCCTCATGAGTAGTTTTGAGAGTGTCCCAAACTTCCTTGGCCAGTTCATATTGATGTACTAATCTGAAAATGTTTCTATCAATTCCATTGAACAAGGCATTTAAAGCTTTGGAATTTCCCAGGGCTAACTCATCTTCTTCTTTACTCCAATCTTCCTCAGGCTTTAGACTGATTGTCCCATCTTTCTCAGTTATGGTGGGATGAATCCATCCTTTGTCAGTAGCTCTCCAAGCCTTTTTGTCCAGAGATTTTAGGAAGGCAATCATACGAGGTTTCCAGTAGTCATAATTAGTTCCATCCAGAATGGGTGGTCTATTTCCAAAAACTCCTTCTTTGTCCATAGTGCCAGAAAGTGATATCCCTAGATCTCACCCAGTAATACAAGCAGGGTGCCTGCTCTGATGCCAATTGAAATTCTGGCTGCAGATACTCAATGTCACGTTCAATGTTATGACATCGTATCTGACTTACTATATGACAGTAAATACAAAAGCAATAAAGAACACAGTCGATTGTTTACCCAGTTCAGTGTGCAACAACACCTACTCTGGGGGCTACCAAGCCAGGGAGGAAATCCACTATAAGAGATGTTAATTCAGGAATAAACCAACCAGTTTATCTCCTTCACTAAAGACCTACCCAATGCAATTCCAATCTAAGTACAACTTAAACCTGAGTTCCTACTCACTCCCCCTCAATCACAGCAGTGATACATAAAACAATTTGACTAAAGAATTGATGAAGACACTCTTCAAAAACAAACACTTGATTAAGCTTCACAACTTTTTAATCAAGCAACACAATCACTCTTGCTTCACAGCTTTGAGTGATGCACACAACTAACTTGACTCTGCTTCACAGCTTTAGTCAAGGAACATTCAAACACTCTTGCTTCAAAGCTTTGAGTGCTACACAACCCTTACAATTAAAAACCTATTCCAAGTCACTTATCACAATGATAATTGCTTGAAGTACAATAATCAAACCTATACAGTTTACAAATGATCTTCTGATCAACAAAAGGGATTCCTTGCAAAACAGCAGCTCTGTTGAATATATAGCAGCTGCAACTTCAGTTAGGGTTTCCACAAAAACCTAGGGTTAATTCCGTTTGACCTAAAGACCAGGTCACAGGACTTTATTAACCAGGTTAGGGTTAAGCTAGGTTACCCCTCAGAAAACGCAGGATTCTGTTCTGGAAAGACTGAGTTATTTTCCTGAAAAAACTCAGACTTATCCAACCTGTAAACCTGTTAGTTCAGAACAGGATGTCATAACATCTGTTATGACATCTGAGAAAACCTGTCTACTGATTTAGCAAAATGTGATCATTTTGCAAAATGCTCAGATACACACTTATAAACATCAGTACTTGAATTACAATATTTTTCTGCAAAGGTACCTAATGAGTCAGTACAAACTAAACTAGAATGTTATGACATCAGTCATGACATTCACACATACACTTGGGTTTTACCAAAAATGCAAGCCAATACCTAAACAACTACAGTTATGATGGTCTTGCCTTTTGTTTCTGGTTTGTGAAATAGCAGGTTATGCTTGTTTGATGTATATTTTTGGTTTTTGACAGTATGTGGGTTTTGTGATTTTGCCTTGAACTTGGTTCTTAGTTGCTTAAGCCAAGGTTTTTGGTAATGCTTGAGTTTGATTTGGATCATGTTAGCAGGTAAGAGGTTGTAGGAGTTTGTACTGGTTTTTGGCCTTGATGAGGCTTTCTGCTTGAGACAGGTACAGGCTTTGCTGGTTTATGAGCTTGGTGTTTGGTTCAGTTTTGGCCTTGTGGTGTCGCTTGCACATGCAGGTTTGTATGTTGGTTTTTGGACAGGTTTGATACTTGGCTAATGCAGGTTCTGGTTCTCTTGTTTTGTTGGTTTTGGACAGGTTTTTTATGCTGAGATAGTTTGTATCTCATTTTTTGTATATTTATTCTTTGTGCCGGTTCCTTTTTTTCTGAATTGTGTTTGTTCTTGTGTTATATCTTTTTTTCTATCTATCCTGCCTAAGCCTGAAAACCTGCATCTTATCTCTTTTTTTTCTCTCTCTAAAGTACAGTTGGATATGTTATAATATGATTCTTTTATGTACTTTTTTTTCTGAAAGGGCTATCTGATGGGAAATGATGATAAAAGAGTTTCTTGCATAAAAGATTTTCTCTGCATATTTATCTCTTCTTGACAGCTTTTGTGCTTTTTGAACTTTCCATATCTTTGCCAAATCTTTTTCATGACAGCTTTGAGTAAACTTTGGCACTTTTGACAGCAAATTGTACTTCTTTATCTTCTTTGATATCTTTGTGCAGTAACTTGTCCCTTTTTGGATTTTGACAGAAAGTTGCATTTTGGATTTTTCAGTTTGGTTGAACTGGGACTATGCAGTTTTGACATTTTAAAATTATGCATTTTGACATTTTGCATTCATGATAAAATTCTTCCCTCTTTGTGAACTGGGAGAAATCCCGTGATTTGCAGAGAGGGTTAACTGATCCCAATCAGTGGCCCTTAATGATGATTGCAATTTTATCTGTCTTTAATTAATTATCAGTCACTGACTTTTCTTCTTTTGCAGATAAAAATGGATGGAGGGGTACTAAATGAAGACTGAAGAATTAGAAAAATAGGATAGTTTTCTTTTTATTTAATATTTAAATTAATGTAAACCATTGTTTGTAATTAAATTATAAACAATATTTGTACAAATAATACAAATATCAATAAAAGTCTTTATTATCCAACTAATTCTAATTCTCTTTCTTTATTGTTTATTTATTTATTTAAAACTCTTTGAATTAAAATAATTGAAAAAATAAATTTCAATCACTTAATTTAGAATAATAAATAATTTAAATAAACAATACTTTAGCACGTTGATCAATTAAACCTGGTATCTTCAAAGCGAATCAATAGTTAATCAAAACACTGATCAGACGCGTTCTCTCTTTTCACTGATTTTCAACAAACACTGTAATTCCAAACTGCGCATATCCTTTGACTGGTGAATTCAAATCAACTGCCTCCTCTTACTGATTAAATTAAAAACAATGCGAATTCGATCCGAATCTCGGAATAAACTGCAAAGTGCTGTGGAATTTAAATCCTTCTGAGAATATGCCCATAAAACCCTTAATTCCTGATTAAATGCCAAATAACGTTCGTCTGACCAAAATGCGCCAGAATCAACCACAACCCTAAGCCAATTGTGTGAAACAATCCAGAACCCTAAAAATCAATAAAACCCTAATTTTTGTTTGACTGACGAAAAAAGTCCGTTTGTCCGATTCTTGAGCCAGTTTGAAAAGTCAGGAAATGTCTGAAGCTGAGATTTCTTGTGGAAAAAATGCGAGGGTAAATTTTGGGGTACAACAGGGCAGAAATAACATTTGGTTTCTCAGGCACTTCAAATTCAACTTCCTTCGTGTCTATCAGATCTTGAATCTTGTTCTTCAGAGCCCAACAGTTGTTGGTGTTGTGCCCTGGACTTTCAGAATGGTAGGCGCATCTGGCGTTGGGATGGTAATGTGGAGATGTAGTATTAGGATTTTTTGGGGCCTCTTTCAAAGTGGCCAGATTCAACTTTAGGAGATGTGGTAGAACTTGGCTGGAGTCATATTAATCTTGGTAAATTTCCGAAATGGCCTTTCTACCCTTTGCTGGTTATTTCTTGGCTGGTCTGATGCAGGCTTCAGAATCATTACAACCCCCACTGTTGGTTGGCGTTCGGTTCTTCCCTGATTTCTCTGTGAATAGACAGCAGATACTTCCTTCCTACTAGTGAAGGTTTTTTTTACAACTGTTGAGGCAGATGCGTCCTTTTGAATCTTCCCACTTCTTATACCAGCCTCTACCCTTTCGCCGGTTAAGATTAATTCTGTAAACCCTGCAGAAGAACTTCCAATTAGATGATTGAAGAAAGGGCCTGAAAGAGTTCCCAGGAACATGTCCACTAACTCCCTCTCAAATAGAGGAGGTTGCACCCTTCCGGTTAGATCCCTCCGCTTTTGGGCGTAATCTTTAAAGCCCTCATTGGTAACCATAGCCATACTCTGCAACTGAATACGGGTTGGCGCCAGGTCGGCGTTGTATTGATACTTTTTATAGAAGGCGGCGGCCAAGTCTTCCCAATTGTGAACATCTGCCCTCTCCAACTGGTAGAACCAATCAAGTTGCGTTCCTGATAAACTGTCTTGGAAAAAGTGGACCCATAGGTCTTTGTTAGCAGAGTGTGGTTGAATCTTCCTGACATAGGATCTGAGGTGCATTTTAGGGCAAGACACCCCATCATACTTGGCAAATAGTGGCACTTTAAACTTTGGAGGGATTACAATTCCTGAAACCAACCCCAACTCCTCAAAATCTAGCCCAGGTACTCTCTGGATTTCCATAGCGCTTAGTCGCTCTTCAAGGTGTTTGTACTTGTCATCAGCCGGAGGATATTGTTGTTCAGAACAGTCATCTTCTTCCTCTTCTTCTGCTTCAGAATCTGATGGTACTGTCGTTCCTTTACCTTTTCCTTCTTCAGAGGTTGTTGGAAATTCTAAGGTCCGCCTGGCTTGTCCCTGAAATCTTCTACCCATGATAAACACACCAGTTGGCTTCTTCTTCTTTTTCTCTTTTTCTTTTCCTAGCAAAGTCTTCAGCTCCTCCTGCCCCTTGGATACGATCATGAGTAACTGCTGAAATTGTGAATTCCGATCTTGCAAATCTTTGATCGTCTGTTCAAGATCCATCTTGCTGAAATAAACAGCAGAGAGATGAGGAAACTTGGTGTGAAGACCTGTTTATGCTTATGATGAATGATATGTATTCATGTAATGCTTTCAAGGATTCAGAAATTCAAATTTGTTTTAAACAAAAAAGAAACACACGTCCTATTAATAAGATAGAATTTGTTAGTACATCAATGCCCCTTGGGAAAAATAATACAAAACTCTAAGGTAAAAAGACGTTGCGCATCCTCTTTGGTGCAATGTAGGTGTTGAGAGTCTGCTCTTCGTGAAGTAGCCGAGTGAGTTCCAAAATCTTCTTCTCGCTTGCATGGAATTGGGCTTCGAAAGTATCGCGCTCTCCCTTGAGCTGTATCCAACTCCTTTGTAGGTCTTCGAGTGATGTTGGCATTTCAGGATGTAGGATGGTGTATGAAACCTCTCCTTCCTTAACAGGCTCTATAATCACTAGGAGAATGGAGGGGTAAGGCATCATAAGACTTTGGGCGCGGGTTCATACCCACTTGAGGTAAGGCTCAAGAGGGATGGAATTCTTGTGTCCCAAAGCCTTTCTATCCACCTTGTTGGGCATCCTCCAAGCTCGGATGAATCTTTGACGGAGTCCTTGGTCGTCGTTGTCGAAGTCGAAAACCAATCCTTGAATCAGCATGTCATGTGGGCCATCCCTTCGGGCATAACCAAACTGTCTCAAAGCTAAACAAGGGTTGTAGGTGATGCCTCCCTTAATTCCAAGTAGAGGGACATTAGGGAATTCCCCACAATGGTCAATGATAATAACATTCTCTTTGGATCGAGAACACCAATGAATATCTGAATATGTAAGAGTCATCAACCTTTGTAACCACCTCAAACCTTGCTCATTCTTCAAGACTGATTGGGGAAGATGAGAAATAAACCATCTTTCCAGGAGAGGAGTACAACACATAAGAACACCTCTTTTCCTTATTGTACGAGTGTGAAAAGAGTGGAGGATATCCCCAAGCAATGTAGGCACCGGGTTGCGAGACATGAAGATTTTGACAGTGCTTACATCTATGAGTTGGTCAGGATTAGGGAAGAAGACCATCCCATAGATTAGAAGAGCTATAATCTCCTCAAAAGCTTGCAAGTCTAGAGAATTCCAACAGCTTTGGGCCTTCTCAAACAGAAACTTTGACAAGAAGCCTTTGACACCACTTCTAGTTTCCCAATGTGTTGTGACATCAGATGAGTGCAAGTGCAGGGCTTGAGAAATCTCTTCTGGCTTTGGATCTCTTTCAGTACCGTTGAATGATAGTTGATTGAGAATAGGAATCCTCAGAAGTAGAGAGAATTCTTCCAAAGTGGGCACAAGTTGATAGTCAAGAAATGTGAAGCAATGATGCAAAGGGTCAAAGAACTGGAAGAGAACTTTAACCATATCCTCCTCTGTGTTGGAAGTGACCAAGTTGAGTAGATGACCATGCCTCTCGGTGAATGGAGAATTCTCAGGAATCCTTGAAGCTAGCTCCTTGAGTTGTGGAGGAATTCTTACAAGGTTGAATTGGATAGTTTTCCTGCGAAGTGAATCCATAACCTACAAAACAAGAACAAAGATGAATCTCCAAAATCCTTGAAATGGTTAGTGAATTAATATGATGTTCATGATGTCCATGATGTTATGCACAAGTATATATGTACAAACAAATCACACAAGTTCTTAGTTTAGGCTTGCATGTGGTTTCATAGGTAAGTACCCTCTTGAAGTTTAGTTGGCTCAACCTGTCCTAGAAATAGTAACCGGGTTCTAAGGAGCTCAATATCACTGGATTGTTTCCTTGTTCATTGTTTCAGTTTAAGCCTCTTTACTGGCGACCGAAATATTCTAAGAAACCAACCCTCAATGAGTGTAGTATCGAGTATCTACCAACTTTGGACTGCACCAAAGTCGGTCATCTCACTACATCCTAAAAGGCCAAGTTGGTCAAGTAAAGGTTCTAGAAGTTCATTAGTGCTTCATGACATCACTCAGCGGCCCCGTATTCTCTTTGATTGACTCAAAGGCTACCGGTACCCGCAAATATGCCGCACTAACATAGCTATTGCTTAGACCATGTCGGTATACCCCACACAGTTTCCACAACGTATTGCTATTTACCTATAATGTTTCCCAAATCCGGGTAGAGGATTCAAACCTAAACAATAGAACCAAAATGTAAAGCAAACAAGTCAAACAATTGTAAGCAAATAAAGGTGATATAAACCCTAAGGTAATCCCACTTTTAGTATTCTCCCCAGCATAGTCGCCAGTTCTGTGATGCGGTGGGAGAACTGACTTGAGGTTTTGCGTTTGTGTTTGCAAATGTTGCGGTTAGCAAGAGTCGCCACCGACTTTTCTTTTATCCAAACAGGAAAGGCAAAAAAGCACAGGAAAGACCTTTGAGATGTTTTCTTGAGTTCGAGGGGTAGATTATGAAAATGGAAGGTGCTAGCACCCTTTTCATCCATGGTTTTCCATGGGATCTTAGTTACTTGTTTAGATCACTTGCTTTGCTTTGAATTTTTTTGAAATGGTGCTTTGTGTGGTTTGAAAGTATTTTGAAAAGAGGCCATCGTTTAGGCAATCTTTATAATGATTCTCGTTCGTAAGAATGTATACAAAGATGTTTGTCTTTTTGAAAAATGTTTCAATGTTTTGTAAAATGTTTTGAAATGTGTGTGTGTGTTTGTTTTTGAAAATAGCAAGGATTATTTTGAAATTGATCAAGTAACTAGAAGCATTCTACCTACTCAAAAGTCTTTCTTGTGTATTTTTATTCCTTTGACATTGTTGACTTACCATTGATTTGGTAAACAACCCTATCTTTGGATGTTAACGGGACGGGCGTGGGTCATCGTATGACCATGATAGCAATGTTGCCAAGTATCTTAGCATGTTTGAGGGACCAAGATCATCTTTGTTTAGGCAACCTTTTGATAGCGTCATCGAGGGACTATGATCTTATTTTTGTTTTGTTTTGCCAAGATACTTCGCGTGCGTAACATGGCCATTTTTATTTAGGCAACCAAGTGGGAGAAACCCTAAGGGTGCTTGTGTGCAAAGTGTGTCATTTTACATGCTTTTGTCTTGCATTAGGTTTTGTCTATTTGTTTTGATTTTGGTCTTGTCATGCAAACCCTAGTTTTACTAAACATGGTATATGAAAGCAATAAATTGCATAAATGTAAACTAAGTTATTACCACAATTATTATGGGAGGGGGGATACAAGTTTTTGAATGGGGATATTGCACAAAATAAACCCTAAAAATACTATTACAACCCAATTGAATATTGTGCATATAAAATAAATATACAAATATTAGAAATGCAATGCAAATGTATTTATGCTAAAAATGTTTTGTATTTGATTTTTTGTATGAGAAAATAAATTAACTAACCCTAGAAAATAAGGAAAAATAATATTATTATTTTTGAAAGGGAGAAACCCTAATTTTTTGATTAAAGAAAATATATGTTCTATATTAGTATTTTGTCCATTTTTTGTACAAAATAATAAATAATATTATGTACAAATATCAAACATTAAATATGTATGAGAAAATGAATATTTTATGTGAAAAATAATAAAATAAAAATGTATAGTATTTTTTAAATTGTATTTACAAATTTACTTAAGAAGATAAAATCTATAAACCTAATAAACTATTTTTATGTGAGAAAATAAATTTAAAAATAAATAAAATAAAAGTGTGAAAATAAATAAATTATTTTTGGGCATTTTTTATCATTAGAAAAAATATATGCAAGCAATAAATATAAAAATATGCAAGAAAATGTAAGAATATAAGAAAATAGTCAGGGGGGGTGCAAAAGCAAGTTAGGGGGTGTGAATAGCAAAACCAAAAAGGCCAGAAACAACAAAAAAGCCCAGAACAACAGTTTCGTCCATGTCCTTGGTTCCTTCTCCTTCGCGCGCTTATGGTTCAAACCTGTAACTCTCAAATGCTTGCACAAAAACAAAAACTTATAACATGACACTTGTAGCATTCAATCTCACGATTCCAACCATATAAGATTTGTAACCTAACTCTAAAATACCAGGGAGAATTTTATCAGCCCTAAATCGTGACCTAAAAAATCTAGGAACTTCAAGCTTCAAATTCTCATGGCACAGTTAATATAAATGACAAATATGCATATGTACAGCTTCATCAAGATAAGGGCTACATTTTTTTTCCACAAATCGTGGCTTGAGGATGCCTAAATAGAGAGATATGGATTTGAAAAATACCTCCTTCAGCTGGATTTGGATATGACAATGTAGGGACTTTGAGTGAGGCCTGAGGATCGTGTGAGCTTCCCTGAACTTCCTTCAAACTATTCCAATACCTAGCTTGCTTTGTGGATGGCCAAAACTCTCTGTAGAAGTCAAGTTGCAAGCTCTAAGTTTGAAAATGGAAATGGCTGAAACAGGGCTTACAGATGCAGGATGAATGCTTGGACTTCTTTGGTATAATGTGTATGAAGTGTTTCAAATGTTAAAGGAAAAAACGCACTAGCCAAAATGAAGTTGGCAATGATTTTGCAGAACTGCAATGTTTTGGCAAAATTTCGTGTTTTTTGAGCTTGAGAGTGTTTTGGATGCTATCAATTCGTGTCCAGCATTGTAATAACCTGGTATATTTGTATATAATGGATACAAAGTCCACTCTCACTAGCTGTACAAGTTCTAGCACTTTTTGCAACTTTTCTTGTATTTGAAGAAAAGTTGAAGTGACCATGCTAACAGGCCTGTCCTTGCTTGCTTGTGAGCTGCAAAGAGCTTGTACTAGTTTCTTAAGATCTGTGGAAGGGTGGGGTTCTGACTCTATAATAGGGTTTATGATGAGTAGTATGTGGGATTAGATGTGAAAGGTTGTTTTGTTTATGATTGAAATATATATATTGTTGTTTGATGAGGATCAATGATTTAGAGATGAATAATGATGCCCTAATGTTGTATAATTGATGTAGAAACATAGGATTATTATAATTTATGATTACCTATGATTAAAGGATGTTCTTAGGGCTTAAGGCATGGAAATCACAGTGAAATCACATAATATTTTCATCACAGGTCAGTATGAGTCGACCTCAAAAGCCATGCGTCGACACATGTAGGAGTTAAGACTCGGAATGAGTTGATACATAAGGATCATGCATCGACACATGCAGTATTTCAGACTCAGTATGAGTCGACACAAGAGGTTACGCATCGACTCATGCAAAACTCAAAACCCATTACATGTTGTGATACGGTGGGAGAACTGACTTGAGGTTTTGCGTTTGTATTCGCACTTGTTCGGTTTAGCAAGAGTCTCCACCAACTTTTTATTTTATCCTAAAGGAAAGGTTAAAAAGCACAGGAAAAACCTTTGATATGTTTTCGTGGGTTCGGGGGGTAGATTATGAAAAGGGGAGGTGTTAGCACCCTTTTCATCCATGGTTATCCATGGGCTCTTAGTTACTTGTTTTAGATCACTTGCCTTGATTTTCAATTGTGTGAAATGGTGCTTTGTGTGTGTGTTTTTGAAAATGTTTTGAAAAAGATGCCTTGTCTAGGCAACCATTGTAACAATTCTTTACTCGAATGTTTTACAAAGGTGTTTGTCTTTTTGAAAAGATGTTTCAATGTTTTTGAAAGTTGTTTTGAAAGTTGTGTTGTGGAGTGTGTTTTGAAAGTAGGCAAGTGTGTTTTGCAAGTTTGATCAAGTAACTAAGAGTTGGTCTACCCTAATTTTACTCAAAGATCTTTCTCATGTTTTAACCCTTTTAACAGTATTGTTCCACCATTGTATTTGGTGGACAATCTTGTGTTAGGATGTTAACGGGACGGGCGCGGGTCATCGTTTAGACCATGAATGCAATAGTGTCAAGTATCTTTGGCAATTTGCTTGAGGGACTATGATCATTTTGTTTAGGCAACTTCGAAAGCGTCATCGAGGGGCTATGATCATTTGATTTGTTTTTGTTTTGCCAAAGTACTTGACATGCAAACATGGCCCATTTTGGAAGGCAACAAGCGGGATTACCCTAGGGGTGCAAGTGTGAATTGTGTATTTGATTGTCATGCATTTGTCTTGTATTAGGTTATCTAGCGGTTGATTTTGAATCTTTGCATACAAACCCTAATTACTATACAGTATATAGAAAGCGATATATTGCGGGAATTTAAAGTCTAAGCTATTACAAATAAGTATCTGGGGATGGGGGTACAAATATTTACAAATGGGGATGAGTCTTATCAGGATAGTAGTGTCCCAATAATATTTACAACCAAATCGAATCGCATTCTCAATGTAAAGTATAGCCAAGTATAAGGATAAAAGAGAATCAAAAGGATTGTAAAATGTATGTGATTATTTACAAATGATGCAAATATTAACCTAATGTATTATTAAGTATTATTATCATTTTTTTTTGTGTTTTTGTTAATTAAGTATAAACAAAAGTTTTAATCAAAAGAAAAAATTAACTTAATAAAAAAAATCTATTGTTTATGTATTTTTTTAATGTTTTAAAGTTTATGTAAAAAGATTTATTAAACAAAAAAAGTTTTAAAGGAAAAATTGTTTAAACTTAATAAAATTTAATATTTATGTATTTTTAAATGTAATAAAATAAAAAGAAGCAATTAAGAAAATTTTGTATATATAAAAAAAGTCAATGTATCATTTTTATTTAACAAAAATGTTAATTTAAATTATGTATATAAAAAAAGGAAAAAAAAAGTAAAGTGATAAAAAAATGGTTGATTTGTAAAAAAAATAAAAAAGGTTTAAATGGGCCTTAGGGATTATCTACATGGCCCAAACAAAAAGAAATATATTTGCAAAGGGGGTGTAGAACTGAAATGGGATTAGAGTTCGCGTGGGCAGGCCCAATGTTTGACAAACTTGTTTAGGGTTTGTTTTGTATTGTTCAGAATAGGGTTACAGAGGCTTAGAACGGCGCCGCTTCTCCATCGTCTTCTTCGTCTTTCTCGAGCTAGTCACTGATGTTCTCCTTCCACGCCTGGCTACTGGACGCCATCTCCGCTTCCTCCTCCTCATGGTAACTCAGGCGGTGACAACAAGGTATTATTTTCTATTTCATGTTTTAGGGTTTTCAGTTCATGCATGTTATTGATTTTTGACACATTCTGATCTTCTATGTTATTATTGTTGTGTGAGGTGTTAAAGAAAGGAGGACAATACCTTTGTTGGAGGGAAGGAGGAGAGCTTGGACAGGAGGCTCCTTAGGCGGCCAAGGCGTGGAGTGATGATGCTGATGAGCTTGCTTCCTGGTATTTTTGTATCTTGCTTGCCTCTTTGAATGGTTTTATGATGATAGCTTTCTGAAAACCCTAGCTTGTTCGCTTCTTTTCCTCATCTGATCGCTTGCCTCTGTGAAGATGATATCTGAGATGCTTGTTCCTCTTCTGCTTGCTTGCCTTGTTGTTGTCTTTACTTCTGGCTTTGATTCTGAGTTGGATATGCTAACCCTATGATGAATTTGATTCTGAGGGTTTTTGTTGGTGTTTTGATTTTGATGTTGGCCCTATGATGAAGTTGTTCTGAGGGCTCTTTGAATGCTATGCAGTTTGTGAGTTTGACTCGTGTTTGACAGACTTCAAGGCTTATGCAGGCTTTTGGATGAACAAGCTTTTAGGCTTGCTTCTGTTATGTTTTTGACAGGCTTTTTGATTGCTTGTTTGAGTTTTGTTTGAATAAGGCTTGAGACAGGTTGGTTAGGATTTGCTTTGACAGGCTTGCTTTTACTGGTTTTTAGATAGGTTTATGAGTTTTAGAAGGCTTGAGGTGTTAGCAGGCTTGAGGTGTTAGTAGGCTTCAAGCTTGTGTTGATACAGTTTTGAAACAGGCTGGAGGTTTATCAGTTTGCTTGCTTGTTTCTGTTATGTGTTCTAGGCAGGATGCTACAGTTTGGAGGCAAGCTTAAGCAGGCTTGAAGGGATTGAAGGTTTACTGGTTTTTAGACAGGTTTATTGAAGCTTATGCTGGTTTGTATGGCTTTGGGACAGACTTCTGGTTACAGGCTTGTTTGTATTACGCAGGCAGGTTGAGTGTAAGCTTGCTTGAGGTAGTTTGGAAGCTTCTTTTGAAGTTACAGGCTTGAGAGCTTGTATTATATTTTTCTTTATGTTTTTCTGCCTCCTCTTGAACTGTTCTGTTCTCTTTGTTTTATATCTTTTTGTCTTAAGCCTGCAAAACTGTAAGCCTCTCTACTTCTCTCTCTCTTTCTCTCTCTACAGAAAAAAAAAAGCATTGTTTATTGCTTAACTGTCCTTTTCTGAAAAAGTGTTTGGCTGGGAAATGATGATAATTGAAATGTTGCTTGCATATTGTCTTTCCTCTGCATATTGTACTTTCCAGATTTCCTGCATTGCTTTGATATCTTCTTTGGACAGTTTTGACAGCTTTGACAGTTTTTGGACAGTTTGGTTGACATTTTGAACAATGCAATTTGGTTTTGGCATTTCAGTTTGGTTTTCCTTTTCAGTTTGCAATTTGGTTTGAAACTTGTTCAGCTTAGTTTGTCACTTTGAATTGTGCAGCTTGCTTGCCCATTTTGACAATGCAATTTATGCAGCTTTATGCATTTGTTTAATATGCTGCCTTGTTCCCTTTTTTTTTATTGATTTAGCTTGCAAGATAATTTTCTTTCCCTCTTGGTGAACCAAGAGTCTTCTTGCGATTTGCAGAGAGGGTGAACAAACTGATTCCGGCCAACACTTTTAATGATGAGTTTCTGATTAACTGTCTGCAAATGCCTTTAATTTATCTGTACTGATTTCTTCCTTTTTTTTGTCTTTGCAGATAAATATCAGTTGAGCAATGGGGAGCAGCAGTAGAAGATGAAGATTTCCAGAGATTTAGGATATAGTTTTAAATTACTTTTAATCATTGTAATAATATTAATGTAAACAACTGTAAATAAATTTACAGTGTTCAAATAATATTTGTAACAAACAATTAAAAATGAATAAAAATCTTTCTTTGTCAGAAATCTCTTTTAATCTTCTACATTTATTTATTTAATTACTTAAATTTCTTGAATTATAATAATTGGAAATTATCCAATAATTTTAACTTAGAAATTATAAATAATCAATAAACGTTCGGCGTTCCGAATAACCAAAAGCATTGTACAGTTAATCTCTTTTAAATCATTGTCTATTTAATTATTTAAGTTTCTTGAATTAAAATAACTGGAAGTAAATCCCAATTATTCTAACTTAGATAAAATAAATAATTAATAAACATCGTAGTCTTGCAACTTCGCATTAATCAATAATAAACTCGGCGTCCCAATTAACCATATGTATTGCACAGTCAATCAAAACAAATGTCCATACGCCTTTCATTTCACTGATTAGACCAATACTGCAAACTCTCAATCAGAAGCCTCAACCCATGTCCCAGATGTTTAGACCTTGAGAAACAAACATAAATCTTGAGCAAACGTCAAAGCAGTGTAACAGCCAATTAAGACATTGTGGATTCAAATTCTTCTGAAAATGCGCGTGCAAACCCTAATTCTTGATTTATTGTTAAAGAAGCGTCTGCCTGATCAAACCCTGAGCCAAACTCTAACAATCTGCTTGAACTGATTCAAAATCAATGGAAACCCTAATCTTGGATTTACTGAGAAAAAGTCTGTTTGACCGATTCTTAAACCAATTTGAAAAATCAGGGAAAACCTGAAGCTGTGATTTCTTGTAAAAAAGAGGAGGGCAAATTTTGGGGTACAACAGTTGCCCCTGTTCAATCTTCTTGCACCTGAAGAGTTAGATTGGCAGGTTTGCCTTTCGCGTCTCGAAGGTAAAAGGAGATTGGACACTAGAGTGCCCAAAAAATTTGCGCTCATCAAAGTGTAGTTTGAGGGAATGGGCTTAAAGATGCCATTTGGTGATGGGCTTAAAGATGCCATCTGGAGATGTGACAGGGGGATGGGCTTAGAGATGCCATCTGGAAATTGCTGGTAGGAGGATGGGCTTAGAGATGCCATCTGAAAGTGATTGTATCTTGTCGGGGGATGGGCTTGTAGATGCCATCCAAGAATATTTGTTGAACTGTATGTCGTCGGTGAGTGGGTGAGTATCAGAAAGGTATCCATGTTTGGAACGTCTCTGAATTGGGGATCTAAATAAGCAATAGACTGACATCCATGTTTGGAAGCATCCGTAAACTATTTTCAAAAGTCTTGGATCTGAACAAGCGATAGGTTAACGTCCGTATCTGGAGAACCCGTAAAATGTTTTCAGAAGTCTTGAAGTTGAATAAGCAATAGATCAGCATCCATGTTGGGAAGCGTCCATGAACTTTTTTCAGAAGTTGAGAATCTGAACAAGCGATAGATCAGCCTCCATGCTGGGAAGCGTCCGTAAACTGTTTTCAGAAGTTGAGAATCTGAACAAGAGATAGATCAGCCTCCATGCTGGGAAGCGTCTGTAAACTGTTTTCAGAAGTTGGGAATCTGAACAAGCGATAGATCATCCTCCATGCTGGGAAGCGTCCGTAAACTGTTTTCAGAAGTTTGAGAATCTGAACAAGCGATAGATCAGCCTCCATGTTGGGAAGCGTCCGTAAACTGCTTTCAGAAATCTGGATCTGAACAAGCGATAGATCATCCTCCATGCTGGGAAGCGTCCGTAAACTATTTTCAGAAATCTGGGTCTGAACAAGCGATAGATCAGCCTCCATGCTGGGAAGCGTCCGTAAACTGTTTTCAGAAGTCTGGGTCTGAACAAGCGATAGATCAGCCTCCATGCTGGGAAGCGTCCGTAAACTGTTTTCAGAAAGCTGGGTCTGAACAAGCGATAGATCAGCCTCCATGCTGGGAAGCGTCCGTAAACTGTTTTCAGAAATCTGGGTCTGAACAAGCGATAGATCAGCCTCCATGATGGGAAGCGTCCGTAAACGGTTTTCAGAAGTCTGGGTCTGAACAAGCGATAGACCAGCCTCCATGCTGGGAAGCGTCCGTAAACTATTTTCAGAAGTCTGGGTCTGAACAAGCGATAGATCAGCCTCCATGCTAGGAAGCGTCCGTAAACTGTTTTCAGAAGTTGAGAATCTGAACAAGCGATAGATCAGCCTCCATGCTGGGAAGCGTCCGTAAACTATTTTCAGAAATTTGAAATCTGTACAAGTAATAGATTAACATTCGTGTTTGGAGAATCCGTGAACTGCCTTCAGAAGTTTGAAATCTGTACAAGTAATAGATTAACATCCGTGTTTGGAGAATCCGTGAACTGTCTTCAGAAACTTGATTTGAAGCTTATTAATCTTATCCTGAAAAGGGTAAAATATTAGCTAAAACACAAAGTTATGTTGCATGAAATGTATGATGCAATACATATGTTATATCAATGTTTATGATATGAATGTAATGAATGCGCATGTAAGCTGATGAGTTGTCTTGCTGAGGAAGACGAATCCTGGGTAATGAAATCTTTGACTGCTGTTGGGGAAAGTAAATCCTTGACTGCTGCAGGGGACCGCAAGAATCTTTTGATTGTTGAAAATGAGAAGTCCTGGAACCACTGTTGGGGGATCAGGAGCTTGGGTTGTATGCCAATCTACTGGGGATTCTTGTCTTGAGGAGATCATCACTGGGTAATATCTGAATATCCTGTGAGGAACTGAGAATGAGAGTCTTCATTCTGCTTGGTTTGGTTTATAGTTGGAAGTTTTAGCTCCGCTGGGGTTTGCAAGAATCTTTTGATTGCTGCAGGTATTAATCTGGGATCTTGAAAGGTTGGTCAGTGAGATAGTTGTCCTGGCTGGTTTCAGGTATTAATCTCTGACCTGAGAAAGAAAGATAGTTTTCCTGGCTGGTTTCAGGTATTAATCTTCAATCTCCTCATGTAGATAGTTTTCCTGGCTGGTTTCAGGTATTAATCTACAATCAGTCGTCCACAGATAGTTTTCCTGGCTTGTTACAGGTATTAATCTGGAACTTGGGTTATACGCCACTTTGAGAATGAGAATCTTCATTCTGTTGGAGGTATCAGGAGCTTGGGTGTATGCCAATCTACTGGGGTTTTAAGGATGAGAGTCTTCATTCTGTTAACGGTTAGAAATTGGGAGTATACCAATCTTCTGAGGTTTCAAGGATGAGAGTCTTCATTCTTTGAGAGAAACAGATTTTTAGGAGCTTCAATTGTCCGTTATCTTGTTGGTGGTTGTAACTTCCAGCAGGTGATGAAGGAAATTTTGAACGTTCTTGAATTCCAACAGGTGATGACGGAATTTTTGATGATTACTACTCCAAAAGATGAAGGAATCTTTGACTACTACTCCAAAAGATGAAGGAATCTTTGACGACTACTACTCCAAAAGATGAAGGAATCTTTGACTACTACTCCAAAAGATGAAGGAATCTTTGACGATTACTACTCCAAAAGATGAAGGAATCTTTGACTACTACTCCAAAAGATGAGGAATCTTTGACGACTACTACTCCAAAAGATGAAGGAATCTTTGACTACTACTCCAAAAGATGAAGGAATCTTTGACGATTACTACTCCAAAAGATGAAGGAATCTTTGACGACTACTACTCCAAAAGATGAAGGAATCTTTGACGATTACTACTCCAAAAGATGAAGGAATCTTTGACGATTACTACTCTAAAAGATGAAGGAATTTTTGACGATTACTACTCCAAAAGATGAAGGAATCTTTGACTACTACTCCAAAAGATGAAGGAATCTTTGACGATTACTACTCCAAAAGATGAAGGAATCTTTGACTACTACTCCAAAAGATGAAGGAATCTTTGACGATTACTACTCCAAAAGATGAAGGAATCTTTGACGATTACTACTCCAAAAGATGAAGGAATCTTTGACGACTACTACTCCAAAAGATGAAGGAATCTTTGACTACTACTCCAAAAGATGAAGGAATATTTGACGATTACTACTCCAAAAGATGAAGGAATCTTTGACGATTACTACTCCAAAAGATGAAGGAATCTTTGACTACTACTCCAAAAGATGAAGGAATCTTTCGATCAATCTGCATATGTTAAGAATGTTGTTGAAATGTAATTTTTTTTGGAGAATAAATCCTTGACAATTGTTGGGGAAATAAACCTATGACTGCAGGTCTGCTTAGAGAGGTGAGGAACTTCTCGAGGATTCTTGAATTTCTTTTCAGAAAGATTTCGGAGAGGTTTCATCACTGCCCCTAGTATC
This sequence comes from Vicia faba, assembly GCA_948472305.1. Classification (NCBI taxonomy): domain Eukaryota; kingdom Viridiplantae; phylum Streptophyta; class Magnoliopsida; order Fabales; family Fabaceae; genus Vicia; species Vicia faba. The sequence goes on along the minus strand of OX451736.1, from coordinate 1,428,338,240 downwards.
AGATGCTTGTGATATTGCCAGGAAACTTGGACTGTTCGTAACCCTTTGAGATTGAAATTCGAATGCCCCAAGTAATGGTGAGGGAGACTTTCCCCAGGTTAATCTGTAATTGAGAGATTTGTTGAAATCTTGACTGGACTGCCCCAGGTTAACTGAACTTTGAAAGATCTGTTGAAACCTTGACTGGACTACCCCAGGTTAATTGAACTTTGAAAGATTTGTTGAAATCTTGATTGGACTGCCCCAGGTTAACTGGATAGTGACATGTCATGCCCCCTTATTGATAGGAGATTTGTCAATGGAAGTGTCATCCTTTTTGAAATGATTTTGCTCACTGAGAGGGCTTTTGTTCACTGGATATTCATTGTGTGAATTTCTCCGCTGTCAAACAAATAGCTAAATGCAAACAATGATATTCAAGTAATGCAAAGTTTATGTCTGTCTCGAAGTTTTGAAAAATGCGTTTTTTAGCAGAAAACTTTTTATAAGACAAATTCAACACAAGATTGAGGGCAAAGCCTTACAGGAGTCAGGATACCTTTTGTAACAGTATGCTTTCGAACTAACCCATGCTTCAATTTGGACTTTTGAAGGGTTGTAACGTGGCTTGGTTCACAGTTTAAGAAACAAAGGATAAAGGCTCAAAGTATATTTGTACCCACCCGCTCTTCGTAATGTCCTTCAGTCCTAAACTCAGTGAATTGTGTGTCGCTCTATTCAAATTTGGAATGACTTTTTTGGTGATGGTTCACACAAGTTGAATTTTATTGAAGGCAGACATTTTTGCAACATTTTTCATGTTGTTTGAGGATTTTTAGTGACCTCGTTCTTTTGATTCGTTATCCCTAACTTTTGCCTGACTGTTCCTGTTTTCGAGATTACAGTCAGCGGGATGCCCTAGCTTTCTTAAGCCTCCTTTATAGGTTTTGGCTCAGTGGGCTTTTCTCTTTTGAGAGATAATGACTGCCTATGATATAAGGAACCATCACTGTCTTTTGATTCCAGAGGAATGCTTTTCTTTTCTTTTTTTTTGTTTTTTTTTTTATGTCGTTCGTTGTATTACGAACTGAGAGTTTGCGACTTCAATGCGCACCTTTTTTGGATTAACTGAGAGACTACCCTGCCCCAGGTTTAAATCAAAGGTTTCAAATTGTTCAGAACAGAAAACTCCTACTTCTTTGGCTCGAAGGGGTTGACTAGGGATTATCTTCCTTATAACTCCAGTGTTTAGGATTTGAAAGAATGCATGTACATCGTCAGCAAGGTCTGTTCACAAGCATACTTTATGAGATTATGGTATTGTTTCATCATCCTCCCTCTAAAGTCTTGTAGCTTTTACAAGAGTTAAATGTCATAAAGAAATAATAAAGCATAGTTTAAGAATAGTGAAAACAAATGGATGAATTCAAGACAAACATATGCAATGCATTAATGAAACAGAGTTTGACATTAAAAGACAATTGTTTGAATAACAAAGAAATTACAACTTGAAAATTCAGATGGAACAAAAGTCTCTCAGTTTGAGCTTTGTCATTTCAAGTGGTGAACCTTTGGCAGAAGAATTCAGTCTGGCCATCTTGTGTGAACTCCAACATTCCTTCGTCGATCAGGTTTTGAATTTTGTACTTCAACGACCAACAATCGTTTGTATCATGTCCAGGACTATCAGAATGATAGGCACACCTGGCATATGGATTGTAGCTGGGAGAAAAAGTTTTTGGATTCGGATGAGGGTTTATCACTGTAATCAAATTCATCTTCAACATGTGCTGCAATGCTTGTGACAATGGCATGTTGATTTGGGTGAATTGCCTTTGAAGTCTTTCCCCCTTTGGGTGATTACCCGGTTGATGTTGACGAAGTCGTTGTTGGGCTCGTGATGTGGAAGCAAAGTGAGAAGGTCTTCTCTCCTTTAAACCGGTTTCTTGTCTCATGGGAAGCTGAGCAAGGCCTTGATTTCCAATCCTGATTGTTTGCCCCATACGGTTGCAACCGTCTTGACGAAATTGATTGACGATGGTTCCCAGCTCTTCTTGTCTTCGGGCTAGGATTTGGATAAGAGCCATCTGCCCTAGCATTTGGGTTCTCATTGCTTCAACCTCAGTTTGCAGTTGTTCCAACTGTTGATCCTTATTGTCTTCCGAATTTTTCTCGGCCAGGTTCCTAGCGAGGAGTACTTTCAACTCTTCCTGCCCCTTGGATAGGTTCAAGAACATCTCTTGAAGTTGAACGTTTTGAGCCTGGATACCCTTGATAGTCTGCTCCAGAACCATCTCTACTGAAATAAACAGTATGAGAATAAGGAAACCTGAAAAGGAAAAACTGTTATGATGCAATGCATGATATGTGAATGCATGTTTTCAAGGATCTCTTGGGGTAAACACAAGAAAGATGTTAGAGGTTGAACTTTGACCAACATCTTTGATTGGAGAACCTTGCAATGGTGGATGTCTTTCCACGAGAATCAAGCTCACCATGTCAAGTGGGTCATATCCCCTGATTCAAGTTGTGGAACTAGATCTTTGATGGCATTTGTTTAGAGGAGAAAACCTCTTGCCCCTTGGTAGACGTCTGGTTCAACGTGACCCTGCATCAAAAGACCCTCGAGATCATTGAAATGGTTATTGAAAATGCTATGGTATGATGTTATGATGTTATGTATATGTATGCAAAAACAAATAAGTGTATATACAGGTAATCATATTCACACAAAGCAAACAAGTCCTTAGGTTTAGGCTTGCATGGGGTTTGTAGGTAAGTACCCTCTTGAAGTTAGTTGGCTCATCCTGTCCTAAAATAGAAACCGGGTTCTAAGGAGCTCAATATCATTGGATTATTTTATGTGTTCATTGTTTTGGTTTATCCACTTAATTGGCGACCAAAATATTCCAAGAAAACAACCCTCAATGAGTGTAGTATCGAGTATCTACCAACTTCGGATTGCACCAAAGTCGGTCATCTCACTACCCCTAAAAAGGCCAAGATGGTCAAGTAAGGTTCTAAGAATTCGTTAGTGCTTCATGACATCACTCAGCGGCCCCGTACTCTCCTTGATTGAACTCAAGGGTTACGGGTACTCACAAATATGTCACACTAACATAGCTTACTGCTTCAACCATGTCGGTATACCCCGCACAGTTCCCTCACAGTTTTATTGTTATTTACCTAAAAAGGTGCCCCCAAATCCGGGTGTAGGATTTAACAAACCCAAACAAGGAACCCAAAAAGTAAAGCAATCAAAGCAATCAAAGAAAGTATGTAAAGGTGATCTAAAACCCTAAGGTAACCCCACTTTTAATTTATTCCCCAGCAGAGTCGCCAGTTCTGTGATACGGTGGGAGAACTGACTTGAGGTTTTGCGTTTGTATTCGCACTTGTTCGGTTTAGCAAGAGTCGCCACCAACTTTTTATTTTATCCTAAAGGAAAGGTTAAAAATCACAGGAAAAACCTTTGAGATGTTTTCGTGGGTTCGGGGGGTAGATTATGAAAAGGGAAGGTGCTAGCACCCTTTTCATCCATGGTTATCCATGGGCTCTTAGTTACTTGTTTTAGATCACTTGCCTTGATTTTCAATTGTGTGAAATGGTGCTTTGTGTGTATGTTTTTGAAAATGTTTTGAAAAAGATGCCTTGTCTAGGCAACCATTGTAACAATTCTTTACTCGAATGTTTTACAAAGGTGTTTGTCTTTTTGAAAAGATGTTTCAATGTTTTTGAAAGTTGTTTTAAAAGTTGTGTTGTGGAGTGTGTTTTGAAAGTAGGCAAGTGTGTTTTGCAAGTTTGATCAAGTAACTAAGAGTTGGTCTACCCTAATTTTACTCAAAGATGTTTCTCATGTTTTAACCCTTTTAACAGTATTGTTCCACCATTGTATTTGGTGGACAATCTTGTGTTAGGATGTTAACGGGACGGGCGCGGGTCATCGTTTAGACCATGAATGCAATAGTGTCAAGTATCTTTGGCAATTTGCTTGAGGGACTATGATCATTTTGTTTAGGCAACTTCGAAAGCGTCATCGAGGGGCTATGATCATTTGATTTGTTTTTGTTTTGCCAAAGTACTTGACATGCAAACATGGCCCATTTTGGAAGGCAACAAGCGGGATTACCCTAGGGGTGCAAGTGTGAATTGTGTATTTGATTGTCATGCATTTGTCTTGTATTAGGTTATCTAGCGATTGATTTTGAATCTTTGCATACAAACCCTAATTACTATACAGTATATAGAAAGCGATAAATTGCGGGAATTTAAAGTCTAAGCTATTACAAATAAGTATCCGGGGATGGGGGTACAAGTATTTACAAATGGGGATGAGTCTTATCAGGATAGTAGTGTCCCAATAATATTTACAACCAAATTGAATCGCATTCTCAATGTAAAGTATAGCCAAGTATAAGGATAAAAGAGAATCAAAAGGATTGTAAAATGTATGTGATTATTTACAAATGATGCAAATATTAACCTAATGTATTATTAAGTATTATTATCATTTTTTTTGTGTTTTTGTTAATTAAGTATAAACAAAAGTTTTAATGAAAAGAAAAAATTAACTTAATAAAAAAAATATATTGTTTATGTATTTTGTTAATGTTTTAAAGTTTATGTAAAAAGATTTATTAAACAAAAAAAGTTTTAAAGGAAAAATTGTTTAAACTTAATAAAATCTAATATTTATGTATTTTTAAATGTAATAAAATAAAAAGAAGCAATTAAGAAAATTTTGTATATATAAAAAAAAGTCAATGTATCATTTTTATTTAACAAAAATGTTAATTTAAATTATGCATATAAAAAAAGGAAAAAAAGTAAAGTGATAAAAAAAATGGTTGATTTGTAAAAAAAATAAAAAAGGTTTAAATGGGCCTTAGGGATTATGTACATGGCCCAAAAAAAAACAAATAGATTTGCAAAGGGGGTGTAGAACTGAAATGGGCTTAGAGTTCGCGTGGGCAGGCCCAATGTTTGACAAACTTGTTTAGGGTTTGTTTTGTATTGTTCAGAATAGGGTTACAGAGGCTTAGAACGGCGCCGCTTCTCCATCGTCTTCTTCGTCTTTCTCGAGCCAGTCACTGATGTTCTCCTTCCATGCCTGGCTACTGGACGCCATCTCCGCTTCCTCCTCCTCATGGTAACTCAGGCGGTGACAACAAGGTATTATTTTCTATTTCATGTTTTAGGGTTTTCAGTTCATGCATGTTATTGATTTTTGACACATTCTGATCTTCTATGTTATTATTGTTGTGTGAGGTGTTAAAGAAAGGAGGACAATACCTTTGTTGGAGGGAAGGAGGAGAGCTTGGACAGGATGCTCCTTAGGCGGCCAAGGCGTGGAGTGATGATGCTGATGAGCTTGCTTCCTGGTATTTTTGTATCTTGCTTTCCTCTTTGAATGGTTTTATGATGATAGCTTTCTGAAAACCCTAGCTTGTTCGCTTCTTTTCCTCTTCTGATCGCTTGCCTCTGTGAAGATGATATCTGAGATGCTTGTTCCTCTTCTGCTTGCTTGCCTTGTTGTTGTCTTTACTTCTGGCTTTGATTCTGAGTTGGATATGCTAACCTTATGATGAATTTGATTCTGAGGGTTTTTGTTGGTGTTTTGATTTTGATGTTGGCCCTATGATGAAGTTGTTCTGAGGGCTCTTTGAATGCTATGCAGTTTGTGAGTTTGACTCGTGTTTGACAGACTTCAAGGCTTATGCAGGATTTTGGATGAACAAGCTTTTAGGCTTGCTTCTGTTATGTTTTTGACAGACTTTTTGATTGCTTGTTTGAGTTTTATTTGAATAAGGCTTGAGACAGGTTGGTTGGGATTTGCTTTGACATGCTTGCTTTTACTGGTTTTTAGACAGGTTTATGAGTTTTAGCAGGCTTGAGGTGTTAGCAGGCTTGAGGTGTTAGTAGGCTTCAGGCTTGTGTTGATACAGTTTTGAAACAGGCTGGAGGTTTATCAGTTTGCTTGCTTGTTTCTGTTATGTGTTCTAGGCAGGATGTTACAGTTTGGAGGCAAGCTTAAGCAGGCTTGAAGGGCTTGAAGGTTTACTGGTTTTTAGACAGGTTTATTAAAGCTTATGCTGGTTTGTATGGCTTTGGGATAGGCTTCTGGTTACAGGCTTGTTTGTATTACGCAGGCAGGTTGAATGTAAGCTTGCTTGAGGTAGTTTGGAAGCTTGTTTTGAAGTTACAGGCTTGAGAGCTTGTATTATATTTTTCTTTATGTTTTTCTGCCTCCTCTTGAACTGTTCTGTTCTCTTTGTTTTATATCTTTTTGTCTTAAGCCTGCAAAACTGTAAGCCTCTCTACTTCTCTCTCTCTTTCTCTCTCCACAGAAAAAAAAAGCATTATTTATTGCTTAACTGTCCTTTTCTGAAAAAGTGTTTGGCTGGGAAATGATGATAATATTTGAAATGTTGCTTGCATATTGTCTTTCCTCTGCATATTGTACTTTCCAGATTTCCTGCATTGCTTTGATATCTTCTTTGGACAGTTTTGACAGCTTTGACAGTTTTTGGACAGTTTGGTTGACATTTTGAACAATGCAATTTGGTTTTGGCATTTCAGTTTGGTTTGCCTTTTCAGTTTGCAATTTGGTTTGAAACTTGTTCAGCTTAGTTTGTCACTTTGAGCTGTGCAGCTTGCTTGCCGATTTTGACAATGAAATTTATGCAGCTTTATGCATTTGTTTAATATGCTGCCTTGTTCCCTTTTTTTTTTATTGATTTAGCTTGCAAGATAATTTTCTTTCCCTCTTGGTGAACCAAGAGTCTTCTTGCGATTTGCAGAGAGGGTGAACAAACTGATTCCGGCCAACACTTTTAATGATGAGTTTCTGATTAACTGTCTGCAAATGCCTTTAATTTATCTGTACTGATTTCTTACTTTTTTTTTGTCTTTGCAGATAAATATCAGTTGAGCAATGGGGAGCAGCAGTAGAAGATGAAGATTTCCAGAGATTTAGGATATAGTTTTAAATTACTTTTAATCATTGTAATAATATTAATGTAAACAACTGTAAATAAATTTACAGTGTTCAAATAATATTTGTAACAAACAATTAAAAATGAATAAAAATCTTTCTTTGTCAGATATCTCTTTTAATCTTCTGCATTTATTTATTTAATTACTTAAATTTCTTGAATTATAATAATTGGAAATTATCCAATAATTTTAACTTAGAAATTATAAATAATCAATAAACGTCCGGCGTTCCGAATAACCAAAAGCATTGTACAGTTAATCTCTTTTAAATCACTGTCTATTTAATTATTTAAGTTTCTTGAATTAAAATAACTGGAAGTAAATCCCAATTATTCTAACTTAGATAAAATAAATAATTAATAAACACCGTAGTCTTGCAACTTCGCATTAATCAATAATAAACCCGGCGTCCCAATTAACCATATGTATTGCACAGTCAATCAAAACAAATGTCCATACGCCTTTCATTTCACTGATTAGACCAATACTGCAAACTCTCAATCAGAAGCCTCAGCCCATGACCCAGATGTTTAGACCTTGAGAAACAAACATAAATCTTGAGCAAACGTCAAAGCAGTGTAACAGCCAATTAAGACACTGGATTCAAATTCTTCTGAAAATGCGCGTGCAAACCCTAATTCTTGATTTATTGTTAAAGAAGCGTCTGCCTGATCAAACCCTGAGCCAAACTCAACCAAACCCTAACAATCTGCTTGAACTGATTCAAAATCAATGGAAACCCTAATCTTGGATTTACTGAGAAAAAGTCTGTTTGACCGATTCTTAAACCAATTTGAAAAATCAGGGAAAACCTGAAGCTGTGATTTCTTGTAAAAAAGAGGAGGGCAAATTTTGGGGTACAACACATGTCAACTCAAAGAAGTATGTGTCAACTCACGCAGTCTGATTTTTGACAGATTCTTCCAAAGGCTGTAACTTGAGTTTCCGAACTCTGTTTGAAGTGTCGTTAGAAGCGTTGGATAGCTAAAGAGATTAACTACATTCTTAAGGATTAAAATGAAGGATAATAATAATAATCCTAGTACCCAAATTAGGATTATATTTAGCTTCCCGTGTTAATCTCTATGATGATTTTGTGAAGTATGATGAGCATAAAATGATTATAGATTATTGCTTGGTTCATAACAGTAAGATTAATGATGATAATGATGTAGTATTAAAGAATAATAATATGTAGAGATTTGGTAATTATAGATAAGCCTTAGATGATTAATTAATTATATGCATTATAATGTTGTAGGCCTATGGCCAATGTTGAGGGATTGTTAATATGTCGATGTATTGTTGTTATGGCTGAGTTGCTGTGGAATTATGTTGATGAATTGTGTGGATGAATTATGTTGATGAATTATGTTGATGAATTATGTTGATGAATGATGTTGAGATGCCTCTAATAATTGGTAGCTATTAAGATGTAGGCTTCTGGCCAACGATGATGTTGTGTTGAGATGATGTTAAGTGTGGTTGTTATTACTACATTCATGATTGTGTCGCATACATTGCATATCAAGATGGAGCCGATGCTCGTTAAAATGACCTGTATTGGAGAATATTAAGATGAAGGCTTATGCCTTGTTGATGCTTCTATTTATTGGAAATTATTTTTAGATGGGAGTTCTGCTCCAATGCTACCACATGCATTTGCATAGTATTGAGTCGCATGATATGATTGCTTAAAGAAGTTGTGTATTGATGCGGTAAATGTGTATATTGTTGGTATTCTGTTGCGATTATTGTTGTTTATGAGGTATGAAGTGGTGTTATTATATGAGCTGATCTAACATATTATTTATCATACGTTTTATTATACTGTTAGATATCTCACCCCTTATGTTTGAATGTTACCCTTATGTTGGTAACGTGCATGTAATCCAGAGTGAAGGCAGTATACCTTCGGTAGTTCGATTCGGTGTCATTTCTCTGATACGTAACACTCGGGGGGTGAACACTTATTGCATTTAATTATTGATTATTTCAGTTTTTAAACTTTAATTTGATTGTTGCTATGCATGTGTTATTTTGAAGTTGTTGTAATTGTTGGACAAAGATATTATTATGATTATGCTGCGTAGTTGTTCAAGTTGTTAAATTAAGAGATTAAATTATTCTGCTGTTGGTTCATCCGAAGTTTAAAGTGTTATGTATCCATGTTGAATACAATGTGTTTTTAAGTTGAATTTATGGCATCCTGATTAAGTTGTATGAATTTTAAAACTCTGATTTATAGTAATAATTGTCGGGTAGAATTGGGGTGTTACAAAGTTGGTATTAGAGTAAAGGTTGGTCCGCCCGACCAAGTTATCGAGTTGTAGTTGTCTAACAATCGAGTATTGTTAATTTGAGTTCTAACCGTTGTTTAGGTTGTAGTGATAACTTGAGATGGTTGGAAGGAATGATGTTGCACTTGCTGTTGCTTTAGAAGCAATGGCGTATGCGATGGAGAATCAGCCGAATGCTAACGGGAATGCTGGATCTCGTAGTTTGGCGACTTCCCTGAGAGAGAATCCGCCTACCTTCAAGGGAAAGTATGATCCTGACAGAGCATTGGATTGGTTGAAAGAGATTGAGAGAATCTTCCGTGTGATGGACTATACTCCAGCGCAGAAGGTTCGATATGGTACTCATATGCTAGCAGTCGAGGCTAATGACTGGTGGCTAGATACTTGTCAGAGATTGGAAGCTGCGGGTGAAAATGTCACTTGGGCTGTGTTCCTAGGGAATTTATGAGGAAGTACTTTCCTGAAGACGTCTGTGGTAAGAAGGGGATTGAATTCCTTGAGCTGAAGCAAGGGAATATGTCGTTTGTTGAGTATGCTATAAAGTTTGCTGAGTTGGCTATGTTTTATCCACACTACGGTGAGGCAGATGCTGAGTTTTCAAAGTGCATCAAGTTTGAGAATGGGTTGCGCCCAGAGATCAAGAAGGCAGTTGGATACTAGAAGATCCATGTCTTTGCTGATTTGGTTGATAGTTGCAGAATCTATGAAGAGGATAATAATGCTCATTACAAGATTATTAGTGATAAGAGAGGTAAGCACCAATAGAATCGTGTTAAGCCTTATGATACCCCAGCTGGTAAAGGTAAACAGAAATTTTCTCAGGGTCAGAGGACTAGTGGGGGAGATGCTCCTGCTGGTATGGTTTGTTTTAAATATGGAAAACCTAGGCATAAGAGTAATGTGTGTACTGCTGAGGTAAAGAGGTGTTTTCGTTGTGGTAAGACTAGACATGTTGTATCTGAGTGCAAGCATAAGGAGGTGATTTGTTTCAATTATAGTGGTGAAGGGCACATTGGTAGTCAGTGTCAGAAACCTAAGAGGGTGCAGACAAGTGGTAAAGTGTTCGCTTTGGTCGAGGATCAGGCAGCTGCTGAGGACAGACTTATCAGAGGTACATGTTTCATTAATAGTACTCCTTCAATTACTATTATTGATACTGGTGCTATTCATTGTTTATTGCTGCTGATTTTGTTGAAAGATTGGGTCTTATGTTGTCTTCTATGAATGGAGAAATGGTCATCTACACTCCATCCAAGGGGTCGGTGACTACTTCTTTTGTGTGTTTAAAAGTGTCCCTTTTCGATCTTTGACATAGACTTTGCTATTGATTTGGTTTGTTTACCGTTAAGAGGGTTGGATGTGATTTTGGGTATGAATTGGTTAGAGCATAACTATGTTCATATTAACTGTTATGATAATTCTGTGAGGTTTTCTACTCCTGAAGAAGAGAAAGATAGTCTGTTGTCTGCTAGACATTTGAGGAATTTGATGCAAGAAGAAGCATAGGTGTTCTCGTTGGTGGCGTCGCTATCTGTAGAGACTTAAGCTATAATTGAGGAATTACAGGTGGTACGTGAATTTCCTAAAGTTTTCCCTGATGAAATTCATGATGTACCGCCAGAGAGGGAAGTTGAATTTGTTATTGATCTTGTACCTGGTACCAGACCTGTGTCTATGGCACCATACAGGATGTCTGCATCTGAATTGTCAGAGTTAAAGAAGCAATTGGAGGAGTTACTTGAAAAGAAGTTTGTAAGACCAAGTGTATCATCGTGGGGAGCTCCAGTGTTGTTAGTAAAGAAGAAAGATGGAAGTATGAGGCTTTGTGTTGGTTATAGACAGTTGAATAAAGTGACGACTAAGAACAAGTATCCTCTTCCAATAATAGATGACTTGATGGACCAATTGGTGGATGCTCGTGTGTTCAGTAAGATTTATTTGAGGTCGGGTTACCATCAGATTAAGGTGAAGGATGAAGATATCCATAAGACGGCTTTCAGAATGCGTTATGGACATTATGAGTATTCGATGATGCATTTTGGTGTTACTAATGCGCCGAGAGTATTCATGGAATACATGAATTGTATCTTTCATACTTATTTGGATCGATTTGTAGTGGTGTTCATTGATGACAATTTGATTTACTCTAAGTCAGAAGAAGAGCATGCAGAACACTTAAGAGTAGTATTGCAAGTTTTGAAAGAAAAGAAGTTGTGTGCAAAGCTGTCTAAGTGTGAGTTCTGGTTAAAGGAGGTTAGTTTTCTTGGTCATGTGATCTCAGGTAGTGGCATTGTCGTAGATCCATCGAAGGTTGATACGGTGTTGCAATGGGAAACTCTGAAGTCAGCTACTGAGATTAGAAGCTTTTTAGGATTACATGCTTACTATAGAAGGTTTATCGAAGGTTTATCGAAGGTTTTTCTAAGTTGGAACTTCCGTTGACTAAGTTGACTTGTAAAGGTAGAGCTTTTATGTGGGATGTTCAGTGTAAAGAAAGTTTTAGAGAAATGTAGAAGAGATTGACGTCAGCTCCGATTTTGACGTTACCTAATCCAGGAGAACCATTTGTGGTATATTGTGATGCTTCTAAGATGGGTTTAGAAGGCGTGCTTATGCAGAATGATAAGTTAGTTTCTTATGCGTCAAGGCAGTTGAGGACTCATGAGAAGAACTATCCTACACATGATTTAGAGCTTGCTGCAGTTGTCTTTGTGTTGAAGAATTGGAGGCATTATCTTTATGGTTCTAGATTTGAAGTGTTTAGTGACCATAATAGCTTAAAATATTTATTCAATCCGAAGGAGTTGAATATGAGACAATGAAGATGGTTGGAATTGTTAAATGATTAGGATTTCAGTTTGAATTATCATCCAGGAAAAAGAGAATATGGTAGCTGATGTGTTGAGTCGAAAGACTTTACATATACCGTGGAGTGTTATGTTGGGTATGTTGAAGATTAATAATGAATTTCTAGACAGTATCAGAGAAGCTCAAAAGTTGGATGTGAAACTGGTAGATTCGATGGTTGGGATCGATCAGTCTGAGAATAGTGATTTTAAGTTAGATGCGTAAGGTGTTGAGATTTCGTAACCGGATTTGTATTCCTGATGATGCTGAGATGAAGAAAGTGATACTTGAAGAGAGTCATAGAAGTAAGTTGGGTATTCATCCAGGAGCTACAAAGATGTATCAAGATTTGAAAGGTTTGTTTTGGTGGCCTGGAATGAAGAGTGATGTGGCTCGGTTTGTGTATGCATGTTTGACTTGCCAGAAGTTGAAAGATGAACATCAGAAGCATGCAAAGTTGATGCAACCGTTAGAAGTTCCAGAATGGAAATGTTATAGCATTTCGATGGACTTTATGACGGGGTTACCTAATACTTTACAAGGACATGATTCGATTTGGGTGAATGTTGATAGGCTTACAAAGTCGGCTCATTTTATTCCTATTAACATCAGTTTTCCAGTGTCGAAGTTAGCTGAGATTTACACTAGTGTGATTGTGAAGATGCATGGTGTTCCTTTGTGCATTGTGTTAGATAGAGATCCAAGCTTTACTTCTGATTTTTGGAAGAGTTTGCAAGAAGCGTGGGGTTCTAGGTTGAGTTTGAATTCGGCGTATCATCCTCAGACAGATGGTGATATTGAATGGACTATTCAATCGTTGGAAGACTTGTTAAGGGCATGTGTTTTTGAGCACAGAGGTTCGTGGGATACTTATCTTCCGTTGATAGAGTTCACTTATAATAACAGTTACCATTTTAGTATTGGGATATCACCTTTTGAAGCGTTGTATGGTCGAAGATGTAGAACTCCTTTATGTTGGCATGAATCTGGTGAAAGTGTAGTACTTGGACCTGAACTTGTTCGTGAGACTACTGAGAAGGTGAAGTTGATTCGAGAAAAGATGAAAGCTTTCCAAAGTATACAGAAGAGTTATCATGAAAAGCGAAGGAAAGACTTAGATCTTCAAGCGGGTGACCATGTGTTTTTGAGAGTTACACCTGTGACTAGTGTTGGGCGAGCATTGAAGTCTAAGAAGCTCGCTTCTCGTTTTATTGGACCATATCAGATTTCAGAGAGAGTTGGGAATGTTTCTTATAGAGTGGCCTTACCGCCTAATCTTTCTAATTTGCATGATGTGTTTCATGTGTCACAACTCTGGAAGTATATTTCAGATACATCTCATGTGATTCATATAGATGATGTGCAAGTACGGGATAACCTTACTGTGGAGACGATGCCTGTATGAATCACGGATCATGAAATTAAGACTCTGAGGGGCAAAGAGATTTCTTTGGTTAAAGTGGTTTGGCTAGGAGCTTCTGGAGAAAGCATGACTTGGGAGTTAGAAAGCAAGATGCGAGACTCCTATCCTGAGTTTTTTTATTAAGGTAAATTTTCGAGGACGAAAATATTCTAAGTGGGGGAGAGCTGTAACGCCCGTAATTTAATTAATTATTTAATTAAATAATTTTTGGATTATTTATGAAGTTTTGTTATGATGATAGTTGATGTGTTGTTGTTATTGGATTTATTTATTCTATTAAGTTGTGGAATAATATTAGAATAATAATATTATTTGATGTGGGCTTATTTTAAGGACTAGAAGTAGTAGAAATGGGGTGTAGGAGTTTTAAGCCCATTAAGACATAATGAGAATTATAGAGTTATTATATTAGTTATTTAGAATTAAAATGGAAAAGAAGTAGCAGTAAGAAGAGAAAGAAAATAAGGGTTGGAAGAGAACGTGAAAGTTGCAGAAAAGAAGGAAAAGAGACAGAACGAAATTCAATTGGAAAAGTTATAGAACAACCTTCAATCCAAGGTAAGGGTGGGGTTTTGACTCTATAATAGGGTTTATGATGAGTAGTATGTGGGATTAGACGTGAAAGGTTGTTTTGTTTATGATTGAAATATATATTGTTCTTTGATGAGGATCACTGATTTAGAGATGAATAATGATGCCCTAATGCTATATAATTGATGTAGAAACATAGGATTATTATAATTGATGATTACCTATGATTAGAAGATGTTCTTGGGGCCTAAGGCATGGAAATTGCAGTGAAAACACAGTGAAATCTCAGAATATTTTCATCACAGTTCAGTATGAGTCGACCTCAAAAGCCACGCATCGACACATGTAGGAGTTAAGACTTAGGATGAGTCGATACATAAGGACCATGCGTTGACACATGCAGTATTTCAGACTCAGTATGAGTCGACACAAGAGGTTACGCATCGACTCATGCAAGACTCAAAACCCATTACGCGTTGGCTCAAAGAAGTATGCGTCGACTGATGCAGTCTGATTTTTGACAGATTCTTCCAAAGACTGTAACTTGAGTTTCCGGACTCCGTTTGAGGTGCCGTTTAAAGTGTTAGATAGCTAACACGATGAAATACATTCTTAAGGATTAAAATGAAGGATAATAAGAATAATCCTAGTATCCAAATTAGGATTAGAGTTTGCTTCCCGTGTTAATCGTTATGATGATTTTGTGAAGTATGATGAGGATAAGATGATTATAGATTATTGCTTGGTTCATAACCGTAAGATTAATGATAATAATGATGTATTATTATAGAATAATAATATGTAGAGGTCTGGTAATTAGAGATAAGCCTTAGATGATTAATTAATTATAGGCATTATCATGTTGTAGGCCTATGGCCAACATTGAGGGATTGTTGATCTGTCGTTGTATTGTTGTTATGGATGAGTTGCTGTGGAATTATGTTGATGAATTGTGTTGATGAATTATGTTGATAAATTATGTTGATGAATTATGTTGATGAATGATGTTGAGATGCCTCTAATAATTTGCATCTATTAAGATGTAGGCTTCTGGCCAACGATGATGTTGTGTTGAGATGTTTGTTAAGTGTGGTTGTTATTACTACATTCATGATTGGGTCGCATGCATTGCATATCAAGATGGAGCCGATGCTCGTTAAGATGGCATGTATTAGCGAATATTAAGATGAAGGCTTATGCCTTATTGATGCCTCTATTTATTGGAAATCATTTTGAGATGGGAGTTCTGCTCCAATGGTACCACATGCATTTGCATAGTATTGAGTCACATGATATGATTGCATAAAGGAGTTGTGTATTGATGCAGTAAATGTGTATATTGTTGGTATTCTGTTGCGATTATTGTTGTTTATAAGGTGTGAAGTGGTGTTATTATATGAGCTGATCTAACATACTATTTATCATACGTTTTATTGTACTGTTAGATATCTCACCCCTTTTGTTTGAATGTTACCCTTACATTGGTAACATGCAGGTAATCTAGAGTGAAGGCACTATACCTTCGGTAGTTCGAGTCAGTGTCATTGCTCTGATACGTAACACTCGGGGGGATGAACGCTTGTTGCTTTTAATTATTGAATATTTCACTTGTTGAACTTTAATTTGATTGTTGCTAAGTATGTGTTATTTTGAAGTTGCTGTAATTGTTGGACAAAGATGTTATTATGATTCCGCTGCGTAGTTGCTCAAGTTGTTGAATTAAGAGATTAAATTATTCTACTGTTGGTTCATCCGAAGTTTAAAGTATTATGTATCCATGTTGAATGTAATGTGTTTTTAAGTTTAATTTTTGGCTACCTGATTAAGTTGTATGAATTTTAAAACTCTGATTTATATTCATAATTGTCGGGTAAAATTGGGGTGTTACAAATATCAACAAAACTCTTAACAAAATTCTTTTGTCCAAACTATATTCTAACTCTAACTAATTCATAAAATTTTTTGTTCTATAACTAATTTCTAACAGAACAACCAACAACTGATTCGTAACTACCATAACGAACTTCCTAATCCCTAACATTCCAACAAAACCTCACAGCATAATAGAAGCTACAACTATCCTATATTCCATAACCCCTCTCTTAACCGTCAAAACAGAATTCACTAACAAAATTACATAAACTAATCTCTGCTAACCTTACTAACAAACTAACTATAACAGTTTTTCAACCAACTGCAAAAGCAGAATTCCCTAACCTCTTTTATAACTCATTCAACTGCTTCCTAACAGACTTAAAAAAACATATAGAACATAAAGCTTTTTTTTCTAACAAAAAGGCTAACAGAACCTCTAACCATAACCTCCTAACCCTCTAACAAACTTCTCAACAGAAAAACCGAAAACAGAGGAGAAGAGGCGATTCTGATAACAGAAAAAGAAAACTTATAGGAAAGGAGGAAACTTACCAGAGAGAACAAAAAAAATCTCCATAAATCTCTCTCGGTGCTCTCAGAAACCGTAGCACCATCTTCATCTAATTTTCTACAAATCATCACAGCTCCAAGATGCTTCATCCATCATGAACATCGTCAATCTTCATCCCTCTTCTATAACCGATTCCTCAGAGATCATCATCAATCTTCACGCATCATCTTGCAGCAACAAACAACGACACCATCATACTTTCAATCAACATCAACAACGGGAATCCACCGTCGCATCTTCAATCAACAACAATATATTCAGAATTGCTCAAATAAGAAGAAGAAGAAGTGAGAGCGAAGAAGAGAAAGAAAAGATACCTGAACTTTGGAGATGAGTAACCGCAGTTCCGTGTTGTGCTCTTGCGATGACGGAATCATTGATTAAGACGAATCGTGAAGAGAACGAGAGGTTTGAGACGGCAACAAACTCGTCAGAAGAAGAAAGTGAAATGGAGAAAGTTGAGCTTTCATGTGCACCGCGGAGCTTGAGGAGAAGAGGTTTCAATTTGTGGAGATTTGGTGTAGTTAAGCTCGCCCCTTCGCCGGAATAAGATCATCACCAAAAATCTTGAAAGTGGTGTGATGGAGATGAAAGAATTGTTCTTCAGGTAAGCTGAAAGGTCACAAGACCTGTAAAACCAAACGCTTGTGTTTCATCCTCCTTTTATTTTAATTATTTTAATTATTTTTTTAACAGCAAGTAATCTAATGAAAGTTGAAAGGATATATGGAATTGCAGGATGAGGCTGGTGTTGGTAGTGGGTCATATGGCTTCCTACTAAGGCCCATTATAATTTTTGGTGGCTTGAAAGTTCTACAAACAAAACTGCCCCACGGATTGGGCTTTATACCACATATTGAACTACTGGATTATACACCTTGAGTCCAGCTTGCACCTCCTGATGTCTTATTTGAAATACTTGTTTCAATTGTATTTTGATTAATTATGGTGATTGAATTTTTGTGATATTGGTGAGTAAAAGAGATTTTTTTAAGAGTTTCAAGAGGTTTCGAAGCTAGCAAAGACCATAATTATCATCAAATAAATTCATGGAAGCTTTGGTAGAGTTTTATTATTGGTTGCGTGGTTTTGAAGAGGCAACAGACCTTCTCTGTTCGGTATCATCGTGACTTCATTTTTGTTCCTCATTTCTGCACTTTACCGCTTTTCTAGATATCATGAGAAGTAGGGCTTTACTGATTTTTGATTCTATGAGAAGTAGGGTAGAGATGTATGACGGGGGTCTCCATTGCTAATCATGTCAGGAACCCCTTTGGTTTATTTAAAGACCCGTTTAGGGAAATTCCGCATTAGATGCATTTTGTTTTCTACTTGTGTGTTGGTTGTTTAAACCCTACCTTTGTGTAGGTATTCTGCAGGTGTGTTTACATTTGTGCCCGCATATGTACATATGATAAGTCCTCAAAAGGAGGCGAGCGGGGAAGGGTTCGCAATCAACCCCTGCAATTTTTTCTGTGTCATCCTTAGCTCGTGACGCACCATGATTGTTGTACCCCAAAATTTGCTCTCTCATTTCTCAAAGGATCATCCTGGACTCTCAGGTTTGCTTCTATCATGTTTCAAGTCTTGAATTACAACTTTTCAAGAAAATCATCCACAAGGGCAAAATGGTCAAAAGCATACTGAAAAGTTAAACTTTGACTTTTAGATCAAAAATCAAGTTTCAACAATTATATTTCATCAAGACATGAAATTGGTTCATCAAAAATCTGAAGTCAGAAATTACTTTGAAAAAGATTGAATTTCTAAACATTTAGAAAATTTTCTAAGTGTTAAGAGGATATGATATTTCAGAACTTCTTAGCCAGCCTCCATGCAAGTGCAATCAGAATTTGCAAACATGGTTCAAAACATAATTCGTCAATCAGAATGTGACTCTTCAGCATGTGCTTCGATCAGAGCATCACCCTTCGAGTTTCACTATGGTCTTCTTCGATAAGAACACCACAAATCCCCAAAAACCTTGTTTAAGCAGCCTACTGCACTGCTATAGCAAAGTCCTGCAACCAGCTGCCACAACACTCCAAATTGCTGCTGATCTAGTCCACGCCTGCATTTTCTAAAACCCTATATTTTCACCAAATTAGCATACGAAGACCGTGATTAAAAAGCAATGGAACAGTATACCAAAAAGGTTTGAATCCTATTTGTTTTTCCCCCTAAAACCACAACAAACCCATCTATAAATAATTGGCTCCATCGCACGTTCAAAGGGTTAACTTTTGGAGAGAGAGAATCATCAAAAGAGAGAAAAGAAAACTGTGAAACTTTCGTCAAAAATCCAGAATTCCCAAACAGAAAGCCAAACCTTTGTTCTTCCCTTTGAATCAAAGAACTAGCATTTTCTCTTCTGTTGTTCTTGCTGATTCCAGAACATCTGAAGGCAGCAGTTCAAGTTCCAAGCACACGCTCCAGATTCAAGGTAAGTCTTTCTGACTTTGCATATTTTCATTCAAAATATCATTAAATATGTAAATATCACAGTATTGATGTTGTCCATATCATTGCATAAGTAGAAAAACTGTGGATCAGAACTTCTTGATTAAGGCTAGGCTCAGAATTAGGATTAGAACTTCTATAAACTGTTGTGCTGTTTATCCTTTTGATTTGTTGTTGTTAAGAACTGAATAAATTGTTGATGTGCTGATTAATATGAGGAAGGAGTTGAAATGTGGCATAGAAGTTCTGAATTCCACTCACGATTTTAGCACAACACAGAACTTCTGAGTTCTCCTTACTGTTTTAACATACAAAACTTCTATGATTTTCTCACTGTTTAAACACACTGAACTTCTGATATTCACTCGCTCTTAGCATATACTGAACCTCTGAGTTCTCTTCACTATTTTAATATACATAACTTATAATACTTTCTCATTGTTGTAAGACTCAGAAGTTTAGCACATAGCAACTCGGAACTTCTGTGTTTTCCCTCTAACGTGTCTTGCAGGACCTTCGAGTGTTTCAATCAAGAACTTCTGACGCTTCTTGCTGAACCACAGCGCACCCGGCATCAGAACTTCTGATCCCCTTTGTTTTGCTTTCAGCAGCATGTTAACTCTATCTCTCATTATTCCTCTTTTTATCATTTTCAATATCAATACCCTTTTTATTAACATAAAAAAGACATAAAAATATTTTCTTTTTTTATTAATTCATTAAGACAAAAAACCATTTTTCTAAACAAGTCTTTTTTCTTTCTTGCATTATACATTTCAATATGGTTGTAATAGTTAAATAGGATTTAAATTCTTACAACCCCCATTTATAAATATGTACCCCCATCCCTAAAATATTGTAATAGCGTAAGACTTTTTATTTCCGCAATTTATCGCTTTCCAAATATAAATGCTAGTAAGACATGAAATCAACAAATAGATCATTCTAATCAAGACTAAATGCATGCAATCAAACACACTTTGCACACACGCACCCTTAGAGTAATCTCACTTGTTACCTATCAGAAATTAGTCATGTCCCTCGAACATGGGCGTTTTAGCAAAAGACCCTCGATAAAAGATCATAGTCCCTCGATGACCCTCGATGTTGCCTTCGATAAATGATCTAGTCCCTAAAACGAAATTGCTAAAATTCTCCATGGGTTGCCTTCTATGACTATATAAGCGTCCCGCACCCGTCCCTTCACATCCAACGATGGGGCTTCTTACCAAAATCAATGGTAAGATATCAATATCTAAAGGAGGAAGAAAAGAACACTTAAGACCTTTTGAGTAGGTAGATTCACTCCTAGGTGCTCGCTTGCTCACAATAAAACATTTTTACACCAACACTCTCATTTGAAATATTTTCAAAAGACAACACGTTATACGCATTCTTATAGAAATGAGAGTCATTACAAAGAAAAACCTTTTCAAAATCACTTTCAAAAAACAGAAACACCTCTTTGAACTATTTTCGAAACAAACACTTTGTATGCGTTCTTATAGAAACGAGAACCATTACAAAGACATTTTCAAAATACTTTTAAAAAACCACACCACAAGGACATTCAAACAAAAGCAAGTGATCTAGCAAGTAACTAAGAGCCCATGGAAAACCATGGATGAAAAGGGTGCTAATACCTTCCCCTTTCATGATCTACCCCCCAGAATCAAGAAAACATCTCTAAAGGTCTTTCCTGTTCTTTTCAGCCTTTTCTTATTAGATAAAAGAAAAGTCGGCGGTGACTCTTGCTAACCGCAAGATTTGCGATCAAACGTGAAACGCCAAGTCAGTTCTCCCACCGTATCACATAACTGGCGACTCTGCTGGGGAGATGTTAAAAGTGGGGTTACCTTAGGGCTAGATCACATTTACTTACTTTCATTGTTTGAATTGATTGCTTTACATTATTGGTTCCTTGTTTGGGTTTGTTTTGATCCTCTATCCGGATCTAGGGAACCTTTTTAGGTAAGTAGCAATAGAATATGAAAACTTTACGGGGTATACCGACATAGTCTAAGCAATGCTACGTTAGTGTGACACATTTGTTGGTACCAGTATCCCTTGTGTTGAAACAAGGAGAATACGGGGCCGCTGAGCGGCGTCATGAAGCACTAACTGACCTTAGAACCTTACTTGACCAACTTGGCCATTAGGAAGTAGTGAGATAGCCGACTTTGGTGCAGTTCGAAGTTGGTTGATACTCGATGCTACACTTATTGAGACCAGACTTTTGGGATATCTCGGCCAAAAGAAAAGATTGATTGAGCTGAGAAAATGCCTAAAAGAAAGGTCAGTGATAATGAGATCCCTTAGGACCCGGTTACTATTAACTAGGACAGGTTGAGCCAGCTAAACTTCAAGAGGGTACACACCTACAAACTCCATGCAAGCCTAAACCTAAGGATTTATCTGCTTTGTGTGTATATCAACTTGCTTACTTTGCATACTTGTACATAACATCATGACATCATACCATAACATCTTCCATAACCGTTTCAAGGATCTCAAGGGTCTATGATACAGGGACACGTTGAACCAGACATCTATCAAGAGGCACAAGGATCTATTTTCCTCTAACCAAACGTCGTCAAAGATCAAGTACAACAACTTGAGTCAAGGGCTACAACCCACTTGACATGGTGAGCTTAATTCTCGTGGAAGGACATCCATCGACACAAAGTTCTCCAATTAAAACTGTAAGTGACTACTAACCCCGCGAGATCCTTGAAAACATGCATCCACATATCATGCATCATTTCATGACAAGTTTCTCCCATACATGTCTCCTTATCTTCCTACTGTTTATTTCAGTAAGATGGATATGGAACAAACAATGAAAGATCTCCAAGCTCAAAACGCTCAATTCAAACAAATGTTCCTGGCTATGACTAAGAGGAAAAAGGACCTGAAGACTCTTCTTCTCAAAGACAAGAAGAAAAAGTCCAAGAAGCCAGTAGGCGTCCGGAACTTGGGAAGAAGACTTAGAGGACCAACCAAGAGAGCACTAGATCTCTTAACTCCATCCAATGTGGGGGATAGTCATGAAGAAGACAGTAGTCTGGATATTGATGAAGTTGAAGCTGGATACTCTGAGGAACAATATCCTCCCGTTGTTGATAAGTACAAACAGTTGGAGGACCGCCTCAGTGCTATGGAGATTCAATAGGTACCTGGCTTGGATTTAGGAGACATGGCTTTGGTTTCTGGAGTGGTTATCCCGCCAAAGTTCAAAATCCCTACCTTTGCCCTGTACGATGGAGTCTCTTGCCCTAAGATGCACTTAAAGTCTTATGTCCGCAAGATTCAACCATACACAATTAAACCGAAGCTTTAGATCCATTTCTTCCAAGAGAGCCTAGTAGGGACTCAACTCGAATGGTTTTATCAATTAGAGAGTTCTCGCATCCACACCTGGGAGGATTTAGCTGCTGCTTTCTACAAGCAGTATCAGTACAACGCTGATCTTACACCAACTCGTGTGCAATTACAGAACATGACCATGGGTTCCAACGAGAGTTTCAAAGGATATGCCCAAAAGTGGAGGGATCTGGATGGTAGGGTGCAGCCCCCTTTAACTGACAGGGAGCTGATTGACATCTTCATGGGAACTTTGACAGGGCCTTTCTTCAAACACCTAATTGAAAGCTCCTTAGTCGGGTTCACCGAGCTAATACTGACCGGCGAAAGGGTCGAAGTTGGCATCAAAAGTGGAAAGATCGAAGGAGCTACACTTTCTGATGCTCAGAAAAAGCCATAAAGTGGGAAGAAAGAGTCCAATGCTGTGTATGGTCAAAAGAGTCATCATGATCAACATGTAGGGGCAATCCCGATCTCTAATCCTACACCCGTTCAACAAAGACAAAGCAATAGGCGTAGGGTAAGATATCAAGAAAGGAAGTACACTAACATCAACATGCCTTTGTCTCAAGCGTTACAAAATTTGCTGAAGTTGAAGCTGATCACGCCAAAGGATCCTCCTCAAAATCCCGATACCTCCTCTTCTAAGTACAATCCAAGCGTAAGATGTGCCTACCATTCTGATAGTCCCGGACATGACACTGACAGCTACTGGACTTTGAAGAACAAGATTAAAGATTTGATTGACGCCAAGGAGATTGAGTTTGACCCTCCGGAGACTCCAAACATGATCACTTCTCCTATGCCAAATCATTGAGACCGTCTTATTCATTTTGAAATTTTCATTTGTAATCTCTTTTATTGTTCAAACAATTATCTATTAATGTCAAACTTTGTTTCATTAATGCATTGCATATGTTTGTATTGAATTCATCCATTCATTTTCACTATATTTAAACTATGCTTTTTACTCTCTTTATGACATTCAACTCTTGCTAAAAGTTACAAGCCTTTAGAGGGAGGATGACGAAAACAATGCCATAAATCTCATACAGTATGCTTTTGAACAGACTTTGCTGACGATGTACACGCGTTCTTTCAAATCCTAAACACTGGAGTTATAAGGAAGATAATCCCTAGTCAACCTCTTCGAGCCAAAGAAGTAGAAGTTTTCTTTTTTTACACAAATTGAAACCTTTAATCAAAACCTAGGGCAGGGTAGTCTCTCAATTAATTCAAATGCGCATTCAGTCGCAAACTTTAACTTTGTAATACAACGAATGACAACAAAAACATTCCTCTGGAATCAAAAGACAGTGATGGTTCCCTACCAAGTAGGCAGTCATTAACTCTAAAAAAATATTTTAAAAAAAGCCCACTAAGTCAAAACCTACAAAGGAGACTTAAGAAAAAAACTGGGGCATCCCGCTGACGTAATCTCAAAACAAGAACAGTCAGGTAAAAATCAGGGATGACAAATAAATAAAAAAGGGGTCACTACAAATCCTCAACAACATGAAAAATGTTGCAAAAAATGACTGCCTTCTGACAAACTTAACTTGTCTGAACAATCACCAAAACGTCATTCCAGACTCAATTGGAGTTCAAATGCATAATTAACTGAGTTTAGGACTGAAGAACGTCATGAAGAGCGGGTGGGTACAAATATATTTTGAGCCTTTATCCTTTATTTCTTAAACCGTGAACCAAGCCACATTACAACCCTTCAAAAGTCCAAATTGAAGCATGGGTTAGTTCGAAAGCATACTGTTACAAAAGGTATCATGACTCCTATAGAGCTTTACTCTAAATCCTAAGTTGAATTTTTCTTACAAAATTTCTTTACTTGCTAAAACGCATTTTCAAAAATTTCAAGACAAACATAAACTTTGCATTACTTGAATATCACTGTTTGCATATGGCTATTTGTTTGACAGCGGAGAAGTTCACACAACGAATATCCAATGAACGAAAGCTCTCTCAATCACTTCAAGTGGGATGGCACTTCCAATGACAAATCTCCTATCAACAAGGAGGCATGACATGTCACTATCCACGCACACATGGGACAGTCAAGTCAAGATTCCAAGAAATCTCTCAAGAAGTACATAATAATCGGGGACAGGTCTCCATCTCCATTACTTGGGAATTGAACGTCAATCTCAGCAAAGGGTTACGTACATGTTGGCTCCTAAATTCGACACTCTTGTTTTATCAATGTCAACCATTAAAAGCTGAAAAATGCTTTCGACTGGCTAAGTCTGTCGAAGTGCCCGTCGAAAGATGGCAAAGTACTTAGAAGATTTCTTCAAAGGAAGAAGGCTGGTTGCCTTCGACGTCGAAGGAGTTTCTCGTCGAAGATGTCTCTTGACGAAAGCGTTCGATGGTTCAGAGTGGAGCAGTTTGAAATTCAAGCGTTTGGAGGGAAAACGGTTTCCAGCAGTTACCACGTGCAAACGTGCAAGGATCTGGAGCGTCGAGCGTGGAGAACGTGCCAAGTGGATTGATCTCGAAGCAGTGTAACTGCCCGACGGTTACTTGGGATGTTTTAGTATAAATAGGAGTAGACATGTAGTTTCTCGCGTGTGTTCACAATTCTATACAAAGTCACTCATATAGATTCGAGTACCCAGCGTGTGAGAAAGAATTGTTGAGAAATGTATGTGTGAAACACCAATTTTATCAATTAAAGTCATTTACTTTTCCAGAAATTTACTTGCTTTCTCCTTTACATTCTTGTCGAACCTTTTAATTTAAAGCCTTGTTTATTTTACCAAGTCTTTCCTTTATGCAATTTATTTAAAGCCTTATCCAATTCAATCAAACTTCAAAATCAACCTATGTCCTAGGATCAATCTGATCGATCCTGCGAGTAACCAAATAAGTAACCATTTGGAGGATCAGCGGTTGTTTACCAAAACCCGAGGTAAACAAATTGGCACACCTGGTGGGACTGTGTGTTGATTGTTGAAAATAATCTCATCTTTTCGAGTTGTATGTTATTGAGGAGTGGTAGAATATACACTAACGATAACAATACTGCCAGAAGAAGGGAAGAGATGGCGAATCCGCCAAACAATAACGAAATCCTACAAACGAGTGTGGGAGCAACGGTTAGTATGACCGTAAGTGAAGCGACAAACGTTGGTTCGACACCAGCAGTGTCGGTCACAACCACGGGGCCAATACCTTCGTTAACAGGCCCCAGGATACCTTTGGGAACTCCCCCACCAAGGGGAAATTTAGGCACAAGGCCTTTGGTTCCCCCAGGATTTATTCCATTCTATGGTATGCCAACTTCTGAAGTGGAAAGCCTGACGAATGCTGCGTCCACTTTTTCAGACCCTTTCGTGAGTGCCTCTTCGCCACTCCAAGGCTCTGGAGTAGGCATGGCGAATAGAAATAGGACCCAACTCTTAGGAGGAACGTCCCAAGTAGCCCATGGCCTTACAAATGCCTCGACAACAGTCTTGAGGCAACAAATGGACGAAAGCAACCATGATATGATGCAAATGTTGGCACAAACTTTGAGTACAGTGCTAAACCCTCTAATACAAAACACTACTTAATCGAATCAGCAAGTAACAGCGCAAATGACGCGTTTGGCTGACTTCTTTGGAGTACCCCAACCTATTCGACAGCCCCAAAGGGCGCAAATAAGGGGAAATAAGGGGATATTTTTAGAGGAAGAAACCACTATTAACCAGGCTCAACAGCCTGTCGAAGAAAACCTTAGGGCACGATTGGAACAACCTGTCGAAGAACCTAGGGTAATAGCCCCAGAGGTAAGGTTAGTTAACAGAAACCAAAATGCTGACGAGGTGGTTCAGCATATCCAATACCAAAACATGGGTTTGGAAAACAATCTGGCAACCATGATCGAAAGGATCATGACTCAGAATGGGATGAATATGGGCTTTCGAAGGCCCAACTTTACATCTCCATTGTCAGAATACGTGTTACAAACGGACTTACCTCCTAGATGCAAAGTCCCCAAATTTACTAAGTTTTCTGGGGACACGACAGAATCTACTGTCGAGCATGTGGCGAGATATTTGATCGAAGCGGGAGACATTTCGAATAACGAAAACCTAAGGATCAAATACTTCCCAAGTTCTTTAACCAAGAACGCTTTTACTTGGTTTACAACTCTTCCCCCCAATTCGATCCATCATTGGACCCAGTTGGAAAGATTGTTCCATGAACAATTCTACATGGGGCAAACCAAGATAAGCCTGAAAGAACTGGCCAGTGTGAAGAGACGTTTCACTGAACCTATAGACGAATATCTGAATAGGTTTAGGCTGCTCAAGGCGAGATGTTTTACCCAAGTGCCAGAACATGAGTTGGTCGAAATAGCCGCAGGCGGTTTAGATTATTCCATTAGGAAGAAGCTAGACACCCAATACCTAAGAGACATGGCCCAACTGGCCGATAGAGTTCGACAGGTAGAACGCCTCAAAGCTGAAAAAGCTAAGGCAACGAAAACTCACAAGAGAGAGAGAATAGCGTACGTTGAGATGGACGACGAAGATCTAGAATCCTTCGACGATGCTTTAACTGTCGAAGAAGGAGAAGTCGATTTAGCAGAACTAAAACAAGGGCCACCATACTCTTGTAAACTGTTAGTCCCCTCAAATGGGAAAAATCCCACTGGTCCAGAAAGGACCAACGATAGGTTCCCAAAAAAGACTTATAGTTTTGACATCACAAAATGTGATGAAATATTCGACTTGCTAGTTAAAGATGGCCAAATGATAGTACCCCCAGGGGTAAAAGTGCCTCCTCTTGATCAAAGAAAGAAGAGAGGTTTTTGCAAATATCATAATTTTTTGGGCCATAAAACTTCTCAATGTTTTCTTTTCAGGAATCTTGTGCAAGACGCTATTGAGGAAGGGAGATTAAAGTTTGCAGACAAATCCCCCATGGCTATCGACTCCAATCCACTGAAGGCTGAAGCCCACTATGCTGAACCCTCTGAGGTGAACATGATAGAGGCAACCAGGATCCAGTCGAAGAAGCCAGGAATTACCATGGTCGAAGTCTCAAAGGACCACATCAACATGCCAATCTTTGGCAGTTTTTCTGGAAATTTATCCAGGAAGACAATTGAAGCTGTCCAGAAAGCGGTCGAGAACCCGAAGTCGGAGACTGCTGAAGCACAAAAAACTGGATCAAAACCCAGTTCCCACTTGGCCACTGTTCAAGGCCAGACGGAGAATCTGGAGATACAAATGAAGCAGTTAACTCTTGCTAACAAAGATACAATGAATATCAACATGGTCGAACTTTCTGACCCAAAAGCATCAGAAGAGGCCATAAGGCAAGAGCAAGCTAATAAGACTGCTTTCCCTCGGGAAAATGAAAACTTGGCAGATTTTTTACAAAGATGCCAGAAAAAGAAATCAGAGGTGATGCTGTGTCCAAGATGCAGTTCGATCTTTGATAAAAAAAGCTGCTGAGCACATTCAAGGCGTAAGAGCAGCGAATAAGATAAGGGAGAATACTGACCTTCGACATGATCCCAGAAGGGGTTCTAACCAAGAAAAGAGGCCATTGACTTTTAGGCCTCCAACAAATGTGCCAGTAGACACTTGGTACAAAACCTCTGGCCGGAAAAGGCCAAGTGAGGAGAAATGACATTCTTTCGATGTGCCAAGAGGTTCCTCTTTGACTCAAAAGAAAGAGCCTCAAGTTGCTGCACCTAAGGTTGCTCAAGTGTCCAGCAACTACAAGGGTAAAAATCCTATGTCTCGATCTCAATGGAGGAGATATCAAAGGAGACGAAAAGCTGAAAGGGAGGCTGCCAACGAACCTAAGGCAGAAACTAGTTCGAATGTTCCTCAAAGGAAACAAAGGAAGCCTCTAGAGAGAGAGCCAGTAACCAACAGGCTAGTTTGGCCTAACCAAAGTGAAGTCGAAGACGAAGACGATGCTGAGTCCGACGATACTTTGGACATAATGGTGAATATCGTTTCAGTACTGCCCAGAGAATTCAATCGACAGGTAGAAGTCGAAGCAAGTGACTGGGAAGTGGAGCAAGAAATGGCCAAACATAGGCCAGTGTGCTATTTTGTCATGGACAATGGCACTGCTGAGGAACAAAATGGCTTCTTCGAGCCACCTACAGAGGCGATGAAAAATCACCTCAAGCCTTTATTCATAAGGGCTAAACTCGAAGAGACTACTGTGAATAAAATATTGGTCGATTGTGGGGCAACCATCAATATTATCCCTCACTCTATGCTAAGGAAGATTGGCAAAAGAGATGAGGACATTAAACCTCACAACATGGTCCTGTCGAACTATGAGGGCGGCATTGGGACCACCATGGGAGTGATCCAGCTAGATATCAAAGTGGGGTCTATCCTTCGACCAACGATGTTCATGGTCATATCGGCCAAACCTAACTACAATCTTTTGTTAGGCCGTGAATGGATTCATGGTGTTGGTGATGTGCCTTCATCGATGCACCAAAGGCTGCTGCTATGGCGTCCAGATGGGATGGTCGAAAACATAGAGGCAGATCAAAGCTACTACCTTGGCGAAGTGAATCACCTGGGTTTGGCAGATTTCGACAAAAACTTGGCTCACATAGGGCCATGTCCAACACCTGACTTCGACATGGCGCCAGCGCCAAACACCTTTTGTTCCCTATACCTGCATCCTGAGCATGGTTTCCAATGGGACAGAGAAGACTTGTCCCACATAGACTTCAGTGGGTTAACTGATATCCAACCAACTGGTTGGGGAAGTGAATTCAGTGATAATGACTGAGTCACAATCTTTGAAGCGAATTTCGGCTTATGTAGCCGAAACCAAGATGATAACGGCTCTCGAAGCCGAAGTAAAGTACATGGCCACACAGGCCAATGATCAACAAATATCTGCTGTTGGCCCAGGAAAGGATTTCGATCCAAAACCTCCTGATATCATGCCAGAAGAAATGCAGGAACAGAGGCTCGACGCCATCTATGACGATGAGCCTTTGGGCTTCGAAAAGGATCCCTTGGCGAATAACATTAAAATGTTAGCGCAAGACCCTTTAGAAGAAATCAACTTAGGCGAAGGATCAGAGAAAAGGCCAACTTACATCAGCGCCAAAATCGATCCAGAACTTAGGTTGGAAGTAATCCAATTGCTGAAAGAGTTTAAAGACTGTTTTGCATGGGATTATGACGAAATGCCTGGTCTCGACAGAGGATTGGTAGAACTTCAGTTGCCAATCAAACCTGGGAAGAAGCCAATCAAGCAAAATCCAAGACGCTTCGCTCCAGAAATACTGTCGAAGATCAAAACGGAGGTCGAAAGACTTCTGAAATGCAAATTCATCCGGGTTACAAGGTATGTCGAATGGATTGCAAATATTGTGCCAGTAATTAAGAAAAATGGTACGTTGAGGGTGTGCATAGATTTCAGGGATTTGAATGCTGCCACCCCCAAAGATGAATATCCTATGCCTGTGGCGGAAATGCTAGTCGATTCTTCCGCTGGTTATGAATACCTGAGTATGCTCGATGGTTATTCAGGATATAATCAAATATTCATTGCTGAAGAGGATGTGTCGAAAACAGCTTTTCGATGCCCTGGGGCCTTAGGCACTTACGAATGGGTAGTGATGCCTTTTGGCCTAAAGAACGCTGGGGCAACATACCAGCGAGCAATGAATACTATCTTCCATGATTTTATTAACACTTTTATGCAAGTATATATTGATGATATTGTTATAAAATCTGTTTCCAGGAAGAACCATATTGACCACCTTCGACAATCATTCGAAAGAATGAGAGAACATGGTCTGAAGATGAACCCTTTGAAGTGTGCGTTCTGTGTGAAAGCTGGAGATTTCTTGGGCTTCATTGTCCACAAGAAAGGAATCGAAATCAACCAGAACAAGACGAAGGCAATTCTGGAAGCGAAAGCGCCATCGAATAAAAAGGAATTGCAATCTCTCTTAGGCAAGATAAATTTCTTAAGGAGGTTTATATCTAATCTAAGTGGGAAAGCTCAGGCCTTTTCACCCTTACTTCGACTGAATAAAGAGGGGTTCGAATGGGGGCAGGAGCAACAAGAAGCCTTCGACAAAATCAAAGGGTACCTCACTAAGCCACCTATTTTGGTGCCTCCTTGTAGCAATAGGAGTATGAGATTGTACATAGCTGCATCTGACAAAACTCTGGGAAGTATGTTAGCCCAAGAGGATGATAATGGAGTCGAAAGACCCATTTACTATCTCAGTCGAGTTTTGAATGATGCAGAAACTAGATATAGCGAAGTTGAAAAATTGTGTCTATGTCTGTATTTTTCTTGTACAAAACTCAAGCAATATATAAAGCCAGTTGATGTTTATGTTTCGTCTCATTTTGATGTTTTCAAATATATGTTGTCAAAACCTATCTTGCATAGTCGAATTGGCAAATGGGCATTAGCATTAACTGAATACTCCTTGACCTTTATGCCTCTTAAGGCAGTAAAAGGACAAGTGGTTGCAGATTTCATAGTCGACCACTCAATTCAAGTCGAGGATATTAATTATGTGGAGATAGAACCTTGGAAATTCTACTTCGATGGTTCCAGCCATAAAGATGGAACAGGGGTAGGAGTCTTGATTATTTCTCCAGATAAAATTCCAACAACATTCAAGTACAAAATATCAGGTTCTTGTTCGAACAATGAGGCTGAGTATGAAGCTCTAATTACTGGCCTTGAGATATTGTTGGAATTGGGGGCAACTCGAGTCGAAATAATGGGAGACTCAGAGTTAGTCATTAAGCAAGTCACAAAGGAATATAAATGCATAAGAGAGAATCTCATTATGTACTTTGTGATAGCAAATCGTTTATTGAAACAATTTGAAACGATCAATATTCGACACATACCCAGAGTCGAAAATCAAATAGCTAATGACCTGGCACAAATTGCATTTGGGTATAAGATTTCAAAAACGAAACTACAAAGAGCAATCGAAGTTCGAGAAAAGATAAAGGCAACTTGTCTATCACCATCAGACTTGGAATCGACGAGACTAGGATATGCTGATCACAGTAACTTCGAGATTTCGTTCATTGATAATTTGTCAGAGCAAGATTGGAGGAAACCTATTGTGGACTATCTTCAAAATCCAGGAGCTTCGACAGAACGAAAAACAAAATACAGGGCGTTGAGTTTTGTACTCATGGGTAATGAGTTATTCAAGAAGACGCCTGAAGGGGTGTTGCTGAAATGTTTAAGTGAAACTGAAGCATACATAGCCCTTTCGACTACGCATGCTGGGGCATGTGGGGCTCACCAAGCAGGCCACAAGATGAAATGGTTGTTGTTTCGACAAGGACTATATTGGCCCACTATGCTGAAAGATTGTGTTGAGTTCGCCAAGGGTTGTCAAGAATGTCAAGTCCATACAGGCATCCAACATGTACCAGCAAGCGAACTTCACTCGATAGTGAAGCCTTGGCCTTTTAGAGGATGGGCGTTGGACCTCATTGGAGAGATTCGACCAGCATCATCAAAGAGTCAGAAATACATATTGGTAGGCATTGATTATTTTACTAAGTGGATCGAAGCAGTCCCTTTAGTCAATGTTGACCAAGAAAATGTCATTGAATTTATTCAAAAGAACATTATTTTTAGATATGGAATTCCTGAGACAATAACAACTGATCAAGGGTCAGTTTTCACTGGTCGAAAGATGCAGGAATTTTCTCAGGAAACAGGTTTCAAACTCCTAACATCAACGCCTTATTATGCACAGGCGAATGGTCAAGTCGAAGCAGCTAACAAAGTGGTGATTGGCTTGATAAAGAAACATGTTGGGAAGAAACCAAAGAATTGGCATAAGACGTTAGACCAGATTCTGTGGGCTTGTCGAACGTCCCCAAAAGAAGCCACTGGTACAACACCGTATAGGCTAACTTTTGGCCATGATGCAGTGTTACCAGCAGAAATTTGTCTTCAATCTGCAAGGGTTCAGAGGCATTATGATATTCCTTCTGAAGTTTATTGGAACATGATGTTAGATGAACTGGTGGATTTAGACGAAGAGAGATTACACGCTCTCGACCTACTCAGACTTCAGAAGAAAAGAGTAGAAGACTCTTATAATAAAAAGGTAAAACCTAAGGTTTTTGTGCCTGAAGAACTAGTTTGGAAGGTAATTCTTCCCATGGATCGGAGAGATCGAAGCATGGGGAAATGGTCACCCAAATGGGAAGGACCCTTCAGAGTTATCCAAACTTTTTCTGGTGGAGCCTATGAAGTCGAAGAGTTAAGTGGAGATAAAAGGCTCTTGAGAGTAAATGGTAAATATTTGAAAAAATACAAACCTATACTTCAAGAGATAAAAATAAAGTAATAAAAGAACAAGTCTAAATTAACCATAAAAATGCCAAAATAGAAATTTTATAAATTTCAGCCAAGATGGCAATTGTTGTCGAATAACGATTACAGAATATGGTTACAAAAGAGAATCAATCAAAAGGTAAGAGAGTTCTTGAGTCGAAGATACTTGGCTTGCTGCAGCTTCAACCTCTTCTTGCACCAGGAGTTCTCCTGCACTAGTTTGGCAATCTGAGCGTCGAGGCTTTGGGCCCTCTCAGCGAATTCCAGGCCTTGTTTGATTTCAGTTTGGCTCTCGGTGTCTGAGATGGTCGAAAGAAGTTCCTCCTTGCGTACAGTGTTGGCGTTTATCTTCGCCTCTATTTCTGCGATTTGTGCCTGGAAGGAAGCATTCTCTCGATCAATGGCATCGACTTTTTCCTGCGCAGACGCTTTTTGTTTCGACAACTCCGCAATTCGAGAAGTCGAATCTGAGACAGCAGTCCACGCAGAGGAGCTTTTGCCATACAACACCTCAAGCTGACTGTTAAACCCCCTTTGGCGCCTGTAATCTGCTGAGACTTGATCAATCATAGAGTGTAGCTCCATGATCAAGTCTGAGACTTCTGGGGCTACAGCTTCAAAGTCGACAGCATTCAAGACCTCTTTCAAGCATGATGGAGCAGTGGGGTCCCCCTCTAAAGCCTTCATCAAGTCCCTCTTGAAGAACTGGGCCTTAACCTTCGCCAAAGCATCATCAAGGGGAGAAGTTTCAGTAGACTTCCCCGACAGGGTAGGAATTTCCTGACTAGCGTCAGACGAACTCTTACTCTCGATGATTGCGTTGAGATAGCTAACAGGGTCAGTTTGTTTCAAGAGTTCTAAGTCCTCTTTTGACCTGTGCTTCGAGGGGGTAACCCTTGCAACAGTATTATCTTGGGTTTGAGGCTGTTGAATGTTAAGTGCCTCGACTGGTTGCTCTTCGACTCGGACTGGGGCAGTACCAGCGTCGACTTGTGGTTCTTCGCTAGCATCACCCTGGGGCTCTTCGCCAGCGTCATCTTGGTGTTCTTCGCTAGCGTCACCCTGGTGTCCTTCGCCAGTGCCACCTTGGTTCTCTTCGTCGGCAGCATTTTGATTTTCTTCGCCATCATTGCCTTGGTCCCTTTCTTCATGATTCTCTTCTGACAGATCCACCACCTGAACCGTTTCTGGTTGTTGTTCCTCCACCAGAGGTTCCTCTGTTGGTTTCTCTACCGTTTCAGCATTGGCCTCATTCTCAGTATGGGCTTCGTCATTGCCCAAGCCTTTTTCCTGAGGCCTGCTAAGTTCAGCAGATTCCAGCGTTTCTGAGGTCCTTGGCGGAGAACTTTCAGTAGTGTCCTGAAAAGGGAAAGAAGACAAATCTTCAGATGTCGAAAGAGACACAATCGAATATGGGTATCTATGCCTAAATTATAAAAAGGTCTAAAAGATTACCTGTGGATTAGCTTCAGCCCCAGGGCTGGAATTGTCGCTTTCGACAGGCTTGTTAAGAAGAATGTTTAGTTCCTCCTTAGTTGGCTCCTCGATGATCACTGGAGGTGGCCTAGGCTTTCTCACAGCAACCTTTATTCTAACAGTTCGACCTTCAGGAGCAGGAGCAGGAACAGAAGCATCCTTCGTCAACTTTCGCCTCTTTAGAGGGGCAGGAGGGGAATCACTTTCTTCATCACTCCCAGATTCGACCACCAGTCCTGGCCGTTTCTTGGGCGAAGGTGCCTAGAAAACCAATGGGAATTCGATTGAATAATTGCATCGAAAATCAAAAATCGAAAGCCAGAAGGAAAATGAAGAAAGTCTGGTTACCGATATAGAAGGCTTCTTCGAAGAGCCTTCCCCCTGTTGGTTGCTTGTGGTCTTCGCCGGCGCTGTAGTCTTCGCCGGCGGTGGAGGTTTTGTTGAAGGGCCTCCTCCTTGTTGGCCTTCTGTAGCCTTCTTGGCTACAGGCTTTCGAACAACTGAAAACAAAAAAAAAAGTTAACAGGCTAGCAGTCGAAGAGCAAGACAAAAAAGACAAAAAAGTAATGTGAGAACATGAACTTACATTTCTTTATTTTGTCCAACACAAGGACAAAAGACTTCTGCAGCTCATCCATGAAGTCCTTCTCGTCGAAGAAGTACTCAGCATAATAGCTTTTCCACCACTCCTCGAAGGATGGTGAGCAAAGGAAATTGAGCTGGTAGTCAAACAGCGAGAGGATTGTTCGACCAGCATATCTTCCGATATGCTTGATGGCAGCTTCTTCTGTATAATCATTGCAGAAGTACAACATTGACTTCTCTCTTTGAAAAATCGGAGAAGGTAGGGTTTGGATAATACCAAACTGGCGAGATACCAGATTTGGTTGGTAGGCAATCAGACTCAAATGAGTCTTTGAGCTCTTGAATCGAAGAGGCATGATCCTTGGTGTAAGGAACGCCTCCCAAAGTATTGTATGCTCATCGACATTAGGACCACTCGACGTCCTTGGATGTGGCCTTGTGAACCATGCTGGACCTACCTGCTGTCGAGCAAATGGAGCCATAGTTGAAACAAACTCCTTCCTTCGAGCAAACATTAGAACGAAGTTGGTGAAGGTTTGCTGAAACTCCAGTCCATCGTCCGTAGGTGTCAGCAGAGCCAGCCTGGTTCCTTCGACGCGTCTATTCGCTATCGTTGGAGCCTGTTCATTTACCTGGACCTTCTTGGGCAAGAAAGATTCGAAAGTGGCGTTGAGCCACAGTTGGAGCAGCCAAAAGGGCCCAGCAAGTAGCAAACTGGCCCTGTCCTCGATATGTTTCAGAAGAGTTGCCCCATTGCTGATCGAATCATAGAGGCTAGCCAGAATCAGTTCTGCCAAACAGATGTTTTGGCGGTGATGCAGTTGAGTAGCAAGAGTGACCATCTTTTTGGTCACCTGTAGAGACTTCGAGCAAAACACAAAGCGAGTTAGCCATAAGGCTAGAAACGCTATGTGTTCGACATCCGACACAGCATCTGTCGACCTGTCGTGATAATGGTTGATGAAAGTGGTGTATGTTGGTTTGGTCTCAGAGAAGCCAATTTGGTCCTCCGACATCTCCTCCGGATCGAAGTAATCCCCGGTGGGTCGAAGGCCAATAATAGCGGCCACATCGAAGAGTGTGGGAGTTAGCATCCCACAAGGAAGATGAAAAGTAAAGTGGGAATAGTCCCAGAACAACAGTGAAGCTATCAGCATCTCCGGGGAGTAGTTCAAACCTGTCTTCGACAGCATCACTAGGTCGAAGATTCCCATATCCTTCCAGATCGAAGTTTGGTGCTTCTCCAACTTTGTTAGCCAAGCAACATAATCGGAGGTAAGGTTAGGGCAAGACCTGAAGACCCTAACACCTCTGTTGAAGAAGCGGAGGTCGATTTTTTCACGTGCAGGGTCTTCATTGTCTTCTGCGTCTTTCTTGGCGCATGCGACTGGTTTGAGTTTCTCGACTATCGGGAAATAGCTCTTGATCTTCAAAGCTTCAGAGATACTTGGATTCATGGGGCCAGACATTGCAAAGATCTGGTTGGAGTATCCAACCGGGATCATCAAGTGGCGCGAGTAAGCATCGCGAACGGCGATGTCAGAAGGTTCAGGAACCCTTCGTTTGCCTGTAGAATTTACTACCGGAGCAGTGACGAAAACCTTGGGTTTAGCATGTTCAGTTGGTGCGTTAGCACTAGGAGCAGTAGAACCAGATGCCATGGATTAGTGTTGAGTTTGAAATGAGGTTGAAGATGAAGTGAAAGAGGAAGAGTTTCTGCAAAGATAGCAAGCTTGTATGAAAACAGGGAAGTTTGAAGGCTAGATGGCGTAAAAAGTCCCACAATGGGGTACTTACTACTATTTATAGTAGTGGGGAAAAATCCCCAATAACGAGGACATTAAATGCCATTTAATGCTGCAGAAGTTAGTGGGACGCGTGGCAGCCCCCTGTTGTTTTGGCCGTTTCTGCAGAAATAGAGGGACGCAGCGTGCGTCCTCGTTTTTGGGAATTGTCATAATGACAAATTCTGAAATGACGTTTGGTACTGCACGCCGTACTGAAAGTGACGTCCTAGGATCAAATCAATGATGGTTTTCTTGGGATTGCCAATAGTTGGTAGAAAACAACAAAAAGTGCGCAAGTTAATTTGTGACTAAGCATAAAAAGACAAGTGTCGAATGGCGTTTTCAAAGAATGCCTTTTTCTGTCAGAGTCGAAATAAGGCATTCTTGGGGGGCAATTTGTTGGCTCCTAAATTCGACACTCTTGTTTTATCAATGTCAACCATTAAAAGCTGAAAAATGCTTTCGACTGGCTAAGTCTGTCGAAGTGCCCGTCGAAAGATGGCAAAGTACTTAGAAGATTTCTTCAAAGGAAGAAGGCTGGTTGCCTTCGACGTCGAAGGAGTTTCTCGTCGAAGATGTCTCTTGACGAAAGCGTTCGATGGTTCAGAGTGGAGCAGTTTGAAATTCAAGCGTTTGGAGGGAAAACGGTTTCCAGCAGTTACCACGTGCAAACGTGCAAGGATCTGGAGCGTCGACCGTGGAGAACGTGCCAAGTGGATTGATCTCGAAGCAGTGTAACTGCCCAACGGTTACTTGGGATGTTTTAGTATAAATAGGAGTAGACATGTAGTTTCTCGCGTGTGTTCACAATTCTATACAAAGTCACTCATATAGATTCGAGTACCCAGCGTGTGAGAAAGAATTGTTGAGAAATGTATGTGTGAAACACCAATTTTATCAATTAAAGTCATTTACTTTTCCAGAAATTTACTTGCTTTCTCCTTTACATTCTTGTCGAACCTTTTAATTTAAAGCCTTGTTTATTTTACCAAGTCTTTCCTTTATGCAATTTATTTAAAGCCTTATCCAATTCAATCAAACTTCAAAATCAACCTATGTCCTAGGATCAATCTGATCGATCCTGCGAGTAACCAAATAAGTAACCATTTGGAGGATCAGCGGTTGTTTACCAAAACCCGAGGTAAACAGTACAGTCAAACATTTCCTGGCAGTGCCACAAACACTCACTGCTAGGGGCAGTGAAAAATCTCCACAAAATCCTTCTCATAGGATGATTCCCCAGTCAGATTTTCAATCTCTGAAAACCTCTTCCCAACTGAGTCGACTTCAAGAATCCTCGAGGATTTCTTTCAGTGAAGCCACTGCCTCTTCAACAGACTGAGCAACAAGGTTTGTTTCCCCAACAAATGGCAGGATTCCCCAGCTTGAGGTGGTCTCCCCGACTACTACAAATCAAAGAACCACAACTCCTCTTCCCCTGTAGACTACTCTACAATCCCCAACAAGTTACTGTGAAGCCTGGACCCGACCAGATATCAGTTCAACTTCGCCCATCAAGAGATAACTCTCAGTAGAGAAACGGGCAACCGAGACTCCTGATCTCTTTTCCCCAAGAAGGAATCAACACTCTCTAACAAAGTATTCTCAAATAAAGTCACTATTCCCCAACGGAGTTCTCCTCAACAAATTAGGAATCCTCAGTGGAAACATTCTAGGCAAAGTTTGAAGACACACCTACTCTTCAACAGTAGTCCGGGATTTAATGACTCTCCAGCACTTGTCAAGGACTTATTTTCCAAGACAAAATTACATTTTAACAACATGCATAGCATATGCATACAAAATACACAAATCTCATTTACTTTGAGAACATCATTACGCAATGCATACATCATGACATTGCATACAACTAACTCTTTACCTTTTCAGGAAAGATCAATCAACAGATAAAGGTCATCATATTTTTGAGGTAGTAATCATCCAAGATTCCTTCATCATCTTTTTGAGGTAGTAATCGTCCAAGATTCCTTCATCATTAATTTTGAGGTAGTAATCATCCAAGATTCCTTCATCATTCTTTTTGAGGTAGTAATCATCCAAGATTCCTTCATCATTCTTTTTGAGGTAGTAATCATCCAAGATTCCTTCACCATTCTGCTGAGGTAGTAATCATCCAAGATTCTTTCATCATCCTACTGAGGTAGTAATCGTCCAAGATTCCTTCATCATCCTGCTGAGGTAGTAATCGTCCAAGATTCCTTTATCATCCTACTGAGATAGTAATCATCCAAGATTCCTTCATCATCCTGCTGAGGTAGTAATCGTCCAAGATTCCTTCATCATCCTGCTGAGGTAGTAATCGTCCAAGATTCCTTTATCATTCTGCTGAGGTAGTAATCATCCAAGATTCCTTCATCATCCTACTAAGGTAGTAATTGTCCAAGATTCCTTCATCATCCTGTTGAGGTAGTAATCATCCAAGATTCCTTCATCATTCTTTTTTAGGTAGTAATCATCCAAGATTCCTTTCATTCTTTTTGAGGTAGTAATCATCTAAGATTCCTTCACCATTCTGATGAGGTAGTAATCGTCCAAGATTCTTTCATCATCCTGCTGAGGTAGTAATCGTCCAAGATTCCTTCATCATCCTGCTGAGGTAGTAATCATCCAAGATTCCTTAATCATTATTTTTTAGGTAGTAATCTTCCAAGATTCCTTCATCATTCTTTTTGAGATAGTAAGCATCCAAGATTCCTTCACCATTCTGCTGAGGTAGTAATCGTCCAAGATTATTTCATCATCCTACTGAGGCAATAATCGTCCAAGATTCCTTCATCATCCTACCGAGGTAGTAATCATCCAAGATTCCTTCATCATCCTGCTGAGTTTTCAGATGCATTTCAGATACGCTCCAGATATGGATGCCATCCTGATACTCATTCAAATTTAGTTTTCAAATATGATCCAGATACAATCTCCTTTGGATGGCATCTATAAGCCCATCTCTGACGGTTCCTAATCATTCCTGGATGGAATCTATAAGCCCATCTCCGACAACTATCCCTCGTTTCCTCCAGATGGCATCTATAAGCCCATTCACAATTCATCTTTGAGTGCAATGTTCCGGGAACTGTAGTGTTCAATCAACTTTCACCTTCAGATCACGAAAGGCAGACCGACCAATATATATCCTCATACTTAAGAAGATTGAACAGGGGCAGCTGTTGTACCCCAAACATTTCCCTCTCATTTCTCAAAGGATCATCCTGGACTCTAAGGTTTTCTACTATCAAGTTTCAAGTCTTGAATTACAACTTTTCAAGAAAATCATCCAAAAGGGCAAAATGGTCAAAAGCACACTGAAAAGTCAAATTTTGACTTTTAGATCAAAAATCAAGTTTCAACAATTATATTTCATCAAGACATAAAATTGGTTCATCAAAAATCTGAAGTCAGAAATTACTTTGAAAAAAATTGAATTTCTAAACATTTAGAAATTTTTCTAAGTGTTAAGAGGATATGATACTTCAGAACTTCTGAGCCAGCCTCCATGCAAGTGCAGTCAGAATTTGCAAACATGGTTCAGAACATAATTCATCAATCAGAATGTGACTCTTCAGCATGTGCTTCGATCAGAGCATCACCCTTCAAGTTTCACTCAGGTCTTCTTCAATCAGAACATCACAAAGCCCTAAAAACCTTGTTTGAGAAGCCTGTTGCACTGCTATAGCATAGTCATGCAACCAGCTACCACAACACTCCAAATTGCTGCTAATCCAGTCCACGCCTAAATTTTTCTCAAACCCTATATTTTCACTAAATTAGCATACAAAGACCGTGATTAAAAAGCAATGTAACACTATACCAAAAAGGTTTAAATCCCATTTGTTTTCCCCCCAAAACCATAACAAACCCATCTATAAATAATTGGCTCCATCGCAAGTTCAAAGGGTTGGCTTTTGGAGAGAGATAATCATCAAAAGAGAGAAAAGAAAACTGTGAAACCTTCATCAAAAATCCATAATTCCCAAACAGAACGCCAAACCTTTGTTCTTCCCTTTCAATCAAATAACTAGCATATTCTCTTCCATTATTCTTGCTGATTCTAGAACATCTGAAGGCAACAGTTCAATTTCCAAGCACACGCTCCATATTCAAGGTAAGTCTTTCTGACATTGCATATTTTCATTCAGAACATCATTAAATATGTAAATATCACAGTATTGATGTTGTCCATATCATTGCATAAGTAGAAAAATTATGGATCAGAACTTCTTGATTAAGGTTAGGCTCATAATTAGGATTAGAACTTCTATAAACTATTGTGTTGTTTATCCTTTTGATTTGCTGTTGTTAAGAACTGAATAAATTGGTGATGTGCTGATTAATATGAGGAAGGAGTTGAAATGTGGCATAGAAGTCCTGATTTCCACTCACGATTTTAGCACAACACAAAACTTCTGAGTTCTCCTCACTATTTTAACATACATAACTTCTATGATTTTCTCACTGTTTAAACATACTGAACTTCTGATATTCACTCACTCTTAGCATATACTGAACCTCTGAGTTCTCTTCACTGTTTTAATATACAGAACTTCTAAGACTTTCTCATTGTTCTAACACTCAGAAGTTTAGCACATAGCAACCCAGAACTTATGTGTTTTCCCTCTAATGTGTCTTGCAGGACCTCAAAATGTTTCAATCCAGAACTTCTGACACTTCCTGCTGAACCACAGTACGCCCGGCATCAGAACTTCTGATCCCCTTTGTTTTGCTTTCAGCAACATGTTAACTCTATCTCTCATTATTCCTCCTTTTATCATTTTCAATATTAATACCCTTTTTATTAACATAAAAAAGACATAAAAATATTTTCTTTTTTTATTAATTCATTAAGACAAAAAACCATTTTTCTAAACAAGTCCTTTTTCTTCCTTGCATTATACATTTCAATATGTTTGTAATAGTTAAATAGGATTTAAATTCTTGCAACCCCCATTTGTAAATATGTACCCCCATACCTAAAATATTGTAATAGCGTAAGACTTTATATTTCCGCAATTTATCGCTTTCCAAATATAAATACTAGTAAGGCATGAAATCAACAAATAGATCATCCTAATCAAGACTAAATGCATGCAATCAAACACACTTTGCACACACGCACCCTTAGAGTAATCTCACTTGTTGCTTATCGGAAATTAGTCATGTCCCTTGAACATGAGCGTTTTATCAAAAGACCCTCGATAAAAGATCATAGTCCCTCGATGTTGTCTTTGATAAACGATCTAGTCCCTAAAACGATATTGCTAAAACATTCCATGGGTTGCCTTCTATGACTATATAAGCGTCCTGCACCCGTCCCTTCACATCCAACGATGAGGCTTCTTACCAAAATCAATGGTAATATATAAATATCTAAAGGAGGAAGAAAAGAACACTTAAGACCTTTTGAGTAGGTAGATTCTCTCCTAGTTGCTCGCTTGCTCACAATAAAACATTTTTACACCAACACTCTCATTTGAAATATTTTCAAAAGACAACAATTTGTACGCGTTCTTATAGAAACGAGAGCCATTACAAAGAAAACCCTTTTCAAAATCACTTTCAAAAACACAAACACGTCTTTGAACTATTTTCGAAAGAAAAAATTTGTACGCGTTCTTATAGAAATTAGAACCATTACAAAGACATTTTCAAAATACTTTCAAAAAACCACACCACAAGCACATTCAAACAAAAGCAAGTGATCTAGAAAGTAACTAAGAGCCCATGGAAAACCATGGATGAAAAGGGTGCTAATACCTTCCCTTTTCATAATCTACCCCCCGAACTCAAGAAAACATCTCTAAAGGTCTTTCCTATTCTTTTCAGCCTTTCCTTATTGGATAAAAGAAAAGTCGGTGGCGGCTCTTGCTAACCGCAACATTTGCGATCAAACGCGAAACACCAAGTCAGTTCTCCCACCGTATCACAATGATGCTTCGGATTTTTACCTGCTCTTGTGTATCGAGTCGTCAAGTTGGGAAGGGTTTCGCAATCGAACCCCTACATTTTGTCAAGAGTTTGCATTGGCTAATGCTGATGCTCTATGGTTGTTCATATTGCCTTCTGTCGTCTACCTCGATCTTCTATATCTTGGTT
Source organism: Vicia faba (assembly GCA_948472305.1). NCBI lineage: Eukaryota > Viridiplantae > Streptophyta > Magnoliopsida > Fabales > Fabaceae > Vicia > Vicia faba. The sequence goes on along the minus strand of OX451736.1, from coordinate 1,428,295,601 downwards.
AGGTGTTCAATCGCTTTGGATATCACATTTTGCTTTTTCATCTCACTCCCGCTTGATTGTCTCGGGTGATACGCTCCCCTTGACTAAAGCATTTTATTTCTTTTCCTTATTATTTTATGTGTGTTCTCTTTCGAGTTTTCTTGTTTTATCCTTGTACATATCATGTTTCCTTAGGATGTGCTTGCTCCTTTTGGATGCAAGTTAGATCTTAGGTTGTAAACCACGTATGCTAACATTAGGTAGCCGTTTCCCTTTTGGTAATCCAAACCTTAGGACTACCGTTGTATGATAACATTAGGATTAGAAATAGGCTAGTCTCCCATAGACTCTTTTCTTTCCCCTTTGGCATATGCATCTAAAACTAAAACTCTTTCCTTAGCAAATCAAAAACATGTTAATCATACTTAAACCCATTTTTCAAGGTAACAAAACACAAACCAATCAAATGTGGCATCTTTCCTTGAGGGCGTAACTCAAAACCTTTTTCAGTAAGGACATGATTAATTTACTTATGTGCCAACGCGTGAGTCTCCAAAGGTCGAGCTGCGGGCAGTAGGAGGAATTAACATTGTCCATAAAAAACACAAACAAACAAAAACATGTGAGCGGAACTACGGTATCTCTGATTCCTTAAAAAGGATACGTAGGCATTGGGGTAGGGCCTAAGCGAGTACAACTTTATTTTCCCTACATTATTTTCTCCTTTCTTTTGCATGCATTCTTCCTCAATAATAAACAGTAAGCATATATTAAACACACCCATAAAATAGGAAACAAGAGTGGATACCATAGAGTACTACGGGCGTGTGGGGTGCTAATACCTTCCCCTTGCATAACAAACTCCCTTACCCGATCTCTCGGTTGCAATACCGTGACTTCTCCCTTCTCAGGTTTTCTCGATGTTTACCTTTCCCTTCATGTGTGATAAAATACGTTCGATGTTGACTTCATTGTTTAATGATTTCCAGCCGGTTGCTTCAGATGGCAGTGACTTCTCTTGATTTTTTATTATCCCTAACTTTTGTCTGAACTGTTTCATTTTGAATTTACAGTCAATGGGATGCCCCAATTTTTCCTAAGTCTCCTTAACACATTTTAACTCAGTGGTATTTTCTTTGATTTTTCATTTCATTCTATTTTAGAAATATATTTACTTTCTGGCTTAAAGATTACAGTGAACCATCATTGGCTTTTGATTTGAGAGACATCTTTGACACTTCTTTGATGTGTGTGAAGGAAAGCTTGTGATTGCAACCTTTATTGAAAGGTGTCTTGAATGATTCTCCTGTACTTGAATGCACAATCAAATTAGCTGAGAACTACACTGCCCCGGGTTAAGATTGAGGGGTTTTCTATATAGAAAGAAACTCCAACTTCTAGGCTAAAAAGGGTGAACGAGGGATTAAATTCCTTATTTCTCTAGTGTTTGGGAATTGAAACAATACCTTACATCATCAGCAAAGTTTTATTTGAAGGCATACCAATAAGAGTTATGGGTATTTCATTTTCATCGTCCTCCTTCAAATCATTGCATAAACAAAACCTTGATAAAGAAAGTAAACATGAGGTATATACAAATGTTGTAATTGAAACCATAAATTGATTCAAAGATGCAAAATGTTCATTTCGTTAAAATTGACAAACGAGGAACATACAATTTAAAAGGAAAACAGTTTAGCATAGTTAAATGGAAAGTATAAATGTAATCGAAACAAGGTCGAGTTAAATAATCAAACGTAGGAAGAGTTGTCCTGTCTGAAACACTGGCTGAGAAGAAATTGTCCTGAACCAATTGAAGCTTCACTTAGAAAGGCATGGAAAAGGATTGTTGACAACATTGAGATTGATGTGTTTGAAAGTCAGAATCTTAGCCTTCTCCAATTCTTTCACTCTGGTCTTTAATGCGTAACAATTTTCAAAATCACAGCATGCACCACCTTTATGGAAATCACAATGAAGATCAGATTGCAATCCTGCTAGAAGAGGATATGGAGGAGGCAGAGCCTTAGTTGCGATCAAGCCTTTCTAGACCAACGCAGAATATAGTTCAGTATATTGCATAGAAATAGGATAAAAGTGACCCTTGTTGCAAATCTCATTTTGGTTGTTTTGGGGAGCAACAAATAGTGGTTGTTGATATAGAGCCTTCAGAAGCATATCAGGTGGCTTCCCCATGTAAGTACTTGGAATCTTCTTTCCACTCCTTATTGAATTATCAACTCTTCTTTTTCCTAAATTTGAGGTGAACACTGGACTCTTCTGAGTTGATTCAATAGTATCACTGACTACCTTGTTTTTGTGATTACTTGGTTCAAGGATCCAGATGTATTGTTGAAGGGTAGATGAAGTATGTGGTCTAGTAAACTTCTCAAACACAGGTTGAGGAAGATCCTCTAGGGACGGACCATACATTGGTACATGAGTAATCAATGAATGGTGTTTCCCTTGAGCTGAAGGGACAACAGATGAGGTTGGAGAAGTATCCACTTGAATTGTAGCAGTAAGTGGAGGATTGCCTTCTCTTTTCAAAAAGACTTTTAAGATTCTCATAATCTGGTCCATCTGGTACTTCAAACGGTAGACATCATACCTTAACAGCTCTTGGTCTCGTTGAAGTTCTTCCATAGTTTTCCAAAACATGCTTCCGGTCTAAAGTGTTGAGGAATAAGTTTGACGATAAACGAAAAACTGAAGAAGGAGATAATTGGGAATGAGATCCTGGGCAACCTGAATGTATGCATGAATGATGCATGGGATGCAAATGATATGTAATGTTATGCAATGTAAATCACCGTAACAGGATCACAGGTTCAAAGTCACGAGCATAGAATCAAGGTAATCAGGGTAAGAACCAACCCGCATAGTATGCACTATTGTTTTGGATAACCTATACAAAAATCGGGTTCTAAAAGTTCCCAGAGTCTATGATCCTCTTTCAGATATTACCAACGTCCCAATTTACTCGGTAATCGGTAATATTCTTAAGAGAAACTTATTTGAGTGCATTATCGCGTATCAACAATTTCAGGATTACTCTTTCATAGTCATTGCACTACATCCTAAAAGGCCAAGATAGGTTAAGTGTTCTATGACCCCCAACTTCTTAAGCTCCCAGGTCGAAAGTAATAATGTATTCCTGATTACTCGATAAACAAATACTATTGTAACCGGGGACTCCACTGAGCGGGAGATCTCATGCCAACTTAATCAGGACTACTCCTTCAAAATTAATATGACTATACCACTCATCCTAAACACAAGGTGTAACTTGAGTTCGGGTATAGGACTTGTATTTGTAAAGATCATCAAAACACCCAACAAATAGGAAATCACAAACAAATAATAATAACATAAACACAGATATACCAAGTTACGCTTAACCCACTTAGAGATTTTTGTCCCTAGTGAAGTCACCATTTATGTAGTGGTGAAAAATATGATATCAAGTCGTTGATTAACTTGACTTATTACAGTGAAAGTCGCCATTGCGGTTTATTATTTCCAAGAGAATGGGAAAAGAGCAAAATAAAACCCATAAATATGCAAAGTAAAAGGAACACTAAACGTAAAGCAAAAACAATGCAAATAAGAGATCTAAGGTACGAGGGTTGGTTACTCAAAGAAAAAATGTTAGCACCCTATGTATGTATAGCACTCTATAGGAACCTCTTGAAATATCTGTGTATTTTGGCCAAAATTGGGTGTTTGCTAAAAGATTGAGAATCAAATGACAAAATAGTCAAAGGATCACTGGTAAAAGAAAAAGGAAAACTATACAAGTGAAGACTAAAACATGACAAAATAGTCAAAGGAATCAAATGAATCATCAAGCATACAAGTCAAGATTAAAACATGACAAAATAGTCAACAAATGCAATCCTTTCCCTTGGATTTAATCACAAGCAAGTATAATAAGTTAAACAAAATATAAGCACTCAAAGATCTAAGAGAAGAAAAATCACAAGGAAATAAATCCGAATAAACAAAGAAATAATGACAAAAAATAAACATGAAAAATTTAATTTAAAAGACAAATGAAATCAAACATAAAAGAAAAGAAATGACAACTTAAACAAATAAACTAAAAATTGTTAACTAAACTAAAAACAAAATATTAATATTCACAAATGTTACTAAATTAATTCTAAGCTAAGATAATTAATTCCTAAAACATACAAAGACATGTTTTTGGTTTTTATTTTTATTTTTAATGTTTTTGGATTTGATTAAGAAAAAGTTTTTTTGTCTTTTAAATTAGTGATTATGTACAATCTAACTAATCTAAAATATCCTAATAAAGTTAAAATATCCTAAAATATGCTAATAAGATGTAAGGACAAATTTTATTTTTAGACAAACTTGTTGTTAAGAATATAGAGGTAAAAAAACAACAACATGGATTTACATGGAAATTGATCGTAAGCTAACCCATACTAACATTATAACAACAACAAAACATGAACACATAAAACTATTAAATTTTTACAAAATAACTTCACAAACTATAAAAAAATATATAAACTAAACTACTAGTTATATATGGTATGAACGAAAATAAAGGATGATACTCATAAACTCCAAAGCTAGTAAAGGTTGAACTTGTTGTGTTAAAGGAAGTGGGGGTGTTTTGATGGAGGTTGTTGTTGTGGTGAAGACGGTGAATATTTACGGGTATTGTGTAAGTAAAAGAAAAAGATAAAATTTAGTTCCTAAAAAAACAAAAACAAAAATTGACTTGAAAAATATGTAATGAATGTGTAAGGTTTTGAGAATGTATGTGTGGTATTGTTAGTCCAAAATGAGATAAAGAAATGTCTTATTTATAGTGTGAATGAGGGGGGAGGATTGATGTGGCAATCTATGTAACCTTATAAGAATGATTTTTGGTCATTGATAACTCCAAGTTGGCAATTCATGTGAAGTGTGAGAATGATTCTTGGTCATTGATAAGTCCAAATTGACAATTCATGTGAAGTGTTTGTACTATATTGTAGTTGTCCAAATTTTTCTTTGTTGACACAAAAAGACAAAAGAACAAATTAATAATAATAATAATAATAATAATAATAATAATAATAATAATAATAATAATAATAATAATAATAATAGTAATGATAATAATAATAATAATAATAAAATTAATAATATTAATAATAATAATAATAATAATAATAATAAGAATAATAACAAAAAGTGTTAGTAATAATAAAAAAATGTTAAAATAAAATAAATAAATAAAACAGACATTAAATTAAATTGGTTTTACTTTTTTTTTGAATTAAAATAAATGAACAATAAAAATATAAAAAAAGATGAAAAGACTTATATTCTAAAATGAAAATAGAAAAGGTGTGTGTGTGTGCGCGTGCGCGTGCGTGCGTGTGTGTGTGTGCGTGTGCGTGTGTGTGTGTGTGTGTGTGTGTGCGCGTGTGTGTGCATGTGCGTGTGCGTGTGCGTGTGTGTGTTTGACTAAAAGTGATACAAAAATATAAATCTAAATGAAATTAATAAAAATTTATAATTTACTGATATTTTGAATAAAGAAATAAAAATTGCAAGTAAAATAGAATGATGCTAAATGTATATTTTTTGGGAATTTTGTATAAAAAGCAATATTGAATAAAAGAAGAAGAAAAGTGCAATAAGCATGATTGAATAAAGTCGGGTAAAACACAAATGAAATTAAGGTAAATTTCACTAAATTCATAACGTGACCTCTAATGTTTCTATTTTTTTCGTGGCTTTTTAAACATAGTCAGCTCTTGACTTGTAAAAAAAAGTTGTAGATGATGTCAAAGAGAATCATATGCAAAAAGAATCACTCAAAATGTTGAAATTTGAAGAAGTTATGAATTTTCGAAAATTGACTCAAGAATTTGCAAAAATAGGTCAAACCACTCGTGAGCACTTATTATGCAATGATGCAAATACAGGGTTGGATCTTAGGTCAAAAATTAGAGTATGACAATGATACCATAAAAGTTTCCTGCAATTGCTCTTCACATTCAACCTCCAACATATGCATACACACTAATAAATCATCGTAATAATCTTTTGGTGGGATGCCATCTAGACGAGGTTCGATAATGTCCAATTAGGTTCTTGTGTAGCTAATAATATTGGGTTGGGACTGGAAGGGGTCTTCATCTGGAAAATTTAAGGATTTATGCTCCAAGATCATTGATTGATTTTAGGGTTTTCGTGCAATACGTTCAAGAGAGGATTACGACTTAGTGAAAGCCTTTGGAGATAAAGAATGCAAAAGATCCTTTGGAGATAAAGAACTCAAAGGAAGCAGCGCGAGAATGGTGAATCAAATTGAAGTCTTGTGTTACAATTGTTGAAAATAGTGGTGCACAAAATCTTTAGAGATAAAGTACGCAAAGGAGTAGCAAGATCCAGATAATCAATTTACAGCTATTGTGTCTTGGTCTTTCTCATGATTAAAGGAAGATAAGGGGTTAAATCAAAAATAAACATTAGGGTTTGTGGAGTTTCTCTTGAAACACTTCTCTTATATCAAACTTTTTGAATAGTAAGAATTATTGCTCTTGGAACACTTCTTTTATATCCTAATTCCATTGGAAATAAGCACAGATGTACCTACACGCAAGGACGAAAGTGGGGAACCGTGAAGAAAAATCCTCATGTCTCTTTTTCATATTGTTTTACTTTCTTTAATTTTTATCAATCAATTTGTCTAATAGCATTGTGTAATCAATTGACTCATAGGAATTTTTCCGAAATATTTTTATTTTGAATCAAGTGTTGATATTGCTTATAACCACTTTTAATTATAAGTGTTTTTTGTATCAACACACATCAAAGAGAAAATTTTGAAAATTCACTTGCACACCAAGTGTTTTGTTAGTTCTGTTGGTAAGTGTCATTGGAAATAATATTGCTAGTAACTTGCTATAAACGATTGATAACATGTTACTAGATTGAAGTATACTTAATTTAGATTATTGTATCCATTCCATACTCAATTTTTTATATGCATATCTAACTTTCAATAACACGGTTCGTATAAACGACATATTTTCAAAAACTTCCACTTGCACTGTTTTATTAAACAATTTCCAATACCAGAATTTTTATCTGGACTTTTGGCTTGGTGATCTATTCACCCCCTCTAAATAAGGTGCCATCATCTAACAAGTGGCATCAAGATCACAGTTCATTCCGACTTTGAAACTTTTTAGAAAATGGCGTACGAACCTAAAGGGGATTATAAAAGAGCCATAATTTTCACGGGAGAAAAATATAGTTATTGGAAAGCTTGTATGCAAATTGATGGTGTTGTTTCAACTAAGTAGAAAAACTTATGAAATGTGGATGAAAATAAGTAGTGGTCACATGATTGGAAATCTAAAATCATTATCATATCCATTCTTGGTGTTGATGAGTTTTATCGCATTTCTCATTGTAAGACCATTAAAGCTATGTGGGTTACTCTACAAGTTACCTATGAGGGAACTAATAAGGTCAAACAAGCTAAGATTAATACACTTAATCAAGAATTGGATCTCTTTCGCGTGAAGCATGGTGAAACCATTGCCCAAATGTAAAAGCGGTTCTGACATCTTATTAATTGTTTAAATTTGCTAAGTAATTCTATTTCCAATGATATTTATACTAACAAGGTTTTGAGATATCTTACTAGTAATTGGAAACCAAAGTTCACTGTGATCATGGAAGCCAATAATCTTGCAACACTTGATCTCACCACTTTGTTTGGAAAGTTAGAAGAATACGAGCAAGAACTCAATTGTTTGAAAAAACATGAAAAGAAGCTTGAGAAAGAGAAGAAAAATGATAAAAACACCAATAAGGAGGAAGTATTGAAGTCTAAAGTTCTTCCGGCTTCAAGTTCAAAATCCTCAAAGGATGAGCACCCAAATGATAGAGATTCTTGTGGTGAAGAAGATTCAGATGATGAACAAACGGGATTTTTTGTGAGGAGATACAATTTATACATTCGAAAGAATGGTGTCAAACACTCCGACAATAATCTTGTGAAATTTAGAAGGCAATCCATATCTTCTAAAGATGAAGACACCCCGAGAGATAAGGGAAAAGGTATATGCTAGGAATGCAGAAAGTCGGGTCATTATAGACCGGAGTGTCCATCTCTTGCCAATAAGAAAGGAAAAAGCCAACGAAACAACTTAGGAGTTCTAGAAAATCCTTTGTTGCTTGGGATAGTGATAGCGATGTCTCAAGTGATGAAATTTCAAGTGATAACGATGAAGAGGAAAACTATTGTTTCATGGAAAATCAACATGAAAGCTAGAAAAAGAATGTTGAGTGTCTTGATGTTATGACGGGAAAATGGATTCTTGATAGTGGATGTTAAAGATACATGATGGGAGACATATCTCTATTCTCTGACTTTGTGGCAAAGAAGAAAGGTTTTGTATCCTACGGTGATCACAAAAAAGGTGCAATACTCGGAAAATGTAGTATAGGTAATCCCTCAACTATTATCATCACAAATGTTATATTAGTTGAAGGCATTAAACATAGTTTTCTTAGTATTACTCAGTTATGTATGTTTAATGGTGTGAGGGTTAATAATATCTATATGCTTGAGTTAAGAGAAGTTTCCTTGAATAATTCCCAATGTCTCGTTACGATGAGTGGAGACTCTTGGCTATGGCATAGATGTTTGGCACATGTTAATTTTGATATACTTAATAAAATAGTTTCAAAATATTTAGTAATTGGTCTACCTAAAATAAAGTTTTCAAAAGATCACCTATGTGATGCATGTCAAATAGAAAAGCAAACAAGAGTCTCTTTTAAACCTAAAAATGTTGTTTCAATATCGAGACCTCTTGAGCTCCTTCAAATGGATTTGGTTTGACCTTCACATGCCAAAAGCATAGGTGGTAATTACTATGGTATTGTTATTGTAGACGATTACTCAAGATTTTGTTGGACTATTTTCTTACGTAGTAAAGATGAAATATTCTCGGCTTTCTCATGTTTTGCCAAGTTATCTCAAAATAAATTGAATTCAAAAATAGTTTCCATTCGAAGTGATCATGGAGGTGAATTTTAAAACCACTTCTTTGAAGAATATTGTGATAAATTTGGTATTGAACATAACTTTTCAGCTCCTAGAACTCCACAACAAAATGGTGTTGTAGAATGCAAAAATTGTGTTTTGGAGAAATTGGCAAGAACAATTCTCAATAATTATGGTCAACCAAAATATTTTTGGGCCGATTCTATTAACACAACTTGTTATGTCTTTAATAGTATACTTATTCGTTATATACTTGACAAAACTCCTTATGAACTTTTAAAAGGTAGAAAACAAAATATATCACATCTTCATGTTTTTGGATATAAATGTTTTGTTTTAAATAATGGCAAAGATAATCTTGGAAAATTTAATGTGAAAGCCGATGAAGGTATATTTCTAGGATACTCACAATCTAGTAAAGCATATAGAATTTATAACAAAAGATTACTTATTATTGAAGATTTGGTTCATGTTACTTTTGATGAGACTTGCCCAAATAGTGTTGGGATAGGTTTCTATTTTCATAGTGTAGGTGCATCTATAGAAGACATACTCAAAGATACTGATAAATGAATTGATCAACCTAAAATGGTGGAAATTAATAAAGAGGAAGATGAGAACCGAGAAAAGAATAATGATGAAAGTAAAAAAGAAGACGATGGTCTTCCATTGGAGTGGAGAACCTCCAAGGATCATCCTATCGCTAATATTATTGGTGATATCACAAAAGAGGTAACACCACACTCTAAGATAAGTAATATTTATTATCACCACGCGTACGTATCACGAGTTCAACCTAAAAACACTAAGGATGCCTTACTTGATGAGCATTAGCTTATATCTATGCAAGAAGAGTTGAATCAATTTGAAAGAAATAACATATGAGACCTTGTCCTTCATCCACAAAATCATCAAGTTATAGGCACTCGATGGGTATTTAGGAATAAACTTCACAAACATGGTGTGATAACGAGGAATAAATCTTGTCTTGTGGCTCAATGGTATAACGCAGAGGGAAGGCATTGATTATGAGAAGACTTATACTTCGGTTTCCCGACTCGAGGATATACGTCTTTTAGTAGCGTATGCATGCTCTAAGAACTTAAAATTATATCAAATGGACGCTAAAAGTGTGTTCCTTAACGGATATCTAAGTGAAGAAGTGTATGTTTCACAACCTTCTGGTTTTGAAAACTATGAGTTTCCTAATCATGTTTTAAGCTAAAAATGTGCTTTGTATGGTCTTAAACAAGACCCCAAGAGCATGATATGAACGACTTAGCAAGTTCTTGCCCGATCAAGGATACTCTAGATGGAAGTTAGACATTACACTCTTAACTAAATGTCAAGGAAAACATATTTTACTCGTTCAAATTTATATTGATGATATCATTTTTGGACTAACTAACATGCATCTTATTGGGGAGTTCCCTAAGCTTATGCAAGGAGAGTTTGAAATGAGTCTAATGGGAGAGTTGAACTACATTATCGGACTATTAATTAAGAAACTCGCAGAAGGAACATTTGTATGTTAAACCAAGTATTGTCTCGAATTACTTAAAAGATTCAGTATGGACGGTGCAAAGGAAATTAACACACCTATGGCAACAAATGGTAACTTAGATAGAGATGAAAAGGGTAAGGATATTTAGGTAAAAAATAGAGGTATGATTGGATATCTTCTTTATCTTACTTCATCTAGGCTCGATATTATGTTTAGTATTTGTATGTGTACACGATATCAATCGGCTCCTAAGGAATCACACTCACTACAACAAATAACGCTTTTCATGACGAAGCTATCACGTCAACCAGAAAAAGACTGAGGTATTTCACCAAGGCTTCCCATATAATTATTTTAAAAGAAATACCTTGAGCTCTCGTTTATCTAGAAAACCACGGTGAAATACTATTCGGACAAGCTCCGAATCCAAACTACGACACTTTATGTTTCTATTTGTAAAAAAGTGTAAAATAAATGATCTAACCCTTCGATTTTGTTGGAAACCGAGGGAAAATGTATTTAGAAGACGCGTCTTCGAATTCCTGCAACTACGCTTTATCACTTTTTAATTTTTTAAAATTTTTAACAGGATTGTACCCCTCGGTTTTTATTAAAAACCAAGGTAAAAAGTAGCGCAGTTCTGAAAATAAAAAAAATCAATTGTTGGAGATCGAACTCATGACCAATATTACCTTTTAATTTTCTTAAATTTTTTTAATAACCTATTACCTCGGATTTTTCAAAAAAATTGATGGGTAAAGTAGACTATTTTATTTATAAATTTTTTTTTATTTATGACCAATTTGATGAAAAAATCAAGTAACAAATCTTTACCGTCCATTTATAAAGTAACAATGGTCAAGACATTGCCAACTTATCAATCCACATGAAACATTACTGGTCCGCGTGAAACTCCCACTAGCCAATCAAAACGTGAATGCCACAACTATTCATCTTGGATGTAAAGTGCTGAAATTTAAACTTAACATATTGAAAATAATGATAATGAAAGTAAGAGCAGGAAAATATTTAACAGTTAATTTCTTAATGTAATATTTTATCTAGTAATTCCTTGTTAAAATTGTTTAATGTTAGTTCTTGTTGTATCTATTAGAGATAAAAATATAGTTTTGTTTTTAGCTCATTGTGGTGTCACTCTTTGATTAGAGAAGTCTGAGACTTATCTCTAACAGTATCAAGTAAAATGTTTAATATTGTTGTTGTTCTTGTTGTAAAAATATAGTGTTTAACGATTATATTGATTTTTTTATTTGTCATTATTGTTGATGTTGTTGAGATTTAATGTTTAAAGATTCTATGGATTTTGTTGTTATTGTTGTTGTGTTACTTCTGTTGTTAAGATTTAATATTTAAGTATTCTGTTGATTTTTGTTTATTTATTTTGTTGTTGTTGTTGAGATGTAAAATTTAAAGATTACATGGATTTTGTTGTTGTTGTTGTTGTTGTGAGATTTAATGTTTAAGGATTCTATTAATTTTGTTTTTGTTGTTGTTATAGGTGTTGTTGTTGATGATGATGAGGAAGATATATATATATTTTTTTTAAATAAATGCTTTGCAGATTAAAACAAAAAAAAACATGTTAAAATTAAAATTTTGTAAATAGAACTTTACCACTCGGTTATTGTTAAAAACCGAGGTAAAAAGTAGTGTAGTTTTGAAAATGCAAAAAATGTAGTTGCTAGGGATCGAACCCGTGACCAGTGACACGTTTCCCCCTAGGTTTTTAAATCACCAAGGTGATAAGTGGTAACTTTTCATGCCGCCCTTCGTAATCTCGCTTGGGTTACCGAGGTAAAAGGCATTTCGCGACGGACATTACAAGCGTTATTTGTAGTAGTGACTTAAAAGTGGTTAAGCGTATTCTTAGATACCTTATTGGTAGCTCTAAGTTTGGGCTTTGGTATTCCAAGGGAAACAATTTTAGCTTGGTAGGTTACTCTGATTCCAATTTTGTCGGTTGTAAATTGGATAGGAAAAGTACTAGTGGAACTTGTCACATGTTTTCAAAATCCTTGGTTAGTTGGCAAAGAAAAAAGCAAGTTTCGTTTCTTTGTCAACGACCGAGGCGAAATACATGGCAGCCGATAGTTGTTGTGCCTAAATTTTGTGGCTTAAGCAATAATTACTTGATTATGATATTAAACTTTCACGTGTTCCTATCATGTGCGACAACACTAGTGCTATTAATATAACCAAGAATCAAGTGCTACATTATCACACTAAACATATCGAGATATATCACCACTTCCTTTGCAATCATGTTGAAAAAGGATATGTTGCATTCGAGCACGTTGATAGTAAAAATTAATTTTCCGATATTTTTACTAAACTTCTCGCAATCGAACCAATTATCAACATACGAGGGGAATTGGGGATCATCGATATCTCCAATGTTTCTTAATCATATCTTGTTGCTTGCACTTTATACTTTAACTCTAACATTTTTTTGAGTATTCTACATCATGTGAGTGAAACTTCCGTTCCATCAAGAGTGAGATAATATCGTTTCAATTTCTCTTTGAAGTAGAATTTTCCTTAATGCATGTTACTTGTTCAATTTCCAAAAATGCTTGACATTCTCCCAAATGATGAAAACCATGAATGTTCATTTCCAAAAATGTTTGATTGATAATCATTGTTTGTTTTCAATCTATATGCTTATAATGAATTCACGTATTAATTCTTTCACATTTGTATAAGTTTATTCTTGTGGTACAAGCATGTGTTTTTGGTTTTTAAGCTTATTTCTTGCATTTGTGCTTGAAGTAATTCTATGTGTGTAATTTTCAATGTGTTTTTCTTTTTGTTGTTGGCTACATGGTATGGTAAACATCTATATTTTGGGTTTTAGTAGCGACATGTTCTTGTTGCTATGCTAGGCACATGTGTGTGGGACATTGGGAGTTCCATTATGTTATACTACGTAATCTCGATGTTATAAAATTAACTTGAAATATTTTCTCTTTTACTGTTTGTTTATTCTTTTTGCATTTAAATTACATTTGTTGTAATGCTGTTTGTCGGTATTTATCAATTTTGCATCATTACATATATATAGGGATATGTAATTGTTGCTCTTCTATGCAAAAAAGCCTATGAATGATATATTAGTATTTTTAGTATTTGTATAGGAATATGATACTTCTCTCGGTGTACTATCTTTATTTTTGATGTTGTCAGAGGGGGAGAAGCATATGTGAGATGAAGTTGGGAAGCACAAAGGTAGGGGAGCCTTCGATAACTACATGAAATGTATCGTTGCAAGTTTTGCCATCATAAAAAAGAGGGAGTATGTGAGTACAACTTCACTATTAGATGTTTTACATGATGTCAAAACTAGTAAAAATTAACATTTATGTATATTGGAAGGTATCTCTATATCTTGTGGCACTCCTTTGTATTAGAGGTCTTGGGAACCATTAAAAACCACTTTGAAATTGATCTAAGTCTTGAAAAACAAGTTTCTGTATAAATTTTCATTGCATATGTCGACAAATACACATTTCAGGTCGACACATGCAACTCAGTTTGAAGCCTGTAGCTTTTGGAAGGCTCGGGTTGACACATATATCATATAGGTCGACGTATACTGAATCTTCTCTGAAATTCCAGAAAAACATATTTTATGTATCGACACATACAATTTTCATGTCGACACATATACTGTTGTTTTAAAGCATGTAGCTAATTACTTGTTTCGGTCGACACATTCACCTTTTCAGGTCTACACATACAGCTGAAACTTGACGTATGTGCTGACACATACGATTTTCAGATCGACAACTGTTTGTTTAGATTAATTTTTCAATTCTTTTTAATTCTGAAAAACTTCTTTTTGCAACTAAACTTCCACAACTATAAATACATCATTCATGCATCATTCCAACTTGATGATACCATAAACTTGACAAATACTTTTGTTAGTTTTGTTAATAAGTGTCATTAGAAATAGTATTACTAGTAACTTGCTATAAACGATCAATAGTGTGTTACTTGATTTAAGCATACTTAACTCAGATTATTGTATCCATTTCATAATCAATTTATATTTACATATCCGACTTCCAATAACACGGTTCATATAGACGATATATTTTTAAAACCTTCAGTCTGCACTCTTTTATTAAACAATTTTTAAAACTATAATTTTTATCTAGACTTTTGGCTTGGTGATCTATTAAACCCCTTCTAGATAAGGCATCATCGTCTAACAAGTGACATCAAGAGCCACTTCATTCCGGCTTCGAAACTTATTAGAAAATGGCGTACGAACCTAAAAGAGATTATAAAAGAGCCCAAATTTCAGGGGAGAAAAATATAGTTATTGGATAGCTTGTATACAAATTAATGGTATTGTTACAACTAAGCCGGGAAACTTATGGAGTGAGGATGATAATAAGAAGTGGTCACATGATTGGAAAGCTAAAAACATTATCATATCCGCTCTTGGTGTTCATGAGTTTTATCGCATTTCTCATTGTGAGACCGCTAAAGCTATGTGAGATGCTTTATAAGTTGCCTATGAGAGAAATAATGAGGTTAAACAAGCTAGGATTAATCCACTTAATCAAGAGTTTGAACTCTTTCGCGTGAAGCATGATGAAACCATTTCTCAAATGCGAAAGCGGTTCTCACATCTTATTCATCGTTTAAATTTTCTAGGTAATCATATTTCAAATGCTTTTGATACTAACAAGGTTTTGAGATGTCTTACTAGGAATTGGAAACCAAAGGTCAGAACGACCAAGGAAGTCAATAATCTTGCAAAACTTGATCTCACCGCTTTGTTTGGAAAGTTATAAGAATACGAGCAAGAACTCAATTGCTTCGAAAAATATGAAAAGATGCTTAATTGAGAAAAAGATGAAAAATGATAAAGATATCAATAAGGAGGAAGGATTGAAGTCTAAAGCTCTTAGGGATTCAAGTTCAAAATCCTCAAATGATGAGCACACTAATGATATAGATTCTTGTTATGAAGAAGATTCAGATGATGAATAAATGAAATTATTTCTGAGGAGATACAATCGATACATTCAAAAGAATGGTGTCAAACACTCCGACAATAATCTTGTGAAATTTAGAAGACAATCCAAATACTCTAAAGATGAAGACAACAAAATAGATAAGGGAAAAGGTATATGCTATGAATGCGGAAAGCCCCAAGGGCATGATATGAGTGACTTAGCAAGTTCTTGCTCGTTCAAATTTTTGTTGATGATATTATTTTTGGATCAACTAACATGCATCTTATCATGGATTTCTCTAAGCTTATGTAGAGAGAGTTTGAAAGGAGTCTAATGGGAGAGTTAAACTACTTTCTCAGACTACTAATTAAGAAACTCTATGAAGGAACATTTGTATGTCAAACCAAGTATTGTCTTGAATTACTTAAAAGATCTGTTATGGACGGTGCATAGGAAATTGACACACCAATGGAAACAAATGCTGACTTGGAAAGAGATGAAAAAGATAATGATGTTGAGGTCAAAAAATATAGAGGTATGATTGGATATCTTCTTTATCTTACCACATCTAGGCCTGATATTATGTTTAGTGTTTGTATGTGTGCATGATATCAATCAGCTCCTAATAAATCGCACTTAAAAGCGGTTAAGCGTATTCTTAGATACCGTGTTAGTACCTCTAAGTTTGGGCTTCGTTATTCCAAGGTAAACAATTGTAGCTTGATAGGTTACTCTAATTCTGATTTTTTTGGTTGCAAATTGGATATGAAGAGTACTAGTGGAACTTGTCACATGTTTTCAAAATCCTTGGTTAGTTGGCATAACAAAAATCAAGTTTCTGATGCTTTGTCAATGACCGAGGAAGAATACGTGGCATTCGGTAGTTGTTGTACCCAAATTTTAGGACTTAGGAAATAATTGCTTAATTTTGATATTAAACTTTCATGTATTCATATCATGTGAGACCACACTAGTTCTATTAATCTAACCAAGAATCATGTGCTACATTCTCACACTAAACATATCAAGATACGCCACCACTTCCTTCGCGATCATGTTAAAAAAGGGATGTTACATTCGAGCACATTGATACTAAAAATTAACTTGCCGATAATTTTACTAAACCTCTCGCAACCTAACCATTTCTTAACATACGTGGGGAATTGGGGATCATCGATATCTTCAATGTTGCTTAATCCTATCTTGTTGCTTTCACTTTATAGGTTAACTCTAACTCTTTGTTTGAGTATTCTACATCATGTGAGGGAAACTTCCGTTCCATCAAGAGTGAGGTAATTCCGTTTCAATTTCTCCTTGAAAGTAAGATTTTCCTTAATGCATGTTACTTGTTCAATTTCCAAAAATGCTTGATATTCTATCAAATGATGAAAAACATGAATGTTCATTTCCAATTATTTTTTATTGATAACCATTGAGTGTTCTCAATCTATATGCTTATAATGACTTCATGTATTAATTCTTTCACATTTTCATAAGTTTGTTCTTGTGGTGCAAGCATGTTTTTTTAGTTTTTGAGCTTATTTCTTGCATTTTGCTTGAGTTAATTTTACGCTTGTAATTTGGGGTTCCATACATCTTTTGTTGGGGTTCTATCCAGACAAGGTTTGATAATGTTCAATTAGGTTCTTGTGTAGCCGAGAATATTGGGTTGAGACTTGCAGAGGTCTTCATCCGGAAAAACTGCGAGTTTGTCCTCTAAGATCATGATCGATATGTGGGTTTTTGTGAAAGACATTCAAAAGAGTACTGTGGTCTAGTGAAAGCCTTTGGAGATAAATAACACAAAGGATCCTTTGGAGATAAATAATGCAAAATAAGTAGAGGGTTAACGGTGAATCAAATTGAAGTCTTGTGTTGCAATAGTTGAAATTTGTTGTGCGCGAAAGATTTGGAGATAAAGTATGCAAAAGAGTAGCAACATCCAGATAATCAATTTGCAGCTATTGTGTCTTGATATTTTTTAAGATCAAAGGAAGAGAAGGGGTTGAATCAACAACAAACACTAGGGTTTATCGAGTTGGTCTTGGAACACTTCTATTGTATCAAACTTTTTGCATAGTAAGAATTATTCTAATTCCATTGGAATTAGACGTAAACGTACCCATACGCGAGGAAGAAAATGGGAAACTGTGAAGACAAATCCTCGTGTCTCTTTTTTGTGTTTTACTTGCTTTATTTTCATCAATCAATTTTTCTAATAGCATTACATAGTCGATTCACTCATAGGAATTTTTCGGAACTGTTTTTGTTGTGAATCTAGTGTTGATATTTCTTATAATCACTTTTGATTATAAGTGCTTTTTGTATCAACACACATCAAAGATAAAATTCTGAAAATTCAGTTGTACACCAAGTGTTCAACAAATTGTTTTGTTAGTTTTGTTGATTAGTGTCATTGGAAATAGTATTTCTAGTAAATTACTATAAATGATTGATAACATGTTACTTAATTGAAGTATGTTTAATTCAGATTATTGTATTCATTCCATACTAAATTTTCCTTTGCATATCCGACTTCAAATAACAAAGTTCGTATAGACGATATATTTTGAAAACCTTCCGCTTGCACTATTTTATTAAACAATTTTTAAAACTAGAATTTTTATCTGGACTTTTGGCTTGGTGATCTATTCACATCCCCTCTAGATAAGGCGTTGTCGTCTAACAATCACAATAAATCTGCAATATTTGGAAAATATAGTATAGGTAATCCCTCAATTATTACTATCTCAAATGTTATGTTAGTTGAAGGCCTTAGACATAGTCTTCTTAGCATTAGTCAATTATGCAAAAATGGTTATAAGGTAACTTTTGCCAAAGATTGTTGCATGATAGTGCATAATGAAAAGAAAGATTTTTTGTTTAATGGCATGAGGGTAAACAATATCTATATGCTAGACTTGAAAATAGTATCTGTGAGTAATGCCAAATGTCTTGTTAACTTGAGTGAGGATTCAAGGTTATGGCATAGACGTTTGATACATGTCAACTTTGATCTACTTAACAAAGTATTTGTAAAAGATTTAGTAATTGATCTTCCTAAAATAAAATTTTCAAAAGACCACCTATGTGATGCATGTCAAAAGGGGAAACAAACAAGATTCTCTTTTAAATCTAAAAATGTTGCTTCAACTTCGAGATCTCTTGAGCTCCTTTACATGGATTTATTTGGACCATCACTTACCAAAATAATAGGAGGTAACTATTATGGTTTTGTAATTGTAGACGATTACTCAATATTTTGTTGGACTATTTTCTTGCATAGGAAAGATGAAACATTTGTAGCTTTCACACGTTTCTCCAAGTTATCCCAAAATAAATTGAATTCTAAAATCCTTGCCATCCGAAGTGATCATGGAAGTGAATTTGAAAACCACCTCTTCGAAGAATATTGTGATAAATTTTGTATTGAACATCACTTTTTAGCTTCTAGAACTCCACAACAAAATGGTGTTGTGAAGCGCGAAAATCGTGTTTTAGAGAAGTTGACAAGAACAATGCTCAATGATTGTGGCCTACCAAAATATTTTTGGACCGATGATATTAGCACGACATGTTATGTTTTGACTATGATACTTATTAGTCATATTAATGAAAAAAATCCTTATGAACTTTTAAAAGGTAGAAAACCAAATTTATCACATCTTCATGTATTTGGATATAAATGTTTTTGTTTTAAATAATATAAAATATAACCTTGTGAAATTTGATGCGAAAGCCAATGAAGGTATATTTATTGGATACTCACAATCTAGTAAAGCATATAGAGTTTACAATAAGAGATTACTTATTATCGAAGAGTAGGTTCATGTTGCTTTTGATGAGTCTTGCCTAAATTGTGTTGGGAAAGGTATTTCTTTTCACGGTGTAGGTGCATCTATGGAAAGCATACTCAAGGACACTGAAAAAAGAGTTGATCAACCTAAAACGGTGGAAATTGAGAAGGAGGAAGATTACAACCAAGAAAATAAGGATGATGATGAAAGTCAACAAGAAGATGACGGTCTTCCATTAGAGTGGAGAACCTCCAAGGATCATTATATTAACAACATTATTGGTGAAATCACCAACGGGCTAACAACACACTCTAAGATAAGTAATTTTTGTTATCACAACGTGTAAATTTCACAAGTTGAACCTAAAAACTCTAAGGATGCTTTACTTTATGAGAATTGGCTTATGGCAATTCAAGAAGAATTGAATCAATTTGAAAGAAATGACGTTTGGGACCTTGTCCCTTGTTCACAAAATCATCAAGTTATAGGCACACGATGAATATTTAGGAATAAACTTGATGAACATGGTGTGATAACAAGTAATAAGGCCCGGCTAGTGGCTCAAGGGTATAACCAAGAGGAAAGCATTGATTATGATGAGACTTATGCTCTGGTTGTCGGACTCGATGCTATATGCCTTTTACTAGCATATGTATATCTCAAGAACTTCAAATTATATCAAATGAATGTGAAAAGTGAGTTCCTTAATGGATACATAAATGAAGAGGCGTATATCTCACAACCTCTCAGTTTGGAAAATCACGAATATCCTACTCATGTGTTTAATCTAAAACGTGTTTTGTATGGATTTAAACAAGCCCCAAGGGCATGGTATGGCCCACTTAGCAAGTTCTTTCTTGATCAAGGATATTCAAGAGGGAAGGTAGATACCACTCTCTTTATTAAATGACAAGGAAAGCATATTTTACTTGATCAAATTTATGTTGATGATATCATTTTTGGATCAACTAACATGCATCTTTTCAAGGAGTTCTCTAAGCTTATGTAGGGAGAATCTGAAATGATTCTCATGGGGGAGTTAAACTAATTTCTCACACTTCAAATAAATTAACTCAAAGAAGGAACATTTGAATGTCAAACCAAGTATTGTCTTGAATTATTAAAATGATTCAAAATGGACGATGCAAAGGATATTGACATACCTATGACAACAAATGGTAACTTGGATAGACATTAAAAGGGTAAGGATGTTTATGTCAAGAAATATAGAGGTGTGATTGGATCTCTTATATATCTTATGTCATCTAGACCCGATATTATGTTTAGCGTTAGCATGTGTGCACGATATCAATCCGTTCCTAAAGAATCGCACCTAAAAGCGGTTAAGCATATTCTTAGATACCTTATTGGCCCTTCTGAGTTTGGGCTTTGGTATTCCAAGGTAAACAATTATAGCTTGGTTGGTTAATCTGATTTCGACTTTGCCGGTTACAAATCAAATAGGAAAAGTACTAGTGGAACTCGTCACATGTTTTCAAAATCCTTGGTTAGTTGGAATAGTAAAAAGCAAGTTTACATAGCTTTGTCAATGATTGAGGCGGAATACGTGGCTACCGGTAGTTGTTGTGCCCAAATTTTATGGCTTAAGCAACAACTACTCGATTTTGGCATTAAAATTTCATGTATTCCTATCATGTGTGATAACACAGGTGCAATTAATTTAACTAAGAGTCTGGTGTTACATTCTTGCACTAAACATATTAAGATACATCACCATTTCCTTCGTGATCATGTTGAACAAGGAGATGTTTTGTTCAAGCATGTTGATAGTAAAAATGAACTTGCCGACATTTTCACTAAACCTCTTTAAACCGAACCATTTTTCAAAATACGTGGGAAATTAGGGATCATTGATATCTCCAATGTTGCTTTATTTTTCTTTTTTGCTTGCACTTTATACTTTTGCTCTAACTTTTTGTGTGAGTATGTTACATCTTATGAGTGCAACTTCTGTTCCATCAAGAGTGAGGTAATATTGTTTGAAATTTCTTCTTGAAAGTTAGACTTTTCTTAATGCATGTTCTTTGTTGGTTAAAAAGGCTTGATATTTTCCCAAATGATTGAAACCATGAATGTTCATTTCTAAAAATATTGATTGACAACCATTGTGTGTTTTCAATGAATATGTTTATAGTGACTTCATGTATTAATTCTTTCTCATCTATATAAGTTTGTACTTGTTGTGCAAGCATGTGTTTTTATTAATCTTATTTCTTGCATTTGTGCTTGATTTAATTATATGTATGTTGGTTGCATAAACGTTTATTGTAATAGTTGGTCACATGTTATGACAACATCTTCATTTTGGATCGAGTAGTGACAGATTTATCGCTATGCTAGACACATGTGTGTACATCAGTAGTTCTATTGTGTTGTGTTACATAATCGTGACACTATAAAAGAAACTTGAAAAGTTTATTCTTGCATCACATTATTTATTAATCATGCAATGCATTACATATTTGGTAATGTTTTATGCTTGTTATTTATCAATTTCGCATCATTACATATATATATGAGGATATGTGATTGTTGATCTTCTATGTAAAAACTCCTTTGAATGATATATTAGTACTTATATTGGAATATGATACTTCTCACAATTTTACATCTTTGTTTTTGAAGTTGTCAAAGGGGGAGAAGCATATGCGAGATGAAGTTAGGAAGCACAAAATAAGGGGAGCCTTTAATAACTACATGAAATGCATCATTGCAAGTTTTGTCATCATCAAAAAGGGAGAGTATGTGAGTGCAACTTTACCATTAGATGTTTTGCATGATGTCAAAACTAGGAAAACTTAGCATTTCTTTATATTGGATAACATCTCTATGTCATGTGGAACTCCCTTGCATTATAGGTCTTAGGAATCATTAAAAACCACTTTGAAATTGACCAAAACCTTGAAAGTCAATTTTCTGCATAAAACTTACTTGCATGAGTCGGCATATACATGTTTTAGGCTGGCACATGTAACCTCAATAATGAAGTTTGTAGCTCCTGTTTGACACAGGTAGACACATGCATCACATAGGCTGATACATATTATAACTTTCAATTTTATTCTATTCTCGAATCATTTTATTCTCTTGGCTTGAATCAGACTTACAGGGAGCTTGAGGATTATTTTCTAGTTTTCATGATTAAAATAACATGCTTCATTAATCGAATCATAACACTTTGATTCGAATCACAAGACTGTTTGATTGAAATCACAATCAATTAAAAGTTTCCTTGTTTTCTGTTGGGACTATTTCAAATCACAGTTTGTGTGACTCGAAACACACAAATGGGTTTTCATATGATATTTGCTTCTTGAATTTATTCAAATCACTGATTTTTATGACTCGAATCATACTTCTTTCTTATGACTCAAATCATACACCATTTTCACTCATTTTTGTGCTAGATCTCCAGCACGTATAAACGATTTTTTTCTCAATACCTCTCACTATGTTGTAAAACATATACGTGATAACTCACAATTCACCCGTTCTCTCAATTTCAAAAGGATTTTTAAAATATTTCTTGAGTACTTGCAAATAATTTCTTTCATCTTCTACCTCATTCTAAATCTATTTTCGAGTGGATCTAGATCTCATCTTTGGAGATTTGTGATTGTTAAGGAAATTCGGTTATTGTGTTTAACGTTTCTTTGAAGATTTTCTTGAGATTTCATAGGTTTAAAAGGTGTGTCATGTTATGCCTGATTTAATAAATCCAATAGAAAATAAAGAAGTTTTTTGCTACATAATTACTTTGGTAGTGTTGTGTGGAAGCCTATGAACGGAGTGGAATTTATTCTAAATCTTCAGAGAGACTAACACTTAAGATATTTGTATGGTCGAGGAAAAATCGCTGCAGAACGGAGAATTTGGAACATAATTATTAGGGCTAGAAGACTCAAGATGACTTCGAGTAAAAAATTTATAAAGATTTAGTATGGATATTTTGTACAAGTCAAGGGATCAAGATATAATATTTTTATATTTTCAATATTATTTGGATGTTGTGATTGTACTAAACATTAAGTAGTTTGTGACAAACTATATTTGAAGACAAAAATTTTCAATGGTAAGTCATTAGTGAGTGGAGTAGGCTCACTGAGGATGACAGTCAAACCACTATAAATTTACGTACAATTCTCTCTCTATTTTAATTTCGTAGAAAATGCATGTCAGATTGTTTTTACTAATTTTCTAGAATTACATGCTATTAGGTTTTTTCCTTGGTAGAGATTTATTGTATAAGTGTAGGTTTTGTTAGAATCGGTACTTTGATTTGTCTTGTTGTTGATTAAGGCTAAAAATTGTGGTGTTAGAATCCATATCGTATTGGCCTTATACAAATACATGTCTTGTATAAATTTGATATCAATTTAATACACTGCTTGGTTGTTCTTATTTTGGTTAACTATTTGATTTGATATATTAACATATTGTGTACCAATTAAGGTGTCATGTGTATATACCATTCAAAAAGAATAATTATTTTATATGCAATTTGCTTCCGCCACACAAAGTATTTTTCGTTAACAAACTATGATAAAATTTTCAAAACTATTTTTCAATTGGTCTGTTTTATATGGGAGGTCTATTCACCCCCTCTAGACCGTTCCACTCTCGTATTCTCACCAAACAATAACAACTCCAACTCCGTCTAAGAAACTTCCACAAAGTTCTACCAAATTAATCTTAGAGAAAAGAAACTCATTGTGTTTCCTGCTAGATTGTCAATCCCAGACACAACCATTAAAAAAAGCCATCCTAAAATTTTCAAATCATCATAAAACATTAATCAAAAAATGAAACTCCCAACACAAATCTCGCACCCTAGGTTTAGAAATATAAACCAAACAATAGTGGTAAAAGCTAGAGTTTTAACATGAAGAGAAATTTTAGTTGCAAACATAAAACAAAACTCAAATTTCTTTTTTTAAGTTTGAGAGAAAAGTGTGTTGTAAGTTCTAAATCATATAATTTTATGTGAGAGATTTATAAAAATGATTTATATGTGTTTTTGAGATAAAGCACAAAAATGAGAAAAATATCCATTTGATTCGATTTGAGTCAAGTCTTTTTGAGATTCGAATTAAGACATTCGTCATTCCAGTCAAGGTTTCTGTAATTCAAATCAAATACATGGATGTGGTGGTGTTGATCTCTAGTATGGTGGAACAGAGATATGTTTAAAAGTTTACCATTCTAAAGTCCAAGCTAGTGAGGCTAGAAAGGTAAAACTCTGAGAGAGTGAGTGAAATTGTTTCTGTTATAACACATATACAAGTTTATATATGGAGGACACTTAAAACCTCTTTTGATTGGTGTAACGCATAGTGTGGAGGTTATTAGATTGAATCCAACACATTAAGGTGAACAACCGGATTGGACCTGGTGTGTAGATTTCAGCATAGGGTAAACTTGTCCATCGATCTTCTATGAGGGTGTTATGGATTATTCCTCTAGCATTGGGCCGATCTTATGGGGTAATTTGGTCATTATGATAGAATCATTGAGACCTTCCTCAAGTCTTTTTTCGATGTCTTGAAGTATCCAGGAATTCCCCCACCTTTTTAGACGTGGTCAAATTATTGGGTGAGAATATGAAGAATAAGCCGTCTAGAGGGGGGTGAATATACCTCCCAATTAAAAATTACTTTGAAACATAGTTTGAAAAACTTTTATCAAAGTTTCTAGAACAAACGTGATTTTGCATGGTGTAAGCAAATTTTAGCGTAAAAGAGATTATGCTTATTGATAGGAAATAATATGGGACAACTCAAGTAGTTCAAATCACAAATAATATTGATACACAAATATAATAAAAATGTATAAACTAGAAAATGTATTGATTAATTGTTAAACACGAGAAGTGTGATTTAACAAAAATTATATAAAATGAATTCTACAACCACAATTTTCAGTTTGATCTATAACAAGATAAAATTAAAGTACCAATTCTAACAAAACCTACACCTTTACAATTAATTTCTACCCATAGAAATCCTACTAGCATGCAATTTCTAAAAAGTAATAAAGAACAACCTAATCATACAATGTTCTACAAAATTAAAAAGGAGAGAGAGAGAGAGAGAGAGAGAGAGAGAGAGAGAGAGAGAGAGAGAGAGAGAGAGAGAGAGAGAGAGAGAGAGAGAGAGAGAGAGAAGAGAGTACATCAGGATTGTTCATCTTCTAATACTATTTGTGACAAAATTAAAAGAGTTTGTATAATCACAATATTCGAAATAAATGCTGAAAAATAAAATTATTCTTTCTGAATCTTTGACTTGTACACAGTCCATGAACTGAACTTTATGTAAAATCTTTGCTCGAGATTGCTTTTTAAATCTTCTAGCCCCAAAAACCAGCTCTTAAGTCTTTGTTCTGCTTGAGTTTGTCTGTCCAAATATTGAGAATAGCTCCTACCATGTCTCTTGGTTTCCACATAGCACTACCAAGGTCAACCGGAAGAGAAGAACCTCCTTATTTTCCATTGAAATTGTCAAACCTTTCACAACACCACATACCTTGTGAAACTCTGAAATCTTAGACAAATATGATAACAAATGTTAAATTAAAAACAAATCTCCTCAACAATCACGTTGAATCTTCAAAGATAAGATTCAGATCCATACAATAATAGAAAAATAATGAGGTAGAAAATGACATAAATTGTTTGCAAGTGCTCACAAAAAATCCAAAAATATTTTGAAAACATTATGAAAGAATAAGTGGTTTGTAAGTTTATAAATAAAAATTGGAAGGTTTTATCTCCCTTAAGAAAGGTATAAAAATGTTTGAGGCAATATTATGATAGCCTGAAAAACTTTTAGGTTATATATTACTTGGTTTCATCTCTAACTAGTAATGTTCACAGGAGTATATGTGAGATCTAACTCATTGTTCTTTTGAAGTGTATTGACAAATTTCCTAATTTTTGGCATCGAAACCATTTCCTAGTGGGACCAGAGACACACATATATATGCTTGATGACTTATCTCAATAGGAGACGTATTCAAAGAATAAGATTACATATTTTTGGGAAGGCCTTCATTTTGTTGACGGTGTTGGATCCTTCAATGATGTATCCAGGAAGAGGAAGAAAAAGTACATTGAGACTCATTTATTACCGGAGGCCGCTACATTAGAGAATAGGCATAAAAATAATTATATGGGTGAAAAATTTTCATGTTCATTTAATCCTTGTGTATCCTCAATGGTACATGTCAATTTTACTTTCCTTTATTTCTCCTTGCATATGATATGAGCTTCCTAAAATGATTCTCCAGATGAGAAGAATGTTGAGAAATATGCCCTCACCTATCGATGTTGATATTGTGCCACTTTTGATAGAGGCTACTCCTAAAAGGGGTCTTGCAAATTTGACCTCTTCGTTTATCACTCAATCAGAGTAGTATGGTCCACGAGGATTTCTATGCTCATAAATGATTAGGCCCCAATACAAGGATTTTCTTGTCGGCTTAAAGGTGAAATTATTCCTAGGTCACAATCAAGGATGAGCGGTGAAGGTTCGTGAAGGAAGGACACTGAGGATGATCCCTACCCTGGTGATATTTTCTTTAAGAGACCTCAAGACGAGGGGCTTACTCGAGAATGTAGGGTCATGAGGCGAGTCATTTTCCATCTCCGACAAAACTATATACGTCATTTTCTGCCAATCCCTGTCCTATAACGGCTAGGGAGCTTCAATCTTATATTTCATGAGTAACTTAAAGTAGTTTGTCAATAAGAGATGATGAAGATGTCATACTAGATGAGCAAAGCTTTCACCGTCTTGTCTTTTAGATCTATAGGGAAGTGCAGGGTTCTAGATTATGGGTGTCTTCAAAAGGATAAATAAGGCTCAAAGAACATCTTGGTGCACATGTTATTAAAAGGAATGAGCTTCTTTATGACTTTGTTGGGCCAAATATTCTTTTGAGTGAAAAAGATCATGACATGCGAATTGGGTATCCCTATTTGTTAGTTGAGATAGTAAAGATGTTGACCGAAACAAATGAGGGGGATATTACCTTGACATCAGTTAAGAAGGCATTATTTAATGAGTTAAAAGGTAGTGTACTGATAGTGTAAAATAGTTTTGCACTATCATCCAATAGAAAACATGCTGTGATACGGTGGGAGAGAACTGACTGTCTTGGAAGGCTGGTTCGCGTTTTGCGTTTGTTTTCGCAAAATGTCGCGGTAAGCAAGAGTCGCCACTGTCTTTTATTTTATCCAACAAGGAAAGAAAAAAAGCACAGAAAAATTCCTTTTTCGAGATGTTTCTCGGGTTCGGGAGGTAGATTATAAAAGGGAAGGTGTTAGCACCCTTTCTATCCGTGGTTATCCACGGGCTCTTAGGTACTTGCTCAAAGTGTTTTCAAAATTTGCTTTTCTTTGTATTTGTGGGTTTGAAAGAAGTTTTTGTTTGAAAGGTGTAAGTGCGAAAAGTTTTGTTTTTGTTTTGAAAGAGCAAGTACTTAAGAACCACCTACCTACTCGAAAAAGGAATCAATTTGTACTAATGTCCTTTAGACAATGCTATCCCACTATTGATGAGTAGGTAACATCGTCGTTGGAGTTTTAGGGTCAATTCGATTAAGGGACGTGTGGTCACTAAAGCAATGTTAGGACGCCTTAGCGGTAACCCTAATGTCTTAGATCATTTTTCCGAGACAACCGTTTCGAGGCAACTATAATCTTTGGACAAGAGGGCGACCTCTAAAACTTCCTATACTAATGACCACGTTCGAAGGCAACCAAGTGAGGTGTACCCTAAGAGTGCGCATGTGCGAGTGTGTTATTTCGGTTAATTTTATCTTTATACATGTCAATGGTTATCTATGTTGATTTTAGGTTTAAACATTTGATCTTCTCATGCATTCCCTATTACCAAACATCTAACAGTTTATAAGTTGCGGGAATTAAATTGCGAAAATTAAACTAACTATTACAAGGCGTCGGGTATTTACATCGCCAAAAACAACCATTGAAATTAAAATGCGGAAAGTAAATAAAGCGATAAAAAATGTTAAAGGTCCTATTAAACTATTACATTCCGGGAAACAGATACAATAATATGATAAAACTGGATCGCGTGCGAGAAAATTAAATCGGGCGTATTCTAGGGTTTTGACCCTTTTGTTTATTAAAGAAAAGATTTTTTTGGTTGTTTTGATTTAAAAGGAAATTACGTCTAAATTAATTATTAAATTAATAAACAAACTAATTAATTAATAAAATGATATTTTTGGATTTTTGAGTATTTAAAGAAATAAAATAAATTTGATCAAAGTTAGTAAAAACTAATTATCTACATTAATTTTAATTATTGCAAAAATATAAAAAGTTATACCTAATTAAAACTAAATTAATTAAACTAATCTTTATTTACAAAAATAAAGTGTTGAATTTAATTTTAATAAATAAAATATATTTTTTGCTTTTTTTGATTTTATGAGGAAAAAGTCTTGATTGGTTATTTAGATAATAAATATAATTAATCAAACAAATAAATAAAATGAATAAAAATAAAGAAATAGAATGACTTAGGGGGGGGGGGCCTTGAAAAGGAGTGAGAATTGCAATTTGATGGCCCAAATTCGCTGTAAGCCTGGTTAACTTTTGGATTCTCCACGCGTCCTTTGACTGGATCCCACCATAGACCTTCATTATGGGCCACCAGATCTGGCCTGGGGCCATCTGGAAGATGATTGAGTGAGGGTATATGGTGAACCATGCGTTGGAGCTTGCATTGGAATACTTGGAAGAAAAATATAACAAATATGTGGGGGACCTGGGATTCGAACCCAGGTCCTGTGAGTCATTGGCCAACGTCTATTCCACTCAACCAGCGCGTTTTGTTTGTTATAGTATTAGAAACTAATAATAATAAAATAAAAACAAATCAATGGATCAGAAAAAAATAAAAGCGCATAATATTTGAAATAACCAATGGGAGGGAGACGCGTCATCGTCTTCTTCGTTGGACCTGGTTATTTACCTGCGGATTTATATTCGCAGCTAAATCCATATGACATTCCAAAAATCAAACCTTGGCCATGAAAACGAACCCCAAGACCATGGTTCAATTCGTCTGGGCATCCTGAGTACGTCCATGTCCCTCTTGGGTCTTGATTTCACATGTACAAGAAATGCCCAAAAACACAAACCAAGAACCCTAGATTCGGCAATGGTAAGTGCTTTAGGGCACGTATGGAGATTGATTCCGGGTTGGTTCTGCTTCAAGGATAGTCCAGCAATTGATTCACGTTGAGATTTGGTGTTGAAACTGCCTCTATGCACGATTTCAGTTTCAAGCTTTTTGCCAATATTTCCAAGTTTGCTTCTTGTGATTTTGCAGCCTCTAACCCCTAAAACTCGTGCCTTTGCATTGTATATGTATGCAGCATTGGATTAGGTCAACAATTTGGTCCTAAATCTTTGTGCATCAATGCTTAGAGATATGATTTGATTCACCATTGAAAACCTTCCAAATTTGTCCAAAATCCATCTTTTTGTCCATGATATGGTGAGATACGAATTTGATGTTGATCATGATGTTAATTAAGACCTATAACAACCAAAAAGATCCTAAGTAATCAATATTTGGATTTTATTTGATTTAAATTAATTTAAAATGAATTAATTCAATAAAAAATCAAATAAAATAGAAAAATTAATAAATGGACACAAGGATGAATCTAGGACACGTGTGTAGTGTGACAAGATCAAATCAAGTGGAAAAGAATAGGCCCATTTGACAAAATTTGAAGTTTTGGGGATAGTTGACTTTTGGCAATTTTGCAAAAATGACCAACTTCAACAATGCATAACTTCTTCAATTTTGACCTTTTGGAAGTGTTCTTGGACTTTTTAGAAAGCTTGAGATGTCCTCTAACCAACCCTTTTGAAAAAGATGTGTTTTTGTTGACTTTCAAAAATGACCTATAATGCCCAAATTTGTAACTTCTTGTGAGTGCATTTTCTGATCTTGGGGTATGAAGATGGATTGTAGGAAATTGCATCCTCTTAAAAATGAGCTTTGGATGGGTCATTTCTCATAAAGTATGAGAAAGTTATGCTTGGTCAAAGTTGAGTTGACCTTTCTTGCAAAACCCTAATTTAGCAACTTTTGAGTCTTGATGAATTTTGAGCAATCCTTGATGAATCATGATCAACCCTTGATCAAATGATGAAATATCCTTCAAAATGAGAATTTTTACAAAAAATATTGAAGTTTGACTGTATTTGGGTCACAGTTGACTTTTGCCCTAGCATAGTCGATTTTTGGACCCTTTGAGTAATTGACTGAGCAAACTTCCTCTGCAAGGCTTGAAATTTGACATGGATGAACTTGAGAACATATTAGGACATTGGGGAGAACTTGAGGTCATTTGGGTGCAAGAACCTTGATGAAACACAAAACCCTAATTTGAGATTGATTGCCTTAGGAGATGACTTGACTGTCCAACTCTTGAGCAATCTTGAGCCACTTGGGGATTTTTCTTGCAATGTCTTGAGAAATATGGGAGGGAAAATTTTAGGGTGCAACACATGAATTATGTCATGTTATTAAAAAAAAAAGGTGACTTAATTGAATATATAGTTGTGATTAGTTGAAAGTGTAAAACTATATTACACTGGCAGTGCATCAACCATTTTCTCATTGTTAATACACATAATACTTTAGACAACATAAATAGTTCTTTGGATTCTTCTCATAAGAATATTAAAGGGTATTTTAGTATTTCTATTTATTTTGATAACTTAGTCATTAAGTCTATTCTATTAGAGCCTGTGTGACATTCCTTTTCTGTGCATATAAATGGACTTATTGTAAATGTCATAACACAACAACATTTATTCCTCTTACAACTTTTACAGCCGTCATTTTATTTGCTCTCTTAAATTTATTCTTTGTTCATCATTGATTCTTGTGAACTAATAATTGGTATCTATAGATCTGATTCAGATCCACAGGAAAACACGAGTGAAACGTTAGGCGTTTGTGTGATTTCTTTTAGTTCTGAGTTGGTGTTGGATCTTGAACAAAATCTGAACAAAATCACATTTTTTCTGATTCTGTGGGGTTGGGAAACAATGTGCTTGTGAGATCTGGGTGAGTTGTACAAGGTTAAGGATGAACGGAAACAATAGTCTGAGTACCAAACTTCCTGTTTTTTATGACAAGAACTGGAAAAGATGGATTATTCAGATGCGTGTGTTGTTCGGTGCTCGAGATGTTCTTGAGATTATTACTGAAGGTTATGTTCTAGTTGCATAAAATGCAATGGAAGGGCAGAGAAACACAGAGAGATAGGAGAAAGAAAGACCAGAAGATGTTGTTCTTCATCCATCGATGTGTGGATGAGAATGTGTTTGAGTAAATTGCAGATTCGACAACGTCAATGGACGCATAGGATATACTGGTCAGATGTTACGGTGGTGACGCATCAGTGAAAGAGGTGAAGCTTCAGTCCCTACAAAGCAATATGAGAATCCCAACATGAAGAACAATGAGAAGGTTTATGAGTACATATCTAGAGTGATTCTGATCACTAATAAGATGAAGGCTCATGGAGAAACCCTTTCTGAACAAGTAATAATTGAGAAGATATTGAGGTCATTTATTCCTTAATTTGATTACAATATGGTAGCAATTGAACATTCTAAAGATCTGGAAACCATGAGAATAGAAGAGCTGGAAAGAAGTTTCGAGGCGCATGAGTTGCGTTTAAATGAAAGAACTTCTGAGAGGGAAGTTGAGCAGGCTCTGAAGGCTTTTTTTGTCAAGAAGGACCAGAAGCATTCTTGGTCAGAAACCAATAATAGACGTGGTGATAGATTCCAGAAGTCAAAAACTTCTACTTGTGATGAGAAGAAACCTCATAAGGGTAAGAATAAGTTTGACAAGAAGAATTTTCAATGTTATTGTTGTAAGCAATTTGGTCATTTTGCTAAATATTTCTAGTCAAATAAGGGAAGGAGATCAGAAGAAAAAAATATAGCCAAAGAAGATTCTGATGATGAATCTGTGTATTGATGGCTTCTGAGTCTGATGGAAAGTGTTTGGTAGAGTGGTGGTATATGGACACTGGCTGTTCAAATCAATTCACTGGAAACAAATAATGGCTGGTAGATTTTGACTCCAGAAGGAGGACAAAAACCAGATATGTTGATGATAAGTACCTTAATGCAGAAGGTGTGAGAAATGTCAAAGTTAAAGTGAAGAATGGGAAGACCGTTCCTGGAATTAAGAGAAATCTGATGAGTGTGGGTCAACTCATTAAGAAAGGTTTCTTAATTATTATGAAGGACAATTTCTTGAAGTTATGTGATTCCAATCAGAAGCTAATTATGCAATCTGAGCATGGAAGCAACATAACATTCAAGGTGAATGTGGATACATGAGAAGCATAATGTATTATTTCAAAAGATGCTGAATTTGATAGTAAGTTGTGGCATAAGATGTTGGGGAATCTAAACTAGAGAAGCTTAGGGCATTTGAGTTCTAAGAAGCTCGTACGTGGCATTCTGAAGATTGTGAAGCCTGGGAAATCATGTGAGGTATGTGTAATACGGTGAGAGAACTGACTTGGGTGTTTTGCATTTGATCGCAATTATTGCAGATAGTAAGAGTCGCCTCCGACTTTTATTTTATCCAATAAGGAAAGGTTGAAAAGAACAGGAAAGACCTTTCAAGATTATTTTCTTGATTTCGGGGGGTAGGTTATGAAAAGAGAAGGTATTAGCACCCTTTCCATCCGTAGTTATCTACAGGCTCTTAGTTGCTTGCTAAATCACTTGCTTTTATTTGAAAATGTGCTTGTGGTATGGGTTTTAAAATTATTTTGAAAATGTCTTTATAATGGGTCTCGTTTCTATAAGAACGCGTATAAAGTGTTGTTTTAAAAATAGTTCAAAGAGGTGTTTGTGGAATGTGTTTTTGAAAGTGATTTTGAAAAGGTGTTTGTGTAATGGTTCTCGTTTCTATAAGAATGTGTACAAAGAGCTTTGTCTTTTGAAAATGTTTCAAAATGAAAGTGTTGGTGTATAAAATTTTTTTGTTGTGAGAAAGCGAGTAACTAGGAGCATCCTACCTACTCAAAAGGTCTTAATGTTCTTTTCCTCCTCCTTTAGATGTTGCTACCTTACCATTGATTTGGTAAGAAGCCCCATCATTGGATGTGATGGGACGGGCGTGGAACGTTTGTATAGTCATAGAAGGTAACCTATGGGACGTTTTAGCAATGTCGTTTAGGGACTAGATCAGTTACCGAAGGAAACAATAAGGGTCATCGAGGGACTACGATCTTTTATCGAGGGTCTTTTCTAAAACGCCTATTTTCGAGGGACATGACTATTTTTCTGAGGCAACAAGTGAGATTACCTTAAGAGTACATGTGTGTGAATAGTCTATTTGATTACATGCATCTTGTCTTTGAATTTTAGGTTATCTACTTGTTGCCTCGGAAAAATAGTCATGTCCCTCGAAAATGGGCGTTTTAGCAAAGACCCTCGATAAAAGATCGTAGTCCCTCGATGACCCTTAATGTTGCCTTCGGTAAACGATCTAGTCCCTAAACGACATTGCTAAAACGTCCCACAGGTTGCCTTCTATGCCTATACAAACACCCCACGCATTTCCCTTCACATCCAATGATGGGTCTTCTTACCAAATCAATGGTAAGATAGCAACATGTAAAGGAGGAGGAAAATAACATTAAGACCTTTTGAGTAGGTAGGATGCTCCTAGTTGCTCGCTTGCTCACAAAAAAAGAATTTTATACACCAACACTTTCATTTTGAAACATTTTCAAAAGACAAAGCTCTTTGTATGCGTTCTTATAGAAACAAGAACCATTACAAAGACACCTTTTCAAAATCACTTCAAAAACACATTCCACAAACACCTCTTTGAACTATTTTCAAAACAACACTTTATACGCGTTCTTATAGAAACGAGAACCATTATAAATACATTTTCAAAATACTTTTAAAACCCACACCACGAGCACATTTTCAAATAAAAGCAAGTGATCTAGCAAGAAACTAAGATCCCGTAGATAACTACAGATGGAAAGGGTGCTTATACCTTCCCTTTTCATAACCTACCCCCCGAGCTCAAGAAAATAATCTCGAAAGGTCTTTCCTGTTCTTTTTAACCTTTCCTTATTGGATAAAAGAAAAGTCGGTGGTGACTCTTGTTATCCGCAACAATTGCAATCAAACGCAAAACACCGAAGTCAGTTCTCCCACCGTATTATAGAATCATTGACCTTGCTGAGGAATCCTGAGAAACTGGGTGACTTTCACTGGGGAATGTTGATTTTGTTTGAGAAGAAAACACTGTGGAGTGTGTTGATTTCTGCTTGGGTAAAAGAGTTCAGGAGTCTTCGTTGTCCATTTCTCTACTGGGGAGCTATTGGGGATTGTAGGAAAGTCTACTGGGGAAGAGGAGTTATGGTCCCTTGATTTGTGATAGTCTGAGAGGAAAATTCAAGCTGGGGAATCTTACTGTTTGTTGGGAAAATAAACCTTGTCGCCAGTCTGTTGGAGAGGTGTTTTCTTTTGGCCGAACTCCTCGAGGATTCTTCTTGAGAACAACTCAGCAGGGAAGAAGCTTTTCCAGAGATTGAAACTCTGGCTAGGAGTTGCCTATGAAAAGGACTTTGTGGGAGATTTGTCACTTCCCCTAGTAGCCAGGGTTTGTAGTCTTTCCAGGAAATGTTTGTCTGACCGTAGGTAACCCTTTGTTGGAATTCACGTTCAATGCCCCAAGTGATTCAGATAAATACATGCCTCTGGTTACTCAACACTTCTTGAGAGATCTCTTGGAATCTTGACTTGACTGCCCCAGATGTATTGGACAGTGACGTTTCATTCCCCCTTGCTTAATAGGAGATTTTTCATTTGGAACGTCATCCCATTTGAAGTAATTTTGTTCACTGAGAGAGTTTTTGTTCGCTAGATATTTGTTGTGTGAATTTCTCTGTTGTCAAACAATTAGCCATATGCAAAAAATGATATTCAAATAATGCATGGTTTATGCTAGTCTCGAAGTTTTGAAAATGAGTTTTAGCAGATAAAGGAATTTTGAAAGTATATGAATTCAAATCGGGATTTAGAGTAAAGCCTTACAAGAGTCAGGATACCTTTGGTAACAGTATGCTTTCGCACTAACCCATACTTCAATTAGGACTTTGAAAGGTTGTATCGTGGTCTGGTTCATAGTTTAAGAAACAAAAGATAAGGCTCAAAGTGTATTTGTACCCGCTCATTCTTCGTGATGTTCTTCAGTCCTAAACTCAGTTAATTGTGCGTTTGAATTCCAAATGAGTCTGGAATGACGTTTTGGTGATGGTTCAGACAAGTTAAGTTTGTTGGAAGGCAGTCATTTTTGCAAAGTTTTTCATGTTGTCGAGGATTTTTAGTGACCTCTTTTTGATTTATTATCCATAATTTTTGCCTGATTGTTCTTGTTTTGAGATTACAGTCAGCGGGATGCCCCAGTTTTCCTTAAGTATCATTCGTAGGTTTTGACTTAGCGGGCTTTTCTTCTGAGAGATGATAATTTCCTATTTGGTAGGGAACCATCACTGTCTTTTGATTCCATGAGAATTTTTTTTGATGTCATTCGTTGTATACAAAGTGAAAGCTTGTGACTGAACGCACGTTTAAATTAACTGAGAAACTACCCTGCCCCATGTTTTGATTAAAGGTTTCAATTTGTGTGAAAAAGAAAACTCATACTTCTTAGGCTCAAAGGGGTTGACTAGGGATTATCCTCCTTATAACTCAGTGTTTAGGAATTGAAAGAAACACATGTACATCGTCAGCAAGGTCTATTCAAAAGCATATTGTATGAGATTATGGCATTGTTTTCGTCATCCTACCTCTAAAGGCTTGCAACTTTTGAAAACAAGAGTTGAATATTATGAAAGGAGTAAAAAGCATAGGTTAAATATAGTGAAAATGAATGGATTGATTCAAGACAAAAATATTTAATGCATTAATGAGAGTAACCTAAGTCTGACATGAAGATAAGTGTTTAAGAAAACAAAGAAATTACAACTGAAAATTCGAATTAACAGAAACTTTCCTCGCCCAGATCATCGCTTCATATGGATGCCCATGAGGAGTGATAGAAAATCTCCAGTTGACCGTCTTGTGTGAACTCCAACGCTCCTCCGTCGATCAAGTTTTGAATCTTGTACTTCAGCATCTAACAAACATTTGTATCATGTCCAGGACTGTCAGAATGATAGGCACACCCGACATCAAGATTGTAGTTAGGAGAAGAAGTTTTGGGGTTTGGATGAGGTCCTATCAACGTAATCAGATTCATCCTCAACATGTGTTTCAATGCTTGAGACAGTGGCATGTTGATGTTAGTAAACTGTCTCTCGGGCTTGTTTTGCCTTTGTTAATTTTCCCGTTGATGTTGACGAGGTCGTTGTTGGGCCCGTGACGTGGCAGCAATTTGGAAAGATCCACTCTTCATCAGAGGCTTATTAATGACTCATTCCTAATTCTAACTTTTTACCCCCTTTTGGTTGCATCTGTCTTGATGAAGCTTGTTGACAAGGGCTCTCAGCTCTTGTTGTCCTTGAGCCATGTTTTTGATAAGAGGCATCTGGCCTGCCAGTTGTCCTATCATTTGGACCTTTATTATGGATATCTCAGTTTGTAGCCGCTCCAACTAGTCATCCCTATCGTCCTCAGGATCCTCCATGGTCAAGCCCCTAATGAGGAGTGATTTCACTTCTTCTTGCCCCTTGGATAGGTTCAAGAACATTTCTTGAAGTTGAGCATTTTGAGTTTGAATGTCCTTGGTAGTCTGTTCTAGAGACATCTCTACTGAAATAAACAGTAAGTAGATGAGAGACCTGTGTGGGAGAAACATGTCATAATATGATGCATGGTATGTGGATGCATGTTTTCAAGGATCTCGTGGGGTAAACACAAGAATATGTTAGAAGTTGAATTTTGATCAACAACATTGATTGGAGAACTTCGTATTGTTGAATGTCCTTCCATGAGAATCAAGCTCACCATGTCAAGTGGGTCATAGCCCTTGACTCAAGTTACCGTGCTTTGGTCTTGACGGTGTTTAATTAGAGAATGAATCCTTTTTCCCCTTGATAGGTGTCTGGTTCAACATGACCCTGCATCATAGGCCCTTGAGATCTTTGAAATGGTTATTGGAAATGTTATGGTATGATGTCATGATGTTATGTACAAGTATGCAAAGCAAGCAAGTTGTTATGTACAAATAGTTATATACACACAAAGCAGACAAGTCCTTAGTTTAGGCTTGCATGAGGTTTGTAGGTAAGTACCCTCTTGTAGTTTAGTTGGCTCAACCTGTCCTAGAAAGTAACCGGGTTCTAAGGAGCTTCATATAACCGACCTTTCCGTCAAGCATTGTTTCAGCACAAGTGTGATCGGTGGATCTGGAACTGACTGTTTAACGCTGGTTTCGCGAAATGTCGCGGTAAGCAAGAGTCGCCACCGTCTTTTATTTTCTCCAAATGGAAAGGACAAAAGCACAGAAAAATTCCTTATTGAGATTAGTTCTCGGTTCGGGAGGTAGATTTATAGAAAGGGAAGGTGTTAGCACCCTTTCTATCCATGGTTATCCATGGGCTCTTAGATACTTGCTCACTTGTGTTTTCAAAATGTTTGTTTGCTTTTCAAGGTGAGTGGGTTTGAAAAAAGTTTCTTTGAAAGTTTCAGATCGACTCTTGTATCAGTCCTCAAGAGTGTTTGAAAAGTTGTTTTGAAAGCTTTTTGAAAAGTGTCGGTGTGAAAAGAGTTTTTGATTTGTTTTGAATTAGAGCAAGTATCTATGAGTTATCTACCCACCCTAAGGAATTAGGCTGTATAAATGTCCTTAAGGTAGTGCCATCCCACCATTGAGAGGTAGGTAGCACCACCGTTGGAGGTGTTCGGGTCAATTCGAGGGTTAGGGACAGTGTGGTCACCGAGCAATAGTAAGATACCTTAGAAGCTACCCTTATGCCATTGATCTTTTTATTCCGAGGCAACCGTTTCGAGGCAACTTGTTTCGAGGCAACCGTTTCGAGGCAACTAGATCAATGGAACATAAGGACTCACTAAGACGTCCTGTACTCGACGACCACGTTTTGAGGGGCAAGGCAACAGTGTGATCACCAGAGCAACAGTAGGACACCTTAGAAGCTACCCTTATGCCATGTTCATGGACATAAGGACTTACTAAGACGTCCTGTACTCGATGACCACGTTTCGAGGGGCAAGGCAACAGTGAGGCGTACCCTAAGAGTGGTGTGTGAATTGTGTGTCATTTTCAGTTATTATTTGTCTTGTCATGCATTGGGTGAGCTACGCTTTGATTTTATTTGGGCATTCATTCTTTCATGTGATTAGCAGTTAAAAGGGTGCGGAAAATAAAAATGCGGAAAATAAAGGTCCTACGCTATTACAAGGCGCGGGTCTACATCGCCAAATTAAACCAAGACCCGATTTGAATAAAAGTGCGGAAAGTAAATGTCCTAATTATCTATTACAAGGCTTTGGGGCAAATACATTATATCCACAAAAGAAATAAAAATAAATGCAAAAAGAAATAAGAATCGAGAGTGCGAGGGCGTTGGACCCTTTAAAGAAATTAAATAGAAATTATAAATTAATTAATGATTAAATAAAGAAAAGAGATTATTTTTATGTTTTTTTGGTATTTTATGAAATAAAGAAAGTTAATTGAAATTAGAAATTAAAATAAAAGCCTAGTTCTAAATTTGTTTTTAATTAAAAAAAATGTTTAAGTTTTAACCTAATTTATCCTAATTAATTAAATGCCATATTTATTTACAAAATTAATTAATAATAATAATAAGGAGAAAAAGTTATTTATTGAGAAAAGAATAAAGATACTAATAACCTAATTTTTATGTTTTTTTTATGATTATTTTAGAAAAAGACATTAAAGTTAAAAACCTAAATTTAAACTAATTGTTTTATTGGAATTTATTTACAAAAACTATTTAAAGAATTAAAAAAATTAAATAAAACATATTTTTATTTTTTAATGATTTCTGATTTTTTTGGTTTTGTGTTATTATTAAGATTAATTTTGGTGAATTAAATAAAACAAAAGAAAAACAATTAAAATAAAAAGAAGAAAAGAAAAATGGAAAAATGAAAGGTGATGCAAACCATGGGGGTGTTGACCCAATTTAGGAGGGAGCACGAAGTCGCGGCAGAAGCGGATCTGGAAGCGGCGATTGAGTCCGCGGTTGCGCGACGGAACTGCGATTTGGACGCTTCTCGTTCTTCTGTTTCTGATTCAGAGAGCCAAATTCCAGTCCTGATCTTCACAAAGAATTTTATGGATAAAGTTCAAACAATCAAAAAGAAAATTAAATAGAATAAATGAAATTGAAAATGTTAGAATTTTGTGTTGCTTTATCATGACTCAATGATGTTGTTGTGGTGCTGTCAAGAGGATGATGATTTGTGGTTGCATCAGTTTTGAGCTTGTGTCAACGGTATGAACATGAGCTTGTGTAAGGTTTCTGTTTTGGTTGATGAGATTTTTGTTAAAGTTGGTTCATAGGAAATTGCACGTGAAAAGTGAATTTACAGTGCAACAAGAAGAAAAGTGGGGGTTTCCATCGAGTGGCCTCCGTACAGGATTTTGTATAAGAGAATATGAGGTTTTTTTTTGTGGAATTTTTTTGTTTTTTCGTTTTAGAGAGTTCTCTAGGTTGTGTTCTTTTTTTTTTATCCCTTGCATATGCATTATGTAATGTATTTCAATTGGAATTAAGGGCCTTGAAGCCTTGCATTCATACATAAGATTTTGCCATAAACCTCCATTAACAAACTTTCCATCTTTGTACCAATTTTGAATTCTTGCTTGATTAGGCCTTGAAACAAATTTGGGATGTTGTATAATGATGATTCAAAGCTAATCAAGACCAAATATGCCCCTTAATTAACCTTCTTGATTTTTATTTGATTTTAAAGGATTTAAAATGAATTAAATCCAATAAAATCAAATAAAAATGAAAAAATTAATTTTAAAATTTGAAATAAAATGTGGGACACGTGGGAAGCATGGCCAAGCTGATTCAAGTGGAAAAAGTGGGCCCCTTTTGTCAAAAAATGAAGTTTCAAGGATAATTGACTTTGGCCCTTTCACAAAAATTTCCCAACTTCTCCAATGCATATCTTGCTCAATTTTGAAGCTATGAACATGTTCTTGGACATTTTGGAAAGGTCTTGAAGTCCTCTAACCAATGTATTTGGTCCCATGTCATTTTGATTTACCAATATCAAGTTATGGTCTTTGACTTAAAGTGCCTTTTTGTTGACTTTTGAAAATGACCTATAATGTTGAAATTGGTAACTTTTTGTGAGAGCATTTATTGGACTTGGAATGTGAAGATGAGTTGTAGGAAATGTCCTCCCCTTCAAGATGAGCATTGGATGGGATTTTTCTGATGAACCATGAAAAAGTTATGCCTTGGTCAAGTTACAGTTGACTTTTCAGCTGTCCAAAAATGGAAACTTTTGCATCTTGATGATTTTTGAGCCATTCTTGAGGAATTATGATCAAGACTTGATCAAATGATGATTGTGGATTCAAAATAAGATGTTGACCAAAAATTTTGACTTTTGACTGCCAAATGACCATTTTGCCCCTGCAGTTGATTGCGAGGCAATTAGGGTTTTTGACTGTGCAACTTGACCTTGTGAGCCTTGAAACTTGACATGTAGGTGCTTGACATAGTGTATGAGCATGTGGGACTTGATTGAGCCCTTGAAAACTTCAATTTCCTTGCAAGAACCAAAACCCTAATTTGACTGGCTTAGGAGGATGGTTGACTGTGTAGCCCTTGAGTAGACCTTGAACCATTTGAGGTGATGCTTGAAAAAACTTTGAAGATTATGGGAGGGAAAATTTTGGGGTACAACAGTTGCCCCTGTTCAATCTTCTTAGACCTGAGGATGTAGATTGGCGTGTGTGCCTTTCGTGATCCGAGGGTGGAAGATGATTGAACACTAGAGTGCCCAGAAATTTGCACTCACATAGTAGAGTATCAGCAGTGTGATAGCGGGAATGGCCTTAAAGATGCCATTTGGAGAGGTGGTGGATAGGAGGATGGGCTTAAAGATGCCATCTGGAAGTGTGACAGAACGTTGTCGGGAATGGGCTTATAGATGCCATTTGGAGACTGTCGGATGACTGAATCTGAATAAGAAATAGAATAGCTTCCGTGCCTGGAGCATATCTAGCCTATATCTAGTTGTTGACGTCTGAATAAACTGTAGAATGACCGTCGCGTCTGGGGTATATCCATACTGTATCTGTATGAGCGACAGAATGTCATCCGAATCTGGATCGTATCTGGACTGAACAATAGAAGAGCATCCGGGATGGAGCATCTCTAAGTTGTTTTTTAGAAGTTTGAATCTGAATAAGCAATAGAACGGCATCCGGATCTGGAGCATCTCTAGGCTATATCTGAAAGGAAATCTGGAATGAGTGTCAGAACGTCGCCAT
This sequence comes from Vicia faba, assembly GCA_948472305.1. Classification (NCBI taxonomy): domain Eukaryota; kingdom Viridiplantae; phylum Streptophyta; class Magnoliopsida; order Fabales; family Fabaceae; genus Vicia; species Vicia faba. The sequence continues at coordinate 1,428,253,698 of OX451736.1, read as the reverse complement.
GCCTGGGTCACATCTGAACCATATCTAGAAGGAGTCTTGAATAAACAAAAGAACAGCATCCATATCTAGAGCATTTCCAAGCTATCTCTGAGAGGAAATCTGGAATAAGTATCAGAACGTCGCCATGCCTGGGTCACATCTGAACCATATCTAGAAGGAGTCTTGAATAAGCAAAAGAGCAGCATCCATATCGGGAGCATTTCCAAGCTATCTCTGAGAGGAAATCTGGAATAAGTATCAGAATGTCGCCATGCCTGGGTCACATCTGAACTATATCTAGAAGGAGTCTTGAATAAGCAAAAGAACAACATCCATATCTGGAGCATTTCCAAGCTATCTCTGAGAGGAAATCTGGAATAAGTATCAGAACGTCGCCATGCCTGGGTCACATCTGAACCATATCTAGAAGGAGTCTTGAATAAGCAAAAGAACAACATCCATATCTGGAGCATTTCCAAGCTATCTCTGAGAGGAAATCTGGAATAAGTATCAGAACGTCGCCATGCCTGGGTCACATCTGAACCATATCTAGAAGGAGCCTTGAATAAGCAAAAGAACAGCATCCATATCTGGAGCATTTCCAAGCTATCTCTGAGATGAAATCTGGAATAAGTATCAGAACGTCGCCATGCCTGGGTCACATCTGAACCATATCTAGAAGGTGATCTCTGAATAAACAATAGAACAACCTCCGTGCCCAGAGCATCTTAAGTTATATCTGAGAAGAAATCTTGGAATAAGTATCAGAACGTCGCCATGCCTGGGTCACATCTGAACCATATCTAGAAAGGTGATCTCTGAATGAACAACAGAACAGCCTATGTGCCCGGAGCATCTCTAAGTTATATCTGAGAAGAAATCTGGAATAAGTATCAGAACGTCGCCATGCCTGGGTCACATCTGAACCATATCTAGAAAGGTGATCTCTGAATGAACAACAGAACAGCCTCCGTGCCCGGAGCATCTCTAAGTTATATCTGAGAAGAAATCTGGAATAAATATCAGAACGTCGCCATGCCTGGGTCACATCTGAACCATATCTAGAAAGGTGATCTCTGAATAAACAACAGAACAGCCTCCGTGCCCGGAGCATCTTAAGTTATATCTGAGAAGAAATCTGGAATAAGTATCAGAACATCGCCATGCCTGGGTCACATCTGAACCATATCTAGAAAGGTGATCTCTGAATGAACAACAGAACAGCCTCCGTGCCCGGAGCATCTCTAAGTTATATCTGAGAAGAAATCTGGAATAAGTATCAGAACGTCGCCATGCCTGGGTCACATCTGAACCATATCTAGAAAGGAATTTTGAATAAGCAAAAGAACAACATCCATATCTGGAGCATTTCCAAGCTATCTCTTTAATCTTTTTAACGTAGACATGCCCTGGCCGGATACAGGTATCGAATCCACAATCAATCGCTCACAGACATGCCCTGGCTAGATACAGGAATCGAATCTGGGATTGCGATAGTTGATAGTAATCATCTTTATATTGACCTTTCCTGAAAAAAGGCAAAACATTAGTTATATGCAATGTCATGGTGCATGGAATGCGCGGTGTCATGATGTTTATAACCAATGGGATTGTAGAATGTGATGTTTATATCATGTATGAAAATGTGATGTTTGCGAATGTATTTTTGTCTAGGAAAATAAATCCTTGACGAATGCCGGGAGCTTATCCTGGGCTGATGTTGCAAGAATACCGGTAGGAGAAGATAACTCCGTTGGGGAATAAACTTGGCGAATAGATTACTCTGCGGGGAAAATTACTCTAGCGATCTTGCTGGGGAAAATACTCTGTGGGAAGAGAGGTACTTCGCTGAGATGTTGTATGAGAACTCCGCTGGGGATACCATTATTGAGTTACATTTGGGAGGTTTGAGGAACTCCGCTGGGGATAGGAATACTTCGCCGAGGACGATCCTTCCGTGGCAATTAGCTGAGGATAACCCAGTTATAAGCTCTGGAGAGGAATAACCTTCTGAATAAAGACGGGGAGAGATATGCTCTGCAAAGGACAAGCTTCCAGAATCTACTGGGGATAAGCTTCCTACTGGGGAGATGATTTAACTCTCCTGGGGAGACTTTGGACTGTATTGGGAAGGGCTCCGCTGGATGTCTAGATTCCGCCGAGGAACAATCTTAGATCAATACTGCCGGGGGTGCTTGTTGAGGGTGTTTGTAGACTCCGTTGAGGAATGTTGAGATCTGCTGGGGATACTCAACTTCCTTAAGGCTGGAAGTATGTTAACTCTGCTTGGGGAGAGTGTTGCCGACTTGCTGGAGATATTGTGCCTTCTCTACTCGGGGGGAGTATGGCTGAACCTTGGCTCACTCTCTAGGGAATTAAGGCATCTTGGTTGTTCTTCAGATGAACCTGCCTTGGTACCTTGGTGGACAGAGCAATTAGATCGCTTAGACGACTCATTATTGCCCCTGTTTCAGTGGGAGAAGGCACATGTGGGGGTAGTTGACAAATCTTCTGGTAGACAGGTGATGAGATGTCAGGACATAGTCGTACGCTTAAATTCCTAATTTTTTCCTGGACCGCCCTTTCGGGTTTTCAGTCCACCAGGATACCCATTTCTACCCAAGCCGTCTTTTCAGGTTTTCGACTTGCCGGGTGTACAGATTTTTTCTTTTCATCCCTTATTTTTGCCCGAACCCTTTTGGTTCGCCGGGAAGCCCTTATTTTTGCCTAGGTGTGTCAACCTAGCGGGTCTTTGATTACGCGTAGTATTTTTTTTCCGACTATGTCCATGCTCTCAGGATGTAGGGAGGTGCCCCTGTTAGAAGTGTTTTGTCATGCCACCAGAAGATGTTTGATCAGATAAGATTCGTTGTTGGAATGCATGTCTAATTCCCCAAGTGTCTCAGATGGAGAGTTGCCCCTAGCTGCTTGGCATTGTTGAGAGATTCTCTGAATCTTGACTTAACTGCCCCGGATGATAGACCATGATCATGTCATTCCCCTTGATTGGAAGTGCCTTTGTTCACTAGATATTCTTCGTGCGAATTTCTCTGCTGTTGAACAAATAGTCATATGCAAACAATATTATTTTAAGAATGCAAAGCGTATGTCTGTCTCGAAGTTTTTTTTTCCAAATGTATTTTTCAGTAAAAACAAGTGAATTTTGTAAACTGTGATGTCAACTCGTTATTTTACCGGAAGCCTTAAGGAGTCAGGATACCTTTCGTAACAGTATGCTTTCGAACTAACCCATGCTTCAGCTAGGACTTTTAAGGGTTGTAACGTGGCCTGGTTCACGGTTTAAGAAACAAAGGAAAAGGCTCAAATTATATTTGTACCCACCCGCTCTTCGTGATGTTCTTCAAACCTAAACTCAGTTGATCGTGCGTTAGACCTTGTTTGAGTCTTTGCTCGGATATTCCAATGATGGTTCGGATATTGACAGTTTATAGGGAATAGGCAGTCATTCCTTTTTTGGTTGAGGGTTTGTAGGACCTCTTTCTTTTTTTTGATTTCGTTATCCCGGTTTTTTGCCTGAACTGTTTCTTTCATGATCACAGTCAGCGGGATGCCCCAGTTTTGTAAGTCTTCTTCATAGGTTTTGACTTAATGGGATTTTATTTTTGGGAGATAATGAATGCCCGTCCTTATGATTATTGGAACCATCACTGTCTTTTGTTTTGTGAGGACCTCTTTGGTGCTATTCGTTGTGCACTTGGATCAACTGAGAGAACTACCCTGCCCCAGGTTATGATTAAGGGTTTTAATTTTCGAAAAGAAAAACTCCTACTTCTTTGGCTCGAAGGGGTTGACGAGGGATTATCTTACTTATAACTCCAGTGTTTAGGAATTGAAACAATGCCTGTACCTCATCAGCGGGGTTTGTTCAAAAGCATACTGTAGATTGTGGTATCGTTTTCATCATCCTCCCTCAAGAGGCTTAGAATTTTAGATCAAGAGTTGACATCACGAAAATATGAAAACATTTTGCATATAGTGAATACGAAATAATTACTTCAAAACAGACATATGCGATGCATTAATGAAATAACAACGTTTAACATGAGTAAATGTTTGAACAAAAGAAAATTACAACTTGAAAATCCTAATGAACAAAAGTCTTTTCTTCTCAGGGTTTGTTACTTCAACTGGTGCATCTTGTAGGGATGACAGGAGCATTCAGCTTGGCCCATCTAGGTGAAATCCACAGCTCTTTCATTAATCAGGTCTTGGATCTTATTCTTCAGAGCCCAGCAGTCGTCGGTGTCATGTCCTGGACTGTCAGAGTGGTATGCACATCTTTCCTCAGGATTGTACTTTGGGGAGGATGTGTTGAGATTCTTAGGAGGGTCCCTTAACGTCACCAGATTCAACCTCAACAATTGTTATAAAGCTTGAGACGGTGACACGTTGAGCTTGGTGAACTGCCTTTTAGGCTTGTCTGGCTTGCTCTGATCAGCCCGTTGTTCTTGGCGAGGTCGTTGTTGGACCTGTGAAGTGGTAGCAGCTTGGAGAGGTCTATTCATTGGACCAGACCTTTGCCCTCTTGGAAGCTGTTCCATGACCTGGTCCCTGACTTGGGTTGGTTGCTTCATGTCTTGATGAAGCTGACTGATCATGGCCCTCAGCTCTCCTTGCTCCCGAGCTAAACCTTGAATGAGAGCCTTTTGCCCCAGCATCTGGGTTTTCAATGTGTCTACTTCAGCTTGTAGACGTTTCAGTCGTTCGTCCTTGTCATCTTCAGGGTTTTGCTTGGCCAAATTCCCCATGAGGAGTGTCCGTAACTCTTCTTGCCCCTTGGATAGGCTTAGGAAGATCTCCCTGAACTGAGTCTCTTGAGCCTGAAGATCCTGGTTATTTTGTTGGGAAGTCATTGCTGAAATAAACAGCGGAGATGGTAAGTGACCTGTCAAAAGGGTACCTGTTATGCAATGATATGTATGTATGTATATGCAATGTTTTCAAGGATCTCGCGGGGTAAACAAGAAACAATTGTCAGAATTTGAATCCGGTAGCTTGATTGAAGGAGCTTCATGTTGTTGAGAGTCCTTCTTCAAGGGTCAAAGGCTCACCATATCCAGTGGGTCATAGCCCCTGACAACTTTGGCTAGAGGAAAATAAATCCCCTTTGCCCCTTGCTATACAGTTTGATTCATCATGACCTGCATCACAAGCCCTTGAGATCCTTGAAACGGATTAGTCCTTATGCGGGATGTATGCAATAGTATGATGTTATGCTATGCATGGGGTAACGTAGGTAAACCCTGTTATGAGTCCCAATTAAGGACTATAAACAAAACCTGCAAGAAACTCAGTAAACCCTGTTATGAGTCCCAATTAAGGACTATAAACAAAACCTGCAAGAAACTCAGTAAACCCTATTATGAGTCCCAATTGAGGACTATAAACAAAACCTGCAAGAAACTCAAGTGTCAGTTAACAAGCATGCAAATAGTCAAGTTGGAAGGCACACAAGTCACACAAGAGAAGCCCTTAGAGTTTAGGCCTGCATGGGGTCTGGGTATTACCCTCTTGAAGTTGGTGGGCTCAACCTGTCCTATTAGAAAGAACCGGGTTCTAAGGATCCCAATATCACTGGATTGCTTTCATTGTTCATCGTTTCGATTTATCCACTGAACTGGCGACCGAAATATTCCAGGAAAGCAACCCTCAATTGAGTGTAGTATCGAGTATCAACCAACCTCGGACTGCACCAAAGTCAGTTATCTCACTACCCTAAAGAGGCCAAGATTGTTCAATTAAGGTTCCTAAGGTCAGTTGATGCTTCACGACACCATGCGGAGGCCCCGTACTCTCCTTGACTGAACTCAAGGGTTACCGGTACATACCAAAGTGCCACATCAACGTAGCAGACTGTTTCAACCATGTCGGTATACCCCGCACAGTTCCCTCACAGCCTTGTTGCTACTTTCTAAGAAGGTATCCCTAGATCCGGGTTAGGATCTATAGAACTCCCAAGACAGTCCCACAATTTAAAGCAAACAAGTCAAAGCAATTGAAAACACAGTGATCTTAGTCCTAAGGTACACCTCACTTTAAAAGTCTCCCCAGCAGAGTCGCCAGTTCTGTGATCGGTGGATCTGGAACTGACTGTTTAACGCTGGTTTCGCGAAATGTCGCGGTAAGCAAGAGTCGCCACCGTCTTTTATTTTCTCCAAATGGAAAGGAAAAAAGCACAGAAAAATTCCTTATTGAGATTAGTTCTCGGTTCGGGAGGTAGATTTATAGAAAGGGAAGGTGTTAGCACCCTTTCTATCCATGGTTATCCATGGGCTCTTAGATACTTGCTCACTTGTGTTTTCAAAATGTTTGTTTGCTTTTCAAGGTGAGTGGGTTTGAAAAAAGTTTCTTTGAAAGTTTCAAATCGACTCTTGTATCAGTCCTCAAGAGTGTTTGAAAAGTTGTTTTGAAAGCTTTTTGAAAAGTGTCGGTGTGAAAAGAGTTTTTGATTTGTTTTGAATTAGAGCAAGTATCTATGATTTATCTACCCACCCTAAGGAATTAGACTGTATAAATGTCCTTAAGGTAGTGCCATCCCACCATTGAGAGGTAGGTAGCACCACCGTTGGAGGTGTTCGGGTCAATTCGAGGGTTAGGGACAGTGTGGTCACCGAGCAATAGTAAGATACCTTAGAAGCTACCCTTATGCCATTGATCTTTTTATTCCGAGGCAACCGTTTCGAGGCAACTTGTTTCGAGGCAACCGTTTCGAGGCAACTAGATCAATGGAACATAAGGACTCACTAAGACGTCCTGTACTCGACGTCCACGTTTCGAGGGGCAAGGCAACAGTGTGATCACCAGAGCAACAGTAGGACACCTTAGAAGCTACCCTTATGCCATGTTCATGGACATAAGGACTTACTAAGACGTCCTGTACTCGATGACCACGTTTCGAGGGGCAAGGCAACAGTGAGGCGTACCCTAAGAGTGGTGTGTGAATTGTGTGTCATTTTCAGTTATTATTTGTCTTGTCATGCATTGGGTGAGCTACGCTTTGATTTTATTTGGGCATTCATTCTTTCATGTGATTAGCAGTTAAAAGGGTGCGGAAAATAAAAATGCGGAAAATAAAGGTCCTACGCTATTACAAGGCGCGGGTCTACATCGCCAAATTAAACCAAGACCCGATTTGAATAAAAGTGCGGAAAGTAAATGTCCTAATTATCTATTACAAGGCTTTGGGGCAAATACATTATATCCACAAAAGAAATAAAAATAAATGCGAAAAGAAATAAGAATCGAGAGTGCGAGGGCGTTGGACCCTTTAAAGAAATTAAATAGAAATTATAAATTAATTAATGATTAAATAAAGAAAAGAGATTATTTTTATGTTTTTTTTGGTATTTTATGAAATAAAGAAAGTTAATTGAAATTAGAAATTAAAATAAAAGTCTAGTTCTAAATTTGTTTTTAATTAAAAAAAAATGTTTAAGTTTTAACCTAATTTATCCAAATTAATTAAATGCCATATTTATTTACAAAATTAATTAATAATAATAATAAGGAGAAAAAGTTATTTATTGAGAAAAGAATAAAGATACTAATAACCTAACTTTTATGTTTTTTTTTATGATTATTTTAGAAAAAGACATTAAAGTTAAAAACCTAAATTTAAACTAATTGTTTTATTGGAATTTATTTACAAAAACTATTTAAAGAATTAAAAAAATTAAATAAAACATATTTTTATTTTTTAATGATTTCTGACTTTTTTGGTTTTGTGTTATTATTAAGATTAATTTTGGTGAATTAAATAAAACAAAAGAAAAACAATTAAAATAAAAAGAAGAAAAGAAAAATGGAAAAATGAAAGGTGATGCAAACCATGGGGGTGTTGACCCAATTTAGGAGGGAGCACGAAGTCGCGACAGAAGCGGATCTGGAAGCGGCGATTGAGTCCGCGGTTGCGCGACGGAACTGCGATTTGGACGCTTCTCGTTCTTCTGTTTTTGATTCAGAGAGCCAAATTCCAGTCCTGATCTTCACAAAGAATTTTATGGATAAAGTTCAAACAATCAAAAATAAAATTAAATAGAATAAATGAAATTGAAAATGTTAGAATTTTGTGTTGCTTTATCATGACTCAATGATGTTGTTGTGGTGCTGTCAAGAGGATGATGATTTGTGGTTGCATCAGTTTTGAGCTTGTGTCAACGGTATGAACATGAGCTTGTGTAAGGTTTCTGTTTTGGTTGATGAGATTTTTGTTAAAGTTGGTTCATGGGAAATTGCACGTGAAAAGTGAATTTACAGTGCAACAAGAAGAAAAGTGGGGGTTTCCATCGAGTGGCCTCCGTACAGGATTTTGTATAAGAGAATATGAGGTTTTTTTTTGTGGAATTTTTTTTGTTTTTTCGTTTTAGAGAGTTCTCTAGGTTGTGTTCTTTTTTTTTTATCCCTTGCATATGCATTATGTAATGTATTTCAATTGGAATTAAGGGCCTTGAAGCCTTGCATTCATACATAAGATTTTGCCATAAACCTCCATTAACAAACTTTCCATCTTTGTACCAATTTTGAATTCTTGCTTGATTAGGCCTTGAAACAAATTTGGGATGTTGTATAATGATGATTCAAAGCTAATCAAGACCAAATATGCCCCTTAATTAACCTTCTTGATTTTTATTTGATTTTAAAGGATTTAAAATGAATTAAATCCAATAAAATCAAATAAAAATGAAAAAATTAATTTTAAAATTTGAAATAAAATGTGGGACACGTGGGAAGCATGGCCAAGCTGATTCAAGTGGAAAAAGTGGGGCCCTTTTGTCAAAAAATGAAGTTTCAAGGATAATTGACTTTGGCCCTTTCACAAAAATTTCCCAACTTCTCCAATGCATATCTTGCTCAAATTTGAAGCTATGAACATGTTCTTGGACATTTTGGAAAGGTCTTGAAGTCCTCTAACCAATTTCTTTGGTCCCATGTCATTTTGATTTACCAATCTCAAGTTATGGTCTTTGACTTAAAGTGCCTTTTTGTTGACTTTTGAAAATGACCTATAATGTTGAAATTGGTAACTTTTTGTGAGAGCATTTCTTTGACTTGGAATGTGAGGATGAGTTGTAGGAAATGTCCTCGCCTTCAAGATGAGCATTGGATGGGATTTTTCTGATGAACCATGAAAAAGTTATGCCTTGGTCAAGTTACAGTTGACTTTTTAGCTGTCCAAAAATGGAAACTTTTGCATCTTGATGATTTTTGAGCCATTCTTGAAGAATTATGATCAAGACTTGATCAAGTGATGATTGTGGCTTCAAAATAAGATGTTGACCAAAAATTTTGACTTTTGACTGCCAAATGACCATTTTGCCCCTGCAGTTGATTGTGAGGCAATTAGGGTTTTTGACTGTGCAACTTGACCTTGTGAGCCTTGAAACTTGACATGTAGGTGCTTGACATAGTGTATGAGCATGTGGGACTTGATTGAGCCTTTGAAAACTTCAATTTCCTTGCAAGAACCAAAACCCTAATTTGACTGGCTTAGGAGGATGGTTGACTGTGTAGCCCTTGAGTAGACCTTGAACCATTTGAGGTGATGCTTGAAAAAACTTTGAAGATTATGGGAGGGCAAATTTTGGGGTACAACAACAAGCACCAAAGTATTTCGGTTGAAATATCCCAAAAGTTAGATCTCAATGAGTGTAGCATCGAGTATCAACCAATCTTTGGTCGAAACCAAAGCCGGCTATCTCACTACTTCCTAATGGCCAAGGATGAGTCAATTAAAGGTTCTAAAAGGTCATTTAGCCCTTAATGATATTATAAGGAAGCCTAATTTTATCCTTAAATGACTTAAGGAACATTGGTACACGCCAGAGTATCACGCTAACATAGCTATCACTTCGTCCATATCGGTCTACGACGTACAACCTCCATGATTTATTGCTACTTACCTAAAAAGGTGCCCCAGATCCGGGTGTAGGATCTTTAACAAAGCCCAAAAAAGGAACCATAATGTAAAGTAATCAAGTCAAACAATGAAAGCAAGTAAAGGTGATCTAGCCCTAAGGTAACCCCACTTTTAAGTAATTCCCCAGAAGAGTCGCCAGTTCTGTAATATGGTGGGCGAACTGACTTGGGTGTTTTGCGTTTGATCGTAATTATTGCGGATAGCAAGAGTCACCACCGACTTTTCTTTTATCCAATAAGGAAAGGTTGAAAAGAACAGGAAAGACCTTTCGAGATTATTTTCTTGAGTTCGGGGGGTAGGTTATGAAAAGGGAAGGTATTAGCACCCTTTCCATCCGTAGTTATCTATGGGCTCTTAGTTGCTTGCTAGATTACTTGCTTTTATTTGAAAATGTGCTTGTGGTGTGGGTTTTGAAAGTATTTTGAAAATTTCTTTATAATGGTTCTCGTTTCTATAAGAACGCGTATAAAGTGTTATTTTGAAAATAGTTTAAAGAGGTGTTTGTGGAATGTGTTTTTGGAAGTGATTTTGAAAAGGTGTCTTTGTAATGGTTCTCGTTTCTATAAGAACGCGTACAAAGAGATTTTTCTTTTGAAAATGTTTCAAAATGAAAATGTTGGTGTATAAAATGTTGTTGTTGTGACCAAGCGAGCAACTAGGAGCATCCTACCTACTCAAAAGGTCTTAATGTTCTTTTCCTCCTCTTTTAGATGTTGCTATCTTACCATTGATTTGGTAAGAAGCCCCATCATTGGATGTGAAGGGACGGACGTGGGATGTTTGTATAATCATAGAAGGCAACCTATGGGACGTTTTAGAAATGTCTTTTAGGGACTAGATCGTTTACCGAAGGCAACATTGAGGGTCATCGAGGGACTACGATCTATTATCGAGGGTCTTTGCTAAAACGCCCATTTTCGAGGGACATGACTATTTTTCTGAGGCAACAAGTGATATTACCTTAAGGGTGCATGTGTGTGAATAGTATGTTTGATTACATGCATTATGTCTTTGAATTTTAGGTTATCTACTTGTTGTTTTTATCTTGCCATACATACTAATTACTAACATTTGTACAAAACTAATAAAAATGCAGAAAAATAAATCCCACACTATTACAACCATATTTAATAGCAAGAAAATATAAAGACAAAATAAAACAAAAGAGGAAAATATGAGATTTTGATTTAGGAAAAAGAACCCTTCGATTTTGCCCTTTCTGGCTTCCTTCAATTTGGGCCTAGAGTCAGTAAGGTCATGCCTTTTGATTTGGGCTTAGCCTGAGGCATGAGATGCAACCTTCGATTCTTCCTTTCTGCCTCCTTTGACGGGGGCCTGGAATCAGCATGGCCATCCTTTTGGCTGCCTCTTTCGTTCAGCATGGAGTGCCCTCTTCATCTTAAGTCCTTTGTTGCTTCTTTCGATTGAGGCTTAGAAGTCAGTGTGGGCGTGTCTCTGGCTGTCTCTTTCGTTTGGACCTGGAAGTTAGTGTGGAAGCCTCTGGATGCCTCTTTCGTTTGGACCTGGAAGTTAGTGTGGAAGCCTAAGTCTTCGTTTCATACTTCCTTCCCCCTGTTTCTTTCATTTGAGATTTTGAAAAGCAACATGGCCTAAGGTCATGCTAGCATTATCTTATGACCAGATTAGTTCTTAAAGCATATTTAATAACTCAAGAAACAAAAACAAAAGGATTAGCCATGAAAACAAATTAAAAAGGTGGAAATGAAAAGAAGAACAATGGTATATACATGTTTGAAACGAAAAGAAAGTTTATTCACATGTTATGCTAGCAACGAAAGGTTCAGGGTTAAGGGTGACTTACCTTGCGTGAGGCTGGGACATGTGGTGGACCTTGAGTGGATGCCTAGATGCTTCTATATTTGAAGGAAAGAAATGAAGGTGACGTTTCTAAGGCTGGATCTGAAGGAGAAGAACAAGTGTGATGTTCTTTCTACTGGATTCAAAGGAAAATAAAGTGTGGGGATTTTTTCAGATTCAAAATAGGCAAGTATTTAGATTCTGGGTTTATGTTTGAAAATGTGTTTAAGTGTTTGAGAATGTTTGAGTTTGATGATTCGTTCCACCACCCACAAGTCTCTGGATGTGTTGTCCAGCCCCCTTAGATGTGTTGTGAAGCCTCTTATTTATAGGCAAAGTTGGATGAAGTTTTGGAGGGAAAACAAAACAATTTGAACAATTTGAGTAAACTGCTCTTTGTAGCTTTGGAGGGACAATGTTTGTATGCCATTTTCGTGCAAGAATATGGCAGTGTTTCAGGACTCTTGTGCAGAAGTTTTGGCCAGTGTACCAGGCCTGAACTTGGCAGCAAGCATCTTTGAATATTTCATCCTTTCATTTTGACCCTCCTTCGACCAGATTCTTCTTCCAACAATGTTATTTGATTTTCTTCAAACAAGTGTCCTTCGAATGGGTCACTTTTATGCATCCTTTGAAGGAGCCAAATGTGTTCCCCTTGGATGTGTCACCAAATCATGCCTTAAGGTGGGCTTTGTAAATACTTCGAATGGGCCATCAGGCATGTCCTTTGAATGGGACGCCCAGACATGTCCCTTGAATGGGTTATGTATGTTTCTTTGAAAAGGGCAAAATGTGTCCTTCGAATGGACTATGCTATTCTTCGAATGGGCTAGTGTAATATATCCTTCGACAAGGACTCATATGTATGCCCTTCAAATCCAACAATACATGTCCTTTTAAGGGGGGGCACCAACCATGTGTGTTAAAGGTTGTCAATGGCACTGCAATATACTAAAGGGAAATGTTGTCCAGTCGAAGCTAGTATAAACATAGCAAATTCCCTGTCGAAGCCTACATGCAGGAGGTCTAAACGCCCAAATGAAGCTTGCAACAAAGGGGGCCACATGCCCAAACGAAGAATGTAAACCCAATCTTGTATATGCTCAAACGAAGAATGTAAACAGGAGGTAAAGGGCACAAATGAAGCTTGCAGCAAAAGGGGCCATACGCCTAAACGAAGGGTTCACGCAGGAGGCAAGGATGCAATCGAAGGATACCAAGAGGAGGCTTTTTGCCTTGTAATCAAAGGAGGATACAGGAGGCTCTTACCTTGTGCCCGCTGGCCTTGTGGGGGCCTCTTGCGTGCAAGAACGAATCAGTGGCTTAATCGAAGGCTATATATAGCTAGCCATCACTTTGTGAGTCAAAGCAAACATAGAGGGGAATATTTGTCCAGTCAACATAGTCATGCAAGCATCAAACATATAATTGAAGCAGGCACATAGGCAACCATTGTATTATGAACAATGTGAGGTCAAAGATGCAATCGAAGGTTGCATGCAGGAAGCTTCTGCCTTGTGAATCAAAGCCAACGTGCTAGAGGCAACACCCAATTGAAGGATGTAAGCTAAGCTTGCATCGAAAGATGCCAGAAGTCCAATCGAAAGATGTGAATCGAAAGAAACTTGTTTTATTCCTTCAATTTTGTCAAAAACATTGTTTTTATCTATTTTCCCCTTTTTTTAACAGCTTCCTCTCTAACTTAATGCTGGAAAATCTAAATGTACTTATGCAAGCTTGAATTTTGAGAATCCTTGTGAGAAATCCTTTGATAAATGAGAGGAAAAATTTTGGGGTACATCAGTATGCATGAAAGGCAAGCAACTTAGATTGCCATTTGTGTTAGAAGTAGCTCTAAGAGCAAAACATGCTTTGGGAGTAGTGCATTTTGACATGTGTGGACTATTTCCAGAACCTTCACATGGAAGAAATATATATTTTATGTCTTTTATGGATGAATTCAAAAGAATGACGTGGGTAATACTCATCAAGTTTAAACATGAGGTGTTTACCGAGTTTCAGAAATTCAAGGTAAAGGCTGAGAAACAAAGTGGCCAGAAGCTGAAGATTCTCAGAAGGATGGTGGAAGTGAGTATAGCTCTACAGAATTCCAGGAGTTCTGTGATGAGAATGGAATTGAGCATGAGGTTACTGCTCCTTATACTCCTCAACACAATGTTCTTACTGAAAAAAGAAATCATACTTTGCTTGATATGACCAGAAGCAACTGAAAGTGAAGAAGTTACCTCATAACTTGTGGGGAGAAGCTCTAGCCACGTCAGTATATGTGCTCAACAGGTGTCCAATGAAGAAGCTGAAGGAAATTGTTCCTTTAGAAAAATGGACTAGAGACAAGCAAAGTGTTAGTCATCTGAAGGTGTTTGGTTATATATGTTACAAACATGTTCCAGAAGTTAGAAGGAAGAAGCTGGATGACAAAAGCAAAGTAATAAATTTGGTGGGGTACCACGGTATATGTGTGTTGTACCCCAAAATTTTCCCTCCCATATTCCTCAAAACATGTCAAGAAAGATCCTCAAGTTGCTCAAGGTAGTCCAAGGGTTGACCAGACAAGCTCTCTCCTAAGGCAGTCTACCCCAAATTAGGGTTTCATGTTGCATCAAGATACTTGAGTCCAAGTGGTCCCATATGCTAAACATTGTCCTAATATGTTCTCAAGATCATCCATGTCAAGTTTCAAGCTTTGCAGAGGAAGTTTGCTCAGTCAATTGCTCAAAGGACCAAAAATCGACTATGCTAGGGCAAAAGTCAACTGTGACCTACATACATTCAAACTTCAAGTTTTTTGGTCAACATCCTCATTTTTAAGTATAATTCATCATTTTATCAAGGGTTTATCATGATTCATCAAGGATTGCTCATAATTCATCAAGACTCAAAAGTTGCTAAATTAGGGTTTTGTAGGAAAAGTCAACTCAAATTTGACCAAGCATAACTTTCTCATACTTTATGAGAAATGATCCATCCAAAACTCATTTTGAAGAGGATTCAATTCCATACAATCCATCTTCATCTCCCAAGTTCCAAATATGCACTCAAAAGAAGTTATGAATTTGGACATTATAGGTCATTTTGGAAATTCAACAAAAACACCTTTTGAGTCAAAGCTTCTTACATGAACATGGAAGATCCAATTTAGATGAAACCAAAGATGTCTCTTAGGGGACATCCTAAGCTTTCTAAAAAATCCAAGAACACTGTCATAAGGTTAAAATTGAGAGAGATATGCATTGTCAAAGTTGGACAATTTTTGAAAAAATGCATGAAGCAAATATTGACCAAACTTGGATTTTTTCCAAATGGGCCTATCTTTTCAAGTTTGAAACTCATTTCTAACATGGTACACGACCTCTAAGCCCACCCATACATTTTTCTACTATTTATGCTATTTATTTTGATATTTTATTCATTAAAATTCGGAATTAAATAAATAAATAATAGAAATAATATAAATTTTGATGTGAATCCATTTTGGGAAAGTTTTATACTGGTTTATGTCAATTGATTTCGTGAAATAACTCTTCAAATATGTCCAGGTTCATCCACATGTGAAAATGGCATAAAGTCATCAAATATGACATTTTTTTCAAATTTTGATCATGGTCTTAAAATACAACATTATGAGGGAGATTCTTTCCATGATTTCTTGTCTCCTCATTCTCATCTATAAATATAGAGCCATACAAGCTTGAAAGGGACGAAAATCCTCTCTAAAAAGCTCTCAAAAAGCTCTTCAAAAAGCTCTAAAAAAGCTCTTCAAAAAGCTCTCTAGAAATCAAAGAATTGGTGCAAGTCATATCTCGAGGTTCCAGTATCTCTCAATTGACATCAAGCCTCAAACCATCCTCTTGAAGTCCTCAAGAGTCTTACAAGGCCCAAGAGCAATCCATCACACGCCTAGCACGCCCCCCATTTGACAACACCGGTTTGGTAAAATTTTACACTTTGAATCTCTAATTTTAATCATATTTTATGGTATACTAACGTTTGTTTGAGTTTATATAGAACAGTTATGGATGCTTGAATCATAGGTTCTATGCAATAATCAAAAAACATCATAGTTAGAGCATGAAGCTTTCGAAGATTCGGGCCTAGGGATTTCTGATGATTGCACTCCCTGTTTACTTTTGCTACTAGGCCCATCTTTATTTTCATGTTTTATTCGTTTTGTTTATTTCTTTTAATCCCTTTTATTTTTTACATCAATAAACAAATATAAAAATCACATAAAAATAGATTTAGGATTTTTTCTTAATTAAATTTTAATTTTAGGTAAAACTTTAATTTCTTTTTGTAAATAACTTAAAAATAATTAGAATAAATAGGTTTTATTACTAACTTAATTATATTTTATTTTTTCCTTAAATAACCAAAGAAACCAAAATAGGTCATGTAATTATTTTTATTAATTAATTTAATTAACTAATTAATTGCATATTTAATTTAGAAAACTTATTTCTTTTATTAAAAACAACAAAAAAACAATTTTTCTTTTAATTAGATTAGAAGGGTCAAAACCTTAAATTCTCGTCGATCTTAATTCTTCTCGCGCGCTTTATTTTTATTATTTACCATATTGATGTAACTGTCTATAGTTTGTAATAGTTTAATTAGGACGTTTATTTACATTTATCGCTTTATTTTCAAAGAGTTTGTTTTTTGCTATGTAAATACCCGAAGCCTTGTAATAGCGTAGTTTAATTTCCGCACTTTAAATTCTGCACAATATTAACTGTTAGATGTATGATTAGGGATGCATGACAAGAATGTATGTAAACTTTAAAACAGTTAGATCACCCTAAAATGTGCAAAGATCAATAAACTGAAATTGAATCATTCGCACATGTGCACTCATAGGGTACACTCCCACTTGGTTGCCTTCGATAAACGGTCATTGAGTATAGAATGCTTTAGTGGTCGTCCTTCTGTCTAAATAAAGATCAAAGTCCCGATTCGAAAAAGTTGCCTCGGAATGGTTGCCTCAGAATTGTTGCCTCGAATAATTGATCTAAGACATTAGGGTAATTACTAAGACGTCCTAACATTGCTTTAGTGACTGTACGTCCCTTTCGAATTGACCCTCAAAACTCCAACGACGGTGCTATCTACTCACTAATAGTGGGATAGCGTTGTCTAAAGGAAACGAACATAGAACGATTCTTTTTTCGAGTAGGTAGATTAGTTCTTAATTACTTGCTCATTCCAAACAAATTTTTCACACTTACACTCCTTTACAAACAAAGTTTTCCAAAACACTTCATTACACTCTTGAAGACAGAAGCAAGAGTTAAATCGAAGTTAAAACAAAAACTTTTCAAAACCCACAAACACAAAGAAAACAATTTTGAAAATAATGAGCAAGTACCTAAGAGCCCGTAGATAATTACGGATAGAAAGGGTGCTAATACCTTCCCTTTCTATAATCTACCCCCCGTACTCAGAAATATCTCGAAAAAGGAATTTTTTTTGTGCTTTTTTCCTTTCCTTGTTGGATAAAATAAAAGTCGATGGCGACTCTTGCTTACTGCGACATTTTGCAAAAACAAAACGCAAAATGCAAACCAGCAAAATTTCCTTAACGAAATAGGGAAACCACGTCCCGGTTCTGGCCATCGTATCACAGAACTGGAGACTCTGCTAGGGAAAGAATAAGTAGGGTGTACCTTAGGAATAGTTCATCATATTGTTTTCAATTGTTTGAATTGTTTGCTTTATATTTGTGGGCCTTATATCGGAGTTACTATAGATCCTAACCCGGATCTGAGGGACACCTTTTAGGTAAGTAGCAATAGACTATGAGGGAACTGTACGGCGTAGACCGATACGATTGAAGCAGTAGCTACATTGATGTGACACATTAGTTGGTACCGATATCCCTTATGGAAGAACAAGGAGAGTATCGGGCTAAAAATGGGTCATTGAGCATCAACTGACCTTAGAACCTATAATTGACCAACTTGGCCATAGAAAAGTAGAAGTATGCTACACTCATTGAGACCATACTCTCGCGATGATTCCGGCCGCATGAAAAGGTTGCTAAACTGGAATTATGACTGGTCGAGGATGGTCAGTGATATTGAGAACCTCTAGAACCCGGTTACTATTAATAGGACAGGTTGAACCAACTAAACTAAAAGAGGGTAATACCTAGACCCCATGCAAGCCTAAACTTAAGGTTGTTTGTGTAACTTGTGTGCTTTCAAACTTGAACTACTTGCAAATTTTTGTTATCTGACAACATGAGTTCCTTGCAGGTTTTGTTTACAGTCCTTATCCAATAACTTGGATTTCTTTCCGGATTTACTTAATTACATCACCTTGCATTTGTTTAAACGCATAACATACACATCATAACATCGTGCCTTAACATTTCCTTAACCATTTCAAGGATCTCAAAGGTTTGTGATACAGGTTATGGTAAATCAAACGTCTAGCAAGGGGAAAAGGGGATTTATTTTCCTCTAGCCAATGTCATCTAGAGATCAAAACATGATAATTTGAGTCGATGGCTATGACCCACTCGATATGGTGAGCTTGACTCCTGAAGAAGGACTCTCAATAAACGCGAAGTTTCTTCAATCAAATTCTAACAGTTTCTTGTTTACCCCGCGAGATCCTTGAAAACATTGCATACATATATCATACATATCATTGCATTACAGGTACCATTATAGGTTTATCATCTTCTTCGTTGTTTATTTCAGCAATCATGTCTTCTGAAACACCTACTGATCAAGCCATCAAGGCTCTTCAAGCTCAGAATGCTCAGTTTTAGGAAATGTTCTTGAACTTGGCCAAGAGTCAACAAGATTTGAAGACTCTTATCTTAAAGGACAAGAAGAAGAAGAAGAAGAAGAAGAAGAAGAAGAGGGTGGTTCTCTTGAATATGGGTCGCAGATTCGGGAACAATTTACGACAGGAGACTGATTTGTCCCATTCATCTGGAGGGGGAGAGAATCAAGAGGAAAGAAAGGGTCCTAGCCCTATGGTTTCTAACAATGACACATACTTTGATGAAGACCAGTATCCTCCTGCTGAGGATAGATATAAGCAAATTGAAGATCGGCTCAGTGAAATGGAAATTCAGAAGATACCTGGGTTGGACTTTCGAGATTTGGGATTGGCATCTGGGGTGGTGATCCCTCACAAGTTTAAAGCTCATGTCTTTGATCAGTATGACGGGGTATCCTGCCCGAAGCTACACCTCCGCTCATACGTCAGAAAGATTCAACCCTATACTGCTGATAGAAATCTCTGAGTTCATTTCTTTCAAGATATTCTGTCAGGGACTCAACTTGAATGGTTCTGTCAACTGGAAGGAGCTAACGTCTGCAACTAGGAGGACCTTGCTGCTTCTTTTTACAAGCAATACCAGTATAATTTCGACCTTGCTCCCACGCGTACTCAGCTTCTGGGTATGTCTATGGGTACAGGCGAAGGCTTTAAGGACTACGCTCAGAAGTGGAGAGATCTTGCTGGAAGAGTCCAACCCCCTTTGTCTGATAGGGAGTTAGTGGATATGTTTCTTGGGACTTTGTCTGGTCCCTATTTCAATCATTTGATTGACAACTCGTTAGTGGGTTTCACCGAATTGATTCTGACTAGAGAAAGAGTAGAAGCTGGGATACTTAGTGGTAAGATCCAGAAACATACCTCTTCGTCTACATAGAAGAAGTCATTTGGTGGCAAGAGGGAAGCCAATGTTGTGCACGGTCAGAAGAGGCGTAGCCAGGCAGACTACCACCAATCTGTGGGGGCAGTGTTGATCTCTAATTCGACACGCACACAACGACCACAACAACGAAATAATCATCCAAAGGGGGAAAGACTTCAAAGGCAGTTCACCCAAATCAATATGCCATTGTCACAAGCATTGCAGCACATGTTGAAGATGAATCTGATTACGGTGATAAACCCTCATCCGAACCCTATAACTTCTTCTCCTAACTACAACCCAAATGCAAGGTGTGCTTATCATTTCGGTAGCCTGAGGCACGATACTAACGATTGTTGGGCGCTGAAATACAAGATTCAAAATATGATTGACGCTAAGGAGATCGAATTCGACCCTCCTGAGACTCCCAATGTGATCACTTCTCCCTTGCCAAAATATGGCTAGGATTGAAAGCACTTTTGTTCATTTGAATTCTGAAGTTGTATTTTTCTTTGCTTATTCAAACAATTATTGTCATGTCAAACTTTTTTATTTCATTAATGCATTACACATGTCTGTTTTGAATTAATTATTTTCACTATGCTTAAATTGCTTCATATTTCCTTTTCGTGATGTTCAACTCTCGATTAAAAAACTCTAAGCCTTTAGAAGGAGGATGACGAAAATGATATCAAAATCTCTACAGTATGCTTTTGAACAGACCCCGTTGACGATGTACAAGCGTTGTTTTAAATCCTAAATAGTGGAGTTATAAGGAAGATAATCCCTAGTCAACCTCTTTGAGCCAAAGAAGTTGGAGTTTTTCTTATCACACAAATTAAAACCCTTAATCACAACCTAGGGCAGGGTAGTTTCTCAGTTAATTCGGGTGCACAATGAATGGAATCAAAGAGGTCCTTCCAAAATAAAAGATGGTGATGGTTCCTTATAATCGTCAGGACAGACAGTCATTATCTCTCAGAAATAAAAGCCCATTAAGTCAAAACCTATGAAGGAGACTTACAAAACTGGGGCATCCCACTGACTGTAATCACAAAAGAAACAGTTCAGGCAAAAGACATGGATAATAAAATCAAAAAGAAAGAGATCCTACAAACTCTCAACAAAAATGACTGCCTGTTCAAAATAAACTGTCAGTATCCGAACCATCACTGGAATATCAGAGCAAAGACTCAAACAGGATCTAAATACACAATTAGTTGAGTTTAGGATCGAAGAACATCACGAAGAATGGGTGGGTACAAATATAATTTGAGCCTTTATCCTTTGTTTCTTGAACTGTGAACCAGGCCACGTTATAATCCTTAAAAGTCCTAGCTGAAGCATGGGTTAGTTCGAAAGCATACTGTTACAAAAGGTATCCTGACTCCTGTAGGACTTGCTGTAAATCCTGAGTTGACATCACATTTTACAAAATTTTCCTGTCTTAATGAAAAATTCATTTTCAAAAATTTCAAGACAGACATAAGCTTTGCATTCTTAAAGTAACATTGTTTGCATATGACTATTTGTTCAACAACAGAGAAATTCGCACGACGAATATCTAGCGAACAAAAATCTTCTCAATAAAAAGGATCACCTCAAGTGAAAAAAGCACTTCCAACCAAGGCGCACGACATGAGCATTGTCTATCATCTGGGGAAGTCAAGTCAAGATTCAAGGAGTCTCTCAAAGATGCCAAATAGACAGGGGCAGATCTCCATCTGAATCACTTGGGGCATTGGACATGAATTCCAGCAACGAATCTTGTATGATCAAATAAAAATCTTCTGGTAGTATGGCAACACAACACTACCGACAATGACAACTCCCTACACCCTGAGAGCGTGGACATAGTCAGAAAATACAGCGCATGAATAAAGACCCGCTAGGTTGATAGGCCTAGGCAAAAATAAGGGCATCCCGACGAACCAAAAGGGTTCGGACAAAAATTAGGGATAAAAACAAAAAAAGATTTGTACACCCGACAAGTCGAAAACCTGAAAAGGCGGCTTGGGCAAGAAAGGGTATCCCGATGGACTGAAAATCTGAAAAGACAGTCCAGGCAAAAGTTAGGGATTAAAGCGTACGACTATGTCCCGTCATCTCGTCACTTTCCTACCAGAAGAAGATTTGTCATTTCAATCGGCAATTACCAAGCACCTCATAGGTTGGAATAATACTCGATCCACAAGGCCTCTGCAGGCACCTTCTCCCGCAGATACAGGGGCAGAAAAGTCTCGATGCAAAGTTATTGTCATATCCTTAGCCCGCGTCCCAGTAACATCTACACTCCCAGCAGAGTAATAAAAGGACAGTGGTGTTAATTCTCCCCAACTGAGGCTCGCAACCACGAATGGGTCGGTAAGATTCTTCCCAAGCAGAGTTTATCTATCACCAACACTGGAAGATTATCCCCAGTGGAGTCTGGAAGATTATCCCCAGTAAAGTCTAAAAGATTATCCCCAGTGAAGTCGCCATTGGAAAATCATCCCCAGCGGAGTTCATCCCTTTCACAGACAGAAATTCAATCCCCAACAGGGTTCTGAAGAAGTAAAAACACAAGAAGGGGGGTTGAATTGTAAAACTTAAAATCAAATGCAGACAACACGTTATTTTTATCCTGGTTCGTTTGATCTCAAACTACTCCAGTCCACCCGTCAAGGTGATTTCGCCTCTCTCCAACGAGGTCTTAATCCACTATATTCAACTGAATACAACAGCTACTTTAACAACTGTTAAAGCCTTCTTGAGTCTAACCACATACCGGTTTATCTCAAGGAAATTCTCTTACAGATAAATGAACAAAAGTGTGTTTGATGTTTTCTAGTAAAACTATATATCACAACTGTGATAATACACAATATTAAGCTTAGGATGAAACTAGATTGCTAGAGCTATAGAGTAAGCGGTTGAGAGCTTTAGCAAATTGGATGAGTGAGAACGTGAAAATGATTAGCTTATGCGTATATGCGTATGAAAAAAATTAGCCATTTCTTTTCTCACAGACTTGTTTAAATAGCCTTGGAAGAGATACGTTGCTGTCCATAAGTCCATTTCAATGCTATTAACGTTCTTTCCTTTTTGAGAAGATCATGTCTTTGAATAAAGCCGTTGGTAATTAATCTGTCTTAAATGCTTAGTAACGTTGACACTTCAGAGTCTTCTCTGCTTATGGTAATCAGAGTGTTCTTTCCTTTATGCTGACGCTTATGAGTGCTGATGACTTGGTTATGATCTTGATCAGAGTCAGAGTATGTTATGCGCAGATTCTATTCATCAGGCTTCAGTGTATAGCACATGTTATTTGATCTTCTGATGCTGACATATCTTCTGATGCTGATGTTGATATTGATCTTCTGATGCTGATTCCATCAGAGTTTCTGTAAATACACAACATAATTTTAAGTAGAACATATGTCTTATATAAATCTTACAATTTATTTAATCTTGTATTTTGTTATCATCAAAACTCTAACTGAGGGTTGTAGAATCAAACTATGTTCTAACAGGTTCACTGTCACCAGCAACAGTAATTCATCCCCAGCTGAGTTTTATTTCTCCAAATTAGTAGATCTTCTAGCAGAGTATATACTCCCCACAGAGTCATTTCCTCGTCAGTCCATTCCCCAGCGGAGTTATTCTCTCCTGCAGGATTATTCTCCCAATCATCTTCGGTCATTATCTCCAGCGAGCGAAACTCTTTATTCTCCAACAACAGTCAGGGATTTATTTTCCCAAACTCGGACGTACCACAATAGCATTTCATGTTCATATATCATGACATGCACATACATATTGCATACAACATAATTTCATTTATTTTGAGAACATCATCATACAATGCATGTCATGCATCATATACGATTAATCATGTACCTTTTCAGGAAAGATGGTTATCATTAGCAACTTCCAGCAAGTTCAAGATTAACTCCGGAAACTAAACAGAGTAATTATCTGCATGATCAAATGCAGCTTTACACGGGTTCGTCACGAAGAAATCTTACACGGGTTTCTCCTAAATGCAGCTTCACACGAGTTTATCCTGAAAAATCTTACACGGGTCCTTTCTCATATATTTCTGAATAAAGTTTTACACGAACTTATCACAAAGTAACCTTACCCAGGTTCCTCCTGAAGTTTTACACGAACTTATCACAAAGTAACCTTACCCAGGTTCCTCCTGAAGTTTTACACGAACTTAACTTATCACAAGGTGACCTTACCCGGGTTCCTCCTGAAGTTTCACCCAGACTCATCATGAAGCAACCTTACCCAAGTTCCTCCTTACAATTTCCCGATGTAGTTTCACCCAGACTCGTCCTGAAGCAACCTTACCCAGGTTCCTCCTTACAATTTCCCGATGTAGTTTTACCCAAACTCCTCGCAAAGCAACCTTACCTAGGTTTCTTCCCGATTCAGATGCAGTTTTACCTAAACTCCTCATGAAGCAGCCTTACCTAGGTTTCTTCCTGGTTCAGATGCAGTTTTACCTAAACCCATCATGGAGCAACCTTACCTAGCTTCCTTCTTAGTTCAGATGTAGTTTTACCTAAACCCATCATGGAGCAACCTTACTTAGGTTCCTTCTCAGTTCAGATGTAATTTTACCTAAACCCATCATGGAGCAACCTTACCTAGGTTCCTTCTCAGTTCAGATGTAGTTTCACCTAAACCCATCCTGGAGCAACCTTACCTAGATTCCTTCTCTTTCCTAGTGTAGTTTCACCTAGACTCATCCTGAAGAAACCTTACCTAGGTTCCTCCTCAGTCCCGATGCAGTTTTACCCAAACTCCTCACAAAGCAACCTTACCCAGGTTCCTTCTCGGTTCAGACGCAGATTTACCCAAACTCCTCACAAAGAAACCTTACCCAGGTTCCTTCTCGGTTCAGATGCAGTTTTACCCAAACTCCTCACAAAGCAACCTTACCCAGGTTCCTTCTCGGTTCAGACGCAGTGTTATCCAAACTCCTCACGAAGCAACCTTACCCAGGTTCCTTCTCATAACCCTACTATCCAGGTTTCTTTTCTCTTATCTCCAGACAGCAGTCCACAACACTGTAAGACCCAAACCTATCAAACACGATCAGTTTCACCTTTCCCTAGTAGGTCGCAGTGCAACCTGTACACAACTAGATATGCAGTTCACTTCCGCTTCCTCTAGCCGGAGTTAATTCCTCAGTTGAATAACGGATGACTGAAGTTCCTAAATGTTAGCAGAGATGATTCCTCAATTGAACAACGGATGACTGAAGTTCCTAAATGTCAACAGAGATGATTCCTCAGTTGAATAACGGATGACTGAAGTTCCTAAATGTCAACAAAGATGATTCCTCAGTTGAACAATGGATGACTGAAGTTCCTAAATTTCTACAGAGATGATTCCTCAGTAGAATACGGACGACCTAAGCTCCTAAAATTCTACTTCTCTCAACAAAGATCAACCTTCCCCAGCGGAATCTTCCTCAACAACAGGTATGCAAGCTCTCGCTAAGGAATCTCTTATGCGATCGACACTCCTTCATATGGCATCTTTTAGCCCATCCCCTCGTCATCAATTTCCAAATGGCATATGTAAGCCCATTCCCGACATCACAAGACAATTACTACTTCATGCGAGTGCAAATTTCTGGGCACTCTAGTGTTCAATCCTCTGCCACCTTCGGATCACGAAAGGCATGAAAGCCAATCTACATCCTCGGGTTTAAGAAGATTGAACAGGGGCAGCTTTTGTACCCCAAAATTTGCCCTCCCATATTCCTCAAAACATGTCAAGAAAGATCCTCAAGTTGCTCAAGGTAGTCCAAGGGTTAGCCAGACAAGCTCTCTCCTAAGGCAGTCTAACCCAAATTAGGGTTTCATGTTGCATCAAGATACTTGAGTCCAAGTGGTTTCAAATGATCAATATTGTCCTAATATGTTCTCAAGATCATCCATGTCAAGTTTCAATCCTTGCACATGAAGTTTTCGCAGTCAATTGCTCAAAGGTCCAAAAATCGATTGTGCTAGGGCAAAAGTCAACTGTGACCTACATACAGTCAAACTTCAAGATTTTTGGTCAACATCCTCATTTTGAAGTATATTTCATCATTTGATCAAGGGTTGATCATGATTCATCAAGGATTGCTCATAATTCATCAAGACTCAAAAGTTGCTAAATTAGGGTTTTATAGGAAAAGTCAACTCAACTTTGACCAAGCATAACTTTTTCACACTTTATGAGAAATGACCCATCCAAAGCTCATTTTGAATAGGATGCAATTCCATACAATCCATCTTCATCTCCCAAGTTCAAAATATGCACTCACAAGAAGTTATGAATTTGGACATTATAGGTCATTTTGGAAAGTCAACAAAAACACCTTTTGGGTCAAAGCTTCTTACATGAAAACGGAAGATCCAATTGAGATGAAACAAAAGAGGTCTCTTAGGGGACATCCTAAGCTTTCTAAAAAGTCCAAGAACATCATCATAAGGTTAAAATTTAGAGAGATATGCATTGTCAAAGTTAGACAATTTTTGAAAAAATGCATGAAGCAAATATTGACCAAACTTGGATTTTTTCCAAATGGGCCTATATTTTCAAGTTTGAAACTCATCCCTAACATGGTCCACGATCTCTAAGCCTACCCATACATTTTTCTACTATTTATGCTATTTATTTTGATATTTTATTTATTAAAATTCAGAATTAAATAAATAAATAATATAAATAATATAAATTTTAATGTGAATCCATTTTGGGAAAGTTTTATGCTGGTTTATGTCAATTGATTTCATGCAATAACTCTTCAAATATGTCCAGGTTCATCCACATGTGAAAATGGCATAAAATCATCAAATATGGCATTTTTTTTCAAATTTTGATCATGGTCTTAAAACACAACATTATGAGGGAGACTCTTTCCATGCTTTCTTGTCTCCTCATTCCCCTCTATAAATATAGAGCCATACAAGCTTGAAAGGGACGAAAATCCTCTCTAAAATGCTCTCAAAAAGCTCTTCAAAAAGCTCTCTAAAAGCTCTTCAAAAAGCTCTCCAGAAATCAAAGAATTGGTGCAAGTCATATCTCGAGGTTCCGGTCTCTCTCAATTGACATCAATCCTCAAACCATCCTCTTGAAGTCCTCAAGAGTCTTACAAGGCCCAAGAGCAATCCATCACACGCCTAGCACGCCTCCCATTTGACAACACCGGTTTGGTAAAATTTTAAACTTTGAATCTCTAATTTTAATCACATTTTATGGTATGCTAACGTTTGTTTGAGTTTATATAGAACAGTTATGGAGGTTGAATCATAGGTTCCACGCAAGAATAAAAAAACACCATAGTTAGAGCATGAAGCTTTCGAAGATTCGGGCCTAGTGATTTCTGATGATTGCACCCCCTGCTTACTTTTACTACTAGGCCCATCTTTATTTTCATGTTTTATTCGTTTTGTTTATTTCTTTTAATCCCTTTTATTTTTTTATCAATAAAAAAATATAAAAATCACATAAAAATAGACTTAGGATTTTTTCTTAATTAAATTTTAATTTTAGGTAAAAATTTAATTTCTTTTTGTAAATAACTTAAAAATAATTAGAATAAATAGGTTTTATTACTAACTTAATTATATTTTATTTTTTCCTTAAATAACCAAAGAAACCAAAATAGGTCATGTAATTATTTTTATTAATTAATTTAATTAACTAATTAATTGCATATTTAATTTAGAAAACTTATTTCTTTTATTAAAAACAACAAAAAAACAATTTTTCTTTTAATTAGGTTAGAAGGGTCAAAACCTTAAATTCTCGTCGATCTTAATTCTTCTCACGCGCTTTATTTTTATTATTTACCATATTGATGTAACTACCTACAGTTTGTAATAATTTAATTAGGAAATTTATTTACATTTATCGCTTTATTTTCAAAGGGTTTGTTTTTGGCTATGTAAATACCCGCAACCTTGTAATAGCGTAGTTTAATTTCCGTACTTTAAATTCCGCACAATATTAACTGTTAGATGTATGATATAGGGATGAATGACAAGAATGTATGTAAACTTTAAAACAGTTAGATCACCCTAAAATGTGCAAAGATCAATAAACTAAAATTGAATCATTCGCACATGTGCCCTCCTAGGGTACACTCCATTGGTTGCCTTCGGTAAACGGTCGTTGAGTATAGGATGCTTTAGTGGTCGCCCTTTTGTCTAAATAAAGATCAAAGTCCTGATTCGAAAAAGTTGCCTCAGAATGGTTGCCTCGGAATTGTTGCCTCGAATAATTGATCTAAGACATTAGGGTAATTACTAAGATGTCCTAACATTGCTTTAGTGACCGTACGTCCCTTTCGAATTGACCCTCAAAACTCCAACGACGGTGCTACCTACTCACTAATAGTGGGATAGCGTTGTCTAAAGGAAACGAACATAGAACGATTCTTTTTTCGAGTAGGTAGATTAGTTCTTAAGTACTTGCTCATTCCAAACAAATTTTTCACACTTACACTCCTTTACAAACAAAGTTTTCAAAAACACTTCATTACACTCTTAAAGACAGAAGCAAGAGTTAAATCGAAGTTAAAACAAAAACTTTTCAAAACCCACAAACACAAAGAAAACAAATTTGAAAATGATGAGCAAGTACCTAAGAGCCCGTAGATAACTACGGATAGAAAGGGTGTTAATACCTTCCTTTTCTATAATCTACCCCCCGTACTCAGAAATATCTCGAAAAAGGAATTTTTTCTGTGCTTTTTTCCTTTCCTTGTTGGATAAAATAAAAGTCGGTGGCGACTCTTGCTTACCGCAACATTTTGCGAAAATAAAACGCAAAACGCAAACCAGCAAAATTTCCTTAACGAAATAGGGAAACCATGTCCCGGTTCTAGCCACTGTATCACAAGGAGCATACAAGCTTTATTGTCCAAAAACAAATAAAGTTGAAGTCAGCAGAGACATCATTGTAAAATAATCAAAAGTATGGGATTGGAGAAAGTCTCAATCTACTTCTGAAGATAAGTCAAAACTTGATAGTTCTGAAGAAGAGTTAGAGTCAGATGATGATTCTGGAAACTATGAAGATGAGTTAGACGGTGAATCTGATACTTGTCCAGATTTTGATGATGATCCAGAATATGGTGGTGGTCATGCTTATGGAAGAGAAAACTCTAAAGATGTAGGTTTTGGAGGTCAAGCTTATGAATATGATCATGTTTCTGGTGAAGGTCATGATTCTGAAGGTGGAACTTCAGAAAGTAGAGGTTCTGAAGGTGATCCGACTTCTGAAGGTGGACAAGTATTTGATATTGTTCTAGAATTGGAAAGAGTTTATGAACAAGTTCATAGGCCACAAAGAATCAGATGAATACTAAGAAGGTTTAAAGAGTTTGACATGTTGCAAGATGCTGAAGTAGATTCAGAAGGAGAAATTATTCAGTGTGCCATGTCAGTAGAATCTGAACCTGTGAGTGTTTAAGAAACTCTCAAGAAGAAAGTATGATTGAATCCCATGAAATAAGAACTTTAGGCTATAGAAAGAAACAAGACCTAGAAGTTGACTAAGCTTCTAGATAAGAAGAAATTCATCAACGTCATATGGGTTTTCAAGGTGAAGCTTAAGCCAGATGTATCAATTGGCAATCACAAAGCAAGGCCACTGGATAGAGGTTTTCTTCAGAAACCTGAGCTAGATTACTTTGAGATATTTGCGCCTGTAGCTAGACATGAAACAATCAGACTGGTGATTGCTTTAGCTGCAAATAGAAATTGGCCCCTTATGCATCTGGATGTGAAGTCTGCATTTTTGAATGGTCCATTACAAGAAGAGGTATATGTGTCACAACCTCCTGGATTTGTGAAAAAAATCAAGAAGAGATGGTGTACAAATTACATAAAGCTCTGTATGAATTGAAACAAGCGCCCAGAGCTTGGAATTTGAAGATTAATTCATTTTTCCAGAAACAAGGTTTTCAAAAGTGTGAGATGGAGTATGGCGTGTATGTTTAGCATTCTGAAAGCAATATGATTCTGGTATGTCTTTATGTTGATGACATGTTGCTGACGGGAAGTTGTTCTGAAGAAGTTGTCAAGTTCAAGAAGACTCTGATGAATGAGTTTGAGATGACTGACCTAGGAAAGTTGGTTTACTTTCTAGGGATGAAGGTATTATACTCTTAACAAGGTATAATTTTTCATTAGCTGAAGTATGAACTTAAGCTTCTAAAGAAATTCAAGCTGGAGAATTATAAGTTTGTTGTTACACCATCAGAAACCAATCATAAATTGGATTCTGACTTTGAGAGTGAAGACGTAGATGTTACAAAATTCAAACAGTTGATAGGTTCTCTGAGGTATATGTGTAATACGAGACCCTACATTTTTTATCAATTGGATTGGTTAGTAGGTTCACGAGTAAAACTAAGTGGTCCCATTACCAAGCTGTTGTCAGGATTCTGAGGTATATCAAGGGAACTCTGATGTTTGGAGTATTATTCCCTTCTAGAAGAAAAATAGATTCAGATTTGATGAGTTATTATGATTTTAATTGGTGTGGAGATAAAGTTGATGGAAGAAGTACTTCTGGATACTTGTTTAAATTTATGGGAGGTCCTATTTCTTAGTGTTCCAAGAAGAAATTCGTTATGGCTCTATCAACATGTGAAGCTTAGTACATTGTAGGTTCTATAGCTGCATGTCAAGTTGTGTGGCTTCTGAATATACT
The DNA here is from genome assembly GCA_948472305.1 of Vicia faba. Classification (NCBI taxonomy): domain Eukaryota; kingdom Viridiplantae; phylum Streptophyta; class Magnoliopsida; order Fabales; family Fabaceae; genus Vicia; species Vicia faba. Next base: position 1,428,223,579 of record OX451736.1, on the reverse strand, counting down.
GCAGGATTTGAAGATCAACGTAGATAAGCCTCTGAAGCTGATGATTGATAACATGTCTGCAATCAATCTTACCAAGAAAATGGTACTACATGGGAGAAGAAAGCATATTGAGACAAAGTATCATTTTATCAGAAGTCAAGTCTAGAACGGAGTACTAGAAGTTATGCATTGTATCACCCAGAAGCAGCTGGAAGATATCATTACAAAGGCAATCAAGAGAGATCAATTTCTTCGCTTAAGGAATGGAATTGGTGTAGTTAGTTTTAATTAGAAATCCTAAATTAAAGGATGGTATTAAAGGGTATTTTAGTATTTCTAGTTGTTTTGATAACTTAGTCATTAAGTCTATTCTATTAGGGCCTATGTGGCATTCCTTTTATTTATGTATAAATAGACTAGTTGTAAATGTCATAGCACAATAATATTTATTCCTCTTGTATCTTTTACAACCGTCATTCTCTTTTCTCTCTAAAGTTTATTCTTTGTTCATCATTGATTCTCGTGCACTAACAAATAAATTCTGAGATCTAGAGAAAGCCTTTAGTGAAGCCCATAGTGGTTTGAAAACATCTCGAGACGAGTTATGTGAGATGCAATATGTAACGGTGCATATGATCAAAGAGTATATGAAAGTCGTAAAGTTTAGTTATTTTATCATGCAAGTGGATTTTGAAAATACCTTGAAGTAGGTGAAATTATTACATCCCATTGTGAAAATCTCGAGGGAGAATATTAATCCCGAGTAGGATATAATAAACACAAGAGTGGTTCTCCTTAGTGAGAAGTTTTCCTCGTAGGATGTGTAATATATCTATATTTTCTCCTTTTTTTATGAATTGTGTTCCTCTCTTGCCATCATAGAAAGAATATTGCCAATGATCAAAACATTTTACCTATTTCTCTTATTTGTATGGTCTTTTTTTATTTTTCATTTTCCATGTAATTTCCTTTGAGAGTAGTCATTCTTGGTCTGTGGTAGTTGTCACGAGGTCGTGTTGGGAAAATTTATTGAATGACTTTGAGGTGATCATCTAACAAACAGTATGTGTAACGCCCCAAAATTCTTTTAGGATTTTCTACTGACGCCACAAACCAACATGGGTCTATTCAGCATACTTTTTCCTTACTCACACGCTTTTTAGAAAACTTTCCAGAAGGTCACCCATTCAAATACTACTCCAAGTCAATCCTCCTTAACTGTGAAGTTCTTATCTGTTAGGCTACCGAAAATAATATGCATCTTATTGGTATAGATAGTAACTATCAATCCTTATAAGCCTTCCTTCAACCATACATTCTCTTCCCTGCACAGCCTCAAAATCACTTTCATTCCGATGTGGCGGCCACTCCTCGCCCTTTTCGTCCTTGAGTTATACATGCCCAGCAGCTTCCGTATGGTTCGTCCTTGAACCACATCGTATTGGGAGAGGTCTGGCTCTGATAACATTTGTAACACATCATATTGCTTTCAGGATTACCGATTGACTCCACAAACTAACACGAGTCTTTTCAACACGCTTTGTCCTCACTCAAATGTTTTCCAAAAGGTCACCCATCCAAATACTACTCTAAGTCAATCCTCCTTAACTGTGGAGTTCTTATTTGTTAGGCTACTGAAAATAAGATGCATTTGGTTGGTATAAGTAGTACCCATCAATCCTTATAAGCATTCCTTCAACCATACCGTCTATTTCCTAGACAACCTCAAGATCCCTCTCATTTTGACGTGGCGACCGCTCCTCGCCCTTTTTGGCCTCGAGTGTTACAATCTGCTCCTCTTCCCTGCCCCGAAGATAAAAATTGGTTTGAGAATGATGTGATAAGGCTTCTCTTATGGCATTATGGAGTGTCTAGCTTTCAAGAGAGGGGGTGATCCCAGATCACCACCTTCACGTTCGATATTTAACTATATTTGATCATGTGATTTTTCATTATTGGGGATTGATTGCTTTATTTCTACACTCGTGGTATTTATGACAACACCCTGTTTTCATATTTAATTTAGACTTTGCGCAGGTTAAGAATGGACCTATATTTCATATAACAATAAAGAACTCCTTTATTTGCTTGAAAATGAAAGGATCGCATTGTACGATTTTTCATGAAAGTGATAAAAAACACATAATGGAATCAACTTAGACGCCACTTTATTCATTTGGGTAATACTTCCTTAATAATAGGTTTCTCTGTTGTAGATTCTCACATCATTGTCGACAAATTAGGTTGAATATTCATGTTTGTGCATATCTCTTCCAAACTTTAGCTCTTCATTTGCATGAAATATAGGGTGGAGTTTTCTTCCCTCACATCATGTCTTAGGCCATGTTGTGATGTCTGTTCTGGTATTGTTCTTCCATAACATGTGTATGCATTTACTAAATAAGAAGATATTGCTCAATACACACTTTTGGAGAACGTCTCCAAGATCTAATGATTAATCGTAACAATACCCATGTGTCTACTCAGCTCAACTACATTGAATTTTAGTGGGCCTTTCTTCTTGCTCAACAAATTTTGTTTCCTAGCTACATTGTAGAGATTTATCTATGTGTCATACTGTTGATAGGTCGGTGCATATTGTAACTACTTCATCATGGATATTATGGTATTTCACATTTAGGTGAACAGAGTAAGCCACGACGTGTATAGTCGCAATGAAAGGTCTCTGCAAAATGCAATTAAAATGTTTTTGGTTAGGACCTCTAAAAATTGTACATATATTTCCTGTGACTCTCTTCTTTTCCTGAAGGTGGCCATAATCTTAATGGAGCGCCAAGGGCGGGTCATTGTGCAATTGAAAGCTAGTAGATAAAAATTCCTATAATAAGGCAACTTCTCCTTCTTCAATCCCAGTCTCTCCTAGATTTTGACGCACATAATATCACAATATCTTCCCTCGTTAATGAGGATTCTCAAAACATTTTTTAGTTCCATGTTTTTTATGGTTAGCTATATTTTGGCTAGGCATGTTTCTAAACATGGTTCTATGTTGTTGTTGTTGAGTAAGATGTTGCAGAATCTTTATCAATTGTCATGACAGTTTTACTGTTAGGTATTTTCAGTCATATGTCAAAGGCAGATTTCATGACATCTTGATCTGGTACTACAGTACAATAGGCAATGTTGTTTTAAATCTTTATAGATTTAATTTTATTCTGGAATATTTCTTTTGGATATGTTTCACTAAATTTCACATGTCAAGAAGATTTTATCTGGAGAAAAGTTTTATATCTCCAGTTATGCATTGGTTTCTAATTTGGGCCTTGAGATATTTTAGGAAACTTTGAATTGGTTGTTCCAAGATTTAAGGATATTTTGTTGCACAACAGATACAACTCCCAGCTTGTGGATCAAGAAATATCTGATGGAGATTTCGAAGCCCATGGATTGAAGAAGTGTATTTAAATAAGATCTAACCTAATGTAATTTAAGTTTTCAACAATTGTAAAATTAGGGGAAGCATAAGTCTTAGGTTTTGAGAGTCTCTTGTGTATTGTGTGGTGTAAGTCACCCTTGTATATTTTGATACTTGTGGTCGACATTATGTTCTCCTAGAATCTGTGAAGTAAGAGTGAGTATTGTTCTTGGATGAAGCTTTTAAGAAAATTCAAGTATTTTTCTTGGTCAAGAGTCTTGGCTAAGTATTATAATGGAAGAATGATCTTCTCGTTGAGTTAGATTCAATACAGTCACTGGGATTGAGACTGTTGGATATCATTGAGGTGACTTAGGAAGTGAGATATCGATTTCTCATATTTAGGGAGGACCTAGGTAGAAGTTGCATTGAGTAGGGATCATGTGAGAAGTTGTAAATGGGGGAGTTTAGTTTTGAACTAATATTGCTGATAGTGGACTTCCTTCATGGCTTGGTAGACCCCAGATATATGTGAGTTTGCACCAAACTGGGTTAACAACTTTATGTGATATTTATAATTATGCATTTAAATTTTCAGTATTTTGTAATAACTTTATGAATTTGTCCAGGATGTCAAACCAGATGTTATTGTAACTTATTTTTTGACATTGTTCTGATGTTAAAAATTAGTATTATCATGTGTTGCCTGTACCAGAGAAATTTCAACATCAATGTTTTCCATGGCAGCCATTATGAATAGGGGAAGATCTCACTCATAGTTCCACCTACCTTTTCGATGTCTTTAAACTTAATAACAAGCCTCTCTGGTTTTTCTTCAACACTCATTTATTTTTTCTTATTAACTTCCATGATCTCGATAATTTTCCTCCACACTGTCCCCTTTGGTAGTGTCTTCGATCCGAGAAAGCCTATAGTAATAGATGCAATAAAGTTATGTCCCTCATTGACCTAAGCTATGAATTTTTGTTTTCTTTTTTAAATGTCCTCTTCCTCGTCGTTGATATCCTTATCTTTCTTGGTCTTCTCAAAAACCTAAACTGTCTTTTTTGGTGATGATTTTTCCCTGGGGGTGGGACCGTTTTTACGTGGTGAATCATCCCATGTCTTGGATTCCATGGGGGAGCCCTTTCTCCTCTCACAATCATACTTCCTTTCATCTTCTTGGGTGTATTGTCTTAGTCGTCCTTTTTTATAAACTCTTTGATGGCATATTTTTTATGGAGGCAATCATTTGTGTTATTCCTGTGGCTTTTATGTAAGCATTAAAACCTTGAACTGTCTGTCGTAGATAATTATTTGACGAGATGAGGGTATCTATCTCCGGAATATTTGAAGTTTGTATTTGTGCACTCTTATCTTGAGGTGTTGAGAGGGGTGTAAGATGAAAATGTAGTCCGAGGTAAGCGTCATTGCCTTTGTAATCTCAGCACTAGTGCAAATTCCTTTATCAAGAACAACTCGGTTCCTATAGGGTATCCCTAGTCTTAGGTGATATCTACTACAAGATACTTTTAATTGAGCGTTAATATGGACAATCCTGTCTAACTATTAACCGTAAATCAAATCTCAATTTTTCTGAAAGATAAAGTATTAAGCACAAATCAAAAGTAAATTCAATAGAGAAGAAATTATTGTCATTACAAGGTTCAAATGGACTTCATTAACAAATCTAGATCAATGACACCCCATAGGATTGGTGGTCTTAGATACTCATAGAAATAAATAAAAACATAGAAAAAGTCATAGTCATTAAAAAAAATTAGATGAATGGGTCTTCAATCACGAAAAGCTCTTGAAGATCTTGATCCACCTTGAAAATCTGAGTTTTCCAGCCTTCAAAATGTGTCTTTGCCGTCAAAAATCGTCCAACATGGTAAAATTCATGTTCTGGTGTTAAATAGAGTTATTTTGGACATTCTTTGCGATTCTAGGCACCCATGCACGTATGATACGCGTATGGGGCGTCTGACAGGCGTCTGTATGCGTATGGACAGAAAAGTGAAATTTTCATATATCATACGCGTATGAAATGACTTGATACGCATATGAGCAGAGCCGAAATAGTATTTGATGTCTTCATGAAAGTTGTATCCCTTGATGTTATCTTTCATTTGCCACCAGCCCCGTGTCATTCTGAGTTACGAAGCTCTAGTTATGATCAAAATACCACACGTCTGTCATGATGAAAAAGATGTTGAAAATTTTCCGATCTCACATTTTTCTGAAAATTCGCTGCGTTTCTTTTCTGGCTATATCATTGACTTCCTCCGACCTTAAAAACACGTTAACCTTCTCAAAAAGATCAAAAATACCAGGAGTAATTAAAACACAGATAAGTACGAAATTAAAGAAACCGACATATAAACCACTTAAACTATATGAAAAATACAAATAACTCGCCTACTTTCACATGTTAAAATGATAATAATTATAGCAGAAATAGTGACTGATCAGGTGACAAGAGCGATTACAACAATGCAATGAAAAGAAATTGATGAATTTGGTGTGAAATTTCATGAGAACAGAGAAATATTTCCATAGTTGGCGCCACTATTGCAGTGTGGACAGAAGATTGATGACATGTTGATGCAAAAATCACCTATACAAAAGTGTTGATATTCAATACGATGGGGACAGGATGTACCTGCAAGGTTAACACTCTAACGCATAAGTCAATAAAACCCTATACAGAGGTCAATAAAACCATATACAGAGGTGTTGTTATAACTTTAGAAGAGTGAATGAAACTATAGCGTTATGGTACATAAACAAATTTATATATGACGGATTATTAAAATCACTCTTGATAGATTTGTCTCGGAGTGTGAGAGACGGTTAAATTGAATCCAAGACTAATGGCGAGCTAGTGGCTCAAACCTAGTGTGTGACCTTCAAACAAACTTCTGTGTCCACCACCAATCTTTAGTGAAAGCTTTAGTGTTGGACAGGTCTCGCGGACCATTTCACCGGCGCAAAATAAATACTAAATGTAACGAGACTAGTGTCTTCAACTTTTATCAATTATTCATTTTATAACTTTGTCTACTATACTTTTTAAAGCTTTGACATGATTATTATTCTATTAATTGATCCCAGCACGTATAAGCTCAACCTCTGACCCACTCCAATACTTAATTCATCAAGTTACTTATGCGTTCAAATTTTATTTCAGGTAAAAAATTTAGACGAATTAGTTTTCACAAAGATAACATTTATATTTAAATATTTATCGAAATATTTAGATGCCACAGACCATTGTACCATTATACCATTTGATCTCATTCTAGACTTTCCTTCACTCTTTATTTTATCATAATATGTTCATTGACCATTATTATCACAGGTGTTTTCTAGTTTTGTTTATCTAATACACAAAAAGTCAGCTAAACCAAAGGGAGAAATATATATTTTATACTAAACATAGAACATGGCCCTCACGACTAAGATAATAATGATCATGCTAGCAATACACAATTTTTTACATTTCATGTATTTCTTTATAAATAGTTATCAACACTTTGGCCTTATACAAATCCAAATTCACTTTCTAATACAGAAATATCCCTTTCCATTTTCCACCCCAAAAATCTCAATCATGGAGAGTTTCCAAAAAGAAAAACAAATTATGGTCGATCCACTTTCATTGAAAAATTCACTTATCAAACAAAAGTTGCCAACTATAATCACAACAACTCCTACCCTTTTTAATCCTCCAACACTACAACCTCCTAAGCAAAGATTTCTAAGCTTGAGTCTACCGAATTCGGTAAACTCGTCGCCCCGGTTCGGTTCGATTAAAAAACCGAAACACGGGAGCCCGGAACCTCAATGTCAAGAAGCTACTAATGTGATGATGACCAGCACACTTGAAGAACTTCTTCAAGAGGCTCATTTTGGGAAGAGCAAATCATGTGGTGATGCAAGAGAGAGTGCTTCTTTAGAGGGATTTGATTTTGATCAATGGCTGACTAAACTAAATACAAAAGAGCTAGAAAAATGGGAGTGGCATTATGGTAGTTTCACAAAAAATGAAAATGTTAAGGAAAGTCCTAAGAGTGTTGTTAAGGAAATGAAAACAATAACATCCTCACATGATGCATTCAAATGCAATGCTCTTTGTCTTTTTCTTCCTAGTTTTGTTGGTAAAATAAAGCCAATTAAAACAAGAAAAGAAGTTTCGGAAAAAGTGGTTCCTACAATGTTGTCTAGGAATGTTTCTTTGGAGAATTTTGAATGTGGCTCTTGGGCTTCTGCAGCTATGTCTCATGAGAATAATGGAGATTCTAATAACTCTTACTTTGATCTTCCTATGGAGTTGATGAAATATGGGGGTGCTAATGAAGTAGATTCTCATTCACCTATTGCTGCTGCTTCTATTGTTTATGAAAAAGATCTTAAAGGAGTTTTGAAAAATAGTTCGGGTAAAGGGAGTGCTAGAAAACCAGACACGTCGCCGCGACATGTTCGGTTTTCTTTATCATCTTCTTCTCCATCATACCCTGCATCTCCAGCATTTTGTATCAGTCCTCGTTTGAAAAAAGCTAGAGAAGATTTTAATGCATTCTTGGCTGCACAAACTGCATGAGAAAGTTGGTGATTGAGCCTATGAAAATGAGGAACTAAAATAGGTGTATTAAAAATGCATTTAAGCCAAATTTTTATATGTAGTGATTTTGTTATCTTTATAATTACTTGATTATGTAGCTTATGTCTTCAATTTGCATGATCATTTTTGCAAGACCTAGATTAAATGTTAAAATAATGAGCTTTAAAGGGAAATTAGCTAGAGGATATTTTTGTTTGTGATACGAACAATCTCCATTGATAACATGTAATTAGAAGTGTAATCTTATTATCTAAGTTCTGTAATCTCATGTTAAAGACAAGACATATGGTGATGTTTTGGTTACATAACAAAATGTGTTCTTTGTTAACGATTGTGTCGCGACTGATGCAACAATTTGTTTCTTTTGGAATTCACATCAAACAGCATCATGTATTCATGTGAATATCATGGATACACACGCAAAGAAAACACTCTTGAAGATTAATTCGTTAGTATTGGGGATAACTGTTTGAGAGGAAGAGGAGAAGAGAGTAATTGAGATAAAAATGTGAGAGAGTGAAAGATGATTGTTTCATTGGTCTACGGAGGAGTCATTTATATACAAAGTAGTTGTTACTTGTTCAACAAGTAACTTCCTCTTAAAAAACTAAAAAGCAAAAACAATGGGCAAAAAAACTACCTCTAACTAGCTTCTATTAGAATAACTCTTCTATTAGTATAGTTTGGATTAAACTCAGCATCCCTTATTAATTCCAGCTATCAAATGTAATGACTTCAAGTTCTATTCTCATCTTTATGAATTACAATCTTGTAATGGCTTTGGTAAACACATCAGCCACTTGTCCTTTTATTGGACAATGCATAACTTCAAGTTTTCCCTTTGTAACTTGGTCCCTAAGAAAATTAAACATGGTCTCTATATGTTTGCTATTCCCATGTGCAATGGGATTTTTGACTAAATTGATTATTGATTTGTTGTCTATTGGCAGCTTGATTAATTTTTCTTATTTGATCATCAAGTCATACAATAAGGATTGCAGCCAATTTGCTTGGCATGTTGCAGTAGCCCCTGCAACATACTCAGCTTCACAACTAGACAATGTAACCACTGAATGCTTCTTTGAGCACCATGACACAAGTGCTTCTAGGAATTTGAAAAGGTAGCCAGTTACACTTCTTCTGTCAATCTTATCACCACACCAATCAACATCATAGAAACCAACTAACTCAAGCTCTTTGTGTTCTTTTCCTAGTGGAAATAAGATACCATGGTAAAATGTGTCATTTATGTACCTCATTATCTTATTTGCAACAATGAAGTATTGTTTGAAAGGGTTACTCGTGAACCTGCTTACCAGTCTAAATGAGTAGTTTATATTTGGCCTAGTTTGGCATAAGTACCTTAATGAGCCTACCAATTTCCTGAATGTGGTAGCATATACTATGTCTTCCTTTCCTTCATCTGACTCAACTAGTTTCTAATTAGTGTTAGTAGGTGTGAGTGAAATGTTGCACTCCAACATATTGAATTTTTCCAATATTTCACTTGCATATTTAGTTTAATGCAAGATTAATCATCTTGAGGTATTTCATGCCAAGAAAATAGGCTAGCTTGCCTAGGTCAGTCATATCAAACACTTTCTTTATCTTGCATATGAATTGCTCAATTTCTTTATCATAACTTCCACTTACAAGAAGACCATCCACATAAAGGCAAATAATCAGAAGGTTTCCTCTTTATTTTCCTTTAATATAAACCCCATGTTCAGAGTTTCACTTTCTAAGCGATGCCTCAATAAAGATTTTATCAATTCTTGTATCCCATTCCCTTAGTGCCTACTTCAGGCCATATAAGGCTTTGTGCAGTCTACATACCAGATCTTCCTTTCCTTTGATTACAAAATCAGAAGATTTGGCTATGAATACTTCTTCCTTTAGAGGGTCATTGAGGAAAGATGACTTGACATCAAGAAGAAAAGTGGGAAATTCTCTATTGTAAGCCAAATTAAATACTAACCAGATGGTCCCATGTCTTACAACTGGTGAGAAAACTTGATCATACTCAATTCTTTGTTTCTATAGGAAGCCTTTTGCAACAAGTCTGACTTTGAGCTTGACAATTTTTCCTTCAGGGTTCACTTTGAGCTTGATCACCCTATGACTGTAATAGTCTTCTTGCCTTCAAGTAACTTTATCAATTCTCAAGTTTTGTTCTTCTTTATGAATGAAAGTTCTTCAGTCATGGAATCCTTCCAATCGTGTTCCTTGAGAGTTGTGTGATAACCAACTGGCTTAGCATATATGAACATTGCAAGATGCAACACTTTACCATCAATGTCTACTTCATTATCAAGGACTAACTCACGATTAGCTATCCTCTTAGGAAGTTGTATTTCTCTTTATGGTATGGTCTGTGTTGGTGCAAGTTCTTCCTCATTAGCATCTTATATCTCTATTATGTTCTCAATCCCAACCTCCTATACTTTACAAGTTTCAAAGTGAACATGTATTTAAAAGTTGATAGCATAATTTTCTTTGGAATTCCAATTACAGGCTTTATCTTCCAATACCACCACACCCATGATGATGGCGATTTGCTTTATATTAGGATCTAAAAATATATAGTCTCTTATGTTGTGGTATCCCACAAGGACCATTGGCTTGTTCTTGTCCACCGACTTCCTTCTTTTGGCATCAAGAATGTGCTTTTAGCATAAGGAAACAAAAATCTTCAAATGGTTTACACTAGGCTTCCTTCTTGACCAAGCTTACTTATGAACTTTGTTCATTAACCTCTTTTTAGGACATATATTCAAGATATAAGCATCAAAGGATACAGCGCAACCCCAAAATTTCATGTGGTAGGTTTTTCCTGCATCAACATGCTTCTTGACATATTAAGATCATATTTTTTCTTCTTTCTCCCAAGCCATTGTTTTGAGGAGTGTATGGTGTTGTTACTTCATTGATGATGCCTTGGCTTGTACAAAAAGAATGAAAAATCCTTTTAGGTGTATTCTTCTTCTTCATCTGTTCTCAAGATCTTTACCATCTTTCCACACTCTCTCTATCTCTTTGTATTATTTTCCATTACTTTGAAATCTGTAAAGACCTACAAGGCTTCACTTTTGGCTTTGATTAGGAAAAAATAATAACATCATTGATAATTAATCTAAGGTGATGAAGTATTTGTTTCCACTATAACTAGGTACTTTTAGTGGTCCAGAAATGTCAAAGTGAACTACACTTAGTCCTTATTTGGATTTCATAGGCAGACTAGACTTGAAGGATATTCTAGGTTCCTTTCTCACCAAGCATGTTGTGCATGAGCTTTCACGTATTTGTACCTTATGGACTCCAATCACCATCCCTTTTGAACTCATATGGATTAGGTATTTTATTTCAAGGGGTTATACCTCTTGTGCCATAGCTCAAATTCATGTTCAGGTGATGTTCCAACAATGCATCTTAGTTCTGACTTTTGGATGCATACCTTGAAAGTTTTGTTTCTTCACAGGCAAGATTTCAGGTTATTCTTATTTTGTGATCAAAACGCTTCAGGAAATCATTCTTCATGAGCATTGAAAATCCCTTTTGCACTAGTTTCCCTACACTTAGCAAATTGCATTGCATGTCTTGCACAAACAATACATTCTTGGTCAATGTTGCCTTACCATCCTTGCTTTTTATGGCTACATGTCTCATTCCTTATGCTAAAATGGATTTGTTATCAACCAATTTTATGTTGGCATTCTTAATTGCATCAAAACCAATCTACCAATCCTTCCTTCCAGTTATCGATTGCTGCAACTAGTGTAAATATACAATATTTTGGAGTTTAAAACCTCAACATCAGTTGTAGCCATGAGCATAACTAGATCTAAGCACGAGCCTAAATTTTATTGAGCTATATTGGTTTCTTATTCACCATTCTTAGGCTTATTTCCTTTACCTAGCCAGTACTCATATGCATAGTGTCCCATATTCTCATAGTTGTAGCATCGTAGCTTTCTTTTGTCAAAGGTCTTCTTCTTGATTTAGTTCTTGACAAACCCTCCACCATTCTTGCTTGATATTTCAAGCTTTCCATCACCCTTTTTCTTTATTTAAAATGTATCTTTCCTTTGTTATTCTTCTATCTTTCTTTGATTGCTTTTAATGTCTTGGATTTTGCAAGAAGTGCATGTTCGTCCTGTTTTTCAATTTCTTTTTTAGCAACCTTCTTATTATGGGCTTCGATAGTGCTTTTAAAATCTTCAATCTTCATGCTATCTAAGTATTTTGTCTCTTATATGGTCACCACTATGTGATAAAATAAGGGACTCGGTGTTCTCAAGAGTTTCTAAATGAACTTCACCTCATTGAGAGATTTACCATATTGCTTCATCTAATCTGTCAAGGTCGGCTATTTTGAGATATAGTCACCTATTTTTTCATCATTTTTCATCTTCAATAATTCAAGTTATCTTTTCAATGTCTGTAACTTAACTTTCTTGAGTTTGGTATAACCACCAAAGTATATTTTAAGCTTGTTTCATGCATCTTTGGAACTAGTTTCACCAAAAATCTTCTTAAATATCTTTGAATCAACACTTTGATGAATGAGGAATATAGTGTTATAATCTCTTTTATTGTATTACTTATGTGATTTTCTTTGTGTTACGGCTTCATCTTTGAGTAAATATTCAATAATTGTTTCCACCATATCACAAACATCTTGTGCACTAAAAATCACTTTCATTTGAGACACCCATTTGTCCCAATTCTTACCATAAAAAAACAAGTAGGTGTGCTTTAAAATTTCCATGACCCGCCATGATTGATTTTTCTTACAATCACTTGAGTTTCCTAGGATCAATGAAACCCTATATACAAATTTGTTCGAGATAACAATTTGAGAGGAATATAATAAGAGAGTACTTGGGAGAAAAATGAGAGAGAGAGAGAGTGAAAGATGACTATTTCATTGAATTACATAGGAATCATTTATACACAAAGTAGTTGTTACTTGCTCAACAAGTAACTGTCTCTAAAAACTAAAAAATAAATAAACTAGCTCTAACTAACTTATATTAGAATAACTAACTTCTATTAGTATAGCTTGAATTAAACTCAACAATACAAAGTAAAACAATACCCAAAAAAACAAACATCGCCATAAGGGCTTCGTTGACCTACAATATAAAAAACAAACTATAGACAAAGAAACATAAATATATATAATTAAAAAAAATTAAAGACAACAACAACCTCAAACAAGATAAGGATAAAAACAAACCTCAACAGTTGATAACTAAAGACAATCAGAAAACTCATTAACATGTCTCCGAAGCACGAAAACTGCCACCAAAAACTAGGATATCAATCCCATAAGAACCACCTATTGATAACAAAAGGTTTTAGTAAAAAAAACTATCTGCAAGACCAATGAATCATGAAATTCTGGCTACAGATACTCAATGTCACGTCCAATGTTATGACACCGTATCTGACTTACTATATGACAGTAAATACAAAAGCAGTAAATAACACAGTCAATTGTTTACCCAGTTCAGTGTGCAACAACACCTACTCTGGGGGCTACCAAGCCAGGGAGAGAATCCACTATAAGAGATGTTAATTCAGGAATAAACCAACCAGTTTATCTCCTTCACTTAAGACCTACCCAATGCAATTCTAATCTAAGTACAACTTAAACCTGAGTTCCTACTCACTCCCCCTCAATCACAACAGTGATACATAAACCAATTTGACTTGAGAATTGATGAAGACACTCTTCAAAACACACACTTGATTAAGCTTCACAGCTTTTTAATCAAGTAACACAATCACTCGTGCTTCACAGCTTTGAGTGATGTACACAACTAACTTGACTCTGCTTCACAGCTTTAGTCAAGTAACATGCAAACACTCTTGCTTCAAAGCTTTGAGTGCTACACAACCCTTACAATTGAAACCTATTCCAAGACACTTATCACAATGATAATTGCTTGGAGTACAATAAACAAATCTATACAGATTACAAAATTGATCTTCTAATCAATCAGCAGGGATGTCTTGAAAAACCGCAGCTCTGTTGAATATATAGCAGCTGCAACTTCAGTTAGGGTTTCCAAAAACCTAGGGTTGATTCCGTTTGACCTAAAGACCAGATCACAGTACTTTATTGATCAGGTTAGGATTGAGCTAGGTTACTCCTCAGAAAACGCAGGATTCTGTTTAGAAGGGACTGAGTTATTTCCTGAAAAAACTCAGACTTATCCAATCCTGCAATCCTGTTAGTTCAGAACAGGATGTCATAACATCTGTTATGACATCTGAGAAAACCTGTCTACTGATTTAGCAAAATGTGATCATTTTGCAAACATGCTCAGATACACACTTATAAACATCAGTATTTGAATTACAATATTTTTCTGCACATGTACCTATTGAGTTAGTACAACCTGAACTAGAATGTTATGACATCAGTCATGACATTCACACATACACTTGGGATTTACCAAAAATGCAAGCCAATACCTAAACACCTACAAACTCCCCCTTTGGCAGATTTTTGGCTAAAGTCCCTCAACAATCAGAGATAGATAGATAGCAGCAGAAATAAGTGACAGCAGAAAAATATAGTGTCAAGTACTAATTAAGCAGTACCAAAAATATTCTCCCCCACTTTAGCCACAAATGGGCCAAAGATTACATGTTTATAAAGTTATACAGTTATCCAAAACAAAATAATGAGATCAGCAGCAGACAACAGCAGAACACACTTCCAAACTCCACCAGCAACACTACCAAGCAGCAATCATCCTTCAAGCACTGTCATCAGACTCAGAGGAGCCAATTTCTTCAATGTTGAGCTGTCCTTCAGCTTCTTCCCTTCTGCTTTCTTCAGCTTCTTCCTTTTCTAGCCTGGCAATTAGAGCTTCTAGGGTCCTTTTTCTAGCATCCAGATCTTTGCAAGTTTCTTTTAAAACAGCTATGACATCTGATGTTTTGGACTGGATCTTTGCAGACGATGTCTCAGCTGAAGTTATGACAATGTCTGGAGCATGGGATCCCTGAAACAGTTTGTAGTGCAGGCCAAGGGCAGGGGCTCTTTTGCAGACTGTATCTCTTGCTACAAGGATGTCAGGGTATTGTGCAAGGATGATTCCACAAAGGAGGGAGGGAAAAGCAATTGGTCCTTTGACAGCATAACTGCCAGCATGCTTCAAGGTTTGTTCAAAGATGTACCTTCCATAGTCAAAGGCAGTCTTGGTTCCTACAGCATAGATGAATCTCCCCAATCCTGTGGAGATGGTTGATTTGTGATTTGTAGGCACCCAGTTTGCTGCACCTATTTTATGCAAGATGGCAAATTTCATGCTGAGTTTACTAGCATTCAACTTCCCTTTCAATGGCCAGCACTTTACTTGCCTGGCAGTGATGGTCAAACATACTTCATTGTCAGTTGCCTCTAGATCAGGACAGTCCTTATTTGTTCTTCCAAGAAACTTGTTGATTTCTGATGGAGAGAACTTGACCCTTCTTCCTCTAACAAACACACTCTCAAAGTCAGCTGACCTCCCATCAGCACAATCATTGGACAAGTTCACTACAAACTCTTTAACCAGATTTTCATAACATTTGCTAAACTTCATCACTGTCTTCATTAGCCCAGCATTCCTGATCAGCTCCATGATGTCTTTGCACTCCAAGGCATCATTGTTGAGTTCTCTCTCCAAGGCTATTCTCTTCAAGCAAACATACTTCCATCTGTTTGCATTATCAGGATGATGAAAGGAGATGTTGTCTGTTGGCACTTCAGGCACTCTAGCAATCTTGCTGGAGGGGAGCTTCCTTCTGATGGGAGTATTGTCAATGTCAATCTCAAATTCAGATTCATCATCAGAATCAGAAGTTTCAGGTTCTTTACTTTTCTTGGAGATTGGTTGTCTAGCAGTCTGCACCTGTGCCTTCTTCCCTTTTGTCTGAATTTTCTCAGCCATCCCTTCAGCCTTGGATTTCTTAGCATCAGGTTTAACAGTCTCACTACTCTTTCTTTTCATCAATCTCCTAGCAATGCTAGGGTTCACATTAGCAATCAGTTCATTATCTGAGTAATCTTCATCCACATCAATGATAGGTGGATCAGCAGCCTTTTCAGAGGGATTCTGAATGTTGTCTTTTGGTGTCACAACATCCTCAGTGACATCTATATTTTCAGAACCTTCCACATTTGGACTTTCTGATTGATTCAAAGGGATAGAAATCCCCGGTACAGATTGGTTGCCACTCAGAATGCTAGAAACCAGTCTAGCAATAGCTTGGTGTACTTGAACTGATCCTTCTTTATTAGGTGTAGAAGACGAAGGAAGAGAAGAATTACCAGAGACTGTAGCTTGAGCTCTTCCTGCATGTCTGGTCCTGAGCTTTTTGACTCTGGCTGGGTCAGTTGTCATCTCCCTGAGAGGAGTGACCTCAAGAACTTCAGATTCTATGCATGTAGTGATTGCCCTAGAATCTTGATCAGATGATGACGATGATGAGTGAGACGAAGCCGCCATGGTGGAAGACGATGTCTGAGACATTGTGTGTAACGTTGAGTGATAGTAGCAGTTTGAGAAAACTCTTTGATTGGGAGGAGGAAACAGGTTGCAAGGATGAGAGAGGTAGGGAGTACAAGGGAGTCTCTTCAACTTCTTAAGGCTTTTGAAGGAATTGTGAATGAATATGATTAACCCACTAAATATAGACTTAATAAAATTAATCCCTTCAACCCTTGTTTTCAGCAAAACTAATTGCTATAATTTCTCATGTTGGTGAATACCCAATCTGCCCCTCAAATTTTCAAGTTTATTTCCAACAAGCGCCTTGGTAGAAGAATCAGTTAGCTTAAGCTTAGAGAAACTATGTTCCAGTTCAAATGACTTCTTTTCTCCAAAGTCAATAGGGTTCAAGGAAATGTTGAATGTTTTCAGATTATCACACCACAATGTCACAACATCTTGTGTAACATTGTCCTCAGGTAGCATCTGTTTTGACCAGAATTTTTGAGAACAGAATTTATGAGACTTGTTCTTTGCCACATCACATATATTATCAGCCTGTAGTTTAGGAGTTCTTCTGACATCTTCCATAAGAATAGCTCTTTTCATTCCTTCAAGCTTATGCTGCCACTGTTTCATCTCTTTTTCTTCTTTGATGATTTGACTCATAGTGGAGATATCAGTGTTCTCAGGCTGCCACACATAACAGTTATTTTTGGATTTGATTCCTCTCATTACAACATCTAGTTTTTCATTAAACACTAGACATTCAGATCTTGAGAAGTTGACCATGAATCCTAGATCACATAATTGACTGATGCTGATGAGATTAGTAGTCAACCCTTTTACCAGCAGTACCTTATTCAGACTTGGAACTCCAGGGTAGTCCAAATTACCAACTCCTTTGATTTCTCCTTTAGCACCATCTCCAAAGGTCACAAAACTGGTGGTGTGAGGCATAACATTATTGAGGAGATTTTTGAATCCAGTCATGTGTCTGGAACATCCACTGTCAAAGTACCAATCTTCCTTTGCAGAGATCTTCAGGGAAGTGTGTGCTATCAGTGCAGTAGCCTTTTTCTTCCATTGAGGAGCGTGTGGTACCTTTTTAGACTTAGGTTTGACATCTGAGTTCTGTTTAGGATATCCATGTAATCTGAAGCAGAAGGGCTTTATGTGACCATATTTCCCACAATGATGGCATCTCCATCTTTGGTACCTTTTCTTCATATGTCTCTGTCCCTGATGTTGAGAGTAATGTTGAGACATCCGTTTTGACATTTGCTTCCCGGTACCAAATTTCTTTGTTTCCACAAATCCTAGGCCAGATTTATTTCCCATATTTTGACCAGCCTGAAGGATCTCTTCCAATTTGTCTGTTCCATTGGTCAACATCTTGACAGATTTGGTCATTTGATTCAGTTGTGAGTTCAGCAGTTGAACTTCTCCTTCTAAATGACTTATAGTTTCAAGATTTGCCCTCTTTTCAGCCTCCAGCTTTACAATGAGTTTTGATTGTTTCTCATTTTGCACACAGACTTCACCACTTCTGATACACAATTTCTTGTAGGTATCAGCCAGTTCTTCAAATGTTACTTCTTCATCACTGGTGTCACTTTCAGAAGTACAAACACTAGTTAGGGCAGTAACTAGTTTGGCAGATTCTTCTTCAGAATTGCTTTCTGAATCATAGTCAGACCAAGTAACAGTCATTCCTTTCTTTTTCTTCTTAAGAAAGGTAGGACATTCAGCTCGAATATGTCCATATCCTTCACATCCATGGCATTGAATACCTCTGCCTTGGTTTTCCTTATCTTCTGACCTTGGTCTTCTGCTGGAACTGTCAATGTCAGAAGGAATGTTATGAACATTAGACCTTGACTTTGGGTCCATTCTTTTGATGATCCTGTTGAACTGTCTTCCAAGCATGGCAATGGCTCCTGATATGTTTTCTTCTTCATCCTCCTTGTATTCAACATCAGTGTTGGATACAAGTGCTATGCTTTTGTTCTTCTTGTCACCATTATCAGTGATCCCCATCTCAAAAGTCTGAAGAGACCCAATAAGTTCATCCACTTTTAACTTGCTAATGTCCTGGGCTTCCTCTATGGCAGTTACCTTCATTGCAAATCTGTTAGGCAAGGATCTGAGAATCTTCCTCACCAGTTTTTCTTCTGACATTTTTTCTCCCAGTGCTCCTGAGGTGTTGGCAATCTCCAAGATGTTCATGTGAAACTCATGAATGTTTTCATCTTCCATCATTTTTAGATTCTCAAACTTAGTGGTCAACATCTGAAGCCTTGACATCTTTACTTTGGAAGTGCCCTCATGAGTAGTTTTGAGGGTGTCCCAAACTTCCTTGGCCAGTTCATATTGATGTACTAGTCTGAAGATGTTTCTATCAATTCCATTGAACAAGGCATTTAAGGCTTTTGAATTTCCCAGAGCTAACTCATCTTCTTCTTTACTCCAATCTTCCTCAGGCTTCAGACTGATTGTCCCATCTCTTTCAGTTATGGTGGGATGTATCCATCCTTTATCAGCAGCTCTCCAAGCCTTTTTGTCCAGAGATTTTAGGAAGGCAATCATACGAGGTTTCCAGTAGTCATAATTAGTTCCATCCAGAATGGGTGGTCTATTTCCAAAAACTCCTTCTTTGTCCATAGTGCCAGAAAGTGATATCCCTAGATCTCACCCAGTAATACAGGCAGGGTGCCTGCTCTGATGCCAATTGAAATTCTGGCTACAGATACTCAATGTCACGTCCAATGTTATGACACCGTATCTGACTTACTATATGACAGTAAATACAAAAGAAGTAAATAACACAGTCAATTGTTTACCCAGTTCAGTGTGCAACAACACCTACTCTGGGGGCTACCAAGCCAGGGAGAGAATCCACTATAAGAGATGTTAATTCAGGAATAAACCAACCAGTTTATCTCCTTCACTTAAGACCTACCCAATGCAATTCTAATCTAAGTACAACTTAAACCTGAGTTCCTACTCACTCCCCCTCAATCACAGCAGTGATACATAAACCAATTTGACTTGAGAATTGATGAAGACACTCTTCAAAACACACACTTGATTAAGCTTCACAGCTTTTTAATCAAGTAACACAATCACTCGTGCTTCACAGCTTTGAGTGATGTACACAACTAACTTGACTCTGCTTCACAGCTTTAGTCAAGTAACATTCAAACACTCTTGCTTCAAAGCTTTGAGTGCTACACAACCCTTACAATTGAAACCTATTCCAAGACACTTATCACAATGATAATTGCTTGGAGTACAATAAACAAATCTATACAGATTACAAAATTGATCTTCTAATCAATCAGCAGGGATGTCTTGAAAAACCGCAGCTCTGTTGAATATATAGCAGCTGCAACTTCAGTTAGGGTTTCCAAAAACCTAGGGTTGATTCCGTTTGACCTAAAGACCAGATCACAGTACTTTATTGATCAGGTTAGGATTGAGCTAGGTTACTCCTCAGAAAACGCAGGATTCTGTTTAGAAGGGACTGAGTTATTTCCTGAAAAAACTCAGACTTATCCAATCCTGCAATCCTGTTAGTTCAGAACAGGATGTCATAACATCTGTTATGACATCTGAGAAAACCTGTCTACTGATTTAGCAAAATGTGATCATTTTGCAAACATGCTCAGATACACACTTATAAACATCAGTATTTGAATTACAATATTTTTCTGCACATGTACCTATTGAGTTAGTACAACCTGAACTAGAATGTTATGACATCAGTCATGACATTCACACATACACTTGGGATTTACCAAAAATGCAAGCCAATACCTAAAAACCTACAAATCATTATGCCCGCCAATTCCTCTTTAGTAGATATCAACTATGAAAAAAAATGATTTCATTGCAGGATTTTCAAATGACCCACACCAGAAAATTCTAGATCTTATACATGACATAGCTCACTCTAAATGCCAATCCAAAATGTAACACCCTCGAAAATCCCGCGGAATATTACATTATAAATCAGAGTAAATATAACATGCATATCACTTAATGGTGTCACACATACTCCATACATAACAAAACTCATGTCATGCTCAATAACACTAAATTAAATTCATGCTTTTCATATCACTTTCACATAAGCATGTAGCAGCAGAATCACTTTCATTCAAATGAACATAATACTCAAGTCTCCAAAATAAAATTTATTTATTTAATCAACTTAGGCATAAAATCCATTTCACTACATAATTCAAATAATGATAATAAAATAATGTAGAATATACAATATATCTCTCACAACATGAGTCTACACGTTTCCCCAGTGTTATATGACTAGAGCATAACTTAACCCAAAATAAATACATAAATAAAATAAGCTACTCTATGAGCTACTCTCTTGATAGAAGCAACTCTATTCTTCAGTACCTGTGTGATATCAAATAAAATATCATTCCAACAGAAGGGTGAGAATTCACATAATTATCAAAATCATATAACATTGTATAATGTATAGCATACATACATACGAATAATGTTATCATAATTAATATTCTTTATAAATCAAAACATCACCCAATTAATCATGTTATCCTCAATTACACATCCATAATATCTCAATTTCACCAATGTATCATTTTTCACATCATTCACACAACTTCATATCAATAACATAAACACAATATGACTCAATGCAACTCAAATACAATACTAGTGCATGTGGTACTAATTATTGTTATTATTATTCAGTTTTTAATTTAAACCTGGTCCATCCTCTAGACCAATAATACACAAAAAGCCCGTCCTCTAAGCTTTCAAACCCCTCTATAGGTTTGGGACAAATCACTAGCTCCCTCAGAACTAACAAGTATGCCTCTTGACAATAAATGATGCAAGTGAAATTCCAATAACCATATGCAATTAAGACCATTATCTAATCTTAACATCCATGCATATCTTCAATAATTCATCACACCTGAATTACCATACAATTACGCACACATGCATATTCTCATGAATCATCCACATACAATTCATATTCATAGTAACACTGCTCCAAACATCATAATAACACATAGTAAACAATGTACAACAATGTCATACGATTCAACACTCAATCACAAACATACATACCACACATAAACAAAGTTTCATGTTATTATCAATTAAGAATTCAAAGACATCCAACGCTAAGTTCTAAATTTTTTAAAAATAATCATAATTTATTATAAACATAACCATGCATAATCCCATGAAAACTAAAGAAAATATAAAATTTGAACTTACAGGTCGCATTAAGCGCGCTACACGATGCTAAGTGCCCTCTTTCCCGAGGAGACCGCGCTAAGCGTGATAAATGGTGTTAAGCTCCCTCTACGAGAACCAGAAAAATTCTTTGCGATGGCAGCACAGAACCCATGCAATTTCTTGACCCCAAAACACATTTTAACACCCAAATTCCTGTGATTTAAGGCACTATAACATATATCTAACATGTATTTATCAACCAATAACATCACAACACAATCAATCGTCATATTCAAAGATTTATCATCAAAACCTAAAAATTTCAAAACATGGAAAAACTAGATAAATTGATCCTAACACATGTTACTACTCATCATACATCATTATAAAATCCCAATAAAAAAGTAAAAACCCACTCTTACCTTGTTCTAGGTTGATTATACTAACTTTTGTTTTTTTTTACCTTCTTCTCGTCTTTCTCGCTCTTTTCTTCTGTTCACATGTAAAAGCTCTTACATTTTCTTTATATTCCTCTTACTAACTCTATTTCTTTTTATAAAACCATTAATAAAATAATGCTAACCCAACAACTAATGGACTCACCATCACACCCCCACTACTCTTTGTATCTCCACACTAAAGCCCAATTACTATTACTTTAATAACTTGTCACGAATAACATACATCAAATAATTATATATATATATATATATATATATATATATATATATATATATATATATATATATATATATATATATATATATATACATATATATATATATACATATATATATATATATATATATATATATATATATATATATATATATATATATATATATATATATATATATATATATATATATACATAAAATTAATTAACAAAAAAAATTGGGGTGTTAGAACTCTCCCCCACTAAAAAATATTTTCTCCCTCGAAAATTACCTCAAACGAACATACTAGGATATGACTCCCTCATCTGACTCTCGAGCTCCCAAGTCACGTTTCCACCTGCTGGTCCTCCCCAAGATACCTTCACCAAGGCAATATCTTTACCTCGAAGTTGTTTTAACTCCCGATCCTCTATCCGCATAGGTAATGTTTCCACAGTCAGTTTCTCTCTCACTTGCACATCATCTACTTGGAACACATGAGGCAGATTTGCAATGTATTTCCTCAATTGAGATACATGAAACACATCATGGAGATTATAAAGCGACGATGTCAAATTAATCTGATAGGCCGTATCTCTTATCTTTTCTGAAATCTGTTATAAACTAATAAAACATGGTGTTAACTTACGCAACTTTAATGCTCGACCAACACCAGTTACCAGAGTAATTATCAAAAACACATGATCATCCTTTTGGAACTCAAGTGCTTTCCTCCTCTTGTCATAATAACTCTTCCGACGACTCTGAGAAATCTTCATATTCTTTTGAATCATCTTAATCTTATTGGTAGTTTGCAGGACTATCTCAGGTCCAACCATAACACTTTCTCCCGACTCATACCAACACAATGGTGTCCTACACCTTCTACCATACAGTGCTTCAAACAGGTGTCATTCAAATACTCAAATGGAAACCATTGTTGTAAGTAAACTCAATCAAAGGAAAATAGATATCCCAATCACCTTCTTTTTCCAACACACAAGCTCTCAAAAGACCCTCAAGTGACTGAATTGTCCTCTCAGACTGTCCATCTATCTGTGGATGATAAGCAGAACTCAAATGCAACTTCGTACCCAAGGCACTTTGCAAACCTTCCCAAAATCTCAAAGTAAATATCGAATCCCTATCTGACACAATACTAGACAGAATACTGTTCAAATTGATAATCCTCTCAATGTACAGATTTGCTAATTTCTCTAATGGGTAATCCATTCTCATTGGGATAAAGTGAGAAGATTTCGTCAATCTATCCATAATAACCAAAATAGCCTCAAAATTATTCAGTGTTCTGGGTAAACCAGACACAAAATCCATCGAAACATTATCCCATTTTCATTCAGGAATGGATAACGGTTGCATCAAACCCAACGGTTTCTGATGTTCAATCTTTGACTTTTGGAATGTCAAAAAGGAATACACAAACTCTGCAATTTCTTTCTTCATACCGGACCACTAAAATATCTTCCTCAAGTCCGGATACATCATCATAACTCCCAGATGAATACTCAATCCACTATGATGCCCTTCCTCATGGATACTCTTTTTAAGCTCAGTTATATTCGGAACACAAACTCTATCACGACATCTCATGATACCATTTTCATCAATCCGAAAATCACCACCTCGACCTTGATTGATCAAATTCAATCGATCTACCAAACTCAAATAAGATTTTTGACCTTCGTGAATATCATTAAGAATGCCTCTAGTAAGCTTCAACATTTCAAGCTTAACTGCAAAAGAAGTCTCTTCACAAATCAAATTCATATCTCGAAATTGTTCAATCATTTATAACTCTTGCACAATCATTATCGATATATACAAAGATTTCCTACTCAATGAGTCAACTACCACATTTGCTTTACCCAGATGGTAATTCAAACCAAAATCATAATATTTCATAAATTATAACCATCTCCTTTGCCTCATATTTAACTTCTTCTTATAAAAGAGATATTTAAACTCTTAAGATCACTGAACACTTCAAATCTTGATCAGAACAAATAATGCCTCCAAAGATTTAATACAAACACAACTGTAGCCAACTCTAAGTCATGCGCCAAATAATTCCTCTCATGCACTTTAAATTTTCTTGAAGCATAAGCTTAAACTTGTTGATTTTTCATCAACACACCTCCCAATCCCATCAACGAAGCATCACAATACACAACAAACGGATTTGTCACATTAGGCAAAATTAAAACAGGAGTGGTCGTCAACTTTTTCTTAAGTTCTTGAAAACCCTCTTCACATTTTGCATCCCAATTAAAATATTGACCCTTTCTAGTCAATTGTGCCAAAGGAAAAGCTAACTTGGAAAATTCTTTAATGAATTTCCAACATGTCAAAGGACATTTGAGTTCTCTCATAACAAAATTTCAATTGGTATCAAAGTAGACATCTTGTCTACTTCTGGATGAGATCCATGGGGGATACTTTCTGGTAATGTGCAAGGTAGATGGGTTCTACTAAAAAGTTTTATGAACTTAGAGAGTTCATATTGTTGTTTGAATGGTCCCTAGAAGTGGAGGATAGCTTGTTCGTGAGAGGGTGTATATTGGACCTAGTTGTGTTGGTTTCAGGCGTGTAGCTTTTGTGACTTCACACCTAGTATGCATGACATCTTGGCTATTCAAAAGGTCATGATACAATGTGTTGATATGAAAGGAGTCAGAAAGCTTGGATATATTCTCAAGGAGTGAGAGTATCTGACTCATGATCAACTCTACTGAGGGAGTTGGTGTTCAGAATGTATGTAGAAGTGTTGTTCTTCATCGTGAAATCAGGAAGTCTTTCGCGTGTTTTCACCAGGTGTTCATGTTTTCATCTTCAACTGGAGCATTATTTATTCATGATAGGGGGATTCATGTATTTGTCTGTGGATTATTGTTGCAATGGTATAAAAATTGGTTGTGTGTTATTCAAGCTTATGGAGATCCTTTTCCTCTTATAAGAGTATGATGTCAGACAACATATTGCGACATTATGAAATTATTGGTGATCTGGACAAGGTATGGTTGGTCTTAACCATGTGAAGCTGGTAGATCAGAAGTTCATATATCTCTCTTGTGATTAATGGTTATGTCTGGGAGAATTTTTTTAATGCAAATGTTAAAAGGACTCTTCAGGTCTTTATTATTGAGAGATGTCACAAATGTGATGTTCTGGTACCTTGGTGTGTATCATTAAGTCTTAGTGAAAGGAGAACACTTAGAATCTAGTGGAAGACAACATGGATGAAGATGTGTTGGTCAATATTGCCAAAAGAAGACAATGTCTGACTAAATGTCAGGACATTATTCAGGACATGTTTCCTACATGATCAACAAAGGTGTTTGCTGGTTAGTTTGATAAAACACGGGCCAGTAAGCGTGTTTGAGTGAGCATGTGCATATATTGGGACTTGTTTTACTCATAAGAAACAGTCCAAAGATGATAAAGGCATGCAAAGTTGTTTTGAATGGGTCACATTAATTTTAGCAGAAATTTTCTCCTTGTTTAAAGGGCTCTTTGACCAAGAAATAGTGTTTTGTTTCAAAGCTCGTTAATTTTTAAGTAATTGCTCAGCTATTTATAGAGAGTTCTCCTGCTCTCTCTCACCATATGAGTGTTCATCATCATAATGGGTTTTGTTCGTATTTGGGCGAGTTGTGCTTGGGCCTGGTGTTGTGACGGCTTCATTTGTCAAGTTTTGGCTAAAAGGGGGAGATTAAAGGTGATCAAGGTGCTTGGCTGATTAATCTGGGAGGTTGTTTTCCAAATCAGTCACAAAGATGTTGGAAAGGATGTCATATCCCATATCTGATTGGGTTATGCTTTGTGACTTGTGATCTGAGTTATAAACACAATCGTGACCTGTGTTCGGAGTTACTAGGGATGATGTTTGATTTGTCTAGGTCTACTGATGGCCGCTGATCATCAAATAAGAAAGATTCTCTTATGCCACCATTGGCCTTTCTTATGCCATCATTGTTCTTTCAAGATATCCTGGTTTAAGTGGGAGTAATGTGTTATCTTCTTCCTCGTGTATATCAACATACTTCAAGACTCTCTACTCCTTTTCTTGAAGGTGTTATTCTTTGGTGCTGGAATTGGTACTCATTCAAAATGATGCATATATGCCAAACAAATATGTCCCAACATCTTTACTGAATACTGACTATATGTTGTTGTGCTATTGTGATCAGTAGTTTCTGAGGACTACTATTGGTGGATGTTTTTGTTTATTGTTGTAATTTGGTTGTAATTTTTATTTATTTGTTTTAGCCAAAACTTTCCAAAGGGGGAGATTATAAGTTCTCAGTTTTTAGGATTGACATTAATTTTTGTAAAACAAATAATACAATAATATGTTAGATAGGATATTTTAACTTGCTAACAAGAACAGGTTGAGCAAGAAGTCATATCTTATGTTAGGACATGTTGAGTTGAAGAGTTTCAACATCTGGAACAACATGTCGGATAAGATGTCATATGACGGAGCATACGACATCGCGCCTGAGCTGAAGTGGATAGTTAGATTCTGTTATAATTTAACTGATGCATAATATTTTGGGAAATAATATGCAACATTATAGGGTGTTGTTTTAAAGGTCAAGAAGAATCAATCAGAATATTAAAGAATATACAGTTTCTAAATTTGGAGATAATTTAGGAAGATTTGATTGAAGAACTTGTTTGTAACAGAAGTTACTGTTCTTTGTTACAACTGATATGTTGTACTTTGAAGTCCCAATCTAGTTGTGTATAGGTTATAAATAGAAGTGTTTGTAACCTAGGAAAGACACAAGTTCAAGATGTAGATATCTAAGGCTTTGTCTTTTTGCCGCTCTCTAAAAGAGTTGGTGTAAGTGAACAACTCGGGTTATGAGATGGTCACTGTTGTTCTCACTCAGAAGCTGTGAAGTAATGAATTTAGTATTGTTCTTGGCGGAAGCTTTGAAGAAACTCTAAGTTGTGGTCTTAATCAAGAGTCTTGGCTAGTAATTATCATAGAAGTGTGTTTTCCTGTTTGTTCAGAATTATAATGATCCAGTCGCTGTCTGTGCTTGAAGATGGATTGGGGAGGGCCTCATATCTAGGTGAGTCTAAGATAGAAATCTAGGAAGGGTAGTGATTAAGTGATTAGGCTGTAAAGTGGAAGTTTGCTGTAGGGTCTATGAATTGATACTATCATAGTGGATTTGTCCTTGGCTTGGTAGTCCCCAGAGTAGTAGAGTTGCTCCGAACTAGCTTAACAATTTTGGTGTATTGTTTATGCTTTTCAGTACTGTTGTTTATTGTTTATACCTCACTTGTTTGTTTATTTCGGATTAGATGTCCCAACATGTCACAGGACATCTGAGTTCTGTCCAACCAGAATTTCATAATGTATCTCTCAAAACGTGAGTCTAAACATTTCCCTAGTGTTACATGACTAGAGCATGAATCAACCTAAAATAAATACATAAATAAAATAAGTTACTCCATGAGCTACTCTCTTGATAGAAGCAACTCTATTCTTCAGTATCTGAGCAACATCGTATAAAACATCATTTCAACAAAAGGGTGAGAATTCACATAATTATCAAAATCATATAACATTGTATAATGTATAGTATACACACATACGAATAATGCTCTCACACATCATATGCTTTATTAAACAAAACATCACCCAACTAATCATGTTATCCTCAATTACACATCCACAATTTCTCAATTTCACCAATGTATCATTTCTCACATCATTCACACAATTTCATATCGATAACATAAACACAATATGACTCAATGTAACTCAAATGCAATACTCGTACATGTGGTACCAATCACTGTTATTATTATTCGGTTTTTACTTTAAATTGGGTCCATCCTCTAGACCAATAATACACAAAAAGCTCGTCCTCTAAGCTTTCAAACTCCTCTATAGGTTTGGGACAAATCACTAGCTCCCTCAGAACTAACAAGCATGCCTCTTGACAACAAATGAAGCATGTGAAATTACAACAACCCTATGCAATTAAAACCATTATATAATCTTAACATCCATGCATATCTTCAACAATTCATCACACCTGAATTACCACACAATTACACACACATGCATATTCTCATGAACCATCCACTTACAATTCATATTCATAGTAACACTGCTCCAAACATCATAATAACACATAGCAAACAATGTACAATAATTTCATTACGATTCAACACCCAATCACAAACATACATACCACACATAAATTAAGTTTCATGTTATTATCAATTAAGCATTCAAAGACCATCCAACACATAGTTCTAAATTTTTTTAAAATAATCATAAATTATTACAAACATAAGCATGCATAATCCCATGAAAACTAAAGAAAATATAAAACTTAAACTTACAGGTCGTGTTAAGCGCAATACACGTGCTAAGTGCCCTCCCTAGGAGACCGTGCTAAGTGCGCTAAACGCCCTCTACGAGAACCAGAAAAATTCCCTACGATGGCAGCACAGAACCCATGCGATTTATTGACCTCACAACACATTTTAACACCTAAATTCCAGCTATTTAAGGTACTATAACGTATATCTGACATGTATTTATCAACCAACAACATCAAAACACAATAAATCTTCATATTCAAGGATTTATCATCAAAACCTAACAATTTCAAAACATGGAAAAACTAGAGAAATTGATCATAACACATGTTACTACTCATCATACATCATTATACAATCCTAATAACCAAGTAAAAATTCACCCTTACCTTGTTCTAGGTTGATTCTACTAAATTTTGCGTTTTTGCCTTTTTCTCCTCTTTCTCGCTCTTCTCTTCTTTTCACGTGTAAAAGTTCTAACCTTTTCTTTCTATTACTCTTACTAACTCTATTTCTTTTTATAAAACCATTAACAAAATAATGTTAACCCAACAACTAATGAGCTCACCATCACATCCCTCATTACTATTCACATCTCCACACTTAAGCGCAATTACTATTACTTTAATAACCTGTTACATATAACATACATCAAATAATTATTTATTTAGAAAATCAAACAAATAATTAATTAATAAAATATATATATATATATAACTAATAAATAAAATTGAGGTGTTCTACAAGAAATATCACAATCTATAATAATGACTTAATACTTCTAGGTAACAAAAACTCCCACTCGTAACATATGAAAATATGATTACACAAATCACAAGTAACCCCAAGACATAAGGCAGCATAATCTACGCCATTATGGTCAACAAATATCATATTCCTAAAAAGGCTATTTATGGTATGAATCCTATCTATAAGTAATGTTTAAAGAAAACTATAACTTTAGAAGGAGCCTAACTCTTGCAGACAAAAGGGAGGACCAAAGCAATATCACTAGTGAGAGAGAGAGAGGAGACAAATGAGAATGAGACAATAACATATATTCCACTCTCATCAAGTATAAACCATTATTATCAAACAATGTCCAACAACAATCCTTATGTATTGGGAGAAGCATACTTAGTCTGTACAGTCTGCTTATGGTGTGACATGATCATACATTGCCATGGTTGTTGAAGTTTGCTCCAAATACCTGTTAGATGAAATATCCTCTTTAGTTGTAGAAGAATGGCGTCCAACATATCA
Source organism: Vicia faba (assembly GCA_948472305.1). NCBI lineage: Eukaryota > Viridiplantae > Streptophyta > Magnoliopsida > Fabales > Fabaceae > Vicia > Vicia faba. Next base: position 1,428,193,579 of record OX451736.1, on the reverse strand, counting down.
AAGTCAAACAGGAGGTCTGAAGCTTAGAAGTTTAAGAAGAAGATTCTTGAGATGTGTAATATACATGTTTCTGCATGTATGTATGATCCGGTGTGGAAAGTTGATCAGCTACTGATGGTTGATCCTCTTATATCCCTTGCAAGAGTTATGGATTACTATGGTGTCTCCATACCATAGTTAATTTTCAAATCCAAGTGTTTGAGATCAATGTCAGATCCGATGTTGGAACATCATCTCAAAATTTGTGTTATTCCTTCAGCCAAGGAAGTTGTTGTTATCCTGAGTGGAGCTAAGGTCAAGCCACTGACCTAATATGGAATATTTTTATGACATGAATGAATGTCATCAGCCAGTGCCAGAAGTATGCAGAAGAAGGATGTCAGACCAAATTTCCTACCTTGCGTGAGAATGTAATCTTATCTGACTATTAATAAATACTTTGACGAGAACTGAGTATTTGTTTGTCCTCTAAGGAGGTTGTGCATGAAGATTGATGGTGAATACTTTGACGGGAGACTGCGTATTTATCTGAAGAGATTGTGAAAATCTGCACTCTGAATATTGTGGTTCAGAAAATATGTGAGAGTATTTCTCTCCATGGCTTTCAGGTGTTTGGAAAAACCTGAGTAAGTTGCACCAGTTGTGTGTTTTAATGGGAGTTTCTTAAAGGATTTCTATGTACAATGAGTCCTTTAAATAATAGATCAAGAACCATCTTGATTGGGTTCTATATTATGGAACTGATGTCCCACATGATGTTTTAACATCATGATTGTTGCTGGCTGTGTTTTTTTTGCTTGGGATTGTGCATGTGAAGTTGGATGCTCAAGCATTGTTGTCATAAGTGGTTTTTCTGACTATGTGGATTAGAATATGGAGAATCTAATCCTGTCCATAGTAGTATCATTGGTGAAGGCATGACTACTTTGTTGAAGACTCCACTAGTATCAGCAACTGCTAGTGGATGTAAGGGAAGAAGACTGCTAGCAGGTACTAAGGTCTGTGTAGAGTGTTTTGAGGAGGTGTTTTTTATTCTGATGCAAATCACTCCAGAAAAGATGTGGATCTTAGTAAATCTTTTAAGTAAACTAAGAGTGTTTAGAGTTCGTGAGTGACTGACTTCACACCTAGTATGCATGATCTTGCCTATTCAAAAGGTCATGATACAATGTGTGGATATGCAAGGAGTCAAAAAGCTTGGATATATTCTCAAGGAGTGAGAGTATCTGACTCATGATCAACTCTACTAAGGGAGTTGGTTTTCAGCATGTATGTAGAAGTGTTGTTCTTCATCGTGAAATCAGGAAGTCTTTCGCGTGTTTTCACCAGGTGTTCATGTTTTCATCTTCAACTGGAGCATTATTTATTCATGACAGGGGGATTCATGTATTTGTCTGTGGATTGTTGTTGCAATGGTATAAAAATTGGTTGTGTGTTGTTCAAGCTTATGGAGATCCTTTTCCTCTTATAAGAGTATGATGTCAGACAACATGTTGCAACATTATGAAATTATTGGTGATCTTGACAAGGTATGGTTGGTCTTAACCATGTGAAGTTGGTAGATCAGAAGTTCACATATCTCTCTTGTGATTAATGGTTATGTCTGGGAGATTTTTTTTATGCAAATGTTAAAAGGACTCTTCAGGTCTTTATTATTGAGAGATGTCACAAATGTGATATTCTGATATCTTGGTGTGTATCATTAAGTCTAAGTGAAAGGAGAACACTTAGAATCCAGTGGAAGACAACATGGATGAACATGTGTTGGTCAATATTTCCAAAAGAATACAATGTATGACTAAATGTCAGGACATTATTCAGGACATGTTTCCTACATGATCAACAAAAGTGTTTGGTGGTTAGTTTGATAAAACACGGGTCAGTAAGCGTGTTTGAGTGAGCATGTGCATATATTGGGACTTGTTTTACTTAGAAGAAATAGTCCAAAGATGATAAAGGCATGCAAAGTTATTTTGAACGGGGCACATTAATTTTAGAAAAAAATTTCTCCTTGTTTAAATGGCTCTTTGACCAAGAAACGATGTTTTGTTTCAAAGCTCGTTAATTTCTAAGTAACTACTCAGCTATTTATAGAGAGTTCTACTGCCCTCTTTTACCATATGAGTGTTTATCATCATAATGAGTTTTGTTCGTATTTGGGAGAGTTGTGCTTGGGCCTGGTGTTGTGAAGGCTTCATTTGTCAAGTTTTGGCTAAAAGGGGGAGATTTAAGGTGATCAAGGTGCTTGGCTTATTAATCCGGGAGGTTGTTTTCCAAATCAGTCACAAAGATGTTGGACAGGATGTCATATCCCATATTTGTTGTGGTTATGCTTTGTGACTTGTGATCTGAGTTATGAACACAGTTGTGACCTGTGTTCTGTGTTCTGTCATATCCCATATTTTGTAATAGCTTAGTTTATTTTCCTGCATTTTTCCTTATTATGCAACTGTTTATTGGATGTAATAGTATGGGTTTATTTCTCTGCACTTTACTTTCCGCACCTATGTACGTATTTATGTTTGTATATATAATTGTATAATAATTAGACATATATGGAAAGATTTAAAATCAACCGCTAGATAACCCTAATCAAGACAAATTAACTAAAAACAAATCATTTTTCACACACGCACCTTTAGGGTAACTTCACTTGTTGTCTCCGGATAAAAAAAGTCATGTCCCTCGAACGTAGGATATCATTAGCAAAGACCCTCGGTTAAAAATCATCATAAAGATCATAGTCCCTCGATGACCCTTCGGTAAATGATCTTGTCCGTCGATGTTGCCTACGAATACATGATGATAGTCCCTTCGAATTACTAAAGGAATCCCTATATGTTGCCTTTATGATTGTACGATGACCCGCGTCTATCTATCAAACATCCAATGATAAGGCTTTCTACTAATTAATGGTAGGATAACACTATCTAAAGGAGGAGGAAAAGAACAAAAAAATTTTGAGTAGGTATATAGTTCTTAATCACTTGCTCGTGAACATTTCAAAACATTTTTCGCATAATACACTTCTCTTCTGAAATATTTTCAAAACAAACACTTTGTATGTGTTCTCAACGATATGGGAATCATTACAAAGTTTGTCGAACTTAGACATTTTTTAAAATATTTTCAAAACACACAAACACAAAACATTTTTAAAAAAGTGAGCTACCGATTAAAAGCCCGTAGATAACTACAAATGAAAAGGGTGCTAACACCTTCACTTTTCATAACCTACCCCCTTACTCAGAAAATTCTCAAAGGTCTTTCCTGTTCTTTTCACCCTTTCCTTATTGGATAAAAGAAAAGTCGGCGGTGGCTCTTGCTATTTGCAACATTTGCGATAAAACACAAAACTAAAAGTCAGTTCTCCCACCGTATTATAACATCGCTAACATTTTATTTTATTTTTTTATTAAAAATTGTTAACATATAATAACGGTTGCAGCCATAACCGTAGTTATAGAACCCAGGCTTTCTTGGGTTCGAAACTCAGTGCCCTCATATATATTATTTATTTAACGTTAAGACGCGTCTTTTCTATTTTATTTATTTTTATAAATAAAATAAAGGGTTGTGACGACGGGTGGAAACTTCAACCGTTGTGAATATATATAAGCGAATTAACTCTCGCCTTTTCATAGTAGCGTCGTATCTATCACAACAAAACCCTAGAACCTATTTTTTCTCTTCTTCATCATTAGCATTCCTATTCTACAATATAGTCGTAAATCTTGTTCTTCTTACATAAAGGTATTCTTATTTTTCCTTATTCTCTCGCTTTCGTGTATGTTGTTATGTTTCAGTTGGTTTTCCTATGAATTTTTTCTTGTTAGATAGTTTATGGCTCTTTTTTGTTGTATGTTGTTCTATGTTGTTGTTGTTGCATGTTGTGTTGTTGACAAATAAGTTTGTGGTTTCACATGTTGATAATTTTCATGGTGTTTGTAGGACTCAAGAAAAGTGAATGAAGAAACAACAACAGTAACAACAATCTTCATCTAGTTTTAGAAGCTATGAAAAGAAATATAAGAAGTATGGAGCTATTGTGTTAACTTCATCCATCTTATATTTTCTTTCATGGCTTCACAAACTAGATGAACCTCATATGGTGATGATGATGGTGGTAGCAAGCGTATAGTATAAGTTAATAAATGGTTTTACATGTGCAACTAGCAAGTGGTTATGGTTCTTTACTTATCACTTAAAGCTTCAAATAAATGGTTAGTTGTTCAGTTCTCCCAATCTATGTAAATTAATTCAACATTTTTGTTGATAAATGTTGTTAGCGAGTTTGTTATATTATATGTGATTGCTTGTTTCACTAACCCCTCATTGAACTTGCATTCATTAAAAATATTTTTAACATAATAATTTAAAAAATTAAGTTACTCTTGAAAATCAACTTAGACGATCCAATGTTTTTCTAATTGCATGCATCTTATAAATCATAATTCCCTTTTTAGCATATAAAATTTCATTCAATATCACAAATTCTTCAAAACAATGTTGATAGATGGATGAAAGTCTGGATCTTTCACACAAATCTTATGTTTTAAAAATAAATTAAAAAAGAAGAGGAAATCAAATTTTATGTAAAAGACTCAGACTAGTATCTATTTATCAATATTACTTTGAAGAATTTGGGATTGAATCAAATCCTATAGGATAAAAGAGGAAATCATGATTTACATGATGCTTGCAATTCGAAAAATATTGGATCTTTTAAGTTGTTTTTCAAGAATAACTTAATTTTTCTGATTATTGTCACAAAAATCTATTTGAATGGTTGTATATGGTTAATGAGAGGCAGAGAAAAACAAGCAATCCCATATTTTATAATAAACTCTTACATATACCACAATGGTTTGAACTCCATGGTGAAATTCTATTTTTATGCACTTTAATTATGGTTGTAGTTGGGTATCAAACCCATGCAACTATAATTATTACAACGGTTGTTTACGTCAACCGTTGTGATATATATTTTACCACAATGATTCTAGGACCCGTGATTATAAGTGCCACATATACAACCACACTCTACACAACAAATCCTAGATTCGCGTGATTATATGTATTTTCTAACCGTTGTTAAATGAGTTTTCCGTAGTAGTGCTAATTAATGGAGTTCTTCACAAAGAAGTAAGAAAACATCGCATAAACCTTTCTGTTCAAGAATTTTTAAAACTACTAGACCTCCCTCATGAAGACCATCTCACCAAGTTAGGAGACAAATCCAATAGGTATAATTATGTCACGGTTGCATCCTCCTTAATGAAAAAGCCTTATTCACACATACCTTACACACTCACAGCTGGACATATCCTTCTAGAAAGCAGAATGACCCACTATGTGATCTCTCACAATCTCTTTCCTAGACAAGGAAACCTGGATCACATAACTTAAATTGAGGCAAAAACCATTTGGTCATTAGAAAAAAGAATCAAAGTGAACTGGGTAAAACAAATAATCAAACATAAGTGTTATGGAATCCAAAGAGTGAGGTCCGGAAGTGTCAAAGGGCCAAACGTTTGGGATCCAAGAGACATTGACACCACATATCAACCCAAGACCTTAAGGAAGTGGTGGTATGGGTCACCTCTCTTATATAACCAATATTTCCTCCATTCCTAGCCGAGTTTAACAATTTTACACTTGAAATCCAACAATCTCTCCCATAAGTGTGAGTCACCCACATCACCAACCTTGATCCACACTAGGATTCACTTTCTCTCCCCTACCGAGCCAACCAGACTCTAATACCACTTGTTGGGAAGTCTGTGGAGCATCGAAAGTGTCAATGAATTAAACGTTAAGGATCCAAGACACCTTGACACCACATATTCATCCAAAACCTTAACTTATTAGGGGTATGGTTCCTTTCTCTTTTAAATCCAAAACATCCTCCATTTTTAGTTGATGTGGGACTTAATCACTCACCCTTGAACCCCAACAATATCCCCCATAAGTATGAGTCATCCAACATGAGCCATTGGTTCGAGTGAATGGTCGACTCACTCGTATCAAAACTCGTCCCCACATGATGGTGGGTAGGAGGGATGTCCTATTGAAAAAGTGTCAATGATGGTACAATATGTATGTGGATGAAAAAATTTCTGCTTGAGGGGGATAAATTTTTATAGACTCACACTTGAGCGTGAGTGTCGATAAAAACAAGTTTTGAGCATTTTATAAGTGAGAAAACCCACACACTTATCACATTAAGATTTAGAGTGAATATATGGTGTGTGTCTCACAAAATGTGTTGCTCAAAGAAAGATCCCAATGTAAAAATGATCCCACATGTTGACCCTAAGTTCCCCCAACAGTGGTATCAGAGCCACGGTTCGGCTTGGTGAGGGAGCACGAGCTAGATCCTGTGTTGATCCTGTTATAGGATGTGGGAGACTCACACTTGTAGAGGAGAATGTTGGGTGCAAGTGTGAGTGATCAAAGTCTTATATCACATAGGAATGGGTGAAATTTTAGATTATAAGAGAGAGGACTCATTTATTTAATACCTTAAGGTTTTGAGGGGTGATGTGGCGTCTCCCTCTCTTGTGGTCCTAGTGCATTGGTCTCGTTGGTGCTCTTGCTTTCCCATAACTCCCCAATAAAGACATCAGAGCCCTAGTTAAGCTCGATGGGGTAGCGTATGTGGATCCTAGTGTAGATCAAGACTAGTGATGTGGAAGACTCACACTTGTGAAGGAGATCGTTCGAATTCAATGGTGAGGGATTAAGTCTCACATCGACTAGAAAATGAACAAAAAAATGTAAGATTATAAAAAATAAAACGTTAAAACCTTATACCTCCAATTGGTTAAACGAAATATTCCCTCAAAGTGTAATCACATGCAACCTGGACCAGATTAAATAACTATTAAGATTGAACCAACTATTGTGACATGAAAATTATAAAACAAAGGTGTGGCAATAATGAGAAGTGACCTTGACGTAAGTGTTAAATCAATTTTTCACCTCTATTCTTTGCTTAATTTTTTTGTCTTCCTTTGATTCTACTAAACTTGTCTATAATATAGAATAATCATGATATTCTCACTACATTACAACAAGCTTAATAAAAGAAAAGGAAAACAAAGAAATTAATGTAGAAAAAACATACTTTAAGGTGTTCAGAAATATCATGTTCATTTACATTACAAAACACTTTATACCGATCACTGACACATATTTATATATGCATTTGTAATCTCTTTTATTTTGATGGGGGCGGGGTAAGATTTCTCCTGGCAACTACAAAACGGGAGAAAAATGAGAATATTATCTAACAGATAAATAAATAAAACCTCGAAACTTTACTAACGGATGAAAGAGTATTTACCCCTACTTGATCACCATGTTGTTCTTGTAAGGCTTCCCTGTACATCCGTTACTAGTTCATCATCAAACTTAAACCTAAGACATGAAATAGAAAGTCAATAAGGGAGATAGAAATAAACGATAACTAAGAATGAGAAATAAACGATAACCTTAGACACTATTATACTTATATCAAGTCAAATTTATTAAATCAAATGACATGCATTCACAAACAAAATATGACATTTTTTAATGTTTTATCTTTACTAGTATATTTTTATTTCAAGATTTTCCAAATACATGATAAACATAATATTACATTTTTAATGTTATATATATAAAAATTCTTTTTATGCATTAATGTCTTTGTTCAGCTACACAAACCATTCTCAAACCTAAAACCACACCTTAGCAAGACAGTAATTTACATTTCCTTCTTATCTGAGAAATGCCTATATGTTTAGGTAAAAAAAATTAATGTAGAAAAAAATGTTTGTATTTTCTCTTAAAGTAGTGATGGAAATTGAATGTCGGGTAAAGAATAAAAATCACACCAGAAACTCCAACCCTTGTCATACATTGCAAACAAATGTCAAACGTAACAATCAGTTAAATTGTTTATTTCAAGTAATTGGTATTAAACTGCCCATAATAAAAAATGTAAATTGTGATAGAGTGTTTGAATGACATAATTTAAGTAACAGGTCGTTGGTTGGTTTTCTAAACCAACATACATAAATTCCTTAAATAAAATATTTGCTATTATTGTGTTGTTGAGAACATATCCTCTAAGCGGATCAATCAATTTATTAAGAGATACTCAAATATGCAAAGTTATAGTGATTGTCATGGGCACTCAAATGATGTAAGATGTAAGATTGATGAGCTTAGGCCCTCACTCCTACCCAAAAAAAATAATGTGAGATTGCTGCATTACAATTAGAATTAAAATTTAATCAAGTGAATACAATCTGAGAAGAGAAAATACATTTTTCAATCGAGTAATTCTTGCAAGTACTGTCTAAAATAGTAAAATCTATTTTAGAGAATTTATTCCAACCATCAGGCAAAGAGTCAAGATACATAGACATGTAATCTACATGCTTTGGAAATGGAAGGGTGTCTTGTTCATAGTAATATATATTAGGTCACAGTTAACAAGCATAAATGAAATTCACCAACCATTTATAACCAATTAACATGTATATATGAAATTTACATACCATTTATAACGAATTAACATGCATAAATGATATTTACCTACCATTTATAACGAATTAACATGAATAAATGAAATATATCTACCATTATAATAAATTAACATGCATAATGAATCTACTTATTTTTTTAGCCCCATAAAAATGAAAACATTTTTTAAAATAATACTATTAATTTTCTTCTAGACCCCATTAAATTAACTAAGACATCTTTCTTAATTTTAATATGCTTTTTTATTTGAATTTTTAAGATCCTATAAATTATTCTTTTTGTCTCTCTATATCATTCCCTTTCAATAAATAGAAGATAGAGAAAATATTTAAGAGAGATAGAGACACAAATGTGAAGGAGATAGGAGTTTGAATTTTCTTCAATATTTTCTCTCCAACTTTTTTCTTCCCATCTGTGTCTCTATCTCCCTCTAATATTTTCTCTATATTCTTCTTTATTTTTATTTTTATTTTCTCTATCGTGATACATGTGTTTTAGTTGAAGGAGTTGTATCATCTCCTTCAATATTTTCTCTCTATCTCCTCACAATGGAATCTCTCTTTCCACCATTCCATCTTCTTCACCCAAAAACGCATGTATTATAGAGAGAATTAAGAAAATAATAATAAATAAAAAAGATAGAAAAAATATTAGAGAGATAGAGATAACACAAATGTGAATGAGATAGTTGAAGAAAAAATATTGAAAAAGGAGATCCAAACCATTTATTTACATGTGCATTCTTTCACAACTTTATTTGATATATTATGTTTTTTTATTTAAATATGTTTGTTTTCGTCTTCTTTTTCTCTTGAACTATTAAAAATTTATAGATGTGGTTTTTTAGTTTCATATTTTATTCAAAAATAGGTATTAAATATTCCACTATTTTTTATTAATTATGAATTAGATTAAAAAAACCTAAGAGAAATTGTGGGAAAATATCCCAAGATCTAAATATATATTTATATTTTTTTTTAGAATTATATGATTAAAGTATTTTTATTTATATTTCTATAAATAAAATTTCATAAAGCACTTTATAATATTTATGAATAATAAATATAGAGGTTGGCATTTTTACAAAATTGGGCAATAAAAATATTATTTAACATTTTTAAAATATTAAAAGTTTGTAGAGGATAATTATTTTACTTTTTAAAAATAATTTATAAAACCTAAGATCTAAATATATATTTATATTTTTTTTTTAGAATTATATGATTAAAGTATTTTTATTTATATTTCTATAAATAAAATTTCAGAAAGCAGTTTATAATATTTATGAATAATAAATATAGAGGTTGGCATTTTTACAAAATTGGGCAATAAAAATATTATTTAACATTTTTAAAATATTAAAAGTTTGTAGAGGATAATTATTTTACTTTTTAAAAATAATTTATAAAAGCTTTTACATGTATTTTAAAATATATTATAATATCAAGTAAAGAGATACATGCATGATGCACCTATCTTGTCTAATATTTATGCAATTATTGATAATTTAGAATATGAGTACTAACAACTCTATAATGAACTCATCGACCATTGGTGCTCCTGGGTGTACTTTATACACATATAGAAAGTGATATATAATACAAATGAATAAATTAATGATTTAGAGTGCTCCTTAATGTATTTTATAAACATATAGAAAGTGATATATAATACAAATGAATAAATTAATGATTTAGAGTGTTATTATTGTACAAATTTATATAACCCCTCAAGAGAGAAAAAATGAGGGAAAAAGCTATATCACATTTAGAACTTGCTAGACACACACAACAGATATGTCATATCAAACGAAGCTAGCCATCCAGGAATATCTTGATAGTAAATTTGAAAGCTTCAATATATTATGATATAAAAAAGGTTACAATAAATTCTAGGAACATTGCATGCCATACTTTCAAATTACTACATTTCATTTAGTTTTTCTACAATGTATAAGTGTTTTTCACTTGTTGGTACAAAAATTATCAACAAATATGAAAAAATAAAATAAATAGAATTTTAATAATCAAATAAATTTTACCCTAAAAATTAATAATTAAATGTCACGATCATAAAAGTTATCATATTTTAAAAAAAAAACTTCAAATCTTTTTCATATAACGGTGGACTCTACATATGTAGTTTAAATATCATCGTCAACCGCACAAAATATTATAAACTACACTTAAAAATCAAGTTTAAAAATGTAACTTTTTTTGTTTAAATATTAAATATGAGATAATAGTGCTTTTAAAAGTTTTAAAATATAGATATAAAAGTATCTATTTCTTTCATCTATATTATAAAATTTTCCTAATATGTATGAATTAGTCGATTATAGATTATTAAATAATTTTTTTAAATTAAGGATATCACAAATTTTATGTGAATACAACTGAATTATTCGATTCAGCCCTTAAATTTAAGAAATGGCCAGTTGTTTGTGAGTGGTGTTAGAATTAATTTAGATATTAATTTATATTTAGGAATATCTTTTAGATTGTTTATATCTTTGTTAGAAGATATATATCTTAGATCTTCTTATATCTTTGTAGAAGATATATTTTAGATTTAATTTTTGTATAAATAGCCTAGTGGAGTAGGTTATTGCAATTCATTGTAAATCCTTATTTTGAAGCTATCAGTAAATATTCCTTTTGCCTTTTATCTTCCTTGTGCACCAACAATTGGTATCTAGAGCTCCGGTTCGAAATCTACGGGAAAAGAAGTATTGTGATTAAGAATTACAATATTTTGATTCTGGGGGTTTTGGAGAAAACATTAATTTGGAAAACTCTACGTAAATTGCATAAGGTAGAAGATCAACGGAAACGATGGCGATATTCATTCCAAGCTTCCAGTATTTGATAGAAAAAACTGGAATCGTTGGAAGATCCAGATGCGCGTGTTATTTGGTTCTCAAGATGTGTTAGAACTTGTTACTGGTGGCTATAATCTGTTAGAAGCAGATGCAATAGAGCCCAGAAGATAGCACAGAAGGCGCAGAGGAAGAAAGATCAGAAAGCGTTGTTCTACATCCATCAATGTGTGGATGTGAATGTGTTTGAGAAGATTGCTGATTCTGAACCAGCAAAGGTTGTGTGGGACACACTGGTCAGATGTTACGGTGGTGACGCATCAACGAAGAAGGTGAAGCTTCGGTCTCTCAGAAAGTAATATGAGAATCTCAACATGAAGGACAACGTGAAGGTTTCTGAATACATCTCTAGAGTGATTCTGATCACTAATGAGATGAAAGCTTGTGAAGAAACTATGTCTGAAAAAGTAATTATTGAGAAGATCTTGAGATCTTTAACTTATCAGTTTGATTGCATTCTTGTAGCAATTAAACATTCCAAAGATCTGAGCACCATGAGAGTTGAAGAGCTGCAAAGTAGTCTAGAGGCGCATGACTTGCGTATGACTGCAAGAACATCTGAGAGGGAAGTAGAGCAGCAGGCTCTGAAGGTAACTTCTGGTAAGAAGCATCAGAAGCTGACTTGGTCAAAAGCCAGGAAGAAAACTAATGGTGGTCAAAAGTCAGAAGCTTCAAATTCTGATAGGCATAAGAATGTCCAAAAGGGAAAGGAGAAGTCTGACAAGAAGAATGTCCAGTGTTACTGTTGCAAGAACTTTGGTCACTATGCCAGAGATTGCTAGTCAAACAAAGAAAGGAAGTCAAAAGAAGCAAATGTAGTCAGAGGAGATTCAGATGAAGAACTTGTGCTATTTATGGCTTATGAATATGATGATGAACCTGTGCTATTTATGGCTTATGAGTCTGATGAGGAACCAGTGAAATTGTCATTTTCTGATTCTGAAGGGGAAGAAGAATATGACTCTGAATATTCTGATTTTGAAGGAGTGATTTTGTATGAGTCAGAATCAGAATATGACTCTGAGTTAGAATCAGATGACAACTTTGATGTTTTTGTAGATGAGTTAGAATCTGAGGTTTCTGAAGACGAGTTAGAGTCAGAAGATGACTCTGAAGCTGAAGCCAAGTTAGAATCTGAAGGTTATTCTGAGTCTGAAGAATATTTTGCATCTGAAGAAGAGTCAGATGATGATGACTCTGGAAACTCTAAAGGTGAGTCAGATGGTGAATCTGATTTTGATCCAAATTTTGATGATGATCCAAAATTTGGTGGTGCTCATGCTTCTGGAAGAGAAAATTCTCAAGATGTGGGTTCTATAGGACAAAATTCTAAAGATGATCAAGTTTCCGGTGGAAATCATGACTCTAAGGATCAACCTTCTAAAGGAGGAGCTTCTCAAGGAAATTTAGTCTTTGACGGTGATCATGATTCTGAAAGTGGAACTTCTGAAGGCAGAGCTTCTGAAAGTGATCCATCTTTTGAAGATGGTATTTCTGAAGGTAGTGGCTCTGACTCTGATGATGATTCAGACCCTGGGAATTTTCAAGACAGTCAAGGTTCTAGAGAAAGTCAAAACTCTGAAGCAAGATCTTCTGAAGGGGGAAGTTCTGGTGTCCAAGGTTCTGAAGGTCCAGTTCAGAGGCAATAAAGAGTCAGAAGCATCCCAAGAAGATTTGCAGAGTTTGACATGTTGCTAGACACTGAAGTAGACTCTGAAGGAGAGGTTATTTAGTGTGCAATGTTAGTAGACTCTGAATCCGTGAGTACGAAAGAGGCTCTTAAGAAGCAAGTTTGGTTACAAGTCATGAAAGAAGAACTTGATGCTATAGAGAGAAACAAGACTTGGAAGCTGACAGAACTTCCAAAAGGCAAGAAAGCCATCAGCGTCAGATGGTTTTCAAGCAGAAGCTAAAGCCATATGGATCAATTGGCAAACACAAATCGAGATTAGTAGCAAGAGGCTTCCTACAGAAGCCTGGGCTGGATTATTTTGAAGTGTTTGCGCCTGTAGCGAGACATGAAACAATCAGACTAGTGATTGTAATAGCTGCTAACAGGAATTGGCCTCTGATGCATTTAGATGTAAAATCTGCATTTCTGAATGGTCCATTACAAGAAGAGGTGTACGTTTCACAACCTCCTGGATTTGAAAAAAAGAATCAGGAAGGGATGGTGTTCAAATTACACAAAGCATTGTATGGATTGAAGCAATCGCCTAGAGCTTAGAATTTGAAGATTGATTCGCTTTTCAAGGAATAAGGGTTTCAGAAGTGTGAGACGGAGTATGGTGTTTATGTTCAGCATACTTCAGAAGATAATATGATTCTGGTATGTTTGTACGTTGATGACATACTACTTACAAGAAGTTCTGAACAAGAGATAGTTGAGTTCAAGAAAGTTCTGATGAATGCATTTGAGATGACAGATCTTAAAAAATGAGATTCTTTATAGGGATAGAATTTAAGTACTCTGAGAATGAAGTCATTTTACATCAGATGCAGTATGAACTAGAGCTTCTGAAGAGATTTAAGCTAGAAAATTGCAAGGTTTCTATCACACCTGCTGATACGAATCAGAAGTTAGACTATGATTCTGATGGAGAGGATGTGGATGTTATAACCTTCAAACAAATGGTTGGTTCTCTGAGGTATTTGTGTAATACCAGACCTGATATTTGTTATGCAGTTGGAATAGTTAGCAGATACATGAGCAAACCAAAGTGATCTCATTACCAAGCTGCTGTCAGGATTCTGAGGTATGTAAAAGGAACTCTGAAATATGGAGTGTTATTTCTGTCAGGAAGAAAGATTGAATCAGAACTTCTGAGTTATTCTGATTCTGATTGGTGTGGAGATAGAGTTGACAGAAGAAGTACTTCTAGGTACTTGTTCAAGTTTCTAGGAGGTCCAATTTTTTGGAGTTCCAAGAAACAGCCTGTTGTGGCTTTGTCAACATGTGAAGCTGAATACATTGCAGGTGCTGTAGCTGCATGTCAAGTTGTTTGGCTTCTGAATCTTCTAGAGGATTTGAAGATTGAAATAGAGAAACCTCTGAAGTTGTTGATTGATAACAAGTCTGCAATCAATCTTGCCAAGAATCGTGTGCTACATGGAAGAAGCAAGCATATTGAGACGAAGTATCATTTTCTGAGAAGTCAAGTGCAGAAAGGAGTGTTAGAAATTTTACACTGTAGCATTCAGAAGCAGCTGGCAGATGTTCTGACGAAGGCGATAAAAACAGACCAATTTCTTTGCTTGAGAGATGAAATTGGTGTTGTTAACTTCTGTTAGTTACTAAATTACGGGATGGTATTAGAGGGTAATTTAGTATTTGTCATTTGTTGGATATTCTCTTTAGGCCTTATGTGGCATCCTTATCTTTACTACTTTTGTGTATAAATAGGTGTATTAGGTTTACATTTAATACAATCAATTCTTTTCAATCATTTGTGGCAACTTTATAGCAATTATTCTTTTTCTCTCTTCTTCCTCAATTTCATCACCTTGCACCAACAGTACCATCAAAACAAGAAAACAAGTATAGATATGCATTGGCAATATGTTCAATGGTTACTCTTTCTTATATACTAAAAAGTTAGGCTAATGAACTACGGTGAGTCAGTTTGAATCAAAGTAAAAATAAGTGTTGTATTGCTATATACAAGAGGATATTCATGCAGATGCATTTATCCCACCAAAGTATGTAGAGAGGCAGATTTAGAGAGAGAGAACCAGTCATATGTCTATGATACTTGCTATCACCCTGAAGTAGTTCCACTTCAACATATTGATCAAAATAATCATAAACATTTTTGTCACCTTTAACATCAAGTTGTACATCTAAGTAATTAATATTACATATCCAAAATTCAATAGGCCCCAAGAATAGTAGAAGAAATATAAAAAGATCCTAAATTGCATGCCATAAAATGTATCTTATGTTCGGTTGATGATGTATATCCATACTGGAGCATTCATGAGGGTTATATTGAAGCATTCATGAGGGTTATATGACGAGTTTTATGAGTTTGCAAAGGAAATAGTTGCTAACATTCCTAAAACAAAGAATGTGATAGAGTGTTTGAATGACACAATTCAAGTAACAGGTCGTTGGTTGGTTTTCTAAACCAACATACATAAATTCCTTAAATAAAATATTTGCTATTATTGTGTTGTTCAGAACATATCCTCTAAGCGGATCAATCAATTTATTAAGAGATACTCAAATATGCAAAGTTATAGTGATTGTCATGGGCACTCAAATGATGTAAGATGTAAGATTGATGGGCTTAGGCCCTCCCTCCTACCAAAAAAAAAAAATAATGTGAGATTGCTGCATTACAATTAGAATTAAAATTTAATCAAGTGAATACAATCTGAGAAGAGAAAATACATTTTTCAATCGAGTAATTCTTGCAAGTACTGTCTAAAATAGTAAAATCTATTTTAGAGAATTTATTCCAACCATCAGGCAAAAAGTCAAGATACATAGACATGTAATCTACATGCTTTGAAAATGGAAGGCTGTCTGTTCATAGTAATATATATTAGGTCACAGTTAACAAGCATAAATGAAATTCACCAACCATTTATAACCAATTAACATGTACTATATATGAAATTTACATACCATTTATAACGAATTAACATGCATAAATGATATTTACCTACCATTTATAACGAATTAACATGAATAAATGAAATATATCTACCATTATAATAAATTAACATGCATAATGAATCTACTTATTTTTTTAGCCCCATAAAAATGAAAACATTTTTTAAAATAATACTATTAATTTTCTTCTAGACCCCATTAAATTAACTAAGACATCTTTCTTAATTTTAATATGCTTTTTTATTTGAATTTTTAAGATCCTATAAATTATTCTTTTTGTCTCTTTATATCATTCCCTTTCAATAAATAGAAGATAGAGAAAATATTTAAGAGAGATAGAGACACAAATGTGAAGGAGATAGGAGTTTGAATTTTCTTCAATATTTTCTCTCCAACTTTTTTCTTCCCATCTGTGTCTCTATCTCCCTCTAATATTTTCTCTATATTCTTCTTTATTTTTATTTTTATTTTCTCTATCGTGATACATGTGTTTTAGTTGAAGGAGTTGTATCATCTCCTTCAATATTTTCTCTCTATCTCCTCACAATGGAATCTCTCTTTCCACCATTCCATCTTCTTCACCCAAAAACGCATGTATTATAGAGAGAATTAAGAAAATAATAATAAATAAAAAAGATAGAAAAAATATTAGAGAGATAGAGATAACACAAATGTGAATGAGATAGTTGAAGAAAAAATATTGAAAAAGGAGATCCAAACCATTTATTTACATGTGCATTCTTTCACAACTTTATTTGATATATTATGTTTTTTTATTTAAATATGTTTGTTTTCGTCTTCTTTTTCTCTTGAACTATTAAAAATTTATAGATGTGGTTTTTTAGTTTCATATTTTATTCAAAAATAGGTATTAAATATTCCACTATTTTTTATTAATTATGAATTAGATTAAAAAAACCTAAGAGAAATTGTGGGAAAATATCCCAAGATCTAAATATATATTTATATTTTTTTTTAGAATTATATGATTAAAGTATTTTTATTTATATTTCTATAAATAAAATTTCATAAAGCACTTTATAATATTTATGAATAATAAATATAGAGGTTGGCATTTTTACAAAATTGGGCAATAAAAATATTATTTAACATTTTTAAAATATTAAAAGTTTGTAGAGGATAATTATTTTACTTTTTAAAAATAATTTATAAAACCTAAGATCTAAATATATATTTATATTTTTTTTTTAGAATTATATGATTAAAGTATTTTTATTTATATTTCTATAAATAAAATTTCATAAAGCAGTTTATAATATTTATGAATAATAAATATAGAGGTTGGCATTTTTATAAAATTGGGCAATAAAAATATTATTTAATATTTTTAAAATATTAAAAGTTTGTAGAGGATAATTATTTTACTTTTTAAAAATAATTTATAAAAGCTTTTACATGTATTTTAAAATATATTATAATATCAAGTAAAGAGATACATGCATGATGCACCTGGGTGTACTTTATACACATATAGAAAGTGATATATAATACAAATGAATAAATTAATGATTTAGAGTGCTCATTAATGTACTTTATAAACATATAGAAAGTGATATATAATACAAATGAATAAATTAATTATTTAGAGTGTTATTATTGTACAAATTTATATAACCCCTCAAGAGAGAAAAAATGAGGGAAAAAGCTATTTCAACAATAATACATAGAGAATAATCATATAAATCACTTTTAGAACTTGCTAGATACACACAACAGATATGTCATATCAAATGAAGTTAGCCTTCCTGGAACATCTTGATAGTAAATTTGAAAGCTTCAATGCATTATGATATAAAAAAGGTTACAATAAATTCTAGGAACATTCCATGCCGTACTTTCAAATTACTACATTTCATTGTTTTTCTACAATGTATAAGTGTTTTTCACTTGTTGGTACAAAAATTATCAACAAATATGAAAAAATAAAATAAATAAAATTTTAATAATCAGATAAATTTTACCCTAAAAATTAATAATTAAATGTCACGATCATAAAAGTTATCATATTTTAAAAAGAAATTCAAATCTTTTTCATATAACGGTGGACTCTACATATGTAGTTTAAATATCATCGTCAACGGCACAAAATATTATAAACTACACTTAAAAATCAAGTTTAAAAATGTAACTTTTTTTGTTTAAATATTAAATATGAGATAATAGTGCTTTTAAAAGTTTTAAAATATAGATATAAAAGTATATATTTCTTTCATCTATATTATAAAATTTTCCTAATATGTATGAATTAGTCGATTATAGATTATTAAATAATTTTTTTAAATTAGGGATATCACAAATTTTATGTGAATACAACTGAATTATTCGATTCAACCCTTAAATTTAAGAAATGGCCAGTTGTTTGTGAGTGGTGTTAGAATTAATTTATATATTAATTTATATTTAGGAATATCTTTTAGATTGTTTATATCTTTGTTAGAAGATATATATATATATATATATATATATATATATATATATATATATATATATATATATATATATATATATATATATATATATATATATATATATATATATATATATATATATATATATATATATATATATATATATATATATATATATATATATATATATATATATATATATATCTTAGACCTTCTTATATCTTTGTAGAAGATATATTTTAGATTTAATTTTGTGTATAAATAGCCTAGTGGAGTAGGTTATTGTAATTCATTATAAATCCTCATTTTGAAGCTATCAGTAAATATTCCTTTTGCCTTTTATCTTCCTTGTGCACCAACAATTGGTATCTAGAGCTTCGGTTCGAAATCTACGGGAAAAGAAGTATTGTGATTAAGAATTACAATATTCTGATTCTGGGGGTTTTTGAGAAAACATTAATTTGGGAAACTCTACGTAAATTGCATAAGGTAGAAGATCAACGGAAACGATGGCAATATTCATTCCAAGCTTCCAGTATTTGATAGAAAAAAACTGGAATCGTTGGAAGATCCAGATGCGCGGGTTATTTAGTTCTCAAGATGTGTTAGAACTTGTTACTGATTGCTATAATCTGTTAGAAGCAGATGCAACAGAGCCCAGAAGATAGCACAGAAGGCGCTGAGGAAGAAAGATCAGAAAGTGTTGTTCTACATCCATCAATGTGTGGATGTGAATGTGTTTGAGAAGATTGTTGATTCTGAACCAGCAAAGGCTGTGTGGGACACACTAGTCAGATGTTATGGTGGTGACGCATTAGTGAAGAAGGTGAAGCTTCAGTCTCTCAGAAAGTAATATGAGAATCTCAACATGAAGGACAACGAGAAGGTTTCTGAATACATCTCTAGAGTGATTCTGATCACTAATGAGATGAAAGCTTGTGAAGAAACTATGTCTGAAAAAGTAATTATTGAGAAGATCTTGAGATCTTTAACTTATCAGTTTGATTGCATTGTTGTAGCAATTAAACATTCCAAAGATCTGAGTACCATGAGAGTTGAAGAGCTGCAAAGTAGTCTAGAGACGCATGACTTGCGTATGACTGCAAGAACATCTGAGAGGGAAGTAGAGCAGCAGGATCTGAAGGTAACTTCTGGTAAGAAGCATCAGAAGCTGACTTGGTCAGAAGCCAGGAAGAAAACTAATGGTGGTCAAAAGTCAGAAGCTTCAAATTCTGATAGGCATAAGAATTTCCAAAAGGGAAAGGAGAAGTCTGACAAGAAGAATGTCCAGTGTTACTGTTGCAAGAACTTTGGTCACTATGCCAGAGATTGCTAGTCAAACAAAGAAAGGAAGTCAAAAGAAGCAAATGTAGTCAGAGGAGATTCAGATGAAGAACTTGTGCTATTTATGGCTTATGAATATGATGATGAACCTGTGCTATTTATGGCTTATGAGTCTGATGAGGAACCAGTGAAATTGTCATTTTCTGATTCTGAAGGGGAAGAAGAATATGACTCTGAATATTCTGATTTTGAAGGAGTGATTTTGTATGAGTCAGAATCAGAATATGACTCTGAGTTAGAATCAGATGACAACTTTGATGTTTTTGTAGATGAGTTAGAATCTGAGGTTTCTGAAGACGAGTTAGAGTCAGAAGATGACTCTGAAGCTGAAGCCAAGTTAGAATCTGAAGGTTATTCTGAGTCTGAAGAATATTTTGCATCTGAAGAAGAGTCAGATGATGATGACTCTGGAAACTCTAAAGGTGAGTCAGATGGTGAATCTGATTTTGATCCAAATTTTGATGATGATCCAAAATTTGGTGGTGCTCATGCTTCTGGAAGAGAAAATTCTCAAGATGTGGGTTCTATAGGACAAAATTCTAAAGATGATCAAGTTTCCGGTGGAAATCATGACTCTAAGGATCAACCTTCTAAAGGAGGAGCTTCTCAAGGAAATTTAGTCTTTGACGGTGATCATGATTCTGAAAGTGGAACTTCTGAAGGCAGAGCTTCTGAAAGTGATCCATCTTTTGAAGATGGTATTTCTGAAGGTAGTGGCTCTGACTCTGATGATGATTCAGACCCTGGGAATTTTCAAGACAGTCAAGGTTCTAGAGAAAGTCAAAACTCTGAAGCAAGATCTTCTGAAGGGGGAAGTTCTGGTGTCCAAGGTTCTGAAGGTCCAGTTCAGAGGCAATAAAGAGTCAGAAGCATCCCAAGAAGATTTGCAGAGTTTGACATGTTGCTAGACACTGAAGTAGACTCTGAAGGAGAGGTTATTTAGTGTGCAATGTTAGTAGACTCTGAATCCGTGAGTACGAAAGAGGCTCTTAAGAAGCAAGTTTGGTTACAAGTCATGAAAGAAGAACTTGATGCTATAGAGAGAAACAAGACTTGGAAGCTGACAGAACTTCCAAAAGGCAAGAAAGCCATCAACGTCAGATGGTTTTCAAGCAGAAGCTAAAGCCATATGGATCAATTGGCAAACACAAATCGAGATTAGTAGCAAGAGGCTTCCTACAGAAGCCTGGGCTGGATTATTTTGAAGTGTTTGCGCCTGTAGCGAGACATGAAACAATCAGACTAGTGATTGTAATAGCTGCTAACAGGAATTGGCCTCTGATGCATTTAGATGTAAAATCTGCATTTCTGAATGGTCCATTACAAGAAGAGGTGTACGTTTCACAACCTCCTGGATTTGAAAAAAAGAATCAGGAAGGGATGGTGTTCAAATTACACAAAGCATTGTATGGATTGAAGCAATCGCCTAGAGCTTAGAATTTGAAGATTGATTCGCTTTTCAAGGAATAAGGGTTTCAGAAGTGTGAGACGGAGTATGGTGTTTATGTTCAGCATACTTCAGAAGATAATATGATTCTGGTATGTTTGTACGTTGATGACATACTACTTACAAGAAGTTCTGAACAAGAGATAGTTGAGTTCAAGAAAGTTCTGATGAATGCATTTGAGATGACAGATCTTAAAAAATGAGATTCTTTATAGGGATAGAATTTAAGTACTCTGAGAATGAAGTCATTTTACATCAGATGCAGTATGAACTAGAGCTTCTGAAGAGATTTAAGCTAGAAAATTGCAAGGTTTCTATCACACCTGCTGATACGAATCAGAAGTTAGACTATGATTCTGATGGAGAGGATGTGGATGTTATAACCTTCAAACAAATGGTTGGTTCTCTGAGGTATTTGTGTAATACCAGACCTGATATTTGTTATGCAGTTGGAATAGTTAGCAGATACATGAGCAAACCAAAGTGATCTCATTACCAAGCTGCTGTCAGGATTCTGAGGTATGTAAAAGGAACTCTGAAATATGGAGTGTTATTTCTGTCAGGAAGAAAGATTGAATCAGAACTTCTGAGTTATTCTGATTCTGATTGGTGTGGAGATAGAGTTGACAGAAGAAGTACTTCTAGGTACTTGTTCAAGTTTCTAGGAGGTCCAATTTTTTGGAGTTCCAAGAAACAGCCTGTTGTGGCTTTGTCAACATGTGAAGCTGAATACATTGCAGGTGCTGTAGCTGCATGTCAAGTTGTTTGGCTTCTGAATCTTCTAGAGGATTTGAAGATTGAAATAGAGAAACCTCTGAAGTTGTTGATTGATAACAAGTCTGCAATCAATCTTGCCAAGAATCGTGTGCTACATGGAAGAAGCAAGCATATTGAGACGAAGTATCATTTTCTGAGAAGTCAAGTGCAGAAAGGAGTGTTAGAAATTTTACACTGTAGCATTCAGAAGCAGCTGGCAGATGTTCTGACGAAGGCGATAAAAACAGACCAATTTCTTTGCTTGAGAGATGAAATTGGTGTTGTTAACTTCTGTTAGTTACTAAATTACGGGATGGTATTAGAGGGTAATTTAGTATTTGTCATTTGTTGGATATTCTCTTTAGGCCTTATGTGGCATCCTTATCTTTACTACTTTTGTGTATAAATAGGTGTATTAGGTTTACATTTAATACAATCAATTCTTTTCAATCATTTGTGGCAACTTTATAGCAATTATTCTTTTTCTCTCTTCTTCCTCAATTTCATCACCTTGCACCAACAGTACCATCAAAACAAGAAAACAAGTATAGATATGCATTGGCAATATGTTCAATGGTTACTCTTTCTTATATACTAAAAAGTTAGGCTAATGAACTACGGTGAGTCAGTTTGAATCAAAGTAAAAATAAGTGTTGTATTGCTATATACAAGAGGATATTCATGCAGATGCATTTATCCCACCAAAGTATGTAGAGAGGCAGATTTAGAGAGAGAGAACCAGTCATATGTCTATGATACTTGCTATCACCCTGAAGTAGTTCCACTTCAACATATTGATCAAAATAATCATAAACATTTTTGTCACCTTTAACATCAAGTTGTACATCTAAGTAATTAATATTACATATCCAAAATTCAATAGGCCCCAAGAATAGTAGAAGAAATATAAAAAGATCCTAAATTGCATGCCATAAAATGTATCTTATGTTCGGTTGATGATGTATATCCATACTGGAGCATTCATGAGGGTTATATTGAAGCATTCATGAGGGTTATATGACGAGTTTTATGAGTTTGCAAAGGAAATAGTTGCTAACATTCCTAAAACAAAGAATGTGATAGAGTGTTTGAATGACACAATTCAAGTAACAGGTCGTTGGTTGGTTTTCTAAACCAACATACATAAATTCCTTAAATAAAATATTTGCTATTATTGTGTTGTTCAGACATATCCTCTAAGCGGATCAATCAATTTATTAAGAGATACTCAAATATGCAAAGTTATAGTGATTGTCATGGGCACTCAAATGATGTAAGATGTAAGATTGATGGGCTTAGGCCCTCCCTCCTACCAAAAAAAAAAAATAATGTGAGATTGCTGCATTACAATTAGAATTAAAATTTAATCAAGTGAATACAATCTGAGAAGAGAAAATACATTTTTCAATCGAGTAATTCTTGCAAGTACTGTCTAAAATAGTAAAATCTATTTTAGAGAATTTATTCCAACCATCAGGCAAAAAGTCAAGATACATAGACATGTAATCTACATGCTTTGAAAATGGAAGGCTGTCTGTTCATAGTAATATATATTAGGTCACAGTTAACAAGCATAAATGAAATTCACCAACCATTTATAACCAATTAACATGTACTATATATGAAATTTACATACCATTTATAACCAATTAACATGCATAAATGATATTTACCTACCATTTATAACGAATTAACATGAATAAATGAAATATATCTACCATTATAATAAATTAACATGCATAATGAATCTACTTATTTTTTTAGCCCCATAAAAATGAAAACATTTTTTAAAATAATACTATTAATTTTCTTCTAGACCCCATTAAATTAACTAAGACATCTTACTTAATTTTAATATGCTTTTTTATTTGAATTTTTAAGATCCTATAAATTATTCCTTTTGTCTCTCTATATCATTGCCCTTTCAATAAATAGAAGATAGAGAAAATATTTAAGAGAGATAGAGACACAAATGTGGAGGAGATAGGAGTTTGAATTTTCTTCAATATTTTCTCTCCAACTTTTTTCTTCCCATCTGTGTCTCTATCTCCCTCTAATATTTTCTCTATATTCTTCTTTATTTTTATTTTTATTTTCTCTATCCTGATACATGTGTTTTAGTTGAAGGAGTTGTATCATCTCCTTCAATATTTTCTCTCTATCTCCTCACAATGGAATCTCTCTTTCCACCATTCCATCTTCTTCACCCAAAAACGCATGTATTATAGAGAGAATTAAGAAAATAATAATAAATAAAAAAGATAGAAAAAATATTAGAGAGATAGAGATAACACAAATGTGAATGAGATAGTTGAAGAAAAAATATTGAAAAAGGAGATCCAAACCATTTATTTACATGTGCATTCTTTCACAACTTTATTTGATATATTATGTTTTTTTATTTAAATATGTTTGTTTTCGTCTTCTTTTTCTCTTGAACTATTAAAAATTTATAGATGTGGTTTTTTAGTTTCATATTTTATTCAAAAATAGGTATTAAATATTCCACTATTTTTTATTAATTATGAATTAGATTAAAAAAACCTAAGAGAAATTGTGGGAAAATATCCCAAGATCTAAATATATATTTATATTTTTTTTTAGAATTATATGATTAAAGTATTTTTATTTATATTTCTATAAATAAAATTTCATAAAGCACTTTATAATATTTATGAATAATAAATATAGAGGTTGGCATTTTTACAAAATTGGGCAATAAAAATATTATTTAACATTTTTAAAATATTAAAAGTTTGTAGAGGATAATTATTTTACTTTTTAAAAATAATTTATAAAACCTAAGATCTAAATATATATTTATATTTTTTTTTTAGAATTATATGATTAAAGTATTTTTATTTATATTTCTATAAATAAAATTTCATAAAGCAGTTTATAATATTTATGAATAATAAATATAGAGGTTGGCATTTTTATAAAATTGGGCAATAAAAATATTATTTAATATTTTTAAAATATTAAAAGTTTGTAGAGGATAATTATTTTACTTTTTAAAAATAATTTATAAAAGCTTTTACATGTATTTTAAAATATATTATAATATCAAGTAAAGAGATACATGCATGATGCACCTGGGTGTACTTTATACACATATAGAAAGTGATATATAATACAAATGAATAAATTAATGATTTAGAGTGCTCATTAATGTACTTTATAAACATATAGAAAGTGATATATAATACAAATGAATAAATTAATTATTTAGAGTGTTATTATTGTACAAATTTATATAACCCCTCAAGAGAGAAAAAATGAGGGAAAAAGCTATTTCAACAATAATACATAGAGAATAATCATATAAATCACTTTTAGAACTTGCTAGATACACACAACAGATATGTCATATCAAATGAAGTTAGCCTTCCTGGAACATCTTGATAGTAAATTTGAAAGCTTCAATGCATTATGATATAAAAAAGGTTACAATAAATTCTAGGAACATTCCATGCCGTACTTTCAAATTACTACATTTCATTGTTTTTCTACAATGTATAAGTGTTTTTCACTTGTTGGTACAAAAATTATCAACAAATATGAAAAAATAAAATAAATAAAATTTTAATAATCAGATAAATTTTACCCTAAAAATTAATAATTAAATGTCACGATCATAAAAGTTATCATATTTTAAAAAGAAATTCAAATCTTTTTCATATAACGGTGGACTCTACATATGTAGTTTAAATATCATCGTCAACGGCACAAAATATTATAAACTACACTTAAAAATCAAGTTTAAAAATGTAACTTTTTTTGTTTAAATATTAAATATGAGATAATAGTGCTTTTAAAAGTTTTAAAATATAGATATAAAAGTATATATTTCTTTCATCTATATTATAAAATTTTCCTAATATGTATGAATTAGTCGATTATAGATTATTAAATAATTTTTTTAAATTAGGGATATCACAAATTTTATGTGAATACAACTGAATTATTCGATTCAACCCTTAAATTTAAGAAATGGCCAGTTGTTTGTGAGTGGTGTTAGAATTAATTTATATATTAATTTATATTTAGGAATATCTTTTAGATTGTTTATATCTTTGTTAGAAGATATATATATATATATATATATATATATATATATATATATATATATATATATATATATATATATATATATATATATATATATATATATATATATATATATCTTAGACCTTCTTATATCTTTGTAGAAGATATATTTTAGATTTAATTTTGTGTATAAATAGCCTAGTGGAGTAGGTTATTGTAATTCATTATAAATCCTCATTTTGAAGCTATCAGTAAATATTCCTTTTGCCTTTTATCTTCCTTGTGCACCAACAATTGGTATCTAGAGCTTCGGTTCGAAATCTACGGGAAAAGAAGTATTGTGATTAAGAATTACAATATTCTGATTCTGGGGGTTTTTGAGAAAACATTAATTTGGGAAACTCTACGTAAATTGCATAAGGTAGAAGATCAACGGAAACGATGGCGATATTCATTCCAAGCTTCCAGTATTTGATAGAAAAAAACTGGAATCGTTGGAAGATCCAGATGCGCGGGTTATTTAGTTCTCAAGATGTGTTAGAACTTGTTACTGATTGCTATAATCTGTTAGAAGCAGATGCAACAGAGCCCAGAAGATAGCACAGAAGGCGCTGAGGAAGAAAGATCAGAAAGTGTTGTTCTACATCCATCAATGTGTGGATGTGAATGTGTTTGAGAAGATTGTTGATTCTGAACCAGCAAAGGCTGTGTGGGACACACTAGTCAGATGTTATGGTGGTGACGCATTAGTGAAGAAGGTGAAGCTTCAGTCTCTCAGAAAGTAATATGAGAATCTCAACATGAAGGACAACGAGAAGGTTTCTGAATACATCTCTAGAGTGATTCTGATCACTAATGAGATGAAAGCTTGTGAAGAAACTATGTCTGAAAAAGTAATTATTGAGAAGATCTTGAGATCTTTAACTTATCAGTTTGATTGCATTGTTGTAGCAATTAAACATTCCAAAGATCTGAGTACCATGAGAGTTGAAGAGCTGCAAAGTAGTCTAGAGACGCATGACTTGCGTATGACTGCAAGAACATCTGAGAGGGAAGTAGAGCAGCAGGATCTGAAGGTAACTTCTGGTAAGAAGCATCAGAAGCTGACTTGGTCAGAAGCCAGGAAGAAAACTAATGGTGGTCAAAAGTCAGAAGCTTCAAATTCTGATAGGCATAAGAATGTCCAAAAGGGAAAGGAGAAGTCTGACAAGAAGAATGTCCAGTGTTACTGTTGCAAGAACTTTGGTCACTATGCCAGAGATTGCTGGTCAAACAAAGAAAGGAAGTCAAAAGAAGCAAATGTAGTCAGAGGAGATTCAGATGAAGAACCTGTGCTATTTATGGCTTATGAATCTGATGATGAACCTGTGCTATTTATGGCTTATGAGTCTGATGAGGAACCAGTGAAATTGTCATTTTCTGATTCTGAAGGGGAAGAAGAATATGACTCTGAATATTCTGATTTTGAAGGAGTGATTTTGTATGAGTCAGAATCAGAATATGACTCTGAGTTAGAATCAGATGACAACTTTGATGTTTTTGTAGATGAGTTAGAATCTGAGGTTTCTGAAGACGAGTTAGAGTCAGAAGATGACTCTGAAGCTGAAGCCAAGTTAGAATCTGAAGGTTATTCTGAGTCTGAAGAATATTTTGCATCTGAAGAAGAGTCAGATGATGATGACTCTGGAAACTCTAAAGGTGAGTCAGATGGTGAATCTGATTTTGATCCAAATTTTGATGATGATCCAAAATTTGGTGGTGCTCATGCTTCTGGAAGAGAAAATTCTCAAGATGTGGGTTCTATAGGACAAAATTCTAAAGATGATCAAGTTTCCGGTGGAAATCATGACTCTAAGGATCAACCTTCTAAAGGAGGAGCTTCTCAAGGAAATTTAGTCTTTGACGGTGATCATGATTCTGAAAGTGGAACTTCTGAAGGCAGAGCTTCTGAAAGTGATCCATCTTTTGAAGATGGTATTTCTGAAGGTAGTGGCTCTGACTCTGATGATGATTCAGACCCTGGGAATTTTCAAGACAGTCAAGGTTCTAGAGAAAGTCAAAACTCTGAAGCAAGATCTTCTGAAGGGGGAAGTTCTGGTGTCCAAGGTTCTGAAGGTCCAGTTCAGAGGCAATAAAGAGTCAGAAGCATCCCAAGAAGATTTGCAGAGTTTGACATGTTGCTAGACACTGAAGTAGACTCTGAAGGAGAGGTTATTTAGTGTGCAATGTTAGTAGACTCTGAATCCGTGAGTACGAAAGAGGCTCTTAAGAAGCAAGTTTGGTTACAAGTCATGAAAGAAGAACTTGATGCTATAGAGAGAAACAAGACTTGGAAGCTGACAGAACTTCCAAAAGGCAAGAAAGCCATCAGCGTCAGATGGTTTTCAAGCAGAAGCTAAAGCCATATGGATCAATTGGCAAACACAAATCGAGATTAGTAGCAAGAGGCTTCCTACAGAAGCCTGGGCTGGATTATTTTGAAGTGTTTGCGCCTGTAGCGAGACATGAAACAATCAGACTAGTGATTGTAATAGCTGCTAACAGGAATTGGCCTCTGATGCATTTAGATGTAAAATCTGCATTTCTGAATGGTCCATTACAAGAAGAGGTGTACGTTTCACAACCTCCTGGATTTGAAAAAAAGAATCAGGAAGGGATGGTGTTCAAATTACACAAAGCATTGTATGGATTGAAGCAATCGCCTAGAGCTTAGAATTTGAAGATTGATTCGCTTTTCAAGGAATAAGGGTTTCAGAAGTGTGAGACGGAGTATGGTGTTTATGTTCAGCATACTTCAGAAGATAATATGATTCTGGTATGTTTGTACGTTGATGACATACTACTTACAAGAAGTTCTGAACAAGAGATAGTTGAGTTCAAGAAAGTTCTGATGAATGCATTTGAGATGACAGATCTTAAAAAATGAGATTCTTTATAGGGATAGAATTTAAGTACTCTGAGAATGAAGTCATTTTACATCAGATGCAGTATGAACTAGAGCTTCTGAAGAGATTTAAGCTAGAAAATTGCAAGGTTTCTATCACACCTGCTGATACGAATCAGAAGTTAGACTATGATTCTGATGGAGAGGATGTGGATGTTATAACCTTCAAACAAATGGTTGGTTCTCTGAGGTATTTGTGTAATACCAGACCTGATATTTGTTATGCAGTTGGAATAGTTAGCAGATACATGAGCAAACCAAAGTGATCTCATTACCAAGCTGCTGTCAGGATTCTGAGGTATGTAAAAGGAACTCTGAAATATGGAGTGTTATTTCTGTCAGGAAGAAAGATTGAATCAGAACTTCTGAGTTATTCTGATTCTGATTGGTGTGGAGATAGAGTTGACAGAAGAAGTACTTCTAGGTACTTGTTCAAGTTTCTAGGAGGTCCAATTTTTTGGAGTTCCAAGAAACAGCCTGTTGTGGCTTTGTCAACATGTGAAGCTGAATACATTGCAGGTGCTGTAGCTGCATGTCAAGTTGTTTGGCTTCTGAATCTTCTAGAGGATTTGAAGATTGAAATAGAGAAACCTCTGAAGTTGTTGATTGATAACAAGTCTGCAATCAATCTTGCCAAGAATCGTGTGCTACATGGAAGAAGCAAGCATATTGAGACGAAGTATCATTTTCTGAGAAGTCAAGTGCAGAAAGGAGTGTTAGAAATTTTACACTGTAGCATTCAGAAGCAGCTGGCAGATGTTCTGACGAAGGCGATAAAAACAGACCAATTTCTTTGCTTGAGAGATGAAATTGGTGTTGTTAACTTCTGTTAGTTACTAAATTACGGGATGGTATTAGAGGGTAATTTAGTATTTGTCATTTGTTGGATATTCTCTTTAGGCCTTATGTGGCATCCTTATCTTTACTACTTTTGTGTATAAATAGGTGTATTAGGTTTACATTTAATACAATCAATTCTTTTCAATCATTTGTGGCAACTTTATAGCAATTATTCTTTTTCTCTCTTCTTCCTCAATTTCATCACCTTGCACCAACAGTACCATCAAAACAAGAAAACAAGTATAGATATGCATTGGCAATATGTTCAATGGTTACTCTTTCTTATATACTAAAAAGTTAGGCTAATGAACTACGGTGAGTCAGTTTGAATCAAAGTAAAAATAAGTGTTGTATTGCTATATACAAGAGGATATTCATGCAGATGCATTTATCCCACCAAAGTATGTAGAGAGGCAGATTTAGAGAGAGAGAACCAGTCATATGTCTATGATACTTGCTATCACCCTGAAGTAGTTCCACTTCAACATATTGATCAAAATAATCATAAACATTTTTGTCACCTTTAACATCAAGTTGTACATCTAAGTAATTAATATTACATATCCAAAATTCAATAGGCCCCAAGAATAGTAGAAGAAATATAAAAAGATCCTAAATTGCATGCCATAAAATGTATCTTATGTTCGGTTGATGATGTATATCCATACTGGAGCATTCATGAGGGTTATATTGAAGCATTCATGAGGGTTATATGACGAGTTTTATGAGTTTGCAAAGGAAATAGTTGCTAACATTCCTAAAACAAAGAATGTGATAGAGTGTTTGAATGACACAATTCAAGTAACAGGTCGTTGGTTGGTTTTCTAAACCAACATACATAAATTCCTTAAATAAAATATTTGCTATTATTGTGTTGTTCAGAACATATCCTCTAAGCGGATCAATCAATTTATTAAGAGATACTCAAATATGCAAAGTTATAGTGATTGTCATGGGCACTCAAATGATGTAAGATGTAAGATTGATGGGCTTAGGCCCTCCCTCCTACCAAAAAAAAAAAATAATGTGAGATTGCTGCATTACAATTAGAATTAAAATTTAATCAAGTGAATACAATCTGAGAAGAGAAAATACATTTTTCAATCGAGTAATTCTTGCAAGTACTGTCTAAAATAGTAAAATCTATTTTAGAGAATTTATTCCAACCATCAGGCAAAAAGTCAAGATACATAGACATGTAATCTACATGCTTTGAAAATGGAAGGCTGTCTGTTCATAGTAATATATATTAGGTCACAGTTAACAAGCATAAATGAAATTCACCAACCATTTATAACCAATTAACATGTACTATATATGAAATTTACATACCATTTATAACGAATTAACATGCATAAATGATATTTACCTACCATTTATAACGAATTAACATGAATAAATGAAATATATCTACCATTATAATAAATTAACATGCATAATGAATCTACTTATTTTTTTAGCCCCATAAAAATGAAAACATTTTTTAAAATAATACTATTAATTTTCTTCTAGACCCCATTAAATTAACTAAGACATCTTACTTAATTTTAATATGCTTTTTTATTTGAATTTTTAAGATCCTATAAATTATTCCTTTTGTCTCTCTATATCATTGCCCTTTCAATAAATAGAAGATAGAGAAAATATTTAAGAGAGATAGAGACACAAATGTGGAGGAGATAGGAGTTTGAATTTTCTTCAATATTTTCTCTCCAACTTTTTTCTTCCCATCTGTGTCTCTATCTCCCTCTAATATTTTCTCTATATTCTTCTTTATTTTTATTTTTATTTTCTCTATCCTGATACATGTGTTTTAGTTGAAGGAGTTGGGTCATCTCCTTCAATATTTTCTCTCTATCTCCTCACAATGGAATCTCTCTTTCCACCATTCCATCTTCTTCACTCAAAAACGCGTGTATTATTATAGAGAGTTAAGAAAAAAATAATAAATAAAAAAGATAGAAAAAATATTAGAGAGATAGAGATCAACACAAATGTGAATGAGATAGTTGAATTGAAAAAGGAGATCCAAACCATTTATTTACATGTGCATTCTTTCACAACTTTATTTGATATATTATGTTTTTTTATTTAAATATGTTTGTTTTCGTCTTCTTTTTCTCTTGAACTATTAAAAATTTATAGAAGTGGTTTTTTAGTTTCATGTTTTATTCAAAAATAGGTATTAAATATTCCACTATTTTTTATTAATTATGAATTAGATTAAAAAAAACCTAAGAGAAATGGTGGGAAAATATCCCAAGATCTAAATATATATTTATATTTTTTTTAGAATTATATGATTAAAGTATTTTTATTTATATTTCTATAAATAAAATTTCATAAAGCAGTTTATAATATTTATGAATAATAAATATAGAGGTTGGCATTTTTACAAAATTGGGCAATAAAAATATTATTTAACATTTTTAAAATATTAAAAGTTTGTAGAGGATAATTATTTTACTTTTTAAAAATAATTTATAAAACCTAAGATCTAAATATATATTTATATTTTTTTTTTAGAATTATATGATTAAAGTATTTTTATTTATATTTCTATAAATAAAATTTCATAAAGCAGTTTATAATATTTATGAATAATAAATATAGAGGTTGGCATTTTTATAAAATTGGGCAATAAAAATATTATTTAATATTTTTAAAATATTAAAAGTTTGTAGAGGATAATTATTTTACTTTTTAAAAATAATTTATAAAAGCTTTTACATGTATTTTAAAATATATTATAATATCAAGTAAAGAGATACATGCATGATGCACCTGGGTGTACTTTATACACATATAGAAAGTGATATATAATACAAATGAATAAATTAATGATTTAGAGTGCTCATTAATGTACTTTATAAACATATAGAAAGTGATATATAATACAAATGAATAAATTAATTATTTAGAGTGTTATTATTGTACAAATTTATATAACCCCTCAAGAGAGAAAAAATGAGGGAAAAAGCTATTTCAACAATAATACATAGAGAATAATCATATAAATCACTTTTAGAACTTGCTAGATACACACAACAGATATGTCATATCAAATGAAGTTAGCCTTCCTGGAACATCTTGATAGTAAATTTGAAAGCTTCAATGCATTATGATATAAAAAAGGTTACAATAAATTCTAGGAACATTGCATGCCGTACTTTCAAATTACTACATTTCATTGTTTTTCTACAATGTATAAGTGTTTTTCACTTGTTGGTACAAAAATTATCAACAAATATGAAAAAATAAAATAAATAAAATTTTAATAATCAGATAAATTTTACCCTAAAAATTAATAATTAAATGTCACGATCATAAAAGTTATCATATTTTAAAAAGAAATTCAAATCTTTTTCATATAACGGTGGACTCTACATATGTAATTTAAATATCATCGTCAACGGCACAAAATATTATAAACTACACTTAAAAATCAAGTTTAAAAATGTAACTTTTTTTGTTTAAATATTAAATATGAGATAATAGTGCTTTTAAAAGTTTTAAAATATAGATATAAAAGTATATATTTCTTTCATCTATATTATAAAATTTTCCTAATATGTATGAATTAGTCGATTATAGATTATTAAATAATTTTTTTAAATTAGGGATATCACAAATTTTATGTGAATACAACTGAATTATTCGATTCAACCCTTAAATTTAAGAAATGGCCAGTTGTTTGTGAGTGGTGTTAGAATTAATTTATATATTAATTTATATTTAGGAATATCTTTTAGATTGTTTATATCTTTGTTAGAAGATATATATATATATATATATATATATATATATATATATATATATATATATATATATATATATATCTTAGACCTTCTTATATCTTTGTAGAAGATATATTTTAGATTTAATTTTGTGTATAAATAGCCTAGTGGAGTAGGTTATTGTAATTCATTATAAATCCTCATTTTGAAGCTATCAGTAAATATTCCTTTTGCCTTTTATCTTCCTTGTGCACCAACAATTGGTATCTAGAGCTTCGGTTTGAAATCTACGGGAAAAGAAGTATTGTGATTAAGAATTACAATATTCTGATTCTGGGGGTTTTTGAGAAAACATTAATTTGGGAAACTCTACGTAAATTGCATAAGGTAGAAGATCAACGGAAACGATGGCGATATTCATTCCAAGCTTCCAGTATTTGATAGAAAAAAACTGGAATCGTTGGAAGATCCAGATGCGCGTGTTATTTAGTTCTCAAGATGTGTTAGAACTTGTTACTGATTGCTATAATCTGTTAGAAGCAGATGCAACAAAGCCCAGAAGATAGCACAGAAGGCGCTGAGGAAGAAAGATCAGAAAGTGTTGTTCTACATCCATCAATGTGTGGATGTGAATGTGTTTGAGAAGATTGTTGATTCTGAACCAGCAAAGGCTGTGTGGGACACACTAGTCAGATGTTATGGTGGTGACGCATTAGTGAAGAAGGTGAAGCTTCAGTCTCTCAGAAAGTAATATGAGAATCTCAACATGAAGGACAACGAGAAGGTTTCTGAATACATCTCTAGAGTGATTCTGATCACTAATGAGATGAAAGCTTGTGAAGAAACTATGTCTGAAAAAGTAATTATTGAGAAGATCTTGAGATCTTTAACTTATCAGTTTGATTGCATTGTTGTAGCAATTAAACATTCCAAAGATCTGAGTACCATGAGAGTTGAAGAGCTGCAAAGTAGTCTAGAGACGCATGACTTGCGTATGACTGCAAGAACATCTGAGAGGGAAGTAGAGCAGCAGGATCTGAAGGTAACTTCTGGTAAGAAGCATCAGAAGCTGACTTGGTCAGAAGCCAGGAAGAAAACTAATGGTGGTCAAAAGTCAGAAGCTTCAAATTCTGATAGGCATAAGAATGTCCAAAAGGGAAAGGAGAAGTCTGACAAGAAGAATGTCCAGTGTTACTGTTGCAAGAACTTTGGTCACTATGCCAGAGATTGCTGGTCAAACAAAGAAAGGAAGTCAAAAGAAGCAAATGTAGTCAGAGGAGATTCAGATGAAGAACCTGTGCTATTTATGGCTTATGAATCTGATGATGAACCTGTGCTATTTATGGCTTATGAGTCTGATGAGGAACCAGTGAAATTGTCATTTTCTGATTCTGAAGGGGAAGAAGAATATGACTCTGAATATTCTGATTTTGAAGGAGTGATTTTGTATGAGTCAGAATCAGAATATGACTCTGAGTTAGAATCAGATGACAACTTTGATGTTTTTGTAGATGAGTTAGAATCTGAGGTTTCTGAAGACGAGTTAGAGTCAGAAGATGACTCTGAAGCTGAAGCCAAGTTAGAATCTGAAGGTTATTCTGAGTCTGAAGAATATTTTGCATCTGAAGAAGAGTCAGATGATGATGACTCTGGAAACTCTAAAGGTGAGTCAGATGGTGAATCTGATTTTGATCCAAATTTTGATGATGATCCAAAATTTGGTGGTGCTCATGCTTCTGGAAGAGAAAATTCTCAAGATGTGGGTTCTATAGGACAAAATTCTAAAGATGATCAAGTTTCCGGTGGAAATCATGACTCTAAGGATCAACCTTCTAAAGGAGGAGCTTCTCAAGGAAATTTAGTCTTTGACGGTGATCATGATTCTGAAAGTGGAACTTCTGAAGGCAGAGCTTCTGAAAGTGATCCATCTTTTGAAGATGGTATTTCTGAAGGTAGTGGCTCTGACTCTGATGATGATTCAGACCCTGGGAATTTTCAAGACAGTCAAGGTTCTAGAGAAAGTCAAAACTCTGAAGCAAGATCTTCTGAAGGGGGAAGTTCTGGTGTCCAAGGTTCTGAAGGTCCAGTTCAGAGGCAATAAAGAGTCAGAAGCATCCCAAGAAGATTTGCAGAGTTTGACATGTTGCTAGACACTGAAGTAGACTCTGAAGGAGAGGTTATTTAGTGTGCAATGTTAGTAGACTCTGAATCCGTGAGTACGAAAGAGGCTCTTAAGAAGCAAGTTTGGTTACAAGTCATGAAAGAAGAACTTGATGCTATAGAGAGAAACAAGACTTGGAAGCTGACAGAACTTCCAAAAGGCAAGAAAGCCATCAGCGTCAGATGGTTTTCAAGCAGAAGCTAAAGCCATATGGATCAATTGGCAAACACAAATCGAGATTAGTAGCAAGAGGCTTCCTACAGAAGCCTGGGCTGGATTATTTTAAAGTGTTTGCGCCTGTAGCGAGACATGAAACAATCAGACTAGTGATTGTAATAGCTGCTAACAGGAATTGGCCTCTGATGCATTTAGATGTAAAATCTGCATTTCTGAATGGTCCATTACAAGAAGAGGTGTACGTTTCACAACCTCCTGGATTTGAAAAAAAGAATCAGGAAGGGATGGTGTTCAAATTACACAAAGCATTGTATGGATTGAAGCAATCGCCTAGAGCTTAGAATTTGAAGATTGATTCGCTTTTCAAGGAATAAGGGTTTCAGAAGTGTGAGACGGAGTATGGTGTTTATGTTCAGCATACTTCAGAAGATAATATGATTCTGGTATGTTTGTACGTTGATGACATACTACTTACAAGAAGTTCTGAACAAGAGATAGTTGAGTTCAAGAAAGTTCTGATGAATGCATTTGAGATGACAGATCTTAAAAAATGAGATTCTTTATAGGGATAGAATTTAAGTACTCTGAGAATGAAGTCATTTTACATCAGATGCAGTATGAACTAGAGCTTCTGAAGAGATTTAAGCTAGAAAATTGCAAGGTTTCTATCACACCTGCTGATACGAATCAGAAGTTAGACTATGATTCTGATGGAGAGGATGTGGATGTTATAACCTTCAAACAAATGGTTGGTTCTCTGAGGTATTTGTGTAATACCAGACCTGATATTTGTTATGCAGTTGGAATAGTTAGCAGATACATGAGCAAACCAAAGTGATCTCATTACCAAGCTGCTGTCAGGATTCTGAGGTATGTAAAAGGAACTCTGAAATATGGAGTGTTATTTCTGTCAGGAAGAAAGATTGAATCAGAACTTCTGAGTTATTCTGATTCTGATTGGTGTGGAGATAGAGTTGACAGAAGAAGTACTTCTAGGTACTTGTTCAAGTTTCTAGGAGGTCCAATTTTTTGGAGTTCCAAGAAACAGCCTGTTGTGGCTTTGTCAACATGTGAAGCTGAATACATTGCAGGTGCTGTAGCTGCATGTCAAGTTGTTTGGCTTCTGAATCTTCTAGAGGATTTGAAGATTGAAATAGAGAAACCTCTGAAGTTGTTGATTGATAACAAGTCTGCAATCAATCTTGCCAAGAATCGTGTGCTACATGGAAGAAGCAAGCATATTGAGACGAAGTATCATTTTCTGAGAAGTCAAGTGCAGAAAGGAGTGTTAGAAATTTTACACTGTAGCATTCAGAAGCAGCTGGCAGATGTTCTGACGAAGGCGATAAAAACAGACCAATTTCTTTGCTTGAGAGATGAAATTGGTGTTGTTAACTTCTGTTAGTTACTAAATTACGGGATGGTATTAGAGGGTAATTTAGTATTTGTCATTTGTTGGATATTCTCTTTAGGCCTTATGTGGCATCCTTATCTTTACTACTTTTGTGTATAAATAGGTGTATTAGGTTTACATTTAATACAATCAATTCTTTTCAATCATTTGTGGCAACTTTATAGCAATTATTCTTTTTCTCTCTTCTTCCTCAATTTCATCACCTTGCACCAACAGTACCATCAAAACAAGAAAACAAGTATAGATATGCATTGGCAATATGTTCAATGGTTACTCTTTCTTATATACTAAAAAGTTAGGCTAATGAACTACGGTGAGTCAGTTTGAATCAAAGTAAAAATAAGTGTTGTATTGCTATATACAAGAGGATATTCATGCAGATGCATTTATCCCACCAAAGTATGTAGAGAGGCAGATTTAGAGAGAGAGAACCAGTCATATGTCTATGATACTTGCTATCACCCTGAAGTAGTTCCACTTCAACATATTGATCAAAATAATCATAAACATTTTTGTCACCTTTAACATCAAGTTGTACATCTAAGTAATTAATATTACATATCCAAAATTCAATAGGCCCCAAGAATAGTAGAAGAAATATAAAAAGATCCTAAATTGCATGCCATAAAATGTATCTTATGTTCGGTTGATGATGTATATCCATACTGGAGCATTCATGAGGGTTATATTGAAGCATTCATGAGGGTTATATGACGAGTTTTATGAGTTTGCAAAGGAAATAGTTGCTAACATTCCTAAAACAAAGAATGTGATAGAGTGTTTGAATGACACAATTCAAGTAACAGGTCGTTGGTTGGTTTTCTAAACCAACATACATAAATTCCTTAAATAAAATATTTGCTATTATTGTGTTGTTCAGAACATATCCTCTAAGCGGATCAATCAATTTATTAAGAGATACTCAAATATGCAAAGTTATAGTGATTGTCATGGGCACTCAAATGATGTAAGATGTAAGATTGATGGGCTTAGGCCCTCCCTCCTACCAAAAAAAAAAATAATGTGAGATTGCTGCATTACAATTAGAATTAAAATTTAATCAAGTGAATACAATCTGAGAAGAGAAAATACATTTTTCAATCGAGTAATTCTTGCAAGTACTGTCTAAAATAGTAAAATCTATTTTAGAGAATTTATTCCAACCATCAGGCAAAAAGTCAAGATACATAGACATGTAATCTACATGCTTTGAAAATGGAAGGCTGTCTGTTCATAGTAATATATATTAGGTCACAGTTAACAAGCATAAATGAAATTCACCAACCATTTATAACCAATTAACATGTACTATATATGAAATTTACATACCATTTATAACGAATTAACATGCATAAATGATATTTACCTACCATTTATAACGAATTAACATGAATAAATGAAATATATCTACCATTATAATAAATTAACATGCATAATGAATCTACTTATTTTTTTAGCCCCATAAAAATGAAAACATTTTTTAAAATAATACTATTAATTTTCTTCTAGACCCCATTAAATTAACTAAGACATCTTACTTAATTTTAATATGCTTTTTTATTTGAATTTTTAAGATCCTATAAATTATTCCTTTTGTCTCTCTATATCATTGCCCTTTCAATAAATAGAAGATAGAGAAAATATTTAAGAGAGATAGAGACACAAATGTGGAGGAGATAGGAGTTTGAATTTTCTTCAATATTTTCTCTCCAACTTTTTTCTTCCCATCTGTGTCTCTATCTCCCTCTAATATTTTCTCTATATTCTTCTTTATTTTTATTTTTATTTTCTCTATCCTGATACATGTGTTTTAGTTGAAGGAGTTGGGTCATCTCCTTCAATATTTTCTCTCTATCTCCTCACAATGGAATCTCTCTTTCCACCATTCCATCTTCTTCACTCAAAAACGCGTGTATTATTATAGAGAGTTAAGAAAAAAATAATAAATAAAAAAGATAGAAAAAATATTAGAGAGATAGAGATCAACACAAATGTGAATGAGATAGTTGAATTGAAAAAGGAGATCCAAACCATTTATTTACATGTGCATTCTTTCACAACTTTATTTGATATATTATGTTTTTTTATTTAAATATGTTTGTTTTCGTCTTCTTTTTCTCTTGAACTATTAAAAATTTATAGAAGTGGTTTTTTAGTTTCATGTTTTATTCAAAAATAGGTATTAAATATTCCACTATTTTTTATTAATTATGAATTAGATTAAAAAAAACCTAAGAGAAATGGTGGGAAAATATCCCAAGATCTAAATATATATTTATATTTTTTTTAGAATTATATGATTAAAGTATTTTTATTTATATTTCTATAAATAAAATTTCATAAAGCAGTTTATAATATTTATGAATAATAAATATAGAGGTTGGCATTTTTACAAAATTGGGCAATAAAAATATTATTTAACATTTTTAAAATATTAAAAGTTTGTAGAGGATAATTATTTTACTTTTTAAAAATAATTTATAAAACCTAAGATCTAAATATATATTTATATTTTTTTTTTAGAATTATATGATTAAAGTATTTTTATTTATATTTCTATAAATAAAATTTCATAAAGCAGTTTATAATATTTATGAATAATAAATATAGAGGTTGGCATTTTTATAAAATTGGGCAATAAAAATATTATTTAATATTTTTAAAATATTAAAAGTTTGTAGAGGATAATTATTTTACTTTTTAAAAATAATTTATAAAAGCTTTTACATGTATTTTAAAATATATTATAATATCAAGTAAAGAGATACATGCATGATGCACCTGGGTGTACTTTATACACATATAGAAAGTGATATATAATACAAATGAATAAATTAATGATTTAGAGTGCTCATTAATGTACTTTATAAACATATAGAAAGTGATATATAATACAAATGAATAAATTAATTATTTAGAGTGTTATTATTGTACAAATTTATATAACCCCTCAAGAGAGAAAAAATGAGGGAAAAAGCTATTTCAACAATAATACATAGAGAATAATCATATAAATCACTTTTAGAACTTGCTAGATACACACAACAGATATGTCATATCAAATGAAGTTAGCCTTCCTGGAACATCTTGATAGTAAATTTGAAAGCTTCAATGCATTATGATATAAAAAAGGTTACAATAAATTCTAGGAACATTGCATGCCGTACTTTCAAATTACTACATTTCATTGTTTTTCTACAATGTATAAGTGTTTTTCACTTGTTGGTACAAAAATTATCAACAAATATGAAAAAATAAAATAAATAAAATTTTAATAATCAGATAAATTTTACCCTAAAAATTAATAATTAAATGTCACGATCATAAAAGTTATCATATTTTAAAAAGAAATTCAAATCTTTTTCATATAACGGTGGACTCTACATATGTAATTTAAATATCATCGTCAACGGCACAAAATATTATAAACTACACTTAAAAATCAAGTTTAAAAATGTAACTTTTTTTGTTTAAATATTAAATATGAGATAATAGTGCTTTTAAAAGTTTTAAAATATAGATATAAAAGTATATATTTCTTTCATCTATATTATAAAATTTTCCTAATATGTATGAATTAGTCGATTATAGATTATTAAATAATTTTTTTAAATTAGGGATATCACAAATTTTATGTGAATACAACTGAATTATTCGATTCAACCCTTAAATTTAAGAAATGGCCAGTTGTTTGTGAGTGGTGTTAGAATTAATTTATATATTAATTTATATTTAGGAATATCTTTTAGATTGTTTATATCTTTGTTAGAAGATATATATATATATATATATATATATATATATATATATATATATATCTTAGACCTTCTTATATCTTTGTAGAAGATATATTTTAGATTTAATTTTGTGTATAAATAGCCTAGTGGAGTAGGTTATTGTAATTCATTATAAATCCTCATTTTGAAGCTATCAGTAAATATTCCTTTTGCCTTTTATCTTCCTTGTGCACCAACAATTGGTATCTAGAGCTTCGGTTCGAAATCTACGGGAAAAGAAGTATTGTGATTAAGAATTACAATATTCTGATTCTGGGGGTTTTTGAGAAAACATTAATTTGGGAAACTCTACGTAAATTGCATAAGGTAGAAGATCAACGGAAACGATGGCGATATTCATTCCAAGCTTCCAGTATTTGATAGAAAAAAACTGGAATCGTTGGAAGATCCAGATGCGTGTGTTATTTAGTTCTCAAGATGTGTTAGAACTTGTTACTGATTGCTATAATCTGTTAGAAGCAGATGCAACAGAGCCCAGAAGATAGCACAGAAGGCGCTGAGGAAGAAAGATCAGAAAGTGTTGTTCTACATCCATCAATGTGTGGATGTGAATGTGTTTGAGAAGATTGTTGATTCTGAACCAGCAAAGGCTGTGTGGGACACACTAGTCAGATGTTATGGTGGTGACGCATTAGTGAAGAAGGTGAAGCTTCAGTCTCTCAGAAAGTAATATGAGAATCTCAACATGAAGGACAACGAGAAGGTTTCTGAATACATCTCTAGAGTGATTCTGATCACTAATGAGATGAAAGCTTGTGAAGAAACTATGTCTGAAAAAGTAATTATTGAGAAGATCTTGAGATCTTTAACTTATCAGTTTGATTGCATTGTTGTAGCAATTAAACATTCCAAAGATCTGAGTACCATGAGAGTTGAAGAGCTGCAAAGTAGTCTAGAGACGCATGACTTGCGTATGACTGCAAGAACATCTGAGAGGGAAGTAGAGCAGCAGGATCTGAAGGTAACTTCTGGTAAGAAGCATCAGAAGCTGACTTGGTCAGAAGCCAGGAAGAAAACTAATGGTGGTCAAAAGTCAGAAGCTTCAAATTCTGATAGGCATAAGAATGTCCAAAAGGGAAAGGAGAAGTCTGACAAGAAGAATGTCCAGTGTTACTGTTGCAAGAACTTTGGTCACTATGCCAGAGATTGCTGGTCAAACAAAGAAAGGAAGTCAAAAGAAGCAAATGTAGTCAGAGGAGATTCAGATGAAGAACCTGTGCTATTTATGGCTTATGAATCTGATGATGAACCTGTGCTATTTATGGCTTATGAGTCTGATGAGGAACCAGTGAAATTGTCATTTTCTGATTCTGAAGGGGAAGAAGAATATGACTCTGAATATTCTGATTTTGAAGGAGTGATTTTGTATGAGTCAGAATCAGAATATGACTGTGTTAGAATCAGATGACAACTTTGATGTTTTTGAAGATGAGTTAAAATCTGAGGTTTCTGAAGACGAGTTAGAGTCAGAAGATGACTCTGAAGCTGAAGGCAAGTTAGAATCCGAAGGTGATTCTGAGTCTGAAGAAGATTCTGCATCTGAAGAAGAGTCAGATGATGATGACTCTGGAAACTCTAAAGGTGAGTCAGATGGTGAATCTGATTCTGATCCAAATTTTGATGATGATCCAAAATTTGGTGGTGCTCATGCTTCTGGAAGAGAAAACTCTCAAGACGTGGGTTCTAGAGGTCAAACTTCTAAAGATGATCAAGTTTCCGGTGGAAATCATGACTCTAAGGATCAACCTTCTAAAGGATGAGCTTCTCAAGGAAATTTAGTCTTTGACAGTGATCATGATTCTGAAAGTGGAACTTCTGAAGGCAGAGCTTCTGAAAGTGATCCATCTTTTGAAGATGGTATTTCTGAAGGTAGTGGCTCTAACTCTGATGATGATTCAGACCCTGGGAATTTTCAAGACAGTCAAGGTTCTAGAGAAAGTCAGAACTCTGAAGCAAGATCTTCTGAAGGGGAAAGTTCTGGTGTCCAAGGTTCTGAAGGTCCAGTTCAGAGGCAATAAAGAGTCGGAAGCATCCCAAGAAGATTTGCAGAGTTTGACATGTTGCTAGACACTGAAGTAGATTCTGAAGGAGAGGTTATTTAGTGTGCAATGTTAGTAGACTCTGAATCCGTGAGTACGAAAGAGGCTCTTAAGAAGCAAGTTTGGTTACAAGTCATGAAAGAAGAACTTGATGCTATAGAGAGAAACAAGACTTGGAAGCTGACAGAACTTCCAAAAGGCAAGAAAGCCATCAGCGTCAGATGGTTTTCAAGCAGAAGCTAAAGCCATATGGATCAATTGGCAAACACAAATCGAGATTAGTAGCAAGAGGCTTCCTACAGAAGCCTGGGCTGGATTATTTTGAAGTGTTTGCGCCTGTAGCGAGACATGAAACAATCAGACTAGTGATTGTAATAGCTGCTAACAGGAATTGGCCTCTGATACATTTAGATGTAAAATCTGCATTTCTGAATGGTCCATTACAAGAAGAGGTGTACGTTTCACAACCTCCTGGATTTGAAAAAAAGAATCAGGAAGGGATGGTGTTCAAATTACACAAAGCATTGTATGGATTGAAGCAATCGCCCATAGCTTAGAATTTGAAGATTGATTCGCTTTTCAAGGAATAAGGGTTTCAGAAGTGTGAGACGGAGTATGGTGTTTATGTTCAGCATACTTCAGAAGATAATATGATTCTGGTATGTTTGTACGTTAATGACATACTACTTACAAGAAGTTCTGAACAAGAGATAGTTGAGTTCAAGAAAGTTCTGATGAATGCATTTGAGATGACAGATCTTGGAAAAATGAGTTTCTTTATAGGGATGGAATTTATGTACTCTGAGAATGGAGTCATTTTACATCAGATGAAGTATGAACTAGAGCTTCTGAAGAGATTTAAGCTAGCAAATTGCAAGGTTTCTATCACACATGCTGATACGAATCAGAAGTTGGACTATGATTCTGATGGAGAGGATGTGGATGCTATAACCTTCAAACAAATGGTTGGTTCTCTGAGGTATTTGTGTAATACCAGACCTGATATTTGTTATGCAGTTGGAATGGTTAGCAGATTTATGAGCAAACCAAAGTGGTCTCATTACCAAGCTGCAGTCAGGATTCTGAGGTATGTGAAGGGAACTCTGAAATATGGAGTGTTATTTCCGTCTGAAAGAAAGATCGAATCAGAACTTCTGAGTTATTCTGATTCTGATTGGTGCGAAGATAGAGTTGGCAGAAGAAGTACTTATGGGTACTTATTCAAATTTCTGGAGGTCCTATTTCTTGGTGTTCCAAGAAGCAACCTGTTGTTGCTCTGTCAACTTGTGAAGCTAAATATATTACAGGTGCTCTGAATGCATGTCAAGCTGTGTGGATTCTGAACTTGCTGAAAGATCTGGAGATTGAGGTAAAAAAACCTCTGAAGCTGATGATTGATAACAAGTTTGCAATCAATCTTGCCAAGAATCCAGTGTTACATAGGAGAAGCAAGCATATTGAGAAAAATTATCATTTTATGAGGAATCAAATTCAGAATGGAATATTAGAGGTTGTGCACTGTAGCACTCAAAAGCAGCTGACAGATGTTCTGACAAAGACTATTAAAACTGATCAATTTCTTGGTTTAAGGGATGGAATTGGTTTTATCAGTTTTGGGTAAATATAAATTAAGGAACGGTGTTTGAATTAATTTAGATATTAATTTATATTTAAGAATATCTTTTAGATT
The DNA here is from genome assembly GCA_948472305.1 of Vicia faba. Lineage (NCBI taxonomy): Eukaryota > Viridiplantae > Streptophyta > Magnoliopsida > Fabales > Fabaceae > Vicia > Vicia faba. Next base: position 1,428,148,723 of record OX451736.1, on the reverse strand, counting down.
GTTTATATCTTTGTTAGAAGATATATATCTTAGATCTTCTTATATCTTTGTAGAAGATATATTTTAGATTTAATTTTGTGTATAAATAGCCTAGTAGAGTAGGTTATTGTAAATCCTTATTTTGAAGATATCAGTAAATATTCCTTTTGCCTTTTATCTTCCTTGTGCACCAACAAGTGGCCCAAATGATCTAGAGCATATTTCATTGATTGATAACCGATAGATCTTTTGAAAACACCCAGGAAACTATGAGACATCCTAAGATACCAAAATAGATGCACCTTCTATTTAGAATGGACCTCAAATCTAAGACTATATATGTGCCATGAAGTATGGACAAATTTTGAGTGGCCTAATTATTGTAATTGGTTTTGAAAACGAGAGTCGCCACCCTTAATTTTTATCCTAAGGAAGGGAATATAAAGGATAACTCTAAAAGTTAGAGATTCTAGGTCTTTGACTCGGTTTTAGACGAAGGAAAGGTATTAGGCACCCCTCATCTAACTTGTTCACAAGGATACTAGGTTTAGAAGAGCGATCTTTAGGAAATAGGGCTTTAGTGTTTTATTAGGGGAAAAAGGTTTGAATTTTAGTTAGCGGGAAAAGGGTTTGAATTTTAGTTAGCGCAAAAAGGGTTTGAATTTTAGTTAGCGGAAAAGGGTTTGAATTTTAGTTAGCGGGACTCGTCACGATTTTAATCGTATGCCTACGTATCCTCTTAGGAGGAATCAGAGTCTCATTTCGTAGTTCGAGGGGTTGTTTGTGTTTTTTATGGATCGCGAAATATATTTGAATTTCCTGCATATGTGGTCTAAGAGTGTGAATAACGGAGTTTGTTAGACCAAGTACGCAGTTAATTTAAATATACTCGCGTTCCCTTTCGAAAATTAATTGTTTGAATTAATTTAATTTGCGAAAAAAATATTTGGTGTTTGGTTGAATATTGTTTATACGTAGAGCGAGAGAGTCTGATGTAGTCTCCTCATCACATAGTCAGATATTGGCCATGTGTCGCTCGCAAATGAAGTATTTGATTAGTCGCATGGATTTTGATATGAGATTTTAAATAATAAACTGATAAACGATATGTCGACTGATTTAATTACTCGAAGATAAATATTCTAATATATTTATAAAATGTTGAATTAATTTGATTAAACTAAAGGTTTGGGAATTATGTACAAGATGATATTTTTTGTCTTTTTTTGTATTTTTGTGTCTTTGATTTTTATTTTTTATATTAATAATTAGTAACTAATATATTAATTAAGTTAATCAAATAAAAACAAAGGAGTAAAGATTGTAAATAAGGTGTGTAACGAGTAATGGACTAATGGACTTACTAATATTACTAATCCACAAAAATAGTTCAACTTAATCTAAATAATGTTACTAATACTAATAGATAATTAAAACAAAAATAATTATTAAAAAAAGAAAGAAGACAAGAGCAGTACGCTCTTCTTTTTTCATATAAGAGTTTTTTCTCATTTTTTCTTAAACTATCAACAAGTAAAAAACAGAAATATTTAAAAAAGAGAAAGAAACAAATAACAACCAATATGATGAGGCCATAACATATGCCATCTTTAACTTAAGAGAAAAAAATACAAGAAAAATATATATAAAATAAAACTATGAATAAAATAAAGGGAAAAAAAGAAAGAAAGGATGCAATACCTCAATAATTGTTCCCGTCGAAAAAGCTCAGTCACTCGTATTCCTTCTTTCCTCTCTCAAAATAATCATTTTTCTATCAACTCAATATTTCTCTTTTTCTCCAAAATGAAGTCAATAGTGAACTCAACAAACAATTACGAAAGAACGATACTTGATCAATATAGGTAGCGCAGAGATATGTTTGGAGGTTACTGTACATGTAAAAAAAAAGAATAAATAGGAACTCTTATGTTATTTTGTCCTCAATGTTTTTGTTAATAATAAAAATAATTGGAACTAACTAAAAAAAAGGTTGTAGTTTTTCCTAATAATAACTAAGAATTGAAAATAGAAAACTAAATCTATGTATTATGCACGAAATTATGTACAAAGAGTGCAAATTAAAAGAGAAACCATCAGATATTCATCATTTGATTATAACTTAGAAATAAAGAAATTTTTTTGAAAGAAATTTGTTGTGAGAATCGTTAGTAAAAATATAAGATTTAAAAGACAAAGGAACCATCAGTTGTTCATCATTTGGTTGGAAAGAAATAAGTTAAAATTAAAAGGGAGTTGAAAATATCATGGAGATCTCATATGGAGATTTAATCATCGGCTAAAATAAGAAATCACAAATAGTTTTGAAAAGATAAATTTGAAAAGAAATTGCAAAAAAATAAGAGAACCCCAAATAGTTTTGATAAAAATAAATTTGAAAAGAAATTGAAAAAAATAAGAGAACCCCAAATAGTTTTGATAAAAATAAATTTGAAAAGAAATTACAAAAATGCTTTGTGAAGAAGAATGAATTTGTGAAAGAGTGAAATTGTAGATTGTGTGTGTCATTGCAAATTTGTGGATATCCTATTTATAGATAAAAAAATATCCAAATTGGAAATAAAACAAAATTGATCAATCAAAACAAAGTGTGACACAAATTGACATCAAATGGTCAATAAGAAACACCTATTTAAAAAGGAAATAAAATTAGTGACAAAAAAATAGAAGAAAAAAAAAAGAAGTATTGAAAGTGTAGCACAAGAGATTCAAACTCGTGACATTACGCTTGCAAACTTCATTATTCACCAATTATGCTAAATTACTAATTTGTAAATAAACTCAATTTGAAAGAATATGAAAGGTGTGATGATATTTGCTATTTTTAAAAATAAAAATAATTTGGAGTAAATTATTATATTTTTAAATAGGTTGGGAAGCGAATAGTTATAAAAATCAAAAAATATTATAAAAACAATATTTAAAATATTTTTGACTGGACTTGAGAATGAACATCTATAAAAATCAAATAATATTATAAAAATAATGTTTAAAATATTTTTGACTGTAGAAATAAAAGGGCGGACAAATATGGAGTATGACAGCTGCCCCTATTTAATTACTCTTCGATTGAATAGTGCGAGAATATGCAGGTCCCACACGTTTGAATCGGAGGGTTATTAAATAATGGAAGACCCCAAAATTTGACTTATGGTTATTAAGTAAGGATATACTGATATAGCATACCTAAGAGCACCGAGAAATAGGCTAAGATGATGATGTATCATCATACCAGAGTTTGGATAAAGAGATGTGATTGAAGAGTAAGATTGATCTAGATATGACGATGCAGATAACTCGTCAATACCTATAAAAGAGGGCGTCATAGAATTTACCATAACCTAGGAGATAAATGATACAAGTTTGAACAGGTAACTTACTAATGCTTGGAGACTAAATAGTAGGTCTTGATTTGATTTTGTTTATTCATCGCAACCTAGGGGATGGATAAAACAAAGTTGAATGATGCAATATTGCATGGAGACTGATGCAAAGAGTTATATCGCAGGAAAAATTGATAACAAACATTGTTGCATTGAGACTGATGCAATGAGTTATATCGAGGAAGGAACTCTGATGGTGACATTGCTGCCTGGAAACTGACGTAATGGATTATACCGTGAAAAAAGCTTGATAAAAATATTGTGGCATGGAAATTGATGCAGTAGACAAAATCTGGTAAAAGCATTATTGCATGGAGACCAACACAATGGAAGGAATTTGATAATGACATCGCTGCATGGAGACTGATGCAATGGATTATATTGTAGATAGGGAAACACGTTGCTGCATGGAGACTGACGCAATAAATTAAATATAGAAAATTTCACATATTGTCGTATAGAGACTAACACAATGAGTGGAATTGCTGCTTTTGCAACATTGATGCCTGGAGTCTGACACAATGAGCTAGATCACAAAGGGATAACATATCGTTGCGTGAAGACTAACACAATAAGTTATATGTAGAAAATTTACACATTGTTGTGTAGAGACTGACACAACGGGTGGAATTGTCGACATTGCAACATTGTTGCCTGGGGTCTGACACAACGAGCTAAGAAAGAAACACATTGTTGCATGGAGACTGACACAATAAGTTAAATATAGAAAATTTCACACATTGTCGCATAGAGACTGGCACAATGAGTGGAATTGTTGATTTCACAACATTGCTGCTTGGAGTCTGACACAATGAGTTAGATCGCGAAGAAAGAACATAATGTTGCATGGAGACTGATGCAATGGATTATATTGTAGATAGGGAAACACGTTGCTGCATGGAGACTGACGCAATAAATTAAATATAGAAAATTTCACACATTGTTGCATAGAGACTGACACAATGAGTGGAATTGCTGATTTTGCAACATTGTTGCCTAGAGTCTGACACAATGAGCTGGATTGCGAAGAAAGAACATATTGCTGCATGGGTACTGACACAAAAAGTTAAATATAGAAAATTTCACACGTTGTCATATAGAGACTGACACATTGGGTGGAATTGCTGATTTCGTAACATTGTTGCCAGGAGTATGACACAATGAGCTAGATCGCGAAGAAAGAATATATTGTTGCGTGTAGACTGACACAATAAGTTAAATATAGAAAATTTCACACATTGACGCATAGAGACTGGCACAATGAGTGGAATTGCTGCTTTTTCAACATTGATGCCTGGAGTCTGACACAATGAGCTAGATCACAAAGGGATAACATATCGATGCGTGAAGACTGGCACAATAAGTTATATGTAGAAAATTCACACATTGTTGCGTAGAGACTGACACAACGGGTGGAATTATCGATGTTGCAACATTGCTGCCTGGGGTCTGACACACTGAGCTAAGAAAGAAACACATTGTTGCATGGAGACTGACACAATAAATTAAATATAGAAAATTTCAGACATTGTCGCATAGAGATTGGCACAATGAGTGGAATTGCTGATTTTGTAACATTGATGCTTGGAGTCTGACACAATGAGCTAGATCACGAAGAAAGAACATATTGTTGCATGGAGACTGATACAATAAGTTAAATATAGAAAATTTCACACATTGTTGCATAGAGACTGACAAAATGAGTGGAATTGTTGATTTCGCAACATTGTTGCCTAGAGTCTGACACAATGAGCTAGATCGTAAAGGAAAAACATATCACTGCATGGAGACTGAAACAATAAGGTATATGTAGAAAATTCACACAATGTTGCATAGAGACTGACACAACAAGTGGAATTGTAGACATCGCAACATTGATGCCTAGGGTCTGACACAACGAGCTAAGAAAGAAACACATTGTTGCATGGAGACTGACATAATAAGTTAATTTGAAAATTTTGGACATTGTTGCATCGAGGCTGACACAATGGGAGGAATTATTGATTTCGCAACATTGCTGCCTGGAGTCTGACACAATGAGATAGATCGCAAAGGGATAACATATTATTACATGGAGACTGACACAATATGTAGAATAATTCACACATTGTCGCATGGAGACTGACACAATATGTTTAAATATAAAGGAAGTTATTTTGAGTGATCCATATCTTAGTTAACTAAAACTGAGATGAGAACGGATTTTGTTGGTTATTTGTTTCTAACCGAGGTAAGAATTGATTTGAGGGCCCTAAGATACCGGCTTTGTTTGTAGTAGGTTTCGAGGAATGCCATATCCGATGTATGATATGTAATGATTGATTGATGTATGTTATGTGATGATTGATTGATGTATGTGATGAATGACTTGGATAATGTGTGAATGGATGTTGGATTTTGAAATGAGAATGTGTAATTGGGCCTTTTGAGGTATGCTCGACCCATGCTGTCAGATTTCGTCATATGGATGAGATGATAAGTATAGTCTGGTTTTGGATCGAAGAGCCCTAATGCATGATTTATGCAGCCTTATGCTTTATGATTATGACTTCAATGCTTGTTTGAATGGTGCCCCCATGATGGGTCGTGGATGATTAGAGTGTAGAGGTTTGGTTATGCAATAATTTTTCTTGTCATGTGATGGTATAGTGTTATGCTTGCATGACTCCCTGATACTCGATTTTAATTTGAAGACTGCTGATGTAGAAGAAAGACCCACTGGAGGTTGTGAAAGTTTGTAGAGAGCTTGCCCCTGTGTGGACTGTTTCTTTTTTAATTTGTGGGTAGGTTCTTAGAGGAGATTCTCTTTCATATGAGCTTGGAAATAGTTTGATCATAATGTGGATGACCCCACTATTTTGTATTATTCCCCTGATTAACATATTCTTAAAAATGATGGGCTTTGATAGAACCATTTTGAATCAACACCATTTGATCGAGCCTCACAATAGTTTTCCCCAACATTCAAATTTTAAAAAGATGTGCCCACACAATCTCCAGGATCTGGAGGAAATACCCTCAGAAAGAGCTTTAGACTTCACCATGAACTCAACATAGGTTTCCCCAAGTATTCGAAGCTTGAAAAGATTTGTACTCGAAGTTGCTTGAAGAATTCGGATCATGCGTGCAGTAGGATGAACTTGGTATGTACTGCCCCAACATTTGAACCTTGGAAGGTTTCCCCTGCTTCCAGGCCTTGAGAGGTTTATTAAAACGAGGAAACTGAGTCATATCCTGTCGTGGCATGAATGCTTCTTCAAAAGGTATACCCCTTTGTGATACGGTGGGAGAACTGACTATGGTTTTGCGTTTGTTTTCGCAAATGTTTCGGTTGAGCAAGAGTCGCCACCGACGTTTTATTTTATCCTAAGGAAAGGTTTAAAAAGCACAGCAAAAACCTTTGAGATTTTTCTTGGGTTCGGGGAGTAGATTATAGAAAGGGAAGGTATTAGCACCCTTTCTATCCATGGTTATCCATGGGCTCTTAGGTACTTGCTTAGATCAACTTGCCTTGGTTTTCAATTGTTTGAAATGGTGCATTGTGTGTAGCTTTTGAAAAGGTTTTGAAAAAGATGCCTTGTATAGGCTACCCTTGTAAAAATTCTTTACTCGAATGTTTTACAAAAGGTGTTTGTCTTTTTGAAAAGATGTTTCAAGGTTTTTTTTTGAAAGTTTGTTTTGAAAGTGTTTGTGAAGTGTGGTTTGAAAAATAGGCAAGTGTTTTTGTTTTGTAAGTTGACAAGTACTTTAAGAGCTATCTACTTTAAAGTTCTCAAAGATTTTTGTTATGTTTTAACCCTTTTAACAATTTTGTTCCACAATTGTACTTGGTGGACAATCTTGTGTTAGGAGGTGAAAGGGACGGGCGCGGGTCATCGTTTAGACCATAATTGCAATAGTGCTAAGTATCCTTGGACAATTCTTTCTTTGAAAGGGACTTGATCATTTTAGGCAACTTTCGAAAGCGTCATCGAGGGACTATGATCATTTGAATTGTATTGCTTTGCCCAAAGAGACCTAACATGCAATATGGCCTAATTTTGAAAGGCAACAAGTGGATGTAACCCTAGGGGTGTTAGTGTGCAAGTGCGTTTTATTGCATACAAGAGTTTTTTCTTTGAATTAGGTTTTTCTATTTCAGTGATTTTATCTTGCCATACACGTCCTAATTACTAGTAATAAGAAGCAGAAATGTAAAATCCTACGCTATTACAACAATTAGGGGAGGGGGATACACATTTGTACATGGGGGGTTCAACGAGAAAAATAGACAAAAAAGAAAATAGCAAAAAACAAGATATAGAGAGAGAGAGAGGGAGCCCGCGCGCTGATGGGAGGTCATCAGAAGTTCTGACTCAGATCCGCTGCCAGATGATCAACCTCTTGGTTAAACTGTATGAGTCAGAACTTCTGACTCTGGCACCTGCAAAACAGAACCTTGTTAGTGGGGAAATCAGAAGTTCTGATTCCCCTGCGCTGCAAGACAGAAGTTTGTTAGTGGAGAAACCAGAAGTTCTGATTCTGCTGAAAAGGCAATAACTCTCAGAGGTTCTGATATCATTGACAGCAAAACAGGCTTCAGATGTGCTAACGTCAAAGTCAACACTTGGCTTTTCCCTGTATTAATCAGAACATCTGCAATTTTGTTCCACAAAACAGGAAACATATTTGGAACAGATCCAGCAAATACAAAAATGTTTCAGAGGTCAGAACCAACAAGGTCACAGGCAAGTCCTATACTGGTTCAGAACGTTCTGAGGTATGAAAATCCTCAGAACATAAACAGCAACAACATGATATTTACATTATGTTTATTTGAGTATGCACAGCTGATGATGCTTAACAGCGTGATGAGGGTCAGCAGGTGCTTACCTGACTGTTGGAAAAGTTTGTGGGTGAAAGCTAGCTTTTGGCTCTGGTGGTGTTCTGGACAGATTTTCTTTGAAAAGGGTAGGTAAAGGTGTATACGTATGTAGGGTCAGAAGTTTGGAAAGGGTGTTTTTTTTTGTTCACAAAGAAAACTGGGTATTTTGATGAAGTTTGAAGGTAAGAACTTCAATGTTATGGAACAAACTGGAGATTTTGGCAGAGTTTCAGAACGCTATGTTGCTAAGGGTTGCTGTTTCTCTCTTAGCAATTTTTCTGTTTCTTTTTTTTTAACGCCCTTTTGCAGTGGTGAAGACTCTCTATTTATAGGCAAAGTTCTTGTGGGTGCCTTGAACATTAAAGCGCCAACAGAGTTTGAATTTGTTCTTTGACAGAAATTCCTGGGAAGTTGTGATAACAGATAGCCTTCAGCCTAGGCTGTAGCAGCAGGCGTAGATTGGGGAGAAGTGACCTCTGAAGTGGGCGGTGGCGCGTAGACCCATGCCAGAATCTGCACAAAAGCGTTTTCCAAGCCACACGTGAATGTTCAGGAGTGGTTGGAAGCATTAATGGGCATTAAATGGTGATAAGACCTATCAACATCAATATTCTGGTAATGGAAACCAACATTGAATCAGCAGCGTAAACCATGCTCTGGCCTTGGCTTCCTGTTGTCTTAGTAAGCTCTGGAGATTCTCCTGGTTTTTTGGTACGTTCCTTGGATTTACTTCTGGACCTCCTGGGCTTAGAGATTCTGTATCAGTGTAACACCCACTCTTCTGATCTTTCATCTTCTGATTTCAGCATGTTCTGAAAGAGCCTTCAGACTTCCCTGCTTCTCTTGCATTCCTTTAACAAATTCTGACTGAGCTTGTGTAACTGCTGAAGGGGCATGTTCTGTCTGAGGCTTACATATTGAACCACGTTTACAACTTCTGATTGAGCTGATGTAGCTGCTGAAAAGCAAACTTCTGACTACGCTGAGCCAAGCTTGCAACTTCTGACCGTTTTTATCTGGAATGGGTCCAGAAGTTCTGAAGCGCTGATTTTTTTTCTTAAACACTCATTTTTTAGAGAAACGTTCTAAGTACTTAGAATTTGATTTTTCTCCAGATAAAAGCGTTGTTTTTGGAGCTCGTGAGATCATCTTGCTCTTGTAAGTGGCTTGCTTGGGCAAAAAGATAACTCAGGACTTGGATTTGTTTCAGAGGGACCTTGAAAATCCAAGATGGTTTCCTGAAGAAAGAGAGGGCAAATTTTGGGGTACAACAATTGCCCCTGTTCAATCTTCTTGAACCTGAAGAGTTAGATTGGCAAGTTTGCCTTTCGCGACTCGAAGGTAAAAGGAGATTGGACACTAGAGTGCCCTTAAATTTGCACTCGTCAAAGCAATGTATGCGGGAATGGGCTTAAAGATGCCATTTGGAGATGGGCTTAAAGATGCCATCTGGAAGGGTGGCAGAATCTTGTCGGGGATGGGCTTAAAGATGCCATCTGGAATGAAAATCAGAAAGGTGTCCCTGTTTTGAACCATCTCTGAACTGGGGCTTGAATAAGCAATAGATTGACATCCGTTGTTGGGAAGAATCCGTAAACTGTTTTCAAAAGTTGCATCTGAATAAGCGATAGATTAACATCCGTTGTTGGGAAGAATCCATAAACTGTTTTCAGAAGTCTTGAGGTTGAATAAGCAATAGAGCAACATCCGGTGTTGGGAAGCGTCCGTAAACTGTTTTCAGAGGTTGCATCTGAACAAGTTGGTAGATTAACATCCGTTGTTGGGAAGAATCCATAAACTGTTTTCAGAAGTCTTGAAAAGAAACTGAACAAGCGATAGGTTAACATCCGTTACTTGGAGAACCCGTAAACTGTTTTTAGAAATCTTGAAGTTGAATAAGCAATAGAGCAACATCCGTTGTTGGGAAGCGTCCGTAAACTGTTTTCAAAGGTTGCATTGGAACAAGTTGGTAGATTAACATCCGTTGTTGGGAAGAATCCATAAACTGTTTTCAGAAGTCTTGAGGTTGAATAAGCAATAGAGAAACATCCGTTGTTGGGAAGCGTCTGTAAACTGTTTTCAGAAGTTGCATCTGAATAAGCGATAGATTAACATCCGTTGTTGGGAAGAATCCATAAACTGTTTTCAGAAGTCTTGAAAAGAAACTGAACAAGCGATAGGTTAACATCCGTTACTTGGAGAACCCGTAAACTGTTTTCAGAAATCTTGAATTTAGAAGAAGAACCGGTGTAGGGTTCCCTGCTGATGAGCTCGTGTAAAACTGCATCTGGATAAATCTGGAATAAGCATTAGAATGTTGCCGTGTCTGGGTCACATTCGAACTATTCCTGGAAAGAAACTCGGAGGATAGTGATTCTAGTCTTTTGAATGATCTTACCTGAAAAGGTAAAGAGTTAGTTATATGCAATGTCATGATGCATGACGCAATGTATGTTATATGATATGAATGTAAATGGATGCGCATGTAAGCTGGAGAGCTGTCTTGCAAAGGATAGATGAATTTGAGATGGTTGAAGATAAAAACATCTTGACTGCTGTCGGGAAGAATAATTCCTTGGCGGCTGCTGGGGAAGAGAGTTCCTGATGACTTCTATTGGGGAGTTCCAATCTAATAGACTCATGCTGGGGATGCAAGACCGAGAATCTTCAGTTTGGTGGGAAGTATATCTGGCGACTTCACTGGGGAACTCAAGATTTGCCCTCCAAAATTCTGTGGGGAGAAGTTTCATTAGTCTGGCTTCGCTGGAGAGTGATAATTTTGAAGTTTTAGCTCGGCTGGGGATACTGAAACTTAAATTCTGAGGGGAATTGAGTTCTGGAGGATTCTCCGGCTGGGGATAACAAAGATAAACTCCTTTGGGGATTGGAAGAATTTTGGCGAGTGCGATCTTCCGTGGCAATAAGCTGAGGATAACCCAATTATAAGCCCTTGTGAGGAATAACTTTGAATAAAACTCGGGAGAGACGTCCGTACTCTGCAGGGATAAGCTTCCAGAATCTACTGGGGATAAGCTTCAGAGTTTGCTGGGGATATGGATTCCAAATCTCCGAGGGTTTCCTTTGAAGGGTATCACGACATCCAACTGCACCTTTGACCTATCAGTAATCCTCTTTCTTGTAAGGGAATGATTATGTTCAAATGCATATGCCTATTTAATAAAACATTGGACGTTTTTCAAAACAAATAGTGCAAGAGAAAAGAAAAGGAAATGACACAAATTTTTGGGAAAAGTATTTGTATTGACTTTTTATGAGTATATTTGTACAAAGGAGACAACCATCCTAGTAAGAGGATTTTGTCGTAAATATTGAAAGATTTATACAAAATAAAGATGGCTATGTGAAATAATTCCATGGGATTCCATTCCGCTATAGCTTTCACAACTCTGAATATCTGTCCATTCAATGCTTCGTTTGCCGATGACTGGATTGATCCGAAGCCTAGAACTGGTTGATGAAGAGATTGTCTTTGAAGTGATCCGACGAGACATAGTCATACGCTTTAATTCCCTAACTTTTGCCTGAATCGCCCTTTCGGGTTTTCGATCCACCGGGAAACCCCTTTTTGCCCAAGCCGCCCTTTCGGGTTTTCAACTTGCCGGGTGTACAGATTTTTTTGTTTTTATCCCTAATTTTTGCCTGAACCGCCCTTTCGGGTTTTCGGTTCACTGGGATGCCCATTTTTGCCCAAGCCACCCTTTCGGGTTTTCGACTTGTCGGGTTATTTTATGCGTAGTATCTTTTGACTATGTCTGCGTTCGCAGGGTGCGGCAAATCGTCGCCGTCCATGGTGGTCAGAATCATCGCACCACCAGAAAATATGCTCTTGATCACAAATGGTCCTTCATATGTAGGAGTCCATTTGCCCCTGGGATCACTTTGCGGCAAGATAATTCGCTTGATTACGAGATCTCCGACTTGATACACTTGACGTCTGACTTTCTTATTGAAGGCCTTGATCATTCGCTTTTGATACGCCTGACCATGGCATATAGCAGCGAGTCGCTTTTCGTCGATCAGATTGAGTTGATCAAGTCGGGTTTGCGTCCAATCATCTTCATTCAAACCTGCATCCTTCATAATCCTTAGAGAAGGAATCTGGACTTCCATAGGCAGGACAACTTCCATGCCATATACCAAAGAAAATGGGGTTGCTCCAGTTGAAGTACGTGCCGTCGTACGGTATCCATGCAGAGCAAACGGTAACATCTCATGCCAGTCTTTGTAAGTGACTGTCATTTTCTGAATGATCTTCTTAATGTTTTTGTTCGCAGCTTCAACAGCACCGTTCATCTTCGGCCGATAGGGAGATGAATTATGATGATAAATCTTGAACTGTTCGCACAAAGCGGTGATCATTGTGTTATTCAGATTTGTACCGTTGTCTGTGATGATCCTGTCTGGAACACCATACCGACATATGAGATTTTGCTTGATAAAGCGGGCAACCACATTTTTAGTAACAGAGGCGAAGGAAGCTGCTTCGACCCATTTGGTGAAATAGTCAATGGCAACCAGGATGAAGCGATGTCCGTTAGAAGCCGTGGGCTTGATCTCTCCAATCATGTCAATGCCCCACATTGCAAATGGCCAAGGAGCAGTCAGAACGTTGAGAGGAACCGGAGGGATATGAACTTTATCAGCATAAACTTGGCATTTGTGGCACGTACGGGAATGTTGATGGCAGTCAGCTTCCATGGTAGACCAGTAATAGCCTGCCCTTAGGATCTTCTTAGCCATTGTATGCCCGCTCAAGTGAGTGCCAAATGTGCCGCTGTGTATATCAGTCATGATCAACTCTGCTTCAGCTTTGTCTACGCATCGGAGTAATACACAATCATGGCTTCGTTTGTAAAGGATGTCGTTGCTCAGGAAGAATTTAGCAGCGAATTTCCTTAAGAACTTCTTGTCATTTACGGAAGCTCCTTCAGGATAATCTCTAGTCTCGAGATACCTTTTGATTTCATGGAACCAAGGTTGTTCCACTACTTCTTCGGTATTAATCTCGTGACAATGCGCAGGTTCATCCATTCGCTCGATGGTGATTTGGGGAGCCTCGTTATCCCAGTTGAGTTTAAACATGGAGGACATTGTGGCTAGAGCATCTGCTAGCTGATTCTCTTCTCGCGGGAAATGCTCGAAGGTAATTTGCTCGAAATGAGGCAACAACGTCAAGACATGTTCTTTGTATGGGATAAGATTAGGATGCTTGGTATCCCACTCTCCTTTGATTTGACTGATAACCAAAGCCGAGTCCCCAAATACGATCAAAGATTTGATCCCCAAGTCTATGGCAGCCTTGAGACCAAAGATGCAAGCTTCATACTCAGCCATGTTGTTCGTGCAACGGAAGCAAAGTCGGGCCGTGAAAGGTGTGTGACAGCCTTCCGGAGAAATGAGTACTGCGCCGATACCATTTCCAAGTGCATTTGAAGCACCATCAATGTACAGGGTCCATCGAGATCCCTTTTCGGGTCCGTCATACGGTCCGTTACCTTCAATGTTATCCAAATTCATGATGTCCTCGTCTGGGAAGTCAAATCTCATGGGTTGATAATCTTCGATAGCTTGATGAGCCAGATGGTCAGCTAGTACACTCCCTTTTATATCTTTTTGGGTGGTGTACTGTATGTCATATTCAGTTAGGATCATTTGCCATCTAGCTATCCTTCCAGATAAAGCGGGCTTTTCGAAGATATACTTGATAGGATCCATTTTGGAAATCAACAAGGTAGTATGAGTCAACATATACTGTCTTAGTCGGCGAGCAGCCCATACCAAAGCGCAGCAAGTTTTCTCGAGCAGTGAGTAGCGAGTCTCACAGTCGGTAAACTTTTTGCTAAGGTAATAAATAGCATGCTCTTTTCGACCAGACTCGTCATGCTGGCCCAAAACACACCCCATTGAGTTATCCAAAACGGTCAGATACATGATCAATGGTCTTCCTTCGACGGGTGGAATCAGAATAGGAGGTTCTAGCAAATACTCCTTAATCTTATCAAAAGCAGCTTGGCAATCGTCGTTCCATTCGACTACCTGATCTTTCTTCAAGAGTTTGAAAATTGGCTCACAGGTAGAAGTCAGATGGGAGATGAATCTGGAAATATAATTCAAGCGCCCCAAGAACCCTCTAACTTCCTTTTCAGTACGGGGAGCAGGCATCTCTTGTATTGCTTTTACTTTTTCTGGATCGACTTCAATGCCTTTGTTGCTTACAATGAATCCCAGGAGTTTACCAGACCTAACTCCAAAAGTGCATTTACTTGGATTCAGCCTGAGCTTGTATTCTTTCAACCTGGCAAACAGCTTTTCTAGATGTTCAAGGTGCTCTTCCTCTGTTTGTGACCGAGCTATCATATCGTCTACGTAAACTTCAATCTCATGATGTATCATATCATGAAACAAAGCTACCATGGCGCGTTGATAAGTTGCCCCTGCGTTCTTCAGCCCGAACGACATCACCTTGTAACAGAAAGTGCCCCATTGTGTGACAAAAGTTGTTTTCTCCATATCCTCGGGGGCCATTTTGATTTGATTGTAGCCCGAGAATCCATCCATGAAGGAAAACACTTTGTGCTGGGCTGTATTGTCGATCAAAATGTCAATGTGTGGGAGTGGAAAATCATCTTTGGGGCTGGCCCTATTCAAATCCCGGTAGTCCACACACATTCTGACTTTGCCATCTTTCTTAGGTACTGGCACGATGTTAGCGACCCATTGAGGATATGACGTAACAGCCAGAAAGCCAGCGTCGAATTGCTTCATCACTTCTGCTTTGATCTTTTCAGACATGTCAGGCCTCATTCGGCGAACTTTTTGCTTGATCGGTGGACAATCCTCTCTTGTGGGGAGACGGTGAACCACAATGTCTGTGTCTAAACCCGGCATGTCTTCATAAGACCAAGCGAAGATTTCAACATACTCATTCAATAACTGTATCAGGCGTTCCTTGATATTTGGTTCCAGATTGGCACCCACTTGCACTTCCTTCCGGTCTTCCTCGGTTCCCAAGTTGATAGTTTCCAATGACTCTTCATGCGGTAAGATGGCCCTTTCCTCTTGCTGTAGAAGTCTGGCTAGTTCCCCTGGTACTTCACAACCTTCGTCATCTTTATACTCGGCTTGATTGACCAGATCTTCAGAGTTATTGAAGGATATAGCAGAATTGTCACCCATGGAATCCGGAGTGGATGGGTACCTGCATTTGTGAGTGTGGGTGTGTGTAAGGGATAACCATCCTTAAACAAAAAATGTAAAAGGAAAGAAAATGAACACAAGCAGTTTATCAAATGAAAAACGTCCAATGAATCATTAAACATGGCATGTGGATATGAAAGATAATCAAAACCCTTACAAATGGACCTACATGCCCCGGGAAAGACATGAGGTGAAAATATAGTGTACGGATTGTTTGAAAATAAATATTACAGACCAAATAGGAAATGTTTAACAGATAAATTACTGATGAATAAAAGTGATGGGGACAAAGTCTTTTGCCTCCCAGTTGCTCAATCCTCCTCTGACAGTTGGATAAATCCACTCTTCGATGTTGCTCTCTTTGTCCTCGTCCTCCAAAGCGTTGATTCCGTAGGGAGAAATTTTGACTGGCGCTCTTTCAATCTTCGAACGGCGTATAGCTTTCTGGCCAGCGGCTGTGAACCCTAATCCAAATTTGTCGGTCTTATGTGGAATATCAGGCAACTGCCCCCATGCTGAATTCTTCCCTTCCTTTATGGCGGCCCTTGCGTCCTCCAGAGATGCCATCCTGGCCATCTGCCTCGGTGTCTCAGCTGCCAACTTTGCTACTGTTAACTCAGGAAGGACTTCTTCGAAATGCTAAAAAGGCGTCTCAATGAACTCCCCTTCTACCTCCACGTACCGGAAAGAATTCAAGTGGCTAATCATGTACTCCTCTTCGCCATGGACAGTAATGATCTTCCCCTTGACAGGGTACTTCAACATCTGATGTAAGGAGGAGGTGACTGCCCCAGCATGGTGTATCCAAGGCCTACCCAGCAAGCAAGAGTATGACGGACGAATGTCCATCACATAGAAAGTAGATTTGAACACCTCAGTGCCTATCTTGATGGGAATTTCAACCTCCCCATGGACCATTCTCTTCGAACCATCGAAAGCTCTGACAACAATATCGCTCGGCTTCAACTCCAACCCTTCACAATCTAGTCGGTCCAAGGCCTTCTTAGGCAAAACATTCAGCGACGAACCAGTGTCGACCAAGACATGTGCGAGAGTAGTCCCTCGACACTCGACTGAAATGTGCAAAGCATCATTGTGGTTTCTACCTTTAGGAGTTAGGTCGGCATCAGAGAAACCTAATCCATTGTCCGCAGTCAGGCTAGCCACGCAATTTTGAAATTGATCTGCAGAGGTTTCCTGGGGCACATGGGCTGCCTTCAGGAATTTTATCAGGGCTTTAGCATGCGCTTCTGAGCAAAGTAGCAGTGCCAGCATGGAGATCTTTGAGGGGGTTTTCCCCAGCTGTTCTACCACATCGTAATCACTCCTCTTGATTATCCTCAAAATCTCATCCATTTCCTTCTTGGAGGTTTCAGGGATAACCAAGGGTTGAGCCCTCGTCTTGACGAGCTCATCTTGGATTCCCTTACCTTTGTCAGCAGCGGTAGGAGGGATAGTACTAGGGACAACAACATATTCAACCAAAGGGGTTCTGGCGGAGAGTTTTTTTGGTGCAGGGATGGCCTTGTCGGCAGATGAGGGTCCAAAGATTGCTCTTGGAGGGGCAATCTCTGGAGAAAATATTCTCCCGCTCCTGGTGATTTTGCTAGTGCCTGCAATGTTACTAATGCTGGCTTCTTCATCATCCGAACTTTCTTCAATTATTTCGATTTGTTTGATACCATGGTAGTAAACGTCACCGCCATAGTTCCATGGTATGGACTTCTCAGAAACATAGGGGACAGGCCCTGGCATTGTTATCTTCAAAGGGACAGATTTCGTAGCTGGTGTAAGCTTAACAGGCTTTTTGACGGCCTTGGAAATATTGGCGTGAATGGTTATGATTGAGACATCTTCAGTATGAACTGGAACAGCAGAAACTTTTTCAAACAAAATTTGTCGACTATCCATAAGGCCTTGGATGCCTTTCTTCAGTAATGGACAATCAAACGGCAGAGAGTAACAACAATAGCAGTCTTCCTTACATCCCGGGAAGATCCCGGCCCTTAAAAAATTCAACTTGATGGTTAACAATGGAGTTATCAGATCATTGACGTCAGCAACATACAAATCCTCTTCAATGGCATTGACATTTTGGCCGTGCTTCGGCATGGGTGCAGATATCACATTAGGCTTCTCCGGAGCGTTAAACTCCACCTCCTTCGCTTCTATCAGGTCTTGGATTTTATGCTTGAGTGCCCAACAATCATTGGTGTCGTGCCCGACACTGTCAGAATGGTAGGCGCATTTAGCATGAGAATGATAATGCGGAGATGACGTATTCACATTCTTTGGTGCCTCCTTGATGGTGGCAAGATTCAACTTCAACAGATGGGGAAGCACTTGCGCTGGAGTCATATTAATACGGGTGAATTGCCGTTGTGGCCATTCCACTCGTTGCTGATTTGGTCTGGACTGGTTATAGCGAGGCTGCTCACTTGGAGGATTTTGAATAATTACGGCCCCCACGGTCGGCCGACGCTCCGTCTTCCCTGCTCTTCTCTGAGAATATACCACAGTTGTTTCCTTCTTAAAAGGCTTCTTCTCAACACTTGCAGCAACACCCTTTTGAATCTTTCCTGACTTGATGCCAGCTTCTATTCTTTCGCCCGTTAAGATCAAATCGGTAAACCCCGCGGAAGAGTTACCAATTAGATGATTGAAAAATGGCCCAGATAGGGTCCCTAAAAACATATCAACGAGTTCACGGTCGGTTAAAGGAGGCTGCACCCTGCCAGCCAAATCCCTCCATTTTTGTGCATATTCTTTGAATCCTTCGCCTGTTCCCAATGACATACCCTGAAGTTGGGTACGAGTAGGGGCAAGGTCAGAATTGTACTGATATTGTTTGTAAAAAGCGGTGGCCAAGTCTTCCCAATTCCGGACGCTGGTTCCCTCTAGCTGATAAAACCACTCCAACTGAGCTCCAGAAAGGCTGTCTTGAAAGAAATGAATCCAAAGGTTTTTATCTTCCGTATAGGGTTGGATCTTTCTCACGTAGGATCTGAGATGCATTTTTGGACAGGACAGCCCATCATACCTCACAAACACTGGCACTTTGAATTTTGGGGGAATCACAATCCCGGCGACCAAACCCAAGTCTTCAAAATCCAAACCCGATACTCTTTGTAACTCCATGGCAGCCAACCTGTCTTCTAAACCCTTGTATTTATCATCGGCTGGAGGGTACTACTGATCAGAATAATCTTCATCCTATTCGACCTCTTTTTCTTCCACATCGGACTCGGAAGGTACCGCAGCCCCACCTCCTTTGCTAGTCCCTTCATCAGAAATAGGAGGAAATTCAAGCACTCTCCGAGCTTCTCCGTCAAATCTTCTCCCTAAAGTAGCCACCTCGAGTCTCTTTTTCTTCTTTTTCACTGGGTCTTTGTTCCCCAGTTAGGTCTTGATATCCTCCTGACCCTTAGCTAAGGTCATCAGGAGCTGCTGGAACTGTGCATTTTGAGCTTGTAGGTCTTTGACTGTTTGCTCGAGATCCATCCTACTGAAATAAACAGCAGACAGATACGGGAACCTGGAGTGAGACCTGTTTATGCTCATGATGAATGATATGCTTATGTATGCAATGCATTCAAGGATTTAGAACATTCAAAATTGTTATAGACAAAAAGGAACGCACGTCATATTAACAAGAAGAAATTTGTTAGTACATAAATGCCCCATGGGCCAAATATTACAAAATGACTTCTCAAGGCAGAAAGACATTGCACATCCTCTTTGGTGCGATGTAGGTGTTGAGGGCCTCTTGCTCATGGAGTCGGCGGGTAATCTCTAGAACCTTCTTCTCACTGGCGTAGAAGCTAGCTTCAAAAGTATTTCGTTCCTCCTTGAGTTGAATCCAACTTTTCTGCATTTCCTCCCACGATGTAGGCATGTCAGGATGTAGGATGGTGTAGGGAACCTCTCCTTCCTTGACGGGCTCTTTAATCACAGGGAGTACATGAGGGTAATGCATCATCAGACTTTGGGCTCGGGCTCGTACCCACTTGAGATAAGGCTCAAGAGGGATAGAGTTCTTGTGTCCCAGAGTCTTGCTATCAACCTTGTTGGGTCTTCCCCAAGCTCTGATGAATCTTTGGCGAAGTCCTTGCGCATCGTTGTCGAAGTCAAAAACTAGGTCAGGAATCAACATGTCATGAGGGCCATCCCTCCGTGCATATCCAAATTGCCTCAAGGCTAGGCAAGGGTTGTAGGTGATACCTCCTCTAATTCCAAGTAAAGGAACATTAGGAAACTCTCCACAATGATCGACGATGATGACATTTTCTCTGGACCGAGAACACCAATGTACATCAGAGTGAGTAAGAGTCATCAACCGTTGGGACCACCTTGAGCCTTGGTCATTCTTCAAGACAGATTGTGGAAGGTGCGAAATAAACCACCTTGCAAGGAGAGGAGTACAACACATGAGAACACCCCTCTTTCTCATTGTTCGTGTGTAAAATGAGTGAAGAATGTCCCCAAGCAATGTTGGTATTGGGTTTCTAGACAAGAAGATTTTGACGGCGTTGACATCTACCAATTGGTCAGGATTTGGGAACAAGGCCAACCCATAGATAAGGAGTGCCACAATTTCTTCAAAGGCTTGTAGGTCCAATGAATTCCAACATTCTTGTGCCTTTTCAACCAAGAATTTTGCTAAGAATCCCTTGACGCTGCTTCTGGTTTCCCAATGCCCCTTGATGTCGGATGGTTGTAGATGTAATGCTCGAGCAACATCTTCCGGCTTTGGTTCCTTTTCCGTACCGTTGAAGGGTAGTTGATTAAGGATAGGAATTCTCAGGAGTTGGGAAAACTCCTCCAAAGTGGGTACCAACTGATAATCAGGGAAAGTGAAACAGTGGTGAAGAGGGTCAAAGAACTGGAATAGAACTTTCATCATGTCTTCTTCAATGTTGGTGTTGACTAGGCTGAGCAGTCTACCATGTCTTTCACTGATGGATGAGCTTTCCGGAATTCTTGAGGTGAGCTCCTTGAGTTGAGGAGAAATTCTCACAAGGTTGACTTGGATGGTATTTCTGCGAGGAATTTCCATGACCTACAAAACAGGAACAAAGATGAAGATCCAAACCCTTGAAATGGTTAGTGAATGCATATGATGTTTATGATGTATGCACAAAACATATGTGCAAGCAAATCACACCAAACCCTAGTTTCAGGCTTGCATGGGGTTTCATAGGTAAGTACCCTCTTGAGTGTAGTTGGCTTAAAAACCTGTCCTATAAATAGTAACCGGGTTCTAAGGAGCTCAATATCACGGGATTGTTTTCATTGTTCATTGTTTTGGTTTAGCCACTTAACTAGCGACCAAAATATTCCAAGAAAACAACCCTCAATGAGTGTAGTATCGAGTATCTACCAACTTCGGACTGCACCAAAGCCGGTCATCTCACTACCCCTAATAAAAGGCCAAGATGGTCAAGTAAGGTTCTAGGTCATTAGTGCTTAGTGACATCACTCAGCGGCCCCGTACTCTCCTTGATTGAACTCAAGGGTTACCGGTACTCACAAATATGTCGCACTAATATAGCTATTGCTTCGACCGTGTCGGTATACCCCGCACAGTTTCCACAACGTATTGCTATCTATGAAATGTTTCCCAAAATCCGGGTGTAGGATTGCAAACCTAAACAAGAGAGCCAAAGTATAAAGCAAACAATTCAAACAATTAGTCATGCAAGAGGGTGATCTAAGCCCTAAGGTTACTCCACTTTCAAACAAATCCCCAGCAGAGTCGCCAGTTCTGTGATACGGTGGGAGAACTGACTATGGTTTTGCGTTTGTTTTTGCAAATGTTTCGGTTGAGCAAGAGTCGCCACCGACTTTTTATTTTATCCTAAGGAAAGGTTTAAAAAGCACAACAAAAACCTTTGAGATTTTTCTTGGGTTCGGGGAGTAGATTATAGAAAGGGAAGGTATTAGCACCCTTTCTATCCATGGTTATCCATGGGCTCTTAGGTACTTGCTTAGATCAACTTGCCTTGGTTTTCAATTGTTTGAAATAGTGCTTTGTGTGTGGCTTTTGAAAAGGTTTTGAAAAAGATGCCTTGTATAGGCTACCCTTGTAACAATTCTTTACTCGAATGTTTTACAAAAGGTGTTTGTCTTTTTGAAAAGATGTTTTAAGGTTTTTTTTGAAAGTTTGTTTTGAAAGTGTTTGTGAAGTGTGGTTTGAAAAATAGGCAAGTGTTTTTGTTTTGTAAGTTGACAAGTACTTTAAGAGCTATCTACTTTAAAGTTCTCAAAGATTTTTGTTATGTTTTAACCCTTTTAACAATTTTGTTCCACCATTGTACTTGGTGGACAATCTTGTGTTAGGAGGTGAAAGGGACGGGCGCGGGTCATCGTTTAGACCATAATTGCAATAGTGCTAAGTATCCTTGGACAATTCTTTCTTTGAAAGGGACTTGATCATTTTAGGCAACTTTCAAAAGCGTCATCGAGGGACTATGATCATTTGAATTGTATTGCTTTGCCCAAAGAGACCTAACATGCAATATGGCCTAATTTTGAAAGGCAACAAGTGGATGTAACCCTAGGGGTGTTAGTGTGCAAGTGCGTTTTATTGCATACAAGAGTTTTTTCTTTGAATTAGGTTTTTCTATTTCATTGATTTTATCTTGCCATACACGTCCTAATTACTAGTAATAAGAAGCAGAAATGTAAAATCCTACGCTATTACAACAATTAGGGGAGGGGGATACACATTTGTACATGGGGGGTTCAACGAGAAAAATAGACAAAAAAGAAAATAGCAAAAAACAAGATATAGAGAGAGAGAGGGAGCCCGCACGCTGCTGGGAGGTCATCAGAAGTTCTGACTCAGATCCGCTGCCAGATGATCAACCTATTGGTTAAACTGTATGAGTCAGAACTTCTGACTCTGGCACCTGCAAAACAGAACCTTGTTAGTGGGGAAATCAGAAGTTCTGATTCCCCTGCGCTGCAAGACAGAAGTTTGTTAGTGGAGAAACCAGAAGTTCTGATTCTGCTGAAAAGGCAATAACTCTCAGAGGTTCTGATATCATTGACAGCAAAACAGGCTTCAGATGTGCTAACGTCAAAGTCAACACTTGGCTTTTCCCTGTATTAATCAGAACATCTGCAATTCTGTTGTTATTCCACAAAACAGGAAACATATTTGGAACAGATCCAACAAATACAAAAATGTTTCAGAGGTCAGAACCAACAAGGTCACAGGCAAGTCCTATACTGGTTCAGAATGTTCTGAGGTATGAAAATCCTCAGAACATAAACAGCAACAACATGATATTTACATTATGTTTATTTGAGTATGCACAGCTGATGATGCTTAACAGCGTGATGAGGGTCAGCAGGTGCTTACCTGACTGTTGGAAAAGTTTGTGGGTGAAAGCTAGCTTTTGGCTCTGGTGGTGTTCTGGACAGATTTTCTTTGAAAAGGGTAGGTAAAGGTGTATACGTATGTAGGGTCAGAAGTTTGGAAAGGGTGTTTTTTTTGGTTCACAAAGAAAACTGGGTATTTTGATGAAGTTTGAAGGTAAGAACTTCAAAGTTATGGAACAAACTGGAGATTTTGGCAGAGTTTCAGAACGCTATGTTGCGAAGGGTTGCTGTTTCTCTCTTAGCAATTTTTCTGTTTCTTTTTTTTGAACGCCCTTTTGTAGTGGTGAAGACTCTCTATTTATAGGCAAAGTTCTTGTGGGTGCCTTGAACATTAAAGCGCCAACAGAGTTTGAATTTGTTCTTTGACAGAAATTCCTGGGAAGTTGTGATAACAGATAGCCTTCAGCCTAGGCTGCAGCAGCAGGCGTAGATTGGGGAGAAGTGACCTCTGAAGTGGGCGGTGGCGCGTAGACCCATGCCAGAATCTGCACAAAAGCGTTTTCCAAGCCACACGTGAATGTTCAGGAGTGGTTGGAAGCATTAATAGGCATTAAATGGTGATAAGACCTATCAACATCAATATTCTGGTAATGGAAACCAACTTTGAATCAGCAGCGTAAACCATGCTCTGGCCTTGGCTTCCTGTTGTCTTAGTAAGCTCTGGAGATTCTCCTGGTTTTCTGGTACGTTCCTTGGATTTACTTCTGGACCTCCTGGGCTTAGAGATTCTGTATCAGTGTAACACCCACTCTTCTGATCTTTCATCTTTTGATTTCAGCATGTTCTGAAAGAGCCTTCAGACTTCCCTGCTTCTCTTGCATTCCTTTAACAAATTCTGACTGAGCTTGTGTAACTGCTGAAGGGGCATGTTCTGTCTGAGGCTTACATACTGAACCACGTTTATAACTTCTGATTGAGCTGATGTAGCTGCTGAAAAGCCAACTTCTGACTACGCTGAGCCAAGCTTGCAACTTCTGACCGTTTTTATCTGGAATGGGTCCAGAAGTTCTGAAGCGCTGATTTTTTTTCTTAAACACTCATTTTTTAGAGAAACGTTCTAAGTACTTAGAATTTGATTTTTCTCCAGATAAAAGCGTTGTTTTTGGAGCTCGTGAGATCATCTTGCTCTTGTAAGTGGCTTGCTTGGGCAAAAAGATAACTCAGGACTTGGATTTGTTTCAGAGGGACCTTGAAAATCCAAGATGGTTTCCTGAAGAAAGAGAAGGAAAATTTTGGGGTACAACACCCTTGTTAAATAGTGCTTTGAAATTTGATCCAAGTTGATTGAACCTCAGAATGATCATCCTTTGTCAATAGTATGCAATATACCCCACGGTCATTAGTATTTGCCCTTGTATATAGGGATCCCCTTAAATGCTTTTCCCCTAGTTAGGAGCTTCCTTGGAAGGATGACTTTTGATCAAACCAAATTTGAGATCTTCTTGATGCTAAGTATTGATTCGTAGACAAAATTGTACATTTTGAAAAAGTAATTCAGTTTGATGCACATGCAAGTTCTTGAAATAAAAATTGATTATTTGAAAAAAAATGGAAGGTTAGAAGATGAATATTCGAAGAAGCGAAGTAGTTAGAAATAATTTTAACAAACATAGGAGTCATTTTAACACAAATGTTACTGAGAACGCTTTCATACTGAACCTAGCCTTAGTTAAGACTTTTAAAGGTTGTAACGTGGCCATGGTTCATGGTTTAAGAAACAAAAGATATAAGGCTCAAAATTTATTTATCCCTTCCCAATATCCTTGATGTTCTTTAATCCTAAGTCCAATTAATCCAACAGATGCGTTTAATCCTCAAGAGAAAGTTCGTAGTCACGCAGATGATGAGAAGCATAGATAAAGATCCAAGCGCCAATGAAAAGCATTGACAATATCCAAGCACTGATAAGATTAAAACACCGAAGAAAAGGCTTTGGTAATATCTGAGCATTGATAAGATCCAAGCGTTGATAAGATCCAGGCGTTGATGAGAAGCCTTGATGATTCTTGAGGTGGCAGTCACAAGATTGTTTTCAATCCCTTACTTTTGCATGGACCGATTTTTTTTTGAATTTTTTTTAAATTTTTTTCGATCCATCGGGATGCCCTAACTTTTACCTCAGTCAATTTTTTATTTCTTTTGACTTAGAGGGCTTTCACTTTTTTTTTTGAATTTCTTTTTTTTATTGCTTTTGATTTTGACAATTTGTGACTGTCATGCTGAATGTTGTAAGCTTCGTCTTCATAGCTTCCTCAATCTTGATGGATGCACTGAGGAGAAAGATGTTGTGAACTTTGTCTTAGTTGATTCCTCAATCCTGGATGATGAATTCGAGGAAGATGATGTGCTCGAGTCTTTTCTTAGATCGTTCTCTCGATGTTGTATCGAGGAAAGAGATATGCTTGAACCTTTGCTTAGATCGTTTTGATTCTCCTAGGATTTGAATGCATCGTCGAATTAATTGAAGTCTACCCCGCCCTTGGTTAAGATTTAGGTTTTTTAGAGAATAGAAAGAACTCTGACTTCTGGCTCGAGGGGGTTAACTACGGATTAACTCCTTATATCTCCACTATTTAGGAAGTGAAACAATGCATTACATCGTCAGCTAAGCCTTACTATTAAAAAGCACACGTCATCAAAATTTGATTATTTTGTATTTTCATCATTCTCCATCGAAGTTTGTTGAAGTGTGTAATACGTTAGGAGAACTGACTTAGGATGTTTTATGTTTTATCGCAATTGTTGTGGTTAGCAAGAGTCGCCATTGACTTTTCTTTTATCCAAAAGGAAAGGTGGAAAAGAACAGGAAAGACCTTTGAGATTATTTCTTGAGTTCGGGGGGTAGATTATGAAAGGGGAAGGTATTAGAACCCTTTTCATCCATAGTTATCTATGGGCTCTTAGTTGTTTCCTAAATCACTTGCTTTTGTTTGAAAATGTGCTTTGTGATGGTTTTAAAAGTATTCTGAAAAGGCGCATTCGTTTAGGAAAACTTTGTAATAGTTCTTGTTCGTAAGAACGTATACAAAGTGTTGGACTTTTTGATAATATTTCATGTTTTGAAAGTTTGTTTTTGAAAGTGTTTGGTGTTTGTTTTGAAAATAAGCAAGGATGTTTATTTTGAAAGTGAACAAGCAACTAGGAAGAATCTACCTACTCAAAAGTATTTGTTCATTTCTTCCTTCCTTTGATATTTTTATCTTACCATTGATTTGGTAAGAAGCCTTATCTTTGGATGTAAAGGTATGGGCATGGGTCATCGTATAGTCATGATAACAATGTTGTGAGATATCTTAGCATTTCTTTTTGAGGGACTAAGATCATTTTGAAAGGTAACATTTGTAGTGTCATCGAGGGACTATGATCTTATATTTTTGATTTGTTTTTGCTAAGACATCCCACATGCATAACATGACCATTTTTATAAGGCAACAAGTGGAATTATCCTAAGGGTGTAAGTGTGTAAGTGTGTTTGATTTACATGCTTGACTTATCTTGAATTAGGGTTTGCTACTTGTTGATTTTATCTTTCCATAAAAACCCTAATTACTAACATTTATATGAAAGCGATAAATTGCGGAAAGTAAAATTACTACGCTATTACATCATTAGGGGAGGGGGTATACAAATTTACAAATGGGGATTGCAAGAAAATTAAACCTAATTATCTATTACAACCATATTGAATAATATACAAGAATTGAATAAATATGCAAGGAAATAAATGGAAAGGAAATGATTTTTGTTTGGTTTTTGTTAAGGGTTTTAACCTAATTGAAAAAATAAAAATAATTAATTAAAGATATATAAAATTAAACCTAAACTAATTAAAAAATTAAGTTTAAATCATTTTTAGGGTTTTTATGAAAAAGTTTAAACTTAATGAAAATAATATGGTAATTTAATTAAAAGAAACTTAAGTTCTAAATTAATTTTAAATAAAAAATAAAAATAATTAAACCTAACTCTAATTATTAATTTATTAAGAAAAATAAATTAAATTTGTTAAGAAAATGTTTTTTGTCTTTTGTCTTTATAAAGAAAATAAATAAATAAGTGTGAAAATAATAAATAAAAATATTTTTGGGTTTTTAATAATAAAAATAAAAATAATAATAATAATAGTTATAAAAAATAATAAAGAAAACTAAAATAAAATAAAATAAGAAAAGAAAAGAAATTAAATTAAAAATGATAAGAAAAATGTTTGGGCCAGGTGTGTGAAAGCAGACAGGGGGGTTAGGAAAAGCAAAAAATGGCAAGGCCCAGCATTGGAGGCCCATGTGCTAGCTGTTTGGAGTAAAAAGAAATAAAATGTGAAAATATAAACAAAAGGTAGCGCTGGGACTTGAACCCATGACCCTTACCATACACGCGCGCTACCTTTGCCACTGTGGTGGTTGTTCATCCGTTAACATGAGTGAAATGATAAATACATAACATAAATCAAGTCCTGAAAATGACTTCATCTTCAACCTCCAGCCATGGTTCTTGTAACTTGCTCATTTTTCAACAAAAATGAAAGATACAAACATGAAAGTTTCTCCATTTTTCCATATGAATCCAACCATATAAATATCATAAGCTATAAATCAAAGATGAATGAGAATTTCTAAAAGTACCAAATTCTGACCTAATTTTTTTTAGAGATTCAAATCTAAAATTCTCTAAGCTCAATCAATATAAATGAAATCTATGGACATGTACAGTTTCAGGGCAATGATATCTATATTTTATCTTCACAAATCAGAATCAAATGATGCTTGTATGAAGAGATAAAAGTTTGAAAATTTACCTCTTGTAGCTGGAGTCATGTATGGAGTTTGAGCAACCTTTGAGATGGCCTGATGATTTCTGTAGCTTTCCTGGACCTCCTTGAATGTATTCCAACTCCTACTTTGCTTTCAGGATGGTTGAAACTCCCAACTTAAGTCAAGTTGCAAGCTTTAGTTTTGAAAATGGTGGATAGTGATGGAGGATTTACAGTCTTGAAACAGGGACTTGGATCACTTGTGTATGATGTATGTAAGGTGTTTGGATGATTAAGAATCAAAACACACTAGTGGAAATGGAGATGGGGAGTTTTGGCTCAAAATTTTCAAGTTTGGGCAGTTATGTGCATCAAGGGTGTTTGGGAGAGTTTAAGGATGCTTGAAATCGTGTATATGCTTGCAATAGACTTGTATAGTTATATGAAAAAGGTTATAGGACTTTTGCACAACAGATTTCTGAGTTATAGGGTTATGGCTAGGTTGCTTAATTTGAAGAAAAATGAGAAAATTAAGTTTCAATGTTTTTGCACCAGCAATGTAGAGTGGTTAAGCACTTTTATCACATTGCTTCTGAATTTGTAGATGGAGTATGATCAGAGGGAACAAGTGAGAGGCTCAAGAATTGACTTTGTGCAAAAAAGCCACTTTTCCAAAATGGTAATGTTGCATTGAATGCTTGGATTAAAGTTGCTAATAGATGTGTAGACATTTAATTATGGAGTGAAATTTAAGTTACAAGCTTGCAAATTAGGATTTATACAGCATGCTTGATGATTGGATCACGTGTTCATCACAAAATTGACTTGTAATACAAGAATGAAACCCTAACTTCATGGCTTCGATTCTCTTAGCTTAAAGATGGTCTCAATGAGTTCTTAGACATTTTGGAAAGCTTGTAACATCCTCTACAACCTTCACGTTGGACATTTTTGAAAATTCAATTTGGAACTAGGTGAAAAGTTTCCATGAAGTTAGGTTAAAATTCTGCCTAAACTAGGGCAAAATTTCTCTAAGTCCTCAAGTTTCATGAACATGTCTTCACAAAATCATAACATGAAATATAAGCATTTCTAGAAAAAGTTCTACCCTACAATATTTTAGATCTCATTGAGATTTACAACTTTCATGTTGGAAGTTTCCTTTGAATCATCTTGCATCATGGTGAAAATTTGGCTCAAAGTTATGAAAAAAGTGAACTTTTCCAACACTTAGAAAAATTCTAAGTTTTAGAAATTTTGACATTTCAAAATGAAATCTTGACTTTTTGATTTCTTAACGAACAAGTTTCATATTTTTACATGTCTTGATGAATTGTAATCTTTGAAACTTGATTTTGATCAAAAAGTCAAAGTTTGACTTTTCAGTGTACAGTTGACTTTTCATCAGTTGATTGAAATTCAACTATCAATCAATTGATCTTGAGAAATGTTTTGTGCCATGTGTAGCGGTAGAAATGTTCAAGACTAAGTCATTAGATTGACTAGACTTTATACAAATCAAAATAAAAATCGCCACCGCGCTTTATTGTTTCCAAAGGAATGGGAAAAGAGCGAATAACCCAAAAGGGGGGAAAGATTCAAGGTAAGGGGGTTGGTTATGCAAAGGGAAGGTATTAGCACCCTAAACATCTACGGTACTCCGCAGGAGCCTCTTTGAAAAATCTGTATATTTTGACTATATAAAATGTGTTGTATATAAAATGAATGGTGGAGGTGAGAAAATAAATATTTTTTATGATTTTTGCACCCGCCGCGGTTGCGAACCTATAGTGCCTACGTACCGTCTTTCGTGCAATAGGGGATCAGGGTAAATGTAGTTCCTCTTTTAAAAATTTGAAACACAAGTGTGTTGGTTGATTTTAAGAGATAAGACATCATCGTCATTGTCCGTGTGGAAAACATACTTACTACCCACAACCATGAGAAAGGAGAATTTACATCATCTCAAAGTGGAGGATATGGCCTGTATTTTAAAATCAACAATGTCTCACTCAACACACAAGTGGAAAATATATCTCTTCACTACATATTGTAGAAGTATAGTTGTTTGCATCACTACAAGGATTGGCAATAGTCTAACCTTTTGAGAAAAGTTTAAAGATAATAGCCAAAGTGGCAAAATGGTTTGAAATGAGGTTGATGGACTTTTAGTCTTCTAAAAAAAAGTGTCAAAGTATTATTAAATTAATTAAAGTTTATTGATGAAAATGTTTTTTTTTAAATCCATGGACCTACGTCCAAGTTTATTATGAAAGTGTTCCAAGTTTAGAAACAAGAAGAGTTTAAAAAGGAGGGAGAAGATTTTTGAAATTAAAGAAGATGGTAGGAGTAGAAGAGGCTATCCTAAAGCATAAGGTAAAAGCTAAGGATAAGGACCATCTAACCAACAAGAAGCCAAAGCTTGACATTAAGAGCCAAGATGAAATTCCCATTCTTTGGATTGAAACCAAGCAAGCAAAGATACTAGACCTCTTCAAGTGTATTAAGTCTTCATAAAAATTGGGCAGAGTAACGGCTGTATGCGGGTGAATTCTAGATTACAAACAAATGATGCAATCATAAAAACCTGCACACAAAAACAAACAAGCAACCCAATGTCTTGAGGTAAACCTCAAGAGCTCCGGACAAAATAATCAGATAAGATCACAAGGTATCCAAGATAGGCCAAGGTTTCTAATCCTAAGTCCAAGAAAAAGTCCACTGCTCCATCATGCCAAGGATAGTAACCAAATAGTCCAAGTACCATTAAGAGTTTTTTAGGTTTTAAGTTGGTTATTAAGTATCTTAGGAAAAGGAAAAAGAAAAGCTCAAGTGAGCAAAGTAAAAATGACAAGAAAATAAATGCTCAAATGAGAAAAGATGAAAATGGCATGAAATGTAAAATGCTAAAAAATAAATAGTGCATAAAGCATAAAAGAATAAAAGCATAAAAATAAACAAGTCAATAATTAGTGGTTAGTTAGATGACCATCTTGAAACTTGCATTTGGAACTCATTAGAGGATTGGTAGAATCAAAGCCTCCACACAACAAGTTGCATTTGCTTTTTGTCAAGTATATCATCCATTTGGAATTCTCATAAGTACCATTTAATGATCAACGATGTTTAAGTGATCCGCGTTGACCAAAAGTGTTGTAGATCCATTAGAGGATTGGTAGAACCAAAGCCTCCACACAATGAATCTCAAAGTTATTGGATCAAAGAGATCAAATTAACATACTTGGGCTTGCAATCATAAGTTTGGGCCACGAATGATCATTTATTTGAATCAGGACAAAATTTAGCGCTATGTTAAGCAATCGTAAGTGGACTTATATAGAAGTCGCACCTATTTTGAGGCCGGTCAATAGCAATCTATGCACCATTTGTTTTGAGACATGATATAGAGATCATGCTCTAACAACATTTAGTGCAATTATAGAAAAACCACATTTGAATTAATATTTAATCAAACTATTACTAAAATCATTCATCCATTTTTTGTGGAGTTAAACTCAACACCATGGATCCAATGATGTTAATAAAGCTATGATCAAAAAATCAACCCAAGACAGCCAGAAAATAATCACAAAATAATATATCATTTAATATATATATTAAAAGGTTTAAAAAATGTTTTAAAAAAATAAATAATGAGGGAAATACCAATTATATTCAAATTAATCAAGAAATGAAAAATAAGACCATAGAAAAATCAAAAAAGGGGCCAAGTAATTTTACAAACTTTTTGAGAATTTTTAAAAGTCAGAAACTATTTTTAAAAATTAAAATAAATGGGTGAAATAAACAAAAATGGTAAAAAATAGTAAAGTCAGAAACAAAAATAAAGTAAGGTGACCAATATTTGTCACAATATCATTGGATCATTCCATAATTTTTTCAGAATTTAAAAATGTGTAAAAGTATTTTTAAACATTTTTAACAAATCAAATAAGTGTAAAATTCATTAAAAAAAATACCAAAACACAAAAATAAATTGTGAAAAAATAAAAATCAGAAAGAGAATAATCAAAAATATTTTTCATAATTTTTCAAATTTTTTTGACTAAAAATGATTTTTCTATGATTTTTTGAAATTTAAAACAATTAAAATATAAAAATCAGAAAAAGAAAATAAAAGAAAAAGATGTGGACCATTGGATGAGAGTCAAAACGCGTTAGTAACCAAATCCAAAGGATCTGGTGCGCTGTGCATATCATGGTCTTTACTGAATAAAGCATTGAATCAAATGTAAAATCAGAAATTCAAAAAATACAAATGGCACGCTTTCATTGGTTAGAGGGTGACACGTTGGTCATCTTTAACCTCCAGCCTCACGAATTACAGGTCTCTCAAACTATAAAATCAGAAGCTCAGACCTACGCCATTCGCTCCGTCTATTCAAGACGAAGACAACCACACGTTCGCGCCCAATTTATATAAACTGTAACTCAAGCAATTTGGAAAGAAAGTTTTGAAAGGGGATTTGAAAATTCATGGTCAAAACGTGTTTCCAGTAAGAAGTAAGTGTTGCGATTAGAACCAGGGCAATGAGAGCAACACGATGATATCAAAGTTTTGAAGAATTGATGAAGGAATCTACCTATTGAAGTTGAGTTGCAGAGCTCTGAAACTAAACTTCTATGAGGAAATGTAGTGCACGATTCTTGAATGTAATTGTATGGTTAGGTTCAGGGAAGATCAAGGAAGGTGAATTGATGGAGAAAATGGATTGAAAAAGGCTTGAGAGTAGGATTCAAAGTAGCTGAATTCTGAGTTGTGAAGTAAGTTTGGCAGGGTGATTTTGGCTATCTAAGCTTGGAAAATTGAATGGGGGATGAACCTATATTTATAGGGAATCAAATGGAATGCTCAAGCGTGTGGAATGATGCAAATTGGAGGGAAATCGTGTGAACCTGATACACGAGCAAAGTGTGATCTGATTTGCATCAAAACTCATCAAATCCTTGTGCTTCAAGGCTCTAATCCACTTTGGCAACTTGGTTAAACATGTTTAGATCAAAAACGCGTGCTAATTTGATGTTTAAAGGCCAAAACATGGATTTCAAATTCTGACTTATGGTGAAACTTCAGTTTCAAGTTACCAAGTTCACTCCAATGGCATTTCCACCTGAAGGAGTCTTAGGGAAAAATTCTTGATGCTTTGGAAAGATGAGGTAACAAGCTTTGCAATGGAAAAAGAATGGAATCGAATGGATGCTTGAGCTGAAAGTTACATGGAGTCAAAGTTGAAGAAAAAGAGTTGACTTTCCATACTTAGAAATATTTCAAATTCTTCTTAAAAAATGACCTATAATCTCTTGCATCCAAACATGGCCTTGCACCTAGAATTTGCTCTTGATCAAAAAAGATGGAATGAAGTAGACCTCTTGAATGACATTTTCCAATTTGAACCAATCAAAATCTCCAAAAATTGATCAAGTTATGACTTGTTGAAGTTGGCCAAAAATCATGAAATGACCTATAATCTTTTCATTCTCAAGGCAACCTCCATCCATTTTCTCACTTTGCTCATAAAAGAAGGCATGAAGTACACATCTTTAGGATAATCATGAAAACAGAATGGGCCCAAGGTGATAAAAATTGACCAAGTTATGACCATTTTAAGTCACATATGGAAAATTGGGGATTCATCTGGGTGACTTGTAATCTTTCTTCTTCACTAAGTTCCTTCCACATGGAAACTCTTTGGAACCTTTGAAGTGATTTGTTGGTAACTCTTTGAAGAGAAGAATGCTATTGGAATCACTCAAAAATATCAAAATATGAGCAAGATATGCCCCTCTGAAGTCCAAAACCCTAACTTCTAGATCAAGAGAAAGCTTGGTGGAACTTTGCCAAGTTTGAACAAACTTTTTGTGCCCATATTCTTCCTTTGTGAATAGAATTTGTTGAGGATGGGGATGAGGACTCATGGCCACCAAAACTACTTCCATACCAACTTCAAAACAACTTCATTGGTGAGTTTTGAATCTCTCAAGCTTTGATTAGGGCATGGAAATAAACTCATGAACCCATGATGCAACTTGCTAGACCTCATTGCCTTTACCTACATTATTAACAAGTAAGACAAACCAATATTTTATTTTTTAATTTGCAGAAAAATATCAAAGAAAAATATCTATGTTCACCAAAGAAAATAAGTCAAGGTGCTTGGTAACTCCTCAAAGAGAAAAGCTAAAGATAGGTAGAAGAACCAAAAGCCCTAATGTGATCTTGTGGTGATTAAAACAAAATGGTATGATGAAGGGATCTTAGGGGGGAAATTGGGGTAGAACAGTTGCCCTTATTTAAGTTTCTTCTATCCGGAGATACGAAGGTTAGAAATCTTCGTGTTGACGTGATCGAAGATACTTACATATAAAACAAACCCTATTTTTGGCCCTAAGATGCCATGCAAACATTTATGCATATGAATGCATATGAATGGAACAAAAAGACGCAAAGTAGTATTGGGGATGCAACATGAAATGTAGCAACAAAAGAGCAATCCCACCAGGAAAATAAATCACTGGTAAACCGCAAGAAAAGAATCAGATAGGAGGATAATAAGCATCGATGTTCACTGCCGATGGTCTACCAACTTTTACTGGAGGTAGGAAGAGAATATCATATCACCTTCGTTCACTGACGATGAACTATCAATGTTCACTGAAGATAGCAAAAAGATATCAAACACTGACATTCACTTCCAATGTACTACCAACATTCACTGAAGGTAGGAAGAGAAAATACATCATATCACCGCCGTTCACTGACGATGAACTATCAACATTCACTGAAGATAGCAAAAAGATATCAAACACCGACATTCACTGCCAATGTACTACCAACGTTCACTGAAGGTAGGAAGAGAAAATACATCATATCACCACTGTTCACTGACGATGAACTATCAACGTTCACTGAAGATAGCAAAAGGATATCAAACACCGACGTTCACTGCCGATGTACTACCAACGTTCACTGAAGGTAGGAAGAGAAAATACATCATATCATCGCTGTTCACTGACGATGAACTATCAACGTTTACTGAAGATAGCAAAAAGATATCAAACACCGACGTTCACTGCCAATGTACTACCAACGTTTACTGAAGGTAGGAAGAGAATATACATCATATCATCGTCGTTCACTGACGATGAACTATCAGCGTTCACTGAAGATAGCAAAAAGATATCAAACACCGACGTTCACTGCCAATGTACTACCAACGTTCACTTAAGGTAGGAAGAGAAAATACATCATATCACCGTTGTTCACTGACGATGAACTATCAACGTTCACTGAAGATAGCAAAAAGATATCAAACACCGACGTTCACTGCCAATGTACTACCAACATTCACTGAAGGTAGGAAGAGAAAATACATCATATCACCGCCGTTCACTGATGATGAACTATCAACATTCACTGAAGATAGCAAAAAAGAAACTAACATCGACGTTCACTGCCAATGTACTACCAACATTCACTGAAGGTAGAAAGAGAAAATATATCATATCACCTCAAGATTCTGGTGTTTTTCCAAGAACGGGTGTCAACTTCTTCTTTAACCAAGGAAATCTTCCTGGAAAGGTAATACGTAATCTGTCTCAAATAAAGAGATTCCCACTCATTGTCAAAGGGGATTTACAAAGAGAAATGACTTTCTGGGGATAGCAATATGACTTCCCGGGGACATGCCGCGATATTCCTGCTGAGGAGATAAAGTCTTCCTGTGCAAAATAAATGCACAAACCAGAACTCAAAATTTCCAGAGATCCATAAATCTAATTCAGAAATAAACTGGAGCAAGACGGCCAGTGTAGATACATCCTTTGGGAAATAAACTCAAGAGGGACAACCAAAATCAACTAAGCAAAGAGAGTTGCAAAAAAGGTCAGAACATAATGCTAATGAACGATGGTTTTTTAGTTATGCATGATGTATGTATGAATGTATGAGTGCTATCGTGCATATGCTGGTAAAAGGATACATAATCAGTTCAAATAAACAAAACCGCCTCAGGTATTAAGGGCACTGGGCTAATCTTTAACCAGAAAGATCAATCCAAGAAAGGCAAAAAGCAACTGCGGAAACCAAATTCATTACCTGTGTTAACTTTACTGAGGAGAAACATAATTCGGATGTAGCCAAATCAAACAAATATCGGGATAGAACATCTTTCTTCCGGTTTTATTGGAGAAAACATCTTTTCAAAAGCAACATGCCTACTGGAGATTTCAAGACCAGCCTCAAATAAGGCAGACTGACACCGATACAATTGAACTTTACTGGGGAATTCAAGCCTAACTCCCCGGAGAAAACTTTCATCACGAATGCTCACTCCAAATAAGAGATGCCCTGGGATAACCTTCCTGGGGAATCATGAAGTCAATACTTTCATCATATGAGGAAAAACTTACTGGGGAAACTGGGACGGAGGCTTTTGACCATGCAAACCCAAAAAGTGAACTAAGACTTGACTGGGGATAGTGGGGTCACAAACCCAATACTGCACCTTGTACCCACTGGTATTGTCTTTAACTATCTGAGAAACACACAAAGATTGCGCACACCAGCAAAATGACCTGAGAAAACTTTCATGAATGGAGTAAATCTTCTTAAAACAACTGGAGTTTGTTCATTCTTGGGACCACCATTCTTGTTGTCATTGTTTCATCATAAATCCCAAAGTAAATTGAATTGGTAAAGATCTTTTTTCTTTTTGAAAAGTTAATTTTTCTTTTTAATCCTTTTGCTTTAACAGTTATTATCAGCAATAAATGATGTCTTTGCAAGCTAAATAAAAATAAGAACACAAAAAGTTGGGCAAAAGCTCGAATTTCATTAATAGAATGGTAGTCTGTGAATGGCGAGACTCCATGGATGATTACAAAGTTTGGGAAATGATAATACATAATGGAAAAGATACATTGAGATACAATGACCACCATTCCCCCTAACAACTTTTGAAGTCCAGAGCAGCAGCTTTTGTTGAAGTATGGTGAGGATCCGAGAAGATTGTTGCTTCAACGATCAAGTCTTGTCTGACGTAGTTACTTGCCAAGAAAAATCCCTAACTTTTGCCTAAGCTGCCCTTGCGGGTTTTCAACTTAGCGGGAAATTTATTCTGTTTATGTCTCTAATTTTTGCCTAGACCGCCCTTTCGGGTTTTCAGCCTACCGAGACGCTCTTTTTTTGCCTAAGCCTCCCTTTCAGGTTTTCAACTTAGCGAGCTGTTCTTTTATTTCTTTAGGCAAAGTATTTCTTGACTGCGTCAGCATTCATGGGACGTGGGAACTTCTCGCCATCCATAGTTTCAAGAATTAATCCACCACCAGAGAAGGCTTTATTGATAACATACGGGCCTTCAAAATTAGGAGTCCACTTGCCCCTAGAATCAGCGTTGAAAGACATGATCTTCCTGAGCACGAGGTCGCCTTCTCTTAATTCACGAGGTTTGACCTTTTTGTCAAATGATTTCTTCTTTCTTTTC
The DNA here is from genome assembly GCA_948472305.1 of Vicia faba. Classification (NCBI taxonomy): domain Eukaryota; kingdom Viridiplantae; phylum Streptophyta; class Magnoliopsida; order Fabales; family Fabaceae; genus Vicia; species Vicia faba. The sequence continues at coordinate 1,428,111,619 of OX451736.1, read as the reverse complement.
TAATATAACTTCCCATGACACAAAGTTGTCATTCTCTTATCTTCAATCAAATTCAATTGGTCAAACTTGTTCTGAACCCATTCAGCCTCTGTCAATTTGGCTTCCATTATCACACGCAACGAGGGAATCTCTACCTCGATAGGGAGTACAGCTTCCATTCCATATACTAGAGAAAACGGGGTTGCTCTTGTTGAAGTGCGGACAGATGTTCGATATCCATGTAGAGCAAAAGGGAGCATTTCATGCCAATCCTTATAAGTAATAACCATTTTCTGGATAATTCTCTTGATATTCTTATTAGCAACTTCAACAGCCCCATTCATCTTAGGCCTCTATGGAGATGAATTGTGATGGACAATCTTGAATTCTTCGCACAATTCTGTCATCATCTTGTTGTTCAAATTTGAACCATTGTCAGCGATGATTATGCTTGGCACACCATACCGACATATAAGGTTATTCTTAATGAATCGCACAACCACCTGCTTAGTAACATTGGCATATGAAGCAGCCTCCACCCACTTGGTGAAGTAATCAATTGCTACTAAGATAAAACGGTGCCCATTCGAAGCTTTGGGTTCTATCATCCCAATCATGTCAATACCCCACATAGAGAAAGGCCATGGGGAGGAAATCACATTAAGGAGTGTCGGAGGTACATGGATCTTATCTGCGTAAATATGGCATTTATGGAACTTCTTTGCAAATTTGTAACAATCAGATTCCATCGTCAACCAATAATAACCTGCCCTTAGCATCCTTTTAGCTATTGAATGTCCATTAGCATGAGTGCTAAATGAACCTTCATGGATCTCATGCATCAACATGTCTGCTTCGTGTATATCCACGCATCTGAGCAAGACCATGTCAAAATTCCTCTTGTATAACACATTTTCACTGAGGAAGAAACTGCCTGCCAACCTTCCCAGTGTCTTTCTATCCTTCTTTGATGCACCAAACAGGTATTCTTGAGTCTGAAGAAAATGCTTGATATCATAGTACCAAGGTTTTTCATCTGCTACCTCCTCTTTCGCAAACACATGAGCGGGCATACCGAGCCGTCAAACTGTAATTTGGGGTATATCATTCCAAGCATTTACTTGGTACATGGAAGCCAGAGTTGCCAGAGCATCTGCCATTTTATTTTCATCCCTGGGAATGTGATGGAATTCAACTTTATTGAAGAAGGGTAGTAATCTTCTAGCATAATCTTTGTAAGGGATCAAGCCAGGGTGACGAGTGTCCCATTCCCCTTTATTCTGATTTATTACCAAGGCTGAATCACAATAAACATCTAGAATCTTGATTCTGAGATCAATAGCTTCTTCAAGACCCATGATGCAAGCCTTATATTCCGCCATATTATTAGTGCAATCAAATGTTAACCTTGCAGTAAAAGGAATGTGCGATCCATGAAGAGTAACAATCACAGCACCAATTCCTTTACCATAAGCATTCATAGCTCCATCAAATACCATACTCCAACGAGATTCAGGGTCGGGGCCCTCCTCAGGAAATGGTTCATCACAACCTTTCACTTTGAAGAACATCACATCTTCATCGGCGAATTCATATTCTGCAAACTGATGATCTTCCACCGGCTGGTGAGCAAGATAATCTACCAACACACTACTTTTGATATCCTTTTGAGTGCGGTACTCGATATCATATTCAGATAACAACATCTTCCAGCGGGCAATTCTCCCAGTAAGAGTAGGCTTTTCAAAAGTATACTTGATTGAATCCATTTTGGAGATCAACCAAGTGGTATGATTCAACATATACTGCCGCAAACGCTTTGCCGCCCAGGCCAAAGCACAACATGTGTTTTTCTAGCATGGAATACCGCGACTCACAATCAGTGAACTTTTTGCTGAGATAATAGATGGCAAACTCTTTCTTTCCTGTTTCATCCTGTTGTCCCAAAATACAACCCATGGATTTATCCAACACTGTTATATACATAATCAACGATCTTCCTTCTAAGGGAGGGAGCAAGATAGGAGGTTCAAGCAGATATTATTTAATACTTTCAAATCCCCTTTGGAAGTCATCCATCCACACACAACCTTGATCTTTCTTTAACAACTTAAAGATCGGTTCACACGTTGCAGTCGTGTGGGAAATAAATCCGGAGATATAATTCAAACGCCCGAGGAAACCCCTGACTTGCTTTTCAGTTCTTGGTGCTGGCATTTCTTGAATTGCTTTGACTTTGTCAGGGTCAACTTAAATTCGTTTTTGGCTAACAATAAAACCCAACAATTTCCCGGATCTAACTCTGAAGGTGCATTTGTTTGGATTCAAGCGGAGACGATACTTCCTCAAACGTTGAAACAACTTCAACAAATCTTTTATATGCCCTTCTTCAGTTTGGGATTTGGAAATCATATCATCAACATATACTTCGATTTCTTTGTGCATCAGATCATGGAATAGGGTTGTCATAGCCCTCTGGTACGCTGCACCAGCGTTCTTCAACCCGAAGGGCATCACTCTGTAACAAAATGTTCCCCAGGGTGTGATAAACATTGTTTTTTCCATGTCCTCTAGATCCATTCTTATTTGATTATACCCAGAAAATCTGTCCATGAGCGAGAATACCTTGAATTTTGTTGTGCTATCCACTAACATATCAATGTGAGGCAATGGAAAATCATCTTTTGGACTAGCTTTATTTAGATCTCTGTAATCTACACACATGCAGACTTTTCCGTATTTTTTCGGTACTGGGACAATATTGGCAATCCATTGAGGATACACTGACGTCACAAGAAAACCATCATTAATCTGCTTTAGGACCTCCTCTTTGATCTTTACTGCCATATCCGGGTGGGTTCTTCTCAACTTTTGTTTAACTAGCGGACACTCTGGCTTCAACGACAAATGATGCTCGACAATGTCAGTATCTAGACCAGGCATATCTTGATAAGACCAAGCAAAAATATCCACATACTCTTTCAATAGCTCAATCAACCCGCTCTTTACATCAGGATGCAACAATGCTCCAATCTTAACTTCCTTCGGATCTTCTTTTGAACCCAAATTAACCACTTCCAAAGGCTCTTTATATGGCTGAATGGTATTTTCCTCGTGCTCAAGCAACTGTGAGACCTCTTCTGGAATCTCACCATAATATTCTTCTTCAGCCCCAAACACAGGACATTCAAAGTTGGGAGAGGGTGCATGGTCATTGTATTCAACGGGTTTTTTAATTAATCTGCACATGTGATTTATGATTACTTTTAGAAACTGACACATATAACAAGTGATCATGCAGACTAATTTTCAGTTATTATTTATTTTGAAAGGTTTTTTTATTATTATTACCATTTCCCAAGAAAAAGGCAGAAAATAAAAGACATAATTTGGAAGCAAAGACAACTTTCATTAATGATCTTAACAGTTATAGCAAACAGATAAGCCCTACAACATCGATACTTCCACCTTGGGCAAAGTGAAAGTTTTTCAAAAGAAAGAAACAGATTAACAAAACAAATTACTTTGAAATATGTATGGAAGAAGGAACATCAATGGTGACCCAGTTCTGAACTCGGACTCCATGTGTTACATAATTCGGTGCTTCCTACTCTACTTCATCCTCTTCAACAGCATTAATTCCAGAGCCAATCGGATGGAGGTAGCCTCCGCTGCGGAAAACATCATGATAACTGTTCACAGAATACTTGAACCTCAAACTTTGGCCTTTGCCAGTCCTCTAAGAGAAACCCAAACCAGTTCTATTTTTGTTCACGGGTGGATCCACAAGTCGTCCCCAAACTGCATTGTGACCATTGCGCACAACCTGTTGCGCGTCCTTCAGCGAAACCACGGAATTCTCATTCTTTCTCATGTTTTCAATGGATAGGGCTTGGAACTGGGTTCCAACAGCGGCCTTATCCGCCTCTACTATACTGAAAGAGGATAGATGGGATATCAACAGCGCTTGCTCCCCGTTTATGATCACTACCTTCCCTTCACGCACAAATTTTAGCTTCTGATGCAGGGTTGAAGTGACAGCCCCTGCTTCGTGTATCCATGGCCGTCCTAGCAAACAACTATACGCGGGAATAATGTTCATTACCTGGAAAGTTATCAAGAACAAGTGTGGTCCTATATGGATGGGCAAGTCCACTTCACCGATGTCAGATTTCCTCGACCCATCGAAAGCCTTCACAATGATGCCACTCGGGCACATAGGTGTTCCCTGATACTTTAACTTCATGAGAATACTTCTTGATATAACATTCAACGCGGATCTGTTATCAATTAGCACATTGGACAGCGAATCATTCTTGTAATTTATAGATATGTGGAGGGCAAGGTTGTGATTCCTCCCTTCATCTGGTAACTCATCATCGCAAAAACTCAAGTTGTTGCATGACGTAATGTTTCCAATCACCTTGCTGAGTTGATCCAACGACATGTCATTCTCTACAAAAGCTTGGTCTAGTACTCTCATCAGTGATTCTCTATGAGCGGAGGAATTCATCAATAAAGCTAGGATGGATATCTTTGAAGGAGTCTGCAATAGCTGGTCCACAATTTTGTAGTTGCTCATTTTAATTATTTTCAAGATATCATCCACTTCTTTCTCCAATGTAGCTCCACTGGTCTCTCCTGCAACCTTCTTAGGCTCATCGTTCTCAGCAATTTTCTTTCCAGCAACAACATCTTTTTGAATAACCGGCGCAAACACACGACTACTACGGGTCACCCTGCTATTATCAGCTATATTTCCAACATCTGGCATTGGCTGGATGGGAACTTCCACCCCATCTTCCAAGATTGTAGCGTTGTATTTGTAAGGCACAACCTTATTTGATTTATAGGGAATAGGTCCTGGCAGACTAATTACCAATGGGGTAACAACTGGTTTGCTATGGTACTCCACCTCAAGGTGAGCGGGCGCACCAAAACAAGGTACAATGACATTTACACCTTCCTCAACACAATCAGCTTTCAACAGATCACTTCCGGCAAACAAATCTTCGTCTAAAGAGAAATACTCATCCGCGGAGGCATATTCTTCCTCTGACTCTTCTCCCATCAAACAAACTTCAACCATATCAACCTCGTGATAATCATCTCTCTGACCTGTAATCTTGATAGTCCCATTGTCTAACAGCAATTGAACACCCTCTCTCACAATAGAACATCCTTGGGGGTCTTGACAGCAAATTACGCATGATCTATATTGGTGTTATACCTGACCAGAAGTACGGCAGAAGGTAGCATGCAACTGCACGAGATCTTCATTCAGATACTCCACATCAAAAATTCTGAATTCACCCGGACATCCAGAAACCATATTCACTTCCTCTTCATACTCTACCCTAGGCCTGATTATATGGATTAAACCTTCATCCATCATCTCCTGTAAATCAGCCTTTATTTTCTCGCAACCCTGTATATTTATACTGCAAACAGCACAATCGACGTGGTCATGCGTATAATAACTGAATTTACAGAGGTTTGCGTGCATCTTCACTAAATCTCCTCTAACCAGATTAATGTCAAAAATCCGGAAGTCACCTGGACAACCGGCCACCATATTCCCATCATTCACTCCCCTGTGTTTGGGTAGAGGATTGTCTTTCACATTAGGTCCCATGTCTTTGAAAGATAGAATTCCAAACTTCACTAACTTTTGCACTTCAGTCTTCAAAGGATAACAATTTTCAACGCTATGCCCTGGTGCTCCCTGATGAAAGGCACACGTCTGGTCCGCTTTGTAATACCAAGGCAGTGGTGATGGTACAGCGGGAGGTGGTCGTTTCAGGACCAACTTCTTCTGAATCAATGCTAGTAGTAGCTCTTCATAGCCCATGGGGATAAGGTCACAATTCTCCCTTCTCTAATTATTCCCTTGGTTCCCCTGCTGGGACTGTCTTTGATAAGCAACAGTAGTTGGAGCGACATTCATAATAGGAGTCACCGAAGCAACTTGCTGGTGACGCTGATAATTCCTTCTAGGAGAGTTTACCCTCCTCTCTTGTATAACAGCATTGGTCTCCCCTTCTTTCTTGTTTGTAAACCCATAAACTGGCTTCTTCACACTTTCGGATCCTTCACCATTTGTCAAACGGCCTTTTCTTACTGCCTCTTCTAGGTGGACGCCCATTCCTACCATCTCTGTAAAATCACTTGGGGCGCTTGCTATCATTCTTTCGTAGTAGAAAGCACTCAGCGTCTTCAGAAAAATTTTAGTCATTTCCTTCTCCTCCATAGGAGGAATCACTTGTGCAGCCACTTCGCGCCATCTCTGTGCATACTCTTTGAATGATTCCCTGTCTTTCTGAACCATGGCCCTAAGCTGGTCACGGTCAGGCGTCATGTCCACATTGTACTTGTATTGTTTTCTAAATGCTTCTCCCAAATCATTAAAAGTATGGATGTTGGCGGTGTCTAAACTCATGTACCATTTCATCGCTATGCCGGTCAGACTATCCTGGAAAAAGTGAATCAGCAGGCGCTGATCATCGGTGTGGGTAGACATTCTCCTTACATACATCACCAAGTGAGTACGAGGGCAAGTGTTTCCCTTGTACTTCTCAAACTCTGGGACCTTGAAATTAGCAGGCACTTTAACATTCGGAACCAAACACAACTCATTCACATTCTGCCTAAATAACTCTTTTCCCCTAACAACCTTCATCTCTCTTTGCATTCTATCAAACTGCTCTTGGAAATCATCCATTTTGTCATAAAGACCCAAGTCTTCACTCGGCGGAGGGAAAGGATGACACACATCTTCATTAACAAACGGAACCAGATTCACTGAAGGAGGTGCAGCAGGAACAGTATGCACCACAGGAGGTGCTGGAGTAACAACATTTGGAACCACTGGAGCATCTTGGGGGCCCAAATTGAAACTTTCAGGTGCAAAATTATCTGGCATTCCCCACGGATAACCCTGAGGCATGCGGTTTTGAACAACAGTCGGAGTAGCGGATATCGGAACAGTAGGAACTTCAACATTTGCCCTTGTTGGTTGAGGTTGAACACTCGGTGGCTGATTCTGAGCAACCACCAGAGCTTGCATCAGAGTAGTCAAATTGGCCAAGCCTGCCTTCAAAGCAGACACTTCTTCGCGCAGCTCGCGATTCTCCTGTTCTAAGTTGTCCATCCTCTTTTTGAAATTAGCCCGAGTATTGTAGTGATGAGTCAGCTTGCTGAATGAAGTAAAGAAGCTGGGTAAGGCACCTGGATATGCATAACAAATGCAAGAAACATGCGCAATATGATGCATGATATGCAATGTATATGATTATTATTTTATCATTTAATATTTCAAGGGATTTAAGATTTACAGACATATTGCAAACATCAAAATAATAACGCATTTGAAATACTAAAAACTTTTATTATAATAACTTCGAAATGGGTTACAAGTTTCAATGATCCCAAGTACAAGATGAAAATACAATCTAAAATCCTGAGAAAAGGAACTGATAGAGATCAATCTGTACGATGGCGCTTCCCTGTGAGCCTGGCAATCTGAGCTCTCAACCTCTGGTTTTCTTCCACATGTCTGATGGCAAACTCCTTCCAATCATCTGAATCAGGAAGTTAGCAAACAACACCTGTTTGAGGCTTAGGGAAAAATAAATCCCCTTGCCTCTCCATAGACTCCACAGCTCGACTCTCAAGGATCTCGATCAAATCATCTTTCTCCTTTATGTCTTCTCTACAGGAACTCTCTAAAGTCTGGAACTTGTTCTTCCAAGCATCCCTTTCCTGTTGCATCCTAACCAAAGCGAGTTGCAGCTCTTCTAGATCATCTAATAAGGGAGGAGTGGTATTCACAAATAGATCAGGCATGGGTGTCTCCCGAGTATACGGCATATTTAACTGAATGGCTCTCGATCGAACCCACTGAAGATATGGCTCCAAAGAAACAGCGCCCCTAGGTCCCAAATCCTTCCTACTCTTCTTATGAATGTGACACCAGGCCTTCGCAATTTTCTCCCTAGCTTCCCTGTGGTCTTCTCCTTCCTTCAGAAAGAAACTACTCAAATGAATGTTGTTTGGTTTATCCCTCATCGGATAACCAAGCTATCGTCGTGCAAGAATAAGGTTATAGTTAATTCCTCCCTTAGTACCAAGAAGAGGTACATTTAGGAAACTACCACAACTGTCAATAATCTCCACATCCCGATAAGCTCGATGATACCAATCAATATCCGAGTGAGTAAGTGCCATGATCTTAGGAGCCCAACGAGGTTCCTTCTTGACATCCCAAAAGGCATCAGACTGAGGCATATGAGAGATGAACCACCGGTATAACAAAGGCGTGCAACAGATGATCATTCCCCCATGATAAGAACTCCGAAGATGAACAAAGTAATAAGTATCACCCAACAGTGTAGGAACGAGGTTTCCAATCATGAAGATACTAATGACATTAATGTCAACGAACTTGTCCACATTAGGAAATCAGAATAATCCATAGGCAAGTAAAGCAAATATGGCCTCAAAAGCAACCGTACTCTTCATTCTGGCAAAGTAACGAGCTTTCTCCAATAATAACATGGCTGGTAATCCTCTAATCCCTCCTTTGGTAGTTATATGGGCTTCCACCTCAGACTTCTCCATATGAATTAAAGCAGCAATCTCATGTAGTTTTGGCTCACCCTCCAAACCAGTAAAAGGAACATGATCGGTAACGGGCAAATCCAATAGATAGGAATACTCCTCCAGTGTAGGAATCAACTGATAATCGGGAAAAGTAAAGCAGCGATACACCGGATCATAGAACTGGACCAAGGTCGAGAGAATACCCTCCTTCATCTTCAGCTTCATAAGAGGAATAATGGATCCATACTTCTTCCGAAAGTCTGCAGAACACTCGATCTCTGGAATTAGACTGACCAACTCATCTATCTTGGGATCCTTGAAACTGTATTTTCCGGTCTTTCTCTTTCCAGAATCCACGGTTGAAAAGTACCTGAGATGTTCACAAATAGTCAACCTTTAAATCCCTTGAAATATTATTTTCTTCAAAAGATGCTTATGAGCGCATCGACTCATGATGCAGCAATCACACACAAGATCACACATATAGGGTTCATAGGTTTAACGTCACGAGAATGAGGTCGAAGGTACTACCCCTACGGTGTTGGTCTAAAAAGTTATCACCTACCGAACAAGGTTCTAAAGGTTCCCAGAGTCTACATCCTTCCTTCGGATATTACCAACTTCCCGATTAACTCGGTAATTAATAATATTCTCAAGAAAGACTCGTCTGAGCGTAGTATTGTGTGACAACTATTTCCAGATTACTCCGTCATAGCTTCCGCACTACACATAAAAGGCCAAGATGGGTTTGGTATTCTACGGTCCTCAGTTTCAGCAGGCTCCCAGGTCGAAAGCAGTACGTCTTCCCGATTACTCGGTAAACGACACTACAGTCAAAGGGGCCTCCACTGAGTGGGGGATCTCATGCCTCCTTTTTTGGGATTACTCCCTCAAAGTTAACATGACTATATCGCCCGTCCTATCTTAAATTTTGACCAAGTCCAGGTGTAGGACTTATGAGTAATCACCAAGCACCCTGAAAACCAGGGAAATCCAAACAAACATATATATAAAATATATCACATAAACAACAATAGTACATATACAGATATAAACAAAGATAAGCTTAACCCACTTAGGGATGGACCAGTAAGAGGTCAATCTTTCCCCAGTGAAGTCACTATTTTTCTGTAGCGGTAGAAATGTTCAAGACTAAGCCATTGGATTGACTAAACTTTATACAAATCAAAATAAAAATCACCACCGCGCTTTATTGTTTCCAAAGGAATGAGAAAAGAGCGAATAACCCAAAAGGGGGGAAAGATTCAAGGTAAGGGGTTTGGTTATGAAAAGGGAAGGTATTAGCACCCTAAACATCTACGGTACTCCTCAGGAGCCTCTTTGAAAAATCTGTATATTTTGGCTATATAAAATTTGTTGTATATAAAATGAATGGTGGAGGTGAGAAAAGAAATATTTTTTATGATTTTTGCATCCACCGTGGTTGCGAACCTTTAGTGCCTACGTACCGCCTTTCATGCAATAGAGGATTAGCGTACACGTAGTTCCTCTTTTTAAAATTTGAAACACAAGTGTGTTGGTTATTTTAAGAGATAAGACATCATCGTCATTGTCCGTGTGGAAAACATACTTACTACCCACAATCATGAGAAAGGAGAATTTGCATCATCTCAAAGTGGAGGATATGGCCTGGATTTTAAAATCAACAATGCCTCACTCAACACCCAAGTGGAAAATATCTCTCTTCATTATATATTGTAAAAGTATAGTTGTTTGCATCACTACAAGGATTGACAAGAGTCTAACCTTTTGAGAGAAGTTTAAAGATAAAAGCCAAAGTGGCAAAATGGTTTGAAATGAGGTTGATTGACTTTTAGTCTTCTAAAAAAAAGTGTCAAAGTATTATTAAATTAATTAAAGTTTATTGGTGAAAATGTTTTTTTAAAAAATACATGGACCTAAGTCCAAGTTTATTATGAAAATGTTTCAAGTTTAGAAACAAGAAGAGTTTAAAAAGGAGGGAGAAGATTTTTGAAATTAAAGAAGACGGGAGGAGTAGAAGAGGCTATCCTAAAGCATAAGGTAAAAGCTAAGGATAAGGACCATCTAACCAACAAGAAGCCAAAGCTTGAAATTAAGAGCCAAGAAGAAATTCTCATTCTTTGGATTGAAACCAAGCAAGCAAAGATACTAGACCTCTTCAAGTGTATTAAGTCTTCATAAAAACTGGGAAGAGTAACGGCTGTATGCGGGTAAATTCCAGATTACAAACAAAGGATGCAATCACAAAAACCTGAACACAAAAACAAACAAGCAACCCAATGTCTTGAGGTAAACCTCAAGAGCTCCAGACAAAATAATCAGATAAGATCACAGGGTATCCAAGATAGGCCAAGGTTTCTAATCCTAAGTCCAAGAAAAAGTCCACTGCTCCATCATGCCAAGGATAGTAACCAAATAGTTCAAGTACCATTAAGAGTTTTTTAGGGTTTAAGTTGGTTATTAAGTATCTTAGGAAAAGGAAAAAGAAAAGCTCAAGTGAGCAAAGTAAAAATGACAAGAAAACAAATGCTCAAATGAGCAAAGATGAGAATGGCATGAAATGTAAAATGCTAAAAAATAAATAGTGCATAAAGCATAAAAGAATAAAAGAATAAAAATAAACAAGTCAATAATTAGTGGTTAGTTGGATGACCATCTTGAAACTTGCATTTAGAACTCATTAGAGAATTGGTAGAACCAAAGCCTCCACACAACAAGTTGCATTTGCTTTTTGTCAAGTATATCATCCATTTGGAATTCTCATAAGTACCATTTAATGATCAACGATGTTTAAGTGATCCGCGTTGACCAAAAGTGTTGTAGATCCATTAAAGGATTGGTAGAACCAAAGCCTCCACATAATGAATCTCAAAGTTATTGGATCAAAGAGATCAAATTAACATACTTGGGCTTGCAATCATAAGTTTGGGCCACGAATGATCATTTATTTGAATCGGGACAAAATTTAGCGCTATGTTAAGCAATCGTAAGTGGACTTATATAGAAGTCGCACCTATTTTGAGGCTGGTTAATAGCAATCTATGCACCATTTGTTTTGAGACATAATATAGAGATCATGCTCTAACAACATTTAGTGCAATTAGAAAGGGAAGAGATGAATAGGAATTAGGGTAAATAGAAAAACCACATTTGAATTAATATTTAATCAAACTATTATTAAAATCATTCATCCATTTTTTGTGCAGTTAAACTCAACACCATGGATCCAATGATGTTAATAAAGCTATGATCAAAAAATCAACGCAAGACAGCCAGAAAATAATCACAAAATAATATCTCATTTAATATATATATTAAAAGGTTTTAAAATGTTTAAAGAAAAGAAATAATGAGGGAAATACCAATTATATTCAAATTAATCAAGAAATGAAAAATAAGACCATAGAAAAATCAGAAAAAGGGCCAAGTAATTTTACAAAAATTTTGGGAATTTTAAAAGTCAGAAACTATTTTTAAAAATTAAAATAAATGGGTGAAATAAACAAAAATGGTAAAAAATAGTAAAGTTAGAAACAAAAATAAAGTAAGGTCACCAATATTTGTCACAATATCATTGGATAAGTTCATAATTTTTTCAGAATTTAAAAATGTGTAAAAGTATTTTTAAACATTTTTAACAAATCAAATAAGTGTAAAATTCATAAAAAAATACCAAAACACAAAAATAAATTGTGAAAAAATAAAAATCAGAAAGAGAATAATCAAAAATATTTTTCATAATTTTTTCAGATTTTTTGACTAAAAATGAATTTTCTTTGATTATTTGAAATTTAAAACAAATAAAATATAAAAATCAGAAAAAGAAAATAAAAGAAAAAGATGTGGACCATTGGATGAGAGTCAAAACGCGTTAGTAATCAAATCCAAAGGATCTGGTGCGTTGTGCATGGCATGGTCTTTACTGAATAAAGCACTGAATCAAATGTAAAATCAGAAATTCAAAAAATACAAATGGCACGCTTCCATTGGTTAGAGGGTAACACATTGGTCATCTTCAACCTCCAGCCTCACAAATTCCAGGTCTCTCAAACTGTAAAATCAGAATCTCAGACCTATGCCATTCGCTTCGTCTCTTCAAGACGAAGACAACCACACCTTCGCGCCCAATGTATATAAACTGTAACTCAAGCAATTTGGAAAGAAAGTTTTGAAAGGGGATTTGAAAATTCATGGTCAAAATGTGTTTCCAGTAAGAAGTAAGTGTTGCGACTAGAACCAGGGCAATGAGAGCAACACGATGATATCAAAGTTTTAAATAATTGATGAAGGAATCTACCTATTGAAGTTGAGTTGCAGAGCTCTGAAACTGAACTTCTATGGAGCAATGTAGTGCACGATTCTTGAATGTAATTGTATGGTTAGGTTCAGGAAAGATCAAGGAAGGTGAATTAATGGAGAAAATGGATTGAAAAAGGCTTGAGAATAGGATTCGAAGTAGCTGAATTCTGAGTTGTGAAGCAAGTTTGGCAGGGTGATTTTGTCTATCTAAGCTTGGGAAATTGAAAGGGGGATGACCCTCTATTTATAGGGAATCAAATGGAATGCTCAAGCTTGTGTAATGATGCAAATTGGAGGGAAATTGTGTGAACCTGATACACAAGCAAAGTGTGATCTGATTTGCATCAAAACTCATCAAATCCTTGCATTTCAAGGCTCTAGTCCACTTTGGCAACTTGGTTAAACATGTTTATATCACAAACACGTGCTAATTTGATGTTTAAAGGCCAAAACATGGATTTCAAATTCCGACTTATGGTGAAACTTCAGTTTCAAGTTACCAAGTTCACTCTAATGGCATTTCCATCTCAAGGAGTCTTAGGGCAAAATTATTGATGCTTTGGAAAGATGAGGTAACAAGCTTTGCAATGGAAAAAGAATGGAATTGAATGGATGCTTGAGCTTAAAGTTACATGGAATCAAAATTGAAGAAAAAGAGTTGACTTTCCATACTTAGAAATATTTCAAATTCTTCTTAAAAAATGACCTATAATCTCTTGCATCCAAACATGGCCTTGCACCTAGAATTTGCTCTTGATCAAAAAATATGGAATAAAGTAGACCTCTTGAATGACATTTTGCAATTTGAACCAATCAAAATCTCCAAAAGTTGAGCAAGTTATGACTTGTTGAAGTTGGCCAAAAATCATGAAATGACCTATAATCTTTTGCATTCTCAAGGCAACCTCCATCCATTTTTTCACTTTGCTCATAAAAGAAGGCATGAAGTACACATATTTAGTATCATCATGAAGAAAAAAATGGGCCCAATGTGATACAAATTGACCAAGTTATGACCATTTGAAGTCACATATGGAAAATTGGGGATTCATCTGGGTGACTTGTAATCTTTCTTCTTCACTAAGTTCCTTCCACATGAAAACTCTTTGGAACCTTTGAAGTGATTTGTTGGTAACTCTTTGAAGAGAAGAATGATTTTGTAATCACTCAAAAATATCAAAAGATGAGCAAGATATGCCCCTATGAAGTCCAAAACCCTAGCTTCTAGATCAAGAGAAAGCTTGGTGGAACTTTGCCAAGTTTGAACAAACTTTTTGTGCCCATATTCTTCCTTTCTGAATAGAATTTGTTGAGGATGGGGATGAGGACTCATGGCCACCAAAACTACTTCCATACCAAATTCAAAAAAACTTCATTGGTGAGGTTTGAATCTCTCAAGCTTTGATTAGGGCATGGAAATAAACTCATGAACCCATGATGCAACTTGCTAGACCTCATTGCCTTTACCTACATTATTAAAAATTAAGACATTTAATATTGTATTTGTTAATTTGGAGCAAAATATCAAAGCAAAATATCCATGTTCACCAAAGAAAATAAGTCAAGGTGCTTGGTAACTCCTCAAAGAGCAAAGCTAAAGATAGGTAGAAGAACCAAAAGCCCTAATGTGATATTGTGGTGATTAAAACAAAATGGTATGATGAAGGGATCTTAGGGGGAAAAATTGGGGTACAAAACCATGCCATTAGGTCAAAATGATGTATTTGAGTCCTTGAGATCATGTCTTAAACCAATAATTCATTGATTAGATCAAAAGTCAAAAATTGAACTTTCCCAGTCAAAACCCTAATTTTGACCATTTTGCCATTTTGATGTTATGATCAAATTTCTTGAGGAATTATGATCCAAACTTGATCAAATGACATATATGGGTTCATGATGTTGATATGGATAAAAAATTATGAAGTTTGACTGTAAATTGACCACAGTTGACTTTTTCCCCAATACAGTTGATTTTAGGTCAACTGATCAATTGACTGAGCAAAAAAGTGATCCAAAACTTGAAACTTGACATGAAAAATATTGAAGGTACAAAATTATCCATGAAAGTCATATGGGGCATTAAAAGTCCATTTGTCCTTGTACGAACTCAAACCCTAATTTTAAGTCATCAGTGCTAGAGGAGGTGTCTTGAGCTAATCAACCGTTGTGCAGTCTTGAACTAAAGGAGACATTGTAAGAGATTACTTGATAAATGAGAGGGAAAATTTTGGGGTACAACAGCTGCCCATGTTCAATATCCTTAAACCTGAAGAGTTAGATTGGCAGATCCGCCATTCGTGACTTGAAGGTGGAAGATGATTGAACACTAGAGTGCCCAGAAATTTGCAATCAAGGATGGATTAAGAATGGGCTTATTGATTCCAATTGGAGGAATGATGGTAAATACTGGAGGAGGTATTATCATAAATCTTTGGTCTATTTATACTAAAAGTTGATGTTTCACCTGTGGGAAAAAGGGTTAGTACAGTGCAGATGTATGCATGATATTCACAAGATGTGGTATTATGCTAAATGTGTTTTGTATGTATATGCTATGATGTATGAATGTGGGATGCATATTTGTCCGGGAAAATAAATCCCCGACTGCTGCTGAGGAATTTTGAATCCCGAATTACTGTTGGGGATTATCTCTTGAATGCTAGCTATTATCTGGTCGGATCCAGGCTTCATTGCTTGCTGAGGATAAGGAAGTCAACTGCTATCTGGTCGTATTCCAGGTTTCACGGTAACTTTCTAGGGAAGAATAAATTAACTGTTATCTGGTCGGATCCAGGCTTTGCAGAAAATTTCTTGGGGATAGTGAAGTTAGGCTGTTATTTGGTTGGATTCCTAGTTTCACAATAACCTGTTAGGGATACAGAAGTTAACTGCTATCTCGTCGAATTCTAGGATTTGTAGTAACTTGCTAGAAAGGATGAAGTTGAATTAATATCTGTTCGGGTCTAGGCTTCATAGTAACTTGAAGTGGTAACTACTATCTGGTCGGGTCCAGGCTTCGTAGTGTCTTGCTAGGGATTGTAGCTAGTTATTATCTGGTTGGGTCCAGGCTTCACAATAACTTGCTTGAATAGACGAATTTGAACTGATATCCAGTCGGATCCAGGCTTCATAGGTTTTGAGGTGGATGAAGTTAATTTCTATCTGGTCGGGTCCAGGCTGCACAATAAACTTGTTTGAAAAGATAGAGTTAAACTGATATCTGGTCGGATCCAGGCTTTACAGTAACTCGTTGGGAAGTTAGTTGTTATCTGGTCGGATTCTAGGTTTCACAATGAACTTCTGAGGGGAATTTCTATCTGGTCGGATCCAAGCTTCATAAAAACTTACTTGAAAAGATGAAGTTGAAAACTGATATCTGGTCGGATCCAGGCTTCACGGTAACTTGTTGGGGTAGAGGCAAACTCTACTGGGGAAAAGAAGTTAAACCCTGGTCTGGTTGAGTCCGGGTTCTTCTATATATTTGGAGAGTTAAACTATTATCTGGTCGGGTCCAGGTTTCATAGTATTCTGAAAGTAGTACTATTATCTGGTCAAGTCCAGGCTCTATAGTGACTTGAGAATTTGACTATTTTCTGGTCGGATCCAGGCTTCATAGTAACTTAAAAATTGTACTAATATTTGGTCGGGTCCAGGCTTCATAGTTGACAACTTCACTGGGGATTAGGGGTTTTGGCCTTATGATTTGCAATAGTCTGAAAGGCAAACTCAAGCTGGAGAGGATAAACTCAACTGGGGAAGACAGGCTCAGCTGGGGAGGATGGACTCAGCTGTGGAAGATAGACTATGCGGAGGGAAATCAAACTCAGCTGGGGAATCATGCTAATCGTTTTTTGTTTGGGAAATAAACCTTGTTGATGAGTACTCGATGAACTGCTGATGAGGTGAGTTCTTTGAGGAAGAGATCCATAAGGCTTCTTCTTGTAGGATCAACTTAGCTGGGGAGAAAGCTGCCAAGAGATTGAGACTCTGGCTGGAGATCATCTTATACAAAGAGACTTTGTGGGTAACTCTGTTGAGGATTGGTTTATTGTAGACGTCTTGTGGAGATAATTCTAATGAAATAACTTTGTGGGGGATATTACATATACATTAAAGAGATGCTTGTTACTGCTTAGTAGGACACATGTGACAAACAATTTTAATTATGTTCATATGCATATGTTCGTTCAATTTTAGTCATTGGACAATTTCACATTCAAAACAAAAACAGAAAGTTTGCACTTCAAAATATATTTGTATTGATATTTTGCCCATGAACGGCCGTTTTTGTACAAAGAGACGGAGATCCTAGTAAGAGAAAATCGTCGAAAGGAAAACAAAAATTGAAAACAAAACAAATAGCCATGTGGAAATGACCTCATTGCATTCCAACTCTACTATTGCCCCAATGTCTTCGAATGCCCCTTGTCGTTGACATAAGTTGATTAGATTGATCTTGACCACTTGAACTCAGACCTTGATGATAAAGTTGACTGTGGTGATTCCACGGGAGATAGTCACACGCTTTTAATCATTAACTTTTGCTTGGACCGCCCTTTTCGGGTTTTCATCCCACCAGGATACCCATTTTTGCCTAAGTCGCCCTTTCGGGTTTTCAACTTGTCGGGTGTATAATCTTTTGCATATATCCCTAATTTTTGCCCAAACCTTTTGGTTTTCTGGGATGCCCTTATTTTGCCTAGGTGTGTCAACCTAGCAGTCTCTTATGCGTAGTATTTTTTAACTATGTCCGCGTTTATAGGATGTGGGAAGTCTTCACCATCCATGGTAGTCAGCATCATGGCACCGCCAGAGATTACTCTCTTGACAACAAATGGCCCTTCGTAGGTGGGAGTCCATTTGCCTCTGGGGTCGCCTTGTGGAAGAATGATGCGCTTTATCACCAAGTCACCAGCTTGATATGCTCGAGGCTTGATCTTTTTGTTGAAAGCCTTGATCATCCATTTTTGGCACGTCTGACCATGACAAACAGTAGCCAGTCGTTTTTCGTCGATCAAGTTTAGCTGATCCAATCTCGTTTGAATCCACTCGTCTTCGCCTAGGCCTGCCTCATTCATAATTCTTAGTGAGGGAATTTGAACTTCTACCGGCAAAACAGCTTCCATGCCATAGACTAGAGAAAAGGGAGTTGCCTCAGTTGATGTTCTAGCTAAACTACGGTATCCATGAAGATAAAACCGTAACATCTCATGCCAGTCCTTATAGGTTACTACCATCTTCTGCATAATCTTCTTAATATTTTTGTTGGCCGCTTCGAATTCGCCATTCATTTTAGGTCTATATGGAGAAGACATGTGATGCTTGATCTTGAACTGAGTGCAAAGTTTGGTAATCATAGCATTGTTGAGGTTAGTCCCATTGTCGGTGATGATCCTTTCGGGGATACCATAATGACATATGAGGTTATGTTTGATGAATCTGGCTACCACATTCTTGGTGACTGAGGAAAACGAGGCGGCTTCGACCCATTTGGTGAAATAATCAATAGCGACCATAATGAAGTGATGTCCATTAGAAGCAATGGGCTTGATCTCTCCAATCATGTTGACGCCCCACATTGAAAATGGCCACGGAGCGGTCATGACATTCAGAGGGATAGGAGGCACGTGGATCTTGTCAGTATAGATTTTGCATTTGTGACAAGTCCTAGAGTGTTGATGGAAATCAGTCTCCATTGTTGACCAATAATAGCCAGCTCTCTGGATCTTCTTGGACATCATATGTCCGCTTGAGTGATTTCTAAAGAGACCATCGTGCATGTCTTCCATAATTTCCTCTGCCTCCTTCTCGTCCACACAACGGAGTAGAGTAGAGTCATGGTTGCGCTTGTACAATATTTTGTTACTTAAGAAGAATTTGGATGAAAATCTTCGTAAAAACTTCTTGTCATTGATGGATGCTCCCTCGGGATACTCTTGTGCTTCAAGGTATCTCTTCCCATTATGGTACCATGGATTTTCTATGTCAGTAACGATTTCACAACAATGCGCAGGTTCGTCGAATCTTTCCATTGTAATCATAGGGGCTTCGTTATCCCATCTGACCTTGAACATTGAAGACATGGTTGCCAAGGCGTCAACCAACTGATTTTCTTCCCTAGGGAAGTGCTCAAAGGTGATCTCTTCGAAGTAAGGAATCCGAGATAGCACAAGTTCCTCGTAAGGGATGAGATTAGGGTGTTTAGTGTCCCAATCTCATTTTACTTGGATAATCACTAGAGCACAATCGCCAAACACATTCAAATGCTTGATCCTCAAGTTAATGGCAGCTCTCAGACCCAAAATGCACGCTTCATATTCAGCCATATTGTTCGTGCAATCAAAGCATAGTCTGGCAGTGAAAGGAGTGTGGCAACCTTCAGGTTAGATAATCACAACACCAATTTCGTTACCCAAGGAGTTGGAATCCCCATTGAAGACCATAGTCCATTGGGATCCTTGTTCAGGTCTGTCATACGGTCCAGGTTTTGCATAGTCAGTTACTAGCATGATGTTCTCATCTGGGATGTCGAAGTTCATAGACTGATAATCATCAACAGCTTTATGGGCCAAATGATCTGCTAGTACACTTCCTTTGATGGACTTTTATGTAGTGTATTGAATGTCGTACTTAGTCAAGATCATTTGACATCTGGCTATCCGTCCTGAAAGAGTAGGTTTCTCAAAGATGTACTTGATTGGGTCCATCTTAGAAATCAACAAAGTGGTATGAATCAACATATATTGTCTTAGCTGGCGAGCAGCCCATTCCATAGCGCAACAAGTTTTCTCGAGCAGTGAATATCTAGTTTCACAATCGGTAAACTTTTTGCTCAGGTAGTAAATAACATGCTCTTTTCGGCCAGACACGTCATGTTGGCCCAAAACACACCCCATAGAGTTCTCTAGTAGTGTCAAGTACATGATCAATGGTCTTCATTAAACTGGAGGCATGATAATAAGAGGTTCTTGTAGATATTCTTTGATTTTGTTGAAAGCAGCTTGGCATTCATCATTCCATCTGACTACTTGATCTTTCTTCAAGAGTTTGAAGATTGGCTTACAAGTAGCAGTCAAGTGAGATATGAAGCGGGCGATGTAATTGAGACGACCCAAGAATCCTCTAACTTCCTTTTCAGAATGAGGGACTAGCATTTCTTGGATGGCCTTTACTTTGGCAGGATCAACTTCAATACCTTTATTGCTGACAACAAAACCTAGAAACTTTCTAGATCGTACTCCAAATGTGCACTTGTTAGGGTTTAACCTCAACTTATACTTTTTCAGCCTCTCGAATAGCTTGTATAGGTGATCGAGATGTTCCTCTTCAGTTTATGATCTGGCAATCATATCATCCACATATACCTCTATTTCATGATGAATCATATCATGAAACAAAGCTACCATAGCCCTTTGATATTTTGCCCCTGCATTCTTCAATTCGAATGGCATGACCTTATAGCAGAAGGTGCCCCATTGCATAACGAAAGTTGTCTTCTCTATGTCTTTGGGAGCCATCCTTATCTGATTATAGCCGTAGAAACCGTCCATGAAAGAGAAGACTTTATGCTGAGCAGTATTATCGACCAAGACGTTAATGTGTGGTAGAGGGAAGTCATCCTTGGGGCTTGCCCTATTCAGATCCCTATAGTCTACGCACATGCGAACTTTTCCGTCTTTCTTCAGTATTAGAATCACATTGGTAACCCATTGGGGGTAAGATGTGACATCTAGGAATCCTACATCAAATTGTTTCACCACTTCAACTTTTATCTTCTCAGACATATCAGGACTCATGCGACGAACTTTTTGTTTGACAGGAGGATGATCTTCCTTTGTCGGTAGACGATGAACTACGATGTCGGTATCCAACCCTAGCATATCTTCATACAACTAGGAAAACACTTCCACATAATCATGCAACATTGAACCAACTTGCTCTTGACATTGTCTTCTAAGTTAGCACCGATCTTAACCTCTTTCTTATCTGTTTCAGTATCCAGATTGATGACTTCAACTGACTCTTTGTGCGGTTGAATAGATTTTTCCTCTTGTAATAGAAGTCTGGCTAGTTCTCCCGGTATTTCACAATCTTCCTTACCTTCGTCTTCGGCTTGGTTAATTGGACACTCGAAGTTATAGTCGGCAATAGTAGAGTCATTAGCAATAAGACTAGAGTGGATGAGGATCTGCAAGAGTGTGTGTGTGTGTGCATGTAAGATACATGGCTATTTTGCAAAATGTATTTGAAGGGAAAAAAAGAAAGACAATGAGCATAAAGATTTGAATGCAAAAGAGTCCAATGATTTGTATTGAATGATCATATGATTAGACGAACATAAATAAAACCCTTGAAAATGGACCAAAGTGCCCCGGGCTAGGCACATGGCTTAAAAGTCATTGTTGAATATTACACACAAAATGTTCTTGAATTGAAAGAAAATCAAAAAAGAAGTAGATTACTCCTCAATGAAGGAGATGGGCACGAAGTCCTTTGCATTCCAATTCTTCAGCTCTATTGTAGTTGGATACACCCAGTCTTAAAATGCAGCTTCTTCATCAGAATCACCCACAGCGTTGACTTTATTGACATTGTTGCCATGTTTTGGCATAGGCGCGATGATTACATTCGGGCTTAGAGGAGGGTCAAACTCAATAGTCTTTTTATCGATCAAATCCTGGATTTTATTCTTCAAGGCCCAGCGTTGATCAGTCTCATGCCCGAGACTACTTGAGTGATAAGCACATTTGGCGTTCGGGTTATACTTTGGTGAAGAGGTATCTGGATTGGCAGGAGGATCACGCAATGTCACCAAATTAGCCTTGAGCATATGTTGTAAGGCTTGAGATAATGACATGCCTAACCTCGTGAATAGTCTTCTTGGAGTTTCGAAACATTGATGATTAGCATATGGTCTTGGAGAAGGAGTTGGATTGAAGATTCGAACAACATTAACAGACGGATGATCATTCTTCTTGGTACAGGCCCTTTCCCCGTACACAACATTGATTTCCTTCTTTGCAGCAAAAGGTTTCTTGACAGGATTGGAAGTGGAGGCAGATGCCATGGAAATCTTCCCACTTTTGATGTCGCTTTCAACTCTTTCACTGGTTAAGATTAATCCGGTGAAACTAGAAGAAGAGCATCCAACTAATAGATTAAAGAATGGACAAGATAAAGTGCCCATGAAAATGTCAATATGCTCCCTATCAGTCAAAGGTGGTTGAACCCTACTGGCGAGGTCTCTCCACTTTTGTGCATATTCTTTAAATCCTTCATTCATCCCCATTGCCATATCTTGCAACTGTAATCTTGTCGACGCCAAGTCGGCATTATACTGGTATTGGTGGTAGAATATGGTGGCTAAGTCTTCCAAAGTATTGATATGGGAACCATCCAACTGGTAGAACCACTCTAGTTGTGTTCCGGATAAGCTTTCTTGGAAAAAGCGAACCCAGAGCTTCTTATCAGCGGTGTGCGGTTGTATCTTGTGCACATAAGATTTCAGGTGGAGTTTTGAACAAGAAACCCTATCGTACTTTGCAAAGACTGGTATTTTAAATTTTTGGGGAATGACAACCCCATATATCAAACTGAAATCATCAAAATCTAAACCCGGGATGGTTTGGATCTCAACAACCTTTAATTTGTCTTTTAAATGCTTATACTTGACATCGGCGGGTGGACACTGCTCGTCAAAATAATCATCATCAGAAGCTTGATCATTAATACAGTGAGCCTGGGTACTCTTAACCTCGCCAATCTGGTTCTCGTCTTCCTCAGATGAGTCTTCCACTATCGGGATTTGACAAACTAACTCTTTGAACCTTCTGCCCATATTGACCAGGGCTTTCTTCTTGGGTTTCTTCTTAATTTCTAGCAATTTCATCATGTTTTGTTTCCCCTTGGCTAGGCCTAGTAGAGTCTCTTGGAATTGAGAGTTTTGTGCCTGAAGGTCCTTCACAGTTTTCTCTAGATCCATCTTGCTGAAATAAACAGCAGAAGTATAAAGAAACCTGTTGTGTGAAAACTTGTCATGTTATGATGCATGGAAGATGTATATGCAAACGATTTCAAGGATTTGTGAAATTTAAATTTGTATAGACAAAAGAATGAAAAAACGTCAATTTTCATTAATTAGTTCAAAAGGATTACAACATGCCTCTTGGGCTTACATAATAAATCTCTAAGATAAAAAGACTGAACGCATCCTCTTCGGTGCAAGGTAGGCGTTCACACTTTTCTCTTCTTGTTGCTGCTTTGTAAGCTCCAAGACCCTCTTCTCACTAGCATAGAATTGAGCTTCGAAAGTATCTCGTTCTTCCTTTAGCTGAATTCAAACTTTTTGTAAGTCTTCAAGAGAGGTAGGCATGTCGGGATGGAGGACAATGTACGAGACATCTCCTTCAACCACAGGCTCCATGATAACTGGTAAGATGGAGGGATAAGGCATCACAAGTTTCTGAGCACAAGATCATACCCACCTAAGGTAAGGCTCAAGAGGAATAGAATTCTTGTGCCCCAGTGTCTTGATATCCACTTTTCTTACCATCCTCCAAGCTCGTATAAACATCTGACGATAGCTTTGATCGTCGCTATCATAGTCGAACACCAATCCTTGGATGAGCATCTCATGTGGACCATCCCCTCAGGCATAACCAAACTGTCGTAAAGCTAAGCAGGGGTTATAGGTGATACCTCCTCTAATTCCAAGCAAAGGGACATTAGGGAATTCCCTACAATGGTCGATGATAGTAACATTCTCCAAGGATCGAGAACACCAATGGATATCTGAATGTTTGAGCGTCATCAACCTATGGGACCACCTCAAACCTTGCTCGTTCTTCAACACAGATCGAGGAAGATGCAAAATAAACCATATTTCCAAGAGAGGAGTGCAACACATGAGGATCCCTCTCTTCCTCATAGTGCGAGAGTGAAAAGAATGTAGGATATCTCCCAACAAAGTAGGCACCAGATTGCGAGACAAGAAGATTTTGACAGCATTTACATCTATGAGTTGGTCAGGGTTTGGAAAAAAACCATCCCGTAGATGAGAAGGGCCATGATTTCTTCAAAATCTTATAAGTCCAAGGAGTTCCAATAATCTCGAGCTTTCTCAAACAAGAACTTAGCCAAGAAACCTTTGACACCATTCTTTGTTTCCTAATTAGTCATGACATCAGATTGTTGCAAGTGTAATTCTTGGGAAATCTCTTCAGGTTTTGGATCTTTTTCCGTACCGTTGAAGGGTAGTTGATTGAGAATGAGAATCCTCAAGAGTTGAGAGAATTTTTCTAGAGTTGGTACAAGCTGATAATCAGGAAAAGTGAAGCAATGGTGTAGAGGATCAAAGAATTGGAAAATCACCTTCATCATATCTTCATCAGCGTTGAAGGTAACCAAGTTTAAGAGACGACCATGTCTTTCGGTAAATGAAGAATTTTCAGGGACCCTTGATGCTAACTCTTTGAGTTGAGGAGGAATCCTTACGAGATTGACTTGGACAGTGTTCTTGCAAATAGAAGCCATGTCCTACAAACAGAACAAAGAAAAATCCCAAAAATCCTTGAAATGGTTAGTGAGAATGAGTATGATGTTATGATGTTTATGATGTTATGTACAAGTAAGTATATACAAACAAGGAAAACAAGTCCTTAGGTTTAGGCTTGCATGGAGTCTCATAGGTAAGTACCCTCTTGAAGTTTAGTTGGCTTAAACCTGTCCTAGAAATAGTAATCGGGTTCTAAGGGATCTCAATAACACTGATTTGTCTTCTCGGGCATTGTTTCAGTGCAATCTTTCATGGCGACCAAAATATCCCGAGAAGTCAAACCTCAATGAGTGTAGTATCGAGTATCAACCAACTTCGGACTGCACCAAAGCCAGTTATCTCACTACGTCCTAATGGCCAAGTTGGTCAAGTAAAGGTTCTAAAAGTCAGTTAGTGCTTCATGACACCACACAGTGGCCCTGTATTCTCCTTGACTACTCAAGGGCTACCGGTACCCACAAATGTGTCACACTAACGTAGCTATTTCTTAGACCATTTCGGTATACCCCGTACAGTTTCCATAATGTATTGCTACTTACCTATAAGGTATCCCAAATCCTGGTAGAGGATTTAAACAAGCCCGAACAAGGAACCAAAATGTAAAGCAAACAAATCAAACAATGAAAGCAAATAAAGGTGATCTAGCCCTAAGGTAACCCCACTTTTAACTTAATTCCTCAGCAGAGTCTCTAGTTTTATGATACGGTGGGAGAACTGACTTGGGTGTTTTGCGTTTTCTCGCAAATGTTGCGGTTAGCAAGAATCGTCATTGACTTTTTTTATCCAAAAGGAAAGGCTGAAAAGAACAGGAAAGACCTTTGAGATTATTTCTTGAGTTCGAGGGGTAGATTATGAAAAGGGAAGGTATTAGCACCCTTTTCATCCATAGTTATCTACGGGCTCTTAGTTTCTTGCTAGATCACTTGCTTTTGTTTGAAAAATATACTTTGTTTGGAAAATGTGTATTGTGGTGATTTTGAAAGTATTTTGAAAAGGAGCCTTCGTTTAGGAAAACTTTATAATAGTTCTCTTTCGTAAGAACATATACAAAGTGTTAGACTTTTTAAAATATTTCATGTTTTGAAAGTTTGTTTTTGAAAGTGTTTGGTGTTTGTTTTGGAAGTACTTGTTTTGAAAATGAGCAAGGTTGTTTATTTTGAAAGTGAGCAAGCAACTAGGAATAATCTACCTACTTAAAAGTCTTTTGTTCATTTTTTTCCTTTCCTTTGATATTGCTATGTTACCATTGATTTGGTAAGAAGTCTTATCTTTGGATGTAAAGGGACGGGCGCGGGTCATCATATAGTCATGATAGCAATGTTATCAGATATCTTAGCGTTTCTCTTTGAGGGACTTAGATCATTTTGAAAGGCAACATTAATAGTGTCATCGAGGGACTATGATCTTGTGTTTTTTATTACTTTTTGCTAAGATATCCAACATGCGTAATATGACCATTTTTGTAAGGCAACAAAGTGGAATTACCCTAAAGGTGTAGGTGTGCAAGTGTGTTTGATTTACATGCTTGTTTATCTTGAATTAGGGTTTGCTATTTGTTGATTTTAGTCTTGCCATACAAACCCTAATTACTAACATTTATATAAAGCGATAAATTGCGGAAAGTAAAATTACTAAGCTATTACATCATTAGGGGAAGGGGTGTACAAATTTACAAATGGGGATTTGTAAGAAAACTAAACCTAATTAATTATTACAACCATATTGAATAATATACAAAAATTGAATAAATAATGTACAAGGATATCAATGGAAAAAAGAAATGATTTTGTTTGATTTTTGTTAAGGGTTTGGTCTTGACCTAATTAAGAAAATGATTAGTTAAAAATAAACAAAATTAAACTTAAACTAATTAAGAAATAAATTAAGTTTGAAATATTTTTTAGGGTTTTCATGAAAAAGGGTTTTAACTTAATGAAAATAATATGAAAATTAATTAATTAAAAGAAACCTAAGTTCTAAATTAATTTTAAATAAAAAGAAAAAATAATAATTAAACCTAAATATAAATATTAATTTATTAAGAAAATAAATTAATTTATTAAGAAATTTTTTTTAATCTTTTTATTTTATAAAGAAAAATAAAATATAAATGAGCATTTTTTTAAATATGTAAATAAATAAATAAAATACTTTTGGATTTTTTATTAATAAAAATAATAATAGTGATAATAATAGTAATAAAAAATATTAAAGAAAGTATAATATAAACTATAAAAGAAAATAAATAAAAATAAAAAAAAAGGTTTGGGTCAGGCTGCAAAAGTAAACAGGGGATTAGAGAAAGAAAAAAAGGGAAGGCCCATTGTTGGAGGCCCAGGCACTGCTTTCTGAAACAAAAAGAGTGAAAATGTGAAAGAAAAAAATGAGAAAAGGTAGCGCCGGGTGTTGAACCCATGACCTCCAATACATGCGCGCACTACCTTTGCCACCGGAGTGGCTGTACATCCATTACCATTGGTGAAATAATAAACATATAACACAAATCAAGTCCTAAATGTAACTTCATCTTCAACCTCCAGCCTGAACATTTGTAACTTCACCATTTCTCAACAAAAATGAAATATGCAAACATGAAAGTTGTTCCATTTTTCCATACGAATCCTACCATATAAATATTATAAGCTATAAATCAAAGATAAATGAGAATTTTTGAAAGTACCAAATTCTGACCTAATTATTTTCAGAGA
The DNA here is from genome assembly GCA_948472305.1 of Vicia faba. Taxonomy (NCBI): domain Eukaryota; kingdom Viridiplantae; phylum Streptophyta; class Magnoliopsida; order Fabales; family Fabaceae; genus Vicia; species Vicia faba. Next base: position 1,428,084,472 of record OX451736.1, on the reverse strand, counting down.
TTCAAACCTAAAATTCTCTAAGCTCAATCAATATAAATGAAATCTATGGACATGTACAGTTTCAGGGCTACGATGTCTACATTTTACCTTCGCAAATGTAAGCCTAACAATGCCTAATCGAGAAGATAGAATTTCATAAAATATACCTCAAAACTAGAAATCGTGAAATGAGTTTGAGCTGCTTTCAAGGATTTGTGATGATCAGGTTAGCTTCCTCAAGTTCCCAGGAAGCTAATGCAATGATTAGCTTGAGCAATGGATGGCTGGAGTGGCTTGGAGAAGTCAATGTGCGACTCTGTTTTTTGGTTATGGAAGCTGATGTAAATGGTGTTACGGTTCTTGAATAAGGATGGGGATGGACTATTTTTGATATATAGGAGCTTTTGGAAGTGAAAGGCCAAGAAATGCACGAGGGAAATAGGAGTTATAAGTTCAAACTCAGATACTGTGCAACAATGGTGTTTTTGGGAAATTTCTGGCTTGAAGGGGTTTAAGAGAGTTTCAGGGTGTTCATGATCTTGGTTTAGCTCACAAATAGTGCCTCTATTTATAAGCAACAAGTTTGGAGGCTTGTCCTTGATCAAAATTCAAAATCACATGTTTGTGGCTTTTTGCTTGATTTTGAAGTAAGCTTGAGAAATGTGGTTCCAATGCACAAGTACCTGGTTAATAGGGTGGTTATAAGCTTTAAACATGTTTATCTGACTTTGTGTGTTGAGTGTGTGCTGAACAAACAAGTTAGAGGCTCAAAAAGATTGGACTTTATGCATAAAGCCACTTTTCCAAAATGGCAATGTTGCCTTTCTTCCTAAAATGGTATTAAGCATGGGCAATGCATTGAATGCTTGGATTAAAGCTTCTAGCAGTTGTGCAAAACATTAATTATGGAGTTACAAACAAGTTTGAAGCCTGAAAAGCAAAGATTATGCAGCCTAGCATTGAGATTGAATCATGTGTTCATTAAGAAATGACTTGTAATTCAAGAATGAAACCCTAACTTATTGCCTTTGATTCTCCTTGATCAAGTATTATCTCAATGAGTTCTTATAAATTTTGGAAAGCTTGTAAAATCCTCTACAACCCCCATGTTGGACATTTTTGAAGATTCATCTTGGAACTATGTGAAAAATTTCCATGAAGTTAGGTCAAAATTCTGCCTAAACTAGGGCAAAATTTCACTAAGTTTTCAAGTTTCATGAACATGTCTTCTTAAAATAATAACTTGAAATCAATTCATTTATAGAAGAATTTGTATTCTACAATGTTTTATATCTTATTGATATCTAAAACTTTCATGTTGGAAGTTTCCTTTGAATCATCTTGCATCATGGTGAAAATTTGGCTCAAAGTTATGAAAAAAATATGAATTTTCCAACACTTAGAAAAATTTCTAAGTTTAGAAATGAAATCTTGAATTTTTTATTTCTTGATGAAATTTTTTCATATTTTTACATGTCTTGAGGAATTATGATCTTTGATACTTGATTTTGATCAAAAAGTCAAAGTTTGACTTTTCAGTGGACAATTGACTTTTCATCAGTTGACTGAAATTCATCTGTCAATCAATTGATCTTGGAAATTGTTTTGAGCCATGCCATAAGGTCAAAATTAAGTATTTGAAACCTTGAGATCATAAGTTAAACCAATCAATCATTTTCTAGGTCAAAAATCAGAAACTGCACCTTCTCAGTCAAAACCCAAATTTTTACCATTTTGCGCTTTTGATGATCTGATCAAATTTCTTGAGGAATTGTGATCCAAACTTGATCAAATGACATATATGAGTTCATAATGTTGTTATGGACCAAAAATTATGAAGTTTGACTGTAAATTGACCAAAGTTGACCTTTTTCCCCAATACAGTTGATTTTAGGTCAACTGATCAATTGACTGAGCAAAAATGTGATCAAAGACTTCAAACTTAACATGAGCAAACTTGAGGGTCCAAAATGACCCATGAAAGTTATATGGGGCACTAAAAGTCCATTTGTCCTTGTGCAAACCAAAACCCTAATTTTCAGTCATCAGTGCTTGAGCTGATCAACCCTTGTGTAGTCTTGAACCAAAGGAGATCTTGTGAGAGATTACTTGATAAATGAGAGGGAAAATTTTGGAGTACAATAATATGCAAAAATATTTTTGGCTTTAAGGGTATGCTAAAAATTTCATGGAGATGCAATGAAACGTGAACATAATATGAAGGTAAACATGAGGGTACCCTATACAAGTTTAATGATGGAAACGATAATATCCTACACTATCTCAGGAAGGGACTCTTTAAGGACGAAGGTGATAATAGGCATAAATTTGATGATGTCCTACATTATCTCAGAGATTGAGACAGGCAGGAATTTTTTGAGGATTATGGCCTAATGAAAGACGACGAGGAGTCCCGACAGGACATGGATGATGGTAAAGACAGAAGCCTTGCGGACTAGAGATAGTAGTGAATGAGGGGATAACCCTTACTAGTTTGCATATTATAGTGGGATTTTTGAAAGGTATCCTTATAAGGTAGGTTCTTAATATTTCCCTACGGATATTCTACCCTGGCTTCCTTAAGGGTATCATGAAAGACACTAGAGGGAAAGGCACAAGGGCCTCTCTTAAGTGGAGTCTCTTTACAGACCAAAACTTTCGTCTCTAGGTCATGAAAGGTCTCATCATGAGATTTTGGTTTAAAGGCCGTACAAAGAGTCATATATATCATTCCAAAGTCCTACTTCCCAAAAGGATGTCTCTCGAGAGGTATTCCTTTTGCGAAATTCCACCGACTCTAGGTGAAGTCTTCACATAAACTCATATGGTTAATGTAACCCCTTGGCTAATAGACAAACCTTCTTTCTAAGGGTTTTGAGAATAATATTGCATAATTTTTAAATCCCACCACAAATATATAAATAATATGAATAATAAAGAATAGGCAAGAAAATAAGTAAATAATTAAATAAGACAAAATAAAATCTAAAAGAAATAAGAAAAACCCTAAAAATCCTTAAATCGAAAGATAAGGCTTCTAAATCTAGGGTTGAGTCCCCAACAGAGTCGCCAGTTGTTGCAACTGGTTTTGAAAACGAGAGTTACCACTAGGGATGTCAGTTTGGACCTGTTAATGGGGATCCCCGCGGGGAACGCCCCGTTCGGGGCCCCAAAGATGGGGAATTTTCCCCCGTGGGGGCGGGGATGGGGAGAAAAATTCCCCCGAGAGCATTTCGGGGACGGGGACGGGGAATACACCCCCCGCCCCGCCTATTATTTTAATATAGTTAATTTAATATATATATTTTAGATTAGGTTTTTTAGTCATTTCCTTTATGTTTATTTATAAAAATAAATAAATAAATATTCATGTATTTATTAAGAGAGAGAAATGTAAATATTAGACCCTAAAAAAGTTGAAGCGTTTCATGAAGTATTTTTTAGCTTTTCAAGCATACTCATGATGCTAAATTTTATAATTATCCCTTATTAGTTTTGATGAAGTATAGTTTTTTAAGCATAATTATGTTGTTGGATTTTTTTAGTTGTTTAGGCATATTGTTACTTTAAAAAGTATTATAGTTCATTTTGTTGAATTTTATAGCATTTTATAGAAATTTATAAAAAAAATATTATTATTTTGTGTTCCATTAGTATTTTTAATAAAAAATAATAAATGTCAAATACTAGTATTTTTTAATAACATAATAAATATGTGAATTCTTTGTGCTTTTTATTTTTATAGAAAATATAAACATTTTAAAAAAATAAAATATTAATGAATAAATGTAGGATCTATGGGGATCCCCGCGGGGAACGGGGATCCGCGGGGAACGGGGATGGGGATAGAAATTCCCCCGTGACGGAGATCGGGGACGGGGACGGGGAATGAATTTGATGGCGGGAAAAAAGATGGGGAAGTGTCCCCCCGGCCCCGCCCCGCCCCATTGACATCCATAGTTACCACCCTTAATTTTTATCCTAAGGAAGGGAATATAAAGGATAACCATAAAAAGTTAGAGATTCTAGGTCTTTGACTCGGTTTTAGACGAAAGAAAGGTGTTAGGAACCCCTCATCTACCTTGTTCACAAGGATACTAGGGTTAGAAGAGTGGTCTTTAGGAAATAGGGCTTTACTGTTTTATTAGGGGAAAAGGGTTTGAATTTTAGTTAGCGGGAAAATGGTTTGAATTTTAGTTAGCGGGAAAAGGGTTTGAATTTTGGTTAGCGGGAATCGCCACGATTTTAATCGTATGCCTACATATCCTCTTAGGAGGACTCATAGTCTCATTTAGTAGTTCGAGGGGTTGTTTGTGTTTTTTATGGATTGTGAAATATATTTGAATTTCCCGCATACGTGGTCTAAGAGTGTGAATAGAGGAGTTTGTTAGACCAAGTACGCAGTTAATTTAAATATACTCGCGTTCTCTTTCGAAAATTAATTGTTTGAATTAATTTAATTTACAAAAAAAGATTTGGTGTTCGGTTGAATATTTTTATACGTAGAGCGAGGGAGTCTGATGTAGTCTCCTCATCACGTGGTCAGATATTAGCCATGTGTTTCTCGTAAATGAAGTATTTGATTAGTCGCGTGGATTTTGATATGGGATTTTGAATAATAAACCGATAAACGATATGTCAACCGATTTAATTACTCGAAGATAGACATTCTAATATTTATAAAATATTGAATTAATTTGATTAAAATAAAGATTTGGGAATTATGTACAAGATGATATTTTTTGTCTTTTTTTGTATTTTTGTGTTTTTACTTTTTATTTTTTATATTAATAATTAGTAACTAATATATTAATTAAGTTAATCAAATAAAAACAAATGAGTAAAGATTGTAAATGAGGTGTGTAACGAGTAATGGACTAATGGGCTTACTAATATTACTAATCCACAAAAATAGTTCAACTTAATCTAAATAATGTTACTAATCCTAATAGATAATTAAAACAAAAATAATTATAAAAAAAAAAAAGAAGACAAGAGCAGTACGCTCTTTTTTTTCATATAAGAGTTTTTCTCATTTTTTCTTAAACTATCAACAAGTAAAAAAATAAAAATATTTAAAAGAGAGAAAGAAATAAATAACAACCAAAAGCATGAGGCCATAACATATGTCATCTTTAATTTAAGAGAAAAAATACAAGAAAAGAAATATATAAAATAAAACTATGAATAAAATAAAGGGAAAAAAAAGAAAGAAATGATGCAATACCTCAATAACTCGTTCCCGTCGAAAAAGCTCAGTCATCTGTATTCCTTCTTTCCTCTCTCAAAACAATCCTTTTTTCTATCAAATCAATACTTCACTTTTTCCCCAAAATTAAGCCAATAGAGAATACAACAAACAATCACGAAAGAACCATACTCGGTCAACATCGGTAGTACAGAGATATGTTTGGAGGTTAATGTACATGTAAAAAAAAATGAATAAATCGGAACTCCTATGTTATTTTGTCCTCGATGTTTTTGTTAATAATAACAATAATTGGAACTAACTAAAAAAAAGGTTGCAGTTTTTTCTAATAATAATTAAGAATTGAAAATAGAAAACTAAATATATGTATTATGCACGGAATTATGTACAAAGAGTGCAAATTAAAAGAGAAACCATCAGATATTCATCATTTGGTTATGAATTAGAAATAAATAAAATTGTTCGAAAGAAATTTGTTGTGAGAATCATTAGTAAAAATATAAGATTTAAAAGACAAAGGCACCATCAGTTGTTCATCATTTGGTTGGAAACAAATGAATTAAAATTAAAAGGGAGCTGAAAATATCACGGAGACCTCATATGAAGATTTAATCATCGGCTAAAATAAGAAATCACAAATAGTCTTGAAAAGATAAATTTGAAAAGAAATTATAAAAAAAAAAGAGAACCACAAATAGTTTTGATAAAAATAAATTTGAAAAGAAATTGCAAAAAAGCTTTGTGAGGAAAAATGAATTTGTGAAAGAGTAAAATTGTAGATTGTGTATGTCATTGCAAAATTGTGGATATTTATAGATAAAAAACATCCAAATTGGAAATAAAATAAAATTGACCAATCAAAAGCAAAGTATGACACAAATTGACATCAAATGACCAATAAGAAACACCTATTTAAAAAAGAAAGAAAATTAGTGACAAAAAAATAGAAGAAAAAAAAAGAAAATGTTGAAAGTGCAGCACAAGAGATTCAAACTCATGATCTTACGCTTGAAAGCTTCATTCTTCACCAATTGTGCTATATTACTGATTTGTAAATAAACTCAATTTGAAAGAATATGAAAGGTGTGATGATATTTGCTATTTTTAAAAATACAAATAATTTGGAATAAATTATTATATTTTTAAATAGGTTGGGAAGCAAATATTTATAAAAATTGAAGAATATTATAAAAACAATGTTTAAAATATTTTTTACTGGACTTGAGAATGAACTGTTAGAATTAATTTATATTTAATTAGATATTAATTTATATTTAGGAATATCTTTTAGATTGTTTATATATTTTTTAGAAGATATAAATGTTAGATCTTCTTATATCTTTGTAGAAGATATATTTTAGATTTAATTTGTGTGTATAAGTAGCCTAGTGGAGTAGGTTATTATAATTCATTATAAATCCTTATTTTGAAGCTATCAGTAAATATTTCTTTTGCCTTTTATCTTCCTTGTGCTCCAATAATTGGTATCTAGAGCTCCTGGTTAGAAACTCTGGAATTTGGAAAACATTATTTTTTCATTGAGTTTTTGCGTAAATTGCACAAGGTAGAAGATGAACGGAAACGACGATATTCATTCCAAGCTTCCAGTATTTGATGGCAAAAATTGGAATCGTTGGAAGATCTAGATGCGCGTGTTATTTGGTTCTAAAGATGTGTTAGATCTTGTCACTGATGGCTATAATCTGTTAGAAGCAGACGCAATAGAGACCCAGAAGATAGCACAGAAGGCGCTAAGGAAGAAAGATCAGAAAGCGTTGTTCTACATCCATCAATATGTGGATGTGAATGTGTTTGAGAATATTGCTGATTCTGAAACAGTAAAGGCTGCATGGGATACACTGGTCAGATGTTACGGTGGTGACGCATCAGTAAAGAAGGTGAAGCTTCAGTCTCTCAGAAAGCAATATGAGAATCTCAACATGAAGGACAACGAGAAGGTTTTTGAATATATATCTAGAGTGATTCTGATTACTAATGAGATGAAAGCTTGTGGAGAAACTCTGTCTGAACAAGTAATTATTGAGAAGATCTTGAGATCTTTAATTTCTCAGTTTGATTACATTGTTGTAACAATTGAACATTCCAAAGATCTGAGCACCATGAGAATTGAAAAGCTGGAAAGTAGTCTAGAGGCGCATGAGTTGCGTATGACTGCAAGAACTTCTGAGAGGGAAGTAGAGCAGTTGGCTCTGAAGGTAACTTCTGGTAAGAAGCATCAGAAGCCGACTTGGTCAGAATCCAGGAAGAAAACTAATGGTGGTCAAAAGTCAGAAGCTTCAAACTCTGATAGGCAGAAGAATGTCCAGAAGAGAAAAGAGAAGTCTGATAAGAAGAATGTTCAGTGTTACTGTTGTAAGAACTTTGGTCACTATGCCAGAGATTGCTGGTCCAACAAAGAAAGGAAGTCAGAAGAAGAAAATATAGGAAAAGGAGACTCTGATGATGAACTTGTGCTATTATTGCCTTCTGAACTAGATGATCTGAATTCATCAGAATGGTGGTATATGGACACAGGATGTTCAAACCATCTTACTGGAAACAAGAAGTGGTAGGTTGACTTTGTCTCTGGGAAGAGTACAAAGATCAGATGTGCTAATGATAAATACCTCAATGCAGAAGGTATGGGAAATGTCAGAATCATTCTAAACAATGGGAAAGCAGTTGTGATCCAGAATGTTTGGTATGTACCTGGCATGAAAAGCAATCTGATGAGTGTGGGACAACTGATTGAGAAAGTTTTTTCAGTTACCATGAAGGACAATCTTCTGAAGCTGTATGACTATAATCAAAAGCTGATTATGGAGTCAGAACAGGACATTCAAGGTGAATGTTAAAACTGCAGACTCTGAATTTCTTAGTGCAACAAGTGTTGTCAAGGAGAGTGAGTTGTGGCACAGAAGATTTGGTCATCTGAATTTCAGAAGTTTAAGGCATCTGAAATCAAAGAATCTGATACATGAAATTCCTGCATTCAAGAAGCCTGAAAAATTGTGCAAGGTGTGTGTTGTAACCCAAAATTTTCCATCCCATATTTCTCAAAACATTTCAAGAAAGATCTTCAAGTTGCTCAAGGTAGTCCAAGGGTTGGCCAGACAAGCCCTCTCCTAAGGCAGTCTACCCCAAATTAGGGTTTCATGTGCGTCAAGATACTTGAGTCCAAGTGGTCCCAAATGCTCAAAAATGTCCTAATATGTTCTCAAGATCATCCATGTCAAGTTTCAAGCCTTGCAGAGGAAGTTTGCTCAGTCAATTGCTCAAAAGTCCAAAAATCGATTATGCTAGGGCAAAAGTCAACGGTGACCTACATACAGTCAAACTTCAAGATTTTTGGTCAACATCCTCATTTTGAAGTATATTTCATCATTTGATCAAGGGTTGATCATGATTCATCAAGGATTGCTCATAATTCATCAAGATTCAAAAGTTGCTAAATTAGGGTTTTGCAAGAAAAGTCAACTCAACTTTGACCAAGCATAACTTTCTCATACTTTATGAGAAATGACCCATCCAAAGCTCATTTTGAAGACGATGAAATTCCCTATAATCCATCTTCATCTCCCAAGATCAAAATATGCACTCACAAGAAGTTATGAATTTGGACATTATAGGTCATTTTGAAAAGTCAACAAAAACACCTTTTTTATCAAAGCTTCATACATGAGCATGGAATATCAAGTTGAGATGTGATAAAAAGGGTTGGTTAGAGGACATCCAAAGATTTCTAAAAAGTCCAAGAACACCTCCAAAGAGTCAAAATTGAGGAAGTTATGCATTGTTGAAGTTGACCTTTTTTGCAAAATTGCCAAAAGTCAACTATCCCCAAAACATCAAATTTTGCCAAATGGGCCCATTCTTTTTCACTTGTTTTGAGTTGGCATCATATCCCACGTGCTCTAGCCTTTGCCACTTGTCCATATCATATTTTTATTAATTGTTTTGATTTATATTTGAATTAATTTGATTTAAATCAAAATAAATCAAATAAAAATCCAAAACATTAATAACCAAGGATTTTGTGTTGTTTCAGGCTTCATTATACAGCTATCATCCTTCCAATTCGTGCCAAGCCCTAGAGTGCACAAAAAGATTAAAAATAAGACATATTTGGAAAGATCTTCAAAGGGTATCAAATCAAATCCAAAGTCATTGAAAGAAGAAGATTTGGATTGAATAAACAACCCTAATGCATTGTGTGATACATAAGGAGGCGAGGCAGATCAAAACAAGGGTTGGAGGCAGGCGCTACAGAGCAAACAAAATCTGAAAAATACCAAGAATAGTGTGACTTCGAAATCACCATTAGAGGCATTCTCAAAGCTTGCTATTGATACCAATCGCTTCCTGGCACTCCCTAGAAGCTAAAGCAATCCAGAACCGGTCCATTCCAATCCCAGAACACGCTGTAAGTCGCTCACAAACTCGCCCTGTTCTTGAATTCGAATCTCATATTTTAGGCATTGTTAGATGGAATTGATCATATATTTTAATCTACAGAGCATTTGCAAGCTTTTGACATTACTCAACTGCGTTTATATGGTATGTAACGAAATCCACCATTGTTAGGGTTTCAGATTTGTTTTTAGGGTTTTTTATTTCAGGAATAATTAGCCATCATAATGGGCATGGTTGTGATCAGAAGAGTGAGACGAATCTAACAATGGTGTTAGATTCCATTTATGTGGCCTGAAGGAGATTTTGGAATGAACATGACTTGTAGTGACAGACAGCGTCCGTGGTTATAAGTTTCAGAGTTTTTAGCCACGGTGCAGAGGAAGGAGATGATGCGTTGTCACTCCCTTACTGGGCTGTTTGAATTTCGCGCGGAAAATCCCATTAATTTGTTTGTTTCTTATATTATTATTATTTCGTATTATGATAACAAATAGAAACAAGTGGCGTAGTGGTTAGCAGGTGCATGTTCAAGGTGTTGAGGGCTGGAGGTCAGGGGTTCGATCCCTGCCTCCAGCATTTGTTATTTTCCTAACTATTTCAGGTGATTCAGTGCACGCCTAAGCTGGATGTCCATCATACACTCTCACTATCCAACGCGCCAGATGGCCAGATGACTAGATCTGGTGGCCACCATTGAAGGTACACCATAGACCAAGTCAATGCACACGCATGAGATTGCAAAAAGTCAAATGGATCAGCACAATTGGGCCCAGAATCCCTGCTTTCTACACCCCTCCATTCAGGCCCATCTCTCTCTCTTTTTATTTTGTTTATTTCTTTAATTGATTTATTTATTATTTTTACTAACAATTAATTAATTTTCTTTTTTTATCAAAAAATCACAAAAATATTTTTTAACCAATTAAATTTTAGAAATTTATTTTTCATTAATAAATATTAATTAATTTAATTAGGATATTAATGTTAGAATAACTTTAAATGATTTTTGCAAATATTTAAAATTAATTAGAAATCAATAGGTTTTTTAACACTAATTTAATCATTTTATTTTCTTTCATAAATTAACAAAACTCCAAAAATATGTCACTTAAATTATTTTTCATTAATTAATTTAATAACCAATTAATTTAGCATTTAATTTTTAGGACTTAATTTCTTTTCTTAAAAAATATTAAAAACAACAAAAATATTTTCTTTAATTAGGATGGTCATAAACCCTAGTTTCGCATTCGATTTAATTTCACATCGCGTGCTTTATTATTATTTTATTCAAATATTGTATCTGCTCCTGGTCTATAATAATTAATTAGGGCATTTACTTTTACCGCTTTTATTTTTAAAGGGTTGTTTTTGGCGATGTAAATACCCGACGCCTTGTAATAGCGTAGTTAATTTTTGCACCTTTAATTTCTGCAAATATCCAACTGCTAGATGTTTGATAATAGGGTTTGCATGACAAGAATGAATGTCTAATCTTAAAACAGTTATATCACCCTAAGCATGTGCAAAGATAAAAATAACTGAAATCAACACACCCACACATGCGCACTCCTAGGGTACACCCCACTTGGTTGCCTTCGTACATGGTCATTAAGTATAAGTTGTTTTAGAGGTCGCCTTCTTGTCTAAAAGATCATAGTTGCCTCGAAATGGTTGCCTCGGATATTGTTGCCTTGAATAAATGATCTAAGACATTAGGGTTACCGCTAAGACGTCCTAACATTGCTTTAGTGACCGTATGTCCCTCTTTCGAATTGACCCTCAAACTCTAACGACGGTGCTACCTACTCACTAATAGTAGGATAACATTGTCTAAAGGAAACAAACATAGAACGATTCCTTTTTCGAGTAGGTAGATTAGTTCTTAGATACTTGCTCATCCAAAATAAAACTTTTTCACACTTACACTTTTTTACAAACAAGTTTTCAAAACACTTCATTACACTCTTGAAGACAGAAGCAAGAGTGAAATCAAAGTTAAAACAAAAACTTTTCAAAGCCCACAAACACAAAGAAAAGAATTTGGAAAATGATGAGCAAGTACCTAAGAGCCCGTAGATAACTACGGATAGAAAGGGTGATAATATCTTCCCTTTCTATAAATCTACCCCTCGTACTCAGAAATATCTCGAAAAAGCAATTTTTCTGTGCTTTTTTCCTTTCCTTGTTGGATAAAATAAAATTCGGTGGCGACTCTTGCTTACCGCGACATTTTGCAAACACAAACGCAAAACGCAAACCAGCATTCCAAAAAACAGTCAGTTCTTCCCACCGTATCATAGAACTGGCGACTCTGCTAGGGAGAATTATAAGTGGGGTGTACCTTAGGAATAGTTCATCATAATGTTTTCAATTGCTTGATTTGTATGCTTTATCTTTATGGGCTTTGTATCGGAGTTACTATAGATCCTAACCCGGATCTGGGGATACCTTTTAGGTAAGTAGCAATAGACTGTGAGGGAACTGTACGGCGTAGACCGATGCGGTTGAAGCAGTAGCTACGTTGGTGTGGCACTTTAGTTTGTACCGATATCCCTTGTGATGGAACAAGGAGAATATGGGGCTGCTAAGGGGTCATTAAGCACCAACTGACCTTAGAACCTATAATTGACCAACTTGGCCATAGAAAAGTAGAAGTATGCTACACTCATTGAGACCAAACTCCCGCGATGATTCCGGCCGCAAGAAAAGGTTGCTAAACTGGAATTATGACCGATTGAGGGTGGTCAGTGATATTGAGATCCTCTAGAACCCGGTTACTATTACTAGGACAGGTTGAACCAACTAAACTGAAAGAGGGTAATACCTAAACTCCATGCCAGCCTGAAATCTAAGGGCTACCGTGTGATTTGTGTGCCCTTACCATGTTTGCTATCTGTGAATACTTGTGGTGTGTTTCTATCATGACATCATGCATCATGACATTGCATGAATTTTTCATTAGACTAACCCATTTCAAAGACCGAAGGGATTCATCTTTGTTCTGTTTTGTAGGTCATGGCATATATGCGCAGAAATACCATTCGGATCAACTTCGTACAAATCCCTGTTCAGCTTAGAGATTTGGTTGCAAAAGTTCCTGATACTTCTTCCTTTATCAAAAGACATGGTCACCTCCTTGGTTTGGTCACTTCCAAGATAGATGAGCAGATGTTGAGTGTTTTGTTCAAATTCTTTGACCCGTTACACCACTACTTCACCTTCTCGGACTATCAGTTGGTCCCTACTTTGGAGGAGTTCTCTGATTTACTTGGTATTTCTATTCTAGAGCAGACGCCATTTACAGGTTGGGAGATAGCTCTTAGGCCAGAGGATGTTGCTACAGCCCTCCATCTAATAAAGGCTGAAGTAATGTCTAACTGGGAGACTCGGAGTGGGACAAAAGGCTTCCTGGCTAGGTTCTTGATTGATCAAGCTCAACAGTTTTGGGACATTTTGGATTTTCAAGCATTCGAAGATATCCTGGCACTTCTCATCTATGGTTTAGTTCTGTTTCCTAATTTAGATTCTTTCGTCGACGTGAACACAGTGAAGATCTTCATGTCCCGTAATCCGGTGCCCACTCTCTTAGGTGACATTATGCACGCTCTTTATGCCCGTACTGCTCGGAAACGAGGAACCCTTATGTGCTGTGCACCATTGCTGGCGAGGTGGTTTATTTCTCACCTCCCCAAATCTGTTTTGAAGAACAAGGAAGGTATGAGTTAGGCCTACAGAATTATGTCCCTTGCTCATACAGATGTCATCTGGAGCACTAAAGACATGGAAGAAGTAGTTGTTATTGACCGATGCGGAGAATACCCCAATGTTCCACTATTGGGAATTAGAGGAGGGATCACCTATAATCCTCGTTTGGCCTTACGACAGTTTGGGTAAGCTCGAAAGGACAGTCCTCATGAGTTGTTGATTCCGAGCATTGTCTTTGACTTCCAAGGGGATAGTGAGGGACATCGCCGCAGGTTCATACGAGCTTGGAATAGGGTTAACATGTCTGATCCACACGAGCTAGGATTGAAGAATTCTCTTCCGATGGAACCGTATCTCCGGTGGGTTCGAGCCCGTGCTCAAAAGCTAGGGATGCCGTACGAAGCTGTCTTACCGGTAATTATTTAGAGTATTGATGAAGAAGGGGTTCCTCATACTGTCCTCCACCCATACATGCCTACTGACATTGGGGAATTAAAGAGGTCTTGGATCCAGTTAAGATAAGAACGAGATACTTATAGAGAAAAGTATCATGAGAAGGAGCGGAAAATCCTAAAGCTTACAAGGCAGCTGGAGAATGAGAAGGTCCTCAACGATTATGTCAGCACCAACGGAAAGCGACCATGGGAGCGCTGATGACTTTTGTTATTTCTAGTTTTGATTTACTGTTCAGTTTTTCCTTTTGTAACGCCTTAAAGGCATTTGTCAAACACTGTTTCAAGTTTTTAATCTAATAAAAGTGTGTTTCCTTTTGGTTTACGAATTTGATTCCCTAAAGTCTTTAAAAACATATCATATGTATTCCATTCCCATGCACCTCATTACAGGTACCCTTACAGGTCTCTCATCTTCTTCGCTGTTTATTTCAGCATCATGTCTGCTGAAACATCCACTAATCAAGCTACTAAGGCTCTTCAAGCTCAGAACGCTCAGTTCCAGGAAATGTTCATGAACCTGGCTAAGGGGCAGAAAGATCTGAAGACTCTTATCTTGAAGGATAAAAAGAAGAAGAAGAAGACGGTCCTCCTGAATATGGGTCACAGGTTTGGAAACAGATTACGGGAGGAAGTTGATTTGTCTCACTCATTTGAAGGGGGAGAGAATCAAGAAGAAAGGAGGTCTCCTAGCCCTGTGGTTTCAGACAATGAGACTGACTTTGACGAAGACCAGTATCCTCCGGCTGAGGATAGGTATAAGCAACTTGAAGACTGGTTAAGCGCGATGGAGATCCAAAAGATACCTGGGCTAGATTTCGGATAATTGGGTTTGGCATTTGGGGTGGTAATTCCCCACAAGTTCAAAGCACCAGTCTTTGCTAAGTACGACGGGGTCTCCTGCCCAAAGCTACACCTGCGCTCGTATGTTAGAAAGATCCAACTGTATACTGCCGACAGGAATCTCTGGATTCATTTCTTTCAAGATAGTCTTTCAGGGACTCAACTTGAATGGTTCTATCAACTCGAAGGAGCTAGCGTCCGTAACTGGGAGGACCTTGCTGTTACGTTTTACAAGCAGTACCAATATAATGCCGACCTTGCTCCCACACGTACCCAACTTCAGGGTATGTCTATGGGTGCGAACGAAGGTTTTAAGGACTACGCTCAGAAGTGGAGAGACCTTGCTGGTAGAGTCCAACCCCCTCTGGCTAACAGAGAGTTGGTGGATATGTTTCTGGGGACTTTGTCTTGTCCGTATTTCAACAATTTGATCGGAAGTTCATCATCCGGTTTCACTGAATTGATTATGACCGGGGAGAGAGTTGAAGCCAGTATTAAGAGCGGCAAGTTACAGAAGGGTGCTTCGTCAAGTACTGAGAAGAAGCCTTTCAAGAAGGAGTCTAGTGCAGTTTACAGCTATAGAAACCAAAGTCGACCTGAGCGCCGCCAAGCAGTTAATGCGGTAGTTATTTCAAGACCAACGGTTTCCCCATAATGCAACAATCAGCCAAGAGCAGAGAGGCCTCAAAGACAATTTACTCGACTCAGTATGGATCTATCTCAAATTCTGCCGCAGTTGTTGAAGACCAACTTGGTGATTCTGAGGGAGGCTAAAAAGAATCCCAATACCACATCGTTGTTGTATACTCCGAACGCCCGTTATGCTTATCACTTTAATAACCCAGGGCATGATACCAATAACTGCTAGGCTTTGAAGAATAAAGTGCAAGATCTGATTGATGCTAAGGAGATCGAGTTTGAAGCTCCTGAAAAACCTAATGTCATGACTGTGCCTATGCCAAATCATGGAGTAAATGTTGTGGATGATGATCTGTTTGTAACATCTGTAGAAGACATTTCTACTCCATTGATGACTGTGAAGAAGAACCTTTTCTTAGCCGGTTTATTTCCGGGATGTGGCGAAGGTTGCCATCTATGTTCTGTCCTACCTACTGGTTGCCATCTATTGAAGTCAGGTGTCCAACGCCTGATGGATAATAAAGAAATCTTGTTCAAGAAAGCTTTTGTTCTTTTGGTTCCTGTTGAAGAAGTTTCCATAATCACCATTTCCGCCAATTCTTCCAAGGCTTCCTCGAGAAAGCCTGTTAGAATTACATCTGTTCCGAGAATTGCTCCATTGATCATTACTATTCCTGGACCTATCCCTTACACGTCGGATAAGGTTGTCCCATGGCATTATGGGGCCGATGTGTACTATCACGGGGTTAAACAAGACTGGAAGGACGAAGAGGCTGATACTGATGTCAGCAATATTGTTGGATCTAGTAAAGTCACCCGAAGCGGAAGGCTTTTCTCCCCTGAGATCTCTCCACCAATTGTTCAGAAGCTTGTTGTTATTACACCTGCCAATACATCTGCTACTGGCCCCGTTCATGTTCCAATCATTACCCCTGTCTCCGAGTCATCTGACACTCGGGGCAAAGGGATCACCGGTGGGCCTGCCCAGACGGAGGCGCCGAAGAAGATTACTGTTGAAGCCTCTAGACAGGAGATAGAGGAAATTTTAAAAATCATCAAGAAAAGCGACTACAATGTAGTCGAACAGCTGGGGCAAACCCCGTCGAAGATCTCTATGTTGTCTTTATTGTTGTGTTCAGAGGCTCATGCTAAGGCTCTGATTGCTTTCCTGAAAACTGCGCATGTGCCGCAAGAGACATCTGCTGATCAGTTCAAAGACTGTGTGGCTAGTTTAACTGCTAATAACGGGTTGGGTTTCTCTGACGCAGATTTGACTGCCAAAGGGAAGAATCACAATGACGCTCTGCATGTTTCAATCGAGTGCAGGGGCACTACTCTAGCTCATGTGTTGGTGGATACTGGGTCCTCGTTAAATGTTTTACCCAAGAAAGCGTTAGATCGGTTAGACTGTGAAGGGTTGGTGCTGAAGCCGAGTAACATTGTGGATAGGGCCTTTGACGGGTCCAAGAGGATGGTACATGGAGAAGTGGATATTCCAGTTAAGGTTGGTTCTCAGATCTTTGCATCTACTTTCTATGTGATGGGCATTCGACCATCTTATTCTTGTTTGCTGGGTCGCCCGTGGATCCATAAAGCTGGGGCAGTAACTTCTACGCTCCACCAGATGCTGAAATACCCAGTGAAGGGGAAAATTGTTACGGTATGAGGAGAGGAGGAATACATGGTGAGCCACCTCAACTTTTTTCGTTATGTGGAGATGGACGGGGAGTTCATTGAGACCCCGTGTCAACATTTCGAGGAAGTCCCCCAGACTCTGGCATCGACTGAAACTGTTACTGAAGATCCTCCAATGAAGATGGCTTCCTTCAAGGATGCCCGGGCTGTTATTGAGAAAGGTGGGTGTGCGAATTGGGGCCAACTCCCTGATTTTGTACATAAGACTGGCATGTTTGGTTTGGGTTTCACTGCAGAAGCTCAAAGGGTTGTTCGGCGTGCGCGGATCGGAAGACCTCCCCTGCGTATTACTAGTCCTGAAGTGAATATGATTGAAGACGATGATGAAGAGTTTGAGTTTGACAGTTGGATTTACCCGACTACCGACGACGGACTAAGCAATTGGGCAGAAAAGGACTTCGTGCCAATTTCTTTTATTACACAGTAATAAACTTTTGTTTTGAATCTGTAACAGACAATTTTTAAACTTTACAGCCCAGTGCCTTACCCGAGACACTGTGGCTTTGTTTGTGAGGGCTTTTATTTGTCATCTCCATATATCATTAATAAAAGCATTGGACGTTTTCTTGCATTACAAATTTTGTGCTCCTTGTTTTCCTTTTCTATCTTGCAAAACAGCTATTTTACACACACTCACATATACAGGTCTACATCCACTCTGGATCCCACTGATAACGACTCTGCTACTTCCAGTTATGACTTCGAAAGTCTGATCAACCAAGCCGAGGACGAATGTGAGGATGATTGCGAAGTGCCTGGTGAACTTGCTAGATTGTTATTACAGGAAGAGAGGGCTATACAGCCGCATGAAGAGCCAGTGGAAACAGTAAATCTGGGTACGGAGGTAGACAAGAAAGAGGTCAAGATCGGTGCAAATCTGGAATCCAGTGTTAAGCAACAGTTGATTCAGATGCTGCGTGACTATGTTGAGATCTTTGCCTGGTCTTATGAAGATATGCCTGGGTTGGATACTGATATCGTGGTTCACCGCTTGCCTACCAAGGAAGATTGTCCTCCAGTGAAACAGAAAGTTCGCCGAATGCGCCCAGAGATGTCTGAGAAAATCAAGGCTGAGGTTATGAAACAGTTTGATGCCGACTTTCTAGCAGTTACTTCTTACCCACAGTGGGTGGCCAACGTGGTTCCTGTACCGAAGAAAGATGGTAAAGTACATATGTGTGTTGACTATAGGGATTTGAACCAGGCAAGCCCCAAGGATGATTTCCCTCTGCCTCATATCGACGTTCTGGTTGACAACACCGTACAATATAAGGTCTTCTCCTTTACGGATAGTTTCTCCAGTTCTAATCAGATTAAGATGGCTCCCGAAGACATGGAGAAGACAACCTTTGTTACTCAATGGGGTACCTTTTGCTACAAGGTCATTGTGATCGGTGGATCTGGAACTGACTGTTTAACGCTGGTTCGCGAAATGTCGCGGAAGCAAGAGTCGCCACCGTCTTTTATTTTCTCCAAATGGAAAGGACAAAAGCACAGAAAAATTCCTTATAGAGATTGCTCTCGGTTCGGGAGGTAGATTATAGAAAGGGAAGGTGTTAGCACCCTTTCTATCCATGGTTATCCATGGGCTCTTAGATACTTGCTCACTTGTGTTTTCAAAAAGGTTTGTTTGCTTTTCAATTGTGGGTTTTAAAAAGTTTCTTTGAAAATTCCAGATCGACTCTTGTGTCAGAGTGTTTGAAAAATTGTTTTGAAAGCTTTTGAAAAGTGTCAGTGTGAAAAGATTTTAGTTTGTTTTGAAGAGAGAAAGTATCTACGAGAACCTACCTACCCTAAGGAATTCGTCTGTGTAAATGTCCTTTAAAGTAGTGCCATCCCACCATTGAGAGGTAGGTAGCACCACCGTTGGAGGTATTCGGGTCAATTCGAGGTTCGGGACATGGTGATCACCGGAGCAATGGGAAGACACCTTAGAAGCTACCCTCATGCCAGGTTCCCGGATCATGAGGACTTACTAAGACATCCTCTACTCGACGATCACCTTTCGAGGCAAGGCAACAATGAGGCGTACCCTAGGGGTGGTGTGTGCGAATTGTGTGTCGTTTTCATTTGTATTTTGTCTTGTCATGTTAAAGTGTTCTACGCTTGTTTTTATTATGGCCATTCATTCTTGCATGCTTTATTTAACAATTAAAATTGCGAGGAAAAGTAAATCTAAAGCTATTACAAATGGCGCGGGTCCACATCGCCAAAATTAAACCGGACCCGATTTGACGGAAAATAAATAAAGCAAATAAAGTAAAGAAATTGAAAAGTGCGAGAAGTAAATGTTACAAGGCTTCGGGAGAGGTACATAATTATTTAAATGAAATAAAATAAATACGCGAAATTAAAAAATTAATAATATGGGCGTTGGACCCTTTTGCAAAATATTAAAATTAATGAGGAATGAAAATTAAAATTAAAATTAAAAGAAAATGTTTTTTGGTATTTTTGTATTTTTAGGATTTAATGAAATAATTTAAATTAAAATTAAATGCTAAACCTAGTTCTAATTATTTTTAAGTTATTAAGAAAACATTACAATTTAACCTAAATTAAACCCTAATTTATTTATGTACAATTTAATTATAAAACAAATAAATAAATATTATGGTAAAAAAGGAAAAAATTAAAAAGGAATAAAAATTTATTAAACCTAATTCTATATTTTTGTATTTTTGTTATTAAAAGAATTAAAATTAAAACCCTAATCTAAATTACTTTATTTACATAAAAATATTAAAATAGAAATTATTTATCATGTTTTTATCTTTTTTCTGATTTTTTAGGCATTTTTTTTATATATTGTAAAAATAATTAATTAATTAAAGCAATAAAGAAAATAAAAACAATAATTAAAAAAATAGAATATGAAGGAAATTGCAAACCAGGGGGGGTTCAGGCCCCAATATGGAGGTCTTGGCCTTGGCAAATTGGCCCAACAAGCTTCAGGCCCGTTGACCTTTTTTGAGTAGCGTGTAACGCGTGGACTAGGGCTTAGCGTGTTCATCAACCTTGAGCCTTTGATCTGGATATGCTAGACGCGTGGACGCTTGGATTAGGAGGTGTATCATGATCCCTCACCTCAGCACTGCACGTGAACGTTAATTGAAGAAAAATAAATGGGAATATTGAAGACCTGGGACTCGAACCCAGGTCATATGCCTTGCCAATGCTTTCTCTGACCAGCTGTGCCAACCAAACGCGTTTTATATATATTAGACAAACAAATAATATAAAAGAAAGTGGGTTAATGGCTTGGAAACGCGCGCGAGATTTTGAATAAGCCAATCAGCGTGTGACATGTAATCATCTTCTCCACCTTCCCTGAAATATAAAACATTGAGCAACGGTTTTAGACGCGTTGCCTAAGGTCAGTTTCAAGAAAATAGCGACTAGCGCTATGGTGTCCATAAATAGGGCGCGATAGGTGTTTCCTCCTCGTCTGAATGCACTGAGTACAACCATGGTGGTCTTAAGGCTTAATTTTTCCTCTTTGCAAAAGCCCTAATTTAGAGTCCTGTGAACCCTAAGAATCGAACATGGTGTTTTGGCCTACAACGTGTAATTCTTCAATTAAAGTACATGATTAGTTTGCAAACATCATTAAAAACATCAATACAATAACAAAATGCGTTAAGAATGCAAGAATGCTAGAAACTGATTCAAGATTTTTCTTCACCAATTTCCATGGTGATCTTACGTTCTCTTGAGTGTGAGACTTGGAGAATGATTGGAGTTTGTCCTATGAACCTTCAGCAAGCTAATGGAAGAGGAATCAGGTCTTGAATCGCCCTCTAAAGCTGATTTCAGAATTGTGTTTTTTTGACAATTTTTTCAAGTCCTTCAATGGCCTTCTTGCGCAGCTCAGAGTCTTCCTGCATTAGGTTTCTCATCAGGCATATGTAGTGAACAAATTAGGTCAAAAATTTCAATCAAATCTCTTGTCATTCATTGTTTTTGATAATTGATTTTCTAAGATCTTTTTTCAATCTTTTTCAAGTGTTCTTGTGCCAATTATGACCAATTTGCTCCAAATCTTTCCTAATTTGCATATGCACGAAATCTTGATGGCAAAACATGTATAAAAAGATTTATTAGGTCAAGTTAGATATTTTTCATATATTTAAATAATTTAAATGAATTAATATAAATAATAATTCAAATAAATAAATAAAAAATGAGAAAATACTTCCCTTTGGGCCAAGTGGTCGTGCACATGCTTGGAATGATGAATCATGGAAGAAAAATGGGCCCATTATCAATTTTAGGTCATTTGAAGTAATGTTGACTTTTCAAAATATCCAAAAATTTCCCAACTTCCACAAGGCATAACTTGCTCAATTTTTAAGCTTTTCTCATGTTCTTGGACATTTTGGAAAGGTACTTGAGTCCTCTAACTAATTACTTTGGTCCCATGTCATTTTGATTTACCAATCTCAAGTTATGGCCTTTGACTTAAAGTCCCTTTTTGTTGACTTTTGAAAATGACCTATAATGTTGAAATTGATAACTTTTTGTGAGAGCATTTCTTGGACTTGAAGTATGAAGATGAGTTGTAGGAAATGTCTTTTTCTTCAAAATGAGCTTTGGATGGAATTTTTCTGATAATCCATGTGAAAGTTATGCCCTGGTCAATTTCAGTTGACTTTTTCAGCTGTCCAAATAAGGAAACTTTTGCATTTTGATGATTTTTGAGCCAAATTTTGAGAATCATGATCAAGCATTGATCAAATGATGTTTGTGGCTTCAAAATGATATGTTGACCAAAAATTTGAACTTTTGACTATCAAATGACCATTTTGCCCCTACAGTTGACTGTAGTGCAATTTAGGGTTTTTGACTGTGCAATTTTGTGTTGAATGCCTTGAAACTTGATATGAGGATGTTTGACAATGTTTATAGGCATGTGAGACTTGATTGGGCCTTTGAAAACTTCATTCTCTTGATCAGAACACAAACCCTAGTTTTGACTGTATAGGAGGTCTTTGCACTGGGTAACCCTTGGGGAATTTTGTGACTTGGCTTGGCAATTTCTTGGAGAATATGGGAGGGCAAATTTTGGGGTGCAACAGTCATGCCTTTCGGATTGAAGAATGTTAGGGCAACGTATCAGCACGCCATGGTCGCTTTATCCCACAACATGATACATCATGAGATTGAGGTATACGTTGATGAGATGATTGCAAGGTCCCAAACTGAGGAAGAACATCTTGACCACCTTCAAAAACTATTTGACAGGTTGAAGTTGTACAAGCTGAGGTTAAACCCGAACAAGTGCACCTTCGGAGTGAGATCTGGTAAGCTGTTGGGTTTCGTTGTAAGTGATAAAGGTATTCAAGTGGATCCTGCAAAGGTGAAGGCTATACAGGAAATGGCAGCTCCCTGAACAGAAAAAGAAGTCAGAGGCTTTCTGGGACGTTTGAACTATATTTCCCGATTCATCTCGCACCTGACTGCTACTTGTGAGCCAATCTTCAAGTTACTGAAGAAAGATCAAGTGGTAAGATGGAACGATGAATGTCAAGCCGCTTTCGAAAGGATCAAAGAGCATCTCCAAGAACCACCTATTCTGATGCCTCCAGTTGAAGGGAAACCTTTAATCTTATACTTGACAGTACTCGATAATTCAATGGGGTGCGTGTTGGGGAAACATGACGAGTCTGGCCGAAAAGAGCATGCTATTTATTACCTTAGAAAAAAGTTTACCGACTGCGAGACCCGATACTCGTTGCTTGAGAAAACTTGTTGCGCTTTGGCATGGGCTACTCGCCGGCTAAGACAGTATATGTTGACTCACACTACTCTATTGATATCAAAGATGGATCCAATCAAGTATATCTTCGAAAAGCCTTCCTTGTCCAGAAGAATAGCGAGATGGCAGATGATCTTGACTGAGTATGACATCCAATATACGACCCAAAAGGAAATCAAGGTAAGTGTGTTGGCAGATCATCTGGCACATCAGGCAGTGGATGATTACCAGTTTATGAACTTTGAATTTCCGGATGAGAACATCATGTTGGTGACTGACTGTGAGACACCTGGACCGGATGAAGGACCTGAGGAGGGATCCCGATGGTCTATGTACTTTGATGGAGCTTCAAATTCTTTGGGTAATGGCATTGGCGCCGTGATCATATCTCCTGAAGGCTCTCATACTCCGTTCATCGCCCGACTATGTTTCAACTACACCAATAACATGGCGGAGTATGAGACGTGCATCATGGGCCTTCGAGCGGCTATTGACCTAAGGATTAAGTTTCTAAGTGTTTTCGGAGATTCCGCTCTCGTGATCAGCCAGATCAAAGGCGAGTGGGATACGAAACACCCTAATCTCATTCCTTACAAGGAGTATGTGTTGACGTTGCTTCCGCACTTCGAGGAGATAACCTTTGAACACTTCCCTAGAGAGGAGAATCAGTTGGTGGACGCGCTAGCTACGATGTCTTCTATGTTCAAGGTCAGATGAGACAATGAATCTCCCCAGATTACCATTGAAAGGTTGGACGAACCTGCACATTACTGTAACATTGAGACTGAAGAGGTAGAAGATAAACCCTGGTTTCATGAGGTGAAGAGGTATCTTGAAACTCAGGAATACCCCGAGGGTGCATCTGTTAATGATAAGAAGTTTCTGAGAAAGTTTGCGGCGAAGTTCTTCATCAGTAATGGAATTCTTTACAAGCGTAATCATGATTCAACCTTACTGCGTTGCGTGGATAAGAACTAAGCAGAAAGAATTATGGTAGAGTTACATGGAGGTACCTTCCGGACTCATTCCAGTGGACACACCATGGAAAAGAAAATCCTTCGGGCAGGATATTATTGGTCCACAATGGAAGCCGACTGTTATCAGCATTCTTGGACCTGTCATAAGTGCCAATTCTATGTTGATAAGGTGCACATACATCCAGTTCCTATGAACATCTTGACAGATCCTTAGCCTTTTGCAATGTGGGGCATCGACATGATCAGTGAGATCATACCTACGACGTCTAACGGGCATCGTTTCATCCTGGTAACTATTGATTACTTTACAAAGTGGGTCGAAGCAGCTTCATTTGCTACTGTAACCAAGAACGTCGTGGCACGGTTTATTCGGCACAACCTGATTTGTCGATATGGTGTACCAGAGAGGATCATTACGGACAATGGTACAAATCTCAACAATAAGATGATCACCGAGCTCTTCAAGCAGTTCAAGATATAGCATCACAACTCTTCTCCCTACCGGCCAAAGATGAATGGGGCTGTTGAAGTGGCTAATAAGAACATTAAGAAGATTGTGCAGAAGATGACAGTGACATACAAAGATTGGCACGAGATGTTACCATTTACTCTTCATGGGTACCGTACCTCAACGCGGACATCAACAGGGGCAACACCCTATTCCTTGGTTTATGGCATGGAGGTCGTCTTGCCCATTGAAGTTCAGATACCCTCTCTTCGGATTATTAAGGATGCAGGTTTGAGCGAAGATGACTAAATCCAGACCCGGCTTGATCAGCTGAATTTAATTGACAAAGAGAGACTTACTGCTATTTGTCATGGTCAAACGTACCAAAAACGGATGATCAAGGCATTTAACAAGAAAGTAAGATGACAAGAGTACCGAGTCGGGGATCTGGTGATCAAGCGCATCATCCTACCACAAGGTGATCCCAGGGGAAAATGGACCCCTACTTACGAAGGACCATTTGTGGTTAAGAACATTTTCTCATGAGGGGCTATGATATTAACCACCGTGGATGGTGACGACCTTCCTCACCCCGTCAATGCAGACATAGTGAAAAAATACTACGCATAAATCAAAGACCCGCTAGGTTGACTGGCCTAGGAAAAAATAAGGGCTTCCCGGCGAACCAAAAGGGTTCGGGAAAAAATAAGGGATGAAAATGAAAAAACTGTACATCCGGCAAGTCGAAAACCTGAAAAGGCGGCTTGGATAAAAAAGGGTATCCCGGTGAACTGAAAACTCGAAAGGGCGGTCCAGGAAAAAATTAGGGATCAAAGTGTAACACTATGTCTCGTTGGATCACCTTGCAACCAGACTTCGGTATCAACTATCAAGCTCGGACGACACTAATCAATCTAATCCACCTTCAACCAAGTAGCAAAGTGATAAGATGCTCGAGGACATAAAGGCAATAGCAGAGTTGGAACCCAATGGGATTTTTCACATAGCTGTTTTTCTTTGTTTTTCACAAACTGTATAAATTCTATTTGTTCGGCGGCGTTCTCTTACTAGGACGTCAGCCTCTTGTACAAAAACGCCTATTTACAGGCCAAACTTCAAAATCAATACAATTTATTTTCACCAATAAATTTTTCTTTTTTATGTTTTGTTTTGCAAAGAACATCCAATGTTCAGTTTTTGATATATGCATTTGACATAAATTGCTGCTCATAAAAATTTACATGCGAAACAAAAAGACAATTACTTGTAATATCAGAAACAGAGGCAAACGAGAAATATCCAAACCGTACAGTGGCTCTATCCACCAGGTATAGGGATAGACCTAGCTGGAGGAAACGATTGAAGGTACATTCATTCCCCACAGAGTAAGAGAAAGACAGTGGTGTTATCTCTCCCCAACTGAGACTCGCAACTGTGAATGAATCGGTAATATTCTCCCCAAGCAGAGTTTATCTACCATCAGCACTGAAAAGTCTTATCATCCCCAACGGAGTATAAAAATATACCCAGTGGATTTTGAAATAATTATCCCTGGTAAACTCTGGAAGTTTATCCCCAGTAAAGTCTAAAAGGTTTATCCCCAGTAAGGTCGCTATTGGAAAGTCATCCCCAGCGGAGTTCTTTCCTTTCACATAATAGGAATTCAATCCCCAACAGGTTTCATTATCACCAACAACGGTAATTCATCCCCAGCTGAATTTATCAGCGGAATCCTCAGTAGAGCATCTCTTCCCCACAGAGTCATTCCTCGTCAGTCTATTCCCCAGCGGAGTTATCCTCTCCCACAGGTTTATTCTCACAATCATCTCCACCCACTATCTCCGGCGGAAACGAAGGATTCATGTCTTTTCTCCAGCAGCAATCTGGGATTTATTTTCCCCAGATAAAAACATCACATTTTCATACATCATGACATGCATACACATCATACAACACAATCTCATTTATTTTGAGAACATCATTGCTTGATGCATATCATGCATTACATACATCTAACCTTTACCTTTCAGGAAAGATTCTCACAAAATTCAGGCTATGAAGCTTTTACCTCAGTCGAATTACGGACGAGCTCCTAAATCTCGACAAAGATGCTTCCTCGGTTGAATTACGGACAAGCTCCTAAATCTCAACAGAGATGTCTCCTCAGTCGAATTACGAACGAGTTCCTAAATCTCGACAGAACTTTTACCTCTGTTGATTTACGGACGAGCTCCTAAATCTCAACGAAGTTATTTTCTCAGTTGAATTACGGACAAGTTCCTAAATCTCAGCAAAGCAGTTGAGTTACGAACGAGCTCCTAAATCTCAGCAAAGTTATTTTCTCAGTTGAATTACGGACAAGCTCCTAAATCTCAACAGAGATGTATCCTCAGTCGAATTACAGACGAGTTCCTAAATCTCAACAGAACTTTTACCTCAGTTGAATTACGGACGAGCTCCTAAATCTCAGCGAAGTTATTTTCTTAGTTGAATTACGGACAAGTTCCTAAATCTCAGCAAAGTAGTTGAGTTACGGACGAGCTACTAAATCTCAGCAAAGTTATTTTCTCAGTTGAATTACGGACAAGCTCCTAAATCTCAACAGAGATGTTTCCTCATTTGAATTACAGACAAGCTCCTAAATCTCAGCATAAATATTCCCCCGGTTTAATTACGGACGAGCTCCTAAATCTCAGCAAAGTAGTTGAATTACGGACGAGCTCCTAAATCTCAGCGAAGTTATTTCCTCAGTTGAATTACGGACGAGTTCCTAAATCTCGACAGATTTATTTCCTCAGTTGAATTACGGACGAGTTCCTAAATCTCAGCAGAGATGTTTCCTCAGTTGAATTACGGACGAGTTCCTAAATCTCACAGAGACGATTACCTTAGTTGAATTACGGACGAGCTCCTAAATCTCAGCGAAGTTATTTCCTCAGTTGAATTACGGACAAGTTCCTAAATCTCAGCAGAGACGATTACCTTATTTGAATTACGGACGAGCTCCTAAATCTCAGCAAAGTAGTTGAATTACGAACGAGCTCCTAAATCTCAGCATAAATATGTCCTCAGTTGAATTACGGACGAGCTCCTAAATCTCAGCAGAGATGTTTCCCCAGTCGAATTACGGACGAGTTCCTAAATCTCGACAGATATGTCTCTCAGTTGAGTACGGATGATTGAAGTTCCTAAATATCAACAAAGACGACTCACCAGCAGAATAACGGATGACAAAACTCTTAAAATTCTACTTCTCTCAACAAAGATCAGACTTCCCCAGCAGAATCTTCCTCAATAACAGATATACAAGTTCTCGCTAAGGAATCTCTTATGCGATCGAAACTCTTCCAAATGGCATCTATAAGCCCATTCCCGGCATCACAAGACAATTACCACTTCATGCGAGTGCAAATTTCTGGGCACTCTAGTGTTCAATCCACTTCCACCTTTGGATTACGAAAGGCACGAAAGCCAATCTACATCCTCAGGTTTAAGAAGATTGAACAAGGGAAGCTGTTGTACCCCAAAATTTGCCCTCCCATATTTCTCAAAACATTTCAAGAAAGATCTCCAAGTTGCTCAAGGTAGTCCAAGGGTTGGCCAGACAAGCTCTCTCCTAAGGCAGTCTACCCTAAATTAGGGTTTCATGTGCATCAAGATACTTGATTCCAAGTGGTCCCAAATGCTCAACAATGTCCTAATATGTTCACAATATCATCCATGTCAAGTTTCAAACCTTGCAGAGGAAGTTTGCTCAGTCAATTGCTCAAAATTCCAAAAATCGACGGTGCTAGGGCAAAAGTCAACTGTGACCTACACACAGTCAAACATCAAGATTTTTTGTCAACATCCTCATTTTGAAGTATATTTCATCATTTGATCAAGGGTTGATCATGATTCATCAAGGATTGCTCATAATTCATCAAGATTCAAAAGTTGCTAAATTAGGGTTTTGTAGGAAAAGTCAACTCAACTTTGACCAAGCATAACTTTCTCATACTTTATGATAAATGACCCATCCAAAGCTCATTTTTAATAGGATTCAATTCCATACAATCCATATTCATCTCCCAAGATCAAAATATGAACTCACAAGAAGTTCTGAATTTGGACATTATAGGTCATTTTGAAAAGTCAATAAAAACACCTTTTTTGTCAAAGATTCATACATGAGCATGGAATATCAAATTGAGATGAGACCAAAAGGGTTGGTTAGAGGACATCTCAAGCTTTCTAAAAAGTCCAAGAACACCTCCAAAGAGTCAAAATGGAGGAAGTTATGCATTGTTGAAGTTGACCTTTTTTGCAAAATTGCCAAAAGTCAACTATCCCCAAAACATCAAATTTTGCCAAATGGGCCCATTCTTTTTCACGTGTTTTGAGTTGGCATCATAGCCCACGTGCTCTAGCCTTTGCCACTTGTCCATATCATATTTTTATTAATTGTTTTGATTTTTATTTGAATTAATTTGATTTAAATCAAAATAAATCAAATAAAAATCCAAAACA
This sequence comes from Vicia faba, assembly GCA_948472305.1. Classification (NCBI taxonomy): domain Eukaryota; kingdom Viridiplantae; phylum Streptophyta; class Magnoliopsida; order Fabales; family Fabaceae; genus Vicia; species Vicia faba. The sequence goes on along the minus strand of OX451736.1, from coordinate 1,428,055,842 downwards.
TTAATAACCAAGGATTTTGTGTTGTTTCAGGCTTCATTATACAGCTATCATCCTTCCAATTCGTGCCAAGCCCTAGAGTGCACAAAAATATTGAAAATAATCCATATTTGGAAAGATCTTCAAAGGGTATCAAATCAAATCCAAAGTCATTGAAAGAAGAAGATTTGGACTGAATAAATAACCCTAATTCATTGTGTGATACATAAGGAGGCGAGGCAGATCAAAACAAGGGTTGGAGGCAGGCACTACAGAGCAAACAAAATCTGAAAAATACCAAGAAAAGTGTGAGTTCGAAATCATCATTAGAGGCATTCTCAAAGCTTGCTATTGATACCAATCGCTTCCTGGCACTCTCTAGAAGCTAAAGCAATCCAGAACCGGTCCATTCCAATCCCAGAACATGCTGTAAGTCGCTCAGAAACTCGCCCTGTTCTTGAATTCGAATCTCATATTTTAGGCATTGTTAGATGGAATTGATCATATATTTTTAATCTACAGAGCATTTGCAAGCTTTTGACATTACTCAATTGCGTTTATATGGTATGTAACGAAATCCATCATTGTTAGGGTTTCAGATTTGTTTTTAGGGTTTTTTATTTCAGGAATAATTAGCCATCATAATGGACATGGTTGTGATCAGAAGAGTGAGACGAATCTAACCATGGTGTTAGATTCCATTTATGTGGCCTGAAGGAGATTTTGGAATGAACATGACTTGTAGTGACGGACAGCGTCCGTGGGTATAAGTTTCAGAGTTTTTAGCCACGGTGCAGAGGAAGGAGATGATGCGTTGTCACTCCCTTACTGGGTTGTTTGAATTTCGCGCGGAAAATCCCATTAATTTGTTTGTTTCTTATATTATTACTACTTCGTATTATGATAACAAATAGAAACAAGTGGCATAGTGGTTAGCAGGTGCGTGTTCAAGGCATTGAGGGCTGGAGGTCAGGGGTTCGATCCCTGCCTTCAGCATTTGTTATTTTCCTAACTATTTCAGGTAATTCAGTGCACGCCTAAGCTGGATGTCCATCATACACTCTCACTATCCAACGCGCCAGATGGTCAGATGACCAGATCTGGTGGCCACCATTGAAGGCACACCATAGACCAAGTTAATGCACACACATGGGATTGCAAAAAGTCAAATGGATCAGCATAATTGGGCCCAGAATTCCTGCTTTCTACACCCCTCCATTCAGGCCCATCTCTTTTTTTTTTATTTTGTTTATTTCTTTAATTGATTTATTTATTATTTTTACTAACAATTAATTAATTTTCTTTTTTTATCAAAAAATCACAAAAATATTTTGTATCCAATTAAATTTTAGGAATTTATTTTTCATTAATAAATATTAATTAATTTAATTAGGATATTAATGTTAGAATAACTTTAAATGATTTTTGCAAATATTTAAAATTAATTAGAAATCAATAGGTTTTTTAACACTAATTTAATCATTTTATTTTCTTTCCTAAATTAACAAAACTCCAAAAATATGTCACTTAAATTATTTTTCATTAATTAATTTAATAACCAATTAATTTAGCATTTAATTTTTAGGACTTAATTTCTTTTCTTAAAAAATATTAAAAACAACAAAAACATTTTCTTTAATTAGGAGGGTCAAAAACCCTAGTTTCGCATTCGATTTAATTTCACATCGCGTGCTTTATTATTATTTTATTCAAATATTGTATCTGCTCCCGGTCTCTAATAATTAATTAGGACATTTACTTTTACCGCTTTTATTTTCAAAGGGTTATTTTTTGCGATGTAAATACCCGACGCCTTGTAATAGCGTAGTTAATTTCCGCACCTTTAATTTCTTCAAATATCCAACTGCTAGATGTTTGACAATAGGGTTTGCATGACAAGAATGAATGTCTAATCTTAAAACAGTTAGATCACCCTAAACATGTGTAAAGATAAAAATAACTGAAATCAACACACCCGCGCATGCGCACTTCTAGGGTACACCCCACTTGGTTGCCTTCGTACACGGTCATTAAGTATAGGTTGTTTTAGAGGTCACCCTCTTGTTTAAAAGATCATAGTTGCCTCGAAATGGTTGCCTCGGATATTGTTGCCTCGAATAAATGATCTAAGACATTAGGGTTACCGCTAAGACGCCCTATCATTGCTTTAGTGAATGTATGTCCCTCTTTCGAATTGACCCTCAAACTCTAACGACGGTGCTACCTACTCACTAATAGTAGAATAGCATTGTCTAAAGGAAACAAACATAGAACGATTCCTTTTTCGAGTAGGTAGATTAGTTCTTAGATACTTGCTCATCCAAAATAAAACTTTTTCACACTTACACTTTTTTACAAACAAGTTTTCAAAACACTTCATTACACTCTTGAAGACAGAAGCAAGAGTTAAATCGAAGTTAAAAAAAAACTTTTCAAAGCCCACAAACACAAAGAAAAGAATTTAGAAAATGATGAGCAAGTACCTAAGAGCCCGTAGATAACTATGGATAGAAAGAGTGCTAATATCTTCCCTTTCTATAAATCTACCCCCCGTACTCAGAAATATCTCGAAAAAGCAATTTTTCTGTGCTTTTTTCCTTTCCTTGTTGGATAAAATAAAATTCGGTGGCGACTCTTGCTTACCGCGACATTTTGAAAACACAAATACAAAACGCAAACCAGCATTCCAAAAAACAGTCAGTTCTTCCCACCGTATCACAGAACTGGCGACTCTGCTGGGGAGAATTATAAGTGGGGTGTACCTTAGGAATAGTTCATCATAATGTTTTCAATTGATTGATTTGTATGCTTTATCTTTATGGGCTTTGTATCAGAGTTACTATAGATCCTAACTCGGATATGGGGATACCTTTTAAATAAGTAGTAATAGACTGTGAGGGAACTGTACGGCGTAGACCGATACGGTTGAAGCAGTAGCTACATTGGTGTGGCACTTTAGTTTGTACCGATATCCCTTGTGGTGGAACAAGGAGAATATTGGGCTGCTAAGGGGTCATTAAGCACCAACTGACCTTAGAACCTTTAATTGACCAACTTGGCCATAGAAAAGTAGCAGTATGCTACACTCATTGAGACCAAACTCCCGCGATGATTCCGACCGCAAGAAAAGGTTGCTAAACTGGAATTATGACCGATTGAGGGTGGTCAGTGATATTGAGATCCTCTAGAACCCGGTTACTATTACTAGGACAGGTTGAACCAACTAAACTGAAAGAGGGTAATACCTAAACTCCATGCCAGCCTGAAATCTAAGGGCTACCGTGTGATTTGTGTGCCCTTACCATGTTTGCTATCTGTGAATACTTGTGGTGTGTTTCTATCATGACATCATGCATCATGACATTGCATGAATTTTTCATTAGACTAACCCATTTCAAAGACCGAGGGGATTCATCTTTGTTCTGTTTTGTAGGTCATGGCATCTATGCGCAGAAATACCATTCGGATCAACTTCGTACAAATCCCTGTTCAGCTTAGAGATTTGGTTGCAAAAGTTCCTGATACTTCTTCCTTTGTCAGAAGACATGGTCACCTCCTTGGTTTGGTCACTTCCAAGATGGATGAGCAGATGTTGAGTGTTTTGTTCCAGTTCTTTGACCCGTTACACCACTGCTTCACCTTCCCGGACTATCAGTTGGTCCCTACTTTGGAGGAGTTCTCTGATTTACTTGGTATTTCTATTCAAGAACAGACGCCATTTACAGGTTGGGAGATAGCTCTTAGGCCAGAGGATGTTGCTACAACCCTCCATCTAACAAAGGCTGAAGTAATGTCTAACTGGGAGACTCGGAGTGGGACAAAAGGCTTCCTGGGTAGGTTCTTAATTGATCAAGCTCAACAGTTTTGGGACAGTTTTGATTTTCAAGCATTCGAAGATATCCTGGCACTTCTCATCTATGGTTTGGTTCTGTTTCCTAATTCAGATTCTTTCGTCGACGTGAACGCAGTGAAGATCTTCATGTCCCGTAATCCGGTGCCCACTCTCTTAGGTGACATTCTGCATGCTCTTTATGCCCGTACTGCTCGGAAACGGGGAACCCTTATGTGCTGTGCACCATTGCTGGCGAGGTGGTTTATTTCTCACCTCCCCAAATCTGTTTTGAAGAACAAGGAAGGTATGAGTTGGGCCTACAGAATTATGTCCCTTGCTCATACGGACGTCATCTGGAGCACTAAAGACATGGAAGAAGTAGTTGTTATTGACCGGTGCAGAGAATACCCCAATGTTCCACTGCTGGGAATTAGAGGAGGGATCACCTATAATTTTTGTTTGGCCTTACGACAGTTTGGGCAAGCTCGAAAGGACGGTCCTCTTGAGTTGTTGATTCCGAGCATTGTCTTTGACTTCCAAGGGGATAGTGAGGGACATCGCCGCAGGTTCATACGAGCTTGGAATAGGGTTAACAGGTCTGATCCACATGTGCTAGGATTGAAGACTTCTCTTCCGATGGAACCGTATCTCCGGTGGGTTCGAGCCCATGCTCAAAAGCTAGGGATGTCGTACGAAGCTGTCTTACCGGTAATTATTGAGAGTACTGATGAAGAAGGGGTTCCTCATACTGTCCTCCACCCATACATGCCTACTGACATTGGGGAATTAAAGAGGTCTTGGATCCAGTTAAGATAAGAACGAGATACTTATAGAGAAAAGTATCATGAGAAGGAGCGGAAAATCCTAAAGCTTACAAGGCAGCTGGAGAATGAGAAGGTCCTCAACGATTATGTCAGCACCAACGGAAAGCGACCATGGGAGCGCTGATGACTTTTGTTATTTCTAGTTTTGATTTACTGTTCAGTTTTTCCTTTTGTAACGCCTTAAAGGCATTTGTCAAACACTGTTTCAAGTTTTTAATCTGATAAAAGTGTGTTTCCTTTTGGTTTACGAATTTGATTCCCTAAAGTCTTTGAAAACATATCATATGCATTCCATTCTCATGCACCTCATTACAGGTACCCTTACAGGTCTCTTATCTTCTTCGCTGTTTATTTCAGCATCATGTCTGCTGAAACATCCACTGATCAAGCTATTAAGGCTCTTCAAGCTCAGAACGCTCAGTTCCAGGAAATGTTCATGAACCTGGCCAATGGTCAGTTTTGGGTAAATATAAATTAAGGGATGGTGTTAGAATTAATTTAGATTTAATTAGATATTAGTTTATATTTAGGAATATCTTTTAGATTGTTTATATCTTTTTTAGAAGATATAAATCTTAGATCTTCTTATATCTTTGTAGAAGATATATTTTAGATTTAATTTGTGTGTATAAATAGCCTAGTGGAGTAGATTATTGTAATTCATTATAAATCCTTATTTTGAAGCTATCAGTGAATATTCCTTTTGCCTTTTATCTTCCTTGTGCTCCAACATGAACATCTATAAAAATCAAATATTATTTAAAATATTTTTTACTGTAGAAATAAAAGAGCGGACAAATTTGAGATATGACACTAATAATATATTAAAGATATTCTTGACAATCAATTATAAATTTGTTTGTCTAACACAACCTCAAAAGTTAGCTCAAGGTGTGAAGACTGCATAAATTTTGATTCTTTTGGATAATAAAATCTAAATCAAATAAAACTTTTTTAACAACCTCAAAAAATGGAAATATCTATACGGTAAATTTAAATAAAATCTCTTCAAAGTTAAATAAAAACTCTTTTGGCATATATGTACAAATAGTTACTCTCTCTTATATACTATAAAGTTAGACTTCTTAATGAACTACAATAAGTCAGTTTGAATCAAAGTAAAAACAAATGTTCTATTACTATATATCAGTGCTATTCATGCAGTTGCACCAGCTCATAAGGGTGAATTATTCCACCAAAATATGTAGAGAGAGACAGAACCAATCATATGTCAATGATAGTTGTTATCACCTTGAATTAGTTCCACTTCAACATATTTTTGCAACCTTTAACATTCAGTTGTAGATCAAGTAATTAATAATTACATATCCAAAATTCAATAAGGCCCAAGAATACTAAAAGAAATATAAAAAAATTCTAAATTGCATACCATAAAATGGCTCTTCTGTTGATGATGTATAGTCCACATTGGAGTATTCATGAGTGTTATATGATGAGTTTTATGAGTTTGAAAAATAAATAGTTGCTAACATTCATAAAATAAGGAATGTGATAGAGTGTTTGAATGACACAATTCAAGTAACAGGTAGTTAATTGGTTTTCTAAACCAACATAACTAAATTCCTTAAATAAAATATTTTCTTTAATTGTGTTGTTCATAATATATCTTCTAAGCGGATCAATCAATTTACTAAGAGATACGCAAACATGCAAAGTCAAAATGGCTGTCATGAGCACTCAAATGATGTAAGGTTGATGAGATACATTTAGAATTAAAATTTAATCAAGTAAATACAATCCGTGAAGAGAAAATACATTTTTCGATCGAGTAATTCTTGCAAGTACGGTCTACAATAGTAATATCTATTTCAGAGAATTTATTACAACCATCAGGCAAAAAGTTAACACTCATAGACATGTAATCTACATGCTTTGGAAATTGAAGGCGGCCTGTTCACAATAATATATATTTGATCACAATTAATATGCATAAATGAAATTCACCTAACATATATAATCAATTAACATGTATAAAACACTACTATGAAAAACACATACAATAACAGTTGTGAAACACATATAATAATAGTAACGTGTCAGTTGTTAGATAATATGTGATTGAATGTATACTGGTTACCCCAACGGACATATAACCACTGTTATAAATTAGATAACACACTACATAAAATCTCGATTGTATTAAACAATCGTTGTTGTATGTCTTTTAATAAAATGAAATGAAATGCAACACTAGAACAAAAACAACAATAAGAACAACAAATACAAGAAGAAGAAGAACAACAATTAAAATAACCATAACAACAACAATTAAAATAACCATAAAAACAACAACAACAACAACAACAACAACAACAACAATAACATGAATAACAACAACAAAACAACAATAAGAACAACAACAATAACAACAACAACAACAATAACAACAATAACAAAGAAAACAACAAGAACAATACACTACGCCAAAAATAAGTTTTAGCAGCACACATACGAAAGCGCTTTTAGGAAAAAGCACTGCTGTAGGTTTTAAAAAAAATTCGCTTAAAAAAAGCGCTTTCAAAGGGTGCCTTAAGAAAGCGCTTTTCAAAAACGCTGCTAAAGGTCACCCTTAGAAAGCGCTTTTTGAGAAGCGCTGCTAAAGGGTGCCTTTCAGAGGGTACCTTAAGAAAGCGCTGCTAAAGGTTAGCCTTAGAAAGCGTTTTTACAAAGCGCTGCTAAAGCTGGCCTTTAGAAAGCACTTTTAAAAGCGCTGTTATAGGATATGCTACGAAAGCGCTTTTACATTAAAAAACGCTGTTATAGGTGACCTTTAGAAAGCGCTTTTAAAAGCGCTTTCGTAGGTAGTTTTATAATAATTATCAAAAATTTGTATCATCACTTTTCTATTGTTCTTCACGAAATCATCAAAGCCCTAAACCAGAGCTCTGCCGCCGTTAGCATCTACGAGCAGATTTTCATCACGATCACCACTTGCCACTGTCTTCTTGTTCAGGACCTCTGCCTCCGTTCATCAGGACCTCTGCCTCCGTCTTCTTGTTCAGGACCACCGGGGGCAGTTTCAGGACTCCCTCATCAGGACCTCCGCCTCCGTTCATCAATACTCTTTCATCAGAACAACGACCACCACTTGCCACAGGAGAAACGCAAGGTGAAATCACAAATCACAACGAAAATCTAGGTATTTCAATTTCTAGTATAGTTTTGTATGAATAAATTGTTCTATGCTTGCTTTGATTCTAATTTCTAGAATAGTTTTGTATGAATAAAGATGTGACTATCTTCTAATAATTCTTAGAAATTGTTACATATTTGAACTGACAACTCATCTTAATTTTCAACTTATTTGTGTGGCTACTGGCTAATACCTCACATATTATGAATATAGATTATTTTTACAACTTCTATGGAATAAATATTAGTAGAAAACAACACATTTTCATGTGCTTTTTATTTTATCAAACATCATTTATATTAACAAGTTGTGCATTGGTAAAACAAGCTAAGAGAGAAATAATAGAGAGCATAACAAAATATTTAATAAAGGTAGCCATATATATATATATATTGTTAACTCTATTAATATATTGTTTTTTTTCGTGTGCTTTTTATGATTGATTTTGAGTAATGATAGTTTCTTGTTTATGGTTTATTGTGTTATACTTGTGTACTAAAGTAGTTGATAGAATAAAATGAGTTTAGTGAAAAGTATTGAGTATTGGTTTTGTTATATGGTTGTGCAAGAGCAAGTGCAAGTTTTGAGTATTGGTTTTGTTTTCTAATTTATCATTTAGCTCAGATTGACTCAGAAACCGTAAACCATGGATAAGACATGGATGTATTCCAATCGATTGTCGAAAGAGTACGAGAACGGGGTATCAGAATTCGTTAAGTTTGCTGTTGCGCACGCCGAAGACCCCGGTCGAATGACATGTCCTTGTTTGTGTTGCTGTTATGGGAATCGGGTTGACGCGGTTCAGTTGGCATCGCATTTAATATGGTATGGAATTGATAGAAGTTATACATGTTGGAATATGCATGGTGAGAAAAGTGACGGGAATGATGAATTGGGGGATAATAGGACGTATGCTTCAAACGACAATGGCACAGATACATACGATTATGATCGAGTTGAAGAGATTGCAGAAGCGCTTGAAGAAGATCTTAATGATTGTCCCAAAATGTTCGAGAGGTTGGTAAGCGATGCAGAGAAACCTTTGTATAATGGTTGTACAAAATTCACAAGATTGTCTGCGGTATTAAAGTTGTACAACTTAAAGGCGGGCAATGGATGGTCGGATAAAAGTTTCAGAGTTATTAGCCCTTATGAAAGATATGCTACCAGAGGATAATGTTCTCCCCAATCGAACGTATAAGGCCAAAAAGATGTTGTAATCTATTGGCATGAGCTATGACAAGATACATGCCTGTTCAAAAGATTGCGTTTTGTTTCGAAATGAGTATGCATCGTTAAATGAGTGTCCTAAATGCAGTGCCCCTCGATATAAGAAAAAGTTGTCTCCGGAAAAAGTCTTATGGTATTTTCCTATAATTCCAAGATTTAGACGGATGTATCGTAGTGAAACCGATTCAAGACACTTAACTTGGCATGCAGATGAAAGAATTGTTGATGGAAAGTTTCGACATCCGGCAGATTCACCACAGTGGATGAAAATTGATAATGATTATCCTGAATTTGGAAAAGAAGCAAGAAACCTTCGCTTGGCATTGTCTACTGATGGAATGAACCCACACGGTATTCAAAGTATCTCGCATAGCACATGGCCTGTGATTCTTATGATTTATAACCTACCTCTGTGGCTATGTATGAAGCGTAAGTACATGATGTTATCTATGTTAATTTCTGGGCCTAAACAACCAGGAAATGACATAGACGTATATTTGAAACCTTTAATCGAAGATTTGAAGATTTTGTGGGAGAACGGTGTGGAGGTTTATGATGGGTATAGGAAAGAAAGTTTCAACTTGAGGGCGATGTTGTTTGGAACAATTAACGATTTTCCAGCCTACGGAAATCTATCCGGGTATAGCATTAAAGGTGAAAAAGTGTGTCCTATCTGTGAAGATGGAACCGATACGATGCGATTGAAACTTTGTCAGAAGAATGTCTTTCTCGGTCATCGTAGATTCTTAAATTCTAAACATCAATATCGTGGATGGAGAAAAGCGTTCAACGGAGATACCGAACAACGTAGAGCTCCGCCTGGATTGACAGGTGACCAATTATTTGAAAAGGTGAAAGATGTGAGTATTCAGTTTGGCAAGCCTTTTGCACATAAAGTTGTTACAGGTGGGTGGAAGAAGAGGTCGATTTTTTTTTAATTTCCATATTGGAAATCTTTGTACGTAAGACATTTTCTTGATGTTATGCATATTGAAAAAAATGTATTTGACAGTGTTATTGGTACGTTACTCAATATAAAAGGGAAGTCTAAGGATGGTCTTAAAGCAAGGGAGGACATGGTAGAGATGGGAATAAGAACTGAATTGGGACCCGTGAAAAAAGGAACACGAACATATCTACCACCTGCTGTTTACACTCTATCCAGAAAGGAGAAAAAAATATTGTGTAAGTTCCTAAGTGAGGTTAAAGTTCCAGAAGGCTACTCATCAGATATTAGAAGACTTGTGTCTATGCAAGACCTCAAGCTAAAGAGCTTAAAGACGCATGATTGCCATGTTATAATGGAACATTTTCTACTGATAGATATACGTTCTATTCTTCCAGAAAAAGTAAGAAGCGCAATAACTAAACTATGTTTTTTCTTCAAGTCAATTTGCAGCAAGGTGATCGATCCTGAGATCTTACCAACATTGCAAAAAGAAATAGTTGTTACTTTGTGTGATCTTGAAATGTATTTCCCTCCCTCGTTTTTTGACATAATGGTTCATCTTGTCGTTCATCTTGTCAAAGAGACACAACTGTGCGGACCAGCTTATATGAGATGGATGTACCCTATTGAACGTTATATGAAAATATTAAAAGGGTATGTGAAAAACCGAAGTCGACCAGAGGGTTGTATTGTTGAACGATATATTGTTGAAGAAGCGGTTGAGTTTTGTACTGAATATCTGTCAAATGTTCAATCAATTGGACTCCCCAAATCTCATGTTGTTGAAAAAAAAGAAGGTAAGAAGCTAATTGGAAATAAAGTTGTGACAGTATCAATGGTCGAACGGGATCAAGTGCATTTGTATGTTCTGCATAATGATCTTGAAGTTGAGCCGTATGTTGAAATTCACAAGGGTGTTATTCGAGGTTTAAATCCGAATAGAAATGAGAATTGGATTGTACAAGAGCACAATCGAAGTTTCATACCATTGTTTAAGGAACATACTTATTCAAAGTATCGTTCAGATCATGCTTCAGTAACAGAAAGATTGAGATGTTTAGCATACGGTCCAAGTTTAGTTGTGTTTTCTTATAGCGCATATGCAATTAATGGATACACATTTTATATCAAAGAACAGGATGACAAAAGTACTATGCAAAATAGTGGTGTCACCTTGATCGCTGAAGCAATGCATATATCAAGTGTGAAGGACTTAAACCCAAAATTTGCAAATCTGTCATATTTTGGGGTTATCGAGCGCATTTGGATGTTTGATTACGAGAAGTTTCAGATTCCTATATTTGGTTGCAAGTGGGTTGAAAATAATAATGACATACGAATGGATAAGTCGGGTTTTTGCAAGTGGATCTTAATAGGGTGAGGTACAAAGACGAGCCTTTCATTCTAGCCTCTCAAGCTAAACAAGTGTTCTATGTCAATGATCCGACAAGTACCAAATGGTCTATAGTGCTATTATCTAACAAAGTAATTGATGAAAGCATTGGAGATCAAAGTGATATTGGTGTTGACATTGAATCTTTAACCATAACTGATCAAAATGATAATGAATCATGTATTAGAAATGATCATAATGAGGGTATTTGGATCAATCCAACTGTCCGCGTTGTTAAGAGACGAGTAGAACACATTCCTACCAAGAAAAGAAAGATACCTTAGTGAAAAGGGTAATAGTATATATAATTATAGCCTATATCATTCAATAAAATTTAATTTGTCATTTCATTTTTATTTGTCATTTCATTTTTATATTTGTCATTTCATTTTTATTTGCCATTTCATTTTTATATTTGTCATTTCATTTTTATTTTTTTTTATTATTACAGGTCAAATGGCTAGTAATCAAGAAAACTCAAAAGATGCAAATGCTCCTGAAAATGCTCCTGAAAATACTCCAGAAAATACTTCAGAAAAGACTTCAGAAAAAGATATTACACGAGGTATAACTATTATGAGGGGAATCATCCGTGATAGAGATAGAGGAGTAACATATAATGTAGATTGGAATGATAATGACCAACTAATTGGGTCTAATGCTGCAAAGTTGACAAGCTACATTGGTACGCTTGTTCGTATACACATTCCGATCACCACTCCTAGATGGAAAAGAGGAGAGTTGGATGAGGCTAAGGAGAAAGTTTGGACTGAGATAAAGGTACATATATGGTTTTTGTTATTTGCTTTATCTTGACGATAATATGTGTTTAAATTTATTTTACTAACACACTTTATGCGTATGTTTTTTTGTAGAGGTCTTTTAACATTGAAGATACACGTAAAAAGTATATAATGGGTTTGGCTGGAAAAAGACACAGAGGGTGGAGAACATTTTTAACAAACAAGTATCTTAAAGATGATGAAGGAAATTTTCTTGAAGAGGATCCGGAACGTCCAAAGAAATATGAGAACTTCATTAGACCTGAAGAATGGGTTGGTTTTATAGGCCAAAGAAGAGACGAGAATTTCAAGAAAGTGAGTGCTATCAATCGCGAGAGAGCGTCAAAACCCGCATATCCATACAAAAAAAGGGCGTTTGGGATATGCTCGCTTAGAGGAAAAAATTGTAAGTAAATATAAACTCTACGATCTTATTAATTCTCTCAATGTGTTATAATTGATGATCTTAAGACTTGTGTCAATGCGTAGTTAGAAGAGATGAAAAGTGACACAACATCACTACCGACACATTTGTTGTGGAAGGAAGCCCGTGTGGGCAAGGATCAAGTTGTTAATCCCGATATTCAACATGTGTATGATGAATGTGTAAGTATAAGATTGTGTCTTTAGTTAAATCAATTAATGTTTATTAATATTTAAATAATTTTTTATCTCCACTAATAATTTTTGATATGTAAATGAATTACAGGAGACCTTGTCGCAATCGGTATCCCCAGGTGAGGACCATCAGGATACCAGGAGCGTACTTAGTCGAGCACTAAATATTGCTGAGTATCCGGGTCGGGTGAGGGGTAAAGGTCATGGTGTGACTCCAACCTCTTTGTATAAGCATCCAAGGAGAAGAAATCCTAGCAATACAGAAGTGATGCAAACATTACAGGATTTACAAGCTCAAGTCTGTGAATTGCAGAAGGATAAAGAGAGATATATGGCGGAAAAGAGCAGTTCACAATTGAAAGAAACTAGTGACAAAGCTAGTATCAACTGTCAGCATAAATTTCCTGAGGTAATTTTCAATATATATCCGTTATTATTATAGAATATTTTTAGTCACTTCTAACGGTTATTATTGGTTTAGGGCATTTCATCTTGCCAGCTATACCTATCGTCGCCGACTTATCGACTAGTTGGCAAGGGAAAAGTCCATAACACTTTGGGAGATTTACTTCACCATAGACCGCTTCCGGATGGACACATGAAAGTATCGGTTGACATTGCTTTAGATATGGATGCGTTGCTGCCGGTACCCGACATTGTTGTTGAGACCACATTGCTGCGAGATGCAATAGGATCTTTTGTTGCATGGCCATCAGACCTCATTTTCATAGATGATCAGGTATGTTGAAAACAATTATGAATCTTTAAGTATTTAACTGTCAGTTCTGACCTCAGTTATTTCCACGGTAATTATAGACTCCTACAACACCCGCATCTAAGGGTAAAGGGATTTTGCGGCACGACGAGTCTGATGTATCACAAAAAGAGGTACGTTTAAAGTGTTAATTATATGATCCGAATAAAAAACTGCATAATTTTATAATTTAACTGAGTCTATATGATTTTTAGGTACCTTTTCAAGGGTCACAACAAGTGAGCCAGAAGATCGTTGACGTACCACCCAAGAAAAGGGTGCCTACTAGATTTTTCCCTCTATACCGGCAGTGTCTTGAAACAATAGTGGGAACAACAGATTTGATGGATGGTGGTATTCGTCAAATGGATATGGATCAAGGTATCTTTGGTTTTCCTTGCACCGAAATAATTGGACATGAGGACGTGGAACAAATTTTCCGTCATAAAGAATTGGGCGTCAGTATTATGCACGCATACATCCGGTAACCCCCATCTTTATATTATGTAATTAGCTGAAATCTTTTTTAAACATTTTAATGAATACAGTCTAATATTAATTATGTTTTTATTTAAGGCTGTTATATGACAAATTGATGCGCGGGAATCAATTGTCAAACAGATTCCATTTCGTGTCTTCCTCCCGTGTCAGCGGAGCGACAATTGGTTGGGAACCGGAATCAGTAAGAGAGCACTTAGTCGAAAGATTCATGGCAACTGGCAGTACAAAAAGCTTATATCTTTGGGCGTATAATACTATTCCTACAGGGTTAGATTTTCATTCTAAGTTCATTTTAATATTTGTAATTTTTGCGTAGAAAAATTTCTTCTAAACTGTTGTTTTAATTTATAGACGTCACTGGTTGTTGGTTGCTATCGATCCTATAAAAGAAGTGGTCTATTATCTGAATTCGGTTGACGGTGATTGGACAAATTATCCAGATATGAAGTTAATGATTGATACGTAAGTGAGATTATTCTAAATATTTGTGTGTGTTTATATATTTAATTATTTCTGTGACATTGTTCTAAATATATATTTTTATTTTGTTAGAGCGATACAAGTATTCCGGTGTCAAAGAGAAGCTCGGGTACGACAGTCTAAATCAAACAACATTAATTGGATCAAAGTGCAGGTATATTAATTTCCACTATTTTGCTTATAATATTTATGCTATTTGATAAAACAATACAACTATATATTCTTATTTGTTTTTATATGTAGTGTCCTCAACAGCAAAACAATATAGATTGCGGATACTTCGTTATGCGGTTTATCAAAGAAATCATTCAACTGAATCAAATAGGGATTCCAGTCACGGTATGGATTTATAACTTAGGATTTGTTTTATTATTTCTCGGATACTTCATATAATTTTTTACTTTTAACTAAATCATGCATATTATATTTTGTTATGTAGTACTTCAATGAGTACAAATGTGCATATTACACGAAACTTCAGTTGGAAGAAATCAAAGAGGAATTGTGTCAATATTATATTGAGAAGAGAATCATATAAGGACTGGTTTACTTGTTGTTAGGGTTGATTTTGTAAGACTGATTTTGAGTTACAATGCTGATATCAATGGTTTATATATATTTTGCAGTACAAATACTATGTATATATATTTTGGATTACAATGGTATACAATGCATTACCGCGGTTTATTAATTACAGGTTATAGCAACTGGTTTATATAAATAATATGCTGCAAACAATGCAGGTATATGAATTATATAAATTATACCTCTAAAAAAAACACCCTATGAAAGCGCTTTTTGAAGAAAAATGCTGCCTTAGGTAACCTATGAAAGCGCTTTTTCACAAAAAGCGTTGTCTAAGGTAAACATATGACAGCGCTTTTACAGGCAAAAGCGCTGCTAAAAGACAACCTATGAAAGCTCTTTTCCAGAAAAAAGCGCCACCAATGAAAGCGCTTCTTCATAAAAAAGCGCTGCCAAAATCCTACTTAAGAGAGCGCTTTTCAGAAAAAGCGCTGCCAAAAGCCTACTTAAGAGAGCGCTTTTTAGAAAAAGCGTTGCCAAAAGGGTACTTCGGAGAGCGCTTTTTAAAAAAGCGCTGCCAAAAGGGTACTTAAGAGAGCGCTTTTTAGAAAAAGCATTGTCATAGGTAGACCTACGAAAGCACTTTTCATTAAACAAAAAGCGCTGCTAAAACCTATAGCAGCGCCACCTTAGAAAGCGCTTTTAAAGGCCAAAAAAAGCGCTTTCGTAGGTATTTTTTGGCGTAGTGATAACAACTAACAGTGCTAACATGAATCCATATTTTTCTGGTCTCATTCAAGTTGTAGAAGAGATGATGGAGTTCTGAATTTTGATAATGAAAGATGTGATATTTTTTTGTTTTGTTTATGGAAGAAATGATATTTTCAAGTTTGGTTTAGTTGAAAAATAGTGTTTCGTAAATGAAAGATGACGTTTGAAGGTAGAAGATGAAGTTCGTCTAAATTGAAAGTTTGTATAAGTTTTAGGTTTCACGTGGATCACTAATGATAATGTCTTGAGCATTGATAATCACTAAATGGACGGCCAAGATTTGTTTAAGGACAATGAAGAAACTCAATAAACATGCTACATATAACAACAATTGTATTAAACAACTGTTGTTATATGTATTTTAATAAAATATGAAAAATACAGCAGTAGAACAACAACAACAACAATAACAAGATTAAAACTCATGATCATGCGCTACATACAACAACCGTTGTATTAAACAACTGTTGTTGTATGTATTTTAATGAAGTATAAAAAATGTAGCAGTAGAACAACAACAACAAGATTCGAACTCATGACCATATGTCATTTTTCACCACGATTGGAAGTTTCATCCGTGGTGAAAAGTGGGATTAAAAATAAAAATAAAAATAAAACGCCTAATTGAATAGATTCTACCATGGTGAATTCTTTGTTCGTGCTGTAATAAAATTTGTTGGCGTTACGAAAGATACTTTTGTAGTAGTGAAAGAAATTTACATGCCATTTATAATGAAAGGCACGTAGAAAAACTTAATCATATGCAGAGAATCAAACTCAGACTCACATACATGCAATCAAACTGAAAATCAAATAACAGAGAAAGACAATATGGACCTCAAATCGAGTGGAAACTAGTTCTGATTCTTGTACTTACTCAAAATCACCAGTAGTCAGAAAGGAAAACTTCCACTACGAAGTCCAACAAATGATGAAAACAAAAGATGAAAAGTATTAGAAGTAATTCATAATCAGAAGTTGTTGTTAGAATCAGAAGTTTTTGATGTATTACTCAGAAGCAATATTGCTCAGAAGCAGTAGAGTTTCTTAGGTTGTTAGTCGGAAGTTGTTATCAGTCAGAAGCAGAAGTTTCTGATGTTGCGTCCTAAAAGTATGTTCAACTTCTGAGATTCTAGTTATTTTGTTAGTGTAGCTGTTAAGTTTAGTTTGCTTGTTTACTTAGCTATTAAGTTTGTTTTTAGTTAGGGTCTACATGGCAATTTAATTTGTGTATAACCTTGTGCACTAACCTTGTGCACTAACAAATTGATATCTAGAGCTCCGGTTCGGATCCACAGGGAAACACGGGAAATACGAGTGAAACAGTGAGGCGTTGTGTGATTAATTTTTGTTCTTGAATTCGTGTTGAATCTTGAACAAGAATCATATTTTTTCTGATTTTGTGGGATTGGGAAATAATATGTTTGTGAGGTCTGAGTGACTTGCACATGATTGAAAATGACCGAAAATGGTAGTCTAAGCACCAGGCTTCCAGTATTTAATGGAAAAACTGGAATCGTTGGATGATTCAAATGTGTGTGTTGTTTTGTGCTCAAGATGTTCTTGATCTCACCAACGACAGTTATATTCCATTTGCAGCTGATGTGGCGGAGGAATAAAGAAATTCACAAAGAGATACAAGGAAGAAAGGTCATAAGGCGTTGTTCTTTATCCATCAGTTTGTGGATGAGAACGTGTTTGAGAAAATTGTTGATTCGATGACGACGAAGGTTGTGTGGTCACACTGAGTAGGTGTTATGGCGGTGACGCATTAGTGAAGAAGGTGAAGCTTCAGTCCCTACGAAAGCAGTATGAGAATCTCAATATAAAGAACAATGAGAAGTTTTCTGAGTACATCTCTAGAGTGATTCTGATCACTAATGATATGAAAGCTTGTGGAGAAACCCTTTCTGAACAAGTAATCATTGAGAAGATATTGAGGTTTCTTACTCCTCAATCTGATTACATTGTTGTAGCAATTGAAAATTCTAAAAATCTAGATACCATGAGAATAGAAGAGCTACAAAGAAGTCTAGAGGCGTAAGAGTTGTGTCTGACTGAAAGAACTTCTGAGAGGGAAGTTAAGCAGGCTCTAAAGGCTTCTTTTGTCAAGAAGGACCAGAAGTAGAAAAAACATGGTAAGTCTCAGAAGTCAGAAGTCTTCTACTATGATGAGAAGAAACATCAGAAGGTAAAGGAGAAGTATGGTAAGAGAATGGTTCAATATTACTGTTGTAATAGGATTGACCACTTTGCTAAAGATTGTTGGTCAAACAAAGAAGAAGCAAAAATAGCCAAAGAAGATTCTGATGATGAACCTGCGTTATTGATGGCTTGTGAATCAGAGGGGGAACTAGAGCAATTGTCATTTTCTGATTCTGAAGATGAAGAGGATGATTCTGAATATTCTGACTCTGAAGGAGTGTTTGAATATGAGTCAGAATTAGAAGATGACGCTGAAGATTCTAAAGATGAGTCAGAATATGAGGTTTCTGAAGGTGAGTCAGAGTTAGAAGATTACTCTGAAGCTGAAGACAAGTCAGAATTCAAAGGTGATTCTGAGTCTGAAGGAGAATCAGAAGATGAGTCAGAATCTGAAGAAGATTCTACTTCTGAAGATGAGTCAGGACTTGAAATTTTGAAGAAGAGCTAGAGTCAAAAGATGAAGAATCTTATGGAGACTCTAAAGATGAGTCAGATGGTGAATCTGATTCTGATCCAGTTTTTAATGATCTAGAATCTGGTGGTGGTCATGCTTCTAGAAGGGATAACTCTGAAGGCATAGGTTCTGGAGGACAAACTTCTGAAGATGATCATATTTCTGGTGGAAATCATGTCCTTAATGGTGGATCTTCTAAAGGAGGAGCTTCTAAAGGTAGTCCATCCTCTAATGAAGGCCATGATTCTGAAGGGAGAACTTTAGAATGTAGAGGTTCTGAAGGAGATCCAACTTCTGAAGGTGGTCAAGTATCTGATATTGTTCTAGAATCAAAAAGAGTTTTTGAATAAGTTCTTAGGCCACAACGAATCAGACAAATATCAAAGAGATTTACAAAGTTTGACAAGCTGCAAGATACTGAAGGGACTCTGAGGTATGAAGTATTGTTCCCTTCTGGTGTTAGATCAGATACAGAGCTGATACGCTGTCCAGACACAGATTGGTATGGAGACAGAGTTGACGGAAGAAGTACTTCTGAATATTTTTCAAGTATCTGGGAAGTCTCATTTCTTGGTGCTCCAAGAAGCAACCAGTGGTTGCGCTGTCAACCTGTGAAGCTCTCGAGAAGAAAGTATGGTTGAAGGCTATAGAAAGAAACAAGACTTGGGATTTGACTAAGCTTCCGAAGGAGAAGAAAAAAACTAGCGTCAGATGAGTATTCAAGATGAAATCTGCATTTCAGAATGGAGTTGCACATTGTAGCAACCATAAACAACTTGCAGATGTTCTGACGAAGGATGTCAAGACTGAACACTTTATTTGTTTGAGGGATGTAATTGGTGTTGTAGTTTTTTGGTTAGCTGAATATGAATTAAGAGATGGAGTAGGAAGTAATTCATATTCAGAAGATGTTGTTAGAATCAGAAATTTCTGATGTATTACTCAGAAGCAGTGTTGCTCAGAAGCAGTAGAGCTTCTGAGGTTGTTAGTCAGAAGTTGTTATCAGTCAGAAGCAGAAGCTTATGATGTTGCGTCCTAGAAATATGTTCAGCTTCTAGAGTTCTAGTTCTTTTGTTAGCGTAGCTGTTAAGTTTAGTTTGTTTGTTAACTTAGCTATTAGGTTTATTTTTTGTTAGGACCTATGTGACAATTTACTTTGTGTATAAATAAACTAGTAGTAGCTATCATTTGTAACAATCAATGTTAATCATTCTTCCTTACAATTTTATAGTGATCATTGCAAAATTTTAATATTATTCTTTCATATATTTGCTTCATTTATTAATCTTGTGTTCTAACAAAAAGTTGTATACAAACAAATAAAACAAACTTTGTAAAATGTCCATCCAAACATGGCATTTATTTAGTGTAAATACGGAAATCTTTTACAACTTTCTTTGTATCCACAACTTAATGTAAGATGATCTCTCCAAAATTCATAATATCATTTTTGTAGAGGAAAACCAGCATCCCTATCCCATCAAAAAAGATTAAAAAAATTAATCAAATTTTAGGCAACAATAGGTTTTAAATTTAGTTTAAGCCCAAGTGTAAAAACAATACAATATTGATCCTTTCAATGCGGTTTTTGCTTTTTTGAAATGACAAGTCTAAATCAACTAATCACAAGGGCCAAGATTTTTCTCTTTAATAATCTTCACAAGTAGGGGGGAAAAGAACTTATATGAGTATGTCGTGCCTTAACACTTCGTCATTTAGCTTCAAGTTATGGGACCTATGAGAACTTATCGTTTGGTTAAGACTAGTATTTTAACCAAAAATGCACAGACTATTTGATTCATCACCTTCTGTGTATTGTGTGATCCAAAAGTTCAAGTAATCTCAATTGTGCCAAAGGATGGGATAAATCCACACTTGTTTCATATATATAACAAAATAACAAAATGAGTTAGTTTTGATTTTGTCAAAAATAATTTTTTTAGCTTTAATAGTACATAAAGAACATACTACAAGTTCAAGGCATGTCTGAAATATCATTAACAAATAACAATATGCACACCTCTTATATACAATATTCCAAATTTGATTCTATTAAATTTCAGTAAGAAAATTTTAAATGGTAGACAACATTTAGCTTCCATATGATATAAATAAGGCAAAATTATGATTATGGTCACTTATGTTTTAACTGTTTTTTTTTTGGAATTTGGACTGGCCCTTTGTGTTGTTTTCTTCCCGAATTGGTCCTTGCTTTACTTCATGTTTTCACGGTTTGCCTTTAAATTATGTTTCTCTTGCACTATTGTCCATTGTGTTACATTTTGTAACAATGTTAACCACAACTTATGTTCCATAACTAGAAAGCAACGACATTCAGGTGCCCATGCATTATGTCTCACGCTAGAGTTGAATAGATCACTTTTTGGGTTTGTGCATGCTTTATGTCTCACGCTAGAGTTGAATAGATCACTTTTTGGGTTTGTGAATTCAAATAGTGGCTCCTAAAAACAGACAATAATGAGGAAAAAAAGCAGGTGCAAGGTTTTTGGATTTCACTAAAAAAAAAAAAAAACGTTATTTGTGAGGGGCTTAACCCCTCACAAAGAGGAAATTTGCGAGGGGCCTAGTCCCCTAACAAAATAGGGGGTCGCAAATTTATTTGCGAGGGGCCTTACACGTGGATATTTTGCTAGGGGTTAAACCCCTCGCTAAATGCAACATGTTTTTTACACCCTGCAACGTCTATGCGTAGGCGCAGGCTATGGCAGTAGATTGGGTTAGAAAATTTGTTTGGGGTAAAGCCCGTGACAAAATGTAAAGCCTTTATCATTTTCGAGGGGATATTCCTCTAACAAATTGTTAAAATATTTATAAAAAAAATTGATATTAATAAATTAAAAATCAGTAATGATAATTTTATAAATTATATTATTATAATAAAATTAATATAATAATTAAAATTCAATCAAACATAATAAAAATTTAAATAAAACTTCATACAAATTACAATAAAATAAAATTCTTAAGTTCAAAATAGTTAACATAAATTATTTCATACAAATTAAAATAAACATGAAATTTTCAAATTTAAATATTTTATTCTTGTTCATCTTGTTCTCACTAGTGCAGAAATGACTTTTTACATCGGGTGAAATTGACTTTTTACATCGGTTTTGGGTCCGATGTAAAGTCAGGCGATATAGTAAATCAGGGACTTTTTACATCGGTTATAATATCAGAACCGATTGTTTCCAGTGATTTCTGGTAAACAACCGCTAGTCTTCCAAACTATCGAATAATCTTTGTTAACGCTATTCAATCTCTCTGGTAACTCACAGGATCGACTAGATTGATCCTAGGACTCCTTGGATATTAAGGTTACTCTCACAATCGAACAATTATTCATGGTTGCTATTGTACAAGTGTTTGGTTTATTTCGATCCCTCTCTCTAAGAGTTTAAAAATGTGGTCAAAATGTATATGAAAACTAAGTTATACGAATAAATGCTAATTGTAATGCTGATTGAAGAGACATATAAAACTGTATGAAAAATGAAGTAAATGGTTTCGATTTACCAAACATTTAACATAAAAGGTTTCTGGAATGTAGAAGTTTAAAATGTGAAGAAAGCGTTTAATGCAAGAAATCTATAAATGATTTTAAGTAAAAGTATGCGCTTGAAAAACAATACTTGAAAGTAAAGGTATTGAAAGTGTAACAATTCTCTGAAATATAAAGTGCTCGAAATATAAAGAAAGCAGTAAAACGTAAAACTTTGAGGAAAAGACTTTGAAATGAAAAGATAGTAAATAAGGAAACTTGCAAATGTTATTCGATAAAAAGAAAAGAGGAAAGTACTGGAAATGGTAAAAAGGCTTTCATTAAGTTAGAAATACATGGTGCTATCATACATACATTTCTCTTGCATTCGTTTCCCTTGCCATGTGGTAGTTTGAATGTTATTGAGTATTTTGTATAACAGATATGACACACCGAAATCCTAATACTAAGACTTCTATTTATACTAATTCGACCCTAACGGTCTCGCTATAGGATCATGCCACGTTTCGAACATGCAAGACAATGCTTCTTTCATCTTTCCACGTGTCCCCAAATGCTCCAACACATAACTTTCAAACTTTGAAAGTCCCGCTTCCATTTGAATTTTAAATGCTTTGGTGTTTCTCCGTTTCGAACGCTCTTCCCAAACCTAGCCTCGCTGTTGTTTCGAGACCCCTTTGGATATGTTCCCATAATCACCGTTCGAAGCTTCAAGCTTTGACACACTTATTCGAAACACTGCTTCTGCAACTTCGAAATATGGCGTTTAATTCCATTTCGATCAGAACTTTTAACTCTTTTGAATTCTAAATAACATTATCAAAATCTTCAGCCAACAAATTGCCCCTTTAAAATATGTATTTCGATCTCTTTGAGAAATACCTATTTTAAACATTTATACAAGATTTTGATAGGATTTTCGAATCATCATAACATTTAATGCATTTGACTCCAGTCACATTAATCATAGCACCTTTTGGGTTCCTTAACCGCCCAGAGTCACTTCACAGCGTGGTGCAGTTATAAGTAATGATTATTTTTAAATCACGCCTATTACCTATATCAACTTCACGCCACCTCTTCATCACACCAACCCATGATCTCCACGTATCACACTTTTACTCGGTGGATGCTTAATCTTCTCATTATAAAACATCAATTTAATCTTCCTTTTTCTTTTTTACACTCTAAATCTTTCATACTCTGGATTTTTACTCTTCTTCTCTCATAAAACAATCTAAGCTCTCAAACAACAAAAATGTCTTCTTCCACCTCATCCCAACTCAAGAAAGTCTCCAAGAAGAAAGGAAAAACTACAGGAGCAACCATGGAGAGTAAAATCGTCACCATTCAAGGCCAATCTGCTCTTGCTCCTCAAATGATTTCCAAAGAAAAAGAAATGCTGTACGCATCACAGGTACTCATCCATACCCATGTTGCTGGTAAGAGGTTAGCCTTAAATGGCCCTCTTACAGTTTTTGAAATACTAAAGGACACCAGGACAATTTTTCCCGTATGTTATAGCTTCAAACCCTTATTCAACAAAATGGATGCCCCTAGGGCAGTAGGATCTCTTAGTTCGAATACCGTAGAAACCCCAACTGTTCCTCCCAAGGACCCATTTGTTTTGGATTATGTAAAAAGCAATTTTAAGCCATTTCGATCTTGCCCTACTTCTGATATTGCTTATCAAAATTGGTTCACGAAAGTAGAAGCCAAAAAATCCCAGCAATGGGAAGAATTAGGCATTTATAACCTCATTAAGCTATCGAAACCTGGATTCACCTATAGCCATCCTCTGCTGTTTGCGTCCCTTTATTTCTGGGATAGTACCTACAACACTTTCCATCTCCCAGGTGGAATGATTACCCCAACCTTCTTCGATATAGCGGCCATTACTGGGCTGTCGCCAGTGGGAGAAACTTATGTTCCTGACAATGAAGAGCACTCAAGCATAATTGACTTCGAAGTCAAGTTAGCCAGCTTTTCCAAATTTATCAGCCATTATCATGCTGAAGGGGACAATGTGTCTGACATAGAGCACATTGCTTTCTTAACCCTGTGGCTGTCTAGGTACGTTTTCTGCAGTAGATCCCTGCAGGTAGCTAGTAGGTTCATTCCTTTAGCTAGGGATTTACACGAAAATCGCAAAGTGTGCCTAAGTGAATTACTCTTAGTTGACCTCTATGAGAGCCTGAGGTCAGCTGTTTCGAGCCTCAAATCCCACACCTCCAAAAACATTCTATTAGCTGGCCCATTTTGGTTACTTCAACTATGGCTAAATGCCATGTTCGAACCTTCTTTATCAACGGCCAACACCATAGATGAGCAAGATTCGGAAATAAGTGATAGGATAGTCGAAGGCACTAGGCTTCGAAGACTAACTCCTAATGATGACAAGGATGACTTCAAGGTTCAATTCTCGAAGTACATCATGATACTCTCCAAAAGGCATAAGTTCGAAGAGAGCATGGCGCCTTTTGCTTCGAGGGCTCATGGACCTTCTTGGTTCACCATGGCTCTCTCAGAAGCCATCAAGAGCAAGGAGATCCAAGATGTATGGAGAGCTTTCTTGCTTCCTAGACTCATCTCTTCAAGGATAACCCTAGCTAAGAACCAAATTCTTCTCTTTGCCTACCAACCAAACTTCGTTTCGAGGCAGTTTGGCTTATGCCAACTGATTCCTGAACCTTTGTTCCAAACTGAGAGCGCCATCACATCTGGTCGAACTTTCAAGGCAAGGGAAGCCAAGATCCAGCAAGAACAATATCAAGGCTTTGCCCAATTTGAGCTGATAGCCTTCGAACCTACCCATCTCGCGGCTAAAGGATTTCTGGAGTGGTGGATTAAGTTTTATCAAACTTGTATGTTCGATACACTTACAATTCGACAGAAACTAATTGATGCCTTCGATGTGCAGGTACCAGCAAAGAAAGGTATGTTTACTCATGCCAAAGAGATAAAAGCTTTTCAAAATTATTTTGAAACTACTTACGACCCCACGCGCTTGGACTTCACTGTGCATCAAGCAGCTGAGACCTTGAAGGAAAATTTTAAACAAAAAGTTTCTAAGCTAAAACTTCCTTCAGGGCTGTCACCTGAGGATAGGTATAGGTTGGCATTCGAAATGCATCCACCTAAATTTCCCAGATTACCTACCTCAGAACTGGCTCTGGCTTGGTTTCCCCTATATCCATGGTGGTTTACTTGCAAAGAGATGTTCAAATATCTTCAAAGGAAACCAAAGCCATCTGAGACTGTGACATGGGCTCGATACTGGCTTCATGATTTCCCAGGACACCTTCGATACGACCTTTCTGCCATGTCAATTAAATCTGATCAAGGCACAGGTGCGAATGCTTGGGAAAAATCCCAAATGTCTTTTATTTTCCATATCTTTAACCTTTGCTTTAATTGTTTTGATTTTCAGCTATCAGGATAAAGACCGCTGCCTCGAAATCGAAGGAAGGGAGTGCCTCTCAAGCCTCCATCGAAACTACCGAAAAAGCTAATCCACCCGAAACAACTACTACTGCTGCAACTACAACAACAACAATAACGCAAACAACAACAAGTGCCCCAATTCCAACGGTAATCACTTAGTTTTTGATGCTTCGAATTCACTCAAGCTTTTTTATATCTAACTTCGTTAAAATTCGTTCAGACCAACAAGCTTCCTCCCACTACTCCCAAGAAGCGGAAACCAAGCACTACTGGGGAAGATCCCACTGCTGGAGGAAACTCAAATACTGCTTCGAAGAAGAAGCTAAAGAAAGCTACACCTAAAAGCACTGTTCCGACTAGTGTCTCTGGACTCGACTCCAGGGATGCTGCTCCCTTACCTAAATCCAAAAATCCACCTTCGACCTCCAACCCACCGTTGGAACGCATAGCTAGTAACCTCTCCTCTGAGGGTCCACAGGTAAATCGAACTTCTTCTAAAAATGTTTAACTTCTTATTACCTTGGTGAATGTTTTTCTTTAACATTCTGCTGCTCCTTACAGAACATCTTGAATCCCACTTCTACCATTTCGACCTCACCGTCCAGAGCTGCTGCTCCGCTTAACTCCTCTCCTCAAGGAGATTCCAGCAATTTGGTCCAAAACAAAGGTTCTTCCAATGTGGCGGTTTTGGCTGGAACTTCTGAACAGCCAGATGACCAAGGTACCTCCATTCCTCTGAAAGAGGTGAACGAAACGATACTTCAAACGTCTGCAGAGGATTCACAAAGGGTTCTTCAAAAGTCCCCTCTTGAAACTCTTCAAGAGGACCCAAAGGATACTCAGACTGAAGAAGAAAAAGCTGATTCTGGGCGAGGATTCGAAGAATCTGCAGATGAAGAATCTGAGGAGGAAAACGCCAATGACGAGGAAAACGTCAATGACGAGGAAAACGTCAATGATGGTTCGACTGCCGGGACGGAGTCTAACGCACATAGCGGCGAAAGGGATGGTATCGAAGTGGTAGATTTGGACGAAGATGAAGAAGACCAAGAGCACGAAGCAAATGAAGGGGATGGTGATGCAATCAACGAAACCCTAGAGGTTGAAACAAACGTGGTTCCCCTACGCGTGGAATTCCCCCAATCCTCTCCGTCTCGAATGACTGACGAGGAACTGGCACTTCTGAGGCGAAATGACCCCATTGGGTATATGAAGGCAAAGTTGGCTCAGAGGGACGTTCCACTCGCTAGGGCTGGCACAAGTTCAACCAGCTATCCTCTTCCCACAGATGAAAGAGTTGTTCTTCTCAACAAAATTAGGAGAACTATTCTCAATGTGGATATATTCGAAGTGATTAAGCAAGATAGTACTGCTTGCTATACTATGAAGGAGCTGCTCACAAAGGTTAATCTTTCCAACTGCTCTTTGCCAGTTAGTACTCTCTTGTTTGATCTTCAGAATTTGCTGGACAACGTAACTGGCTACCTTCTCCAAGACGAATCTGCTGCCAAGAAGGTTCACGAGAAACGCATTGCCATGGATGCCGCTTATGAACAAGCTTCGAAGCTTTCTCAAGAAGCTGAGGATCAAGCTATACATCTGAAGCAGGCGAAAACTGAATATGAGGCTCGAGCTGAGTCCATTCTTATTTGGGAAAGGCAGATTCTGGAACTTCAGCAGAAAGTTAAGGAGGCTAAGGAACAACAACTAGCCTTCGAAACTAATCCTGCAGGTAACCAATTCGAAGAGCTTCTTAACCAGGGGCTTGCAGAAATGGAGACTGCAGAACAACTTAAAGGAGAAGTGGCAACCTTGGAAGGTGCCAGGCGGTTTGCTCAGCAGAAACTTGAAACATTTCGAAGCACCTTTAATCGATTGAAAAATAATGTTTATTTCTAGATTTTTATGTCTATCTGACCATAACTTTGGTTTTTTACATGTAATATTCGAACAACGCCATTTTGGCATTCTATATTGCCATCTTGGCTTTTTATAATATTTTGTTTACGTTGTTACTATTCGAATCTCCTGCAGGCTTGGCTTATATTTCTTTAAATATTTCCCATTAACCTTTAGGACACGTTTATCATCCAAGAGTTCTTCGACTTTGTATGCATTGTTTGAGAATACTTTTAATATTCGAAAAGGTCCTTCCCAATGAGGTGACCATTTACCTAATGCTTTGTTCTTCTTATCCATAGGCAATATGACTCTCCAAACCAAGTCATTAATAACGAATACTTTTTTCTTCACCCTTTTATTGTATGTTCTGGCCACTCTTTCTTTTTGCCTCATCAAAATTTCCAACGCATGTAATCTAATTTCGTCCAACTCAACTAATTCATTCATCATCATTTCCCAATATAATGCAGCTGGAATTTCGTTTTGTTTCTGGATTCGAACTGATTGCAGATGAATTTCTACTGGTAACACTGCATCATGGCCGAATGTAAGTTGGAAAGGCGTAGTGTTAGTGGCTTCCTTAGGAGATGTTCTACAAGCCCATAACACTTGGTCCAGAGTTTTGTGCCAATTTCTTGGCTTCTTGCCAATATGCTTCTTGATTAATCCTATTATTACTTTATTTGCTGCTTCGACTTGTCCGTTTGCTTGAGCATAATATGGTGTTGATGTTAGCAATCTAAACCCCATTTCTTGGGCAAATCCTTGCATCTTTCTACCAGTAAATACAGAGCCTTGGTCTGTAGTTATACTTTCTGGCAATCCAAACCTATAGATAATGTGCTTTTGTATAAATTCGATAATTGCCTCTTGATCAGCAACTACCAAAGGTATAGCTTCGATCCATTTGGTAAAATAATCTACTCCTACCAAGATATATTTCTGACCTTTGGACGAAGCAGGATTTATCTCTCCTATCAAATCCAATGCCCATCCTCTGAATGGCCATGGTTTGATGATCGAATGCAACTCACTTGCGGGGGCGTGTTGAATTCCTGCATGTTTCTGACATTCCTCATATCCTTTAGCAAAGTCTATGCAATCTTTGAGCATGCTAGGCCAATACAAACCATATCGAAATAGCAACCATTTCATTTTATGGCCTGCTTGGTGTGCCCCACATGCCCCATTATGGACTTCAGACAATGCTAAATATGCCTCACTTTCTCCTAGGCATTTCAATAATACACCTTCTTGGGTCTTTTTGAACAATTCGTTCCCCATGAGGAGATATGACAATGCTCTATATTTTGTTTTTCTATCCACCTTTAGAGTTGGGTCTGCTAAATAACTCTTTAATGGACTTCGCCAATCTGTATCTGACAAAGTATTTATGGCTAGAATTTCGAATCCCTGTTTCTCAGCATATCCCAATCTCATACTTTCCAGATCCGATGGTGTGAATCTAGTAGCCATAACTCTTCCCCTTATTTCGACCAAATCCTTAAGATTCTTGGTAGATACTTTATAACCTGAAGCCAACTGCGCTAAGTCATTTGCTTCTTGGTTTTCTAATCTTGGTATGTGTTGAATATCCATGTATTCAAACTTTCTTAATAGCCTATTGACTATGACGAAGTATACCATTAAATTTTCCTTTATGCACTTGTATTCTTTTGTGATTTGTTTGACCACCAATTCAGAGTCTCCTTTAATTTCGACTCTGGTTACCCCCAATTCCAACAAAGCTTCAAGTCCAACAATGAGCGCTTCATACTCAGCTTCGTTGTTCGAACAACGAGGACCATCCAATTTATACTTGAATTTTGTTGGAATTCCTTCAGGAGAAATTAGAAGGACTCCAACACCACTTCCATTCCTGTGGGTTGAACCATCAAAGTACAATTTCCATGGTTGTATTTCGACGTAACTCATGCTTGTCTGCTCAACCAACGAATGATCCACAATGAAATCAGAAATCACTTGACCTTTCATAGCTTTTAAGGGCATGAAAGTCAATGAATATTCTGTTAAGGCTAGAGCCCACTTTCCAACTCTACTATGCATTATTGGCTTTGAAAGCATATGTTTAATGACATCGAAGTGAGGTGAAACGTAAACATCAACAGGTTTTATATAGTACTTGAGTTTCATACAAGAGCAATACAAACAGAGACATAGCTTTTCTAAATTGCTATATCTGGTCTCTGCATCATTTAGCACTCTACTTAAATAGTATATGGCTCTTTCGACGCCATTGTTATCCTCTTGTGCTAACATACTACCTATGCTAACTTCAGAGGCAGATATGTACAATCTCATGGGCTTCCCCCATGATGGTGGCGACAAAATAGGAGGCTGGGAAAGATATTCTTTTATTTTTTCAAACGCCTCCTGGTGAGCTTCGTTCCATTCGAAGGCCTGACCTTGCTTCAGATGAAGTAACGGAGAGAAAGCTTGGGTCCTTCCACTCAGGTTCGAAATGAATCTTCTGAGGAAGTTAATTTTCCCTAGTAGAGATTGCAACTCCCTTTTTGACGCAGGTGCTTTCGTCTCCATTATGGCTTTGGTTTTGTTCTGGTTGATTTCAATTCCTTTCTTGTGGACCACGAAACCAAGAAAATCTCCAGCCTGCACAAAAAATGCACATTTAAGGGGATTCATTTTTAAGCCATGTTTTCTCATTCGTTCGAATGATTGGCTTAAATGATGCAAATGTGCTTCTACAGATATAGATTTGATGACTATATCATCAATATACACCTGCATGAAGGTTTCGATGAAGTCATGAAAGATTGAATTCATCGCCCTTTGATAAGTTGCCCCAGCATTTTTTAAACCAAAAGGCATCACCACCCATTCGTAGGTGCCTAAGGCTCCTGGGCAATGAAATGCTGTTTTTGCAACATCTTCTTCAGCAATGAAAATCTGGTTATATCCAGAGTATCCATCTAACATGCTCAAGTATTCGAATCCTGCAGCAGAATCTACTAGCATTTCTGCCACGGGCATGGAATATTCATCCTTAGGGGTTGCAGTATTTAAATCCCTAAAATCTATGCAAATTCTTAAAGAACCATTTTTCTTAATAACAGGTACTATGTTTGCTAACCATTCAACGTACCTTGTTGTTCTGATGAATTTGCAGCGCAGCAACCTTTCGATCTCAGCTTTAATTTTTGTGAGAACCGCTGGTGCGAATCTTCTGGGAGTTTGTTTGATGGGCCTCTTGCCATCTTTGATTGGCAGTCTATGTTCGACCAACTCCCTCTTTAAACCAGGCATCTCATCATAATCCCATGCGAAACAATCTTTGTTTTCCTTAAGGACTTCGATCACTTTTTCCTTGAGGCCTGGGCTAAGTTTAGCACTTACGTAAGTTACTCTTTTCGTTTTTTCATCCCCTAAGTTGACTTCTTCGAGCGGGTCCTGTGCCAACATTTTGACACCTGAGTTTATGGGGTCCCTTTCGAAGCCTAAGGGTTCTTTATCATAGATGGCATCCAACCTTTGATCCATCTCCAACTCTTTGATGGGTGAGCATTTCGAACCCCCCCCCCCCCCCCCCCCACTAACTTCATTCGTCTTTACAGTTGATTCATTTATTTCAACCTCTAAGGCCGCTTTCGATTCATTCTCAGCCATATAGGCCGAAATCCTTTCGAAGAAGGTAGACTCAGTCATGGTTAAGGTTGTCGAAGTCCCAGCCTGCTGGCCGTTTTTGTATAGCACCTTCAACTTCCTCTTCTTCACTGATTATTGTTCTATCCCAGTAAAGACCATCATGACGAAGTGTCATGTAGTAGTGGGTGTTTCTAGTTTCATTCATCTCATCGTTTGGAACACATGGAGCAATCTTTGCCAGATTTTTATCATAATCCCTTTTGTCAACTAAATTGACAGTTGACATAAAGTAACTCTGGTCTGCTTCGATGTTTTCCACGATTCCGTCATCTCTCCACAGAACTAGTCGTTGATGCATTGACGAAGGAACTGCCCCCACGCCATGGATCCACTCTCTTCCTAGCAGTAGGTTATAGTTGGCCTTGGCTTCGATAACCATAAACATGGTGGGCCTGCAAATTGAGCCTATTGTCAATTCCAACTGGACCACCCCCAGTGTTTTGCCCACTTTTCCCTCATAATTGGATAGAACCATATTATGGGGCTTGATATTTCCTTCGCGGATCTCTAACCTTTTTAGCATGAAATGGGGAATCAGGTTGACTGCAGCACCCCCATCCACTAGAACTTTGTTCACACCATGGACACCTACTTTCGCCCGAATGAAAAATGGCTTGAGATGATTCTTCATTGCAGGCTCTGGACGTTCGAAGAACGCATTTTGTTCCTCAACAGCCCCATTGTCCATCACGTAGTAGCACACGGGCCTATGTTTCATTAAATCTGTGGTGTCTTCCTCCTCATATTCATTGATTTCGGTTTCCTGCCCAAATTCGCAGGGAAGCACAGACACCACGTTACAGTTCAGGTTGAATGAAGACTCCCCCTCCGATTCGAAGTTATCTGTTATCATATCTTCGTCCTCTTCCGGGCCTGGAGTGTATTCCTTTGGTTCGTCTCGTTGGTCTTCAGAAAAAAGCCTCCTATTGACTGGAGGTTTCTCTTCAGTCTGATTTTTTGGTTTGTTGGTGCTCGATTCACCTTGTATCTTCGTTGAAGTATCCCCTTTGTTTGCCACAGCTTCTCTCTCAGCCTTTCGAATCCTTTGTTGTCTGCGCCACTGGGATCTTGACATGGGGTTCCTTCCTTTGTAATTCTCTAATCTCACTTCCTCCCTTTTTTGTGTGTTGAATTGCCTCTTGTATGTCATAGCATGGCGTGCATTTCGTTCAGCACTCCTCCATCTGTCTTTGCCTTTGTCATTTCTGACTTGTAGCCATCTATCGGTTGGCACTTCAGCAGGGAGTTTGAAAGTCACTCTTCGAGCAACTTTGGGGTGAGGGCTATCAGGCCTTCGCTGTTTGTATCTGCTGTCGAAACGCGGGCCCATCTGGGCAGTTTCTTGATGGTTCCAGCAAGGGGCGAAGGGGATCGTTTCGAAGGCCCTGGCCATGCTTTGGTCATACACAGCAGAACACCTTGGGCAAACCAAGCACTTAGTTGCCCCTTTGTAGCAGCGAAAAACAAACTCCAACAAACTCTCTCCAGCCTTGGGATAGCACCTAAAAAGTTGGTTATCCTGGCGCCAATTGTTGCCAGTTCGAGCCCTCTGTACCCTTTCGAAATTTGCAGCAATTCTTTGGTTGTAGAGGATGCTGCACCTAGGGCACAATATCATGCCTGAATCTCCTTTGTGGCATGTCATGAGATAGTCTTTGAGAGTAGCATCTCCAGTGTGATTATCCCCCATTCTGTGCTTTTCTTTTTCTAAGTATTTTTCCACTTCCTCCATCTCAGAACGGGGTCTTTCCATATCCACCATATTTATTTCCACATCCCCCTCTTTAGTTTCGTCATCGCCCCATCCTGTGGGCTTTATATCTTCGATCTGGACCTTCGAACTTTCTGGGGCAGAATATTTGACCAGATAGTCAAATTTTCCACTGGGTTCCCCTAGAGTGTCCCATATTTCCTTCTGAAGGGGAACTGGCTGCGTAATTTGGACTTTCTCCAATTCCAGCCTCAAGCCCTCAGTGACTTGTGCCAATCCTTCGTTTTGATTCCCTTGGCCTTCAGTAGCCTGGGTTTCTCCTGCAACAGCCACAGGTGAAGCAATCGAAGTGTCTGGCGTATTCTGGATGTCTTCAGTGACTTCCTCGCTGACTTCGACCATCACCCAGTTTTCGACTCCAGTGTCCTTCTCTCCTGTTAGGGCGTCGCTTCGATCAGTTTCCACCATGTTGACCTCTCCAATGCATGCAGGCTCGGAGTGGTTGGTGTCTGCGACGTCCAAAGGATCTTCGTCCACTTTCATCTTCACCTTATCAGCAAACTTTAGTCTTCCATCTTTGATCGTGTTTTGAATCAAGTCCCTGAAAAGAAAACATTGTGAGGTCTTGTGGCCTAGGAAACTATGATATTTGCAAAATCCCCTTTTCTTCCTCTGATCCAAGGGAGGTATTTTGACATTTGATGGCACAATTAGTTGGCCATCCTTGACAAGCAAGTCAAAAATTTCGTCACACTTAGTGACGTCGAAGGTATAAACCTTCTTTGGAAACTTGTCACTTTTCTCATTTTCAACAATATCTTTCCCTTTCGTGGGAACTAACATTTTGCAGGAGTAAGGCGGGGCCTGTTTTAATTCAGCGAGGTCGATTTCGACCTCTTCGAATTCGAATTCAGGATATTCTTCTACTTCCTCAGTCCCAACATAGGAAATCCTTTCTTTCTTACTATTCTTAAAGACTCTGGCTTTTTCGGCTTTTAGTCTTTCGACCTGTCGAACCCTATCGGCTAATTGAGCCATATCCCTCAAATACTGAGTGTCTAATTTCTTTCGAATAGAATAATCCAAACCCCCAGCGGCCATTTCGACTAACTCATGTTCAGGCACTACTGTGTAACATCTGGATTTTAACAGCCTAAATCTATTCAAATAATCATCTATGGGTTCAGTGAACTTTCTCTTAACACTGGCCAATTCCTTCAAACTTATTTTCGATTGTCCCATGTAAAATTGTTCATGGAATAATCTCTCTAAAAGGGTCCAAGTGTCAATAGACCCAGGAGGCAACGTGGTAAACCAAGTGAAGGCGTTTTTTGTCAAGGAACTTGGGAAGTATTTGATCCTGAGATCTTCATTATTGGCTATATCTCCCGCTTCGATTAGATATCTCGCTATGTGTTCGACTGTTGACTCGTTGGTATCCCCAGCGAACTTTGTAAATTTAGGGACTTTGTATCCCCTTGGTAAATCAGTATGCATTATACAATCCAATATAGGAGAAGCGTAATTTGGCCTCCTCATTCCCGTATTGAGGCCATTCTGGGCCATGATCCTCTCTATCATGGTGGTTAGGTTATTTTCTGCCAAGATGTTATCGTTTCGAATCCTATGAACGACGGCATCGGCATCTTGATTTCGACCAACCAAAACAACTCCCCTAGGTTGTTCTTCTCGAAATTCTGGGGCTTCTGGCCTTTCGATCCTTGCCCCTGGTTCCATAACTTCCCTTTGTGGGCCCGGAATTATTGGGGCTTCTAACCTTGGTGCTCTGGCCCCTAAGTTAGCTTTTTCTCTGTGTGGTCTATGAATTGGGTCGTTAGCAATTTGTTCTATAACAGGCATGTTTGTTCGAAATCCCGCCTGGTTCTGCCTACGCCTTTCTGTGGGAGCAAAGAAATCTGCTATTCGACTCATATTGTCAGCGTTTTCCCTGTTCGTCACAGTCACATTCTGAACTATTGGGGCAAATATTTCCTGCATGGTTTGCGCTAACACCCCTATCATATTGTGGTTGCTGTCATCCATCAATTGCCTAAAAGCCAACTGGTTATCTGTGGTTAGGATAGGCAACGTGCTATAACCCACTGACCCTTGGTTATTTGTCATAAATTGGTTCGCCCCAGACCCAGATCCTAGTTGTGGGGATGAATTCGATGTGGAATTGTGTAAACCTGCCATAAAAGATGTTGGCATTCCGTAAGAAGAACTTCTAATTCTATTCCCATCGAAGCCGGGTGGTCTAGTTAATGGCGTGGCGAAATGGGATTGTGTTCCTGGTGGTGGAACGAATCCCCCAGGGTAGCCCATAGTTCCAGTATTTCCTAAGATCGAACTGTTAGTTGATATGCCACTTACTCCATTGGTGGCTATGTTACTGGTTGAAGATGCAACAGACTGTGCATTCGAAGGGATTACATTAGATGTTCCGCTCGAAATGGACGCGTTAGTTCCTGTTGCATGTGGGCCACCTTGGTCTCCTTGTTGATTGTCTGAATTAGACATTTTGTCTAAACGTTTTCTTCTGGATAAAGGTTGGTTGCTGTTGGTTATCTTACCACTTCTCAGGTTCATAAAACAGCAAACTTCTTAGGTTCCTACGTTTTTGGGATGGCTACGTCTCGACAATCCTTAATTCTGATATCCAACTATTGGTCCCACCGGGTGTGCCAATTTGTTTCCAGTGATTTCTGGTAAACAACCGCTAGTCTTCCAAACTATCGAATAATCTTTGTTAACGATATTCAATCTCTCTGGTAACTCACATGATCGACTAGATTGATCCTAGGACTCCTTGGATATTAAGGTTACTCTCACAATCGAACAATTATTCATGGTTGCTATTGTACAAGTGTTTGGTTTATTTCGATCCCTCTCTCTAAGAGTTTAAAAATGTGGTCAAAATGTATATGAAAACTAAGTTATACGAATAAATGCTAATTGTAATGCTGATTGAAGAGACATATAAAACTGTATGAAAAATGAAGTAAATGGTTTCGATTTACCAAACATTTAACATAAAAGGTTTCTGGAATGTAGAAGTTTAAAATGTGAAGAAAGCGTTTAATGCAAGAAATCTATAAATGATTTTAAGTAAAAGTATGCGCTTGAAAAACAATACTTGAAAGTAAAGGTATTGAAAGTGTAACAGTTCTCTGAAATATAAAGTGCTCGAAATATAAAGAAAGCAGTAAAACGTAAAACTTTGAGGAAAAGACTTTGAAATGAAAAGATAGTAAATAAGGAAACTTGCAAATGTTATTCGATAAAAAGAAAAGAGGAAAGTACTGGAAATGGTAAAAAGGCTTTCATTAAGTTAGAAATACATGGTGCTATCATACATACATTTCTCTTGCATTCGTTTCCCTTGCCATGTGGTAGTTTGAATGTTATTGAGTATTTTGTATAACAGATATGACACACCGAAATCCTAATACTAAGACTTCTATTTATACTAATTCGACCCTAACGGTCTCGCTATAGGATCATGCCACGTTTCGAACATACAAGACAATGCTTCTTTCATCTTTCCACGTGTCCCCAAATGCTCCAACACATAACTTTCAAACTTTGAAAGTCCCGCTTCCATTTGAATTTTAAATGCTTTGGTGTTTCTCCGTTTCGAACGCTCTTCCCAAACCTAGCCTCGCTGTTGTTTCGAGACCCCTTTGGATATGTTCCCATAATCACCGTTCGAAGCTTCAAGCTTTGACACACTTATTCGAAACACTGCTTCTGCAACTTCGAAATATGGCGTTTAATTCCATTTCGATCAGAACTTTTAACTCTTTTGAATTCTAAATAACATTATCAAAATCTTCAGCCAACACTGATGTAATAACCTGTTATTATGCATATTTTTTAAAAAATTGATCCAGTTTTTTACATTGGTTGGAAGTAATACCCGATGTAAAAAGTACCTTTTTTACATCGGTTATAATATATGAACCGATGTAAGAAACAATTATTATGCACATTTTTTTAAAAAATTGATCCAGTTTTTTACATCGGTTGGAAGTAATACCCGATGTAAAAAGTCCCCAGTGACGCGACTTTTTACATCGGTTATTATCTCCAACCGATGTAAAAAGTCCCTTTTTGAAAGTTTTTACATCAGTTTTTACTAATAACCGATGTAAAATGTATGAAATTTTTTTGGAATAGATTATTTATTTTCTGGGTTTCCCTATACAAATATAATTTGTACCCATTTTTTCATATTTTTCCAATATCAAACAGACTATATTTATGTCGCTATATAGATTTCATATCTTTCCAACATCACATATATCACATTTAGGACGATGTTTTCATATTTTTCATAACAAACTTACAAATTGAACAATTGTATTGCAAACTTGTATTGTATTACAACATACAAACTTACAATTACAAATTCTTCACAAAATATAAAACAATATTCAACTATTTATAAGTCTTTTTCAAAACTTACAATTACATAATATTCACAAAATATACATATACAAAAATATTCAACTATTTCTAAGTTTCCAAACTTGAATTACCAATATAAAATCTTCGGTAGACAACACCAAAATCATATTGCCTGACAATAAATAATAACAATTAACATCAGCAAAAAAAATCAAGAAACTCAACACATGAGCAAAAACCACATGTATTGTGCAAAAACCACAACTTATACAATTCTATAAAACAACCCAAGATAAACTTAAGTTCCATGTAACTCAAAGAAACATTTTGCCCAACGAAGTCGCAAATCATACAAATCATCTGGTGTTAATTCTGTTGGGTCATCAAATACCTATAATACATAAATATAACAATATAGAGTTATTTTTTAAAAATTCATATTAAGTCGAAAAACAAAAAGTAAAGAACAAAGTAAAGTTATTTTTAGTACCTGCATCCAATTCTCGGTTATATTAGCAGAGACAATATCCAACATATTTTTCATCACATAGTATCCACAATCATTAGAGTTATGTTGTTGCCTTGTCTACAATTGAATGACATAATTAGTGAATATTTATCATATATTTAACTATAGAATTACAATTTACATCACACTTACATTATGATGAAGCCATGTAGCCTTTTTTCTATTTCCATTTGCCATTTGATGAATCCCAAAAGAACTAATACAGAAAGATATAAACATCACATAACTAAATATACTCACCAATGAAAAATCACATAACTATTAGTTGTCAATGAAAGTCACATGAAAGATAAACTTACTTTGTAATAATTTTCTTCGTGTTCTGGTCAATTTCCCGATGAAGTGAACAAAATACGACAACTAAATTGTCTCTTGGACACATGACTATTAATTGCCAATGTCTCCTGTACGTGTGTGTGGAAACAGAAAAGTCGCATAAAATATATATGTTATCAAAATTAAATAATATAAAACACAATTTCATAAAAATTCTTACCCATAAATTAATGGTAGTAAGTGGCACGCTCTGTTTTCATCACGTAACTTTTCTAGCACGTAATTTTTAACATCTTCTTGAGATTTCGCTACATTATCATTATAAATACACCTAGCAGGGTCCATAAATCCATATAATTCTGAAATGGAATTCTCAAGACAAACACGATAAATATACCTGAATAATTTTAAAATTAACATTAGAATCAAAGTGATGAGAGATATAACATATTAATAGAGATTGACTTTAATAAAATAATAAAATGTACTTACGTGCACCAAATTTGAAGAATAGACACGTCAAGCCAATGACCTAAACCCACCAATAACTCTCTGATACATTTAGCTGAAACATAAAAATTAGAGACACTCGCACAATGACTTAATTGTATTGCCAAATGGTTATCATCCAATTTCAAAACCATGAGTAACAATCTCTGAACATCATCAACTTCCACGTCTTTTGTGCTCTCTTTTGTGCTTCCCTTTGCAGCTGAACAACTTCCTTTTTCACTTCCATCGATAATTTCCAATTTTTGAATGCATTTAATATCACCTGTGCTTTGTGATAAACCCATAGACTTAAGTGTCTCCATTAATGATTGCTGAAACATCTTACGCTCTTCAACCAACTTTTCTTCAAATTCAGCTCTAAGTTTTGTTTCCAATATTGCAAGTTGTTCATTTACGTCGATATGTTGACTTTTTCTTCCAAAGTAAGTGCTTTGTTTATGGTGTTTTCCAACACCACGAACACGACCTCCATGCTCAGATGTTCCAATGGCTAATGATAAGATATCGTTACGTCCATCTGGAACAATTGCACCTTTTTCAGCTTCTTGAACAAGAGAATCCTACAAAATGCAAAAACATCAATTAATCAATCACAAATATAATGATACTTTGTAATAATTTTTCATTGTTTACTTACAATTTTTTCAGCAACCTCTTGTGTAGATTTTGATGTGTATTCTCCTCCTTTCTTTTGTCGTGCTCTCTTCCATAACTCATGGCGTGATGGTGGAGATGGACTATCATTATCATTTAATGTGGAATTATCTCTCGATGATGACTTTTCTTTCATAATTTTCTCCTCAAGTAAGCGATACCCTCCACGAGACAATACATGTGGGTATAAATTCTTGGCCACATTATCCTTACCCTTCTGACTTTTTTCCTATTATAAACTCAAACAAATAATTAATCACTAAATATAATAAAAATGTTATGCACACAAAAACATATAACTCCTACTAACCTTAAATTCAGGGGTATCTCGAATCTTGAGAAACTCTTTCCAAGCGTCTTCTGTAATAAAGTTATACTTGACATATGGAGGAGGATCATTTTCTATGGGATGATGAATATATCTATCTGTGAGTTGTGTCTTAAAACCTCTCCATCGCTCTCCCGCATATTTAATCCATTCTTTCTTCAACCTATCCTTCTTTGGATCTTTACATTCTGGAATAGTAAAATGAGCCTACAAATGTAGTATATGTCATATGTTGTTAATTAGTATATGATTATAAAATATAATAAAGTACTGTATTTAAAATACCTGAATATCAGTCCAAATAGCATCTTTTACGCCTTCATCTACTTCTTTCCAATCATTTTTCACAATGCTACAATACTGTCGAGCAAGAGATGCTATATAACTCTTGAAATGTGTAGCATTTTTACCAACACCAATACATTCATAGGTTCTTGCATTAAACTCGACCTTTATCTTTTCACTTGTTTGATGAACTTTGTCAATTTGTGTCATTAAAGTGGGACCTCTAACTCTTCTTTTATTGGGGTTTGAATCACCCATGTATCTGTTTACACAAAACAAAAATAATTAGAAATAATATTAAGCACAAAATAAAAACAATTAGAAATAAAGTTAAGCACAAAATAAAAACAATTAGAAAATAAAGTAACGTGGAATTAACTTATACAAAAAATCTTACTAGTCCTCCCATATCCCTTCTTCATGGTCTATGCGAATAGCATGCACATCATCCCCTTCATTTTCTTCAATGAATGTAGTCACATTTGTTGAGAAAGGATGAGTTTCAGAAATATCAAGATTCTCATCATGATTTTCGTCACTATCATGGACCTTTCCTTGTAAAACCACTGACCACTTTTTATTAGAAGGATCTGTGACATAAAACACTTGTTTTGCTTGAGATGCCATGATGAATGGTTCGTTCACATAAGCTAACTTGCTAAGATCAACCAATGTAACTCCAAATTCATCGATTCTGACACCACTGTTGATATCAATCCATTTGCATTTAAATACAGGAACTTTAAACACAACATAATTAACTTCCCAAATCTCTTCAATCACCCCAAATTACGGTGTAGATGCCATAACCGGGTTTTTATCTTTAGCACTAGAGAAGTGCATGGACTCGGCCACAATCATTACCCCACTATTTTGCGTGGTACTACGGTCATCCTTTGACTTTGTATAAAAAGAGGTTTTATTAATATCATATCCACTCCAAGTTATTATGTTACATTTAGGCCCATAAGACAACCACTTAATTGTATTAGAAACACTATCTTCATTAGCAATTCTTTCTTTAAACCACTCAGAGAAACTCTTATTATGCTCTTTTAACAACCCTCTTTCATTCATCTTGGGGTACTTTTTCTTTACGATGCTTTTGTGAGCAGATAAGTAAGGTTGAACTTCATCTATGTTATTCCATATATACAAATGCGCTTGAACAACCACATCAATACTTAAGCTCTTGACTTTTAAACCTTGTGTACCCACACCCTCATATCTTCCATCATGACGAGACTTGGGAACCCCTACAACATCCACTCCTGACAAATAGTTAGAACAAAACTCAATTGCTTCTTCTGCAATGTACCTCTCAATAATTGATGCTTCCGGACGGTGTGGGTTTTTTGTATACCCTTTTAGAATCTTCATGTATCGCTCTATTGGATACATCCACCGTAAAAAAACTGGACCACATAATCTAATCTCCCTTACTAGATGAACAATCAAGTGAACCATAATGTCAAAAAATGAAGGAGGAAAATACATCTCTAATTGGCACAAGATAACTACAGCCTCATTTTCTAAATCGTCTAACTTTAGTGGATCAATGGTTTTACAACAAATTGCATTGAAAAATAAGCATAACCTAGTGTTGTACCCCAAAATTTGCCCTCCCATTTCCTCAACATTTTCTCATCACAAGACCCTTGGAGTTCAAGATCCAGTTAGGGTTTCATCTGCTCAAGACTTCTCCTTGCACTGTTGACCCAAATTAGGGTTTGTGTTTGCACAAAGATGTTTTGACCTAAAATGCCTAAGATGACTTTCATGCTTCATGTTGGACTCCCAAGTTTATCCATACCAAGTTTCAAGCCCTGATTCCAAACTTTGCCCAGTCAATTGGACAGTTGACCTAGAAATCAACTGTATTGGGGAAAAAGTCAACTGTGGCCAATTGACAGTCAAACCTCATGGAAATTGACCCACATCAACATTATGAACTCACATGGACCATTTGATCAAGTTTGGATCACAATTCCACAAGAAATTTGATCAGATCACCAAAAGGGCAAAATGGTCATTTTTAGGGTTTTGACTGCACAAAGGCAATTTTAGACTGTTTGACCTAGCCAATGGCAAACCAAGCTCACATATGGACTCAAGGACCCCATGGAATTATCTTTACATACTCAACAAGTTCAAAAGATCCCAAATGCATAAGATTGACAGTTGAATTTCCCACTCAATTGATCAATTTTGACTGTATACTGAAAAGTCAAACTTTGACTTTTGGTCAAAATCAAGTGTCAAGATTCATTTTTCATCAAAACATTCCAAATCAGGAAACTTGTTCATCAAGAAATCAAGAATTGCAAATTAGGGTTTGAAATGAAGATTTTTCATAACTTAGAATTTTTCTAAGTTATGAAAAACCCTAATTTTTTCCTAACTTTGTCCCACGTTCTCACCAAGATTCATTTGGATTCAAGGAAAAGTCAAAACATGAAATTTGTAGCCTATTGCAAAATCTACAACTTTGATTCACAAAGTTTTCCCAAAAGAAGCTTGTAGCTCAAGTTACAATTTTTGGAACAAGGGTACCAAACCATTCTTAACTTAGAGAAAATTTGACCTATTTTAGGCAAGGTTTTTACCTAACTTCAAGACCATTTTTCACATACTTCCACTTGGAATTTAAATTTGCATTTCAAAGATGGATTGTAGTACACATTCCAAGCTTTCCAAAATGTCCAAGAACTCATCAAACAACCTCATGGTTAGAGAGAATCGAATTTGGCAATATGGGAAAAACTCACTTTGTTCATGACCAAATTACATGTCCATACACTTAGGCAATTTTGAACTCAGCTTGCATTTCTTGATTACTGGCCCTAAATCCCTTTTGCACTCATAAAGTTAATGCAAACTCATTGTGACAAGACCATATTTTATGTGTTCAAGCATTGCATAGAGGTTTAGTCCCAAAGTAGAAAAAGCATAATGGCCATTTTTGCAAAAGTGGAACTTTATGTCAATTGGCAATCCAAGCAAGTACAGTGCATATCCTTTTGGCACAAGTTATTAGACTAATTACACTGATCAAGACTAAGTGTGCAGCACATTAGGAGGGACCT
Source organism: Vicia faba (assembly GCA_948472305.1). Classification (NCBI taxonomy): domain Eukaryota; kingdom Viridiplantae; phylum Streptophyta; class Magnoliopsida; order Fabales; family Fabaceae; genus Vicia; species Vicia faba. The sequence continues at coordinate 1,428,013,049 of OX451736.1, read as the reverse complement.
GCCTTGGCCTAGGAACCAACTTGACAACTTTTGCTTAAGTAAGAAGAAAGCTTGCATTTTGTACAACACAACACATTCCTGCAAAGACCAACCTAATAAAACTTTGTCCTCACATTTCACACTCCCTAACTGACCTAAAGCACGACCAAACAACCCTTCATCCATCCATACACAGAAAATCACAGTTTTGTGGCAAAACAGGGCATATTCTGCAACTTGAATCCCACAGCTCATTTCCATCGTGCATCTTGGCCAAAACCAGTTCAAACACTTTCCTTACCATCAATCCAAACTATCCAAAGCATTAGAAGTAGACTGTAACTCCTCTAATCAGTTTGGCCATTTTCATTTCTTCTTCTTGCAGGTTGACTTCTGCAGCTTGGTATAGAAGGTTTCAAAGCATACCAAGTATTGGAATAGCATCCTCACACTTCAAGCAAGCTGTACAAATCATCATCTTGCCCTGAAAACTCCTCCATTGCCAGACACGATTCCAACTGAGCAGGTATATTCATGAACTTCTATCTCTCAACATAGGCATTGTTAGCTCTAGGTTTGTGAATGAAAAGTGTTCTACTCATGCCCCTGAAACTATACATATCTTTACTTTCCATTTATTTTGCATGTGCTATGAGAAATATGGACTTAGAGAAATTTGGTTGGAAAAAGAGAAAACAGTGAGCAACTTTCTGGAAAAATCACGCTGACCATCGCGCTATCGCGTGCGTGATGGGGCTAACAAATTTGCATCATGCGTGCGATGTTGTCCTTAACATGCGCGACTGTCCCTTTTTCTAAGAAAAATATGTCGCATTTTAGTATGATCTAAAGGCTTTAAAAGGAGAATTTCGGCATCTTTTCAAGGGTTATGCGATTTTAGACGGCAAGTGACGAATTTCAACATCGGATGTGAGATTTGTAGCGCATTCAAAGTCATTGGAGGCCAGATCTTCAAGGATTTTCTTATGCAACATTCTTCTTATTATTTGATATTATAATTGAATCAGTATGAGCAACTAAATACTCTTAGGTTATCTTTTGTCCGATGAACTTATTTTGAACTTGTTGGGACATATGTTTAATTTGATAGTGCATGATTAATCTTAGTTATATTTCTATTTAATTGCCTCTTTTACTTAACGTGCATTATTTGAGATACTATGTTAAGGTGATCATGGGCGTATAGAGAATACTGACCCTTAACCTATGTGTTTGAACTAGGGAAATTATTGTACTTACGCCGATTGAATAGGGTTAGGAGACCTCTGGTAGTGATATTAGAATTAACGTATTGTTACATCGCCTGGTTTCACTTTCACCGTTTGAATAGGGATATGAGACCTCTAATAGAAATTAGTGAGTTATACACCAAGATATTGGGGAGAGTGATTGTGTTAATTCTCCGTGGAAATATAAAAAAGTTTCATTCATATAATGCATTAGACATCAATAGAGAGAAATAAGGGATTCTAGGCAAAACATGATCACTTTCTCATAATTGTGAGAACAAATTTTTTTTTTCATTTTAAACTTGAAAACCCCCCTTTTGTTACTTACTAAACATTGCACATTATTTATATGATTAAATAGCATTCCATGTGGGTACGATCTTATTTATTACTTCGACACTATCGGTACATTTACCGAGATGTCATCACTCGTCAATACATAAAAAATAATACACAAAAGAGTAACTAAATAGAAACTGCAATATCAATTTAAGCAAATAATATAAAACATATCACATACCCCATTAGATCAAAATAGGTTAATCTGATAAGACCTAATCATTGGATCATACTAACAGAATTCATAACTAATAGTTTCACTACTACAAAAAACACATCTTATCTCGAGCGCGAACGAGATTTTACTTCGATGGAACAACCAAGGTAACAAGGAGCGTCATGAAAACTTGTCACTTTTTCCCTCTATTTCTGATTAACTAAAGGAATAATTAAAATGGTCATTGGTTCGATCCCTAACAACAACATTTTTATATTTTCAAAACTAGCACCACTTTCCTCTTGGTTTATGACCAAAATCAAGGGGATAAATAACTATTACTTTTAAATATAAATAACATTGTTTACACATAATATTAAATTAAATTGTTTACAAATTAAATTGTTTACACTGAATATTACATTGTTTACATATAATATTAAAGAAAAATATAATACAAATTTTGAATCTGATTCATTTAGAAAGTTTTCTTTGATTAACAATATTAAGTTATTTCATTAAACATTTACAATAGGTGGAAACAACAACAACAATAAAAATAACATTATTACGTGAGATAGATTACAAGAATAGAAAAATGATTTGTTAAAGGTTGGTGTAAGAAGAACAACACATAACCAAATAATTTTCTATCTCACAATCCATCATAAATATTGATGTTTGAGAGTATGGAGCGGTTGAATATCTGAGTTATGTTTATGGTAAAACTTAGTAAAAGAATTCTTTTGTAGTAAAATCTGATTATCATACCCCTCGGTAATATTAGAAACCGTGGGAATAGAATATTTAATAATAAACTAAAATCTTAAATAATAAGAAAGACGTCACTTTTAAATAAAAAAACAAAATTGCAGTTGTTGGGACTCGAAACATGTACCTTGACATAGCTTATCCTTCGATTTTGTTCTTAAACCGAGAAAATAAATGATAATTTTTTGAAAATAAATAACGTAGCGTGTTTTGGAATTTTATCTCAGTTTTTTATTGGGTGAAAACTTTGTGATAAAATATAGTATTTATAGTAGTGTTTAAAGTAATTATACATGAAACTCAAGGAGAAATCTGATCTTTAATGGCAAAAATATTAGTTTGAGAGATCTGTTTTTGTATTCCTTCATCAAACTTCGTCAAAATCCGTACACACCAAATCCAACCGTTGTCAAATCTATCAAAATTCCTTTAAAACACGTCAGAAAAATGTCAAAATCGTGCCACCACCCATGTTTTCGTGCTACAATGAGTTGGATTCCTTCTGGATCGTGCAGCGATGATATCATATCGTGTCACAATTTACTGCTTTTCTTGCCACGATTTTGGCCACGAATTTTCACGCGGCTGCACAACGTTTTCTTCACAAATTTAGTTATGTTGGACTATATAGTTTGTTGTCCAAGTGTCAATCTATCCAACATTTGAATCTTCAAGGAACCAATTTTTGAGTGATCGTCATGTTGTGGAGTCGTCTTTATATCTTTTTAGTTTGGTTATGTAAACGTTAGTACTTGTCCGATGGTTACATATTCATCCTTATTTACACTAGTTAAGAAACGTCCTTCACGGGACTTGCGCAATATTTTCTTCACAATTTATTTTCCAAAGGCTAGTTTTATCGTCTTTCTTCATTTTCTTCTCTTTTCTTCTTAAACTTAAGACACATCACATTGCAATAGCTAAAAAGAGACGCAATTGTTCGATAAAATTATATGATGATAGTCATTTATCATCTACTTATTTATTTAAAGACTTTTTTGCTTAGGTGTTGGTGGTATTGTTTGTAATCATCACGGTGGATGAATAGCTGGTTTTTCTCACTATGAAGTTGAAGGTGATTATTGCCAGAGTTGCGTGTCTTTTAGATGGACCTTAACCTATATTATAACAAATGTTACAACAACAAGATTTTTATACATTGTAACTCTTTTTTTTTCTTTTGAAAATTTGTATAGTCTAATTTTGAGAATCAATTCTGACATTAAGTGATTTCATTTTTCTTTCAAACAGAGTTACGGAAAATCAAATCATAATTCTCCCAACTAAATCAAACGTCAATCATTTCTAAACCAAATAACAATGGATACTTGTATACAATGATGCCATAACATATTTGGTATATTTGGTATGTTTGACCCTAGATTCTATGATTTGTCTGCTTCTTTAAATGAGTACTTTTTCAGTACCTTCCTTTTGATGTCAGCACGTTACAATTTGTATACTTAATTAAAAAATGTCATTCAGCACCATATATTATATTCTACTATCACTCACTATATTAAAAAAAGTGCAATCAACTCTTTCAACCAATACAAAATATACACTAGAAAATAATGAGATTTCTAGGTCCCTTGTTGATTTTTCTAAAGTCAATCAACCATTCATAATGCCGAAAGATATTGAAAATTCATAAGAGCCAATATCATGTGTTAATTGATGTAAAATGAGGATACCAAAGTAGATGAAAATTTCAATTGATGTTGAGACAGAAACAACATTACTCAAATCCTCTTTTTTTCTTTCTATAAATAGTTCAATCACAAATCATCTACATATTCACCATTCACATCATAGTATTGCACTTAAATTTAAAGAATATTTGTTTTCAAGATGATGTTTCAAAAAGAAAACACCCCATTTCACCCTCCACCACAACTTCAACTTTCAAACCACAAATTTCCATCATCATCATCATCATCTCAAAGTGTAGAATTACCAAGTAAGGCAAATAACTTAACACACAAGAATCATCATAAGCAATGGAAGAGCATGTCCTTATCAAACGGCAAAGGAAAAACACATGCCACCCCGGATGAATTTGATCTGATACCGAGCAAAAATGAGAACAAGAAACAACAAAGCTTCCATAAAAACGAAGCTATTATGAAAGAGGTTCGAAAGGGTAGCAAGAAAATGGAGGATGGTGATGGATTGAAATGCTGTACATTTGGAATCTGTCTTCCAGGTTTTGGTAAAGTAAAAGCAATAAAAGCAAGAAAAAGTGAAACCAAAGTGGATTGTTCAGTGAATGTGATGTCTAGTACATTTTCATTTTCTTTTGAAACCTTTGACATTAATGCACAAGGAAGAATAGTTCGTGAAGATAATAATGAAGATGATTCTATCAGTTCCTACTTTGAACTTCCGGAAACTATGATGTGATGAGGTGGTGAGGGGTACTACTCTCTTGGGCAAGGACATTAAACTGTTCTTTAGTTTTGCAGTGTGTTATATGTTTTGCATTGTGTGGTATTTGACTTATGTGGCAAGTTAGCGATCAATGAATGAATTAAAGTTATTATATTTGATTGCATCATTCTTATTATTATTATTATTATTATTATTATTATTATTATTATTATTTTTTTTTATAACTGAATTAGACTATTGTATTTTGTTTTGAAAATTTTTTGTAATTAAATTAATTGTTCAATATTTTAAAATTTAACAATGTTGACATTTGTGTCGTGTGTCAAATATCTCACACTTCAACCTTAATAGTATATGGATTTATCTTCGCTCGATTCAATGATTCCTACCTCAATTTTGTAGATTAAAACAAAATTTGGAACCATGTGTTTCATCTTATGATTAGAACTTGTATCATTCATTGATCATCTAAGTTTTTAGAAGTAAATAAGTCAAAGTCAACTCTTTTGACCCAAAAATCAAAGAGAAACTATTTTGACTTTTAGATTATCTTACTTTAGGTCTCATTTTTTGCTATTAACTTTGTTTTTATATTATATTAGGTTGTTAGTAAAAAAAATATCATTTATATTTTAGTATTAATAATATTAGAGCTAATATTAATATTATTAATAGTATTTATTTGTGATATTTCTTACTTTAGGACAGTTCTGGTCATTGATTATTTAGTCATTTAAGTTTTAATTTAATTATAACTTTGGCCTCTCAATTTTATTTTTTTAATTCCTCCATTTTAAAAATTATGATTGTAATCCCCTTTTAAATTTTGTGTTGGATTTTAGTCCCCTCTTTAATTTGGAAGTTATTTTTAATGATGTGATTACGGGTGGCAAAACGGGCGGTCTGTCCCATTTAGGCTCGTCCCGTTTAAGTCTGTCCAAAAGTGTGGCGCGGCGGAATGGACCAACGTAGGTGTCTGAGCTAAAAAGTCAAGTTCGTCCCGTTTACTAACGAGATGGTGGGTTGGCGGGCCGGCACGCCAAATATTAATTTTTTTAATTTTACAATTTGATTTAATACATAATTTAGAAAAAATTTAATTATTACCAAAGAGGTCGATTAAAATTTTTTTTTAACAACGCATAATAAAACTTCAAGATGTCTTAATTCCAAACAATTCAAAAATTTTAATAAATAAAGACCAATTACAACAAAAAAACAATAAACTCAAGCACAATAAAGAATATCAAAATAAATAAACAATACATATCATCCTAATTCTATTTAAAAACTAACTACTAAAAGAATCCAATTTAAAATTTACACAAAACCAACAATGATAACAATAACATTACATAAAATATTACAATTCATAAATAGTAATGCGTAAAATACAAACACCAAACTTTTTCACTGTTTATATTATATAAACTCTTATATTGACTGATTCTTTAATAGTTAAATCTTAAATTTGACACATGTATACACTAATCAAATCATTCATTTTCATAACATCAACATCTATTTCTAAAGAAAACATCTGAGCTAATATATTGAAAACTTAATAATTATACATGTTATACATTTGTTCTTTTATTTTAATCATTTTCAATCAACACATGTATTAGAAAATTATAAAAAGAACGTTACAATTACAATTTAATTTGTCTGTATAATAATTTATAATACAATCATAAGAGATAAAAATTGTTTTTATATCTAAAGTTATTTTAATTCTTAATAAAAAGAGTAAAAATTTTAACAAAATGCCCGCGGAGAAAATCCTCTCCTCCCCGTCTCGACTTACTTTTTGTAAACGGGTTAGGCGTCAACATAACGGGTCAAACGGGTCAACCCAACATGTCCACTAAATGTGGCATTAGTGTATTGACATGTTAATGCCAACTTATTTTCAAATTAATCCAATTTTTTATTATTATTAATAATAATAACAACTTAATAATATATTAATAAAATCATTTTATTCTTTTTTGCTTAACCAAATACAAACAACCCATTACTCTAACATGAAAATTTATCTTCACCCTTTCTTTTTTCCTCAATCAACCTAGATGAAAAAGTCCAACAACATCAAATCTCCAAATTAGAAAACCTACCAATTCAACTCCATATTTTCTTCAATCCCCATGCATAAACCATAGAAATGAACAATTTTAAATCCATCTACTCACACTATCTTCAAAACAAGCGAAAATAATCAAATGCTAAATTGATTACCAAATTTAAGATCTTAATTTATTTCAAACGGAATGAAATTGTTGTTATTATTGTTGAAGTTATGGAAAAAACAAAATCCAGAGAAACCCAAATTTTCTTCATTTGGGTTTTCTTTCTCTGATGCATTGTTTTGTTGTCTATTAACAAGAGAAACCCAAATCAAGAGTCTGTTACTTTTGTATTATTACCATGTATTATTTTGTTTTGTGGACTAAAGTCAAGGTCCAAGTCCAAAAATCCAAGCCAATAGCCACGCATTTGGTTAAAGGGGAGTCCAAAGTTCATCCAACCCCTAATTTTCTTTTCAGTGAATTCAGAATGGATCAAATTATAATAATCGAAAGAAAAAAGATTCTTCATTCATATTGCAGATACGATTTACAAAGAGAAATGTGTTTAGATACATTCAAAGCCCAAAATTCTAAACCTAAGTGGATCAATTACACAAAAATAACAATAATTACATCCTAAGCTTAAGAAATACGAACAATCACCATAAATCTCAATTGAAGATCTAAGCCTATAAAAATCTTAAGCTAGTACAAAAAAAAAAAAGAGACGAAACCATTGAGGAAAAATGTAATATTCTGATTATTTAGTGAACTATTTTAATAGATTAATTATTTGATGTTGTGTATTTTGTGCGTCGATGAGTACTTTGATGTGATTTATTTGGTGCAATAGATGGTTTGATGATACTATGTGTGGGGTAGTGTTGGATTAGAATAATAATGAGAATTATTTTGATATTTAAATAAGTTAGTTGGAATTATTCGGATTTTAGAATAATTATTTAGAATTTATTTAATAATTAAATGGAATAATATGAGTAAAAATAATGAGGACAAGACGATCATTGCATGAGGTTTAGTGAGGGTAAGGATGGAAGACCGTATTATGGGTCTAAGGGCTAAATTACTATTAAGGAAGAATAGATAAGGAAATCGTATCATTTTGTACGATCGTATTTTGGAGAGAAGAGAAAGCAAGGAGGTAAGAAAGAGCCAGGGCAAAGGAGAATCTATTGTTGAAGCTTAGGAACCGCCAATCCGAGGTAATTGTGGGGTTCCAGCTCTCTAAGGATTTGTATAATGATGATTATGTAGGGGTAATCTGTTTATCACTATTGGTAGAGGTTTAGGTTTGTTTTCGGGTTTTGTGATAATTTGATGACATGATGAGTTAGTGATGAAATATATGATGTTGTTTTGCCATGATTTGATGTGTATAATGCCTATCATGATGTGTTGTTGTATTGTGAAAACATGTAGAATTTGGTAAGCTTTGGGACAAGACTGTGTTGGAATCGTATGGGAATTAGGTCTGATCTAGTGTAGAGATTGCAACAGAAAGTTACTTCCAGGCACGCTTCGCCAGGTGAGCCTATTGCTATGTCGGGCGACAACATTTTCTCAAGCCTCACCAGGCTAGGGAGCAGACGAAGGAAAGGGTGGAAAAGAGGTACTCTTGGAATTTGTATGGAAGGGACGGCCTTGGTTGTGCTTCGTCGGGCAAGCCTCGGGCGACACACCCACTCGTTGGGCAAGCCTCGAGCGAGTAGACTGTAGCGGAGTTTTTTCTGAAACTTTAAAAATTCATATCTTTTGACTCTGATGTCAGTTTGATGCACCGTTTAAATCTACTGAAAGGTAAAAATATTTTCTATCTTATAAAAATAATTTCAAATGCAGTAGGTGATTATTTATTGGGGATTTATGCCCTTTTGTATGTAATTTTATCGATTATGCTGAGATATGTGCATGTATTTGTGCTTGGTGATGTTATACGATATTGTTTGGACTGTATGATTGGTATGTCGTATGTCCAGGAAGATGGTGACCGTATCGATGTGTCATATTGATGGATGTAGGTATCAGTATGATGTATTTTGTTGCATGGTTGTGTCGCATACATTTCAGGTTGTGGACTTTAGACCTGTTTGTTGGGTCCGATCCTAGATGGCATGGGTAGAGAGTGATATGAATCTCATTGTTCATGATGTTGGTTGGCTCTGATCCTAGATGGTATGGATTGAGAATGATGTAAACCAAAATTGTTCACGATATTGGTGGCTCTGGTCCTAGATGGCGTGGATTCAGGAACGATATTGGTACCATATGCATTGAGTCTGTGAGTCGGTGTCATTACATTGCATTGTTGTTAACATGATGTTAAGTTATGTGATTGGTGTATGTGCTACATGATGATTGTTGATACATGCGATGAATTATGCATGATTGTGTATTATTATATAATAAGACTATTATTTTTATGTGAAGGTGTGAGATGTGGAATATGTGGCTATGTATGATTTACTTGTTGTATACTCATTATTATGTGTTCTCTTATATTGTTGTGATATCTCACCCTTCTGTTGGGATGATGCTTTATACGACATCGTACAAATAGTCAAGAGTAGTCTGAGGCTGCCAGGATCAGAAGAGGCTGCTCTTTATTTTACTTTCGATTTGGTATTATTGATCTGATATGTAACACCGGAGGATGAATGCTTATTTATTGCATTATTTTAGTAATTGTTTGGAGTCTTAGGAACTCCTTATGTTTGAATAAATGTTGCTTTAATTCTAGTTATGAATCTTTTCCACTGCATTAATAAAAATTGAAGTTCAAGACTATGATGTTTGTTTCGGTTCACCCGTAAATTTGTGTTATGTATCTTATTTTGAGCAAGTTTAATATGTTAGAAATATAGCATCCTAATTGTTTGTTGATTGATTTTTTTTAAAGAAGAAAAATTACTCTAATCTTATATTAATATTTTTTGAGGAAATTAAGGTGTTATATTAGTGGTATCAGAGTAGGTCGGTCCGTCTGGCCAAGTTGTTGAGTCTGTAGTGTGGTATGACAGTTGAATATTGTCGGTCTGTGTAGGTGAAGTTATTACTTGGGAGACATTCAGCAGAGAGTTTTTGAGGAAGTATTTCTTGGAGAATGTTCGTGAAAAGAAAGAGATTGAATTCTTAGAGTTGAAACAAGGGAATTTGTTTGTGATTGAGTATGCTGCTAAGTTCGTGGAACATGTGAAGTTCTATCCTCATTATAGTGAAGCGACTTATGAGTTCTCGAAGTGCACCAAGTTTGAGAATGGGTTGCACCTAGAGATCAAAAAGGCGATTGGGTATCAGCATATTCGTAGATTTCTAGAGTTGGTGAATAGCTGCAGAATTTATAAAGAGGATAGTAAGGCTCACTACAAGATTATGAGCGAGAGAAGAGGCAAGCCACATCAGAACCGTGGGAAGCTTTACAATGCTCCAGCTGACAAGGGAAAACAAAAAGTTTTTTATGTTAAGAGGCCAAGTGGGGGAGGTGCTCCTGTTAACCTTAGATGTTTAAATAAGCTATTATTGATATTGGTGCTATGCATTTTTTTATTGCTGTTGATTGTGTGAAAAAGTTTAATTTTGTGTTGTCTTCTATGATTGGAGAAATGGTTATCGAGACTGCAACCAAGGGATCAATGACTACTTCTCTAGTATGCTTGAAACGTCCTTTGTCAATCTTTGACAGAGATTTTGTTGTGGATCTAGTTTTTTTTCGTTGAGTGGTCTGGATGTGATCTTAGGTATGAACTAGTTGGAGTCCAATTATGTTCACATGAATTGTTTCAACAAATTTGTTCGGTTTCTCGTTCCTGATGAGGAGGAGGAAGCTGGTTTCTTGTCTACTAGGCAGTTGAACGAGGTAATGGGGGATGAAGCTCAAGTGTTTTCATTGATGGCATCTTTATTTATAGAAAGTCAAGCTGTAATTGATGAGTTGCAGGTGGTGCGTGATTTTCCTGATGTTTTTCTAGATGATATTTCAGATGTTCCGCAAGAGAGAGAGAAGTATGGTTTTCTATTGATGTTGTCCCTGGTACTAGACCTGTTTCGATGGAACCATACATGATGTTGGTATTGTTAGAACATAGTTTGGTTCTACGTCCTTGTAAGAGTTTTGATGATAACAAACACTCAAAGAATAATTATGCTCCCTAAATAAGTATTTTGTTTTGCAGAGAAATTCTGATGTAAGAAGAAAATAAGATGAGATAGATCATTGTTAAAACTCTGTTATGACCATCTTACATAGAAGCAACCTGTGTAACACACTTAAAATAAAGAAGTTCTGGTGTTACAACTTCTGAGTGCACTAAATGCTGTGAACAAGAACTTTATTTTTCTGATACGTAAAGTTATGGAAAGAAGTAAAAGAGTCTCAACGGTAACATTCAACTTCTGATGTGATCTTTAGCGAGTATGTTCTGAAGCGTTACATTTTATTCATGGCTATTCAAAAGTAACAAGTGAAAAAGGACAAGAATCACTATGTTTGGAAAGTTCATTAACTAATATTTATCAAGGTTCCAAAAGCACCTCTCATGTATTGCCTATATAAACAAGACGTGAAGAAGAAATCGTTGAGGATTTTGCTGAGCACTAAAAATGAGAAAATATCACTACCTTCAATCCATTGTTTTTTCAATTGTGTAATACATCACTTTTGTGATACTTTTTTTTGTTAGAAAACATATTTTGTACACGATTTCAATACTGTACTGTGTAATACCTTGAGAAAACCGGGTTGTGGTTTAACCTCAAGAAGACTTTTACAGTTGTCATTTTATCTGTGTAATCAAGTTTGATTAGTGGATAAAGACCTCATTTAAGAGAGGCGAAATCACCTTGGCGGGTGGACTGGAGTAGTTTGAGTTTAAACGAACCAGGACAACCAACGTGTCTTTTATTTTATGTTTTAAAAACCCAATTCAAACCCCCTTCTTGTGTTTTTCCATTCTTCAATTGTCATCAGACCGCCTGGTTCTGAGTGCAAACACTTAACCGTGTCAGAAAAATATCCAAGCAAGAAAAACACTATGGTGGGACCAAGTCATAACATCAACAATGATTATCATGATGAGAAAGTCAAAATCAACGACAAACCTCCAATCTTCGATGGTGAAAACTTATATTACTGGAAAGACAAAATCGGAAGTTTCTTTCTAGCTTATGATGCTGATCTCTGGGATATGGTGACTGATGGGTACATAAATCCAGTTGACGAAAGCGGTTAGAAGATTGAGAAAAAAAGAATGACAGGTCATCAAAAGAGAGAATTCAGAAATCATCATAAAGCCAGAATAATTCTCTTGAATGCTATCTCATACACAGAGTATGAGAAGACCATAAACAGAGAATCAACAAAACACATATTTGACTCCTTGAGAATGACGCATGAAGGCAACACGCAAGTCAAAGAAACCAAAGCTCTTTCTCTCATTCATAAGTATGAAGCTTTTAAAATGGAAGAAGATGAAACTATTGAAACAATGTTCTCAAGATTTCAAATTCTGGTTGCTGGACTAAAATTTCTGGATAAAGGGTGCTCAATTATAGATCATGTAAATAAAATCATCATAAGTTTACCCAAGAAATGGAGAACCGTGGTCACAGCCCTAAAACTAGCCAAAGATCTGAACAAAATATCTCTTGAAGAACTTGTCAACTCCCTGAGAAGTCACGAGATAGAACTAGAAGAAGATGAGCCCTAAAAGCAAGGTAAGTCTTTAGATCTTAAATCTAACAAAAAATATGAACCTAAAGTTTTGCTGGAAAAAGAAGAAAAATATGGTGGATCCTCATCAGAAGAAGATGAACTATCTCTTCTCTCCAGAAGTGTCATTCAGTTGTGAGAGCACATGTAGATGAAGTTCAGAACTTCCAGAAGAACAGGAAACCATTCTGAACCATATTTTGGATTCAGAAAATCAAGAAACAGAGATATTGTTTGCTACGAATGCAATGGAGAAGGTCACTACAAAAGCGACTGTCCAAATTTTCAAAAAGAGAAACCTAAAAAGAAGTTCTTTAAATAAAAGAAGAAAAGCCTCATGGCAACATGGGATCACTCATAATCTTCTGAAGCTGAAACAGAATCAGAAGATGAAAGAGCCAACATAGCCCTAATGGCCAACGTATCAGATGACACTGGATCATCTGAATCAGACCCAGACTTAGAGGCAGAAGAGGAATTCTCTAACTTTTCTAGATCTTAATTAGAAGAAAGTCTGTCATAAATTTTTGAAAGATATCAGCAACGTCGGGTCAAAAACAAGAACCTGAAAAAGGATCTTGTATCTGACTCTGAAGAAACTAAGAAACTGAAAACAGAAAACTCTGAGCTTAAAGAAACAATTTCTAAACTCGAAAATAAATTACAAAATGCTCAGAAAGAAACTGTCTCAGATGTTTCTAGTACCTCTGATACGATCATAAGAGAATATGATCATAGCTTTCAAAAATTTCTTGCTAAAAACATAGATAGGAGCAAGATGGCTTCAATGATCTATGGAGTTAGAAGAAATGGAAGAAAATGGATAGGATATAAGGGTAAAGTATCTTAACCTAAGAAAGTTAAGGATATGGTCATAAAACACACACCCCTTTATTCTCACTTCACCTATGGGCATACACATGACATGAAGTATACTAGTAATGCTTTTTCTGTTAAACCAAAATCCGAACAGAATTTTGGTAACTCTAACAAAAAAGGAACCAAAAATATATGGGTACCTAAGGACAAAATTGTCTATGTTGCAGATGTCTTTACTAGAAAAATTGAAACAACAATCTTGGTACCTGGACTCTGGATGCTCTCAACACATGAAGGGAAGAAAGCATATGTTCTAAAGCCTGGAACTTAAATCTGGAGTCTATGTAGGTTTCAGAGGCAATCAGAAAGGAAATATTATTGGCTCTGGAACTATTGGTAATGGTACAATTCCTTCTATAACTAATGTTATGTTAGTAGATGGATTAATGCGTAACCTATTATCCATAAGTCAATTAAGTGATAATGGTTATGATATAATCTTCAATCAAAATTCCTGCAAAGTAGTTAGTCAGAAAGATAGATCTATCCTATTTAATGGAAAGATAAAGAACAACATTTACAAAATAAAACTTTCTGAACTAAAAAGTCAGAATGTAAAATGCCTAATGTTTGTTAAATATGAGCAATGGGTCTGGAACAGAAGAATGGGGCATGTTATTATGAGAAGAATATCTCAGATTAACAAACTCAATCTGGTCAGAGGACTTCCTAATCTGAAGTTCAACTCAGATGCTCTGTGTGAAACATGTCAAAAAGGAAAGTTTGCAAAACCTTCTTTCAAAGCAAAAAGTGTTGTTTCTACCTCTAGACCATTAGAACTTATGCATATAGATCTATTTGGACCAGTGAAAACTGCATCCATTAGTGGCAAGAAGTATGGATTAGTGATTGTAGATGACTATAGCAGATGGACATGGGTAAAGTTATTAAGACACAAGGACGAGTCACACTCTGTGTTCTTTACTTTCTGTAACCAAGTTCAAAATGAAAAATATCTTAGAATTGTTAAAGTCAGAAGTGATCATGGTGGGGAACTTGAAAATAAAAAATTTGAATTATTTTTTAATGAGAATGGAATCTCTCATGATTTATCTTGTCCTAGAACTCCTCAACAAAACGGAGTTGTAGAACGAAAGAATAGACCTTTACAAGAAATGGCCCAAACCATGATCAACGAGACTAACATTGCTAAGAACTTATGGGCAGAAGCAATTAACACAACATGCTATATTTAAAATAGAATCTCCATAAGACCTATTTTGGATAAGACTCCATATGAACTGTGGAAGAACATAAAGCCTAACATTTCTTATTTCCATCCATTTGGATGTACTTGTTTTATTCTAAACACTAAAGAACATCTGAACAGGTTTGACTCTAAAGCACAAAAGTGTCTCATGTTAGGATACTTTGAACACTCAAGAGTTTATAGAGTATATAACACATAAAAATGGATTGTGGAAGAGTCTATCAGTGTCTGATTTAATGATAAGCTTGACTCCCAAAAGTCAAAGCAGGGTAAATTTTTTGCAGATATAGAAGTTCAAATTATAGGTACTAAAGACATTGCATCAGAAGTTCTCTATAAAGAATCACATTCAAACACAGAAGAGGATGTCACAAACATTACAGCAACATCTGAAGATCCCATCCACAAAAGACAATCCAGAAGTAGCTTAGCTCATCCAGAAAATGCGATTATGGGAAAGGAAGAAGATCCAATCAGAACAAGATCTACATTCAGAAATTTTGAAGAATCTCTCATGGGATTAGTTTCTCTGATTGAGATAACTTCCATTGATGAAGCCCTTCTGGAAAATGACTGGATACTCGCAATGCAGAAAAAACTAAATCAGTTCCCCAGAAATGATGTGTGGGATCAAGTTCCTAAACCCAAAGGATTTAACATCATTGGAACCAAATGGGTCTCCAGAAACAAGCTAAATGAACAAGGAGAAGTTGTCAGAAATAAAGCACGACTGGTGGCACAAGGTTATAGTCATCTAGAAGGGATAGACTATACAGAAACCTTTGCTCCAGCCACCAGGTTAGAATCTACCAGACTTTTAATTTCTTTTGCAGTAAATAATGGCATCACTCTTTATCAAATGGATGTTAAAAGTGAGTTTTTAAATGGTTACATTGATGAAGAAGTTTATGTGCACCAACCCCCTGGCTTTGAAAATTAAAAACACCCAGAATATGTTTATAAACTTAAGAAATCACTATATGGTCTGAAACAAGCTCCCAGAGTTTGGTATGAAAGACTAAGTAATTTTCTGTTAGAAAATGATTTTACCAGAGGGAAGGTGGACACAACCTTATTCTGTAAACTATTTAAAAATGACATTCTGGTTTGTCAATTTATGTAGATGATATTATTTTTGGATCTATTAAAGCTTCTTTGGGAAGATAATTTTCTAAGTCTATGCAGACAGAGTTTGAAATGAGCTTGATGGGAGAACTCAAGTTCTTTCTGGGTATCCAAATCAATCAAACTCCAGAAGGAACCTACATTCATCAAAGCAAGTATATCAAAGAACTTCTGAAGAAATTTGACTTGTTAGAATGTAAGCCATCCAAAACTCCTATGTATCCCACATGCATTATGGAAAAGGAAGAGGTAAGTAAAAAGGTAGAACAGAAGCTCCACAGAGGTATGGTTGGTTCTCTCTTATATTTAACAGCTTCAAGACATGATATTTTGTATAATGCCTATCGTGCTAGATTCCAATCAAATCCTAGAGAATCTCACTTAACAACTATTAAGCAAATTTTCAAGTATCTGAAAGGTACTACTAATTTTTGTCTTTGCTATAGAAAATCCAAAGAATAGAAATTAGTAGGGTACTGTGATGCTGACTTCTTTGGGGACAGAATATAAATAAAAAATACTTCTGGAAGCTGCCAATTTCTGGGAGATGATCTAATCTTGTGGTCCAGTAAAAGGCAATCCACCATTGCACTGTCAACTGTTGAAGCTGAATATATAGCAGTAGCTGGATGCAGCACATAGATGCTCTGGATGAAAAGTGAACTTGAAGAGTTCAACATATATGAGAGTAACATTCCTATTCTCTATGACAATACTTCTGCTATCTGTCTTTTAAAAAATCCCATTTTACATTCTAGGACTAAGCATATAAAAATTAAACATCATTTTATTAGGGACTATATTCAGAAAGGAATTCTCTCGTTAAAATTTATAGACACAGACCATCAATGGACCGACGTTTTCACTAAACCCCTTTTTGAAGATAGGTTTAACTTCATTCTAAAACATCTCAGTATGGAATTATGCCCAGAATGATAGTTTTGTTTCTGTATACCTTAACCCTCAGAAGTTTATGCTTTAATTTTTCTTGTGTGAACATCTAATCAACAGTTCTTTAGAAATTAGAAGGAAAGTTATATCAGGATCTATCTAGAAGATCTAGATGTTCTCCAAATGGTTCATTTAAAATATATACGCAAGGTCTTCCTCTAAGGCTGGACACATGTTCAAATTCTGAAGAGACTGAAACGTTGAGTTGATGCATTGAGGTTCGTGTTAAATCGGTAACTGTTCCATATCTTCACGCTATCCCTCTTTTCAGGAATCATTAATGCACGCAATAATTTTCTTTAAATCCTTTTCTTATTAATTAAGACTTTTATTTTCTTATATATACTTCACTCACCATCACTATCACACTTCCACTCTTAATTTTTTTCTCTCTTCAACTTGTTAAACCTTTCAAAAAACCCTAAAAGAGTCTGTGTGAACAAATGGCTTCCTCTCAACAACTTTCTCAAGGTTCTCAGAGCATTCCTGGCTCTTCTTCGTCAATAGCAGAAAGGTATGTAGAACCCTCAAGAACTCTCCTCACACCCATTGATTTAATGGAAGTTCTGCGTGAGCTCAAAGTAGATTTCGTAAGCATGAAGGAAAACATACATGATTTAATCCCTGATGTTGAGTTCCAAGGATGGACTAAGTACTTTGATCGCCTCCTAGGTCTAGTTTTTCCAAGAATTGTTTAAGAATTCTGGATCCATGCCATAACTTCAAATCATCAGGTTACTGTAAGTATGAGAGTGCGCCTAAGAGAGGGGGTGAATTAGGTACTTTAAAAGTTTTATCGTTTTAGTGATGATGGATGTTATTTTTCTGGTTTAGTGCATGAGTTTACGAATGTGTTTCTTTCTTTTTTATTTTATGACTAGTGATGAAAGCTGTAAATGCGGAAAAGTAAAGAACATAGAGATGTATCCCGGTTCCCCTCACAGCCCGAGAGTACTCCAGTCCCCTTTCAACATGAAATAGATTTCCTTATTGTTAGATCTCTAGACAAGACACCTTAGTCCTTATATACAAGACTCTAACCAATAAAACCACCAAGAACAATCCTCTTGGACCAAGAACAATCCTCTTGTATTTTCACTATGTCAATAGTGAGAATAATCCTCTCAAAGTGACTACACACTTGTATCCAACAATCCTGGAAAGACAAGATTTATAAAACCACTTAAACTTATTTCCAATAATCCTGGAAAAATAAGTAAGTATCTATCAATATTTGATTTTGAGTGAGTTGAGTAGTAATGATCACTTAGAGTGATTTAATCAATGAATGATCTTCTCTTCCATTGATAATAATGTACAATGACTCAATATATAATGCTCAAAGTTTTCTGTTTAACAATATGTGAAAGTGTGCAGAAAACTTATGTATGAAAGTGAAGAAAAGCTTGAGTTTGTATTTTGAAAATTCAGAAAATATATTTTGGAAGAGGTGTTGAAAATGATTTTGAAAATGAGTATTTATATGTTCATAGAACCTTTTTGAAACATCATAAAGTTCTGAAAATGAATCATGAACAATTGCCAAGATTGAGTGAAAGGTTTCCATGAAAAGGTATTATGAACAAGCATGTTCAAAGCTACTATTTTTCAAAATCGTGCAGCATGCAATCGATTGCACCCTTTGTGTAAATTGATTGCACGGGGTTTCAACAGATATATTTTCAAAAGTTTTAAGTGTGCAATCGATTGCACATGAGTGTAAATCGATTGCATCTGAAGTCAGTAGCAAAATTTGATTGAGTGCAATCGATTGCACAAGCAATGTAAATTGATTGCACTGAGAAACAATAGCAAACATTTTGAAAATTTTAAGCATGCAATCGATTGCACTAATATGCAAATCGATTACACTGAGAAACAGTAGCGAAAGATCTGAAAAATTGAAGTATGCAATCAACTGCACTAATATGCAAATTGATTGCACTCAAGTGAAAAATGAATTTTAACTTAGAAAAAACTTGAGTAAGGATTTTTAAAACATTTCTTTTCACCATTGAGCATCTATGTCTTAAGTTCAAATTAAGTATTATCATTATACCTTGAAAGTTGCTAAGAGCTTGAACTGAAGACTTTGTCCATAGATGCGTTGAGCTTGATCAAAAATCTTTGCCTTCTTTGTCAATCATGGTTTGTCTTCATCAAAACAAAAGTTCATTTGAGAAGCTTAATTTTACATTCTCCCTCTTTTTTATGATGACAAACAATCTTGCTTTATGCTTTGTAACTTCCGAAAGAGCTTCTCCCCCTAAGATGCATAACTCCCCCTATGTATGAGAAGGTTGGAATCCTTTGTATTTGTTCATCTTGGTTGGAGAGTACCTTAAAAAATTAAGACAAGGAAATATACAAGCATAAAGTACCACATCCTTCTCCCCCTTTGATATTTTTAAAAAGAAGGAAAAGATGCAATAGAAAATGGACAAAAATATATGTAATAATATTGAAAACTTAACCATAGCCATATTGCTCCATGATGATTTTTATCATCCTTTGATAAATACACATAGTAGTTATCTTCATTAAAACAAAATGTTGAAGATGCTCGACTCTTTTAGGCAGAATGAGAAACTCTTATGTGAATGCTCCCCCTATCTTTGATAACTCCCTCTTGATCAAAATTCTCCCTTGAATCATAGAGAATTTGCATCTTTCTTTGGGCTGCAATAGTTAGAGACAAGCATACACATACATGTATATATTTCTTCTCCCCCTTTGTAATTTAAAAAAGGATGGGAAGAGCCTTATAATACATAAATAAATTATTGAAAGTAAAAAAAATTTATACCAATGAGTTTTACCTCAAGAGTTACTTCATAAATCATTCATCCTTGATGAATTTGAAGCCTTTGTCGCAAAGTTGACTTGTACTTAGAAGTTTTCTTTTGTTCTTCAACATGAAGTACATCTTCAATGGATATGAAAGTTAGTGTATCAACTTTGCCAATGCCAATAATTCTTCCTTTAAGGTATTTCCCATATGTGAAATAATCCTTGGACTTGAACTATATTTGAAAGTTAATATATGTCTCCCGTCATATGCTTTGAACAACCACTATTAAGATACCAAATATTGCATGTGGTCATCAAGCATACCTACAAAACAAATTAAGTTTGATTTGGTACCCAATGTGCTTTGGGTCCATCATAGTTAGTTCCTTTCTTTACCCACACATAATGCCCACTTGCCACACTAAAGTTTCTAACATAGCAAGCATTAGGTGTGTGGCCTTTAATACCACAATAAAAACAAATAGGTTCAAAGTTACTTCTATATCTAGAAGGGTAAGATTTCTTCTTAGGAAATATTTTCTTTTGATTAACTACTTTAGTTTTGTTCACTTTCTCTTTGGATGATTGATCACTAGCCTTAACAAATATAGTTTTATTAGAACTTGGTTTTGAAAACTTTGAATGTCCAAGTCCACTTTTATCATTGGAATATCTTTGTTGGCTAAGAGAACCTTCCAATCCAATTTGACCTTTTTCATATCTTTCAATAAATCTTTTTAATTGGACAATTTGGAAAGAGAGTTATTTACAATTTTTGCATACAAAATTCTGTTTTTGCTCACTAAATTTTTATTTTTCATCTTTGAGATCTTTTTCCATAGACTCACATTTTTCTTCTAAAGATGAAATTTGTTTCTTTTGAGATGAAATAGTTTTGTACAGAATTTTGAATTCATTTAATAGTTCATTTATGGCACCTTGTGCATCACTATCAAAAAGAGAAAATTCATTACTAACCTCATTGTCTTCATCATCGGAATGGTGTAAGGCCATCAATGCGAGATTAACACGTTGATTGTTTTCGGAATCGGAAGATGAACTTTCCCATGCTATATATGCTTTCTTTGACTTTTTATCTTTATTTCTCTTGAAATATTTCTTCTTCTTTTCAAGTGTAGGACATTCACTTTTAACATGTCCCTTTTCTCCACCTTCAAAGTATATAACCTTCCTTGTTGGTGCTTCCATTTTTCTTTCTTTTCGTAGAACCTTTTCAATCTTCTTGATAAGATCATCATCTTCACTACTAGTGGATTCATCCTCTTTATTTCTATCATGATTTTTTATCCTTGTATTTAGAGCCACGTATCTTGAATCTTTTACTTGGATTTCATGCTTTTCAAGTCTTGCAAGTTTTGTCTCATATTCTTGAAGTTTTCCGAACAAAGTGGCGGAAGTCATTGTGGATAGATTCTTCTTCTCAGATATTGCTGTCACTTTTGGTTGCCATTCCATGGATAAAGATATAAGAACTTTAAGATTAAGTTCATCATTAGATAAAGTCTTACCGAGTGCTTTCAAATGATTTATCAAGTGTACAAATCTTTTCTGCAAGTCGAGGATTAATTCTCGGGGCTGCATTCTGAATAGTTCGTATTCTTGACTTAATGTATTTAATCTCAATCTTTTAACTTCAGCGGTTCCTTCATGAGTTTCTACCAAGGTATCCCATATTTCTTTCACCGTTTTGCATTCTGAGACACGGAAGAATTCATCCATGCTAAGTGCACCTTGAAGAAGATTTATTGCCTTTTTATCATAGAGAACCTTCTTCTTATCATCTTCGTCCCATGCAGCTTTAGGCTTTGATGATCCAGCAACATTGATTACCGTTATAGGAATAAATGGACCATTCTCGACGGCATCCCATATTTCTTCTCCTTGTGCTTCTAGATGTGCCTTCATGCGTATTTTCCAGAAGTCAAAATATTCACCACAAAATAGAGGAGGCTTGTTGTTACTACCACCATCTTTGAAAATAGGATTTTGATTTGCGGAAGCCATTCTGGATCTTTTAGGAGCAGGTTACCTATAACCTGCTCTGATACCAATTGTAAGTATGAGAGTGCACCTAAGAGGGGGAGGGGGGGTGAATTAGGTACTTTAAAAGTTTTATTGTTTTAGTGATGATGGATGTTATTTTTCTGGTTTAGTGCACGAGTTTACAAATGTGTTTCTTTCTTTTTTGTTTTATGACTAGTGATGAAAGCTGTAAATGCGGAAAAGTAAAGAACACAGAGATGTATCCTGGTTCCCATCACAGTCAGAGAGTACTCCAGTCCTCTTTCAACATGAAAGAGATTTCCTTATTGTTAGATCTCTAGACAAGACACCCTAGTCCTTCTATACAAGACTCTAACCAATAAAACCACCAAGAACAATCCTCTTAGACCAAGAACAATCCTCTTGGATTTTCACTATGTCAACAGTGAGAACAATCCTCTCAAAGTGACTACACACTTATATCCAACAATCCTGGAAAGACAAGATTTATAAAACCACTTAAACTTATTCCCAACAATCCTGGAAAAATAAGTAAGTATCTATCAATATTTGATTTTGAGTGAGTTGAGTAGTAATGCTCACTTAGAGTGATTTAATCAATGATTGATCTTCTCTTCCAATGATAATAATGTACAATGACTCAAGATATAATGCTCAAAGTTTTCTGTTTAACAATATGTGAAAGTGTGCAGAAAACTTATGTATGAAAGTGAAGAAAAGCTTGAGTTTGTATTTTGAAAATTCAGAAAATATATTTTGGAAGAGGTGTTGAAAATGATTTTGAATATGAGTATTTATATGTTCATAGCACCTTTTTGAAACATCATAAAGTTCTGAAAATGAATCCTGAATAATTGCCAAGATTGAGTGAAAGGTTTCCATGAAAAGGTATTATGAACAGGCATGTGCAAAGCTGCTGTTTTTCAAAATCGTGTAGCATGCAATCGATTGCACGAGGTTTCAACAACTATATTTTCAAAAGTTTTAAGTGTGCAATCGATTGCATGTGAAGTCAGTAGCAAAAATTGATTGAGTGCAATCGATTGCACAAGCAATGTAAATCAATTGCACTGAGAAACAATAGCAAACATTTTGAAAATTTTAAGCATGCAATCGATTGCACTAATATGAAAATCGATTTCACTAAGAAACAGTAGCAAAAGATCTGAAAAATTGAAGTATGCAATCGATTGCACTAATATGCAAATCGATTGAACTCAAGTGAAAAATGAATTTTAACTTAGAAAAAACTTGAGTAAGGATTTTTTAAAACATTTCTTTTCACCATTGAGCATCTATGTCTTAAGTTCAAAGTAAGTATTATCATTATACCTTGAAAGTTGCTAAAAGCTTGAACTGAAGACTTTGTCCATAGATGCCTTGAGCTTGATCAAAAATATTTTCCTTCTTTGTCAATCATGGTTTGTCTTCATCAAAACAAAAGTTCATTTGAGAAGCTTGATTTTAGAGTTACATCTTTCGTTATGGGAAATAAAATCATCATCTTTGAAGATCTTATTCGGCAACTAATAGGTCACGACGGTGGCAGTATTCATTGCAGTGATATGGCTGACAAAAGTTCTGACCTAACCAAGATCTCAAAGGAAATCTTTAATTTTGGCCACCCGTCCAACAAAATCAAAGACCTGAAGGATTACTTCAGAATTTGGTCTAAAATCATTTTGGGTTTCATCAATCACAGGAAGCCCAAGTTCTCCAGATTACATCAATATTGACCAGCAGTACCTTCTGTACTTCATCGCCACCAAAGCAAAGGTTAATCTTCCACATATTTTATTCAATCATCTGAAGACCAACATAAAAGAAACAAGGTAATAGGAAAGAACAAAGAGAGATTGGATCCTTATGGGAAGACTCATTTTAGATATTCTGACAGAAAATAAATTGATAGAACATTTAACTTAGGCTCAACAAGATAGCGCTCTGGAAGCTTGTACTGGTAAACCCCTCAACGCTAAAAATCTAAAGAAGATGAAGACTATTGAAACTATCAAAAAGGATCTAACAATCACCACCAAGTAAGTCATTACCACTAGAAGAGTACCTCTGAAGGATTTTCCTCTCTTCACGCAAGCAGACTCTTCTCCAGATATTATTCCCATGTATTTAGATGCTTGCAAGAGGGACGATACAAATCCAGATGTGAACATTCGTGATCTAAGACAACAACCTCTGTAAGTTGCTCCAAAAAAATCAAGAAAAAGGAAAGCAGCTGCAGAAGGAACTTCTCAGAAGACTCCCAAAGCCGCCAAAAAGAAAGGTAACCCTTCTTTTGTTTCTGCCATTGAATCAGTATTGTTATCAACATTTGAAAACACTCCATCTCCAAAGCCCACAGAAGATCCATCTCTTCAAACTTTTGATGAATTTGACCTAGACTTTGACACCTCATTTCCTCTAGATAACCTTTTGAACAATCCACCTTATACCCATCTTGACCAAAATCAGCCTGAACTTGCACAAGTTCTCTTTAATATTGATCAATTTGATTCGCTGTTTGAAGCTCCCCAAACCAAAAATCAAAACCATGATTCTGATACCAGAACATCCATCCCTAGAATCACCTGCCCTGTCATGGTCTCTCAACCACAAATAATTCCCTCAACTTCTTCACAAAACCTCTCCATTCCAGATCTTCCATCCCCTTATCAGTCCACTCCACCAAACTCACCAAATTCGTCCATAATCCTTTTTGACTCTCCCTCTCCAAATAACTACCCAGAAGATCCCCTTAGAACAATCATATATTTAAAAGCTTTTGACAATCTCGTCATAAGCTCTCAGAAAATTGTTGTTCCAAAACCAAAACCAAAAATCTCCAAAGCAGATGTTGGTAAATCCTTGCCGATTTTTGAAACAGGAATACATGAATGGGTTAACTCTCTAAAGCTAGCTTACATAGAGAATCTCAACCCAGCTGCTTCTAATTCTCATTGAAACCAGTTCAGAAAATGGCCCAACTCTTAATCTCTGAAACTAAAGGAGCTTAGTTATGAAATCTCTCAACAGAACTTCTATGATCGCCTGAATATCTTGAAGGATCAAGTTCCGCGACAAAGGCAAGAAAGTTGAAGAAGCTCCTACATCAGAATTAGCTGCAGTTTGTTCAAAAAAAGTGGTCTCTTCTGCTGAATTAACCTCATTCTCTATTATGTTGCAAACTTTGGATGAGTTGAAGAAAGAAAATGTTGTGTTTAAGGAAAGGCTAAATAAGCAAGATGAAACTTGCAAGGAAATTAAGGGGATGCTTGGGAAATAAGAGGAATTGAGCAATCAGATTAAGAGTTTATTGGAAGCCCTGTTCACACGACTTCCACCTCCTCAAACTTAATTATGAAATTTTTTTGTTTTATTTTGTTGTTTCTTTGATCCTTTTTAATAAGAAATGCATTTTATTGTCTACAATGTTTTTATTGCTTTTTGATTCTTGACAAAAAAGGGGGGAAAACGTAAGATATTTCGAATATAACAGTATCGAGACTCAGTCTCAAACATTTTGAATATCATAACTTCTAATTTTTTATCTTCTGAAAGCAAATCTGGAAAAACCTCTGTTGAGGACAGTTGTGGGAGCATCAAAATATTCTTCTCAAAACTTTTATCAGAACATCTTCAGGGAAGTATTTTTCTTTATCTGAGTATCCAACTCAGGAGGAGACTTTAATGCTTTATTTTCTTTAAGTTTCTATCAAAATATCCAAGTTTTTATCATCATAAAAAAGGGGGAGATTGTTAAAACATAGTTTGGTTCTACATCCTTGTAAGAGTTTTGATGATAACAAACACTCAAAGAACAATTATGCTCCCTAATTAAGTATTTTGTTTTGCAGAGAAGTTCTGATGTAAGAAGCACAAGAGATGAGATATATCATTGTTAAAACTTTGTTATAACCATCTTACGTAGAAGAAATCTATTCAACACGCTTAAAATAAAGAAGTTCTGGTGTTACAACTTCTGAGTGCATTAAACGTTGCGAACAAGAACTCTGTTTTTCTAATACGTAAAGTTCTAGAAAGAAGTAAAAGAGTCTCAACGGTAACATTCAACTTCTGATGTGATCTTTAGCAAGCATGTTCGGAAGCATTACATTTTATTCATGGCTATCACTATGCCAAATAAGCACATAAACATCGCTTTTTTTGGCCATAGACAACACTTTAAAGCACTGCCTAAACCAACAATACTATAGGTAAAGTCAGTGCTTTAGATTAATGTAAAAGCGCTGCTATATCTCCCCTTTTGGCAACACTTTTACTTTTAAAGAACTTTCTTATGCACCCATTTAGTGAAGGGGTGAAAAACACAAGAAGGGGGGGGGGGGGTTGAATTGTAAAACTGGAATCTTAAAGCAATTGACAAGATATTTTTATCCTGGTTCGTTTGATCTCAAACTACTCCAGTCCACCCGTCAAGGTGATTTCGCCTCTCTCCAACGAGGTCTTAATTCACTATATTCAACTGAATACAAATCTGCTTTAACAACTGCTAAAGCCTTCTTGATTCAAACCACAATCCGGTTTGTCAAGGCAACACTTTCTTACAAAGGTATAAAACAAATGTGTGTGAATGTTTTCTACAAAACTTTATCACAACTGTGATGTATACACAAATTAAGCTTAGAAACTTAGATTGCTAAACACTAATGGAGTATCAGAGTTTGTTGGTTTAGCAAAACTGGTAGATGAAGATTATTGTTCAGCTTTGTGCGTGTAAAGAGTTTGGAAGCATTAGCCATTATAATCTTCGAAGCCTTGTTTATATAGCACTTGAGAAGATGAACGTTGAATGCAATATTCTTGATTCAATGCTAATAACAAGCTTTCCTTTTTGAGCAGATCTTGTCTAGAATGATGCCGTTGGAATTAATTAGCGTTCAATGCACAGTACCGTTGCTTCTTCAATGCACGTTCTGGCTTGGCTCATTCTGATTCTGCTTCGCTGCTGATGAACTATTGATTCTGTATCAGAGTGTTTACGCGCAGTTCTGTTCATCAAGCTTCAGCAAGTACGTGAGTTGATCATCTGATCTTCACGTTCTGATTCAGCAACTTCTGATGCTGGTGTATCAAATCAAGTTCTGATGCTGAAGAAGTGATCTTGCTTATTTTAATCAGCGTATCTGCAAGTCAGAGCATAGTAATTTTAGGCAGCATATAGTTCAAACATGAAACATATAAATACTATATCTTTTCACTTTGTTATCATCAAAACATAAATATAGGGTACTAGATTCAAACATTGTTCTAACAATCTCCCCCTTTTTGATGATGACAAAAACTAGATATTTTAAATAAAAAATAACGTGAAAAGGTATCTAGGAAATGTTTCAGAGTTAAGAAGTAAAGAGAAATCAGAGTTAAGAGATACTCCCCCTGAGTTTGTTACTTCCCTTTGATATGCGTGTTCTTCAGGATCAGATCTTTTTCTATCTTTGAACATCAGATTATAGGTCTTTGACTTATCAGAGAGCAGAGCTTCAGAGCTTTTCCTGTCAGAGCTTTGCTTCGGATCAGAGTGTTAGGTCGATCAGAACTTCATATTTGATCAGAGCAACATGAGCTTCTACATTTGATCAGAGCTTCTAGCTTCTAGTCTTCATAGTGTTCAGGAGCTTCCTTGTGCCTGTAGACTTAAAAACAAAACAGAAAAACATTTCAAGTAATAGAGAGTTAGAATGTTTGAGAATTTCTGTCTAGTTAGCCGTTATTGATTTTAAATATCATTCTTGTTCTCCCCCTTTTTGTCAGCAATCAAAAAGTGCTGGTGATGTGTAAAAACACTTAAGATCAGAAAAACTAATTATATTAAAATAGTTCAGAATCAGAGTAAAATAGCATTACAAAACATAGTCAAAGCAATACATCAGAAAATGAAGAAAACATAGAGAATGTCATGCATGAAAAAATTTTAAGGTTGTGGGGGCATGCGTGAGAACAGGCTTTCCAGCATTGCTTGAATCTTTTCAGAAGTTTCATTCTGCTTCTGAACCATGGTGACAACAGTGTCAATTTTGCTGTCCTGTACATCCATTCTTGCTTTCATTTTCTGATCATTCTCTTCCATCCGCTGCTGGAGACGCAAGTCATTCAGCCTTAGTTCTTTCAGAGCCTGCCTGTCCAAGGCAGCTTGAGAACTTTCAGAAGGAGGAAGCTTCTCAGAACTTTCAGCTACATCTTCTGCTGGATTTTCTTCCTGAAGGGTCTTGTCTTCTTCTGATGGTTGCACCTGTGCAGCTTGCTCTTTCTCAGACCAAGATACACTGTCCAGAGGGAGTACAACTTCTTGAGGCAGCTGACTCTCAACTTCCTTCAGCAGCTTGCTAAAGTTCTGTTGAGCCTGCTCGTAGTTGACGTCCTGCAGCTTGAGTGCTTCAGCACGTACCCATATTCTGAACTGTGACCAGAGCTGATCAGAAGCAGCTGGGTCGATCATCCCCGGACAGACTTGCTTCAAAGAAGCAATCCATTGCAGCATACCTGTTTCAAAATTCAAAATACCAGAGCCAACATCTGGTTGCTTTGGTTTGGGTATGGCAATTTTGTGTCTTAGGTCAGCAAGACGTTCAAGACTTGTGAAGTCAATGAAAGTTCTGCTGGGGTTTTCAGCGGTTTTCTGAGAGGTTGTTTGTTTTGGAGGAGGGTTATCAGAATCAGAGTCAGATATTTCTATTGGAGTGGTTGGAGTTTTTGGAGGTGTTGATTCCTCTGAAGATGGCAACTGGGGCCTGACAATAGTGGTTCCACATGGCAACTGGATTGCCAGCGGTGAAGGTTGAGGTGAGTGGGGGTCAGAATGATGAGGAGAAGGGGTTTCATAGTGGTGAAACTCTGTTTGTGGTGAAGGTGGATTATTTTCTGGTTGAGGAGGTGGAATCTCTTATTGCTCAGGGATCAGAGGTTCTTCTGTGAGTGGTTGTTGTGATTTTGGTTCTGATTCTGGTTCTGGTTGTATTTCTGGTTCAGGTTGTGGTTCTGGTTGAGGAGGAGGAATATTTGGTGGTTCAGAATTTGGTTGAGCAGAAACATGTTCACGCTCAATATCAGCTAGCACTCTATCAAGTGCTGGTGTTGTTGAAACAGTTGGTTGTTTGGTAATTTTGATTCTGGTTCTTCTGAGTAGTAAGGCCTCAGAAGGGTCTTCTGGTATGGTTTCATCAATGGTAGGGATTGGGATTGATATTCTGTGAGAGGTTTTAGGAGGGGCAGCAGATGTTGGAATAGTAGATGAAATTGAAATAGGGGCAGCAGATGAATTACCTCGTTTCTTTGGAGTCTGATGAGATGATCCTTCTGCTTTCCTCTTCTTTGTCTTCTTCTGAGTCACTTCAGGTTGGGGTTGACTCAGATCTTTGATCTTCAGCTTTGAACCTGTATCTTCTTCCTTGTATGAATCTGGATACTTGAGAAACATATCCGGTTTGGATTCCATTTCAGAAAATTTTGGGAAATCCAGAGGCACTCTTCTGCTGGAGATGTCAGCAGTTGAAGTAACTCTGGGTTCCTTCCTAATATTTTCTATCAGCTTCATCTTTTTCAGGTTCTTAGCGTTCAGCGGTTTTCCAACAGTTGGTTCAAGTGTGCTCAGCACTTGAGCTTCGCTCAGATAATCTATCAGCTTATTCTCTGTCAGAATATCTGATATGAGCCTTCCAAACGGTATCCAGTCCCTTTTGGTCCTTTCTTCTTCTCTTGTCTCTTTGACACTGGTCTTGAGATGATTGAACAGGAAGTGTGCCAGATTGATCTTCACCCTCTGATCAATAAAGTAGATCAGAAATTGCTGATCCACGTTTATATAATCAGGAGAGCTTGTTGGCTTCCTGTGATTGAAGCAGCCCAGAACAATCTTGGCCCATACTCTGCAGTGATCCTTCAGATCCTTAATTTTGCTGCTGGGAAATCCAAGAGTGAAAATGCTGTTGGCTACCACACCTATATCAGGGCATCTGTCAGCCATGTCCACACAACGGACTCCACCACCACTTTGACCAATTAACCTAGCAATGAGGTCTTCAGAAATTACTATCTTCTTTCCCATGACAGAAGAGATGACTAGATGTTTATGAATCTTGGCGTGAATCCAAAATTCCTTGACAAGCTCTGGGAATGTTGGTCCAACCAACCTATCGAAATACCTCTCCCACTTTTGAGCCCTAATCTCTTCAGTTAGGTCAAATCCATTTTCCTTCAAACTTTCAAAGTCGATGATTAACTCAGAGAGAACTTCAAGATTCTTTACCGGTGTGAGAAGAGTTCTGATAGGCACCTGATATTGTTCAGAGGTTTCTTTCTTCTGATTTCCTGCAGAAATGCTGGAGGATGCCATTGTTCTCACACAACAAAGCTTTGAGAATGATTTGGGAAAAAAAGGTTTGAAGGAGATAAACTCAGAAATATGCAGAGAATACTTGAATGATTATGAGAAAGCGTAAAGAATAAAAGTGAAGGATTAATGTGCTTAAATAGGGTTTTCAAAAAATTATTTTGAAAAATTAAACGTTTTTAAGAGAGAGAAAAAAATAATGATTGCCATTAACAAGCGTGATTACTCTGCATTAAATGCTTGCTGATTTTGGGGGATTTGAGAAAGATACTTAAAAACGGTTACCAGACATGTGTCTCAATGCACCCAATCAGCGCTTTGCCTTCTCAGAAGCGTGCACGCGTTCTGCTTCAGAGATTTGCTGATGATTGGATGACACTTGTTTGATGTAGTGATCAGCACGTCTGTATTTGAGATTAGACTCTCAGATCTTTAGACTTGCATCTGATACAATCTGCATGTTCTATCTTTCTGAAAGAAGATTGATCAGAAGTTCACAGTAATATAATTACATTCTGAAGATAAATACATGGAATTAAAACATTTTCATTCTGGGCATACTTTCATGCTGAGATGTTTCAGAATGAAATTAAACCTATCTTCTGAAAGGGGTTTAGTAAAGATATCAGCCCATTGATGGTCTGTATCTATAAATTTCAAGTTTAAAATACCTTTCTGAATATAGTCCCTAATGAAATGATGTTTTATTTCTATATGCTTAGCTCTAGAATGTAAAATAGGATTCTTACTTAAGCAAATAGCAGAAGTATTATCACAAAGTATAGGAATGTTACTCTCAAAAATCTGGAAGTCTTCAAGCTGACTTTTCATCCAGAGCATTTGTGTGCTGCATCCTGCTGCTGCTATGTACTCAGCTTCTGCTGTTGACAGAGCAATGGTTGATTGCCTTTTGCTGGACCACGAGATCAGATTTTCTCCCAGAAACTGGCAGCTTCCAGAAGTACTTTTACGTTCCACTCAGTCTCCAGCAAAATCAGCATCACAGTAGCCTACTAAGCTGTAATCACTAGATTTTCTATAAAACAAACCCAGATTAGTAGTACCTTTCAGATACTTGAAAATTCGCTTAACAGCTGTTAAGTGAGATTCTCTAGGATCTGATTGGAATCTAGCACAAATACATACGCTGAATAAGATATCAGGTCTTGAAGCTGTCAGATAAAGGAGAGAACCAATCATACCTCTGTAGACCTTCTGTTCTACACTTTTGCTTACCTCTTCTCTTTCCAGAATGCACGTGGAATGCATTGGAATCTTTGATGGCTTACATTCTGAGAGGTCAAATTTCTTCAGAAGATCTCTGATGTATTTGCTCTGATGAATGTAAGTTCCCTCTGGAGTTTGATTAATCTGAATTCCTAGAAAGAATTTCAGTTCCCCCATGAGGCTCATCTCAAATTCTGCCTGCATACACTTAGCAAATTTTCTTCCAAGAGAAGGATTAGTAGAACCAAAAATAATATCATCAACATAAATTTGACAGACTAAAATGTCACTCTTAACTGTTTTACAGAATAGAGTAGTGTCCACTTTCCCTCTGGTGAATTCATTTTCAAGCAGAAAGTTACTTAGCCTTTCATACCAAGCTCTGGGAGCTTGTTTCAGACCATACAGTGACTTTTTCAGTTTGAAAACATGTTCTGGATGTTTTGTATTTTCAAAACCTGGGGGTTGGTGAACATAAACTTCTTCTTCTATATAACCATTTAAGAATGCACTTTTGACATCCATCTGATACAGAGTGATGCCTCTATTAACAGCAAATGAGATTAAAAGTCTGATAGATTCTAACCTGGCGACTGGGGCAAAGGTTTCTGTATAGTCTATCCCCTCTTGCTGACTATAACCTTGTGCAACCAGTCGTGCCTTGTTTCTGACGACTTCACCTTGTTCATTAAGCTTGTTTCTGAACACCCATCTTGTTCCAATGACGTTGAATCCTTTTGGTCTGGGAACGAGATCCCATACGTCGTTTCTGGTGAATTGATTCAGCTCTTCTTGCATTGCCAAAATCCAGTCGTTGTCCAGAAGTGCTTCATCAATAGAAGAAGGTTCAATCAGAGACACAAGTCCCATAAGAGTTTCTTCAGAGTTTCTGAAGCTTGCTCTTGTTCTGATTGGATCTTCCTTTCTTCCTAGGATATTCTCTTCTGGGTGATCCAAACTGCTTCTGGGTAATCTCTTCTGAGGTTGATCAGCAGCAGTTGTAGGATTTCTAGCAATGCTTCTTTCAGACGTTGAAGGAATGTCTGTGTTGAGAGCTTCTGATGACTTGTCTCCAGAACCTGCAAATTCAATTTCTATACCTGCAAGATTTTCATTCTGCTTTGACTTTTCAGAGTCAAGCTTGTCATCAAAACGAACACTGATTGATTCTTCCACAATCTGTGTTTCTGTATTGTATACTCTGTACCCTCTTGAGCGTTCAGAGTATCCTAACATAATACACTTCTGTGCCTTAGAATCAAACTTGTTCAAATAATTCTTTGTATTTAACATATAGCAAGTACATCCAAATGGATGAAAATACGAAATGTTGGGCTTTCTGTTCTTCCACAATTCATATGGAGTCTTTTCCAGAATAGGTCTTATTGAGATTCTATTCTGAATGTAGCACGCTGTGTTTATTGCCTCTGCCCAGAAAGTCTTAGCAACGTTTGTCTCATTGATCATGGTTCTGGCCATTTCTTGCAATGTTCTGTTCTTTCGTTCTACAACTCCATTTTGTTGGGGAGTTCTAGGACAAGAGAAATCATGCAGAATGCCTTTGTCATTAAAGAATGACTCAAAATCCTTATTTTCAAATTCTCCACCATGATCACTTCTGACTTTAACGATTCTAAGATCTTTTTCATTCTGAACTTGGTTACAGAAGGTAACAAACACAGAGTGTGACTCGTCCTTGTGTCTTAAGAACTTTACCCATGTCCATCTGCTATAGTCATCTACGATTACTAACCCATACTTCTTGCCACTGACTGAAGCAGTTTTAACTGGTCCAAATAAGTCAATGTGCAGAAGTTCTAATGGCTTAGAGGTAGAAACAACATTTTTGGATTTAAAAGAAGGTTTTGCAAATTTTCCTTTCTGACATGCTTCACACAGAGCATCTGAATTGAACTTCAAATTTGGAAGTCCTCTGACCAGATTGAGTTTGTTAATCTGAGATATTCTTCTCATACTAACATGCCCCAATCTTCTGTGCCAGATCCACTGCTCGTTGTTAACAGACAGAAGACATTTTACGTTCTGACTCTTTAGTTCAGAAAGTTTGATTTTGTAAATGTTGTTTTTCCTCTTTCCATTAAACAGGATAGTCCCATCTTTCTGACTAACAGCTTTACATGATTTTTGATTAAAGATTATATCATAACCGTTATCACTTAATTGACTTATGGATAACAGATTATGCATCAATCCATCTACTAGCAGAACATTATTAATGGAGGGAAGATTTCCGTTACCTACAGTTCCAGAGCCAATAATCTTTCCCCTCTGATTGCCTCCAAAGCCAACGTGGCCTCCAGGCTTAAGTTCCAGGCTTTGGAACATATGCCTTCTTCCCGTCATGTGTCGTGAGCAGCCAGAGTCCAGGTACCATGACTGGTGTTTCTGACTTGCTGCTAAAGATATCTGCAACATGTATTATTTTATCCTTAGGTACCCAGATCTTCTTGGGTCCTGATTTGTTAGTTTTACCAAAACTCTGGTTGAATTTTGGTTTCACAGAGTGCTTACTACTAGTATATTTGATGTCATGTGTGTGACCATACACAAAGTGTGAATTTAGAGGAGTGTGTTTAATGGTTAAATCCATGACATTTTTAGGTGTAGGAACCTTACCTAGGTATCCTATTCCTTTCCTGCCGTTTCTGCTAACTCCATAGATCATTGAAGCCATTCTGCTTCTATCTATGCTTTTAGCAAGGAACTTCTGGAAACTATGATCATACTCCTTGATGATCTCATCAGCGTTGCTGGGAGTTTCAGAAATTGGTTCCTTCTGAGAGTTTTGTAAAGAGTTTTCTAATTTTAAAATTTTATCTCTCAGCTCAGAGTTTTCCAATTTGAGACTCTCAGACTTATTAGAGTCAGATTCAAGATTCCTTTTCAGGTCTCTGAATTTAGCTCTAATCTGCTGATAACGTTCCAGAATTTCATTGAGGCTTTCAGCAAGTTCAGCCTTTGTAAAATTAACAGCGAAGTTAGGGAATACCTCTTCTGTGTCTGATTCTGAGTCTGATTCAGAAGCTTCACTGTCATCTGGAATGTTAGCCATGAGCGCTATGTTTGCCCTTTCATCATCTGATTCTGAGTCAGCTTCAGACGAGTCAGAGTCATCCCATGTGGCCATGAGACTTTTCTTCTTCTCTCTTCCAAACTTCTTTTTGGGCTTTTCCCTCTGAAGCTTTGGGCAGTCACTCTTGTAGTGTCCTTGCTCATTGCACTCGTAGCAGATGATGTCTTTTGTGTTTGGCTTCTTGCTACCGGAGGAGCCTTCAGATCTTCTGTATCCAGAGGAAGAATCTGTCCTTCTGTATCTGGAAGAAGACTCGTTCTGATCAGATCTTCTGGGATTCCTGAACTTCCTTTGTCTTTGCTTCCACAGTTGGTTTACTCTTCTGGAGAGAAGGGAAAGTTTGTCTTCTTCTGATGAGGATCCATCAGATATTTCTTCAACTGCCTGCAAAACTTTAGATTCAGATTTTCTGTTAGATTTTAAAGCTAAAGGCTTACCTTGCTTCTGAGGCTCATCAGCTTCTAGCACTATCTCATGACTTCTGAGGGAGCTTATAAGTTCCTCCAGAGTGATTTTGTTGAGATCCTTCGCTAGCTTCAGAGCAGTAACCATAGGCCTCCACTGCTTGGGTAAACTTCTGATTATCTTCTTGACATGGTCAGCAGTAGAGTATCCTTTGTCCAGAACTTTGAGACCAGCTACCAGAATCTGGAATCTAGAGAACATAGTTTCAATGGATTCAGATTCTTCCATTTTGAACGCCTCATACTTCTGAATGAGCGCCAGAGCTTTTGTTTCTTTGACTTGAACGTTGCCCTCATGCGTCATTCTGAGAGAATCAAAGATGTTCTTAGCTGTGTCTCTGTTGGAGATCTTCTCATACTCAGTATAGGAGATGGCACTGAGGAGGATGGTTCTGGCCTTATGGTGATTCTTGAAATCACGCTTTTGTTGATCAGTCATTGATTTTCTTTCAATCTTCTGACCAGTTGCATTCACAGGGTGCGTGTATCAATCTGTCACCATATCCCACAGATCAGCATCATGTGCTAGAAAGAAGCTTTCAATTCTGTCTTTCCAGTAATCAAAGTTTTCTCCATCAAAGACTGGAGGTTTGCCGCTGAATCTGTCTCTGTCCTCATTGTTGTCATTGCTGAAATGAGAGTTGTTTCTTGCCATTGTGTTTTTCTGACGCTGGATCTTGTACTGACACGGTTAAGTGTTTTAGCTCAGAACCAGGCGCTCTGATGCCAATTGAAGGGGTGAAAAACACAAGAAGGGGGGGGGGGGGTTGAATTGTAAAACTGGAATCTTAAAGCAATTGACAAGATATTTTTATCCTGGTTCGTTTGATCTCAAACTACTCCAGTCCACCCGTCAAGGTGATTTCGCCTCTCTCCAACGAGGTCTTAATTCACTATATTCAACTGAATACAAATCTGCTTTAACAACTGCTAAAGCCTTCTTGATTCAAACCACAATCCGGTTTGTCAAGGCAACACTTTCTTACAAAGGTATAAAACAAATGTGTGTGAATGTTTTCTACAAAACTTTATCACAACTGTGATGTATACACAAATTAAGCTTAGAAACTTAGATTGCTAAACACTAATGGAGTATCAGAGTTTGTTGGTTTAGCAAAACTGGTAGATGAAGATTATTGTTCAGCTTTGTGCGTGTAAAGAGTTTGGAAGCATTAGCCATTATAATCTTCGAAGCCTTGTTTATATAGCACTTGAGAAGATGAACGTTGAATGCAATATTCTTGATTCAATGCTAATAACAAGCTTTCCTTTTTGAGCAGATCTTGTCTAGAATGATGCCGTTGGAATTAATTAGCGTTCAATGCACAGTACCGTTGCTTCTTCAATGCACGTTCTGGCTTGGCTCATTCTGATTCTGCTTCGCTGCTGATGAACTATTGATTCTGTATCAGAGTGTTTACGCGCAGTTCTGTTCATCAAGCTTCAGCAAGTACGTGAGTTGATCATCTGATCTTCACGTTCTGATTCAGCAACTTCTGATGCTGGTGTATCAAATCAAGTTCTGATGCTGAAGAAGTGATCTTGCTTATTTTAATCAGCGTATCTGCAAGTCAGAGCATAGTAATTTTAGGCAGCATATAGTTCAAACATGAAACATATAAATACTATATCTTTTCACTTTGTTATCATCAAAACTTAAATATAGGGTACTAGATTCAAACATTGTTCTAACATTTAGCAGCGCTTTCTATATGTACCCCTTTAGCAGCGCTTTCTATATGTACCCGGTTATGTTTTACGCATCTCTTTAGACATCGATTTTCTTTAAAAGCGCTGTCTCTTTCCCACTTTAGGCAGCGCTTTCCCATTTTAGGCAGTGCTTTTCCCCACTTTAGGCAGCGCTTTTTCCTCACTTTAGACAACGGTTTCTCATTAAGCGCTGTCTAATGTTCACTAAAATTTTTAAATATTAGACTTATTTTCACTTACAAAAAGCGCTGTCTAATATCTACAATAAATTTTCACCAGATTTTCATCATATTGTGCACCAGGTTTTCACCATATTTTGCACCAGATTTGGTAGCTTATATCCAATATAAATGCACCAAATTTGCATATACAAAAAGTCTACATATATATAATTGATGATATATACAACAACAACTTGAAAATTGATGATACAACTTGAAAATTCTAAAATTCTAAATTGATGTTTAATCTACATATTACTATCTTCGAGAATTTCTAAAAAACAACAACAATGAACTTGTTAGCTCTATCTTCTACATCTGCACCTATAACCTGAAACAAAACCAAAAGATCGAAATTCATACCATGATAAAACAAAACTTTATTCAAATTTATACTCAAAACTCAAAAGTTATACTCAAAATTCTCATCAATGAAAGAAAGACAATATACCTTATAAGATTCTCAACTCCATAATGAATTGACACCATTCCTCCATAAGTTCATCCAATAGATCTTTTGAGTAATGAGCACAATTGAATTTGTCAAAGTACTATATAATAATATAACATAGTATGTGATTTAGTTAAAACACTATGCCATTTAATGAGCACAATTGAATTTGTCAAAGTACTACATAATAATATAACATATATGTGATTTAGTTAACATAGTATGTCCTAAGTTAGAAATCTATACCGTGGATGGAATCTCTATTCGGTCCAAAAGAAGCATTTCTTTCATAAACCTCAATATGAAATAACCGCAATCTATATCATTACGTTGACGAGGAAACTACACATGGAAAGAAAATAAAGATATATATCAGGATATACCCCTTAACTTGTTTTATCAAGTATCATCACTAATATAATCGAAATTGTGAAAATATACATGCACTCTGATCCATATAATGTTATTGGCTCTACTCTTTGGTACTTGAATACCTCTTTGTGATCAAAAAGCTTGTAGAATGCTATAATAAAATATAAACGACTATTTATAACATTCTCACATAGATAAATAAATATACACATGAATATTTAGAACAATTTCACTTACGTATAAATCATCTTCTTCAAATCTGGGTATGTTGTCCAATCATTGTATAACGAATCCAGGTTGTATACAATTTCTGCTACATGATCAATCACAAGCAACAACCAATGTCCACTGTAAGATTAAACAAATGTTAGATAGAAAGTTTCTACACAACGTAAAAAAACGAAAAATTATAATAGATGAAGTTAGGATGAAAATCTAACCCATGACCAGTATTATATGGTAAAAAGAACAACTTTTCTGTATCTTTGCAGGCCACAAATAAACCGAGTACATACGATATGACATCATCTTGTTTTTTCAGGATTAACCCTGCATTGACGGTGTTGGGAGTTAAGAAAACGAATTTTTCTTCCAATCCACGCGGGCGCATCACTTTGTCATACATAAACCTTAAATAAAAACATCATTAAAATTAGACTATATTCGTTGAAATGAGTAAATAAATTATTCGTTTAATTAAACAAAGTTGATCAGAGTATATCTGATGTATGTATCAATAACATCAAGGCCTAAAGTCAAATGTTGAAAAAATTAATCCATATCTTCTCTACCAATTGCTTCCATATATTCATAACCAAAAATTTCCACCGACATAAGTATAAGACGTGTACCACCAATTGGAATATTTGTTATTCCTATATATGTCTGAAGGCACGACCTATACTGAGAAGTAGGTTTTTTGCTAGCCGCGGTCTTCTTACCCCTACTGACTTGTTCAATCTCTTTAGCATGCATCTAAATATCATATAATTAGTTAGGTGAAGTATAAGATCATTCTATGCATAAATATCATATAATTGTGTTATACCTGTTTTTTGATGCAATTGACTCGGTTTGCTGCATCATCCCCTTATATTTTGATTTGGGTTTTGTACGAGTCTAACATTAACATGTAAAAAAATGTACGTAAAATGCTCGTAAAAACTTTGAATACTCAAAGGTTCATAATTGTTTTAAGCATACCTCATCATCTATGCGAATGAGGCTTGACGGCCATGCAACATACGAACCTACTGCCTCTCCCACCAATGTTGCATCTGAAACATCGTCTGGTATTGGTAATAACGCACCCCCTCTTAAGAAATATCAATTGATACCTTCAAATATCCAGTAGGGATCGGTTTATGGTGAAGTACTTCTCCCAAAGTATTATGCACTTTCCCCTTGCCAACCATCCGATAAGTCGGTGACGATAAATAGAGTTGATAGGGTGAAATGCCCTAAAACCAATAATAAATATGACATTGTTAATGTATATATATATATATATATATATATATATATACATATATATATATATATATATATATATATATATATATATATAAATGTCAATTAAATAAATTACACTAATTTAATTTCATAATGATATATATAATTACCTCAGGAATATTCGGTTGAACATTACAGCTAACACAAGCTTTGTCACTAGTATCTTTAAAACCTGAAGCTTCCCTTTCTGATTGATCTCTTTCTCTTTCCTTTCTCAATTCACAAACTTCAGCTTCTAATGCTAACAACTTTTCCTGCAGTTCTTTATTGCTAGGAGATGTTGTCTTTGGATTTTTATTTTTCAAGGATGTTGGAGTGACCCCATGTCCCATACCCCTCACCTGACCGGAATACTCACGAACATCTAACAGTTGACTGAGTATGCTTCTGCAATCATTGTAGTCATCTGGAGATATAGACTGAGACAGATTCTCCTGAAATTTATATGAATATCGAAAAACCATTAATATTATATGTTAGTAAACTTTTGATTTAATTAAACTATTAATGTTATACTTACAAATTTCTCAAATTTTTTTTGAACCTCTTCTTTAACAACTCCATCCTTACCCACACGGCCAACCTTCCACAAAACATATTCCGGAACTGATGTTTCAGAACTATTCTCCTCTTTTAACTACACATTAAGACAAAAAACAAGATCAATTATAACTCATGATGAACAAGTATATCATTGCAATTTATAGATACTTACTATTTTTTGTTGTAAGCGTGCATATCATGTACGCCATTTTCTATATGGATACACGGAACCTGATGCGCGTTGGCGATTTATGACACTCGTATTCTGAAATTTTTCAGTTCTTCATTTGTATTTAAAAGTGCCCCGTTCTTCCGATGAAATGAAGTCTGCATATATACTTGGACACTCGGCATCAACAATTTTTTTTTGTATCTCTTAGATACTTGTTTGATAAAAAAGATCTAAACCCTCTATGTTTTTTTCCGGCCAATTGAAGACAATAAGCTCTTTTGTTATCATCAATGTTGAAAGACCTCTACGAAAAACATACAAAGAGTGCATTAGTATAAGTAATTTAAAGACATAATCATAATAAAAAACAAATAACATCACATATGGTACCTGTATCTCACTCCAGATTTTGTCTTTAGTGATATCTAACTGCTCGATTCTCCAATTATCACAAGTAACTGGAACTTCTCTCCTTACAAGTGAACCAATGTAACTTGTCAATTTAGAACTGTTAGGTTCAATTAGTTGCTCATTTGAATTCCAATGCACATCTTATTTTATTCCTCTATTTCTAGCATGAATGATGTTCTTCATAATAATTATTCCTCTTCTAATTTCCCTTTCCTCTGTATTAACAAATTTCTTTCCATCATTAATAGAATCATCATGTGGGTGATCCTAGTTACTAGCCATCTAACTTGTAATAAATAAAAACATAAGTATCTAATGACAAATATATAATTACAAATATATAATTCCAAATATCTAATTCCATAATCAATTGAGTATATAAAATGACAAATATATAAGTTTATTGAATGACGAAATATATAACATTTTACTATATTACCTCTTTCTCTAACATCTCTTTCTTTTATTGGTTGGATTGTGAATTACTTGTCTCTTAAGAACACAAACATATGGATTGATCCAAATTTCCTCATTATGATCCTTTTTGATATATAATTCATCTGCTATAATATTCTCATCTCAATCGTTTCTAATATACGACTCATTCTCAACATCAATATCACCTTGATCTACACTTTTATCATCAATCACTATAGACTATTTCGTACTCTTCGGGTCAGTGACGTAGAACACTTGTTTAGCTTGAGAGGCAGAATAAAAGGCTCATCTTTGTACTCCATCCTATTACGATCCAATTTCAAAAATCCCGACTTATCTATTCGTATGCCACTATTATGTACCCACTTGCAACCAAAGATAGGAATCTGAAACTTCTCGTAATCAAACACCCAAATGCGATTGATAACCCCAAAATATGACAGATTTTCATATTTGGTGTTTAAGTCCTTCATACTTGAAATGTGCATTGCTTCAGCTACCACAGTGACACCACTATTTTTCATAGTACTTTTATCATCTTGTTATTTAGAACAGACTCTAAAATTTATCATATTTTTTAAAACTATTTTAAAAAAAATGAAATCATAGAGTAATTTAATTTGACGCATGTAAGAACTGGGGTATCTTGTATATTCTTTTTAACATATATTTTACTAATAAAACAATTTCAATTATATGAGTTCTTTCAATTTCAATTTCAATTCAATGTGAAGTGCTTTCAATTTCACATTATAAGTGTTATTACAACAATCTCACAAACCAAAATTTATAGCTCGATTAATTGTATAGGAACATATTTTCTCTCAATCAATACATGTAATACTCATTTTGACATTTACACATACACCTTACATGAAAAACGCATTGTGAATTTTTCACAAACACCTTATATGTAAAAACCACATGCCACACAAAACACAACATAATGCAACATTATCAACACTAAATTAACACTATCAACCCTATCAACTAAACCAAATGCAACATTATATATCAACATTATCAAAAATCATACCTAGAGGAGAAGAGAACCTTGGTTGTGAATGGAAGAAAGGATGAAACGGTCTTGAATGGAAGAAGGATGAGAACCTTGAATAATGTGCAACAAATAGAATCGATTTTCATTTAGAATCAAACAACAAAAATTAACCTTAAGCGTTGCGTGAGGGTTCATACTATGTTGGGCGTGAATGGGGTTCTGGAAATAATAATGTTTTTGTGTGTTAGGCATCTTTTATTTTTTTATAACAGGAATTTAGACAACACTTTTTAAAAGTGCTGCGTAAGGCTACCCTTAGGCAGTGATTCTAGTAGAAAGTGTTGCGTAACCCCCCCCCCCTTTAGGCAGCGCTTTTAAAAAGCGCTTTGTAAGCCCACCCTTTAGGCAGCGCCTTTCCAAAGCACTGCAGTACCTACCCCCATTTAGCAACGTTTATTACAAGCGCTTTCTAAAACCCCCTTTAGCAGCACTTTATCAAACCACTTTCACCCCGTTAGGCGGCACTTTTTTAGAAAGCACTGTCTAAGGTATGCGACCAAATTCGCGCATTTTTGAAATGGACTTTTAACAGCGTTTTTGATAAGAAATGCTGCCTAAGGTGTGCTGTCTAATCTTATTTTTTACGTAGTGTATTCAAAAGTAACGGCTGAAAAAGGACAATAATTCTATGTTTGGAAAGTTCATTAACTACTATTTATCAATATTCCAAAAGCACATCTCATGCATTGCTTATATAAACAAGACATGAAGAAGAAATAATTGACGATTTTGTTGAGCACTAAAAACGAGAAAATATCACTACCTTCAATCCATTGTTTTTTCAATTGTGTAATACATCACTTTTGTGATACTGTTTTTTGTTAGAAAACATATTTTGTACATGCTTTCAAATATTGTACTGTGTAATACCTTGAGAAAACAGGGTTGCGGTTTAACCTCAAGAAGACTTTGACAGTTGTCATTGTATCTATGTAATCAAGTTTGATTAGTGGATTAAGACCTCGTTTAAGAGAGGTGAAATCACCTTGGCGGGTGGACTGGAGTAGTTTGAGTTCAAACGAACCAGGATAAACAACGTGTCTTTTATTTTAAGTTTTAAAAACCCAATTCAAACTCCCTTCTTGTGTTTTTCCATTCTTCAGGCATATGTGTTGTAGTGGGAAGCTCCAAAATCAGTTACAGGGATTAGAAGCTTTTTGGGATTGGCTGGTTATTACAGAATATTTATTGAAGGCTTTTCCAAGTTAGCACTTCCGTTGACTCAACTGACTTGTAAAGGCAAGGCGTTTGTGTGGGATGTTCAGTGTGAGTAAAGTTTTATAGAGCTAAAGAAGAGATTGACGACGACTCTGATTTTGATATTACTTAACCCGTAAGAATCTTTTGTTGTTTACTGTGATGCATCTAAATTGGGTTTAGGTGGCGTGCTTATGTAGAATGACAAAGTAGTAGCTTATGCGTCAAGGCAATTGATTATTTATTAATAGAATTATCCTACTCATGATTTAGAACTGGCTGTAGTAGTGTTTGTGTTAAAGATTTGGAGGCATTACCTTTATGGCTCCAAGTTAGAAGTGTTTAGTGATCACAAGAGTTTGAAGTACTTGTTTGACCAGAAGGAACTAAATATGAGGCAACAAAGATGGTTAGAGTTGTTAAAGGATTATGACTTTGGCTTGAACTACCATCCTGGTAAAGCCAATGTTGTAGCAGATTCTTTGAGCCAGAAATAATTAAATATGTCTGCTATGATGGTTAGAGAGCTAGAATTGTTTCATCAATTCAGATATATGAGTTTAGTTTGCAAGTTGACACCGTAGAGTGTGATGTTGGGAATGTTGAAGATTAACAAGGATTTTCTGAATAGTATTAAAGAAGCTCAAATGGTAGATGTAAAGTTGGTAGACGTTATGGTTGGAAGTAATCAATCTAAGGATAGTGATTTTAAAGTGGATGTGCAAGGTGTGTTGAGAAAGATGATTCTAGAAGAGAGTCACAAAAGTAGTTTGAGTATCCATCCGTAAGCTACTAAGATGTACCAAGACTTGAATAAGTTATTTTGGTGGCCTTGATTTAAACGCGACGTGGTGAAGTTTGTATATGCGTGTTTTACTTATCAAAAGTAGAAAGTCAAACATAAGAAACCAGAAGGATTAACGAAACTGTTAGATGTTCCAGAATGGAAGTGGGATAGTATATAAATGAATTTTGTGACAGGATTTCTGAGTACTCCATGAGGACACAATACAATTTGGGTGATTGTTTATAGGCTGACGAAATTGACTCATTTCATTCCGGTTAATATCAGTTTTCCTGTACCAAAGTTGAAAAAGATTTACATCTGTGTGATTGTGATGCTTCATGGTGTTCCATCGAGTATTGTTTCTAATAGGGATTCTAGGTTTACTTCTATAATTTGGAAGAGTTTGCAGGATGTGTTGGGATCTAAGCTGAGTTTGAGTTCTTTGTATCATCCATAGACATATGGTCAAAAGAAGAGGACTATTCAGTCATTAGAGGATTTGTTGAGAGCTTGTGTTCTTGAGCATGGAGGTACCTGGGATAGTTATATTCCACTGATAGAGTTCACGTATAACAATAGTTTTCATTCTAGTATTGTTATGGCACCTTTCTAAGCATTATATAGTCGGAGGTGTAAAACACCTTTGCGTTAGAATGAATCTAGTGAAAGTTTAGTGCTTGGACCTGATATTATTCGACAAACTACATAAAAGGTGAAGTTAATTTATGATAAGATGAAAACTTCACATAGTAGGCAAAAGAGTTACCATGATAAGAGAAGGAAGGATCTTGAGTTTCAAGAAGGAGACCATGTA
Organism: Vicia faba; assembly: GCA_948472305.1. NCBI lineage: Eukaryota > Viridiplantae > Streptophyta > Magnoliopsida > Fabales > Fabaceae > Vicia > Vicia faba. The sequence continues at coordinate 1,427,968,571 of OX451736.1, read as the reverse complement.
TTCTTGAGAGTCATACCAGTGACCAGTGTTGGACGCGCTTTGAAATCGAGAAAGCTTATTCCTCAATTTATTGGTCCGTATCAAATTTCCGATAAGGTAGATATTGTTGCATATAGAGTAGCCTTGCCACATGACCTGTCAAATTTACATGATGTGTTCTATATTTCGTAACTCTAAAAGTACATTTCAGATTCATCTGATGTGATTCCGATGGATGATGTGCAAGTGCGGGAAATTCTCACTGTTGAGACTGTACTTGTGAGGATCGAGGATCGTGAAATGAAGAAGCTGAGGAGCAAGGAAATTGCTCTAGTGAAATTAGTTTGGGAAGGAGATTTCGGAGAGAACGCGACGTGGGAATTAGAGAGTAAGTTGTGAGAATCTTATCTGGTGTTGTTTGCATTGGGTAATTATTGAGGACGAAAATCTTTTAAGTGGGGGAGATTTGTAACACCCCGATTATTTATTTAACTATTTTAATAGATTAATTATTTGATTTTGTGTATTTTGTTCATTGATGAGCACTTTGTTTTGATTTATTTGGTGCAATAGATGGTTTGATGATACTATGTATGAGGTAGTGTCGGATTAGAATAATAATGAGAATTATTTTGATATTTAAATAACTTATTTGGAATGATTTGGACTTTAGAATAATTGTTTAGAATTTACGTAATAATTAAATGGAATAATATGAGTAAAAATAAGAGGACAAGATGGTCATTGCATGAGGTTTAGTGAGGGTAAGGATGGAAGGCTATATTAGGGGTATAAGGACTAAACTAGAAATAAAGAAGAATAGAGAAGGGAATTATATCATTTTGTACGATCGTATTTTAGACAGAAGAGAAAGAAAGGAGGTGAGAAAGAGCTAGGGCAAAGGAGAATCCATCGTTGAAGCTTAAGAACTGTGAATCCAAGGTAAGGGTGGGTGTGATCGGTGGATCTGGAACTGACTGTTTAACGCTGGTTTGCGAAATGTCGCGGAAGCAAGAGTCGCCACCGTCTTTTATTTTCTCCAATGTGGACAGGACAAAAGCACAGCAAAATTCCTTATGAGATAGTTTCTCGGTTCGGGAGGTAGATTTATAGAAAGGGAAGGTGTTAGCACCCTTTCTATCCATGGTTATCCATGGGCTCTTAGATACTTGCTCATTGTGTTTTCAAAAGTGTTTGCTTTTCAATTGTGAGTGAGTTTGAAAAAGTTTCGTTTAAAGATTTCAGATCGACTCTTGTATCAGTCCTCAAGAGTGTTTGAAAAATCGTTTTGAAAGCTTTTTTGAAAGTGTCGGTGTGAAAAGAGTTTTGATTTGTTTTTTAGAGCAAGTATCTATGAGTCATCTACCTACCCTAAGGAATTAGGCTGTGTAAATGTCCTTAAGGTAGTGCCATCCCACCATTGAGGGGTAGGTAGCACCACCGTTGGAGGTGTTCGGGTCAATTCGTTTGTAGGGACAGTGTAGTCACTAGAGCAATAGTAGGACATCTTAGAAGCTACCCTTATGCCATTGATCCTTTTTTTAATCCGAGGCAACTGTTTCGAGGCAACTGGATCATGTCATGGACATAAGGACTTACTAAAACGTCCTATACTCGACGACCACGTTTTGAAGGCAAGGCAACAGTGAGGCGTACCCTAAGAGTGGTGTGTGAATTGGTGTGTTGTTTTCATGTTTAGCAATTATCTTGTACATGTATCATGGTGATCTACGCTTGTTTTTTAATTTAGGTCATACATTCTTTCATGCGATTATAATTTAAAAGTGCGGAAATTTAAATGCGGAAAGTAAAATCCTACGCTATTACAAGGCGCGGGTCTATACATCGCCAAATTAACAAAGACCCGTTTTTAATAAAAATGCGGAAAGTAAAATCTAGTTACTATTACATGGCTTGAACAGTTACATAATATTTACAAAGGAAAATAAGAATAAATGCGCGAAAGAAATAAAGTTGCACGTTCGAGGGCGTTGGACCCTTTTGAAATTAAATTGAAATTAAGACTAATTAGTTATTTAATTAAGAAAAGAAATTGTTTTTATGTTTTTTTTGTATCTAATGAAAATAAAGAAAATAAAAATTAAAATTAAAAGAAACCCTAATTCTAAGTTGTTTTAATTATTAAGAAAACATTAAAGTTTAACCTAATTTACTAATAAATTAATATACATGTTTATTTACAAAATATTTACTAATTAATAATAATAATGATGAGAAAATTATTTAATAAAAAAAAAAGATGACAAAGTTAAAAACCCTAATTTCTACATATTTTAATTTATTAAGAAAAAGATTGAAGTTTTAACACCTAATTTAACTAGTTAATTATTAAGGTTTATTTACAAAATAAATTAATAGGAATTAAATATAATTAAACATATTTTAATTTTTCTGTATTTTATATTGTGAAAATTAATTTATGTGGATTAAATAAAACAATTAAAAAGAATAATTGAAAAGAATAAAAGAAAAGAAAATTAAAAGAAGGAATACAAACAAGGAGGGGTGTCTGGCCCTTTTTGGAGGTTTTTGTAGAGTAATTTGGGCCCAAGATTGCAAGGCCTGCGTTCACTTTCCAGCTTGTGTGTGGAGTGGTTGACTAGCGTGTATGGTAGACACCCTCTCATAGCCTTTGGATTGAAACTCATGGGCGCGTGGCAGGCCTGGATGTGAACGTGCATGATGGACTTTGGATGAAGTGCTGCATATAAACATATTAAGGAAAAAGATATGAAATATGTGGGGGGACCTGGGAATCGAACCCAGGTCCCAATACCTGCCAAGCGTATGTCCAACCACTAAGCCATTCAAGCGTCTTTGTTTATATAATGGAGAATATATATTATAAGGAAAAACCAAAGTTAATGATATAAAATAAAAAAATGCGCTGAAATTCAAATCCCCCAGTCATGTCTTGACACGCCAGCTTCGTCTTCATCGTTGTACCTGTAATATAACCAAATAGTGGGGGTTTTAAACCCCCACTAAACTCAACCAGAAAAAATAGCGATTAGCGCCTGGGTTAACATAAAAAGGGCGCGAGGTGTTGGTTGGTCTTGTCTTGAGGTCACGAATCCAATGGCATAGGTTTGGTGGTTCAATTTTGCCATATATTTAAACCCCTAATTCAAAGCTTCTGAAACCCTAGAAAACGTTAATGGCAAATCTCGATACATGCATTGTTAGGACAATTAAATGGTACCATTAGCTTCAGAGCATCAATATTAGCAAGAATCAATGATTAAAAGTCATGAATAATGTATGTAAATTAAAAAACGATTAGGGACAAGTTCAAGAAAAGTGTGATGTCGTTCTACCAATTCTTTGAGTGTGGAGGTGTGTTCTTGATTGCAACACGTTCCTAGCAATGTTAGGAAGACAATCGAAGGCTTGTTGTGCTTTGAAACGAGCTCTAGGTATGAAATCAGTTTTCAACTTTTTTGCCAAAAATTTTCAATTTTGTTCTCCCTTTTCTCAGCAGCTTTCGTGTGTAATGGAATAGGGTTATGTTATGCATATGTATCTGAATGGAATTAGGTCAAAAAGCCAAGCCCAAAGTCCATGTATTGATGATTCCAATATTTGATTTTGTTCATATCTTTTCCAATCTTTTTCCATGCAATTCTTGCCAAATTTGGATGATTTTGTCCCTTTTGATTGATGCACGAAATATTTAGCTCATAATGGACATATTTGCTGCACAAAAAAGATTTAAAACCATTGTTTAATATTTTTCTCATAATTAAATTTAATTAAATGAATTAATAAGATTAAAAATTCAAATAATTAATCAAAAATAAGAAAATACATCCCTTTGAGGTCAATGGGTCGTGCATAGCCTTTGGGTAATGATTCATGGAAGAATTTGTGGCCCATTAGTATTTTTGAAGCTTTTGAAGCAAAGTTGACTTTTCAAAGTTCCCAAATATTTCCCAACTTCTCCAAGGCATATCTTGCTCAATTTTGAAGCTATTAACATGTTCTTGGACATTTTGGAAAGGTCTTGAAGTCCTCTAACCAATTCCTTTGGTCCCATGTCATTTTGATTTACCAATATCAAGTTATGGTCTTTGACTTAAAGTGCCTTTTTGTTGACTTTTGAAAATGACCTATAATGTTGAAATTGATAACTTTTTGTGAGAGCATTTCTTGGACTTGAAGTGTGAAGATGAGTTGTAGGAAATGTCATCCTCTTCAAAATGAGCTTTGGATGGGATTTTTTCTGATAAACCATGAAGAAGTTATGCCTTGGTCAATTTGCAGTTGACTTTTCAGCTGTCCAAAAATAGAAACTTTTGCATCTTGAGACTTTTTGAGCCATGCTTTGAGAATCATGATCAAGAATTGATCAAATGATGTTTGTGGCTTCAAAATAAGATGTTGACCAAAATTTTTGACTTTTGACTGTCAAATGACCATTTTGCCCCTGCAGTTGACTGTGGAGCATTTAGGGTTTTTGACTGTGCAATTTGATGCTGTGAGTCTTGAAACTTGGCATATGGATGCTTGACAATGTATGTAGGCATGTGGGACTTGATTGGACCCTTGGAAACCTCAATTTCTTTGCCAGAACCAAAACCCTAATTTTGACTGTGTTAGGAGGCAATTGGACTGTGCAACCCTTGAGTGATTTTGAACCTTGATTTTGGCAAATTTTGAAGAATATGGGAGGGCAAATTTTGGGGTACAACAGTTGCCCTTGTTCAATATTCTTAAACCTGAGGATGTAGATTGGCTGTCGTGCCTTTCGTAATCCGATGGTGGAAGATGATTGAACACTAGAGTGCCCAGAAATTTGCACTCACATATTAGAGTGTCAGCCGCATGATGTAGGGAATGGGCTTACGGATGCCATTTGGAGAGATGATGGATAGGGGGATGGGCTTATAGATGCCATCTGGAGGTGTGACAGAACTTTGTCGGGAATGGGCTTATAGATGTCATTTGGAATTGTTGGTATATGGATGGGCTTATAGATGCCATCGGGAGGTTGTCGATCGCGTAAGGGATTCCTTAGCGAGAACTTGCGTACCTGAGAAAGAAAATAATTACCTGGCCTGTTACAGGAGTTGGTCTTCAAACTCTTTATGTAGATGTGCCCTGGCTGGATACATGAATCGAATCTTTAAACTCTTCAGACATGCCCTGCCAAGATACAGGAATCGAGTCCAGAGAATATAGTCGTCAACAGATACACCCTGGCGGGATACATGAATCAGATCTTTAAACTCTTCAGACATGCCCTGGCAAGATACATGAATCGAGTCTGGTAATGTTAGTCGTCAACAGATACACCCTGGCAAGATACAAGAATCGGATCTTCAAACTCTTCAGACGTGCCCTGGCAAGATACAGGAATCGAGTCTAGTAATGTTAGTCGTCAACAGATACACCCTGGCAAGATACAGGAATCGGATCTTCGAACTCTTCAGACGTGCCTTGGCAAGATACAGGAATCGAGTCTGGTAATGTTAGTCGTCAACAGATACACCCTGGCAAGATACAGGAATCGGATCTTCGAACTCTTCAGACGTGCCCTGGCAAGATACATGAATCGAGTCTGGTAATGTTAGTCGTCAACAGATACACCCTGGCAAGATACAGGAATCAGATCTTCGAACTATTCAGACGTGCCTTGGCAAGATACAGGAATCGAGTCTGGTAATGTTAGTCGTCAACAGATACACCCTGGCGAGATACAGGAATCGGAACTTCGAACTCTTCAGACGTGCCCTGGCAAGATACAAGAATCGAGTCTGGAATTAGTCGTCAACAGATACACCCTAGCAAGATACAGGAATCGGATCTTTAGTTGCGACCGTTGATAGCAGTTATCTTTGTATTAACCTTTGTCCTGAAAAGACAAAACGTTAGTTGTATGCAATGTCATGATGCATGCCATGCGTGATGTTCTCAGAATAAATGAGATTGTATGTTCATGATGCGTATATGCATGCTATGATGTATGCAAATGTGATGTTTATGAATGTGTTTTTGTCTAGGAAAATAAATCCTTGACGAGTGCCGGGAAGTTAAATCTTGGGCTTGATGTTGAAGGATAGTGCTTTGTTTCCGCTGGGGATGATTGTTGCAAGAATACCGATAGGAGAAGATGACTCCGTTAGGGAATAAACTTGGCGAATAGCTTACTCTGCGGGGAGTGAACTCTGTGGGGAAAGAGAGGTTCTTTGCTGAGATTTGATGATAACCCCGCTGGGGATTCCATTGATATGTTTTGATGGGGAATTTGATGAACTCCACTGGGGGATAGGAAGAACTTCGCCAAGGACGATCTTTCCGAGGTAATTAGCTGAGGATAACCCAGTTATAAGCTCTGGTGGGGAAATAACCTTTGAATGAAGTCCGGGGAGCGTTCGTACTATGCGGGTGACAAGCTTCCAGAATCTACTGGGGATAAGCTTCATGCTCGGTTGGGGAGATTGATTTCACTTTCCTAGGGAAACTTTTGGACTGGACCCTCCTGGGGAAATTTTTGAGATATACTGGGGAAGTGGCTCCACTGAATGTCTGGTATACTGCCGGGGAACAATCTTAGATCAAGACTTCCAGGGATGCTTGTCAAGGATGTTAGTATACTCCGCTGAGGAATGTTGAGATTTGCTGGGGATACCCAACTTCCTTAAGGCTGATAGAGTAGGCTAACTCTGCTTGGGGAGAATACCGTTGACTTGCTGGCTCACTCTCTGGGGAATTAAGATATCCTGGTTACATTCTTCAGCCGAGCTTACCCTGGTACCTTGGTGGACAGAGCAATTAGATCACTTAGACAACTCATTATTGCTCCTGTTTCTGTGGGAGAAGATACCTGTGGAGGTCTTGATAACTGCTGGTCGATAAACCTTCTTCTGGTAGGCAAGTGACGAGATGCCGGGACATAGTCGTACGTTGTGATCCCTAACTTTTGCCTGGACCGCCCTTTCGGGTTTTCAGTCCACCGGGATACCCATTTTTGCCCAAGCCGCCTTTTCAGGTTTTCGACTTGCCGGGTGTACAGATTTTTTCATTTCATCCCTTATTTTTGCCCGAACCCTTTTGGTTCGCCGGGAAGCCCTTATTTTTGCCTAGGTGTGTCAACCTAGCGGGTCTTTGATTATGCGCGGTATTTTTTCGACTATGTCCACACTCTCAGGATGTAGGGAGGTGCCCCTGTCAGTAGTGTAGTGTTGCCATACTACCAGAAGATCTTTGTTTGATCGTCCAACGCTCCAAGTGATCCCGATGGAGATTTTCCCCAGGCTGGTTGGCCTTTTGAGAGATTCTTCGAATCTTTACTTAACTGCCCCAGATGATGGACAATGATCATGTCTGCCCCTTGATTGGAGGTGCTTTTGTTCATCAGATATTCTTCGTGCGAATTTCTTTGTTGTTCGAACAAAAAGTCATATGCAAACAAAGTTATGTCAAAAATGCAAAGCTTATGTCTGTCTTGAAGTTTTTTTTTTGAAAATGCATTTTTCATAAAACACAAGTGAATTTTGTAAATTGTGATGTCAACTCGTTATTTTACCGTAAGCCTTAAGGAGTCAGGATACCTTTGTACAATATGCTTTCGAGTTAACCTGTGCTTCAGCTAGGACTTTTGAGGGTTATAACGTGGCCTGGTTCATGGTTTAAGAAACAAAGGATAAAGGCTCAAATTATTTATACCCACCCTCTCTTCGTGATGTTCTTCAAACCTAAACTCAGCTAATCGTGCGTTAGACCTTGTTCGAGTCTTTGCTTTGATATTCCAATGATGGTTCGAATGTTGACAGTTTATTTTGAATAGGCAGTCATTTCCTTTTTTGTTGAGGGTTTGTAGGACCTCTTTCTTTTTTGATTTCGTTATCCCTGTTTTTTTTGCCTGAACTGTTCCTTTTGTGATTACAGTTAGCGGGATGCCCCAGTTTTTATAAATCTCCTTCATAGGTTTTGACTTAATGGATTTTTCTTTTGAGAAATGATGACTGCCTGTCTTTATGATCATTCGGAACCATCACTGTCTTTTGTTTTGTAAGGACTTCTTTGGTGCCATTCGTTGTGCACTTGGATCAACTGAGAGAGCTACCCTGCCCCAGGTTATGATTAAGGGTTTTAATTTTCGAAAATAAAAACTCCTACTTCTTTGGCTCGAAGGGGTTGACGAGGGATTATCTTCCTTATAAATCCAGTGTTTAGGAATTGAAACAATGCATGTACCTCATCAGCAGGGTCTGTTCAAAAGCATACTGTAAAGATTGCGGTATCGTTTTCGTCATCCTCCCTCAAGAGGCTTAGAACTGTTAATTGAGAGTTGACATCAAAAAAATGAAAGCAGTTTTAAGCATAATAAACATAATTACTTCAAAACAGGCACGCGTAATGCATTAATGAAATAACCAAGTTTGACATGAAACAAAATGTTTGAACAATCAAAGAAAAATTACAATTTGAACATTCGAATGAACAAAAGTTTTTCATCCCTAGCCATGTTTTGGTAGGGGAGCAGTGATCACATCCGGAGTCTCTGGAGAGTCGAACTGGACTTCCTTCGCATCGATCAGATCCTGGACCTTGTTTCTCAAAGTCCAACAGTCATCTGTAGCATGCCCCGGGCTGTCAGAATGATAGGCGCAGCGAACATTGGGGTTGTACCTTGAAGGTGTCCTGTTAGGATTCTTTGGAGGGTCCATGAGAGTTACCAACTTGATTTCCAGCAGGTGTGGCAATATCTGTGACAAAGTCATGCCGAGGGGAGTGAATTGCCTTTTAGGTCTTTCTTCCCTTTATTGATTGCGACGCTGAGGAGCACCGACCGGCTTTGCAATAGTTACCGCGTTGACAGCACTAGATTCTCTCTTGGATGGTTTCTTCTCAATGTTTGAGGAATCACCATTATGTATTTTCCCCGACTTGATGCCAGCTTCTATTCTTTCCCTGGTCAAGATCAGATCTGTAAACCCAGCAGCAGAATTCCCAATCAGGTGGTTGAAGAATGGACCAGACAGGGTCCCCAAGAACATGTCGACGAGCTCGCGGTCCGTCAGAGGTGGTTGTACCCTTCCAGCAAGGTCCCTCCATTTTTGAGCATATTCTTTAAAGCCTTCGCCTGCACCCATAGACATTCCCTGAAGCTGAGTGCGCGTGGGAGCAAGGTCGGCATTGTACTGGTACTGCTTGTAGAATCCAGTGGCCAAGTCCTCCCAGCTGCGGATGTTAGCTCCATTCAATTGATAGAACTAGTCGAGTTGAGTTCCCGACAGACTATCCTGAAAAAAGTGAATCCACAAATTCTTGTCAGCCGTGTAGGGCTGGATCCTCCTTGTGTAAGACCTGAGATGCAGCTTAGGACAGGATGCCCCGTCGTACTTGGCAAAGGCAGGTGCCTTGAATTTGTGCGGGATTACTACCCCAGAAGACAAACCTAGATCCTCGAAGTCCAGGCCGGGCACTTTTTGTATCTCCATGGCACTTAGCCGGTCTTCCAACTGTTTATACCTGTCCTCCGCTGGTGGGTACTGCTCATCATTGTAATCGGTCTCGTTGTCGGAGACCACTGGACTAGGAACCTCTCTTTCTGGGGGACTGTCTTTCCCAACAGATGGGGTAGTCTGCTCAACTTCATTTTGTGATCCATTCCCAGATTTGCGTCTAGGGTTGAACAACACCGTCCTCTTCTTCTTCTTTTTCAAAAGAAGGGTCTTCAGATCTTGTTGCCCCTGGGCTAGACTCATGATCAACTCTTGGAACTAGGCGTTCTGAGCCTGGAGGGCCTTGATGGATTGCTCGGTAGATGATTCAGGATTCATGATGGCGAGCTGAAATAAATAGCGAAGAAGGTAAGCAACCTGTAAAAGGGGTACCTGTAATGCAATGATATGTATGTATGCATGCAATGTTTCCAAGGATCTCGCAGGGTAAACAAGAAAATTGTTAGCATTTGAATTTTATGGCTTGATTGAAGGAACTGCATATTGTAGAGAGTCCTTCTTCAAGAGTCAAGGCTCACCATATCGAGTGGGTCATAGCCCCTGACTTAAGTCATCAACCTTGGCTAGAGGAACCTTCTTCAAGAGTCAAAGCTCACCATATCAAGTGGGTCATAGCCCCTGACTCAAGTCATCAACCTGGCTAGAGGAAAATAAATCCCCTTTGCCCCTTGCTAGACATTCTGGTTCATCATTACCTGCATCACAAGCCCTTGAGATCCTTGAAATGGGTTAGTCCTTATGCAGGATGCATGCAATGGTATGATGTTATGCTATGCATGGAGTGATATAAGTAGGCCCTGTAATGAGTCCCAATTAAGGACTATAAACAAAACCTGCAAGGAACCCGTGTTGTTAGATAACAAGTATGCAAGTAGTTCAAGTACGAAGGCACACAAGTCACACCAGAAATCCCTTAGAGTTTAGGCCAGCATGAAGTTTAGGTACTACCCTCTTTCAGTTTCAGTTGGTTTAGACCTGTCCTAGAAAATAGTAACCGTGTTCTAGAGGATCTCAATATCATCAACTACCCTCGATCGGTCATAACTCCAGCATCGCAATCTTTTCTTGCGGCCAGAACCATCGCGAGAGTTTAGCCTCAATGAGTGTAGCATACTGCTACTGTTCTATGGCCAAGTTGGGTCAATTTAGGGTTCTAAAGTCGGTTGGTGCTTAATGACTCCTCAGAAGACCCATATTCTCATCGTTGCAACACAAGGGATATCGGTACAGACCAAGGTGCCACACCAACGTAGCTACTGCTTCACCCGTGTCGGTCTATGCCGGACAGGTCCCTCACAGCTTATGCTACCTAAAGGGTATTCCCCAGATCCGGGTTAGGATCTATGAAACTCCGATGCAGCCCACAAATATAAAAGCAACCAAGACATACAATTGAAAACATAAGAGTGGTCTAATCCTAAGGTACACCTCACTTTATAAGTATCCCCAGCAGAGTCGCCAGTTCTGTGATCGGTGGATCTGGAACTGACTGTTTAACGCTGGTTCGCGAAATATCGCGGAAGCAAGAGTCGCCACCGTCTTTTATTTTCTCCAACATGGACAGGACAAAACCACAGCAAAATTCCTTATGAGATAGTTTCTCGGTTCGGGAGGTAGATTTATAGAAAGGGAAGGTGTTAGCACCCTTTCTATACATGGTTATCCATGGGCTCTTAGATACTTGCTCATTGTGTTTTCAAAAGTGTTTGCTTTTCAATTGTGAGTGAGTTTGAAAAAGTTTTGTTTAAAGATTTCATATCGACTCTTGTATCAGTCCTCAAGAGTGTTTGAAAAATCGTTTTGAAAGCTTTTTTGAAAGTGTCAGTGTGAAAAGAGTTTTGATTTGTTTTTTAGAGCAAGTATCTATGAGTCATCTACCTACCCTAAGGAATTAGGCTGTGTAAATGTCCTTAAGGTAGTGCCATCCCACCATTGAGGGGTAGGTAGCACCACCGTTGGAGGTGTTCAGGTCAATTCGTTTGTAGGGACAGTGTGGTCACCAGAGCAATAGTAGGACACCTTAGAAGCTACCCTTATGCCATTGATCCTTTTTTTAATCCGAGGCAACCGTTTCGAGGCAACTGGATCATGTCATGGACATAAGGACTTACTAAAACGTCCTATACTCGACGACCACGTTTCGAAGGCAAGGCAACAGTGAGGCGTACCCTAAGAGTGGTGTGTGAATTGGTGTGTTGTTTTCATGTTTAGCAATTATCTTGTACATGTATCATGGTGATCTACGCTTGTTTTTTAATTTAGGCCATACATTCTTTCATGCGATTATAATTTGAAAGTGCGGAAATTTAAATGCGGAAAGTAAAATCCTACGCTATTACAAGGCGCAGGTCTATACATCGCCAAATTAACAAAGACCTGTTTTGAATAAAAATGCGGAAAGTAAAATCTAGTTACTATTACATGGCTTGAACAGTTACATAATATTTACAAAGGAAAATAATAATAAATGCGCGAAAGAAATAAAGTTGCACGTTCGAGGGCGTTGGACCCTTTTGAAATTAAATTGAAATTAAGACTAATTAGTTATTTAATTAAGAAAAGAAATTGTTTTTATGTTTTTTTTTGTATCTAATGAAAATAAAGAAAATAAAAATAAAAATTAAAAGAAACCCTAATTCTAAGTTGTTTTAATTATTAAGAAAACATTAAAGTTTAACCTAATTTACTAATAAATTAATATACATGTTTATTTACAAAATATTTATTAATTAATAATAATAATGATGAGAAAATTATTTAATAAAAAAAAAGGATGAAAAAGTTAAAAACCCTAATTTCTACATATTTTAATTTATTAAGAAAAATATTGAAGTTTTAACACCTAATTTAACTAGTTAATTATTAAGGTTTATTTACAAAATAAATTAATAGGAATTAAATATAATTAAACATATTTTAATTTTTCTGTATTTTATATTGTGAAAATTAATTTATGTGGATTAAATAAAACAATTAAAAAGAATAATTGAAAAGAATAAAAGAAAAGAAAATTAAAAGAAGGAATACAAACAAGGAGGGGTGTCTGGCCCTTTTTGGAGGTTTTTGTAGAGTAATTTGGGCCCAAGATTGCAAGGCCTGCGTTCACTTTCCAGCTTGTGTGTGGAGTGGTTGACTAGCGTGTATGGTAGACACCCTCTCATAGCCTTTGGATTGAAACTCATGGGCGCGTGGCAGGCCTGGATGTGAACGTGCATGATGGACTTTGGATGAAGTGCTGCATAGAAACATATTAAGGAAAAAGATATGAAATATGTGGGGGGACCTGGGAATCGAACCTAGATCCCAATACCTGCCAAGCGTATGTCCAACCACTAAGCCATTCAAGCGTCTTTGTTTATATAATGGAGAATATATATTATAAGGAAAAACCAAAGTTAATGATATAAAATAAAAAAACGCGCTGAAATTCAAATCCCCCAGTCATGTCTTGACACACCAGCTTTGTCTTCATCGTTGTACCTGTAATATAACCAAATAGCGGGGGTTTTAAACCCCCATTAAACTCAACCAGAAAAAATAGCGATTAGCGCCTGGGTTAACATAAAAAGGGTGCGAGGTGTTAGTTGGTCTTGTCTTGAGGTCACGAATCCAATGGCATAGGTTTGGTGGTTCAATTTAGCCATATATGTAAACCCCTAATTCAAAGCTTCTGAAACCCTAGAAAACGTTAATGGCAAATCTCGATACAGGCATTGTTAGGACAATTAAATGGTACCATTAGCTTCAAAGCATCAATATTAGCAAGAATCAATGGTTAAAAGTCATGAATAATGTATGTAAATTAAAAAACGATTAGGGACAAGTTCAAGAAAAGTGTGATGTCGTTCTACCAATTCTTTGAGTGTGGAGGTGTGTTCTTGATTGCAACACGTTCCTAGCAATGTCAGGAAGACAATGGAAGGCTTGTTGTGCTTTGAAACGAGCTCTAGGTATGAAATCAGTTTTCAACTTTTTTGCCAAAAATTTGCAATTTTGTTCTCCCTTTTCTCAGCAGCTTTCGTGTGTAATGGAATAGGGTTATGTTATGCATATGTATCTGAATGGAATTAGGTCAAAAAGCCAAGCCCAAAGTCCATGTATTGATGATTCCAATATTTGATTTTGTTCATATCTTTTCCAATATTTTTCCATGCAATTCTTGCCAAATTTGGATGATTTTGTCCCTTTTGATTGATGCATGAAATATTTAGCTCATAATGGACATATTTGCTGCACAAAAAAGATTTAAAACCATTGTTTAATATTTTTCTCATAATTAAATTTAATTAAATGAATTAATAAGATTAAAAATTCAAATAATTAATCAAAAATAAGAAAATACATCCCTTTGAGGTCAATGGGTCGTGCATAGCCTTTGGGTAATGATTCATGGAAGAATTTGTGGCCCATTAGTATTTTTGAAGCTTTTGAAGCAAAGTTGACTTTTCAAAGTTCCCAAAAATTTCCCAACTTCTCCAAGGCATATCTTGCTCAATTTTGAAGCTATGAACATGTTCTTGGACATTTTGGAAAGGTCTTGAAGTCCTCTAACCAATGACTTTGGTCCCATGTCATTTTGATTTACCAATCTCAAGTTATGGTCTTTGACTTAAAGTGCCTTTTTGTTGACTTTTGAAAATGACCTATAATGTTGAAATTGATAACTTTTTGTGAGAGCATTTCTTGGACTTGAAGTGTGAAGATGAGTTGTAGGAAATGTCATCCTCTTCAAAATGAGCTTTGGATGGGATTTTTTCTGATAAACCATGAAGAAGTTATGCCTTGGTCAATTTGCAGTTGACTTTTCAGCTGTCCAAAAATAGAAACTTTTGCATCTTGAGACTTTTTGAGCCATGCTTTGAGAATCATGATCAAGAATTGATCAATGATGTTTGTGGCTTCAAAATAAGATGTTGACCAAAAATTTTGACTTTTGACTGTCAAATGACCATTTTGCCCCTGCAGTTGACTATGGAGCATTTAGGGTTTTTGACTGTGCAATTTGATGCTGTGAGTCTTGAAACTTGGCATATGGATGCTTGACAATGTATGTAGGCATGTGGAACTTGATTGGACCCTTGGAAACCTCAATTTCTTTGCCAGAACCAAAACCCTAATTTTGACTGTGTTAGGAGGCAATTGGACTGTGCAACCCTTGAGTGATTTTGAACCTTGATTTTGGCAAATTTTGAAGAATATGGGAGGGCAAATTTTGGGGTACAACAGTGGGGTTCTAACTCTCTAAGGGTTTGTATAATTATAATTATGTAGGGGTAATCTGTTTATCACTATTGGTAGAGGTTTAGGTTTGTTTTGGAGTTTTGTGATAATTTGATGACATGACGAATTAGTGATGAAATGTGTGATGTTGTTTTGACATGATTTGATGTGTATATTGCCTATCATGATGTGTTGTTGTATTGTGAAAACATGTAGAATTTGTTGAGTTTTGGGACGGGACTGTGTTAGAATCGTATGAGAATTAGGTCTTATCTGGTGTAGACATTGCAATAGGAAGTTGTTGTCAGGCATGTTTCATCGGACGAGCCTCTTGCTTCACTGGGCGAGATCATTCACTCAATCCTCGCCGGGTGAGGGAGCGGGCGAAGGAAATGGTGGAAAAGAGGTGTTCCTCGAATTTGTATGGGAGGGGTTCCCTCTCTTTTGCTTCACCGGGCATGCCTCATGTGACAGACCCAGTCGTTGGGTGAGCCTCGGGCGAGCAGACTGTAGCGGAGTTCTTTATGAAACTTTAAAAATTCATATCTTTTGACTCGAATGTCCGTTTAATGCACCATTTGAATCCACAGAAAGCTAAAAATATTTTCTATCTTATTAAAATAATTTCAAATGTAGTAGGTGATTATTTTTTGGGGTTTTATGTCCTTATGTATGAAATTTTGTCACTTATGTTGAGATTGTGCACGTACTTATGCTATGTGATGTTATATGATATTGGTTGGATTGTATGATTGGTATGTCGTATGTGCAGATAGATGGTGACCGTAATGTTATGTCACATTGATGAATGTATGTTTGTTGGCTCTGATCCTAGATGGTGTGGGTCAAGAGTGATATAAACCTCATCGCTCGTGATGTTGGTTGGATCTGATCCTAGATGGTGGGGATCGAGAGCGATGTGAACCAAAATTGTTCACGATATTGGTGGCTCTGTTCCTAGATGATGTGGATTCAAGAGTGATCTTGGTACCATGTTCATTGAGTCTGTGAGTAGGTCTTATTGAATTTCATTAATGTTAACATGATGTTAAGTTATGTGATTGGTGTATGTGCTACATGATGATTGTTGATACGTGCGATGAATTATGCATGATTCTGTAATATTATATAATAAGATTATTGTTGTTATGTGAAGGTGTGAGATTTAGAATGTATGGCTATGCATGATTTACTTGTTGTATGATTATTATTATGTATTCTCTTATATTGTTGTGATATCTCACCCTTCTGTTAGAATTATGCCTTATACGACATCGTGCAGATAGTTAGGAGTAATCTAAGGTTGCAAGGATCAGAGGAGGTTTCTCTTCATTTTACTTTCGAGTTGGTGTCACTGCTATGATATATAACACCAGGGGAGGGGGAGGGTAATGTGAATGCTTATTTATCGCAATGTTTTAGTAATTGGTTGGAGTCCTAGGAACTCCTTATGTTTGAATAAATGTTTCTTTAATTCTAGTTATGATTCTTTCCCGCTGCATTAATAAAAATTGAAGTTGAAGCCTATGATTTTTGTTTCGATTCATCCATTAATTTATGTTATGTATCTTATTTTGAGCAAGTTTAATATGGTAGAAGTGTAGCATCCTAATTGTTTGTTGATTAATTTATTTTAAAGAAGAAAAAATACTCTGATTTTATATTAATATTTTTCAGGGAAATTAGGGTGTTACATTAGTGGTATTAGAGCAGGCCAGTTCGTTCGACCAAGTTGTTGAGTTTTTACTGTGATATGACAGTTGAATATTGTTGGTGTATTTCTTCTAACCATGGTTTGATGTGATGGTGCGAAACAATGAAATGGCTGGAAGAAATGATGTTGCGATTGTTGCTTTATAGGCTGTTGCTCAGACTATGCAACATCAACCTAATACTGGTGGGAATGATGGGTCCCGTGTCTTAGAAACCTTTTAGAGGAATTATCCTCATACTTTCAAGGGTAGGTACAATCCTGGTGGAGCACATACTTTTCTCAAGGAGATTGAAAGAATCTTTCGGGTAATGGATTACTCAGAGGCATATAAGGTGCGGTTTGGTACGCATATGTTGGCTGAAGAGGCTGATGATTGGTGGGTTAACACCCATTATAGGCTGGAAGGTGTAGGTGAAGTTATTACTTGGGCGGTGTTCAGCAAAGAGTTTCTGAGGAACTATTTTCCAGAGGATGTTCGCGAAAAGAAAGAGATTGAATTCCAAGAGGTGAAACAAGGAAATTTGTGTTTGACCGAGTATGCTGCTAAGTTCATGGAACTGGAAAAGTTCTATCCTTATTACAGTGAAGTGACTGATGAGTTCTAAAAGTGAATCAAGTTCGAGAATAGGTTGCGTCCAGAGATCAAGAAGGTGATTGGGTATCACCGGATTCATAGATTTCCAGAGCTGGTGAATGGTTGTAGAATCTATGAAGAGAATAGTAAGACTCACTACAAGATAATGAGTAAGAGGAGAGGCAAGCCACATCAGAACCGTGGGAAGCCTTACAATGCTCCAGCTGACAAGGGAAAATAGAAAGTTGCTGATGGTAAAAGGCCAAGTGGAAGAGGTGCTCCTGCTAACATTAGATGTTTCAAAAGTTGTGAGCTGGGACATCGAATCAGTGAATGTCCGGGTGATGTAAGGAAGGGTTTCAATTGTGGTAAGGTTGGGCATGGGGTAGTTGATTGTAAACTCAACTCAGTGATATGTTTCAATTATGGTGAAGAAGGATATATCAGTACTCAGTGTCAGAAGCCAAAGCAAGATCAATTCAGTGTGAAAGTGTTTGCTTTAGAAGGAAATTAAACATCCAGTGAAGACAGGATGATCAAAGATATATGTTTCATTAATAGTAGTCCCTTAATTTCTATTATTGATACTTGTGCTACACATTTTTTATTGTTGTTGATTGTGTGAAAAGGTTTAATCTTGTGTAATCTTCTATGATTGGAGAAATGGTTATCGAGACTCCAGCCAAGGGATTATTGACTACTCCTCTAATATACATGAAATGTCCTTTGTCAATCTTTGACAAAGATTTTTCTGTGAATCTAGTTTGTATGTTGTTGATTGGTCTCAATGTGATCTTAGGTATGAACTGGTTGGAGTCCAATTATGTTCACATTATTATGTCAACAAATATGTTTGGTTTCTCGCTCCTGATGAGGAAAAGGAAGCTGGTTTCTTGTTTGCTAGGCAGTTGAACAAGTTGATGCAGGATGAAGCTTAAGTGTTTTCATTGATGGCGTCTTTATCTATAGAAATTCAAGCTGCAATTTATGAGTTGCAGGTGGTGCGTGATTTTCCTGAAGTTTTTCCAGATGATATTTCAGATATGCTCCAAGAGAGGAACGGAGTTTTCTATTGATCTTGTCCCTGGTACTAGACCCGTTTCGATGGCACCATAGTTGATGTCATCATTTGAGTTAGTAGAGTTGAATAAGCATTTGGAAGACTTGCTTGAGAAGAAATTTGTGAGACCAAGTGTATCGCCTTGGGGAGCTCCGGTGTTGCTAGTGAAAAAGAAAGATTGTAGTATGAGATTATATGTAGATTACCGGAAATTGAATAAAGTGACAGTCAATACCAAGTATCCGCTCTCAAGAATAGAAGACTTGATGGATTAGTTGTTGGGTGCACGCGTGTTTAGCAAAATTCACTTGAGGTATGATAATCATCAAATTCGAGTGAAGGATGGTGATATTCAGAAGACGCTTTTTTATTTCATTTTTTATTAGTTGTTTGGAGTCATAGAAACTCCTTATGTTTGAATAAATGTTTCTTTAATTCTAGTTATGATTATTTTCCGTTGTATTAATAAAAATTGAAGTTGAAGACTACGATGTTTGTTTCAGTTTGTTGTACCCCAAAATTTTCCCGTTTCATTTTAATTCTAATTGGCTTATATTTCATTACCATATGTGTACATACATGTCATTGGATATATACTCATGGGATCAAGGCATTTTATCGGCATCAAGCTCCAAGACAAGTGTTTTACCAAGCGGTACAACAAAAATAGAAATTCAAGGTTTTGTGCATTTTAATGTGCTCCGCACAGTTTCCAAGTTATCCAAGCAATTTCCAAGCAAGTCTTCATCAAATTTCTCATGTATTTCAATGCACTCTGAATTATGGAGAAATTGGGTGTTTCGGTGAATTTGAGGCAGTGTGAACCAAAAATAGATTCTTTGCTGGTTTGAGCTTAGAAATTTGCAACTTTCCATCAGAGTACTATTTCGAGATGATTACTCAGGAATTGGAATTGTCTCAGTATTTTCTTTATTTCATCTGTTCAGGCCAAAAGTTAATTATATGCAGAAAGTCTTTGAATAAT
This sequence comes from Vicia faba, assembly GCA_948472305.1. NCBI lineage: Eukaryota > Viridiplantae > Streptophyta > Magnoliopsida > Fabales > Fabaceae > Vicia > Vicia faba. Next base: position 1,427,949,548 of record OX451736.1, on the reverse strand, counting down.
TTGTTTTCTATGAAGCAGTATTTGGATTTAATGACTGGTTATCTGTTCACCGAGTGTTTGGAAATTCGTAACTTTCATCCAATTTGGTATTTTCAGTGGATTCCTCGAGGATTGGTACTATATTGATTCTTTTATCATTTCTCTTGTCCAGATCAAAAGCTAATTATGTGAAGAAAATCTCTTGGAATTTTAATTCTTTGAAGATAGTATACATAACTTATTTGCTCATCCGTCGTTGCGCGGTTAATAAAAAATTTGTATCTTCTGATTGGAATACTATTTTGGGGAGATTCTGGAGGCGTTAAAATCTTCTTAATGTCTTCTCCAACTCTCGTGTTCAGACCGAAAGCTAATTCTTTGAGGAAGGCTTCCGAATATGCGATTCTTCTGAAAGTGATACAGTGGAAAATAGCGAAAATACTGTGCTAAACCGTTATTTTACGGACGTTCAAAAATTCATAACTCTCTCATGGATCAACTTTTTTTAGCTGTTCTTTTGGAGACAAATCCGTCTTGATTTTATCTTCATTTATATGTTTGTGCCGAGAGCTAATTCTTTGAGGAAAGTTCTCGGAATTATGGATTACTAGAAAAATTTATTATGTTGAACTGGAGTTTCAATTCAGCGTTTCCCGATATTATAAAAACCATATCTTCTTTGATTTTTATCATATCGAGACGGTTATTTCGGAATAATTTCACAAATGATGTCAGCTACAAGTTTTCTTATCCTTGAATATGCCAAGTTCCCTTAGGTTTTGAACCTTTGTATGCTCCCTTAGTATCGCTCGATTAGGGTAGCTTTCGAGCTAGACATTAGGATAGGTATCCATGCATGCTAACTTAGGTAGAGATTTCCCCTTTTCATCCTTGACCATAGGGAAATCATTGTATGATAACATTAGGGATTAGATTCTAGATAGTCTCCCTTAGTTTTTTTCTTTCTTTTTGCATCCTTAAGACTAAAACCTTTTTCTTGGAAAATTCATAAAACATCTAAGAACTATCAAATCCTTTTTCAAGGTAAAAAACACCGAGAAAGTCAAACCTTTTTTCCTCCTTCGGGATTTGCATAAAAACTAATCGACTTTTCAAAAAGAACATGTTAATTCACTTCTGTGCTAACGGGTGACTCTCCAAAGGTCGAGCTACGACAGAAGGCGAGATTAATAATGTTCATTAAAAATACACAAAAAACCGAAACATGTGAGCCGAACTACGACGCTCTGATTCCTTAAAACGGATACGTAGGCATCTGGTCACAAGGCTCAACCGAGCGAAACTTTGTAAATATTTCCTTATTTTCGCCGTGTTTTCTTTCATATGCATTCTCTCTTTGCATTTTTGTCCTTAGCTCTTAAGCTTTATATTTGAACACACCCTTTTATTAGAACAACAAGAGTTAATACCGTAGAATACGACAGACGTATGGGGTGCTAATACCTTCCCCTTGCATAATAGACTTCCTTACCCGATATCTCTGTAGTTTGATTGTGATTTAATCCTTCTTATGTTTAGTTAATGTTTACCTTTCCCTTCATGTGGGATAAAAAATGTTCGATGGAGACTTCATTGATTTCATTTTGATGATATGTTCTGCCATTTGTTTTAGCTGGTGACTTATTTGGGGAAAGGTTGACCAATTGTTGGTCCATCTCGGAGTCGCTCCTAGCTCTTGTTTCCTTTACTTTGGGTGTTTATTTGTATGCTTTATGGCTTGTTCATTTTTTACATGTTTATATAGCATATATTTGCATTGTATTTTATTGCTTTCCATATTTGTTATCTGTTGTGCTGGATTTTGGTTTTCCATGTTGGGTGAGTGTTACTACTGAGGTAAAAGGCCTAGTACCCAGGCTAGAGTTCACTATCTAGGAAAAATATTAATAAAGTAGAACATGACGGCTATTAGATGAAGGTCCTAACAACACGGTCATGTCGTCTACGCTTATATGAGGTTTAAATGGGGTGTTATAATCATCCACATGTGGATTGATGGTAGTGCTTTCAGGCGAACCCATAATTTTGAGTTACCATTGGCTTACCCTGACCTAGTCTTTACAGGTACAAATGGTGACTTTTTTTTGTTGGTAACCGTGTTCCATTAGTGACTTGGTTTTCTGTGATTTATGTTCCGAACTTTTGATCTTTGTATTTCCGGCACATCCAGAGACAGTACAACCGATTTACGATGTTGGAAACCTTAATTCCATGAGTTATTGCACCTTGCATCATGTCATATTTATTTTTACAAAAGAAATGTAAAAAATGTATATGTATAAACAAATTAATCCGCATTTGCATTTCATTTTCAGGGTGTTTCAGAGTAGACGCTTGTCTCAAATGGCAAACAACCATGATGTTTTTGGTTACAAGTTTGGTATTTCCAGTTGGCCTCGTTTGAAAGAGTTGAGTAGGATGGTGGTTTATCCGAATTCACAAGCCTTTAGAAAACGGTACGTCGATCTTTTTCCCTTGTTGGATGTTCAGGTGGAGGACAAAGCTCTTCACACTTTGTTACGATTCTATGATCCGGAATTATGGTGTTTCACATTCCAGGATTATCAACTAGCACCGGTTCTTGAGGATTATTCTTATGTCTAGGGGATCAAAGTCACTAATCATATTCCCTTTTCATGTGTTCCAAATGAGCCCGGTTATGAAGCCAGCGCTAAGGCACTTTATTTGAGCCTGAGCGATGTGAAGGGAAATTGAAGGAAGAGAGGTATAACCATTGGTCTCTTTGAAGATTTTCTAATATGCATAGCTGAAGAGATGGCTGTTGTACCCCAAACTTTGCCCTCTTAATTTATTTTATTTGTTTAGGCTTTTGCACTTATCTGCATATATCCTTTTAGGTTACTAACATAGCAAACATTTTATTCATCAAAGCGCCTAAGGTTCAAAGTTCATTGGTCGTGCAATATTTGGGTTCAACAGTGTTGAGATGTATATATCCAATAAAGCTGGTTACTTCTGATTCTTCTGGTTATTCTCCAAGCCATGAGAAGTGAAATTAGGGTTTTATCACATGGATATCTTTTTATGCTTCGAGTTTCATCTGAGTCAAAGGATTTCCTCAAGGGAATAAATTTTATGGCGAGGTTGCTGGCTTTCAAGTTAATTTGGCTTGTGGTTTGAATTTACATCAGTTAGTTCAAAGGCTATAATCTATATTGGAAATGGAAAAACTATAATTTAGAAATGTTTTTATTAAGGGTGGACAACACTTGGATTATTGTGTTTTATTGGGGCAAATAGTATTTATTCCGCTTTAAATGATGACCATGTCTATTTGTAACAATCCGTTGAAAGTCCTCAGGCAATATCTCTGAGAGGTAGCGCGTATAAAATACCATCCCAGAATAGTGCAGATAGCTCTGCGGAGGTTATCGGTAAGCTTCAGGCTGTTGGTGCAGAGCTTACATTTTATAACATATCAAAAGATGTATCGGAATCATCGAACTTGTCTAATAAACTTCTACTAGCACATTTGGATGCACTTTACAGGCTTGTTTTGAAGGGTAACAATACTCAGATCAGTGCAGATGTACTTGGTTTGGTTATGGAGAGTAATGGGATCAGGATTCTGGAGCCATTTGATACATCTTTGAAGTGTTCTAATGCTTCTGGAAAGAACAATATGCATTTATCTGTTTCTTATATATTCATGAATTTCACGTTCGGTATCTTGAGATTATTTCTAGCAAGTGGAAGATGATATTCTATCATTTTTTAGGATGACATCGAAGAAAATAACTATTGTTTGTTCTCACTTTGACAAAGTTGGAGTCATAGAAAATCATTGTGATGATCAATGTTAGTTACAAGTTGTTGTACCCCAAAATTTTCCCTCTCATTTATCAAGTATTTTCTCACAAGATCTCCTTTGGTTTAAGACTGCACAAGGGTTAATCAACTCAAGACACCTCCTTAAGCACTGATGACTGAAATTAGGGTTTGAGATTGCACAAGGATAATTGAAATTTCAATTCCTCATATGACTTTCATGGATAATTATGGACCCCCAAGATTACTCATGTCAAGTTTCAAGCCTTGGATCACATTTTTGCTCAGTCAATTGAGCAGTTGACCTAAAAATCAACTGTATTGGGGAAAAAGTCAACTGTGGCCAATTTACAGTCAAAATTTATAATTTTTTTTACCTATATCAACATTATAAACTAATATGTATCATTTGATCAAGTTTGGATCATAATTCCTCAAGAAATTTGATCAAATCATCATAAGGGCAAAATGGTTAAAATTAAAGTTTTGACTGAGAAAGGGCAATTTCTAATTTTTGACCTAGCAAATGGTTAATTGGTTTGAGTCATGATCTCAAGAGTTCAATTTCATCATTTTGAACTAATGGCATGATTGAAAACATTGCTCAAGGTCATTTGATTGATAGTTGATTTTCAGTCAACTGATCAAAAGTCAACTGTACACTGAAAAGTCAAACTTTGACTTTTTGGTCAAAATCAAGTGTCAAAGATCAAAATTCATCAAAACATGTCAAAATATGAAACTTGTTCATCAAGAAATAAAAAATTCAAGATTTCATTTTTAAAAGTCAAAGTTTTCAAACTTAGAAATTTTTCTAAGTGTTGAAAACTTCATGTTTTTTCACAACTTTGAGCCAATTTTTCACCATGATGCAAGATGATTCAAAAGAAACTTTCAACAGGAAAGTTGTAGATCTCCATGAGATCTACAACATTGATTTACACAACTTCTCCTATAAATTCATGTATTTCAAGTTATTATTTTGTGAATACATGTTCATGAAACTAAGCACTTAGTGAAAATTTTGCCCTAGTTTAGGCAGGATTTTGACCTAACTTCATGACAATTTTTCACATAGTTCTAAGGAGAATTTCCAAAAGTGATTTAAAGAGGGGTTGTAGAGCACATTACAAGCTTTCCAAAATGTACAATAACTCCTTGAGATCATTCTTGAGCAAGGAGAATCAAAGAGAGGAAGTTAGGGTTTCAAATTGGTATTATAAGTCATTATGTGATGAACAAGAATTCAAAATCTCAAACCTATGCTGCACAATCTTTGCTTTGCAGGCCTCAAAATTGTTTGGCACTCCATAATTAAATGCTTGCACAGATGTTGAAGGCTTCAACTCAAGCATTCAATGCATTGCCCATGTTTTATGTCCGTTTTAGGAAGAAAGTGCACAATGCCATTTTGAAAAAGTAGCTTTATGCACAAAACTTGTTCTTGAGATTTGCAATTGTTTTCTTCTGATCATACATGACCTATAACTCAAAAGAAGTTTGTCTCAAGACTCACAATCACTCAACCCATGCTTGTACTTCATCTTGGAACCTTACTTTCACTTTTCTTCAAAATCAAGTAACATAACAATCAGCCTATATCTTGTACATCTGACCCTTTCAAGCACTCATGCCTTCTCCTCATGAAAAAGTTATTTACATCAAAACATACATATAAGCAAGCCCAAAAACTCACAAGAACTCAGAGCTATAACACATACTTCCATTCTTGCATAACCTGACCAAAAACTTGAAACTCACATCTCCCTCGTGCGTTTTCAAGCCTTTTGGTTCCTAAAGCTTCTAAACATCATTTAGAACTCATCCCACACCCTGTTACAAGACTGTAACACCATTAACACCATCTTCCATTTTCAAAAATAGAGATTTGCACTTGGACTTCTCCAGCACGATTCAGCCATCTCCAGTACAAACTAAACATTGCATTAGCTTCCTGGGACCTCAGTAGAACTATACTGATCATCACAACACCTTGAGGAGTGCTCAAACTTAGAATACGATTTCCAATTTTGAGGTAAGTTTCCTTAACTTGGAACTCTTCATACGAGCATCATTAATGGTTTATTTGTGAATAAGAAATTTAGATATCATTGTCCTGAAGCTAACCATGTCGTTAGATTTCATTATTATTTCTTGAATAGTTAGAATTTTGAATCTGAACATCTTGGAAAAGTTAGGTCAGAATTTGGTACCATTCAAAATTCATGCTCATCTTTGATTTATAGTTTTAATAATTTATATTTCTGGAATCGTTGTGAAATTTGGAACAAGTTTGATGTTTACATTTTGAGTAAGATAACAATGTCAAAGGAAAAAGGAAATGAACATGAAAGACTTTTGAGTAGGTAGAATGTTCCTAGTTACTTGCTCAATTTCAAAACCAAAACATCCTTTCTATTTTCAAAACAAACACTAACACTTTCAAAACATCTTACAAACTTGAAAACATTTTCAAAAGATCAAACATTTTGTATACATTCTTATGAACGAGAATCATTATAAAGTTTGCCTAAACTAAAGGTCTTGAATATTCTTTAACTGGAAAGAATCAGGGTAAATCTTTGTGCGATTTATCTGAACCAGAGAAAGTGTCTGCATGAAAGAATCAGAATAAATCATTGAGAGGTTTATCTGAACCGGCATGGATCTGGAGAAGAATCAGAACAAATCGTTGAGAGATTTATCTGAACCAGAGAAGACAACTGCGGGAAAGGAATCAGAATAAATTGTTGAGATATTTAAACTGAACCGACAGGAGTCTGAAAGAAACATCTGTTGTATAGATGGTTGACCAATCCTTTCTTGGGACTTGATCTGTAATTGACTTGTTGAAAATTTTATGATAATTTTCTGTTGATTGATCTTTCCTGAAAAAGATGAAAGGTTAGTTGTATGAAATGTCATGATGTATGATATGCATGGTGTAATGATGTTCTCAAAATAAATAAGATTATGTCATATGCATTTGTGCTGTCAATATTATGACGTATGAATGTAATGTACGGGCATATTAATTGTTATGCCGCAGTATTGCTGGAGTCGGGGAAAATAAATCCCTGAGCATTGTTGGGTATAAGGAGTGCAGGTCTTCATGTTTTGAAGTGTTGATGAGTTTTCATTTGTTAGATAAATAAACTCTATTGTGTAAGGCGAAACGCCGTGTACTTCTTGTGAAATACTGTTGGGGAATCCTGAGAAATTGGGTGACTTTCACTGGGGAATCTTTAGAGCGGTAACTGGAAGTTTTGTTCTGAGAGAAGCTTGATATCATTAAGCTGTAAATTATGGGGTTTTTATGGAATAGTCTAAAGATATTATCCTATTTCTTAAAGCAATTAGTGATTGTCTTCTTTTTTTTGCTCATTTGTAAACAGTAGTTACGTTCAAATACATATGTTCAAAAATAAATCATTTGACGTTTTTGTAAACAAACAAAAAAAATAAAGAAAAACACATATTTTTGCACTTTCAAAGGAATATCTTTGTATTAAATTGAATAAGTATTTTGTACAATGAGACGAACATCCTACTAAGAGAATGTCGTCGTAAAAATGAAAATTTGATACAAAGAAAAGATAGATAAGTGAAATAATCCCACGGGGTTCCCATTCTGCTATAGCCTCTGTGTCTCTGAGCGTCTTGTCCACTTGCTGCCTCGTCCGAAGTTGATTGGATTGATCAGAACCGTCGAGTTTGTCAGTAGATGCTAAAGGTTGTTTGTAAGGTGATCCAACGGGACATAGTCATACGCTTTAATTCCCTAACTTTTTCCTGGACTGCCCTTTCGGGTTTTCAGTCCATCGGGATACCCTTTTTTGCCCAAGCTGCCCTTTTCAGGTTTCCAGCTTGCCGGGTGTACAATTTTTTTATTATTTTATCCCTAATTTTTGCCCGAACCTTTGTGGTTCGTCGGGCTGCCCTTGTTTTGCCTAGGTGTGTCAACCTAGAAGGTCTCTTATACGTAGTATCTTTTGACTATGTCTGCATTCACAGGGTGTGGAAGGTCGTCGCCATCCATAGTGGTCAAGATTATTGCTCCACCAGAGAATATGATTTTGATCACAAATGGTCCTTTATATGTAGGAGTCCATTTTCCCCTGGGATCACCTTGTGACAATATGGTACGTTTGATTACCAAGTCACCAACCTGATATACCTGACGTCTAACCTTTTTGTTAAAAGCTTTGATCATACGTTTTTGGTACATTTGGCCATGACAGACAACCGTAAGCCTCTTCTCATCAATTAGGTTCAACTGGTCAAGTCGAGTTTGGATCCAATTGTCTTCACTCATCCCTGCATCCTTTATGATCCTTAGAGAAGGTATTTGTACTTCAATTGGTAGAACAACTTCCATGTCGTATACCAAGGAGAAGGGAGTTACCCCTATTGATGTGCACGTCGTGGTACGTTAACCGTGGAGAGCGAATGGTATCATCTCATGCCAGTCCTTGTAGGTTACTGTCATTTTCTGCATGATCTTTTTTATGTTCTTATTTGCGGCTTCGACAGTGCCATTCATCTTTGGACGGTAAGGGGAAGAACTATGGTGCTGGATTTTGAATTGCACGCACAATGCGTTGATCATAGTGTTGTTGAGATTCGTACCATTGTCTGTGATAATTCTCTCCGGGATACTGTACCGACATATGAGATTTTGTTTGATGAACCAGATGACAACATTATTGGCAACAGATGTGAAAGAAGCTTCCTCAACCCACTTTGTGAAATAGTCAATGGCCACCAGGATGAAGCGGTGCCCATTAGAAGCTGTTGGTTTGACTTCTCCAATCATATTGATGCCCCACATCGCGAATGGCCAGGGAGAAGTCAAGACGTTTAAAGGAACTTGAGGCACATGCACTTTGTCAGCATAGATCTGACATTTGTGGCAGGTTCGTGAATGCTGGTAGCAATCTGCTTCCATGGTAGACCAGTAATACCCTGCCTGTAGGATCTTATTTTCCATCGTATGCCCACTGGAATGGGTGCCAAAAGTTCCCTCATGTAGATCAGCCATGATATTTTCCGCCTCAACCTTGTCTATGCAACAAAGAAAAACAGAGTCGTGGTTGCGTTTGTAGAGAATGCCATTATTGATGAAGAACTTAGCAGAGAATCTTCTCAAGAATTTCTCATCATTGACTGAAGCTCCTTCTATATACTCTTGAGCCTCGAGATACCTCTTAACTTCATGGAACCAAGGCTGGTCCACTACTTCTTCAGTATCGATCTCGTGACAGTAGGTTGCTTCATTCATCCATTCAATGGTGATCTGGGGAGCCTCGTTACCCCACTTGAGTTTAAAAATGGATGACATGGTGGCTAGCGCGTCCGCTAGTTGATTTTCTTCTCGTGGGAAATGCTCAAAGGTAATCTCCTCAAAATGTGGGATTAATGTCAACACATGTTCTTTGTAGGGGATGAGGTTGGGGTGCTTAGTGTCCCATTCTCCTTTGATCTGACTGATGACAAAGGCTGAATCTCCAAACACATTTAAAGACTTGATTCCCAAATCTATGGCAGCTTTGAGACCAAAAATACATGCTTCATATTCTGCCATGTTATTGGTATAGTTGAAGCAAAGTCTTGCAGTGAAGGGAGTATGACATCCTTCAGGGGATATAATTACGGCACCTATGCCATTGCCGAGTGAGTTGGATGCCCCATCAAAAACCAGGGTCCATCGGGATCCTTGTTCAGGTCCGTCATATGGTCTGAGTTCTTCATAGTTGTTTACCATCATGATGTCTTCATCTAGGAATTCGAATTTCATGGACTGATAGTCATCCATAACTTGATGATCAAGGTGATCGGCTAGTACACTACCCTTTATTTCTTTTTGGGTAGTGTACTGAATGTCGTATTCAGTCAAGATCATCTGCCATCTTGCTATTCTCCCAGAGAGGGCAGGCTTCTCGAATATGTATTTTATTGGATCCATCTTGGATATAAATAGGATAGTATGGGCCAACATATACTGTCTTAGCCGGTGAGCAGCCCATGCCAGAGTGCAACAAGTTTTCTCGAGCAGTGAATATCTTGTTTCACAGTCGGTAAACTTTTTGCTCAGATAGTAAATAGCATGCTCTTTTCGGCCAGACTCGTCATGCTGCCCCAGCACACACCCTATTGAGTTTTCCAAAACAGTTAGATACATGATCAGAGGTCTTTCCTCGACTGGTGGCATCAAAACAGGAGGCTCTTGAAGGTACTCTTCGACTTGTCGAAGGCAGTCTGGCATTCATCATTCCATTTGACTACTTGATCTTTCTTCAGTAATTTGAAGATTGGTTCACAAGTAGCAATTAAGTGGGAGATGAATCTGACAATGTAATTTAACCGTCCTAAGAATCCTCTGACTTCCTTCTCAGTACGAGGAATAAGCATTTCTTGTATTGCTTTTACCTCGGCAGGGTCCACTTTGATACCTTTACCGCTGGCGACGAAGCCTAGGAGTTTACCGAACCTTACTCCAAATGTGCATTTATTCAGATTCAACCTCAGCTTGTACTTCTTTAGTCTCTCAAACTGTTTCTGCAAATGGTCAAGATGTTCCTCTTCAGTTTGAGATTTGGCTATCATGTCATCCACATAGACCTCTATTTCGTGATGTATCATGTCGTGAAATAGAGCTACCATGGCACGTTGATAGGTTACCCCAGCATTCTTCAACCCGAATGACATAATCTTGTAACAGAAAGTGCCCCACTGGGTGAAGAAGGTCGTTTTCTACATATCCTCAGGTGCCATTTTGATTTGGTTATAGCCTGAGAATCTGTCCATAAATGAGAACACTTTATGCTGTGCGGTATTTTCAACCAGAATGTCGATATGGGGAAGCGGGAAATCATCCTTGGGGCTTGCCCTATTCAAATCTCTGTAGTCCACACACATTTGTACTTTCCCATCCTTTTTAGGCACTGGAACAACATTGGCGACCCATTGTGGATAGGAGGTAACAGCTAAGAATCTGGCATTGAATTGTTTCATGACTTCGGCCTTGATCTTCTCTGACATGTCTGGCCGCATGCGACAAACTTTCTGTTTTACCGGAGGGCAGTCTTCTTTTGTCGGTAGACGATGGACCATGATATCAGCATCAAGTCCTGGCATGTCTTTGTACGACTAGGCAAAGACCTCAACATAATCATGTAGCAACTGAGTTAGATGCTTCTTGACACTGGGTTCCAGATTGGCACCCACCTTGACTTCTTTCTTGTCCTCTTCGGTACCTAAGTTAATTGTGTCCACTGGTTCTTTGTGGGGATGTATGGTCCTCTCTTCCTGTTGTAGTAACCTGGATAGTTCCCCTGGAACATCACAATTCTCCCCACCTTCGTCTTCGGCTTGGTAGATTATATTTTCAGAGTCACAATAAGCCATAGAAGAATGGTTACCCATGGGATCTTGAGTGGATGTAGACCTGCATTTTGATTGTGAGTGTGTGTAAGAGTATATATATCTTTGAAAGAAAATAAAAATGTAGAAAAAGAAAGACAAAGAGCACAAAGTTTGTATGCCAAAACTTCCATGATTCATTGATGATATATGAAAATGAGGTAACAACCCTTACAAATGGACCGTTGTGCCTCCAGTAAGACACAAGGTTTAAAAAGTATGAATTGTTTAATTATTACAAGCTCGATAGAAAATTTAAAGACAATTAATGTTGGATAAAAGTAATTGGGACAAAATCTTTAGCCTCCCAGTTGGTGATTCCTCCGTTGGTAGTTGGGAAAATCCATTCTTCCAGATCACATTTATCATCACTATCCTCCACCGCGTTGACTCCATGGTTGCTGATACTCAAAGGTGGTCCCCTGGAATAAGCGCGACGAACATCTTTCTGGGCTCCTAAAGTGAAACCCAAACCAAATTTGTCAGATTTGTAAGGGATATCCGGGCGTTGGCCCTAAATAGTACACCCACCTTCTTCTACCACTGCCTTGGCATCTTTTAGAGAAGACATCTTTAGTGGAGGTCTTGTGATCTTCGGAATTTGGGAAACAGTCTTGGTAGCTGCCACTGTTTGTGGGACTTCCTCGAAATGGTGAAACAGAGTTTCAATGAATTCACCATCCAATTTCACATATTTGAAGGAGTTCAAGTGACTGACCATATATTCCTCTTCTCCATGGACAATAATGATTTTCCCTTTGGTCGGGTATTTTAGCATCTGATGTAATGTAGAGGTGAAGGAACCAACATTGTGAATCCAAGGTCGGCCCAATAAGCAGGAATAGGAAGGGAGAATGTCCATCACATAGAAAGTTGAATCAAAGGTTTGATTTATAACTTTTATGGGGATGTCCACCTCCCCATGCACCATTCTTTTTGAACCGTCGAAGGCCCTTAGCACTACGTTGATGGGTTTTAAGGTCAAACCTTCACAGTAGATTCAATCCAGGGCTTTCTTAAGAAGCACATTCAGAGACGAGCCAATATCAACCAGGAGATGGGCCAAAGTCGTGCCCCTGGATTCGATAGAGACATGCAATGCCTCGTTATGTTTCCTCCCTCTAGGTGTAAGGTCAGCATCAGAAAAGCCTAAACCATTGTCAGCTGTTAAACTGGCCACACAGTCTTGAAATTGATCAGCAGAGGTTTCTTGTGGCACATGGGCAGTTTTAAGGAATTTCACCAAGGCCTTCACATGAGCCTCGGAGCACAACAATAAAGCCAACATGGAGATCTTTAACGGAGTCTGGCCTAGATGTTCGACTACGTTGTAGTCGCTTCTCTTTATAATTTTTAGAATTTCTTCCATCTCCTTTTGGGAGGCCTCTGGGATAGATATTGACTGCACCTTCATCCGGACAGGCTCAACCAGAATGCCTTTGCCCCGAGTCTTGGTCGACTCAGTGGCAGGAGTGTCAGTAGGGGTAACCATAGTGATTGTAGTAGTAGTGTCAACAGGAACAGAAATATGGATGATCACCGGACCAGTAACAGTTTTCAGAGGAGCAATCTTGGGAGAAAATACTCTTCCACTTCGGGTTATCTTGCTGGTTCCTGCAATGTTGTAGATGTCGGGGTCAGCCTTCTCAAAAGTAGAGTCTTCATCAGCCAGCCAATCTTGCTTGACGTCATGATAGTAGATGTCTCCCCCATAGTTCCATGGGACAGTTTTATCTGATGAGTATGGGACCGGCCCTGGCATAGTAATTATCAGTGAAGCCACTTTAGGAACAGATGTAATCCTAACGGGTCTTTTGGTGGAGACCCTAGAAGAATTGGCGGAAATGGTTACTATTGAAATATCCTTGTAAAAAATGGTTGGAACGGGAGTCTTTTCAAACAAAATCTCTTTGTTATCCATTAGGCGTTGGACACCTGCTTCAGTAAATGACAACCAGTTGGTAGGGATAAACAGAGGTGGAAGCCTTTGCCACAACCCGAAAATAAACCGACCTTCAACAGGTTCCTCTTGACAGTCAGGAGAGGAGTAACAAGTTCATCAACAACAGTAACAAACATATCATCTTCGACAGTGTTAACATCACGACCATGTTTGGGCATAGGAGCGGTGATAACATTTGGGATCTCAGGAGCATAAAATTCAATTTCCTTTGCTTCGAGAAGGTCTTGCACCTTGTTCTTCAAAGCCCAACAGTTGTTGGTATCATGGCCCGGGCTTTCTGAATGGTAAGCACGGTGAGCATTAGGATGGTAATGAGGAGATGCGGTGTTGGGATTCTTTAGGGCTTCCTTCAAAGTTACCAAATTAGATATCAACAAATGTGGTAGGACTTGAGATAGTGTCATATTTATCCAGGTAAATTGTCTTACTGGTCTTTCCGTTCTAGGCTGGCTGCTCCTTTGTTGAGTAGGTGCAGGCTTAGGGATCATGACAACCCCTACCATTGGACGGTGTTCAGTTATATCTTGATTCCTTTGAGGATACACAACGCCAACTTCTTTCTTCCCAATAAATGGTTTTCTGACAATACTGGAGGATGCGTCCTTTTGGATCTTCCCACTCTTAATCCCAGCTTCCACTCTTTCTCTGGTCAAGATTAATTCAGTGAAGCTTGCTGAAGAGCTTCCAATTAGATGATTGAAGAAAGGACCGGGCAGGGTACCCAGAAACACGTCTACTAGATCTCTTTCAGACAGTGGAGACTGGATTCTTCCTTCTAAGTCCCTCCATTTCTGAGCGTAGTCTTTGAAACCTTCGCTTGAAACCATAGCCACACTCTGGAGTTGAGTACGGGTGGGAGCAAGGTCTGCATTGTATTGATACTGTTTATAAAAGGTTGCCGCAAGGCTTTCCCAATTATGGATATTGGCCTTTTCTAGTTGATAGAACCAATCTAGCTGAGTCCCAGATAGACTGTCTTGAAAGAAGTGGACCAACAGATCTTTGTCAGCAGTGTGAGGCTATATCTTCCTCACATAAGATTGGAGGTGAATCTTGGGACATGAAACCCCGTCGTACTTAGAAAATATTGGTGCCTTGAACTTTGGTGGAATAATAATCCCAGACACCAAACCCAACTCTTCAAAGTCCATCCCAGGCACTTTCTGAATCTCCATTGCACTTAGACGCTCTTCCAGATGTTTGTATTTGTCATCAGCGGAGGATACTTCTCCTTAGAGTAATCTTCTTTTTCTTCCTCTTCAGATTCTGGCTGGGCAGCCACTTCCTTGCCTTTCCCTTCTTGATTATCCTTTTCACCAGATGATGTTGTGAAGTATAGGGTCCGTCTGGCTTGTCCTTGGAGCCTTCTTCCCATATTTAAAACACCAGTTGTTTTCTTTGCTTTCTTCTTCTTTTCTTCAATCAGTAAAGTTTTCAAATCCTCTTTTCCTTTGGCTAGAGTCAAGAACATCTGTTGAAATTGAGCATTCTGCGCCTGAAGGTCTTTTATTGTCTGCTCGAGATCCATCTTACTGAAATAAATAGTATAAAGATGAGGAGACTTGTTGTAAGAAACCTGCTTATGTTATGATGAATGGAGATGCATATGCAATGATTTCAAGGAAATTAGAGATTTTAAATTTGCTTTAGACCAAAAAGGAACACACGTTATATTAATAAGTCAAAGTTTAAGTACATCATGCCTCTTTGGACTTACAAAAAAATACAAAAAACTCTAAGATAAAAAAGTTGTACGCATCCTCTTTGGTGCGATGTAGGCATTCAAGCTCCGCTCTTCATGAAGCTGCTTGGTGAGTTCCAAAACCTTCTTCTCGCTGGCGTAGAATTGGGTCTCGAAAGTGTCGCGCTCCCCCTTAATCTGTATCCAATCATTTTGCAAGTCTTCAAGAGAGGTGGGCATGTCAGGATGAAGGATAGTGTAGGGGATATCTCCTTCCACAACAGGTTCTATGATAACCGGGAGAATGGAGGGATAAGGCATCATAAGACTTTGAGCACGAGCTCGTACCCATTTGAGATAAGGCTCAAGAGGGATGGAATTCTTGTTCCCTAGTGTCTTGCTATCAACTCTATGTACCATGCTCCAAGCTCTCATGAACTTTTTGCGGTAATCCTGAGCATCATTCTCATAGTCGAAGACGATTCCTTGAATAAGTGCATCATGAGGACCATTCCTTCTTGCATATCCAAACTGTCATAGTGCCAAACAAGGATTGTAAGTGATTCCTCCCATAATTCCTAAGAGAGGGACATTAGGGAATTCTCCGCAACGATCAATGATGGTAACATTCTCCGAGGATCGGGGACACCAATGAATGCCTGAATGTGTAAGAGTCATCAACCTTTGGGACCATTTCAAACCCTGTTCATTCTTTAAGACATATCAGGGTAGGTGCGAAATAAACCACCTAGCCAAAAGAGGTGTGAAACATAGAAGGGTTCCTCTTCTCTTTATAGTACGAGTATGCAATGAATGTAGGATATCTCCAAGCAGAGTAGGTATCGGATTACGTGATAGGAAAATCTTAGCCGCATTCACGTCTATGAGCTGGTCCAAATTAGGAAATAGTACCGAACCATAGATGGGAAGGGCTAACACCTCTTCAAAAGCTTGTAATTCCAAGGTATCCCAGAAATGGTGAGCTTTCTCGAACAAGAACTTTTCCAAAAAACCATTGACACCTCTCCTGGTTTCCCAATTTGCTACTACGTCAGACCGTTGTAAGGACAGAGCTTTGGCAATATCTTCAGGTTTAGGGTCTCTTTCCATACTATTGAAAGGTACCTCATTAAGGATAGGTACCCCTAACAACAGAGAAAACTCTTCCATAGTAGGCACTAACTGGTAATCCAGGAAAGTGAAGCAGTGATGTAGAGGGTCAAAGAACTGAAAGATCACTTTTAACATTTCTTCATCAGGGTTTTAAGTGACCAAGATGAGAAGCCTACCATGTCTTTCTTTGAATGGTGAGCTTTCGGGAACCCTTGATGCCAAATCCTTAAGAAGATGAGGTACTTTTACCAGACTGATTTGGATGGTGAATCCGTGGGAGAGAGCTATGCCCTATAAAACAAGACAAAAATAAACCCTAAGAATCCTTGAAATGGTTAGTATGACATGCTATGTTATGATGTCATGATTATGCTCAGATATAGCAGATTTAGCAAGCACAAGCAAATCATACAAAGACCTTAGGTTTAAGGCTTGCATGGATTTTAAGGTGACACCCTCTTGAAGTTGGGTTGGTTCAACCTGTCCTAAATATAGTAATCGGGTTCTAGGAGATCTCAATATCACCAGCCTTTCCCTCAATTCTCGTTCCGATAGAGAATTGACTTGCCACCAAACAAAATTCAAGGGTCAAATCTCAATGAGTGTAGTATCGAGTATCAACTGACTTTGGGTTTACACCAAAGACATTTATCTCACTACGTCCTAAATGCCAAGTTGGTCAATTAAGGTGCTAAGGTCAGTTGACGCTTTATGATACCATGCAGTGGCCCTGTATTCTCCTTGATTACTCAAGGGCTACCGGTACACACCAAAGTATTGCATCAACGTAGCTACTGTTTCAACCGTGTCGGTATACCCCGTACAGTTCCCTCACAGTTTATTGCTACTTACCTAAAAAGGTGCCCCAAATCCGGGTGTAGGATTAAAACAAACCCAAACAAGGAACCATAATGTAAAGCATGCAAGTCAAACAAGGAAAGTAAATAAATGTGATCTAGCCCTAAGGTAACCCCACTTTTAAGTAACTCCCCAGCAGAGTCGCCAGTTCTGTAACACGGTGGGAGAACTGACTTGGTTGTTTTGCGTTTGATCTCAAATTTTGCGGTTAGCAGGAGTTGCCACCGACTTTTCTTTTATCCAAAAGGAAAGGCTAAAAAGAACAAGAAAGACCTTTGAGATGTTTTCTTGAGTTCGGGGGGTAGATTATGAAAAGGGAAGGTATTAGCACCCTTTTCATCCATGGTTTTCCATGGGCTCTTAGTTACTTGCTAGATCACTTGCATTTGTTTGAAAATGTGCTTTGTATGGTTTTTGAAAACATTTTCAAAAGATCAAACACTTTGTATACATTATTACGAACGAAAATCATTACAAAGTTTGCCTAAACGATGGCATCTTTACAAAATATTTTGAGAAACCACACAAAGCACATTTTCAAACAAAATCAAGTGATCTAGCAAGTAACTAAGAGCCCATGGAAAACCATGGATGAAAAGGGTGCTAATACCTTCCCTTTTCATAATCTACCACCCGAACTCAAGAAAACATCTCAAAGGCTTTCCTGTTCTTTTCAGCCTTTCCTTTTGGATAAAAGAAAAGTCGGCGGCGACTCCTGCTAACCGCAACATTTGCGATCAAACGCAAAACAACCAAGTCAGTTCTTCCACCGCATTACACAAGTCATATTCAATCCTAAGAAAGAAGACAGAGGCCATATTCATTTACACTTACAACCATGACATTCATATTATATTCCATAGAAAAAACTACATAAATGAAAACCTAAAATTAAGCTCCATTAATCGTCTTCGTGAACCATGCCTATGGCAACCCGCGTCAAACAAATCTTCCAATACACTTCAAAGTCCTTTCCATTTCCTTCTTCATGGCCAAAGATCTTGAAAACAAAAAAATTGTTATCAGTATAAACCAGTTAACCATATAAACCTGTAAAATAAATTCCTTCTATAACAAAGTTCCAAACCTACATTCAACGAAACAACAGTCCATAATTTTGAAACCATAAAAAAGTAGATCAACCCTGCATTTTTTATATACCAGTTGTGATACGGTGGCAAAACTGAATGTTAATACTGGTTTGGGTTTTTTGTTTGCAAAATGTCGCGGTAAGCAAGAGTCATCACCGACTTTTATTTTATCCAATGAGGAAAAGGAAAAAGAACAAAAAAAAACTTTTTTCGAGAATATTCTGAGTACGGGGGGTAGATTATAGAAAGGGCAGGTGTTAGCACCCTTTCTATCTGTGGTTTTCCACGGGATCTTAGGTACTTGCTCATTTTTCAAAATTGCTTGTGTGTTTGTGTTTTTGAAAAGTTTTGTTTTACTTCGTTTTAACCCTTGTTTCTGTCCTCAAGAGTGTTACGAAGTTGTTTTTGAAAACTTTGTTTGAAAAGTGTTTGTTGTGAAAAAGTTTTTGTTTGTTTGAGCAAATACCTAGGAACTAATCTACCTACTCGAAAAAGGGATGTAATGGTCATCGAAGGAAACATGTAAGGATACCTTAGCGTTTCGAAGGGACTATCGTGATATAGGCAACATCGAGGGATAAGATCATTTCTCGTAGGCAACTCGAGGGACGTTAAGGGACTATGATCTTTATGATGACTTTTAGATTGAGGGTCTTTTGCTAAGATATCCCTACGTTCGAGGGACATGACCATTGTTTTCCGAGGCAACCAAATGAGGCATACCCTAAGGGTGCAAGTGTGAAGTAGTGTTTGATTTCAGTTATTTAATCTTTGCACAATTAAGGTGATATATTGTTTTAATTTTATTTGTCTTTTGCATGCAAGTCTATTATCCATACATCTAGATAGTTCATAGTTACTGAAATTAAAAGCGAAAAAATAAATCTACGCTATTACAAGGCTTCGGGGAGGGGGTTACATGACCAAAAACCGGGGATTAAACAATAAATAATATGCGGTAAACTCTAATTAAAAACTATTACAAACCCGAAGCAAATACAATAATTGGAAAATAAAATATTGTGCGCGAGAATTAAGTACGGGAATCAAAGTTTAAATTCTAAAATCTAATCAATTAAAGAGAAAATATTTTTTTGTATTTTATTGTTGATAAAAATATTTGAAATCTTAACCTAAAT
Source organism: Vicia faba (assembly GCA_948472305.1). Taxonomy (NCBI): domain Eukaryota; kingdom Viridiplantae; phylum Streptophyta; class Magnoliopsida; order Fabales; family Fabaceae; genus Vicia; species Vicia faba. The sequence continues at coordinate 1,427,930,492 of OX451736.1, read as the reverse complement.
CTAATTAATTAAAGAAAAATATTTTTTGGTATTTTATTGAGAAAATCAAATATTTGTGAATTAAACCTAATTTGTCTAATTAATTTTAATTATGAAAACAATCAAGTCAATATCATTAAATTAATTATTTTCCAAAAAAAAAACTAATTTTAATAAAAAACCTAATTCTACATTTTTGTGGTTTTCTTGATTTTATGATTAAATAAAAAAATGATTTTTTTGTGTTATTTTTGTAAAAGGAAATAATAAACAAATAATTAAAATAATTAAAATAAAGGAAATAAAATAAAAAAAGAAAAGAAATTGAGCCTGTATTGTTGAGCAATTCAAGGGGTGTAGTACTGAATTTGTTAGGCCCATTTCTTGCTCAGCCCAATCAACGCGCTAGATCTAGTGTGATGCTCTTTCTGACGGTTCAGGGTATGACTTGAGCGTTGGATCTGGATTGATGATGAATCCAATGGCTGGATGGTTAGTTGTAAATATAATAACATAAATAAAATATAAAGGAAATAAATTGGTCTTTCCCAAACGCGCGCGTGATTCAAATCACCAAATGGGATTCTGCCACCTAATTGTCTTCTTCCATAGAATTGTTGTTTTTGGCCACACTTTTACCTATAGTCGTTTCCGTCACTAAAAGCTATAGTGACAGATTTTGTTCGTAGCCATAAACATGTAAAATTTAAAAACGCAGCACAAGCAGAATAAATTCAAACCAAAGATATGGATCAATTGCAAATCATCTTCTAAGCATGATAATACCCCGAATTTTGTTCAATTTTTCCTCTATATGGAATTCCCAATTTGGGACCTCAAAACCCTAACAATGGCATCGTGCCATTCCTGCACTTAAACTTCAATCAAACCAATCAAAAACATTGCAAATATGATAGCAAGCATGGATATATGATCAAAACATATTTATGATGGATAAATTATTGAAAATGAATCTTGAAAAAAGATGAAAACTGTGGCACTATGAGGCGTGATTTCTGAAGGTTTTAAGGCTTGAGGATGATCGGAATGGCTTCAGAAAATGTCCAGGAACGGATTGCTGGCCTTGGAATTGCTTGAATCAGTCTATGAAGGAATATGTGATCAACACTTTTTTTGACAAAAATTTGAAGTTGACTCCTTTGTTTTCACGACCAAGAACCCTTTTTTATGCTTTGGAAATATTGTGTATATATCATAGAATGATTTAGGTCAACAAAAACTGATCATATCTTTGCAAATTATGGAGATTTGATTTCATTCTTTGCCTTGTATGATTTGTTTCCAAAATAGATAAAATTAAGATCTTTTCCAATCAATTAGCTCTTTCACGAATTTTTTGATTTGCTAGCTGTTCATGGACTCATAATATGCTCATAAAATCAAATCTTTGATTTTATTTGATTATTCTACTATCTAAATTGATTTATTTTGATTTAAATGGATAAAAAATCAAAATAAATAATAAAAATAATAAAATAATAGGTGGATAAGCTCAGGGGACATGGGCCATCTTAGGAACAAGTTTCAAACAAGAAAACATCGGCCCATTTGGAAAAAAGTCATTTTGATCAATGTTGACTTCATGCACATTTCCAAAAATTGGTCTATTTTGACAATACATATATCCCTCAACTTTAACCCTAAGATGGTGTTCTTGGACTTTTTAGAAAGCTTAGGATGTCCCCTAAACAACCCTTTTGGTTTCATATCAATTGGGTCTTCCATGTTCATGTAAGAAGCTTTGACCCAAAAAGTGTTTTTGTTGAGTTTTCAAAAGGACCTATAATGTAGAAATTCATATCTTTTGATGAGTTCATATTTTGAACTTGGGGGATGAAGATGAATTATAGGTAATTACATCATCTTCAAAATGAGCCTTGGATGGAAAATTTATGATAAAGTATGAAGAAGTTATGCTTGGTCAAAGTTTAATTGACTTTTCTTGTGAAACCCTAATTTAACAACTTTTGGGTTTTGATGAATTTGGGGCATTCCTTGGGGAATCATGATCAACCCTTGATAAAAATATGAATATCACTTCAAAATGTTGATTTTGACCAAAAACCTTGAAGTTTGACTGTATGTGGGCCACAATTGACTTTTGACCTAATATTGCTGATTTTCAAGCATCTGAGTAGTTGACTGAGCAAACTTCTTGTACAATGCTTGAAACTTGACATGGAGGGTATTGAGAACATATTAGGACTATGGAGTGCATATAATGCCTTTGGAGCTCACCCATCTTGATGAAAATGGAAACCCTAGTTGGAGGTTCATTGCTTTAGGAGAGAGTTTGTCTGGTCAGCTCTTGGGCATCCTTGAGCAAGTTGAGGATTTCAATGAGTATGTTTTGAGTAAAATGAGAGGGCATGTTTTGGGGTACAAAAACTGCCCCTGTTCAATCTTCTTAAACCTAAGGATGTAGATTGGCTGTCTGCCTTTCGTAATCTGAAGGTGGAAGTTGATTGAACACTAGAGTGCCCAAAAATTTGCACTCGTCTGAGATGATGTTGGACTGTGTAGGTAGTATCGGGAATGGGCTTACATATGCCATTTGGAGGAGATGGCGGAAGGTCACCGGAGATGGGATTAAAGATGCCATCCGGATGATATGACAGAGAATCGTCAGAGATGGGCTTAAAGATGCCATCTAGAGGATGTTGATTTCCCGAGATATTCCTTTGATGAGAATTCCTGTTCCTGTCGTTGAGGAGGAATCTGCTGAGGAATGTTGGTCTCTGACTTGAGAGAAATGGAATTTTAGGAACTTCAGTTGTCCGTTACTCTACTGGGGAATCATCTCTTAGTCGAGGAGATGAAAATGAACTGCTATCTGGTCGTGCTCCAGGACTTATAGTGATTTGTTGAGGATAATAAGACCGACTGCTATCTGTTCGTGCTCCTGGTTTTATAGTGACTTACTGGGGAGATGAGATTAAACTTGTTATCTGGTCGTGCTCCAGGCTTTGCAATCTCAAAAACTGTTATCTGGTTGTGCTCCAGGCTTCAGAAGGAATTAAGTTGTTATCTGGTCGCATCTGGATTTCAAATTGAATTTAAGGCATACTAACATCTGGTCGTTTCCAGGCTTCAATAGTAGTTGGCAGAGTAAACTGCTATTTGGTCGAATTCCAAGCTTCGCAGTACCTCATACTGTTATTTGGTCGTGCTCTAGGTTTAATAGTGTCTCTTGCCGCTATCTGGTCGTGCTCCAGACTTCACAGCGTCTTATACCGTTATCTGGTCGTGCTCCAGGCTTCAGTAATTTGGGGAAATTAAGCTGTTATCCAGTCAGTTTCCGGGCTTCATAGCTTTTTCAACTGGAATAGAAATCTTATTATCGATTTGACTGAACCAGGGAAAACTTGTGAGAACTTCAACTAGGAGAGAAATCTTAGTATCAATTTGACTGAACCAGGGAAAACTTGTGAGAACTTCAACTAGGAGAGAAATCTTAGTATCAATTTGACTGATCCCGGGAGAGGTCTCGGATTAACTTTGACTGGTATAGAAATCAGGGGAATCTTAGCGGCGATTCGGCTGACCCAAATGAAAGTCTTAGAACATCTTCAACCAGAATAGAAACCTTAGTGCCAGTTTGACTGAACCAGAGAAAATGTTGGAATATCTGCAACTGGAATAGAAACCTTGGTGTCGGTTTGACTGAACTAGAGAGAACTCGTGAGAACTTGATTGCATCTTTCCCTGAAAGGTAAAAAGTTAGTCGTGTGTAATGTCATGATGTATGAAATGTATTGAGTAATGATGTTCTCAAAATAAATGAGATTGTGCTGTATAATATGTATGCACATGCCATGATGTATGGATATGAAATGCTATTGTGATATTCTCTAGCTGGGGAAAATAAATCCTGGACTGCTACTGGAGAGTATAAAGAGTTGAGTTCTTTGTTTCCGCTGGGGATAGTGACCGAAGATGATTAGCTGGGGATTTACATCCATTCTGCTTGAGAACATTATGCGGAGGAGACTCTGTCTGAGAATAATCCTGTGGAGGAATGTCTCTGTGGGGAAGAGAGATACTCTGTTGGAAGATCTGCTGATTTGGAGAAATAAACTCTGCCGGGGATGAACTTCCATTGCGGGAGAGAAGAGCTCTGTTGGAGATTAAGCTTCCGCTGTCAGAGAAATAGACTCTACTCGGGAGATGGTTTTATAAACTGCTTATGGTTATAAAGCTTGGCTAGGGAATGCAGGCATTATCTTTCTGAATGAACCCACTGGGGAAGTAATTCCTACTTGGGGATACAGAGGTCGGACCTTGGTTGTCTCGGCTCTGTGGGGAATATAGGTATCACTGGCTTGTATGTGATAGTGACTTCACTTCCAATTGTCTCTGCCCCTTGTACCATGATGGAAAAAGTAAATGTGGAGATTTTGTGGATGGATCTATGTCGTGTTTGTACTTTAACATGTATTTAATGAGTGTCATGATGACATCCGTCTCTGGATCGTATCTGAACTGTACTTGAAACATGTGTTGAATGGGTGTCAGAATGACATTCATCTCTGGATCGTATCTGAAATGTACTTGAAACATGTGTGGAATGAGTGTTAGAATGACATCCGTCTCTGGATCGTATCTGAACCGTTTCTCCATGTATGAAAATCTTGAATAAGTAGCAGAATAACATCTGTATCTGGATCGTATCTGAACCGTATCTGAAAGCTGAATCTGAATGAGTATCAGAATGGCATCCGTATCTAGAGCGTATCTGAATGAGTATCAGAATGGCATCCGTATCTGGAGCGTATCTGAAATGTATCTGAAAGCTGATTCTGAATGAGTATCAGAATGGCATCCGTATCTGGAGCGTATCTGAATTGTATTTGAAAGATGAATCTGAATGAGTATCAGAATGGCATCCGTATCTGGAGCGTATCTCAACTGTATCTGAAAGCTGAATCTGAATGAGTATCTGAATGACATCCATATCTGGATCGTATTTGAACTGTATCTGAAAGCTAAATCTGAATGAGTATCAGAATGGCATCCATATCTGGAGCGTATCTGAACTGTATCTGAAAGCTGAGTCTGAATGAGTATCAGAATGGCATCCGTATCTGAAGCGTATCTGAACTGTATCTGAAAGCTGAGTCTGAATGAGTATCATAATGTCATCCGTATCTAGAGTGTATTTGAACTGTATCTAAAAGCTGAATCTGAATGAGTATTAGAATGACATCCGTATCTAGAGCGTATCTGAATTGTATCTGAAAGATAAATCTGAATGAGTATCAGAATGGCATCTGTATCTAGAGCGTATCTGAACTGTATCTGAATTCTGGTGCTCTTGATGAATGCTGATCAAGGTATAAGTCTTCCACTAATAGACAGGTGAAGGGAGATAGTCGTACGTTTTAAATCCCTAACTTTTTCCTGGACCGCCCTTTCGGGTTTTCAGTCCACCGGGATACCCTTTTTTGCCCAAGCCACCCTTTTGGGTTTTCGACTTGCCGGGTGTACATATTTTTTCATTTTTTATCCCTAATTTTTGCCCGAACCCTTTTGGTTCTCCGGTGTTGTACCCCAAAATTTGCCCTCCCATATTCTTCAAAGTTTTGACAAGCATCATCTCAATTTGCTCAAGTCTACTCAAGGGTTGCACAGTTCAAACACCCTCCTAAGCCAGTCAAATTAGGGTTTTGGTTCCTGCAAGGAAGTTGAGGTTTTCAAGGGTCCAATCAAGTCCCACATGCCTATAAACATTGTCAAGCATCTACATGCCAAGTTTCAAGGCTCACAAGGTCAAGTTGCACAGTCAAAAACCCTAATTGCTTCACAGTCAACTGCAGGGGCAAAATGGTCATTTGGCAGTCAAAAGTCAAAAATTTTGGTCAACATCTCATTTTGAAGCCACAATCATCATTGGATCAAATCTTGATCATGATTCCACAAGAATGGCTCAAAAATCATCAGGATGCAAAAGTTTCCATTTTTGGACAGTTGAAAAGTCAACTGTAACTTGACCAAGGCATAACTTTTTCATGGTTCATCAGAAAAATCCCATCCAATGCTCATTTTGAAGGGGAGGACATTTCCTACAACTCATCTTCACATTCCAAGTCCAAGAAATGCTCTCACAAAAAGTTATCAATTTCAACATTATAGGTCATTTTCAAAAGTCAACAAAAAGGCATTTTAAGTCAAAGACCATAACTTGAGATTGGTAAATTAAAATGATATGGGACCAAAGGCATTGGTTAGAGGACTTCAAGACCTTTACAAAATGTCCAAGAACATGTTCATATGATCAAAATTGAGCAAGATATGCATTGGAGAAGTTGGGAAATTTTTGTGAAATGGCAAAAGTCAACTATCCTTGAAACTTCAATTTTTGACAAAAGGGCCCACTTTTTTCCACTTGATTCAGCCTTGTCATGCCACCCACGTGTCCCATGATCAATTTCAAGACCAAATCATTATTTTTCTATTTTTATTTAATTTTTATGGATTTAATTCATTTTAATCCATAATAATTCAAGTAAATCTAAAAAATTTAATTAAATGGTATCTTATGGTTTGAATAGCCTTCATGAAGCATTTGCAACCTACCAATTTCGTGCTAAGCTCATTTAGTAATGAAAATTCAAATTTTAAACAAGCTTTGAAAGGCCTTTAAAGGTGGTTAAGACAAAATCCAAAGCTTAATTGCAATGGTTAAAGGCTCCTAAATGTGACTTATTCTCACTCATTACTATATATGCAAGCCTTGCAAGCCTCATTCACAACCTAGAACTTTACACAAAACGGCCAGAGAAAAATCCAAAAAGTGTCAAAAAAAGTGTGAGATCAAAAGGAGTATTGCAAGCATTTTCAGGCCAAAAGGAGAACGTGACTCTCTTCTTTGCCATCCCCTGAAGCTAAAGCAACCCTTGCCACGTCCTAAGATCCATCATACCATGCTGTAAGTTCTTCCCAGGTCCCCCAAAATTTCTATACATTTTTTTCTTTACATGCTTGTGTGTAGGTTCCAAAAGAAGGTTCATCATACACCTTCCTCATCCAGACGTCAAGTGTCCTCAAGCGTCCATCCAGTGGCCTAAAGATGACGCACACCATGCTCCTAGTCAACCTTGTGCATAGGCAAGCAAGAAAGTCAACGCGGCTTGGCTGGTTAATGGGCCTAAATTTCCAGATTCACCTCCTTAAGGGTCCAACACCCCCCTTGGTTCACTCTTTTTTCTTTTTGTTTTATATTTTCTAATTTAGTTATTAATTGTTTTTTTTAATTATTATTATTACCACCAAATTTAACATAATTAATATTTTTCATAAAAATTCAAAAAAAACTAAAAAATGTAAATATTTTTTATTATTCACTATTAATTATTTTTGTAAAAAAAACACTAATAAATTGATTTAGTTTAATTAGGTAATTTTAATTTCCTTTTTCAATAAATAAAAATGAATTAGACTTAGGTTTTTTTTTCTTTTAACTTTAAATTTCTTATTTTTATTTTTATTTTCATTAAAAACATAAAAACACAAAAAATACTTTTTCTTGTAAATAAATTAATTAATTAATAATTAGGCATAATTTCATTAATTGCAAAAAGGGGACAAAAATTCAATTCTTATTCAAAAAAAGGGTCAACACCCTTAGGACGTTCCCGATTAAATTTCCATTCGCGCGTATTTATATATTCTGATTATATTTATGTATCTGTATAGAGGATGTAATAGTAATTAGGATTTTATTGCTTTCTTTAATTTTCTGCATTTACTTTTCAAAAACGGGTTTTTGTTTTTGGCGATGTATAGACCCGCGCCTTGTAATAGTTAGATTTACCTTTCCGCAATTTATTTTCCGCACTCCTAACTGTTAAAAAATGCATGAAAGAATGTACGACAAATGAAACCAATCCGTAGCTCAAAAATAACATGTACAAGATAAACATAACATGAAAACAACACACAAGCACATGCCACTCTTAGGGTACGCCTCACTGGTTGCCTCGAACGTGGTCATCAAGTATAGGGTGTCTTAGAGGTTGCCCTTTGTCTAAAGATCCAGTTGCCTCGGATAAAAGGATCTAGGACATTAGGATTACTTCTAAGGTGTCCTACCATTGCTTTGGTGACCACACATGTCCCTTAATCGAATTGACCCGAACACCTCCAACGATGGTGCTACCTACCTCTCAATGGTGGGATAGCACTATCTAAAGGACTCTTACACAGCTTAATTCCTTAGAGTAGGTAGATTCTCTTAAGTACTTGCTCTTTTCAAAACAAACAAAAACAACTTTTCGCACCTACACTTTCAAAAGTTTTCAAACAAATTTTTCATACACTCTTGAGGACAGATACAAGAGTTACTCGGAAACTTTTCAAAATAAACTTTTTCAAAACCCACACACACTTGAAAAGCAAACAATTTTTGAAAACATAAAAGCAAGTACCTAAGAGCCCATGGATAACCATGGATAGAAAGGGTGCTAACACCTTCCCTTTCTATAAATCTACCTCCCGAACCGAGAAACATTCTCGAATAAGGAATTTTGTTGTGCTTTTGTCCTTTCCATGTTGGAGAACATAAAAGACGGTGGCGACTCTTGCTTACCGCGACATTTCGCGAAACCAGCTAAAAACAATCAGTTCTATTTCCACCGGTCACAGAACTGGCGACTCTGCTGGGGATACTGAAAGTGAGGTGTACCTTAGGAATAGTTCATACTTATGTTTTCAATTGAATGTTTTGTTTGCTTTATATTTGTGGGCATTGCATCGGAGTTTCATAGATCCTAACCCGGATCTGGGGATACCCTTTTAGGTAGCATAAGCTGTGAGGGACCTGTCCGGCATAGACCGACACGGGTGAAGCAGTGGCTACGTTGGTGTGGCACCTTAGTCTGTACCGATATCCCTTGTGTTGCAACGAGGAGAATATGGGTCTTCTGAGGAGTCATTAAGCACCAACCGACCTTAGAACCCTAATAGACCCAACTTGGCCATAGAACAGTAGCATTTTGCTACACCCATTGAGGCTAAACTCTCGCGATGGTTCTGGCCGCAAGAAAAGATTGCGACGCTGGAGTTATGACCGATTGAGGGTATCAGTGATATTGGGATCCTCTAGAACCCGATTACTTTTGATAGGACAGGTCTTAACCACCAACTTCAAGAGGGTAGTACCTAGACTTCATGCTGGCCTAAACTCAAAGGGCTGTCTTGTGTGACTTGTGTGCCTTCAAACTTGAATTACTTGCATGCTTGTTATCTGACACACGAGTTCCTTGCAGGGTTTGTTTACAGTCCTTAATCTGGACTCATAACAGGGTTCACTTACATCACTCCATGCATGGCATAACATCATACCATTGTATACATCTTGCATAAAGACTAATCCATTTCAAGGGTCTCAAGGGCTTGTGATACAGGTCATGATGGACCAAATGTCTAGCAAGGGGCAAAGAGGATTTATTTTCCTCTAGCCAAGGTTGTCAGGGGCTATGACCCACTCGATATGGTAAGCCTTGACTCTTGAAGAAGGACTCTCAATAATATGCAGTGCCTTCCATCAAGCTACAAAATGCAAATGCTAACGATTTTCTTATTTACCCCACGAGATCCTTGAAAACATTGCATGCATACATACACATCATTGCATAACAGGTACCCTTGTTACAGGTCACTTACCATCTCCGCTGTTTATTTCAGTAATGGCTTCCCAACAAGACAACCAGGATCTTCACGCTCAAGAGACTCGGTTCGGGGAAATCCTCCTAAATCTATCCAACGGGCAGGAAGAGCTGAGAACACTCCTCATGGGGACTTTGGTCAGGAACCGTCCTGAAGACGATAAGGACGAACGACTGAAACGTCTACAAGATGAGGTGGATACAATCAGAACCCAGATGCTGGGGCAAATGGCTCTTATCCAAGACTTATCTCAAAGACAAAGAGAGCTCAGGGTTCTCGTCAATCAACTACTTCGGGACAACCAACTGGGGCAAACATCTAAGGTTGAAGAGCAAGCCATCATTCAACCACCTGTGGGGGAAGAAGACAAGGGAAAAGCTCCTCAGTTTGCTTCAGGGTCACAAGCCCAGCATCAACCTCACCAGCGTCAACAGGGTAATCGGCGTAAGCAAAATACGTCTGGAAGACATTTCTCGGAGACTGGTATACCATCATCACTGATACTGAGACGCTTGTTGGAGGTCAAGATGATTGCTTTAAAAGATCCTCCTAAGAATCTCAACATAACCTCCCTAAAGTACAATCCTGATGAAAGGTGTGCCTACCATTCTGACAGTCCTGGACATGACACTGACGACTGTTGGAGCCTGAGGAACAAGATCCAAGACTTGATCGACGGAAGGGTGCTGGAGTTCATGCCGGGAGGGAAAATGAAAATCTTCTGCTGAGAATCTTCCATCTGAAATGACTGGTGCAAACTAAGAAGCTTTTGTTCATTCGAATGTTCAAGTTGTATTTTTCTCTGATTGTTCAAACATTTGTTCATGTCAAACTCTTTTACTTTATCAATGCATCGCATATGTCTGTTTTGAATTAATATATTCTCATTCACTATATTCAAACTGCTTTCATTTTTTGATGTCAACTCTCAATTAATAATTCTAAGCCTCTTGAGGGAGGATGACGAAAACGATACCATAATCTACAGTATGCTTTTGAACAGACCTCGCTGATGAGGTACATGCATTGTTTCAAATCCTAAACAGTGGAGTTATAAGGAAGATAATCCCTCGTCAACCCCTTTGAGCCAAAGAAGTTGGAGTTTTTCTTTTCAAAAATTAAAACCCTTAATCATAACCTGGGGCAGGGTAGTTCTCTCAGTTAATCCAAGTGCATAACGAATGACGTCAAAAGAAGTCCTTACAAAACAAAAGATATGATGGTTCCGAATAATCGTAAAGACAGGCAGTCGTAAAACTAAAAGCCCAATAAGTCAAAACCTATGAAGGAGACTTGCAAAACTAGGGCATCCCGCTGACTGTAATTACAAAAAGAAACAGTTCAGGCAAAAAAAAAATAGGGATAACGAAATCAAAAAGAAAGAGGTCCTACAAACCCTCAACAAAAAAAGAAATGACTGCCTATTCAAAATAAACTATCAGTATCCGAACCATCATTGGAACATCAGAGCAAAGACTCAAACAAGGTCTATCGCACGATCAGCTGAGTTTAGGTTTGAAGAACATCACGAAGAGCGGGTGGTTACAATTAAATTTTGAGCCTTATCCTTTGTTTCTTAAATCGTGAACCAGGCCATGTTACAACCCTTAAAAGTCCTAGCTGAAGCACGGGTTAGTTCGAAAGCATACTGTTACGAAAGGTATCCTGACTCCTTAGGGCTTGCGGTAAAATAACGAGTTGACATCACAGTTTACAAAATTCACTTGTTTTTACTAAAAAAGGATGCATTTTCAAAAATTTCGAAACAGACATAAGCTTTGCATTTTAAATAACATTGTTTGCATATGATTATTTGTTTGAACAGCAGAGAAATTCACACGACGAATATCCGGTGAACAAAAAAATCTTCTCAACAAAAGCTCAAATAGAGGAAACACTTCCAATCAAGGGGCAAGATATGATCATGGTCCATCATCTGGGGCAGTTAAGTTAAGATTCAGAGAATCTCTCAAAAGGCCAACCAGCTTGGGGCAAATCTCCATCTGGATCACTTGGGGCATTGGATGATCAAACAAAGATCTTCTGGTGGTGTGGCAATACAATACTACTGACAGTGACAACTCCCTACATTCTGAGAGCATGGACATAGTCAAAAAAATACTGCGCGTAATCAAAGACCCGCTAGGTTGACACACCTAGGCAAAAATAAGGGCTTCCCGGTGAACCAAAAGGGTTCGGGCAAAAATAAGGGATGAAATGAAAAAATCTATACACCCGGCAAGTCGAAAACCTGAAAAGGCGGCTTGGGCAAAAAAGGGTATCCCAGTGGACTGAAAACCCGAAAGGGCGGTCTAGGCAAAAGTTAGGGATCAAAGCGTACGACTATGTTCCGTCATCTCGTCACTTGCCTACCAGAAGAAGTTTTGTCAATCGGCTGTCATCAAGCACCTCCACAGGTACCTTCTCCCGTAGAAACTGGGGCAATACAAATTGTTTAAGCGATCTGGTTGCTCTGTCCACCAAGGTACCAAGGTAAGTTCAGCTGAAGGACATGACCAAGATGCCTTCACTCCCCACAGAGTAAGACAAGATTCAACAATACTCTCCCCGAGCAGAGTTGGTCTCCAATCAGCCCCGAAAAGGCACAGTATCTCCAGCAAGTCAGCGATACTCTCCCCAAATAGAGTTAGTCTACTGTCAGCCTTAAGGAAGTTGGGTATCCCCAGAAAAATCTCAATATTCCCCAGCAGGAGTATACAGATGTTCCTAAGCAAGCATCCCCGGCAGTCTTGGTATAAGATTGTTCCTCGGCGGAATACCAGACACCCCAGTGGAGCCACTTCCCCAGTACAGTCCAAAAGTTTCCCCAGGTGAGTTGTATCAATCTCCCCAGTAGATTCTGGAAGCTTATCCCCAGTAGATTCTTGAAGCTTATCCCCTGCAGAGTACGAACGCATATCCCCGGCTCTATTCAAAGGTTATTCTCCACCAGAGCTTATAACTGGGTTATCCTCAGCTAATTACCACGGAAAGATCATCCTCGGTGAAGTTCTTCCTATCCCCCAGCGGAGTTCAGCTAATTCCCCAACAAAACTTATCAACGGAATCCCCAGCGGAGTTCTCATCAAAACCTCAGCGAAGTATCTCCTCACACAGAGTATTCTCCGCAGAGTAATCTCTCCATCAAGTTTATTCCCCCAACGGAGTCATCTTCTCCTACCGGTTTGTTCTTGCAATCATCACCCCCAGCGGAAACGAAGAACTCTACTCTTCAACATCAGCCCAGGATTCAACAAACACCCGGCATTCGTCAAGGATTTATTTTCCCAGACGAGAATACATTCATAAAACATCACATCTTCATACATTATAGCATGCATACACATCATACAACACAAATCTTATTTATTTTTGAGAACATCTTAAAATCATGTAGTTCATGCATCATGACATTGCATACGACTAATACTTTTCCTTTTCAGGAAAAAGTCAATCAAAAGATGATTACCATCTACCTTTACAGTTCCAGATCAACACCGGTAACAAGCCAGGAAAATTCTGTAGATGACTGATCGTGGGTTAATATCCGAAACCAAACAGGACAATTATCTACTTGATCATCCTCAAGCAACCCTACACCGGTTCCTTTTCTTTCAGAAGAAGTCTTACACGGGCTCATCAACAGGCAACCCTACACCGGTTCCTTCTCAATTTTCAAACGAAGTCTTACATGGACTTATCATCGAAGTAACCCTACACCGGTTCCTTCTCAACCTCAGATGTAGTTTTACACGAACTCATCATCAGGCAACCCTACACCGGTTCTTCTCAATTTTCAGACGAAATCTTACACGGACTTATCATCGAAGTAACCCTACACCGGTTCCTTCTCAACCTCAGATGTAGTTTTACACGAACTCATCATCAGGCAACCCTACACCGGTTCCTTCTCAATTTTCAGACGAAGTCTTACACGGACTTATCATCAAAGTAACCCTACACCGGTTCCTTTTATTTCAGAAGAAGTCTTACACGGGCTTATCTCAAGATGACCTTACCCCGGTTCATCAAGAAGTTTTACACGAACTTATCCTGCAGTAACCTTACCTCAGTTCCTCTAGAAGTCTTACACGGACTTATCTTAAGATGACCTTACCCCGGTTCGTCAAGAAGTTTTACACGAACTTATCCTGCAGTAACCTTACCTCGGTTCCTCCAGAAGTCTTACACGGACTTATCTCAAGATGACCTTACCCCGGTTCATCCAGAAGTTTTACACGAACTTATCCTGCAGTAACCTTACCCCGGTTCCTCCAGAAGTATTACACGAACTTATCTCAAGATGACCTTACCCCGGTTCGTCAAGAAGTTTTACACGAACTTATCCTGCAGTAACCTTACCCCGGTTCCTCCAGAAGTCTTACACGGACTTATCTCAAGATGACCTTACCCCGGTTCATCCAGAAGTTTTACACGAACTTATCCTGCAGTAACCTTACCCCGGTTCCTCTAGAAGTCTTACACGGACTTATCTCAAGATGACCTTACCCTGGTTCATCCAGAAGTTTTACATGAACTTATCCTGCAGTAACCTTACCTCGGTTCCTCCAGAAGTCTTACACGGACTTATCCCGAAGTAACCTTACCCCGGTTCCTCCAGAAGTTTTACACGAACTTATCCCGAAGAAACCCTACACAGGTTCTCTCTCTCCAGACGTAGTTTTACACGGGCTCGTCGTCAAAGAAACCCTACACAGGTTCTCTCTTCCCAAAGATGCAGTTTTACACGGACTCGTCATCAGAAACCCTACCCAGGTTTTACTTCTTCCAGGATGCAGTTTTACACGGGCTCATCATCAAAGTAACCCCACACAGGTTCCCTTCTCAAACTACAGACGTAGTTTTACACGGACTCGTCATCAGTAAACCCTACACAAGTTCCCTTCTCAAACTCCAGACGTAGTTTTACACGGACTCGTCATCAGTAAACCCTACACAGGTTTCCTTCTCAGCTCTAGATGCAGTTTTACACGGACTCATCATCAAAGTAACCCTACACAGGTTCCTTATCCATTTTAGATGCCGTATTATACAGACTCATTATCAGTAAACCCTACACAGGTTTCCTTCCTCCAAAGATGCAGTTTTACACGAGCTCATCATCAGTCAACCCTACACAGGTGTCCTTCTTTCCAAGATGCATCTTTACACGAGCTCAACATTAGGCAACCCTACACAGGTTCCCTCTTTCAACTTACAAAAATTACACCTCCAGATGGCATCTATAAGCCCATCCACCTGTCAACAGTCTCCAAATGGCATCTACAAGCCCATTCCCGACAAGGTTCTGTCACATCTCTAGATGGCATCTATAAGCCCATCCTCCTATACCATCTTTCCAAATGGCATCTATAAGCCCATTCCCGACAAGGTTCTGTCACATCTCCAGATGGCATCTATAAGCCCATCCTCCTATCCATCATTTCTCCAAATGGCATCTGTAATCCCATTCCCGCCATCACATTGCCGATACCTCACTATGTGAGTGCAAATTTCTGGGCACTCTAATGTTCAATCATCTTCCACCTTCGGATCACGAAAGGCACGCTAGCCAATCTACATCCTCAGGTCTAAGAAGATTGAACAGGGGCAACTGTTGTACCCCAAAATTTGCCCTCCCATATTCTTCAAAGTTTTGACAAGCATCATCTCAATTTGCTCAAGTCTACTCAAGGGTTGCACAATTCAAACACCCTCATAAGCCAGTCAAATTAGGGTTTTGGTTCCTGCAAGGAAGTTGAGGTTTTCAAGGGTCCAATCAAGTCCCACATGCCTATAAACATTGTCAAGCATCTACATGCCATGTTTCAAGGCTCACAAGGTCAAGTTGCACAGTCAAAAACCCTAATTGCTTCACAGTCAACTGCAGGGGCAAAATGGTCATTTGGCAGTCAAAAGTCAAAATTTTTGGTCAACATCTCATTTTGAAGCCACAATCATCATTGGATCAAATCTTGATCATGATTCCACAAGAATGGCTCAAAAATCATCAAGATGCAAAAGTTTCCATTTTTGGACAGTTGAAAAGTCAACTGTAACTTGACCAAGGCATAACTTTTTCATGGTTCATCAGAAAAATCCCATCCAATGCTCATTTTGAAGGGGAGGAAATTTCCTACAACTCATCTTCACATTCCAAGTCCAAGAAATGCTCTCACAAAAAGTTATCAATTTCAACATTATAGGTCATTTTCAAAAGTCAACAAAAAGGCATTTTAAGTCAAAGACCATAACTTGAGATTGGTAAATCAAAATGACATGGGACCAAAGGCATTGGTTATAGGACTTCAAGACCTTTCCAAAATGTCAAACAACATGTTCATATGATCAAAATTGAGCAAGATATGCATTGGAGAAGTTGGGAAATTTTTGTGAAATGGCAAAAGTCAACTATCCTTGAAACTTCAATTTTTGACAAAAGGGCCCACTTTTTTCCACTTTATTCAGCCTTGTCATGCCACCCACGTGTCCCATGATCAATTTCAAGACCAAATAATTATTTTTCTATTTTTATTTAATTTTTATGGATTTAATTCATTTTAATCCATAATAATTCAAGTAAATCTAAAAAATTTAATTAAATGGTATCTTATGGTTTGAATAGCCTTCATGAAGCATTTGCAACCTACCAATTTCGTGCTAAGCTCATTTAGGCATGAAAATTCAAATTTTAAACAAGCTTTGAAAGGCCTTTAATGGTGGTTAAGACAAAATCCAAAGCTTAATTGCAATGGTTAAAGGCTCCTAAATGTGACTTATTCTCACTCATTACTATATATGCAAGCCTTGCAAGCCTCATTCACAACCTAGAACTTTACACAAAACGGCCAGAGCAAAATCCAAAAAGTGTCAAAAAAAGTGTGAGATCAAAAGGAGTATTGCAAGCATTTTCAGGCCAAAAGGAGAACGTGACTCTCTTCTTTGACATCCCCTGAAGCTAAAGCAACCCTTGCCACGTCCTAAGATCCATCATACCATGCTGTAAGTTCTTCCCAGGTCCCCCAAAATTTCTATACATTTTTTTCTTTACATGCTTGTGTGTAGGTTCCAAAAGAAGGTTCATCATACACCTTCCTCATCCAGACGTCAAGTGTCCTCAAGCGTCCATCCAGTGGCCTAAAGATGACGCACACCATGCTCCTAGTCAACCTTGTGCATAGGCAAGCAAGAAAGTCAACGCGGCTTGGCTGGTTAATGGGCCTAAATTTCCAGATTCACCTCCTTAAGGGTCCAACACCCCCCTTGGTTCACTCTTTTTTCTTTTTGTTTTATATTTTCTAATTTAGTTATTAATTGTTTTTTTTAATTATTATTATTACCACCAAATTTAACATAATTAATATTTTTCATAAAAATTCAAAAAAAACTAAAAAATGTAAATATTTTTTATTATTCACTATTAATTATTTTTGTAAATAAAACACTAATAAATTGATTTAGTTTAATTAGGTAATTTTAATTTCCTTTTTCAATAAATAAAAATGAATTAGACTTAGGTTTTTTTTTCTTTTAACTTTAAATTTCTTATTTTTATTTTTATTTTCATTAAAAACATAAAAACACAAAAAATACTTTTTCTTGTAAATAAATAAATTAATTAATAATTAGGCATAATTTCATTAATTGCAAAAAGGGGACAAAAATTCAATTCTTATTCAAAAAAAGGGTCAACACCCTTAGGAAGTTCCCTATTAAATTTCCATTCGCGCGTATTTATTTATTCTGATTATATTTATGTATCTGTACAGAGGATGTAATAGTAATTAGGATTTTATTGCTTTCTTTATTTTCTGCATTTACTTTTCAAAAACGGGTTTTTGTTTTTGGCGATGTATAGACCCGCGCCTTGTAATAGTTAGATTTACCTTTCCGCAATTTATTTTCCGCACTCCTAACTGTTAAAAAATGCATGAAAGAATGTATGACAAATGAAACCAATCCGTAGCTCACAAATAACATGTACAAGGTAAACATAACATGAAAACAACACACAAGCACATGCCACTCTTAGGGTACGCCTCACTGGTTGCCTCGAACGTGGTCATCAAGTATAGGGTGTCTTAGAGGTCGCCCTTTGTCTAAAGATCCAGTTGCCTCGAAACGGTTGCCTCGGATAAAAGGATCTAGGACATTAGGGTTACTTCTAAGGTGTCCTACCATTGCTTTGGTGACCACACATGTCCCTTAATCGAATTGACCCGAACACCTCCAACGATGGTGCTACCTACCTCTCAATGGTGGGATAGCACTATCTAAAGGACTCTTACACAGCTTAATTCCTTAGAGTAGGTAGATTCTCTTAAGTACTTGCTCTTTTCAAAACAAACAAAAACAACTTTTCGCACCTACACTTTCAAAAGTTCTCAAACAAATTTTTCATACACTCTTGAGGACAGATACAAGAGTTACTCAGAAACTTTTCAAAAGAAACTTTTTCAAAACCCACAACCACTTGAAAAGCAAACAATTTTTGAAAACATAAGAGCAAGTACCTAAGAGCCCATGGATAACCATGGATAGAAAGGGTGCTAACACCTTCCCTTTCTATAAATCTACCTCCCGAACCGAGAAACATTCTCGAATAAGGAATTTTGCTGTGCTTTTGTCCTTTCCATGTTGGAGAACATAAAAGACGGTGGCGACTCTTGCTTACAGCGACATTTTGCGAAACCAGCTAAAAAACAGTCAGTTCTATTTCCACCGATCACAGTCGGGATGCCCTTATTTTTGCCTAGGTATGTCAACCTAGCGTGTCTTTGTTATGCATAGTATTTTTCGAATATGTCCACACTTTCAGGATGTAGAGAGTTGTCACTGTCCATAGCGTTGTATTGTAGTACTGTCAAAAATGTTTTTTTGATGGCACATGATTCATTGCTGGAATGCGTGCGTAATGCCCCATGCGATTCAGATGGAGATCTTCCCCTGGTTATTTGGCACTTCGGGAGAGACTTCCCCAGGTGTGTTTAGACATCATGTCATGCCCCTTGCTTATGGAAGACCTGTTACTGGAAGTGTCTTTCCCGCTGAGGTGATTCTATCCATTGAGAGGTTGTCTGTTCATTGAATATCCATTATGAGGATTTCTCTGCTATCAAACAATTAGTCATATGTAAACAATGTTATTTAAAGAATGCAAAACTCATGCCTGTCTTGAAATGTTTTTGAAAATGTGTTTTGTGTAGTAAAACGAAATTTTCCAGAATGTGATATCAACTCAGGATTCATAACAAAGCCTACAGGAGTCAGGATACCTTTGTAAAAATATGCTCTCAAACTAACCCATGCTTCAGATAGGACTTTTAAGGGTTATAACGTGGCCTGGTTCACGGTTCAAGAAACAAAGGATAAAGGCTCAAATTTTATTTGTACCCAACCCGCTCTTCGTGATGTTCTTCAGTCCTATGCTCAGTTAATTGCGCGCTTAGATCCCGATTGAGTCTGGAATCTTTGCTCTGATACTTGGTGATGATTCAGAAATTGAACATTTGTTTTGAAAAGGCAGTCATTTTTGTAATCTTCTTTTTGTCGAGGATTTGTAGTAACCTCTTTTTTTTTTGGTTTTTGTTATCCCTTCTTTTTCCTGAATTGTTTCTTTTGTGATTACAGTTAGCGGAATTCCCCAATTTTTCTCTTAAGTCTGCTTCATAGGTTTTGACTTAATGGGCTTTTATTTCGAGAGATAATGACTTCCTGTCTTGACAATTATACAGAACCATCACCGTCTTTTGTTTTGGAAGGACGTCTTCGATGCCCTTCATTGTGTATGAAGCGGCAGATTGTGACTGAATGTGCCTCTGAATTAACTGAGAAAACTACCCTGCCCTAGGTTATGATTAAGGATTTTAATTTGTGTGAAAAGAAAAACTCCTACTTCTTTGGCTCGAAGGGGTTGACTAGGGATTATCTTCCTTATAACTCCACTGTTTAGGATTTGAAACAATGCATGTACATCGTCAGCGGGGTCTGTTCAAAAGCGTACTGTAGAGATTATGGTATCATTTTTATCATCCTCCCTCTAAGTCTTAGAGTTTTTAATCGAGAGTTAAATATCACAAAAGGAAATAAGAACGCATTTTTGAAATAGTGAATACGAATGAATTGATTCAAGACAAACATGTGCAATGCATTGATGAATTAAATAGGTTTGGTATGAATAAATGTTCAAACAAATCAAAAGAAAATTACACATTGAAAATTCTAATGAACAAAAAGTCTTCTTGTGAGAACTTGTCACTTCAGATGGTATGCCTTGGAGGGATGGCAGAAGAACTCATCCTGACCATCTTGTGCAAATTCTAGCGCTCCTTCATCAATCAGGTCTTGAATTTTATTTCACAACACCCAACAACTGTTGGTGTCATGTCCAGGACTGTTGGGGTGGTACGCATATCTTGCATTTGGATTGTACCTAGGGGAGGCTATGGTGGGATTCTGAGGAGGGTCCCTTAATATAACCAACTTGGCCTTCAACATGCATTGCAATGCTTGAGCCAATGACATGTTGATTTCAGTGAAGCGTCTTTCTGATGTATTCTTCTTATGCTGATTTCCCCATTGTTGTTGGCGAGGTTGTGGTTGGGCTTGTGACGTAGTAGCAATCTGGAAAGGTCAGTTCCTGACCAAACCAACCTCTTCTCTCACTGGGGGCTGATTAATGCCTTGATCCATAATTTTAACTGTTTGTTTCATGGATCTGCATCCATCTTGGTGAAGCTTGTTGAGGAAAGCTCTTAGCCCTTCTTGTCCTCGAGCTAAGTTTTGGATAAGAGCCATATGCCCCAGCATCTAGATTCTCATTGCTTCTACCTCAACTTTCAGTTGTTCCAATTGTTCATCCTTTTTGTTGTCAGGACGTTCCTTGGTCAGATTCCCAGCGAAGAGTGTTTTCAGGTCTTCTTGCCCCTCAGATAGATTCAGGAGAAGTTCTTTGAACTGGGCATCTTGAGCTTGGAGATCTCGGTTGTCTTGTTGGAGAGCCATTGTTGAAATAAAAAGCGAGAACATGAGAAACCTGCTTTGAAACCTGCTTATGAAATGATATGTACTATATATGTATGCAATGTTTTCAAGGATCTCGCGGGGTAAACAAGAAAATGTCAGAAGTTGAATTTTGCACCTTTGATTGAAGAACTTTGTATCATTGAGAGTCCTTCTATGAGAGTCAAGCTCAGCATATCAAGTGGGTCATAGCCCCTGACTCAAGTTGTTGAGTTTTGATCTTCTGAAGACATTGGCTAGAGGAAAATAAATCCCCTTTCCCCTTGCTAGATGTCTGATTTATCATAGCCTGCATCACAGGCCCTCGAGATCCTTGATATGGTTAATGAAATGTTAAGGTATGATGTTATGATGTGTATGCTATGCTTTTAAGTAAAGGTGCAAGGTGATGTAAGCAAGTAAACCCTGCAAGAAATCCAAGTTATTGGATAATAACTGTAAACAAAACCTGCAAGGAACTCAATGTTGTCAGGTAATAAAACTCTGCAAGTAGTTCAAGTTGAAAGCACACAAGTCACGCAAACAACCTTAGGTTTAGGCTTGCATGGGTTTTAAGGTCGTACCCTCTTGAAGTTGGATTGGTTCAACTTATCCTATAAATATGTAACCGGGTTTTAAGGGATCTCAATATCACTGATCATCCTTTATCGAACATTGTTTCAGCTCAAGCAATCTTTTCTTGCGGCCGAAATATCCCGAAAGTCTGATCTCAATGAGTGTAGCATCGAGTATCAACCAATCCTCAGTTTTATACCGAGGTCGGCTATCTCACTACTTTCTAATGGCCAAATTTGATCAACTAAGGTTCTAAGGTCCGTTAGTGCTTCACGACACCATGCGGCGGCCCTGTATTCTCCTAGTTTCCCCACGAAGGATACTGGTACCAACCAAAGTGTCACACCAACACAGCCATCGCTTAAACCATATCAGTCTACGCTGTACAGTCTCCACGATCTATTGTTGTTTACCTAAAAAGTGTCCCCAGATCCGGGTGTAGGATCTTTAATAATACCCAAACAAAACCCTTGAATATAAAACAGGAAAGGCAAAACAAGAAAGCAATTTTAAAATGACCTAGATGCTAAGGTAAACCCCACTTTATATTCCCCAGCAGAGTCGCCAGTTCTGTGATACGGTGGCAGAACCGACTATTAATACTGGTTTGCATTTTTTGTTTGCAAAATGTCACGGTAAGCAAGAGTCGCGACCGACTTTTATTTTATCCAATCAGGAAAAGGAAAAAGAACATAAGAAACCTTTTTTCGAGAATATTCTGAGTACGGGGGGTAGATTATAGAAAGGGAAGGTGTTAGCACCCTTTCTATCCGTGGTTTTCCACGGGCTCTTAGGTACTTGCTCATTTTTGAAAATTGCTTGTGTGTTTGTGTTTTTGAAATTTTTTGTTTTACTTCATTTTAACCCTTGTTGCTGTCCTCAAGAGTGTTACGCAATTGTTTTTGAACACTTTGTTTGAAAAGTGTTTGGTGTGAAAAAGTTTTTGTTTGTTTGAGCAAGTACCTAGGAACTAATCTACCTACTCGAAAAAGATTGTTCATTTTCTCATTTCCTTTAGACTGTGTTATCCTACTACTAGTGAGTAGGTAACCCTAGTCGTTGGATGTTTGAGGGACTATCGAAAGGGACGTAATGGTCATTTAAGGCAACATGTAAGGATACCTTAACGTTTCGAAGGGACTATCGTCATATAGGCAACATCGAGGGACAAGATCATTTCTCGTAGGCAACTCGAGGGACGTTAAGGGACTATGATCTTTATGATGACTTTTAGATTGAGGGTCTTTTGCTAAGATATCCCTACATTCGAGGGACATGACCATTGTTTTCCAAGGCAACCAAGTGAGGCATACCCTAAGGGTGCAAGTGTGAAGCAGTGTTTGATTTCAGTTATTTAATCTTTGCACAATTAAGGTGATCTATTGTTTTAATTTTATTTGTCTTTTGCATGCAATCCTATTATCCATACATCTAGATAGTTCATAGTTGCTAAAATCGAAAAAGTAAATCTACGCTATTACAAGGCTTCGGGGAGGGGGTTACATGACCAAAAACCGGGGATTAAACAGTAAATAATATGCGGTAAACTCTTATTAAAAACTATTATAAACCCGAAGAAAATACAATAATTGGAAAATAAAATATTGCGCGCGAGAATTAAGTACGAGAATCAAAGTTTAAATTCTAAAATCTAATCAATTAAAGAGAAAATATTTTGTTGTATTTTTTTGTTGAGAAAAATATTTGAAATCTTAACCTAAATCTAATTAATTAAAGAAAAATATTTTTTGGTATTTTACTGAGAAAATCAAATATTTGTGAATTAAACCTAATTTGTCTAATTAATTTTAATTATGAAAACAATCAAGTCAATATCATTAAATTAATTATTTTCCAAAAAAAAAAACTAATTTTAATAAAAAACCTAATTCTACATTTTTGTGGTTTTCTTGATTTTATGATTAAATAAAAAAAATGATTTTTTTGTGTTATTTTCGTGAAAGGAAATAATTAATCAAATAATTAAAATAAACGAAATAAAATAAAAAAAGAAAAGAAATTGGGCCTGTATTGTTGAGCAATTCAGGGGTGTAGTACTGAATTTGTTAGGCCCATTCCTTGCTCAGCCCAGTCAACGCGCTAGATCCAGTGTGATGCTCTTTCTGACGGTCTATGGTATGACTTGAGCGTTGGATCTGGATTGATGATGAATCCAATGGCTGGATGGTTAGTTGTAAATATAATAACATAAATAAAATATAAAGGAAATAAAGTGGTCTTTCCCAAACGCGCGCGTGATTCAAATCACCAAATGGGATTCTGCCACCTAATTGTCTTCTTCCCCATAACTGTTGTTTTTGGCCATACTTTTACCTACAGTCGTTTCCGTCACTAAAAGTTATAGTGACGGATTTTGTTCGTAGCCATAAACCTGTAAAATTCAAAAACGCGGCACAAGCAGAATAAATTCAAACCAAAGACATGGATCAATTGCAAATCATCTTCTAAGCATGATCGTACCCCTGATTTTGCCCAATTTTTACTCTATATGGAATTCCCAATTTGGGACCTCAAAACCCTAACAATGGCATCATGCCATTCCTGCACTTAAACTTCAATCAAACCAATCAAAAATATTGCAAATATGACAGCAAGCATGGATATATGATCAAAACATGTTTATGATGGATAAATTATTGAAAATGAATCTTGAAAAAAGATACAAACTGTGGTACTGTGAGGCGTGATTTTTGAAGGTTTTAAGGCTTGAGGATGATTATAATGGATTCAGAAAATGTCCAGGAACGGCTTGTTGGCCTTGGAATTGCTTGAATCAGTCTATGGAGGAATATGTGATAAGCATTTTTTTGACAAAAAATTGAAGTTGACTCCTTTGTTTTCACGACCAAGAACCCTTTTTTATGCTTTGGAAATGTTGTGTATATATCATAGAATGATTTAGGTCAACAAAAAATGATCATATCTTTGCAAATTATGGAGATTTGATTTGATTCTTTGCCTTGTATGATTTGTTTCCAAAATAGATCAAATTAAGATCTTTTCCAATCAATTAGCTCTTGCACGAATTTTTTAATTTGCTAGCTGTTCCTGAACTCATAATATGCTCGTAAAATCAAATCTTTGATTTTATTTGATTATTCTACTATTTAAATTGATTTATTTTGATTTAAATGGATAAAAAATCAAAATAAATAATAAAAATAATAAAATAATAAAATAATAGGTGGATAAGCTCAGGGGTCGTGGGCCATCTTAGGAACAAGTTTCAAACAAGAAAACATGGGCCCATTTGGAAAAAAGGTCATTTTGATCAATGTTGACTTCATGCACATTTCCAAAAATTGGTCAATTTTGACAATACATATCTCCCTCAAATTTAACCCTAAGAGGGTGTTCTTGGACTTTTTAGAAAGCTTAGGATGTCCCCTAAATAACCCTTTTGGTTTCATCTCAATTGGGTCTTCCATGTTCATGTAAGAAGCTTTGACCCAAAAAGTGTTTTTGTTGACTTTTCAAAAGGACCTATAATGTAGGAATTCATATATTTTGATGAGTGCATATTTTGAACTTGGGGCCTGAAGATGAATTGTAGGGAATTGCATCATCTTCAAAATGATCCTTGGATGGAAAATTTTTGATAAAGTATGAAGAAGTTATGCTTGGTCAAAGTTTGGTTGACTTTTCTTGTGAAACCCTAATTTAACAACTCTTGGGTTTTGATGAATTTGGGGCATTCCTTGGAGAATCATGATCAACCCTTGATAAAATGATGAATATCACTTTAAAATTTTGATGTTGACCAAAAATCTTGAAGTTTGACTGTATGTGGGCCACAATTGACTTTTGACCTAATACAACTGATTTTCAAGCATCTGAGCAGTTGACTGAGCAAAATTCTTGTACAAGGCTTGAAACTTGACATGGTGGGTCTTGAGAACATATTAGGACTATGGAGAGCATATGATGCCTTTGGAGCTCACCCATATTGATGAAAATGGAAACCCTAGTTGGAGGTTCATTGCTTTAAGAGAGAGTTTGTCTGGTCAGTTCTTGGGCATCCTTGAGCAAGTTGAGGATTTCAATGAGTATGTTTTGAGTAAAATGAGAGGGCAAATTTTTGGGTACAACACCAGTCAAAATCAGAAAATAAACTCAGTCCAGCATAACAGAAAAATCAACTGAAACTAACTCATAAAACTGTTCCTAACGACTAACAACAAAGGACTTCACTAACTATAGCAAAATTTGAAATTGACTTTCACATCACCAAAATCCCTAACAGAATCCAAACTAACTATAACTAAATCAAAACAGAATCCTAACAAACTTTCTAACAAAAAAATGAGAGACCATATAACAGAATTTCAGTTTTCAGATTGAAGGGATTCAGATTCATCATTTTTCAACTCTACAGAAGAGATTAAGACAAAAACTTACCAATTGAGATTCACGCTGGAATTATGTAGAAGAATCTTCATCTTTCCCTGCTCTGATCTCATTCTCCCCTCCATAATCATCCTTATTCCCTCTCTAAAAAAACCACATCACACACCTTCAAACACCTTCTTCAACCTTCAATTATTCATAACTACTTCACAATCACCTCTATTGCTTCTTGAAGCTCCATTGTACCCTTCAAGCTTCTGCAAAACTCCATAGCAGCATCTTTAAATATCTGCTATCTTTAAACAGTTTTCATCTTCATCAGTGTCTTTGCACTCTCTTTGAATCACATCATCATCTTCATACTGAAACCGAACTCTCATCTCTAAAAAAATATCTCTGAAATTCTTGCAACTTCAGCATCACAACAATATCCCTTCAACCCTCATCTCAGGAAAAAAATTCATCGTTCTTTCAACATCATCATCTTTGCATCAACATCATTGAGTCTTTGTAATATATGTCATCAATCAACACGAATTCACAACGCACATCAACAAACTACATCAATAGCAACATCACGATGCCGCAGAAGACGGAAAATTTGAAAACGAGAAGAAGAATAAGTTTATTCGTCTTCATCAAGAATGGTGGTGTATGTTCACTTTGTTCTTCATCATCAGTTCAACAATTATGTTAAGAAGAAGGTGAAGCAGAGTTAATACAAACGACGAAAGGAGGAGGAAATCACCGGAGATACAACCATGGTGGCTGTCTGCTATTAGGAGAAAGAGAGAAAGGAATTTCCGCTACATTTTGACAAGGAAATCGTGTTTGTGAGAAGTTGAAGAGCCATGACAATACAAACCCTACCGAGTCAAAACGACATCGTCTTCCCGTGAGTCCCTTTTTATTTTCTTTTTTATATTATTCAATCAATAAATCTGATAAATAATTGGAAATTCATGAGAAAAGACTAGGCTAGATTTTCGTTTGGGCCAGAAGTGGTTAGGCCTGCTAGTCACACCCCAAGCCAGTCCTTGCACCTCCTTGCTTTTCATTAATTTGCATATTGTTCTTTAAATTGTTAGCAATTAGTTCTTGATTTTTTTCCATGATTTTTGGCTGAAATTTTGTGTGAACATTGATATGTCATCCCCTGACTTGGATATATTTGTTCGTGGCTTTTTCATTAGTTTTGGATTTAATTTGATTAAATGTTGAAATATGAGGGAAATTAGGTTTTCTTGATACTTTTGTCGATTCTTCTCGTATGGCACAACGTTCTTGGCATGATGGTTAATTAGGAGGAAGGTCATGGATCTCAGAAGTGTGATTAATTGTGTTCCCTTGTTTGTAATCATAAAATTCTCATAAGCTTGATAAAATCGGCTTTACGTTTTATCAAATGTTCACACGATTTGCTAGCTTTTTGATAGAATGTTGATCCCACTTTTGGTGATATGAAATGCTTGGAGATTAAATCGTTTGTTCACTTGCGCGAAGCAGCTTCTGTAGAGTTTTCTTTTTGCTTGTGTGACTTTGAATATGCAACAGACTTATTCCGTTAGGTATCATCATGACTTCTCTTCTATTTTCTTTCAGCATTTTATTGCTCTCTAGAGATCATGAGAAGTAGGAACTTTATCACTTTCTAGAGATCATGTATAGTAGGGGCATTTATCGCTTTCTAGAGATCATGTGAAGTAGGAAGCAGGAAATAAAGAGCGTGCACTCGAAGTTGCTGTTTAAAGTCCTGTAGCAGACAGCATTTTTTGTATGCTATTTGTGTTTATTTCAAATCCTATCTTTGAAGTAGGTATTCTGCACGTGTGGTTACATTTATGCCAACATTATATTACAGATAATAAGTCCTCAAAATGAGGTGAGCAGGGAGGATCCATAATCGACCCTCGCACATTCTAGTCTGTGTCATCCTTAGCTCACATTGTACGTCGATGCTTCCGAGTCGTGCAAATCTTGTGTATCGAGTTCGTCAAGTGGGGAAGGGTTTTGCAATCAAACCCCCACACTCTGTCAGGATTTCGTATTGGCTAATGCTGATACTCCGCAATCGTTCATATTGTCTTCTGTCGCCTACCTCGATCTTCTATATCTTGGTTAGGTGTTCAGTCGCTTTGGACGTCACATTTTTGTTTTTCATCCGTCTCCCTCTTGTTTTCTTCGGATGATACACTCCCCTTAGCTAAAACATTTCTCCTATTTCCCCTATCCCTTGGGGTCAGTAAGTTTGTGTTCTTTATCCAAGGCACTTGTTTGCTTATTTGTTTTCCATACCATGTTCCCTTAGAATAGAAATTTGTATGCTCCCTTAGGGTCGCTCGATTAGAGTAGCTCTCGAGCTAGACATTAGGATAGGTATCCATGCATGCTAACATAGGGTAGAAATTTCACTTTTCATCCCCAACCTTAGGGTCAATCATTGTATGATAACATTGGGGATAGAACTAGATAGTCTCCCTTAGATGTTTTCTTTCCTTTTCATTCTTGCATTAAAACTAAAACTCTTTTCTTGAAAAATGCATAAAACATCTAAAAACTTTCAAATCCTTCTTTGAGGTAAAATATATCAACCAATTCAGATCTTTTCTCTCCTGTGGGCATTTCATTGACTTTAAAAAGGATGTGTTATTTTTCTATTCTATGCAATACGACGCGTAATTCCCCAAGGGTCGGGTTGCATTATGTCTACTTGCTAAGAGCCATGAACGTAACATCATCCACCTTCATGAACCTTTTCTTTTGAAAACACCTGTTTAGGTGAGAGCATGTTATTTCCTTTCCACTATAGATGCGGGAGTCTCCAATGGCCGAGCAGCGGTGGAATGATTGAATTTAACATTGTTCATTAAAAAACACAAACAAACCAAAACATGTGAGCCAAACTATGGTTGCTCTGATTCTTTAAAAGGGATACGTAGGCATTGGGGTAGGGCCCGAGCGAGCACAACTCTATTTTTTCCCTACATTATTTTCTCTTTTTTCTTTTGCATGCATTCCCTGTACAACTTTGATCTAGATTCTTACACACCCTTTGGTTAGAACAACAAGAGTGGATACCGTAGAGTACTGTGGGCGTGTGGGGTTATAATACCTTCCCCTTGCGTAACTGACTCCCTTACCCAATCTCTCGGTCGTTTGATCGTGATTTAACCCTTCTCAGGTTTAATCGATGTTTACCTTTCCCTTCGCGTGGGATAAAAAACATTGGATGGCGACTTCGTTGATTTCATTATCAGTTGATTGTTCAGTCGGTTGTTTCAATGGAAACTAAGTGTCATTTGGTCGAGTTCAACGCTCTTATAGATATTTTTATTTATGGCCTAGTTATTGTCCCTGATGTTGAGAATTAGTTAGATCTGGAAGCTATTTGCATGTTCATGAATCCTAATCTGGTATCGACAATCCTGGCCAACACTTACTTCGCTACCCATTCCAAGTATGGTAAGAAAGGAGTTATGTTGTGTTGTGTGGCATTGTTGTACAAATGGTTCATGTATAAGTTGCCGACTAAAGGACCATTCATGAATACTCAGAGTACTCGTACTTGGGCCACGAACACCATGGGTCTCACCTCTTTTGACATAACTTGGTATAGGCATCGACTTGATAGTACTATAGTTATTACCAATTATGGAGGCTTCTCCAACATCCCGCTCATGGGGACACATGGAGTGATTAACTATAACCAAGTTCTTGCCCTACATCATCTAGGGTATGCTATGCGGAGTACTCCTAAAAGCTGCGAAATCAGTGAATCTGTGTTTTGCAAGAAAGGGGAAGATCTTGAGATGCTACGGAGGGTAGTGATTGCTTAGACCAAGATCTTCAGAAAAGGTAAATATTTCTTCGGGAAAAAAGAGATGACCACCTGTGTACCTTATGTTGAGTGGGTCGAAGAGAGGGCGAGAACACTTCAGATACCGTTTGCAAAGGAAGATCCCTTGTACCCGCAGCCTAACAAGTTGCAGCATGATGTTCCCAAAAGAACTCTTCTACCAAGTGCAAAGCGAGAATCAACATCTTCACATCGATCTGGGAGCTAAAGAGATGGAGCTTTATTTTCTAATGGAAGATAAGAAATATATAGCATGCAAACTCAAAGAGTCTGAGAAAGCTGGTACTTCTAAGAGATCCAGAGGTGAAGACAATTCTATTGCTTTTGAAGAACACAAAATAATTTTTGCTACTATTGAAAAGAAGTATAAGCAGAGTTATCGAGACAGAGATATACTCCGGGCGTCCAAGGTTGAAGTGGAGAAGTGTTTCGAAGCCAAAATCAAAGATCTAGAGAATCAGCTCTGAGAAAAAGATGATCGGCTCAAAGCAGAAATCAACCAGAGATTAGCATCATAGGCCCATCTTAAAGGGTGTGGTACTCATTTGTCACATGCCATAGAAGAAATCGCCAGGCTCAAGGGCCATATGGGAAATGATTTTTCCAGACTATGCAAAATTTGATGTTTGTTTGTTGTTTCATTTTGCTGTAAAAGACCACCGCCAGGCTTGTTGGTCGGGTTTTATTTTTATTTGTCGGTCTTTGATTAATCATCTTGTATGAACTCGGTTTGTTTGGGATGTTATAAATGAAAGCAGTCGTTGTTGTTATTGTGCTCTTTCGATTATTTCTGTCTATCTCTTATCATGTTTTTGTATATTTTCAGTATATGACAAAATTCTTGGGGACCCTGGAAATGATAGAACATTTCATGCATAACCATGCATTTATGCATATCATATCATGACAGGTGGTTCCAACAGGTTTTGTTACATCTGATCCGAGTTTTCTTTTTAATATTGCTACTAAAAACTCTCACTATTACCACACTCAGAGTACTTTCAAAAGACAAATGGAACAAATTCAGGCAGACGTTGTTTCTATGGGTGTCAAGATGGACACTCATGTGGACCAGCTGATGGAGATTATCCAGAACACGACCCATCAACTGGAAGAGATGAGAGACTTGGTTGTAAGGCCTGCTGAGATTGTGAAAAATGGGAATGAGACTTTGATTGTCAATCTTCAAGGGATTATTGTTAACAGTCCAACTGATAATCCAGGTGGGCAGAATGTGAATAGTGCTCAGAATATGAATTACCACCAAGGTGCTTAAAACTCGAATGGTGGTCAGAATATGAATGGAAATCTAGGTGGTGGTTAGAATTTGAACTAGAATGCAAATGCTGGTATGAATCTTTAGAATGGTCAAGCTGTGAATCTTGGTAATCCTACTGGAAATCAAGACAAGCTTGTGGTCTAAGGTGTGGGAAATAATCTGCCTCCACCCACTCCAACTTGGCAACACGATGAGCAATAGTTTATTTAACCAAGGCATGCGCATATTCCTTAACGTCAAATTGAGGAGGATAATCACAACAATTGAATGTCCAATATTGATGAGCCAACTGAGGCAGACAAAAACCTACGTATGCTCGAGGAGCGTATGCGAGCATTTGAGAATCAGGGCACTATGGAACTTGACATGTTTGATTCGGGCTTGGTCCCGGGAGTGAAGATCCCTCCCAAGTTTAAAGTTCCAGATTTTGTCAAGTCAAGGGTACCTCCTGGCCTAGGACATATGTCAAATCCTACTATTGGAGGATGTCTATGTACTCTGACGATGAAAATCTTAGTATGCATTTATTCCAGAACAGTCTAACTGGTGGACCACTTGAATGGTATATGCAATTGGATGGTACTCGTATCTATACATAGAAAGAGCTGGCTGAAGCTTTTGTCCAACACTACCAATATAATACTGATATGGCACCCAAGAACTCAGTTGCAAAACTTATCTCAGAAACAGAATGAATCCTTTAAGGAGTAAGCGCAGAGGTGGCGTGAGATGGCTGCCAGGGTTCAACCACCCATGATGGAGCGTGAGGTGGTGGATATGTTCAATAGCACTTTACAAGGAAAATATTACACGAGCTGTAGTACTTTTGATTTGTTTGCTGAAATGGTAACATACGAGGAGAGAATTGAAATCAGAATAAAACTTTGAAAGATTTAGAATGTCTCTAGTGCCGGTAATGCAAAGAAATCTTTTGGCGCTTTCTAGAAGAAAAAAGACAGTGAGGCCAGTGCGCTCTATGACCAGTAAGGTAAAGGTAGGGCTCATCAGGACTTTGATCACCATATTGTTGCAGTGACAACTCCAGTTGCTGCGCCTCAGAGACAAGCATATGTGCCTAGGAAAGACAATCAACAGAGAATGAGGCAACCACCAAGGAAGTTTGATACACTTCCGATGTCTTATGCTGAATTATTACCCCAGTTGATTAAGCTGAAATTGGCTGAGAAATGTACTTTGACCATTAATCTTGAAAAGTTTCCACCGAATTTTGATGCTAATTCCCAATGTGATTTCCATTCCGGTGCGCAGGGGAATACCATTGAAAATTGCTATGATTTTAAGCATAAAGTGCAAGATTTTTTGGATTCTCAGGGTATCAACTTTGGCCCAGCGTCCAATATTACTAATCACCCTTCGCCACCTCACAACGGTGCAACTGTTAGTGACATTATTAAAGAAGAAAATTTGAACTTGGTTATGGATGTCAATCAACTGACTACATCTCTATCGTTTATGAAAGAGCAGTTGTCACAGAAGGGTGTGTTCTTGGGTTGTTGTATAGACTACACAGATTGTTTGATTCAGCAAGAGGGTTACCAGTGTTTGAAGGATGCAATTCAGAATTTGATTACCAAAGGAACTCTCTAATTTAACTGCGGGGTTGTTAAGCCTAAGGTTAGTGATGATGAAGTTGATGTGATAACTATTCCAGTCAAGTCAAAGACAATTGATTTGCCTGTTACAATTCTAATTCCTACGAAAAAGACAACAATGCTTATTATTGTACCTGGTATAGTACCATATGTCAGTGATAAGGTCGTCCCTTGGAGTTATGATGGTGAGCTTTATTATCAGGGGAAAAAGCTTGTCACTCAAAATCCTGAGGAAAACAAGCCTGAAGAAGAGAAGCCCATAGTGCAAGATATTGTTAGTGAGTCTCGAATTACCCGCAGTGGTCGGATATTCTCTCCGCCTAAAAAACCTGAAAGTAGTGCAGATGCCACAGCTAAGGCTATCGGCAAGCATATTATGGTTAATGGTGCGAGAAGAAGAAGATTACATCGTCCGTCATCTAAGAACTTTTTGCTATGTGGAAGTGGAGGGAGAAATACAAGAGACTCCATGCCAAGCATTTGAAACCGTGCAGGTTTTCAGAACTCCTTGTCAAGAGGTTAAGAAGCCGAAGGTCTCCAGGTCATCTTACCGTCAAGCACAAACAGTTGCTCAATCTGGTCATCCTGGAGGCTGGGGCAGAGTGTTGAATCTCCCTACACAGATGGACAAGAAAGGTTTAGGCTTCATGGTAGGTCGAAGCACATTTAAAGATATTATAAAGGTTCAAGTTATCCCTCCGTTGATTCAGTTTGTCAGTGGTGGTGTTATCCATTAAGAGACACATGTTGTGAGCGAGGAAGGAATAATGATTGTGAAATGGACAAGTGGATCCGTCCTACCATTCCCGGTCAAGAGCCTGTTAACTAGTTTTGTGAAGACGTCATTGAAGTAACACACTTTGAAGAGTAATGTTCTTTTATTTTTATCATGCAATAATTCCTACATTCTGCCCAAGACGTAGTGAACATGCTGTAGGGCCACAATGTTTTCAATTTTCAAAATTATCATCAATAAAGGAAGTCTTTTTGCATTCAAATATTTTGCTCCTTTTATTTATCATTTATTTTCAAAACTTTTGGCAATGTGTATTTATTTTCTTTTTTAGTTTAAAATAAAAATAAAAATAAAAACAATCATGCAGATCGTGTCCCCCATTAATCACAAAATTTGACGAAAATGATTATGCTAGGGCTCTTTATGACTTTGAAAATACGATATGTCAAGCTGAAGAAGAAGCTGAAAAAGATTGTGAACTTTCTGATGAGTTAGCCAGATTGTTGACACAAGAGGAAAGGGTCATTCAACCATACCAAGAGACTATTGAAGTGATCACCTTGGGCACCGAGGAGATCCTGAAAGAAGTCAAGATTAGGGCTGCTTTAGAAGACTGTGTCAAGCGAAGATTGATTGAAATGATCCGTGAGTATGTGAACATATTTACTTGGTCTTATGAGGATATGCTTGGGATGGATACATATATTGTTGTGCATAAAATGCATATTAGAGAAGAGTGCCCTCCATTTAAACAAAAGCTTCAAAGAACTCATCTTGAGATTTCCTAGAAAATCAAAGAGGAGGTTCATAAACAATTTGATGTGGGTTTTTTGAAAGTGACTTCTTATCCGCCATGGATTGCAAATATTATGCCAGTGCCTAAGAAGGATGGTAAAGTCATAATGTGTGTGGACTATAGGGAGTGGAACAGAGCAAGCCCTAAAGATGATTTTTTGCTCCCGCATATTGATATTCTGGTTGACAATACTACTCAAGCTAAAGTGTTTTCATTCATGGATGGTTTATCTGGCTACAATCAGATTAACATGGCGCCGGAAGACATGGAGAAGACAACTTCTGTTACACCTTGGGGAATATTTTTCTACAAAGTAATGCCCTTTGGTTTGAAGAATGCAGGGGTAACTTATCAGCATGCAATGGTCACTCTCTTTCATGATATGATGCATAGAGAGATTGAAGTATATGTTAACGTTATGATTGCCAAGTACTAGATAGAAGAGGAACATCTTGTTCACTTGTTGAAAC
The DNA here is from genome assembly GCA_948472305.1 of Vicia faba. NCBI lineage: Eukaryota > Viridiplantae > Streptophyta > Magnoliopsida > Fabales > Fabaceae > Vicia > Vicia faba. The sequence continues at coordinate 1,427,896,131 of OX451736.1, read as the reverse complement.
TGGTCGAAAGGTTAAGGAAATTCCGGTTGAGGCTGGATCCGAACAAGTGCACCTTCGGGATGAAATCACTAAAGTTATTGGGCTTCTTAGTAAGTGAAAAAGGGATTGAGGTTAATCCTGCCAAAATAAAAGCTATACAAGAAATGTCTAAGCCAAAAATAGAAAAAAGAGGTTTGTGGTTTTCTTGAGAGGTTGAGCTACATTTTTAGATTAATCTCTCATCTTACAGCCACTTATGAACAGGTATTCAAGTTGTTGAAAAAGAATCAAACAGCTAGGTGGAGTGACAATTGCCAAGCGGAATTTGATAGAATAAAAGAGTATTTGTATGAACCTCCAATTCTATCGCCTCCAATGGAAGGAATGCCCTTGATAATGTATCTAACAGTGTCAGAAAACTCCATGGGCTGTGTACTCGGTCAACATGACGAGACTGGTAGGAAAGAGCACGTCATCTACTACCTAAGCAAGAAATTTGCTGATTGCGAGTCAAGATATTCATTAATGGAAAAGACTTCTTGTGCACTCGCGTGGGCATTAAAGCGTCTCAGATAATACATGCTGACTCATACTACTCTGTTGATATCCAAAATGGATCTAATCAAGTACATTTTTGAAAAGCCAACTCTCACAGGAAGAGTAGCCCATTGGTATACGATTCTAATAGAATATGATATCCAGTATACTACCCAAAAAGCCATTAAAGGTAGTTGTTGTACCCCAAAATTTTCCATTTCATTTTACTTAGCACATGCCCATTGAGATCCTCAATTTGCTCAACGTTGCCCAAGAGTTGACCAGACAAACTCTCTCCTAAGGCAATGTGTCTCAAATTAGGGTTTCCATTTTCATCAGGATGTGTGTACTCCAAAGGTATAAAATGATTTCCATGGTCCTAAATGCTCTTAAGGTCATCCATGTCAAATCTCATACCTTGCACAAGAAGTTTGCTCAGTCAACTGCTCAGATGCCTAGAAATCAACTATACTAGGTCAAAAGTCAACTGTGGCCCACATGCAGTCAAACTTCAATATTTTTGGTCAACATCAAGCTTTTGAAGTGATATCCATCATTTTATGAAGGGTCGATCATGATACCTCAAGGAATGCTCCTAATTCATCAAAACTCAAAAGTTGCTAAATTAGGGTTTCTCGGGAAAAGTCAACCAAACTTTGACCAAGCATAACTCCCTCATACTTTATCAGAAATTTTCCATCCAAGGATCATTTTGAAGAGGATGAAATTCCCTACAATTCATATTCATCCCTTAAGTTCAAAATATTCACTCATCAAAAGATATGAATTTCCACATTATAGGTCCTTTTGAAAAGTCAACAAAAACACTTTTGGGGTCAAAGCTTCTTACATGAACATGGAAGACCCAATTGAGATGATACCAAAAGGGTTATTTAGGAGACATCCTAAAATTTCTAAAAAGTTCAAGAACACCTCTCTAGGGTTAAAATTGGAAGAGATATGCCTTGTCAAAGTTGACCATTTTTGCAAAATTGCCAAAAGTCAAATGTGCTCAAAAATGCACTTTTTGTTAAATGGGCCTAACTTTTTATGCTTGCACCTCACTCATAACATGGTCCATGACCCAAATATTCACCCACACATTATTTGATTCATTTTTCATTTTATTTTGATTTTTTATTAATTAAAAATTGAATTAAATCAAATAAATGACAACTAATAGCAAAGATTTGTTTTGATCTAATTTTTGGACAGGATCACAAGCTAATTATGTTCAAATCGAATCAAGGTGGATTGGCACAAGAATGGCATGATTAGGCCTAATTTGGAAACAAATCACGCAAAGGAAGAATGAGATCAAATCTTCAAAAATTCCAAAGATACAAGTGGTTTTTATAACCCTAATTCATTCAGGGATATATATTGAGCAAGGCCAGGCACAAAAAAAGGTTAGCAGTCGTAGAAAGCACAACAAAAAACTCAATATTTTGCAAAAAATGGTGATCTGATCTCTACCCTAGTGGACTATTCAAAGCATTCCAACACTCCCAATCGTATCCTGGAGCATCTCTGAAGCTAACAAGATCAGTAGCAAGCACTCTCGCGCCCAGAATCACTCCCTATACCTCATACGGTTTGCCCTCTTTTTCAAAATCGATTACAGTAATTCTTGTATCATTAACACATTTGAATGTTATATTTGTGATTGTTGATGTGTTTGCAACCTGACTGAATGGTTTAATTGAATTTTTGATGCTTACATACGCGTTTGCCATTACTAGGGTTTCTGAGTTCGTTTTAGGGCTTCTCCATACATGTTAAATTGGCCAATGAAAAGGATACTATGATGTTCGTGGCTTCAAGAAAAATTGAACCATGTAATTAGAATGTATTTATCATGCATTTTGATGATTTTTGAAGTTTCCAGGGCTATGGCTACAAACATTTGTCCGTAGGTAAAAGTGCAGGGATCTAATATGACGGATGAGGAGGAAAACGACAACGTGTCTAGCCACCACTGGCTATTTTGAATTTTGTGCGTGTTTCCAGCTAACCACTTTATTTCCTATATTATATTTTATTCTTATTGTATTAACAAATAAGAACAATAGCCCAGATGGCTAGGCGCGTTGGTGTTGAACGTGAGGACCTGGGTTCTATCCCAGGTCCCAATAATTTTCTTCATTTTATTTCTCCTTTACAGATCAGATGCATCATCCTCTCAAACGCTCACCATATGCCATCAACATCCAGCCATGGGATTCACCATCAATCCAATCCAACGCCCCACTTTCCAAGGACTATGGTACACCATCAGGAGGGAGCACCACTAGATCAAGCGTTGACTGGGCTGGCCAGCTCTTTGGGCTTAAGCAAATTTCACAATACACCCCTCAATTCAGCAAGCAGACACATGCTTCTCCCTTTTGACTTTAATTCTTTTTAATTATTTTTCTAACTATTTTCTTTTTTTAAAAATAACATCAAAATTATTTCTTTTAATTATTAAATCAAAATCACAAAAAAACACCAAAAATCTTTTTTTCATAAAAAATATTTTATTTCCTTGAATTAATTTAATTAAAAATTAGGATAACTTAACCTTTTTTTTTGTAATTAAAATCAATTAGAAATTAGGGTTTAATTTTGTATGTAATTAATTCTTTCTTCAAAAAATAACTTAAATATTTTTTCTCAATTAGATTTTTTGGTTTTATAATTATCCTCACATTTAATTCGTCGCGTGCATTTTAATTACTTTTTATTATTATTATTTTTGTAACTACTTCGAGCTTGTAATAGTTTTAACTAGGTTTCAATTCCGCATTTTATTTTACAATAAAAAAAAATTATGTATCTGCGAAAGTCATGTAATAGCTCGAACTTTAAACTTTCTGCATTTTAATTTTCGCAATTATAAACTGCCTAGATGTGTGCTAATAGGATTGTATGGAAAGAATACTTGAAAATTAATACGGTAGATAACCCTAATTGTGCAAAGACTAAATTGATTGAAACATAAACACATGCACATGTTCACTCCTAGTGTTTGCCTCACTTCGGTTGCCTTCGGTAAACAGTCACTAAGCATAGGGAATTTTAGTGGTTGCCCTCCAGTCTAAAAGATCAAAAATGACCCATTTGAATGTTGCCTCGGAAATATCTTTAGGACTTTAGGGTAATTACTAAGGTTTCCTAGTAATTTTTTAGTGACTGTATTTGTCCCTTTCGAACGTCCCTTAAAAACTCCAACGACGGTGCTGCCTATTCCTTAATAATGGGATAGCGCTGTCAAAAGGAAAATGAACAAACCTTTTTTCGAGTAGGTAGATTAGTTCTTAGATACTTGCTCAAACAAACAAACTTTTTCACACCAAACACTTTTCAAAGAAAGTTTTCAAAAACAACTTCGTAACACCCTTGAGGACTGATGCAAGGGTTATCACGAAGTAAAACTTTTTCAAAACAAACACACACACAAGCAATTTTAAAATGAGCAAGTACCTAAGAGCCCATGGAAAGCCATGGATAGAAAGGGTGCTAACACCTTCCCTTTCTATAATCTACCCCCCGTACTCAGAAATATTCTCGAAAAAAGGTTTTTTCTGTTCTTTTTCCTTTTCCTAATTGGATAAAATAAAAGTCAAAAGCGACTCTTGCTTACCGCGACATTTGCGAATACAAAATGCAAAACCAGTATTAACAGTCGGTTCTGCCACCGTATCACAGAACCGGCGACTCTGCTGGGGAAATAAAAAATAAAGTGGGGTTTACCTTAGGATCTAGGTCATTTTAAAATTGCTTTCTTATTTATTTTCTTTATTCTTAAAGGGTTTTGCTTGGGTTACTATAGATCCTACACCCGGATCTGGGGGAACTTTTTAGGTACACAACAATAGATCGTGGAGACTGTACGACATAGACCCATAAGGTTTAAGCGATGGTTGTATTGGTGTGGCATTTTTGTTGGTATCGGTATCCTTCGTGGGGAAACGAGGAGAATATGAGGCCACCGCGTGGTGTCGTGAAGCACTAACGGACCTTAGAACCTTAGTTGAAAAAACATGGCATTAGAAAGTAGTGAGATAGCCGGCCTCGGTATAGAGTTGAGGATTGGTTGATACTCGATGCTACACTCATTGAGATCATACTTTCGGGATATTTCGGCCGTAAGAAAATATTGCTTGAGCTGAAACAATGCCCGATAAAGAATGGTCAGTGATATTGAGAATCTTTATAACCCGGTTACTTTTCTAAGACAGGTTGAAACCAACTAAACTTCAAGAGGGTACTTACCTTTAACCTCATACAATCCTTAAACCTAAGAGCTTGGTGTGATTTGTCTGTGTTTGCTATACCTGTGATTTATCATGATATCATGCATTATAACATAGCGTCCATTATTATTGCACTAACCATTTCAAGGACCAGGGGAAATTATCTTTGTTCTATTTTGTAGATCATGGCTTCCATTCGTAGAAACACTATCCGAATCAGCTTTGTGAAGATACCTTCCCAACTCAAAGAGCTAGCATCAAGGGTTTCTGAAACTTCTGCGTTCACTAAGAGACATGGTCGACTTCTCAACCTGGTTACTTAAAACTTTGATGAAAAGATGATGAGTGTACTCTTTCAGTTCTTTGATCCTAAGCACCACTGCTTCACCTTACCATACTATCAGTTGGTACCTACCTTGGAAGAATTCTCTCAGCTGTTGGATATACCCATTCTTGAACAGTTACCCTTCATAGATCTAGAAGAAGTTCCTAAGCCAGAAGTCATTGCCTTAGCTTTACATCTGAAACGGGCCGACGTGGTATCCAATTGGGAAACAAGAAGCAGAGTCAAGGGTTTTCTAGCTAAGTCTCTGATAGACAAGGCCCAGCTGTTTTGGGATGATATGGATTTTCAGGCTTTTGAGGAGGTCTTGGCTCTTCTGATCTATGGGTTAGTACTATTCCCTAATCCAGACTCATTCATAGATGTGAATGCTATCAAGATCTTCCTCTCTCGCAACCCTGTGCCTACCTTGCTCGGAGATATTTTGCACACTCTCCATACTTGTACCATGAAGAGAAGAGGGGTTCTTATGTGCTGCATGCCATTGCTGTCGAGGTGGTTTATTTCTCACCTCCCTAAGTCCGTACTGAAGAATGAAGAAGGTGTGGGCTGGTCACAAAGGATAATGTCACCCGCTCACATGGATATTCTCTGGTGTTCCCGAGCTATTGAAAAAACTGCTATTATTGATCGCTGTGGGGAATACCCTAATGTCCTTTTACTTGGCATCAGAGGGGGTATAACCTACAATCCTTGTTTAGCTCTGCGACAATTTGGTTACGCTCGAAGAGATGGTCCCCATGAGTTACTTATCGAGGGCATTGTATTCAACTATGAGGATGATGTTCAAGAGTATCGCTGGAGGTTTATACGAGCTTGGGGCATGGTAAACAGATCTGGCACTAAGGCTTTGGGGCCAAAGGCTTCCATTCCCATAGAACCCTATCTCCAATGGGTACGAGCTCGCGCCCAGAAACTTATGATGCCCTATATGGCCGTTTTACCAGTGATTACGGAACCCACTACTGAAGGGGGGTATTCCTTATACAATTCTCTATCCTGATATGCCCACTGATCCTGGAGAATTATAGAGGTCTTGGATTCAGTTGAAGAAAGAGCGGGATACTTACAGGTATCAGTTTTATGCCCAGGAGAGGAAGGTTTTAGAGCTCACAAAGCATCTCCATGGGGAAAGAGGACTCAATGTTTATCTCAGCACGAAGAGGAAACATCCATGGGTATTTTGATTTTTCTAGTTTTAGATTTGTTTTTAATTGTAATGCCTAAAAGGCAGTTGAACTTTGAATTCAACTAATAGAATATTTGTTTCATTTTGGTTCGCAAATTTAAATTTCCCAAAGTCTTTGAAATCATTGCATGCTCATCCTATTCATAACATTGCATGTACAGGTACCATTACAGGTTTCTCATCTTCTTAGCTGTTTATTTCAGCAGAAATGTCTTCCAAACAAAGCATCAAGGACCTTCAGGCGCAAAATACCCAATTCCAGCAAATGTTCATAAATCTGGCAAAAGGGCAGGAGGATCTGAAATCCCTCATCCTGAAAGAGAAAAAGAAAAATAAGAAGGCTGCCGATATTCTGAATATGGGCAGAAGGTTTAGAGGGCCATTGAAGCAACAAGTCGATCTGACCTCTTCATCCAAGGAAGGGGAGAATCAAGAAGAAGAGCCAAGAGAGAAGGATCTCAGTCCTGATGTTTCTGACAATGATACCGACTACAATGATGAGCAGTATCCTCCCACTGAGGATAAATACAAGCAGTTGGAAGATCGCTTGAGTGCTATGGAAGTCCAGAGGATACCTGGGCTAGATTTCTAAGAATTGGAATTGGTGTCGGGATTGGTCATCCCGCAGAAGTTCAAAGCTCCAATTTTTGCAAAGTATGATGGGGTGTCCTGCCCAAAACTCCATCTCTGCTCTTATGTCAGAAAGATCCAGCCCCACACCGCAGATAGAAATTTATGGGTTCATTTCTTTCAAGATAGTCTGTCAGGGACTCAGCTTGAATGGTTCTACCAACTGGAGAGAGCCAATGTCCGAAATTGGGAAGATCTGGCTGCTGCTTTCTATAAGCAGTACCAGTACAACGCCGACCTTGCTCCTACTCGTACTCAACTCCAGAGTATGTCCATGGGGGCGAGTGAAGGCTTTAAGGATTATGCATAAAAGTGGAGAGACTTGGCTGGGATAGTCCAACCCCCGTTGTCTGATAGAGAGTTAGTTGATATGTTTCTGGGGATGCTATCTGGTCCATTCTTTAATCATTTGATCGGCAGCTCGTCAGCTGGTTTCACCGAGCTGATCTTGACTGGAGAAAGAGTAGAAGCTGGGATTCGGAGCGGAAAGATACAGAAGGATGCTTCTTCGAGTTCGGTAAAGAAGCCTTTTGCTGGTAAGAAATAAGCCAGTGCCATCTACAGCCCTAAGGGCCAAAGCAGAGCTGAAAATCATCAGACAATAAGTACCGTAATGATACCTAGGCCTGTGGCCGCTCTACAACACAACAATCAACCAAGGGTGGAAAGACCACAATGGAAGTTTACCCGAATCAACATGACACTGGCTGAAGTTTTACCCCATCTACTAAGATCCAACTTGGCGACCTTGAAAGAGGCTCCCAAGAATCCAGAAACCACATCTCCCTGATATAATCTAAGAAATAAGGTACAAGATCTGATCGAAGCCAAAGAAATTGAGTTCGATGCTCCGGAAAAGCCCAATGTAATAACTGCTCCCATGCCTAAGCACGATCGTGGATTTAATGTTGTTGATACCGACTTGTTTATGACTTTGGTGGATGAAGTTTCTACTCCTCTCATGACTGTGAAGAATAATTTTCTATTGGCCGTTTTATTTCCGGGTTATGGTGAAGGTTGCCACATGTGTTCATTTCTGCCTTCTGGTTGCCATTTGCTGAAGTCAGGTGTCCAACGCCTGATGTACAACAAAGAAATTTTGTTCGAAAAAACTTTGGTTCCCGTTGTTCCATATGAAGACATCGCAATTATAACCATTTATGCCAATCCTCCCAAGGTCTCCTCGAGAAGACCTGTTAGGATTACATCTGCTCCAAGAATCGCTCCGCTAATAATCACTGTTCCTGGTCCTGTCCCGTATGTCTCGGACAAAGCTGTCCCCTGGCATTTTGGTGCCGATGTGTACTATCATGGCATCAAACAAGATCTGAAGAGTGAAGAGCTTGATCCTGATATTGGTAACATTGTCAGGACCAGTAAGGTTACCCGAAGTGGAAGGGTCTTCTCTCCTAAAATTTCCCCTAAGACTGTGAACAGGCCTATTGTCATTCCATCTGTTGTTCCTGCTGGTACATCAACTACTACTCCTGTGTTTACTCCTAATATCACTCCCGCCTACGAGTCATCTGGAACCCGAGGCAAAGAAATCATAGGCGAGCCTGCCCGAACGGAGGCGCCTAGAAAAATTATTGTGGAAGCCTCTAAGAAAGAGATAGAGGAAATATTGAAAATAATTATAAAGAGCGACTACAATATGGTCGAGCATCTAGGGAAGACCCCCTCAAAGATATCCATGTTATCCCTACTGTTATGCTCAGAGGCCCATGCGAAGTCTTTGATTGCATTCCTCAAAATTGCGCATGTGCCGCAAGAGACTTCAGCTGATCAATTTAAAGATTGCATGGCTAGCCTGACTGCTGACAATGGGCTGGGTTTTTCAGATGCAGACTTGACACCGAAGGGAAGGAAGCATAATGATGCTCTTCATGTATCGATTGAGTGCAGGGGCACCACTATGGCTATGTGTTGGTAGATAATGGGTCTTCGCTGAATGTTCTGCCCAAGAAGGCGTTGGACCGGTTAAATTGCGAGGGTTTGACTTTAAAGCTTAGTAACATTATGGTAAGGGCTTTTGATGGGTCGAAAAGAATGGTGCACGAGGAGGTGGACATCCCTGTCAAAGTGGGTTCTCAGACCTTTGGGTCCACCTTCTATGTGATGGACATCAGGCCGTCGTGTTCTTGTTTGTTGGGTCATCCTTGGACCCACGAGGCTGGGGCAGTTATTTCCATACTACACCAAATGTTGAAGTATCCGGTAAAAGGGAAGATTGTCACTGTGTAGGGTGAAGAGGAGTATATGGTGAGCCACCTCAATTCCTTCCGGTACATAGAGATGGACGGGGAATTCATAGAAACTCCTTGTCAGAACTTTGAGAGGTCCCTCACATCTTGGCATCAACTGAAACTACTACCAGCAACAAACCTCCTCTAAAGATGGCTTCTCTCAAGGACGCTAGGGCCGTAGTTGAAGAAGGGGCTCAAAGGGTTGTTCGACGCGCTCGGGCTGGAGGACCTCCCCTACGCATCAGTAATCATGGGGTTAACGCCATTGAAGATAGCGAGGAAGACTGTGACATTGACAATTGGATCTACCCGACTACCAACGGTGGACCTAGTAATTGGACGACCAGAGATTTTATACCAGTTTCTTTCATTCCGCAGTAATTGTCTTATTTGTTTTCTGAGCTTGTAATAAACAATTTAAACTTTATGGCCTTGTGTCTTGCCTGGGACACAACGGTTCTATTTGTGAGGGCTATTATATGTCATCTTTGCATCTCATTAATAAAGCATTGGAAGTTCTTGCATACAAATTTTCCGCTCTCTATTTTTATTTCCTGCTTTTTAATATACAGCTATGCTCTTACACATACTTGCGTATCAAACTACATATCCATATCTACTTTGGATCCCATTGATAACAGTTCTGCTACTGCTCATTATGACTTCGAAAATCCGATCATCCAAGCCGAGGATGAAGGTGAGGAAGATTGTGAGGTGCCTGTGGAGCTTGCTAGACTACTACAGCAGGAAGAGAGATCCATACAGCCTCACGAAGAGCCAGTTGAGACAGTGAACTTTGGAAATGAGGAAGATAGAAAATAGGTTAAAATAGGTGCAAATCTGGAGCTTAGCGTCAAATATAGGTTGATACAAATGTTGCACGACTATGTTGAGATCTTCGCCTGGTCCTATGAAGACATGCCTGGTTTGGACACTGATATTGTGGTACATCGCCTGCTGACTAAAGAATATTTCCCTCTGGTAAAGCAGAAGGTCTGTCGTATGCGTCCCGAAATGTCAGAGAAGATCAAAGCGGAAGTTATGAAGCAGTTCAACGCTGGGTTCCTAGCTATCACTTCCTACCCATAATGGGTTGCTAACGTCTTCCCAGTACCTAAGAAGGATGGTAAGGTACATATGTGTGTGGACTAAAAAGATCCGAACAGGGAAAGTCCCAAGGATGAATTCCCACTGCTGCACATTGACGTTCTGGTTGACAACACCGTGCAACACAAGATCTTTTCCTTCATGGATGGTTTCTCTGGATACAACCAGATCAAGATGGCTCCTGAAGACATGGAGAATACAACCTTCGTTACACAGTGGGACACTTTCTATTACAAGGTGATTCCTTTTGGGTTGAAGAATGTTGGGGAAACTTATCAGCGCGCCATGGTAACTTTGTTCCACGACATGATTCACCATGAGATAGAGGTTTATGTGGATGACATGATCTCCAGGTCTCAAACCGAAGAAGAGCACCTTGGTCATCTGCAAAAATTGTTTGACAGGTTAAAGATATACAAGTTGAGGTTGAATCCAAACAAGTGCACCTTAGGGGTGAGGTCCAGTAAGCTTCGGGGGTTTATCGTTAGTGACAAGGGTATTCAGGTAGACCCTGTGAAGGTAAAAGCCATACAAGAGATACCGGTTCCCCGTACAAAGAAGGAAGTTATAGGTTTCTTGGGACGCCTAAATTATATCGCCAGGTTCATTTCACATCTGACTGCTACTTGTGAGCCAATCTTCAAGCTTCTAAAGAAATATCAAGTGGTAAAGTGGAATGATGAATGCCAGACCACTTTTGAAGGAATCAAGGAATACCTTCAAGAACCACCAATTCTAATGCCCCCGGTTGAAGTAAGACCTTTTATTTTATACCTAACAATGCTAGACAATTCAATGGGGTGTGTAATGGGACAGCATGACGAGTCTGGTCGAAAAGAGCATGCAATATACTACCTTAGCAAAAAGTTTACTGACTGTGAGACAAGATACTCATTGCTCGATAAAACTTGATGCACTTTGGCATGGGCTGCTCGTCGACTAAGATAGTATATATTGACCCACACTACCTTGTTGATATCAAAGATGGATCCGATCAAGTACATTTTCGAGAAACCTGCACTCTCTGGAAGAATAGCAAGGTGGCAAATGATCTTAACTGAATACGACATCCAATACACAACCCAAAAAGCAATCAAGGGAAGTGTGTTAGCGGATCATTTGGCACATCAGACTGTGGACGACTACCAGTCCATGAATTTCGAGTTCCTGGATGAGAATATCATGTTGGTAACCGACTGTGAAGAACCTGGACCAAATGAAGGACCTGAGAAAGGATCCTGATGGTCTATGTATTTTGATGGAGCCTCAAACGCACTGGGTAATGGTATTGGCGCCGTAGTCATATCTCCCGAGGGCTGTCATACTCCGTTCACTGCCCGATTATGCTTCAACTGTACCAATAACATGGCGGAGTATGAAGCATGTATCATGGGTCTTAGAGGTGCTATTGACCTAAGGATCAAGTTCTTGAGTGTAATCGAGGATTCTACTTTGGTGATAAGTCAGATCAAAGGTGAGTGGGATACGAAGCACCCGGACCTTATTCCTTACAAAGAGTATGTACTGACACTGCTCCCACATTTTGAGGAGATAACCTTTGAACATTTCCCACGGGAAGAGAATCAGTTAGCGGACGCGCTAGCTACTATGTCGTTAATGTTTAAGTCAAGTGGGACAATGAAGCTCCCAAAATCACCATTGAGAGGTTGGATGAACCAACACACTGTTGTGAGATTGATACCGATGAGGTAGCCGACAAACCTTGGTTTCATGAGGTGCAAAGGTATCTCGAGGTTCAGGAGTATCCCCGTGGAGCATTTGTCAACGACAAGAAGTTTCTGAGAAGGTCCGCTGCAAAGTTCTTTCTCAGTAATGGAATCCTTTACAAGCACAACCATGACTCTACCTTACTGCGGTGTGTAGACAAGGGCGAAGCAGAGAGAATCATGATAGATTTACATGAAGGCACCTTTGGCACCCATTCAAGTGGACATACCATGGCTAAGAAGATCCTAAGGGCGGGATACTATTGGTCCACTATGGAAGCAAATTGTTATCAGCACTCTCGAACTTGTCATAAGTGCCAAATCTCTGCTGATAAGGTGCATGTGCCTCCGGTTCCTCTAAATGTCTTGACGGATCCTTGGCCCTTTGCAATGTGGGGCATTGACATGATCGAAGAAATCAGACCTACCGCCTCCAACGGGAATCGCTTCATTCTAGTGGCCATTGATTACTTCACGAAGTGGGTTGAGGCGGCCTCTTTTTCTACCGTGACCAAGAACGTTGTTGCGCGGTTTATCAGGCATAACTTGATATGTCGGTATGGTATGCCAGAGAGAATTATTACAGACAATGGTACAAATCTCTATAACAAGATGATCACCGAGCTCTGAAAGCAGTTCAAGATACAACATCATAATTCTTCTCCTTACCGACCGAAGATGAATGGCGTTGTTGAAGCAGCTAACAAGAACATCAAGAAAATTGTACAGAAGATGACAGTGACATATAAATACTGGCATGAGATGTTACCATTTGTTGTTCATGGATACCATACCTCAGCGCGGACGTCGACAGGGGAAACACCCTACTATCTAGTATATGGCATGGAGGCAGTCCTACCCATCGAAATCCAGATACCTTCTCTCAGGATTATGAAGGATGCGGGTTTGAATGAAGATGAATGGATCCAAACTCGACTTGATCATCTAAATATAATCGATGAGAAGAGACTTACTGCTATCTGTCATAGTCAGACGTATCAAAAGCGAATGATCAAGGCTTTTAACAAGAAAGTCAGACGTCAAGAATATCAAGTCGGGGATCTAGTGATCAAGTGTATCATACTGCCTCAAGGTGATCCCAGGGGCAAATGGACCCCCACATACGAAGGGCCATTTGTGGTTAAGAACATCTTCTCAGGTGGAGCTATAATTCTAAACACCATGGATGGTGATGAACTTCCTCACCCTGTCAATGCAGACATAGTGAAAAGATACTACGCCTAATCAAAAGACCCTCTAGGTTGTCTGGCCTAGGCAAAAATAAGGGCTTACCGGCGAACCAAAAGGGTTCGGGAAAAAGTAAGGGATGAAAAAGAAAAAATATCGGTACACCCGGCAAGTCGAAAACTTGAAAAGGCGGCTTGGGCAAAAAAGGGTATCCCGGTGGACTGAAAACTTGAAAGCGCGGTCCAGGCAAAAGTTAGGGATATAAAGAGTATCATTGTGTCTCATTGGATCACCTTGCGACCAGACATCCGTATCAATTATCAAGCTCGGACGACACCAATCAATTTAATTAACCTTCGGCCAAATAGAAAAGTGATGAGACGCTCGAAGACATAGGGGCAATAACGGAGTTGGAAATCAATAGGATCGTTTCACATAGCTGTTTTACTTTCACACAATTCTGTATAGCTTCTATTTTTACGGTGGCGTTCTCTTACTAGAACGTCAGCCTCCTTGTATAAAAACGCCTGTTATAGGCCAACTTTAAAATTAATACAAGTCATTCTTACACACAAAAATGTTTGTTTTCCCTTTTTTTTGTTTTGTTTTGCGAGAACGTCCAATGAGTTATTCTTGACATGTGCATTTGAATATAATTGTTGTTCACAAATATTTGCATAGGAAACAGAAATACAATTGCTCATAAATTAAGAAACAAGAGTAAAAAAAAAACTAAAAGAATGTCAAACCCGACAGTTACTCTGTCCACCAGGTACCGAGGCAGAGACGGCTTTGGAACACAGTCATCAGTATATGCGATCTCGTATTCAGTACTCCCCACAAAGTAAAAGCTTTCAAAGGCATTGATGTCAGCCTTTTCCAAAACAAGAAGTAACCTCCCCATCCAGGGCCATTCAGAAACCTGACGTATGTGCCCCAGCCGAATTTCATAGTCGCAAGTGAATCAGTAAATTTTTATCTCCCAAGAAGAGTTTATTTCTCTGAGTACAGAAACTCAACCCCCAATAGAGCTTATTCCTTCAGCTATGGAAGTTCATCCTCCAACAGAGTTATTTCCCCACAGATTTATTCTCAAGCAGAGTCTCTCCCCGGCAGAATATTCACAAATAACAAGGAGGGAATCTACGGCATAGTCGTCTCCGTTCACCATCCCTGACGAAAGTAGAAGGATCACAATCCTCCACCACAATCAGGAATGCTATATTCTCCAGCAGCAGTCAGGGATTTATTTTCCCAGACTCAGACATGTCACAATAGCATTTCATGTGCATACATCATGACATGCACATACATATTGCATAACAACATAATCTCATTTATTTTGAGAACATCCTCACACAATGCATTTCATGCATCACATATAACTAATCTTATAACTTTTCAAGAAAGATGGTTATCATCAACAATTTCCAGCAGGTTCAAGATTAGTTCCTGAAACTAAACAGAGTAATTATCTGCGCAACCTAATGCGGTCCTACACAGACTCATCAAAGCAACCTTACCCAGGTTCCTCCTGAAGTTCTACTCAGACTCATCACAAAGTAACCTTACCCAGGTTCCCTCTGAAGTTTTACCCAAACTCATTTCGAAGTAACCCTACGACCCAGGTTCCTTCTCATATCCCTACTATCCAGGCTCTCATTTCGAAGTAACCCTACGACCCAGGTTCCTTCTCATAGCCCTACTATCCAGGCTTTCATTTCGAAGTAACCCTACTATCCAGGTTCCTTCTCATAACCCTACTATCCAGGCTCTCATTTCGAAGTAACCCTACTATCCAGGTTCCTTCTCATAGCCCTACTATCCAGGCTTTCATTACGAAGTAACCCTTCGACCCAGGTTCCTTCTCATAGCCCTATTATCCATACTCTCATTTCGAAGTAACCTTACTATCCAGGTTCCTTCTCATAGCCCTACTATCCAGGCTATAATATCGAGGTAACCCTACTATCCAGGTTCCTTCTCATAGCCCTACTATCCAGGCTCTCATTTCGAAGTAACCCTACTATCCAGGTTCCTTCTCATAGCCCTAATATCCAGGCTTTCATTACGAAGTAACCCTACGAGCCAAGTTCCTTCTCATAGCCATACTATCCAGGCTCTCATTTCGAAGTAACCCTACTATCCAGGTTCCTTCTCATAGCCCTACTATCCAGGCTCTCATTTCAAAGTAACCCTACTATCCAGGTTCCTTCTCATAGCCCTACTATCCACGCTCTCATTTCGAAGTAACCCTACTATCCAGGTTCCTTCTCATAGCCCTACTATCAAAGCTCTCATTTCGAAGTAACCCTAGTGTTGTACCCCAAAATTTTCCCTCCCATATTCCTCAAGATTTGTCAAGAATGATCTTCAAATTGCTCAAAATGGCTCAAGGGTTGTACAGTCAAATCACCTCCTAAGGCAGTCAATTCAAAATTAGGGTTTTGTGTTGCATCAAGGTCCTTACATCCAAATGGCCTCAAGTGATTCCAAATGTCTTAATATGTTCTTAAGTCCACCCTTGTCAAATTTCAAACCTTCCAGAGGAATTTTGGACAGTCAATTGCTCAAGAGACCCAAAAATCGACTGTGCTAGGGCAAAAGTCAAATATGACCTACAAATAGTCAAACCTCCAGATTTTTTGTCAACATTCTCATTTTTAAGAATAATTAATCATTTGATCAAGGGTTGATCATGATTCATCAAGGATTGCTCAAAATTAATCAAGATTCAAAAGTTGCTAAATTAGGGTTTTGTAGGAAAAGTCAACTCAACTTTGACCAAGCATAACTTTCTCATACTTTGTGAGAAATGATCCATCCAAATCTCATTTTGAAGAGGATGCAATTTCCTAAAATCCATCTTCACACCCAAAGATCAAGAAATGCTCTCACAAAAAGTTACAAATTTGGACATTATAGGTCATTTTTAAAAGTCAACAAAAACACCTTTTTTGCCAAAGCTTATAACTTGAGAATGGAAGATCAAGATGAGATGAGACCAAAAGGGTTGATTATAGGACATATCAAGGTTTCTAAAAAGTCTAAGAACTCCTCCAAAAGTTCAAAATTGAAGAAGTTATGCATTGTTGAAATTGGGCATTTTTCCAAAATTGCCAAAAGTCAACTATCCTCAAAACTCCAATTTTTGACAAAAGGGCCCACTTTTTTCCACTTGATTTAGTCTTGTCATGCCACACAAGTGTCCCATCTTTAATTTCATAAAGAAACACTTATTTTTCTATTTTATTTAATTTTTATTGATTTAATTCATTTTAAATCTATATTAATTCAAATAAAATCTAAAAATTATTGAAATGGGATCTTTGTGATTTGTACAACTTGCAAATATCATGTGCAACTCAATCCAATTCGTGCCAAGTCAAAACATGCACAAAATATCATAGTTGATTCAATTTTGGAAAGCTTATCAATGGTGGTCAATCAAATCCTAATTCTTCAATACACAAGGATATTGGCCCATGTTTTGACCTAGAATCATTCCCTTATATGCAAGCAAGCCTCACAAACCTAATACACGCACAAAGCTCTGTTGAAACGGCCAGACCAAACTTGGAAAAAAAGATGGAAAAACCTTGAAACTGAAATCATACGTAGAGGTCAATTCAATCCAAAAGCTCAACGCTATCTTCTTGCTAGCCATTCACTGAAGCTAAAGCGATCGCTCACGAGCCCTGAGTCACCTCCAAACGCACTGTAAGTTGCTTAAAACTCCGCCCTGGACATGGAACCGTGATCTTCTGTTCTTGCATCTTTTTGACAAAACATTGGCATATTCTTGATCCTTGCATAATTTCTAACATGACTGCAATATTCAATTTCCTTTTTATGCCCTATATGGTGATGCCCGCGCCTAGGGTTTGCTTGTTTCGTTTTTAGGCATTTACATTGCAGGTAAAATCAAGACAAATAATGGTTATAGGGACACTCAGGAGACAGAGACGATCACGTCCATGTGCTTGGATGGGGTTTTTATGGCCTAGGACGAGTGTTTGAGACATCCTACAAAATTCCCCGCGGATAAAAATCCGCAGGTAAATAACCAGAGTTTTTGGAGTAGACGACCAGACGTCGCCCTCCCCTTGGTCTATTTGAAATTACGCGCTTTTTTATTTTTTTTCTCCAGGCATAAGTGTTTGTTTGATATATATTAATTATTGCGTATTATAATTACAAAAGAGGCAATTGGCTCAGTGGCTAGGGCGGTTGTTCATTGGCTAACAGGACCAGGGTTCGAATCCCAGGTCCCCCAACATCTTTGTTTAACTTTTCTCCAGATGTTCTCATGCAACGCTCACAAGATGGTCCACCATATGCTTCAAAGATCCAGGTGCGAGATAGCCTCCTAGCCAAATCTGAAGGCTAGGATTGAAGGACTACCATGTGTCCAAGTCAACAAGCGCGTGGATGATTCTGAAAGTCAAACGAGGCTGGGACATTTTGGGCCTCTGAAATTGCAAATCACACCACAAAGTTGGGCCAAGCACCCCCCTGAGTTTGCTTATATTTTTTATTTTTATTTCTTTTCATTATTCTTTATTGCATTTTATTATTATTATTAAAAACTAATTAATTAATTAACAAACTAACCTTTTTTTTTATAAAATCAGAAAACTCCAAAAATAATATTTATTAATTTCATTATTTATTTTTGTAAATAAAAATTAACCAATTAATTTAGTTTTTAATTAGGTACAATTTTAATATTTTTGCAATAAATTAAAAGTAAATTAGAATATTAGGTTTTTAACAATTTTAATCATTCTATTTTTATTTCCTTAAATATTCTAAAAACCCCAAAAAAATATAATTTTTTATTTAATTAATTAATTAACTTAGATTTAATTTCCGTTTAATTCAAAATAACAAAAATCTCCTTCTTTCTTAAAAAGGGTCAAAACCCTAAAAATTCTCCGATTTAACTTTTCTCGCGCATATTATTTTTTATCCATATAATTGTAATTGCTCCGAGGATGTAATAGCTTTAACTTAGGACCTTTTATCGCTTTTATTTACCTTTTCCGCATTTACTTTTCAAGGGTTTGTTTTTGGCGATGTAAATACTCGACGCCTTGTAATAGCTTAGTTTTATTTTCCGCAACCATTAACTGTTAGATGTATGAATAATAGGCTATGCATGACAAGATCTATCTTAACTTAAAATCAACCGTAGCTCACCATAACATGTACAAAGATAACATAACTGAAATTGACACATTTGCACATGCCACTCCTAGGGTACGCCTCACTTGGTTGCCTCGAACGTGGTCATTGAGTATAGGAAGTTTTAGAGGTCGCCCTCTTGTCAAAAGATCATAAGTTGCCTCGAAACAGTTGCCTCGGATAAAATGATCTAAGACATTAGGGTTACCGCTAAGGCATCCTAACATTGCTTTAGAGACCGCATGTCCCTTAAATCGAATTGACCCAAAAACTCCAACGACGGTGCTACCTACTCCTCAATAGTGGGATAGCACTGTCTAAAGGACATTTGCACAGTCCAATTCCTTTTTGAGTAGGTAGATGTTCTTAAGTACTTGCTCCCTTTAAAAAAACAAAACAAAACTTTTCACACTTACACTTTTCGAACAAAGTTTTTCAAAACACTTAGAAGCAAGAGTTAAATCGAAGTTTCAAACAAAAACTCTTTTCAAAACCCACAAACACAAAGAAAAGCAAACTTTTGAAAACATAATGAGCAAGTATCTAAGAGCCCGTGGATAACCACAGATAGAAAGGGTGTTAACACCTTCCCTTTCTATAATCTACCTCCCGAACCCGAGAAACATCTCGAAAAGGAATTTTTCTGTGCTTTTGTCCTTTCCTTGTTGGATAAAATAAAAGACGGTGACGACTCTTGCTTACCGCGACATTTTGCAAAAACAAACGCAAACGCGAACCAGTATTCCAAAACAGTCAGTTCTATTTCCACCGATCACAGAACTGGCGACTCTGCTGGGGAATTCTATAAGTGAGGTGTACCTTTGGATTAGATCACTTGTGTTTTCAATTGTATGCTTCGTATGCTTTAAATTTTGTGGGCTTGTATCAGAGTTTTATAGATCCTAACTCGGATCTGGGGGTACCCTTTTTTTAGGTAAGTAGAAATAAACTGTGAGGGATCTGTCTGGCGTAGACCGACACGGATGAAGCAGTAGCTACGTTGGTGTGACACCTTGGTATGTACCGATATCCCTTGTGTTGGAACGAGGAGAATATGGGTCTTCTGAGGAGTCATTAAGCACCAACTGACCTTAGAACCTTAAAATGACCAACTTGGCCATAGAACAGTAGCAGTATGCTACACTCATTGAGACTAAACTCTCGCGATGGTTCCGGCCGCAAGAAAAGGTTGCCAAACTGGAATTATGACCGATTGAGGGTAGTCAGTGATATTGAGATCCTCTAGAACCCAGTTACTATTTTTAGGACAGGTCTTAGCCAACTGAAACTGAAAGAGGGTAGTACCTAAGCTTCATGCCAGCTTGAAATCTAAAGGCTCTTTTGTGTGACTTGTGTGCCTTCAAACTTGAACTACTTGCACATTCTTGTTATCTGACAGTATGAGTTCCTTGCAGGTTTTGTTTATAGTCCTTATCCAACAATTTGAATTTATTGCAGGGCTTACTTACATCACCTTACACTTTTGCTTAAACGCATAACATACACATCATAACATCATACCATAGCATTTCCTTAACCATTTCAAGGATCTCAAGGGTTTGTGATGCAGGTCAGGATGAACCAAATGTCTAGCAAGGGGCAAAGGGGATTTATTTTCCTCTAGCCAAGGTTGTTTAGAAATCCAAGAATGATAACTTGAGTCAGGGGCTATGACCCACTCGATATGTTGAGCTTGACTCTTGAAGAAGGACTCTTAACAACACGAAGTTTCTTCAATCAAAGCTGCAAAATTCAAATTCTAACAAGTTTCTTGTTTACCCCGCGAGATCCTTGAAAACATTGCATACATATATCATACATATCATTGCATAACAGGTCTCCCAGTACAGGCCTCTCATGTTCTCGCTGTTTATTTCAACAATGGCTTTCCAACCAGACAACCAAGATCTTCAAACTCGAGAAGCTCAGTTCGGGGACATATTCCTAAACCTATCCAAGGGGCAGGAAGAGTTGAGAACACTCCTCATGGGGAACTTGGTCAAGAAAAGTCCTGAAGACAATAAGGACGAACGACTGGAACAACTACAAGCTGAGTTCAGTGCCATGAAAACCCAGATGTTGGGGAAGATGGCTCTTATCCAAGGCCTAACCCGGGAACAAGAAGAGCCGAGAACCATTATCAGCCAGCTTCATCAAGACAGATACTACAGTATGAAGCAAATAGTCAAGGCTGAGGATCAAGTCATTAATCAACTTCCGAGAAGTCAAAGGTTTGGTTTGATGAAGAATAGACGTCTCCAAGTTGCTACTACCTCACAGGTCCAACAACAACCTTGCCATAAACAACGGGTTAATCAGAGGCCGTTTACCAAGCTCAACATGCCGCTGTCTCAAGCTTTGCAACACCTGTTGAGATTGAATCTGGTGACATTGGTAGGACCTCATCCGAATCCTAAGACTTCTTCACCCAACTACAATCCTGATGCAAGGTATGCATACCATTCTAACAGCCCGGGGCATGATACTGACGACTGTTGGAAGTTGAAGTACAAAATTCAAAATCTGATTGATGAAGGAGCATTGGAATTCACACAAGATGGTCAGGCTGAGTTTTTCTACCATCCCTCCAAGGTTCACCATTTGAAGTGACAAGTCCTGAGACGAGAAGACTTTTTGTTCATTGGAATTTTCAATTTGTAATTTTCTTTTGATTGTTCAAACATTTATTCATGTCAAACTTTATTACTTTATCAATGCATCGCATATGTCTGTTTTGAATCAATCCATTCGTATTCACTATATTCAAATTGCTTTCATTTTTTGTGATGTTCAACCCTCGATTAAAAAATTCTAAACCTTTTGAGGGAGGATAACGAAAACGATACCATGATCTTTACAATATGCTTTTGAATAGACCCCGCTGACGAGGTACAGGCATTGTTTCAAATCCTAAACAGTTGAGTTATAAGGAAGATAATCCCTAGTCAACCCCTTTGAGCCAAAGAAGTTGGAGTTTTTCTTTTCACAAAAATTAAAACCCTTAATTATAACCTGGGGCAGGGTAGTTCTCTCAGTTGATCCAGGTGCACAATGAATGACATCAAAGGAGTCCTTCTAAAACAAAAGACAGTGATGGTTCCCTATAATCGTCAGGACAAGCAGTCATTATCTCTCAAAATAAAAACCCATCAAGTCAAAACCTATGAAGGAGACTTATAAAACTGGGGCATCCCGCTGACTGTAATCACAAAAGAAATAGTTCAGGCAAAACACAGGGATAATAAAATAAAAAAGAAAGAGATCCTACAGACTCTCAACAAATGACTTCCTGTTCAAAATAAATTGTCTGTATCCGAACCACCACTGGAATATTAGAGCGAAGACTCAAACAAAATATAATGCAAGATTAGCTGAGTTTAGGATCGAAGAACATCACAAAGAGCGGGTGGGTACAAATAAATTTTGAGCCTTTATCCTTTGTTTCTTAAACCGTGAACCAGGCCATGTTATAACCCTTAAAAGTCCTAGCTGAAGCATGGGTTAGTTCGAAAGCATACTGTTACAAAAGGTATCCTGACTCCTGTAGGGCTTGCTGTAAAATCCTGAGTTGACATCACATTTTACAAAAAAAATTCGCTTGTTTTATTGAAAACTGCATTTTCAAAGAACTTCAAAACAGACATAAGATTTGCATTCTTAAAATAACATTGTTTGCATATGACTATTTGTTCAACAACAGAGAAATTCGCACGACGAATATCTAGTGAACAAAAAACCTTTTCAATAAAAAGGGTCACCTCAAGTGGAAGAAACACTTCCAACTAAGGAGCAGACATGATCATTGTCCATCATCTGGGGCAGTCAAGTCAAGATTCAAGGAATCTCTCAAGATGCCAAATAGCCAGGGGCAGATCTCCGTCTGAATCACTTGAGGCATTAGACATGAATTCCAGCGACGAATCTTGCATGATCAAACATCTTCTGGTAGTATGGCGACACAACACTACTGACAGTGACAAATCCCTGCACTCTGAGAACGTGGACATAGTCAAAAAGTACTACGCATAATCAAAGACCCGCTAGGTTGACTGGCCTAGGCAAAAATAAGGGCTTCCCGGCGAACCAAAAGGGTTCGGGCAAAAATGAGGGATGAAAATGAAAATTTTGTACACCCGGCAAGTCGAAAACCTGAAAAGGCGGCTTGGGCAAAAAAAGGGTATCCCGATGGACTGAAAACCCGAAAGGGAGGTCCAGGCAAAAATTAGGGATCAAAGCGTACGACTATGTCCCGTCATCTCGTCACTTGCCTACCAGAAGAAGATTTGTCAATCGGCAGTTATCAAGCACCTCATAGGCTTTCTTCTCCCGCAGAAACTGGGGCAATAAGAATTGTCCGAACTGTACAAGCTGCTCTGTCCTCCAGGTACATGGTAGATTCAGTTGAAGAGTATGACCAAGATACCTTCACTCCCCGCAAAGTAAGACAGTAATGGAAGCTCTCCCCACCGAGACCTGCAACCATGGACGAATCAGCAATACTCTCCCCCAAGCAGAGTTAGTCTACCGTCAGTCCCGAAAAGGCTCGGTATTCCCAGAAGGTCTTAATATTCCCCAGCGGAGTATAAAGATATTCCCCAACAAGCGTAAAGAGCATCCCCGCAGTCTTAATATTCCTCAACGAAATATAATAATGTTCCCCGGCGGAATACGAGATACCCCCAGTGGAGCCATTTCCCCAGCGCAGTCTAAAAGAGGGCTTCCCCAATAGAGAATTGAATCATCTTACCCAGTAGATTCTGGAAGCTTGTCCCCTGCAGAATACAAATGCATCTCCTCAGCCAAATTCATAGGTTATCCCCACAAGAATCTAACTGGGTTATCCTCAGCAAGTTGCAACTGAAAGATCATCCCCAGCGAAGTTCTTTCTATCCCCAGCGGAGTTCATCATCAAAATCCCCAACAGAGCTTATCAACATAATCCCCAGCGGAGTTACCATTAAAACCCTCAGCAGAGTAATTCCCCACAGAGTAATTCCCTGCAGAGTAATATCTTCACCAGTTTATTCCCCAATGGAGTTCTTTTCTCATGCGGGTTTATTCTCACAATCATCTTTGTTCATCATCCCCAGCGGAAACGAAGAACTCAACCCTATTCTCCAGCAGCTCCGGGATTTATTTTCCCATACAAAAATACATTCATAAACAATTCACACTTCATACCTCCTATTTACATACATGATAAAGTGCATACGGCACAATCTCATTTATTTTTGAGAACATCATGACCTCATGCATTTCATACATCATGACATTGCATACAGCTAACGTTTACCTTTTTCAGGAGAAGGTCAATCAAAAGATGGTTACCATCAACATTTTCAAGTCCCAGTTTAATACCTGTAACAAGCCAGGAAAATATCTGTGGACGACTGATTGTAGGTTAATACCTATAACAAGCCAGGAACATTATCTACAGGAAGAAATTGAAGATGAACACCTGTAACAAGCCAGGAAGACTTTCTTTCTCAGGTCAGAGATCAATACCTGAAACCAGCCAGGACAGATATCTCCTTGACCAACCTTTTCAAGTCCCAGTTTAATACCTGTAGCAAGCCAGGAAAATATCTGTGGACGACTGATTGTAGGTTAATACCTGTAGCAAGCCAGGCAAATTATCTACATGAAGGGATTGAAGATTAATACCTGTAACAAGCCAGGAAGACTTTCTTTCTCAGGTCAGAGATCAATACCTGAAACCATCCAGGACAACTATCTCATCGGCCAACCTTTTCAAGTCCTAGTTTAATACCTGTAACAAGCCAGGAAAATTCTGTGGACGACTGATTGTAGGTTAATACCTGAAACCAGCCAGGAAATTATCTACATGAAGAGATTGAAGATCAATACATGTAACAAGCCAGGAAGACTTTCTTTCTCAGGTCAAAGATTAATACCTGAAACCAGCCAGGACAGATATCTCCTTGACCAAACCTTTTCAAGTCCCAGTTTAATACCTGTAACAAGCCAGGAAAATTCGGTGGACGACTGATTGTAGGTTAATACATGTAGCAAGCCAGGAAAATATCTGTGGACGACTGATTGTAGGTTAATACCTGAAACCAGCCAGGACATTATCTACAGGAAGAAATTGAAGATGAACACCTGTAACAAGCCAGGAAAACTATTTTTATTTCTCAGGTCAGAGATCAATACCTGTAACCAGCCAGGACAAATATCTCCTTGACCAAACCTTTTCAAGTCCCAATTGAATACCTGTAGCAAGCCAGGAAAAATATATGTGGACGAATGATTGTAGGCCAATACCTGAAACCATCCAGGAAAACCACCTACACGAAGAGATTGAAAATTAATACCTGTAACAAGCCAGGAAAACTATTTTTCTTTCTCAGGTCAGAGATCAATACCTGAAACCAGCCAGGACAATTATCTACTCGACCAGCTCAAACAATTCAACAATCACTTTTGGGTGGCATCTTTAAGCCCATCTCCAATAACTTTCTATCACATCTCCAAATGGCATATGTAAGCCCATTCCTGATATCAAAATGCTGATACTACACCATGCGAGTGCAAATTTCTGGGCACTTTAGTGTTCAATTATCTTCCACCTTCGGATCACGAAAGGCTCGAAAGCAAATCTATATCCTCAGGTTTAAGAAAATTGAATAGGGGAAACTGTGGTACCCCAAAATTTTCCCTCCCATATTCCTCAAGATTTGTCAAGAATGATCTTCAAATTGCTCAAAATGGCTCAAGGGTTGTACAGTCAAATCACCTCCTAAGGCAGTCAATTCAAAATTAGGGTTTCGTGTTGCATCAAGGTCCTTACACCCAAATGGCCTCAAGTGCTTCCCAATGTCTTAATATGTTCTTAAGTCCACCCATGTCAATTTTCAAACCTTCCAGAGGAATTTTGGACAGTCAATTGCTCAAGAGACCCAAAAATCGACTGTGCTAGGGCAAAAGTCAACTATGACCTACAAATAGTCAAACCTCCAGATTTTTTGTCAACATTCTCATTTTTAAGAATAATTAATCATTTGATCAAGGGTTTATCATTATTCATCAAGGATTGCTCAAAATTCATCAAGATTCAAAAGTTGCTAAATTAGGGTTTTGTAGGAAAAGTCAACTCAACTTTGACCAAGCATAACTTTCTCATACTTTGTGAGAAATGACCCATCCAAAGCTCATTTTTAATAGGATGCAATTTCCTACAATCCATCTTCACACCCCAAGATCAAGAAATGCTCTCACAAAAAGTTACAAATTTGGACATTATAGGTCATTTTTGAAAGTCAACAAAACACCTTTTTTGCCAAAGCTTATAACTTGAGAATGGAAGATCAATATGATATGAGACCAAAAGGGTTGATTAGAGGACATCTCATGGTTTCTAAAAAGTCTAAGAACACCTCCAAAAGTTCAAAATTGAAGAAGTTATGCATTGTTGAAATTGGGCATTTTTCCCAAATTGCCAAAAGTCAACTATCCTCAAAACTCCAATTTTTGACAAAAGGGCCCACTTTTTTCCACTTGATTTAGTCTTTTCATGCCACACACGTGTCCCATCTTTAATTTCATAACCAAACACTTATTTTTCTATTTTATTTAATTTTTATTGATTTAATTCATTTTTAATCTATATTAATTCAAATAAAATCTAAAAATTATTGAAATGGGATCTTTGTGATTTGTACAACTTGCAAATATCGTGTGCAACTCAATCCAATTCGTGCCAAGTCAAAATATGCACAAAATCTCATATTTGATTCAATTTTGGAAAACTTATCAATGGTGGTCAATCAAATCCTAATTCTTCAATACACAAGGATATTGGCCCATGTTTTGACCTAGAATCATTCCCTTATATGCAAGCAAGCCTCACAAACCTAATACACGCACAAAGCTCCGTTGAAACGGCCAGACCAAACTTGGAAAAAAGCTGGAAAAACCTTGAAACTGAAATCATACGTAGAGGTCAATTCAATCCAAAAGCTCAACGCTATCTTCTTGCTAGCCATTCACTGAAGCTAAAGCGATCGCTCACGAGCCCTGATTCACCTCCAAACGCACTGTAAGTCGCTTGAAACTCCGCCCTGGACATGGAATCGTGATCTTCTGTTCTTGCATCTTTTTGACAAAACGTTGGCATATTCTTGATCCTTGCATAATTTCTAACATGACTGTAATATTCAATTTCATTTTTATGCCCTATATGGTGATGCCCGCGCCTAGGGTTTGCTTGTTTCGTTTTTAGGCATTTACATTGCAGGTAAAATCAAGACAAATAATGGTTATAGGGACACTCAGGAGACAGAGACGATCACGTCCATGTGCTTGGATGGGGTTTTTATGGCCTAGGACGAGTTTTTGAGACATCCTATGAAATTCCATGCGGATAAAAATCTGCAGGTATATAACCAGAGTTTTTGGAGAAGACGACCAGACGTCGCCCTCCCCTTGGTCTATTGGAAATTACGCGCTTTTTTTATTTTTTTTTCTCCAGGCATAAGTGTTTGTTTGATATATATTAATTATTGCATATTATAATTACAAAAGAGGAAATTGGCTCAGTGGCTAGGGCGGTTGTTCATTGGCTAACAGGACCTGGGTTCGAATCCCAGGTCCCCCAACATCTTTGTTTAATTTTTCTCCAGATGTTCTCATGCAACACTCACAAGATGGTCCACCATATGCTTCAAAGATCCAGGTGTCAGATGGCCTCCTGGCCAAATCTGAAGGCTAGGATTGAAGGACTACCATGTGTCCAAGTCAACAAGCGCGTGGATGATTCTGAAAGTCAAACGAGGCTGGGACGTTTTGGGCCTCTGAAATTGCAAATCACACCACAAAGTTGGGCCCAGCACCCCCCCTGAGTTTGCTTATATTTTTTTTTTATTTCTTTTCATTATTTTTTTATTGCCTTTTATTATTATTATTAAAAACTAATTAATTAATTAACAAACTAACCTTTTTTTTATAAAATCAGAAAACTCCAAAAATAATATTTATTAATTTCATTATTTATTTTTGTAAATAAAAATTAACCAATTAATTTAGTTTTTAATTAGGTGCAATTTTAATATTTTTGCAATAAATTAAAAGTAAATTAGAATATTAGGTTTTTAACAATTTTAATCATTCTATTTTTATTTCCTTAAATATTCTAAAAACCTAAAAAAAATATAATTTTTTATTTAATTAATTAATTAACTTAGATTTAATTTCCGTTTAATTCAAAATAACAAAAATCTCCTTCTTTCTTAAAAAGGGTCAAAACCCTAAAAATTCTCCGATTTAACTTTTCTCGCGCATATTATTTTTTATCCATATAATTGTAATTGCTCCGAGGATGTAATAGCTTTAACTTAGGACCTTTTATCGCTTTTATTTACCTTTTCCGCATTTACTTTTCAAGGGTTTGTTTTTGGCGATGTAAATACCCGACGCCTTGTAATAGCTTAGTTTTATTTTCCGCAACCATTAACTGCTAGATGTATGAATAATAGGCTATGCATGACAAGATCTATCTTAACTTAAAATCAACAATAGCTCACCATAACATGTACAAAGATAACATAACTGAAATTGACACATTTGCACATGCCACTCCTAGGGTATGCCTCACTTGGTTTCCTCGAACGTGGTCATTGAGTATAGGAAGTTTTAGAGGTCTCCCTCTTGTCCAAAGATCATAAGTTGCCTCGAAACGGTTGCCTCGGATAAAATGATCTAAGATATTAGGGTTACCGCTAAGGCGTTCTAACATTGCTTTAGTGACCGCATGTCCCTTAAATCGAATTGACCCGAAAACTCCAACGACGGTGCTACCTACTCCTTAATAGTGGGATAGCACTGTCTAAAGGACATTTGCACAATCCAATTCCTTTTTGAGTAGGTAGATGTTCTTAAGTACTTGCTCCCTTTAAAAAAACAAAACAAAATTTTTCACACTTACACTTTTCGAACAAAGTTTTTCAAAACACTTCATTACACCCTTGAGGACAGAAGCAAGAGTTAAATCGAAGTTTCAAACAAAAACTCTTTTCAAAACCCACAAACACAAAGAAAAGCAAACTTTTGAAAACACAATGAGCAAGTACCTAAGAGCCCGTGGATAACCACGGATAGAAAGGGTGCTAACACCTTCCCTTTCTATAATCTACCTCCCGAACCCGAGAAACATCTCGAAAAGGAATTTTTCTTTGCTTTTGTCCTTTCCTTGTTGGATAAAATAAAAGACGGTGGCGACTCTTGCTTACCGCGAGATTTTGCGAAAACAAACGCAAACGCGAACCAGCATTCCAAAACAGTCAGTTCTATTTCCACCGATCACACCTACTATCCAGGTTCCTTATCATAGCCCAACTATCTAGGCTTTCATTTCGAAGTAACTCTATGATCCAGGTTCCTTCTCATAGCCCTACTATCCAGGCTTTCATTTCGAAATAACCCTAATATCCAGGTTCCTTCTCATAGAACTACTATCCATGCTCTCATTTCAAAGTAACCCTACGACCTAGGTTCCTTCTCATTACCCTATTATCCAGGCTTTCATCTCAAAGCAACCCTACTATCCAGGTTCCTTCTCTCTTATCTCCAGACAACAGTTTACAATGCTGTAAGACTTGGACCCGATCAGATACGATCGATTCACGCTTCCCCATAAGTCGATGTGCAACCTGGACCCTGGCCATATATACAGCTTACTTCCACCTCATCAATCAGGAGTTAACTCCCCAATAGAGTAATGGACAACCGAAGCTCCCATTCTCTACTACCCCAGACATAAGTCAACATGCCCCGACGAAGTCCTCCTCAATGGCTAATACGAGAATTCTCCCAAAGAAATCTCTTATGCAACCAATATTTTATCTGGATGGTCATCTTTAAGCCCATCCCAGAAAACTCTCCGTCTCTTTCCAAATGGAATCTGTAAGCCCATTCTCGATAACACCGATTGACACTCACTTCATACGAGTGCAAATTTCTGGGCACTCTAGTGTTCAATCATCTTCCACCTTCAGATCACGAAAGGTAGACAAGCCAATCTACATCCTCAGGTTTAAGAAGATTGAACATGGGCAGCTGTTGTACCCCAAAATTTTCCCTCTCATTTTACTCAGCACATGCCCATTGAGATCCTCAATTTGCTCAAGGTTGCCCAAGAGTTGACCAGACAAACTCTCTCCTAAGGCAATGTGTATCAAATTAGGGTTACCATTTTCATCAGGATGTGTGTACTCCAAAGGCCTCAAATGCTTTCCATGGTCCTAATATTCTCTCAAGGTCATCCATGTAAAATCTCATACCTTGCACAAGAAGTTTGCTCAGTCAACTGCTTAAATGCTTGGAAATCAACTGTACTAGGTCAAAAGTAAATTGTGGCCCACATACAGTCAAACTTCAAGATTTTTGGTCAACATCAACATTTTGAAGTGATATCCATCATTTGATCAAGGGTTGATCATGATACCTCAAGGAATGCTCCTAATTCATCAAAACTTAAAAGTTGCTAAATTAGGGTTTCTCGGGAAAAGTCAACCAAACTTTGACCAAGCATAACTCCCTCATACTTTATCATAAATTTTCCATCCAAGGCTCGTTTTGAATAGGAATCAATTCCCTACAATTCATCTTCAGCCCTCAAGTTCAAAATATGCACTCATCAAAAGATATGAATTTCCATATTATAGGTCCTTTTGAAAAGTCAACAAAAACACATTTTGGGTCAAAGCTTCTTACATGAACATGGAAGACCCAATTGAGATGAGACCAAAAGGGTTGTTTAAGAGACATCCTAAAATTTCTAAAAAGTCCAAGCACAACTCTCTAGGGTTAAAATTGAAAGAGATATGCCTTGTCAAAGTTGACCATTTTTGCAAAATTGCCAAAAGTCAAATGTGCTCAAAAATGCACTTTTTGTTAAATAGACCTAACTTTTTATGCTTGCACCTGACTCATAACATGGTCCACGACCCAAATATTCACCCGCACATTATTTGCTTCACTTTTCATGTTATTTAGATTTTTTATTAATTAAAAATTGAATTAAATCAAATAAATGACAACTAATAGCAAAGATTTGTTTTTATCTAATTTTTGGACATGATCACAAGCTAATTATGTTGATATATCAGGATCAAATCGAATCAAGGTGGATTGGCACAAGAATGGCATGATTAGGCCTAATTTAGAAACAAATCACACAAAGGAAGAATGAGATCAAATCTTCAAAAATTCCAAAGATACAAGTTGCTTTTATCACTCTCATTCATTCAGGGATATATATTGAGCAAGGCCAGGCACAAAAAAAAGGTTAGCAGTCATAGAAAGAACAACACAAAACTCAAAATTTTGGCAAAAAGCGGTGATCTGATCTCTACCCTAGAGGATGATTCAAAGCATTCCAACACTCCCAATCGTATCTTGGAGCATCTCTGAAGATAACAAGATCAGTAGCAAGCACTCTCGCGCCCAGAATCACTCCTGAGACCTCATATGGTTTGCCCTCTTTTTCAAAGTCGATTACAGTAATTCTTGCATCATTAACACATTTGAATGTTATATTTGTGATTGTTGATCTGTTTGCAACCTGACTAAATGGTTTAATTGAATTTTTTGATACTTACATACGCGTTTGCCATTACTAGGGTTTCTGAGTTCATTTTAGGGCTTCTCCATATAGGTTAAATTGGCCAACAAAAAGGATACTATGATGTTCATGGGTTCAAGACAAATTGAACCATGTAATTAGAATGTATTTATCATGCGTTTTAATGATTTTTGAAGTTTACAGGGCTATGGCTACAAACATTTGTCCGTAGGTAAAAGTGCAGGGATCTAATACGACAGATGGGGAGGAAGACGACAACGTGTCTAGCTACCACTGGCTATTTTGAATTTCGCGCGTGTTTCCAGCTAACCACTTTATTTCCTATATTATATTTTATTCTTATTGTATTAACAAATAAGAACAATAGCCCAGAAGGCTAGGCGCAATGGTGTTGAACGTGAGGACCTGGGTTCGATCCCAGGTTCCAACAATTTTCTTCATTTTATTTCACCTATACAGGTCAGGTGCATCATCCTCTCAAACACTCACCATATGCCATCAACATCCAGCCATGGGATTCACCATCAATCCAATCCAACGCCTCACTTTCCAGGGACTATGGTACACCATCAGGAGGGAGCACCAGTGGATCAAGCGTTGACTGGGCTGACCAGCTCTTTGGGCCTAAGCAAATTTCATAATACACCCCTCAATTCAGCAAGCAGGCCCATGCTTCTCTCTTTTGATTTTAATTCTTTTTAATTCTTTTTCTAACTATTTTCTTGTTTTTTTAAAATAACATCAAAATTATTTCTTTTAATTATTAAATCAAAATCACAAAAAAACACCAAAAATCTTTTTTTCATAAAAAATATTTCATTTCCTTTAATTAATTTAATTAAAAATTAGGATAATTTAACTCTTTTTTTTGTAATTAAAATCAATTAGAAATTAGGGTTTAATTTTGTATATAAT
This sequence comes from Vicia faba, assembly GCA_948472305.1. Taxonomy (NCBI): domain Eukaryota; kingdom Viridiplantae; phylum Streptophyta; class Magnoliopsida; order Fabales; family Fabaceae; genus Vicia; species Vicia faba. The sequence goes on along the minus strand of OX451736.1, from coordinate 1,427,864,244 downwards.
TAATTCTTTCTTCAAAAAATAACTTAAATATTTTTCTCAATTAGATTTTTAGGTTTTATAATTATCCTCGCATTTAATTCGTCGCACGCATTTTAATTACTTTCTTTTAATTATTATTTTTGTAACTGCTTCGAGTTTGTAATAATTTTAAATAGGTTTCAATTCTGAATTTTATTTTACAGTCAAAAATAATTATGTATCTGCGAAAGCCATGTAATAGCTCGAACTTTAAACTTTCCGCATTTTAATTTCCGCAATTATAAACTGCCTAGATGTGTGCTAATAGGATTGTATGGAAAGAATACTTGAAAATTAATACGGTAGATAACCCTAATTGTGCAAAGATTAAATTGACTGAAACATAAACACATGCACATGTTCACTACTAGGGTTTGCCTCACTTCAGTTGCCTTCGGTAAACAGTCACTAAGCATAGGGAATTTTAATGGTTTCCCTCCAGTCTAAAAGATAAAAAATGACCCATTCGAATGTTGCCTCGGAAAGATATTTAGGAATTTAGGGTAATTACTAAGGTTTCCTAGTCATTGCTTTAGTGACTGTATTTGTCCCTTTCGAACGTCCCTTAAAAGCTCCAACGACGGTGCTACCTATTCCTTAATAATGGGATAGCGATGTCAAAAGGAAAATGAACATACCTTTTTTCGAGTAGGTAGATTAGTTCTTAGGTACTTTCTTAAACAAACAAATTTTTCACACCAAACATTTTTCAAACAAAGTTTTCAAAAACAACTTCGTAACACCCTTCAGGACTGACGCAAGGGTTATCACGAAGTAAAACATTTTCAAAACAAACACACCCACAAGAAATTTTAAAATGAGCAAGTACCTAAGAGCCCATGGAAAACCATGGATAGAAAGGGTGCTAATACCTTCCCTTTCTATAATCTACCCCCCCGTACTCAGAAATATTCTCGAAAAAAGGTTTTTTTTGTTCTTTTTCCTTTTCCTGATTGGATAAAATAAAATTCAGTGGCGACTCTTGCTTACCGTTCCATTTGCGAATACAAAATGCAAAACCAGTATTAACAGTCGGTTCTTCCACAGTATCACAGTAGTGTATTGGCGAATTATATTGCTCACGAGCCCATGGAAGATGACTATCAGCCGATGAAGTTGGAATTTCCTGATGAGGACATCGTGTATTTAATCGATTGTAACACCCCTGGACTAAAAGAAGGACCCGAACTAGAATCGCGATAGACGATGGTGTTCGATGGTGCTCCAATGTATTAGGTAATGGTGTTGGTGTTGTAATTACTTATCCTGAAGGTTCCATACTCCTCTTACTGCCAGAATTTGCTTTGATTGCACCAACAATATGGCTGAGTATGAAGCTTTCATCTTTGGGTTAAAAGCTGCTATTGATTTGTGAATTAAGATCTTAGAAGTATATGGGGATTATTCTCTTGTGATTAGTTAGATCAATGGAGATCGGGAGACTCGTCACCCAAATTTGATTCCATAATGTGAGCATGTTTTGAGGTTGATCCTGTACTTTGATGAGATTACTTTCAATCATATTACAAGAGAAGATAACAACTTGGCAGATGCATTGGATATTATGTCATCCATTTTTAAAGTCAAATGGGCAAATGAAACCCCCTATATCACCATTTTGAGGTTGGATGAGTCAGTGTTCTGTTATGAAATAAAAGAAGATGCTGATGATTAGAAATAATGGTTTTATAATATCAAAAGATATCTTGAAACAAAAAAATATCCAGAGGATGCTTCTGTCACTAATAAGAATACTATGTGAAAGTATGCAGCCAAGTTTTTCCTCAATGGGGATGTGTTGTACCCCAAAATTTTCCCTCCCATTTTCTTCAAGATATCTCTTTATGCTCCTAGGATCTTCAATTGCTCAAGATTACTCAAGGGTTTACTAGACAAACTCTCCTCCTAAGCAGTGGCCTACAATTACGGTTTTGGTTTTCTCAAAGCAATTTGAGATTCTAATGCTTCAAGTTGATTTCATGGTTCCTCATATGTCTCAAGGAATACTCATGCCAAATTTTAAGCCTTGCAGTACAAGTTTGCTCAATCAATTGATCAGATGACTGAACATTAACTTTATTGGGAAAAATGTCAACTGTGGTCAACATATAGTCAACTTCAAGATTTTTTTGTCAACATCAAGATTTTGAAGTCATATTCATCATTTGATCAAGGTTTGATCATGACTAATCAAGAAAACTCAAGATTCATCAAAAGTCAAAAGTTATCAAATTAGGGATTTTTTAAGGAGAAGTCAACTGAACTTTGACCAAGCATAACTTTCACATGTTTCATCATATTTTTCTCAACCAAAGCTCATCTTGAAGGATAATCAATTTTCTACTTTTTTGTCTCTCTAAGCTCAAGTCCAAAAAATGCTTCATTTGAGAGATATGGGCCAAAACATTATAGGTCATTTCAAAAGTCAACAAAAAGACACTTTTTGTCAAAGCAATTTACATCAAGATAAAGTCTTTAAATTTAAAAATGATAAACATAGAGATTATAGAGGGCATCTTGAGCTTTCAAAAAAACCTAAGATCAACTTCATATGATGACAATTGAAAGAAATATGATTGATGCAAGTCGGGCAATTTTGAGAAAATGTATGAAACCTAAAGTGAGCAAACATGAAATTTTGGGCTAGTGGGCTGATGTTTCAAGATTCAAACGTGCATAAGGCCTCAATATGAACCTCAAAACTTATTCATACCCCCTTGGACTTTTATTCCATTTATTTTTTATTTTATTTATTTCAAATTAAAAATAAATGAAATAAAATAAAAGCCTTTCATACAAGGTCCAAGCCCACTCTTTGTTTGACCTAATTCATCACTATATATCCTTCATTCAGACAAGAGCAATAACACGAAAAAACCTCGCAAGATCACTGTGATACGGTGGCAGAACCGACTATTTTTAGTTACTATTGGTTTTGCGTTTGTATTCGCAAATGTATGGTAAGCAAGAGTCGCCACCGACTTTTATTTCATCCAACAAAGGAAAAGGAAAAAGAACAGAAAAAACCTTTTTTGAGAGTTTGAGTACGGGGAGTAGATTATAGAAAGGGAAGTTATTAGCACCCTTTCTATCCATAGTTTTCCATGGGCTCTTAGGTACTTGCTCATTCTTAAATTGCTTTTGGGTGTTTGGGTGTTTGAAAAAGTTTTTGAAATTTGCCTTAGTGCGGCGTTTCACTTTATGGTAACCCTTGTATCAGTCCTCAAGGGTGTGATAAAGTGTTTTTTTGAAAACTTTGTTTGAAAAGTATAAGTGTGAAAAAAAGTTTGTTTGAGCAAGTACCTAAAAGTTTCTACCTACTCGAAAAAGGTTGTTTGTTTTCTTATTTCCTTTTAGACAATGCTATCCTACTATTAAGGAGTCGGTAGCTCCATCGTTGGAGTTTAAGGGAAAATCGAAAGGGACGAGTACGATCACTAAAGCAATGATTAAGAAACCTTGGTAGTTACCCTAGAGTCTTAAATATCTTTTCGAAGCAACATTCGAACGAGTCATTTTTTATCTTTTGGGACTGGAGGACGACCACTAAGACTCCCTATACTTCATGACCATTTACCGAAGGCAACCTAAATGGGGCAAACCCTAGGAGTGAGCATTTGCAAGTGTTTGTTTTTTCAGTTAATTTAATCTTTGCACATTTAGGGTTTTCTACTGTTTCAAGTTATGGATTTATCTTTCGCATACAATCCTATTATAAATCATCTAACAATTTATAATGACGGAAAGTAAAAGTGCACGAAATTTAAACCTAGCTATTACAAGGCCTTGGGGAGGGGGATTACATAATCAAAAACCGGGGAAAAACAGTAAATGAAAATAGTAAACCTAGGTTAAACTATTACAAACTCGTAGCAATTACATTAATTTAAAAAATAATGAAATAAATACGCGCGATGAAATTAAAATTAAATTCAAAGATATTTAATTAGTGAATAAAGAAAATATTTTTTTTGGATATTTTTGAGAAAAAGTAATTAATTTTACAAATTAACCTAATTTCTAATTGATTTTAATTATGAAAAAAAGAATTTAAGTTATCCTAATTAACCTAATTAATTAATGGAATTAAATATTTTATATAAAAAAACCTAATTCTAATTTTGTGATTTTTGTGATTTTAAGATTTAATTAAAAAGATATTTAAAACAATTAAAATAAATAGAAACAATAAAAAAAGAAATTAAAAAAACAAAAAAATAATTGAGATGGGCCTGAAGAAAAGTAATTATGGGGGTGTGAGGAGTTGAATTTTCCAAGCCCAATCCAGCTGGTGGCCCATTTACTGCGCCTGATCCAGTGGGGATCACCTTCAGGGAGTGCACCGTGTGTTACGCCTGTGGTGTGCTAGATCTGGACTGATGAGGGATCTAGTGGATGAGATGTTGAGGTGCATGGTAGGCGCATTTGGACTGATAGTACCAGATCTGCAGTTAAACATTAGGAAAAATATTATGTAGGAGGCAGGGATCGAACCCCTGGCATCCTAGACACGCGCGTCTTGAAACCTTCCTGCTTGCCACTGGGCTAGTTGGCCTTTTATTAATAGAAGCCAACAATAAATAATATAATAGATAATGAGGCAGTATTATAAGAAAAACGCGCGAATTTAAACTATTCACTCAGGTATTGACATGCCTTCATCTTCTTCCCCAGGGACTGTTGTTTTAGAGAGAGATTTTATCTACGAACGAACTTGTCACTATAGGCTATAGTGACGGTTCTTGTGCATGGCTACAAACCTGCAAACCTAAAAAATGCAATCCAAGCAGAATAAATTCCATCCAAAGCCATGGATCGATTGCAAATCAACCCCTGAACATGAAGATGTCCTTAATTTTTCCTAATTTTGCCTCTAACTAGGGTTCCCCAAATTGGAGCTCCGGAACCCTAGCCACGACAGATGCTCATACCTGCACTCAAACTCCAATCAAAGTATTCCAGTACGTTGCAAATATGATACCAAGCATAGATATATAATTAAAACATGTTTATGATGCCAGACTCATTGCAATCAAGTTTTGGAAAAAAGGGTAAACCGTGAAGGTGCTAGCGCGTGATTCTTGATGCTTCAGGCCTTGATAATGCTTGCAATCGCTTCAGAGAATTCCCAAGGATGTGTTTTGATCCTTGGAATGGCTTGAAACAGTCTGTAGAAAGGAATCTGATCTACACTTTTTTGTCAAAAAGTTGAACTTTGTTCTTGTTCTAGGGAGGCAGGTTGCGCGTAAATTCCTTCTCTTTAGGGTTCACAAAGCTTCTGTATAAGTAGTGAATCAGATTAGGTCAATAGAATTAGAAAAAAATCCAAAGATGTAATGGCCTTGAAGTTTGATTCAAATCTTTCCAAAATTGGAGATTTTCTCTTCTTTTTAGAGCTTGCACGATTTGTTTGATGTTATACAGCTTGCATGATCCATAATTTAATGCAAAACAAATCTCATTCCCTTAATTTGATTTAATTTGAATTTATTTGATTTTTAAATGAATAAAAATCAAAATAAATTGAATAAACAAAAACAAAAAGGCATGGAGGGTCCCATAGGTCGTGGACCATGCTAGGACTGAGATTCAATCTTGAAAAGATAGGCCCATGTGAAAAAATACAATTTTGGGCATTGTTGACTTTGTGCAAATTTCCAAAAATAGCCAACTTTGACAATGCATATCTCTCTCAATTTTGACCCTAAGAGGGTGTTCTTAGACATTTTATAAATCTTAGGATGACCTCTAAACAACCTCTTTGGTTTCATCTCAATTGGACCTTCCATGTTCAAGTAAGGAGCTTTGACCCAAAAGGTGTTTTTGTTGACATTTTGAAATTACCTATAATGTCTGAATTTATATCTTTTCATGATTGCATTTTTTGAACTTGAAGGCTGAAGATGACTTGTAGGGAATTGAATTCTCTTCAAAATGAGCATTGGATGAGCAATTTCTGATAAAGTATGAGAAAGTTATGTCTGGTCAAAGTTTATTGACTTTTCCTATAGAAATCCTAATTTAACAACTTTTGAGTTTTGATGAATTAGGGGTATACTTTGAGGAATCATGATCAACCCTTTATCAAATGATGGGTATCATCTCAAAATGTTGATGTTGACCAAAAATCTTGAAGTTTGACTGTATGTGGGTCATAGTTGACTTTTGCCCTAGCATAGTTGACTTTCATGCATTTGAGCAGTTGACTGAGCAAACTTCTTGTGAAAGGCATGAAACTTTACATGGATGAACTTGAGGGTATATTATGGAAATGGAAACCATTTAGGACCCTTGTAACTCAAACATATTGATGAGGAGTGAAACCCTAGTTTGAGGATCATTGTCTTAGGAGGAGGATTTGTCTGGTCAATCCTTAGTCAACTTGAGCAATTGAGAACCTCTAGGAGTATGTTTTGAGTAAAAATGGGAGGGAAAATTTTGGGGTACAACAACTTCCCCTGTTCAATCTTCTTAAACCTGAGGATGTAGATTGGTTGGTCTGCCTTTCGTGATCTGAAGGTGGAAGATGATTGAACACTAGAGTGCCCATAAATTTGCACTCGCATGAAGTAATACTGATTGATGATATCGAGAATGGGCTTACAGATGCCATTTGAAAAGCGATGGAGAATCGTCGGAGATGGGCTTAAAGATTCCATCCATAGAAGGTGACGGAAGATCGTCGGAGATGGGCTCAAAGATGCCATCCAGAAAAGATATTTGTTGCATTAAAGATTCCTTTATGAGAATTCTTGTGCCTTCTGTTGAGGGGGACTTCGCCGGGGAATGTTGATTTATGTCCTAGAAAATCGAGTCTAGGTGCTTCGGTTTTCCATTAATCTACTAGGGTATTAACTCCTGATTAAGGAAGCAGAAGTGAATAACTTATCTGGTCAGGGTCCAGGTTACACAGTGACTTACTGAGGGAATGAGAAATCGATTGTATCTGGTCGGGTCTAGGGGTTACAGTATTGTAACCGGTTGTCCGAATATAAAAAGAGAAGGAACCTGGATAACAGGGTTGCTTGGAAATGATAGCCTGAATAGTAGGGCTATGAGAAGGAACCTGGATAGTAGGGTTACTTCGAAATGAAAGCCTGGATAGTAGGGTTACTTCGAAATGAAATCCTGGATAGTAGGGTTGTGAGAAGGAACCTGGATAGTAGGGTTACTTCGAAATGAAATCCTGGATAGTAGGGTTATAAGAAGGAACCTGGGTAGTAGGATTACTTCAAAATGAAAGCCTAGATAGTAGGGCAATGAGAAGGAACATGGATAGTAGGCTTACTTCGAAATGAAAGCCTGGATAGTAAGGCTATGAGAAGGAACCTGGATAGTAGGGTTACTTCAAAATGAAAGCCTGGATAGTAGGACAGTGAGAAGGAACCTGGATAGTAGGGTTACTTCGAAATGAAAGCCTAGATAGTAGGGCTATGAGAAGGAACTGGATAGTAGGGTTACTTCGAAATGAAATTCTGGATAGTAGGGCTATGAGAAGGAACTTGGATAGTAGGGCTACTTCGAAATGAAAGCCTGGATAGTAGAGATGTGTGAAGGAACCTGGATAGTAGGGTTACTTCGAAATGAAAGCCTGGATAGTGGGGCTATGAGAAGGAACCTGGATAGCAGGGTTACTTCGAAATGAAAGCCTAGATAGTAGGGCTATGAGAAGGAACCTGGATAGTAGGGTTACTTCGAAATGAAAGCCTGGATAGTAGGGTTGTGAGAAGGAACCTGGATAGTAGGGTTACTTCAAAATGAAAGCCTTGATAGTAGGGCTACGAGAAGAAACCTGGATAGTAGGGTTACTTAGAAATGAAAGCCTGGATAATAGGGCTATGAGAAGGAACCTGGATAGTAGGGTTACTTCGAAATGAAAGCCTGGATAGTAGGGCTATGAGAAGGAACCTGGATAGTAGGGTTACTTCGAAATGAAAGCTTGAATAGTAGGGTTGTGAGAAGGAACCTGGATAGTAGGGTTACTTCGAAATGAAAGTCTGGATAGTAGGGCTATGAGAAGGGACCTAGATAGTAGGGTTACATCGAAATGAAATCCTGGATAGTAGGTCTATGAGAAGGAACCTGGATAGTAGGGTTACTTTGAAATGAAAGCCTGGATAGTAGGGATATGAGAAGGAACCTCGATAGTAGGGTTACTTCGAAATGAAAGTCTGGATAGTAGGGCTATGAGAAGAAACCTGGATAGTAGGGTTACTTCGAAATGTAAGCCTGGATAGTAGGGCTATGAGAAGAAACCTGGATAGTAGGGTTACTTCGAAATGAAAGCTTGGATAGTAGGGCTTCTTCATTTGATCACGTAGATTAGTTGACTCGTTTGGTTTCAGGAACTGATTTTCCATTAGTTGTCTATAGATAACACATGTACAACTTCATGGATTTAATCTTGAAATGTTGGAAATGTTAATGATAACCGTCTTTCCTGAAAAGGTACAAGATTAATTATATGCGATGCATGAAATGCATTATGTGATGATGTTCTCAAAATAAATGAGATTATATTGTATGCAATATGTATACGCACGTCATGATGTATGAACATGAAATGCTATTGTGACATATCCGAGTCTGGGAAAATAAATTCCTGACTGCTGCTGGAGAGTATTGGAAATTGAATTCCTGACTGTTGTAGAAAATAGTGGTTCTTCTACTTCTGTTAGGGATTGTAAATGAAGATGACTATGCTAGCGATTTTCTCCTTGTTTACAGATATTCTGCCGGGGAGATACTCTGCTTGAGAATAACTCTTCTGGGGAATAACTCTGTTGCGAGAGGAGATGTTTTGTTGGAAAATTTTGCTGATTTGGAAAAATAAACTCCACTGGGGGATGAGCTTCCATAACTGAAGGAACAAACTCTGTCGGGGATTTAGCTTCTGTATTCAGATAAATAAACTCTGCTCAGGAGAAAACTTTATGAATCGCTTGCTATTATAAAATTCGGCCGGGGAAATAAATGTCGGCTCTCTGAAGGAACTTTGCTGGGGAAAGTAACTCCTGTTTGGGGAAACCTGATGTCAAAACTTTGATTACCTCTACTCTGTGGGGAGTGTAGACGTCACGGGATCGCATATAGTGCTGACCTCATTTCAAAACTGTACCTTCCCCTGTACCATGCTGAACAGAGTAACTGTCAGGATTAGGCTTTTCCCCGTTCCTTAAGTCATGAGCAACTGTCTTTCTGTTTTATTTGCAAATATTTTTGAATAAATCATTGGACGTTTTTGCAAAACAAAACAGAAAAAAGGAAAACACATGGTTTTGTAAAAAGATGACTTTGTATTAATTTATGAAGTTGGCCTATAACAGGTATTTTTGTACAAGGAGGCTGACGCTCTAGTAAGAGAATGCCGCCGTGAAAATGAAAGCTATACAATATTGTGTACAAAGAGAAAAAAACAGCTATGTATAATAATCCCCTTGAGTTTCAATTCTGCTATTATCATTATGTCTTCGAGCGTCTCATCACTTTGCTGCTTATCCGAAGCTGATTAGATTGATTGGTGTCGTTCGAGCTTGATAGTTGATACTGAGGTCTGGTCGCAAGGTGATCAAATGGGACATAGTGATATGCTTTTGTTGTACCCCAAAATTTTCCCTCCCTTTTTTCATACAAGATACTATCCTAGGGTTTCTCGAATATTCAATTTGGCTCAAAGGTTAATCAGACAGATTCTCTTCCTAGGCGGCAATCAACAATTAGGGTTTGGTATTTCTCAAAGAAAATTGAGTTTTCAAGGTTTCAAATGGTCTTCATAGGTCTTCCTATCTCTCCAAGGATGTTTATGTCATCTTTCAAACTTTACATTGCAAGTTTGCTTAGTCATTGGCTCAGATAACTGAAAACGGTTACATTGACCTAAAACTCGACCTTTTGCGATAGCAAGTTCAAACAATTATAATTTATTTGATATTTTTGAGCAGCTATTTTTCGTATGATTCTCCTTAATGTCACCTCCATTTTCTCTTCACAAATCAAGAGCTGATCACGTGTAGAAGATCGCCAAAATTCGAATACGTTAGAAGTCGCATCATAGACTTTGACCTAATTTTAAGTAATTGTCGCCTGATTTCTAAGAATTGTGATTTCCTCAAATTACAAGATCTTGAGACTATTATTTCTGCGTATGGTCATAAGTGATGTTGCTCACGAGTTTATCTTCAAAGATCAAAAGAAAATCGTGTTTGGAAGACTTTGAAAGTTATCGAATCATCGCAAGTCATTTGTTTGATTTCGAATATTCTTAACCATAATTTGCTGAAGTTTGTTAAATTCTACAAGATTGATGAATGTTCTTAAGGTATGATTTGTTTTGACAATGAAGTTCCATTTTAATCAAGCATGTCATGCAAATTCATTTTGAATGAAAGTTTTGATTTAGACATGATGTGAAGATTAAGACTTTCATTTTAAATGACCATGGTCTTGGATTCAAGTTAACCAAGTAGAATTAAATTTATAAACATTTATTTTGTTTAGAAATTTGATTGGAGTACAAGGCGCATATTTTGTTTGATCATTTTTGTGATTGCTTGAAGTTCAAGTTACCAAACCAAGGTGTTTTATTCAAAGCATTCACTTGGGAATTTAAAAGTTCAATTAAAATTTGAGATTGGTACATTAAATTTCATTAGACCAAATTTATTCAAAGGCTTTGTGTTCATTACATTACAAGTAAGGTGAAATTACAATTTTTTTTTGTTTACAAATGAAATAAATTACAAAATTTGTTTTATTTACAAAGATAGAAATTTTGTTTTATTTCTTCAAAGTCTTCATTGTTTCATCTTCAAGCAATCCATCCAATCTTCGCTTGCCTCCCATGCCTCATGTTCATGAAACAAAGAAGAAAAGAAAGTTTAGCAAGCATTTCAAACAAAGTGATATGTAAAGAAAAGGAAAATTCATCATTAGGGTTTGTATTTAGGAATCAGATTTTAAGGTTTGTTTTTTTATCATAATCCCTCTTGTATTATTTTGTAAATCACAAGGTTGGACCTTGGTTCACAAAAAGAAAAGGAAATTTGCAAACATAACCTAAAGCCCAAGGTTGTCCTACAAACAACAAAGCAGACAACAAAAAATATGGCAATATAGCAAAGAAGGATACATAGAAAACTGCAACAACAACAACAAAGCAGACAACAAACAAAATGGCAACACAGCAGAACAGACAGCAGTAGGCTGCAATGATGCAGCACAAGCTGCCAAAACAAAACCTGTGCAAAATATAAAAAACAACAAAGTACCCGAGTTCAGAAAAAGAGGGTTTTATGTTCTAAGGTCTCAAACAAATTCAGTTTTATCATATGCCAAGTCTCTATTGCAAATCTCAAAGGATTTGGTTCACAATTGACAAAAAAGATGCAAACAGAATTTCAAGTCCAACACAAGTTCAAGCCCAACAGATTTCAGCCCAACATGATTTACACAATTAAAAGCCTCATACAGTTTCCTGTTTAATCATTGGCCTAGGAATTTTCCATTTACAGATCACAAGTACAAGCTTGGTTCACAAACAGGACAAACTAGAATTTCAAAAGAGTCAATCTTTTGCAAATCACCAAGTTGGTTCATAAGAGATAAAAGAGAAATCAAATTAACCATCATTTCATGCAAAGAAAAAAACAACAAGCCTCATGTTGCTTCAAATCAAGAAAAGTCAGAACATACATCCTTGGCTAAAAGAAAATCATATTCCCAAGTTTATTGAAAAATCAAATTTCTGTTCACAGTCAAGAAAGAAGGCAATTCAGTTCAAAGTACAGCCAAGGCCAAAAGTGAACCAGTAAAAGTACAGAAATCTATACAAAATATAACACTAGTACAACAAAGTACAAAAGCCAGGAAAATACGGCCTCAAAGCACAAAATCAGCAAGCCAACATCCATCATGAAAAAAGAGAAATTCAGCAAGTACAACCAGCAATACCAAAGCAACAAGCAAAGCCCCAAAAACCAGCAAAGTCACAAAATCAGTAAAAGCACCAAGTACAAAGTTGAGCCATCAAAATCCAATTGAAACTCACAAAATCAGTAGAAAGATATCACAGAAAAATGAACAATAGTGAGCCAAGGTCATAATATAAAAGGAGGATGGTCCAAAGTATACAAAGAAGGATTTTCACCATAAAAAAATATACAAACACAAAAAACAGAATCACATGCAAACAACCAAACCCTAAGAATACTTCATCATTTTCTCAAATAACCAACCCTTCAAAAATGAAAAGAGAAAAATAGAGGAAAGATCTCACCCATGTATTGAAAGATTTTCGCAATTGGAGTCGTTAGGGTTCCATTTTCCCTTTCGCGATCTATCCAATTTGGGGCAACGTCTGCAAAAATCAGTCAAATATTAGTGAAGAGGAGATAAAGGAGAACCCAGAGATGTAAGAAAAATCATGATCAGAGCTTCGTCGCCGCCGTCACCGTCGCGAGGCGATTTCCGGCGCGGCCGCTTTTCCTTCTCCGATGAGAACAGAGAGAGAGAGAGAGAGAGAGAGAGAGAGAGAGAGAGAGAGAGAGAGAGAGAGAGAGAGAGAGAGAGAGAGAGAGAGAGAGAGAGAGAGAGAGAGAGAGAGAGAGAGAGAGAGAGAGAGAGAGAGAGAGAGAGAGAGAGAGAAATATAAAATAGATAGAGAGGGTATCTTCCAGAATGACACCATTGTCATTCTTTTTCTTTTTTTTCTTTTCCCTTTTTCGTTGGGCCTCCCCAATCAAACAACAAAGCCCAATTCCTTTCCAGGCGCACCCCCCCCCCCCCCCATTTTGTTTACATCCCCATTCACCTTTCTGTAATAACCAAACAGCAGGCCCAACTCCTTTTCCTCACGCACACCCCTTATTTGCTTTCCAACCACGAAGACCCAATCCCATTTTTTATTTTTATTTTCTGTTTGCACATAAAAATAGCTTGGGCTTTAATTTTTCAAGACTGTTTTACTTATTTTAAACCCTTTTTTTCACTTTTTAACCCCCTTTAGTTTATATTTCTATTTTTATTTTATCTTACTTTTCATTTATTTATTCCTTTAATATAATATATATTTTTTCTAAATAATTATAGTAAAACTTTTCCATTTTATTTTTTATTATTATTTTATTTGTTTCTTATTTTATTATAGATAGAATATTAAAATACCTTTTTCTTTAAACTATTTAATTTTCTTTTCTTAAATTAATTTAGACTAAGACTTTTATTTTTATTTGATTTAGAATTTAGATTTATTTAACTTGCCCGCATTTCTGTTAAATTAATTAATTATATTAAAATATTTTCATCCAAAAAATCGTACAAACAATTCTCTTTTGAATTTATTTTCATTTTACATTTCTTTGTATATTCTTGCACACTTATAATGTAATCATCCAAGTCTTGTACTTTATTCAAAATTCAATATGGTTGTAATATTTATTTAGATTTAAATTCTTGCTATATTCCCCATTTGTAATTTGTAAAGCCTTTCCCCTAAAAGATGTAATAACTTAGTATTTTTAAATTCCGCAATTTATCGCTTTATATACAAATGCTAGTAATTAGGGTTTTGTATGGAAAGACTAAAACCAATCAATTAGCAAACCCTAATCAAAGATAAATCAAGCAGTAAAATCAATACACTTGCACACAAGCACCCCTAGGGTAAATCCACTTGGTTGCCTTACAAAAATGACCATATTACGCATGTAAAGTATCTTAGCAAAGACAAGAAAAATACAAGATCATAGTCCCTCGATGACGCTATAAAAAGTTGCCTTTCAAAATGATCTTATTTCCTAAAGGAAAATGCTAAGATACCTTGAAACATTGTTAATCATGGTTATACGATGACCCATGTCTATCCCTTTTACATCCAAAGATAAGGTTATTTACCAAATCAATGGTAAGATAAGAATGTCAAAGGAAAAAGGAAATGAACATGAAAGACTTTTGAGTAGGTAGAATGTTCCTAGTTACTTGCTCCATTTCAAAACAAAAACATCCTTTCTATTTTCAAAACAAACACCAACACTTTCAAAACATCTTTCAAAACTTGAAAGCATTTTCAAAAGATCAAACACTTTGTATACATTCTTACGAACGAGAATCATTACAAAGTTTGCCTAAACAATGGCCTTTTTTCAAAAATACTTTCAAAACCACACAAAACACAGTTTCAAACAAAAGCAAGTGATCTAGCAAGTAGCTAAGAGCCCATGGAAAACCATGGATGAAAAGGGTGCTAATACCTTCCCTTTTCATAATCTACCCCCCGAACTCAAGAAATAATCTCAAAGGTCTTTCCTGTGCTTTTTCACCTTTCCTTTTGGATAAAATAAAAGTCGATGGAGACTCTTGCTAACCGCAATATTTGCGATAAAACGCAAAACAACCAAGTCAGTTCTCCCACCCCACCCCAGCTTTAAATCCCTAACTTTTTCCTGGACCGCCCTTTCGGGTTTTCAGTCCACCAGGATACCCTTTTTTGCCCAAGTCGCCTTTTCAGTTTTTCAACTTGCCGGGTGTACAGATTTTTTTGTTTTCATCCCTAATTTTTGCCTGAACCCTTTTGGTTCGCCGGGAAGCCCTTTTTTCCATAGGACATTCAACCTAGCGGGTCTTTAATCATGCGTAGTATCTTTTCACTATGTCCGCATTGACAGGGTGAGGAAGGTCGTCACCGTCCATGGTGGTCAAAATCATGGCTCCACCCGAGAAAATGTTTTTGATCACAAATGGCCCTTCGTATGTGGGAGTCCATTTTCCCTTGGGATCACCTTGCGGCAGTATGATGTGCTTGATCACTAGATCCCCGACTTGATACTCTTGGCGTCTGACTTTTTTATTGAAAGCCTTGATCATCCGTTTTTGATACATTTAACCATGAAAGACAGCAATAAATCTCTTCTCATCGATCTGATTCAGTTGATCAAGTCGAGTCTGGATCCAATCATCTTTGTTTAAACCTGCATCCTTCATAATCCTCAGAAAAGGGATCTGGACCTCAATAGGCAGGACGGCCTCCATGCCATATGCCAGAGAGTAGGGTGTTGCCCCTGTTGACGTACGTGTTAAGGTACGGTACCCATGAAGAGCAAATGGTAACATCTCATGCCAGTCTTTATATGTCACCTTCATCTTCTGTATGATCCTTTTGATGTTCTTGTTAGAAGCTTCAACTACGCCATTCATATTTGGCCGATAGGGAAATGAGTTATGATGCTGTATCTTGAATTGCTTATAGAGTTCGATGATCATCGTTGTTGTACCCCAAAATTTTCCCTCCCATATTCTTCAAGAAATTGCCAAGTCAAGGTTCAAAATTCCCCAAGGGTTGCACAGTTCAAGGACCTCCTAACAGTCAAAATTAGGGTTTTGGTTCTGACAAAGAAAATGAAGTTTCCAAGGGTCCAATCAAGTCCCACATGCCTATAAACATGGTCAAGCATCCTCATACCAAGTTTCAAGACTTACAGCATAAAATTGCACAGTCAAAAACCCTAATTGCACTACAGTCAACTGCAGGGGCAAAATGGTCATTTGACAGTCAAAAGTCCAAATTTTTGGTCAACATCTCATTTTGAAGCCAAAAACATCATTTTATCAATGCTTGATCATGATTCTCAAAGCTTGGCTCAAAAATCATCAAGATGCAAAAGTTTCCATATTTGGACAGTTGAAAAAGTCAACTGTAAATTGACCAGGGCATAACTTTCACATGGATTATCAGAAAAATTCCATCCAAAGCTCATATTGAAGATAATGACATTTCCTACAACTCCTCTTCACACTTCAAGTCCAAGAAATGCTCTCACAAAAAGTTATCAATTTCAACATTATAGGTCATTTTCAAAAGTCAACAAAAAGGGACTTTAAGTCAAAGGCCATAACTTGAGATTGGTAAATCAAAATGACATGGGACCAATGGCATTGGTTAGAGAACTCAAAGTACTTTCCAAAATGTCAAAGAACATGAGCAAAGCTTAAAAATTGAGCAAGTTATGCCTTGTGGAAGTTGGGAAATGTTTGGATATTTTGAAAAGTCAACATTGCTTCAAATGACCTAAAATTGCTAATGGGCCTCTTTTTCTTCCACAATTCATCATCCAAGACATGTGCACGACCATTTGGCCCAAAGGGAAGTTTTTTACCATTTTTATTTATTTATTTGGATTTTTTATTATTAATAATTCATTTAATTAAATAAAATACATGAAAAATACCAAACCTAACTTTTCAAATCTTTTTATGCAAGGAATAAGCTTATGATTTCGTGCAAGACCAAATATAGAAAGAATCAAGTCAATTGGCCATGATTTGTACCAAATAGGCATGGAAAAATATTTGAAAAGATCTTTGAAAATCAAATCTTGCAAATCATGAATGCAAAGGTTTTTGTGTAATTTCTCAACCCTAAAACCTTCACACATACATATATAGTGCAACCCTAATGCAAAAAGACTGAAAGCTGCGCCAGAAATCCCTAAACAAACTTGGAATTTTTCAAGAAACACTCAAATCTGAAAACCATCTTCTAGGTCGATTCAAGCCAAGAAATTCATTCCATTACCTTCCTAGGACATCACTGAGTCTGACTGGATAGTTTTCCACGCGCATAGCCCCTTGAATCGGTATCCAGAAATCAAACTTTTTCATATAATATGCATAATCGTATTTTGATTTTCAAGCACATTCATTGCATTTTTCTTATGGATTCTTACTAATTGATGGATTCTGATGCTAACTATATAATTTAATTGTGTTTTTGTGCACTATACGCGATTCCACCATTGTTATCATCTAGGGTTTTCCGAGTTCTAAATTGGGCGTTTCCAGCTATTGTAAAATTAGGACAGGCCAATACCATGAACGAATTCAGCGTGTTCAGACGAAAACGAATCAATCCTCGCGCCTAATTTATGTGGCCGGACGGCCTATTCGCTATTTCATAAAATTGCATGTTTTGGGGGGGTTCAAAACCCCCGCTAACCACTTTCTATTTTCAGGAAATAAACAAGCCAAGGAAGAAGAAGGGTACGTGGCCAGCATTGATTGGAATATTCAAAATTTCGCGCTAAAAAGTCATTAACGCTTGGTTTTATTTTATAATGATTGATTGTTATTTAATGTACAAAGAAGTCAAGTGGAGCAGTTGGTCAGGCGCATGCATGGTAATCTCCAGGACCTGGGTTCGATCCCAGGTCCCCCACCCCTTTCCAATATTATTTTTCCAGTTGTTATTCTATGCAGATTCAGTACAAGGTTCCACCATATGCTCCTCAATCCAATGCGCCACATGTCCCACTGCACTCAATCAAGGGACCAGATCTGATGGACACCGTATGCTCCAGTCAATACACTCACGCGCTAGCACAAAAAGTCAGATAGGGCCTTGCAATAAGTGGGCCTAATTGCCAAGTACACCTCCAATTGGGGACAGAAACCCCCCAAGGTTTTGATTTTTATTCTATTCTTATTTTATTTATTTTCATTATTCCTTATTCTTATTTAATTCTTTAATTTAGTTAATTTTCATAAAAATATAAAAAACAATATAAAATCAAAAAAGACAAAAATAGGTATTTTTATTTAATATATTAATATTTTGTAAATAAACTTCATTAAGTGATTTTAGTTTTAAACTTAGGGTTAAATTTTAATATTTTTCTTAATCAATTTAAAATTTGGTAGAATTAGGGTTTGTAATAATTTTTATCTTTTTTTTCTTTTCTTTCATAATAATTAATTATTAAAATATTATTTATTTTTATAAATCAAAATTCCATGTAATTAATTAGATTAATTTAGGTTTAACTTTAATATTTTGTTAATAAACTAAAAAACAATTAGAATTAGGGTAGTTTCTCAATTTAATTCAATTTCATTAATTTCTCATAAAATACAAAAAAAAAACCAAAAATAATTTCTTTTTCTTTAAGAAAATTAATTTGCTAATAATTTAATTTCGTTAAAAAGGGTCCAACGCCCTCGTTTCTAATTTTAATTTAGTTTGCGTATTTATTTCTTTTTCTCTTAATTATTTATGTATCTCTCCCAAAGCCATGTAAATATTTATCTCTTTACTTTATTATTTTTCTGTCAAATCGGGTCCTGGAAATTTTGGCGATGTGGACCCACGCCTTTTGTAATAGTTTAGAACTTTACCTTTCTCGCAATTTTTAACTATTAATAATGACATGCAAGAATGAATGATAAAATAAAAACAAACGCATAGATCACTTTGACAAAAGACAAAAATAAATGAAAACGACACACAAATCACACACCACCCCTAGGGTACGCCTCACTGTTGCCTTGCCTCGAAAGGTGATCGTCGAGTAGAGGATGTCTTAGTAAGTCCTCATGATCCGGGAACCTGGCATGAGGGTAGCTTCTAAGGTGTCTTCCCATTGCTCTGGTGATCACCATGTCCCGAACCTCGAATTGACCCGAACACCTCCAACGGTGGTGCTACCTACCTCTCAATGGTGGGATGGCACTACTTTAAAGGACATTTACCCAGACGAATTCCTTAGGGTAGGTAGGTTCTCTAGATACTTGCTCTAATTTCAAAACAAAACAAAATACTTTTCACACCAACACATTTTCAAAAAGCTTTCGAAAGCAATTTTTCAAACACTCTTGAGGACTGATACAAGAGTCGAACTGGAATTTTCAAAGAAACTTTTTAAACCCACAGTTGAAAAGCAAACAAACCTTTTTTGAAAACACAATGAGCAAGTATCTAAGAGCCCATGGATAACCATGGATAGAAAGGGTGCTAACACCTTCCCTTTCTATAATCTACCTCCCGAACCGAGAGCAATCTCTTTAAGGAATTTTTCTGTGCTTTTGTCCTTTCCATTTGGAGAAAATAAAAGACGGTGGCGACTCTTGCTTCCGCGACATTTCGCGAACCAGCGTTAAACAGTCAGTTCCAGATCCACCGATCATAGAACTGGTGACTCTGCTGGGGAATTATTTTAAAGTGAGGTGTACCTTAGGACTAAGATCACTTGTGTTTTCAATTGTCTGAATTGTTTGCTTTAAATTGTGGGTTGCTTGGGAGTTCTATAGATCCTAACCCGGATCTGGGGGATACCTTCTTAGAAAGTAGCAACAAGACTGTGAGGGAACTGTGCGGGGTATACCGACATGGTTGAAACAGTCTGCTACGTTGATGTGGCACTTTGGTGTGTACCGGTAACCCTTGAGTTCAGTCAAGGAGAGTACGGGGCCTCCGCGTGGTGTCATGAAGCATCAACAGACCTTAGGAACCTTAATTGAACTATCTTGGCCTCTTTAGGGTAGTGAGATAACTGACTTTGGTGCAGTCCGAGGTTGGTTGATACTCGACACTACGCTCAATTGAGGGTTGCTTTCCTAGAATATTTCGGTCGCCAGTTCAGTGGCTAAATCGAAACGATGAACAATGAAAGCAATCCCGTGATATTGGGACCCTTAGAACCCGGTTACTTCTAATAGGACAGGTTGAGCCCACCAACTTCAAGAGGGTACTACCCAGACCCCATGCTGGCCTTAAACCCTAAGGGCTTGTCTTGTGTGCCTTGTGTTCCTTACATGTTTTTCTTTGTAAATATCTGTGGTGTGTTTAATCATAGCATCATGACATCATCCAGCATCATATGCATTGACTAACCATTTCAGGGGTTCGAATCTTCATCTTTGTTCTTGTTTTGTAGGACATGGAAACTGTTCATAGAAAGACAATTCAAATCAGTCTTGTAAGGATCCCTCCTCAGCTTAAGGAACTTATATCCAGGATTCCCGAGAGCTCTTCATTCAGTGATAGACATGGAAGACTCATCAGTTTGGTCAATACCAACATTGAGGAAGATATGATCAAGGTCCTGTTCCAGTTCTTTGACCCTCTGCATCACTGTTTCACCTTCTTGGATTATCAGCTGGTACCTACATTGGAGGAGTTCTCCCGGCTCCTGAAGATCCCTATCCTTGATCAACTACCCTACAACGGTACGGAAAAGGAACCCAAGCTTGAAGAGATTGCTAAAGCCTTGCACCTACAGTCATCTGACCTCAAGGGACATTGGGAAGTTAGAAGTGGTATCAAAGGGTTCTTATCCAGGTTTCTGTTTGAAAAGGCCCATGAATGTTGGAACTCCCTTGACTTACAAACTTTTGAAGAAGTTGTGGCCCTCCTTGTCTATGGTTAGGTGTTGTTCCCTAACCCAGATCAGCTTATAGACATCAGTGCTGTCCAGATCTTTATGTCCAGGAATCCTATACCTACGTTGCTGGGGGACATCCTCCACTCATGTTACACTCGAACCATGAGAAAAAGAGGTGTCCTTATGTGTTGCACTCCTCTCCTGGGAAGGTGGTTTATTTCGCACCTTCCACAATCAGTTTTGAAGAACGAGCGGGGTTTGAGATGGTCACAACGGTTGATGACTCTCACACATGCAGATATACATTGGTGCCCTAGGTCCAGAGAGGATGTCCCTATCATTGATCGTTGCGGAGAGTACCCTAATGTTCCTTTACTTGGAATCAGAGGAGGTATTACTTACAACCCATGCCTGGCTTGGAGACAGTTTGGTTATGCTCGGAGGGATGGTCCTCATGACATGTTGATTCCTGACATAGTTTTTGACTTCGATAACGATACTTAAGGACTTCGCCAGAGATTTATCAGAGCCTGGAGGATGCCAAGTAGGATAGACAGTAAGACACTGGGGCACAGGAACTCTATCCCGTTGGAACCTTATCTCAAGTGGGTACGAGCCCGCTCCCAGAAGTTAGTGATGCCTTATCCCCATATGCTCCCTGTGATCAAAGAGCCAGTCTTGGAAGGAGAAGTGTCCTACACTATTCAGCACCCTGATATGCCCACATCCTGGGAAGAGATGCAGAAGAGCTGGATTCAGCTTAAGGAAGAACGGAATTCTCTTGAGACCAGTCTACATGCTAGTGAAAAGAAGGTCTTGGAGCTCACCCGCCTGTTGCATGAGGAGAGGAATCTCAACACTTACATAGCTCCAAAGAGGATGCGTATTGTATTTTGGGATTGATTTGCTTTTGTATTATTTTGCCCATGAGGCTTTGATGTACTGAACAATTATTTCCTTAATGATAACGTGTGTTCCTTTTTGTCTACAACAAATTTGAACTTTCGAACCCTTGAATGCATTGCATAAACACATATCATTCATCATGTGCATAGCAGGTTTTCCTCTTTTCAGGTTGCTTACAGTTCTTCGCTGTTTATTTCAGCATCATGAATCCTGACTCGTCATCAACTGAGATGTCCATCAAGGCTCTACAGGCGCAGAATGCGCAATTTCAGGAACTAATCATGGGTTTGGCTCAGGGCCAAGAGGAGCTGAAGGCTCTGCTCCTGAAGAAGGAAAAGAAGAAGAAGAGAAGAACTGTTCTGTTCAACTCGGGCCGAAGGTTTGGCAATACTCTGCAAAATGAAGAGGCTGGTTCTTCCATTGGCAAGGGTACTCCTCAAGCGAAAAAAGGTCCTAGTCCGGTAGTCTCCGACAACGAGACTGATTTTGATGAAGAGCAGTATCCTCCTGCAGAAGACAAATACAAGCAGTTGGAGGACAGGTTGAATGCTATGGAGATCCAACAAGTGCCTGGGCTGGATTTTGGAGATTTGGGTTTGTCTACTGGTGTGATCATCCCTCGCAAGTTCAAAGCACCATCTTTCACTAAGTACGACGGGGCGTCTTGTCCCAAGCTGTATCTCAGGTCCTATGTTTGGAAGATTCAACCGTACTCAGTGGATAAGAATTTGTGGATCCACTTCTTCCAGGAGAGTCTTTCAGGGACTCATCTCGAATGGTTCTATCAGCTGGATGGGACCAAGGTTCGTAACTGGGAGGAGTTGGCTACTGCTTTCTATAAGCAGTATCAGTATAATGCCGACCTTGCCCCTACACGTACCCAACTCCAGGGTATGTCATTAGGTTCAAGCGAAGGTTTCAAAGAGTACGCTCAGAAGTGGAGGGATCTGGCTGGCAGGGTGCAGCCTCCGTTGACTGATCGGGAGTTGGTAGACATGTTCTTGGGGACCCTATCTGGGCCATTTTTCAACCATATTATTGGTAACTCGTCTGCAGAGTTTACTGATCTTATTCTGACTGGAGAGAGAATTGAGGCTGGGTTGAAGTCTGGTAAGATTCTGAAGGGTGCATCGTCTAGTTATGAGAAGAAACCCTTCAAGAAGGAGGCTAGTGCTGTATATGGCTCTAGAAGACAAGAGAAATCTGAGCGCCGCCAATCTGTCAGTGCGGTGATGATTGCTAAGCCTGCTGCCGCTCCTCGGCCAACCAATCCTCAAAGGACTGAAAGACCCCGGAGAGAGTTTACCCGTTTGAGCATGACTTTATCGCAGATCTTGCCACAGTTGCTATCCACCAATCTAGTGACTGTCAGAGAGGCCCCTAAGGCTGTGAACACTGCCTCCCCCAAATACAACCCAAATGCTCGTTGTGCTTATCATTCTGATAGCCCGGGGCATTCCACTGATGACTGTTGGGCATTAAGGAATAAGGTGCAAGACCTTATTGATGCAAAGGAGATACAGTTTGAAGCGCCTGAGAGGCCGAATGTGGTTACTGCTCCTATGCCCCAACATGGAGTAAATGCGGTTGATGAAGATGTTTACGCTGTTTCTGTGGATGATCTAGCTACTCCTCTGAAGACTGTCAAGAGGAACCTGCTGCTGGACGGTTTATTTCCGGGTTGCAGTGAGGGTTGCCTGTTCTGTGCTGTTTCCCTATCTGGTTGTCCCTTGCTGAAGTTAGGCATCCAAAGCCTAATGGATAGCAAGGAGATTCTGTTTAAGAAGTCTGCTATTCAGTTGGTTCCGGTAGAAGAAGTTTCTGTGGTTACCATCTTCAATAATCCAATCAAGGCTCTCCCGAAGAAGCCTGTCCAAATCATGACTGTCGCACCTGTTGTTATCACTGTTCCGGGGCCTCTCCCCTACGTATCTGATAAAGCTGTCCCCTGGCACTATGAGGCAGATGTGTATGTGAACAGAATCAAACAAGAATTCAACACTGGCGCCAGTATCTGTGATATCACTGGCCCAACCAAGGTTACCCGCAGTGGTAGGCTCTTCTCGCCTGACATTGCACCGCCCGCTACTCGAAGACCCCTCCTCATAACACCTACAAGTGTACCTGTTCCTGTTGCTGACCAAGTTGTTTCCCCTGCTGCCGAGTCATCCAATGCTCGGGGCAAAGGAATTGAAGATGAGCCTGCCCGGATGGAGGCACCGATACCTATAAATGCTGAGGCCTCCCAACAAGAGATGGAGGAAATTTTAAAAATAATAAAGAAGAGCGACTTCAATGTTGTCGAGCAGCTGGGGCATACGCCCTCCAAGATCTCCATGCTCTCCTTATTGCTGTGCTCCGAGGCCCATGCTAAGGCCTTAATCTCATTTCTCAAGACGGCCCATGTGCCACAGGAAACATCTGCAGTTCAGTTCACTGACTGCGTAGCAAATCTGACACCAGACAACGGCTTGGGTTTCTCAGATGCTGACCTGACTGCAAAAGGAAGAGACCACAATGATGCCCTGCATGTCTCTATCGAATGCAGGGGCACTACTCTGGAACATGTATTGGTGGATACTGGTTCTTCCTTGAATGTTCTACCAAAGAAGGCTTTAGACCATTTGGATTGTGAAGGCCTGGAATTAAAACCCAGCAATATCATCGTCAGGGCCTTTGACGGTTCAAAAAGGATGGTTCATGGAGAGGTTGACATTCCTATTCGGGTGGGCTCTCAGGTGTTTGACTCTACTTTTTATGTGATGGATATCCGTCCATCGTACTCTTGTCTACTGGGTCGACCTTGGATCCATAAAGCTGGGGCAGTGACCTCTACCTTGCACCAGAAGCTGAAGTACCCCGTCAGAGGGAAGATCGTCACTGTGCAAGGAGAGGAGGAGTATATGGTGAGCCATCTGAATTCCTTCAGATACATTGAGATGGATGGGGAGTTTATTGAAACCCCCTTTCAGCATTTCGAGGAGGTGCTTCCAATTTCAGCAGCAGCTGAAACATCGGTCGAAGAGGATGTTCCTTTGAAGATGGCTTCTCTAAAAGATGCCCGGGCTGTGGTTCAGAAAGGTGAATGTACTAACTGGGGCAGGCTTCCCGACTTTACACAGAAAACTGACAAATTTGGACTGGGTTTTACTGCAGAGGGTCAGAAAGCTATGCGGAAGGCGAATACCAGAAGACCTCATGTGCTCATCACAAATCCAGGAGTGAATTCTATTGGGGAGGATAATGAAGTGGATGAAGCTGAGTTCAATAGCTGGATCTACCCGACGACCGAAGGCGGATTGACCAATTGGATTGTCAAAGACCATACTCCAGTTACTTTTGTTACGCAGTAATAAACTTCTTTGTTTTGTTATTTGTAATAAACAATAAATAAACTCTATGGCCCGGTGTCTTACCCGAGGCACCGTGGTTTTATTTGTGAGGGCATATAAATTGTCATTTCATATATCATAAATGAAAATCTTGGACGTTTTCTCGCATTTCAAATCTTATGCTCCTTTTCTGTCTTTTCTTCCTTTATACATATTTCAAAAAAACAGCTGTATTTACACACACTCACTCATACAGGTTTCAATCCACTCTGGATCTCATTGGTAACGACTCTGCTACTGCCAGTTATGACTTCGAAAATCCGATCAACTTAGCCGAAGACGAAGGTGAAGATGATTGCGAAGTGCCTGGCGAGCTTGCAAGACTGTTACTTCAGGAAGAGAGGGCAATTCAACCACATGAAGAGCCAGTGGAAATCATAAACTTGGGTACTGAGGCAGACAGGAAAGAGGTAAAGATTGGTGCCAACCTAGAGCTCAGCGTGAAGCAACGGTTGACTAAGATGCTACATGATTACATGGAGATATTTGCCTGGTCCTACGAAGACATGCCTGGGTTGGATACCGATATTGTGGTCCATCACTTGCCAACTAAGGAAGACTGCCCTCCGGTTAAGAAAAAAGTCCGCCGTATGCGTCCAGAGATGTCTGAGAAGATCAAGGCCGAGGTTATGAAACAGTTTGATGCTGGGTTCCTTGCAGTGACGTCTTACCCTCAGTGGGTTGCTAATGTGGTGCCGGTATCGAAGAAGGACGGTAAGGTCAGAATGTGTGTTGATTACAGGGATCTGAATAGGGCCAGCCCCAAGGATGACTTCCCATTACCTCACATTGATGTCCTTGTTGACAATACGGCTCAGCATAAGGTGTTCTCTTTCATGGATGGCTTTTCAGGTTACAATCAGATCAAGATGGTGCTTGAAGACATGGAGAAGACTACCTTTGTTACTCAGTGGGGCACCTTCTGCTACAAGGTCATGCCCTTTGGACTGAAGAACGCTGGGGCAACCTACCAACGTGCCATGGTTGCTTTATTTCATGACATGATCCATCATGAGATAGAAGTGTATGTTGATGACATGACCGCAAGGTCCCAGACTGAGGAAGAGCACCTAGATCATCTGCAGAAATTGTTTGACCGGTTGAAACTATACAAGCTGAGGTTGAACCCGAACAAGTGTACCTTCGGGGTAAGATCTGGGAAGTTGCTGGGCTTCGTTGTAAGTGATAAGGGTATTCAAGTGGACCCTGCCAAGGTTAAAGCTATTCAAGAGATGCCAGTTCCTAAGACAGAGAAGGAAGTCAGAGGCTTTTTAGGACGCCTGAATTACATTGCTCGATTCATCTCGCATCTGACTGCCACCTGTGAACCAATCTTCAAGCTGCTGAAGAAAGATCAGGTAGTACGTTGGAATGATGAATGTCAGGCCGCTTTTGACAGAATCAAGGAGTATCTCCAAGAACCACCCATCCTTATGCCACCGGTTGAAGGGAGACCTCTGATACTATACCTGACAGTGCTTGACAACTCAATGGGGTGTGTGCTGGGGCAGCATGACGAGTCTGGCCGAAAAGAGCATGCCATTTATTACCTTAGCAAAAAGTTTACCGACTGTGAGACCCGATACTCACTGCTTGAGAAAACTTGCTGCGCTTTGGTATGGGCTGCTCGCCGGCTGAGACAGTATATGCTGACTCATACCACCTTGTTGATCTCAAAGATGGATCCTATAAAGTACATATTCGAAAATCCTGCTCTGTCTGGGAGAATAGCAAGATGGCAAATGATCTTGACAGAATACGACATTCAGTACACGACCCAGAAAGCCATCAAGGGAAGTGTATTGGCAGACCACTTGGCACATCAGGCAGTCGACGATTATCAGTCAATGAACTTCGAGTTTCCAGACGAGAGCATCATGATTGTGACTGATTGTGAAGTACCTGGACCGGATGAAGGACCTGAGGAAGGATCCCGATGGTCTATGCACTTTGACGGAGCCTCAAACGCTCTGGGAAACGGTATTGGCGCTGTAATCATATCTCCTCAAGGCACTCATACTCCACTCACTGCCCGACTATGTTTCAACTGTACCAACAACATGGCGGAGTATGAGGCGTGCATCATGGGTCTTCAAGCTGCGATCGACTTAAGGATCAAGTTTCTGAGTGTCTTCGGAGATTCCTCTCTTGTGATCAATCAGATCAAAGGAGAGTGGGATACGAAACATCCAAATCTTATTCCTTACAGAGAATGTGTGTTGACCTTGATCCCCCACTTCACAAAGATAACCTTTGAACACTTTCCAAGAGAAGAGAATCAGTTAGCGGACGCGTTATCTACAATGTCTTCTATGTTCAAGGTCAAATGGGATAACGAGGCTCCCCGGATCATCATCTGGAAACTGGATGAACCGGCATACTGTTGCGATCTCGAGACTGAATTGGTGACTGAGAAGCCTTGGTACCATGAGGTGAAGAGATATCTGGAAGCTCAGGAATACCCTGAGGGTGCCTCTGTCAATGATAAGAAGTTCCTGAGAAGGTTCGCGGCAAAGTTCTTCCTTAGCAACGACATCTTGTACAAGCGAAATCATGATTCAACCTTACTGCGTTGTGTGGATAAGACTGAAGCAGAAAGGATCATGGAAGAGCTACATGAAGGGACCTTTGGTACACATTCCAGTGGACATACAATGGCAAAGATGTTCCTTCGGGCAGGGTATTACTGGTCCACAATGGAAGCTGACTGCTACCAACATTCCAGGACATGCCATAAGTGCCAGATTTATGCAGACAAGGTGCATGTTCCTCCAGTTCCTCTGAATGTTCTGACTGCGCCCTGGCCGTTTGCAATGTGGGGCATAGATATGATCGGTGAGATTAAACCTACGGCATCTAATGGGCATCGCTTCATCCTGGTAGCGATCGATTATTTCACGAAGTGGGTCGAAGCAGCTTCCTACGCTACGGTAACCAAGACTGTTGTGGCACGGTTCATTCGGCATAGCCTGATCTGTCGATACGGCGTCCCGGAAAGAATTATTACAGACAACGGTACCAATCTGAATAATAAGATGATCACTGAGCTCTGCGAGCAGTTCAAAATACAGCACCACAATTCTTCTCCTTACAGACCGAAGATGAATGGGGCTGTAGAAGCGGCAAATAAAAATATCAAGAAAATTGTGCAGAAGATGACAGTGACTTATAAAGATTGGCACGAGATGTTACCGTTCGCTCTACACAGGTACCGTACCTCAGCCAGGACGTCAACCGGGGCAACTCCTTTCTCCTTGGTCTACGGCATGGAGGCAGTCTTACCGATCGAAGTGCAAATACCCTCTCTCCGGATAATGAAGGATGCAAATCTGGATGAAGATGATTGGATCCAGACACGACTTGACCAGTTAAATCTCATTGACGAAAAGAGACTTGCTGCTATCTGTCATGGTCAGACGTATCAGAAACGGATGATCAGGGCATTTAACAAAAAGGTCAGACCACAGGAATATCAAGTTGGGGATCTGGTAATCAAGCGAATCATCCTTCCTCAGAGTGATCCAAGGGGAAAATGGACCCCTACGTACGAAGGGCCATTTGTGGTTAAACATGTGTTCTCAGGAGGAGCCATGATTCTAACCAATATGGATGGTGACGACCTTCCTCACTCCGCCAATGCAGACATAGTAAAAAGATACTACGCATAAAAAAGACCCGCTAGGCTGACATGCCTAGGCAAAAATTAGGGCTTCCCGACGAACCAAAAGGGTTCGGGAAAAATGAAGGGATGAAATGAAAAAATCTGTACACCCGGCAAGTCAAAAACCTGAAAAGGCGTCTTGGGAAAAAATGGGTATCCCGGTGGACTGAAAACCCGAAAGGGCGGTCCAGGCAAAAGTTAGGGATAAAAGCGTAATACTATGTCTCATTGGATCACTTTGCATCCAGAATCCGGTATCGGCATCAAGTTCAGACGGCATCGATCAGTCAGCTTCACCTTCAACCAAGGTCATCAAGTGATGAGACGCTCGGAGTTATAAAGGCAATAGCAGAGTTGAAACCCAGTGGATCATTCATTTCACACAGCTGTTTTATTTTCTCTTGTACAAAATTTGTATAAACTCTTTTGTTCGGCGGCGTTCTCTTACTAGGACGTCAGCCTCTTGTATATAAACGCCTATTTACAGGCCATTCAAAATCAATACAAATATATCTTTCAGTTAAAATTGCCAATTGTTTTTCCTTTTCTGTTTTGTTTTGCGAAGAACGTCCAAGGTTCAATTTGTGATATATGCATTGACAATAATTTGCTAACTCATGAATATTTGCGTACGAAACAAAGGATTAATTACGGGTAACATTAGAAACGGGGGCAATAAAGAGTTGTCTAAGCAATCTAATTGTTCGGTCCTCCAAGGTACCAAGGTAGGTTCAGCTAAAGAACATAACTAGTACGTCCCAATTCCCCAGAGAGTGAGTCAGCAGGACAGTATACTCTCCTCAAGCAAAGCTATATTATCAAACCTTAAGGAAGTTGAGTATCCTCCGGCAGATCTCAACATGCCCCAGCAGCAATACACATATTCTTAACAAGCATCCCCGGCAGTCTTGGTCTAAAGATTGTTCCCCGGCGGTATATCAAACATTCAGCGGAGCCTTTTCCCAATACAGTTCAAAACGTCCCCAGGAGAGTCCAATCCAGTTTCCCTAAGAAAGTTGGAATCCATCTCCCCAAGCAGTAAGCTTATCCCCAGTAGATTCTGGAAGCTTATCCTCGCAGAACACGAACGCGTCCCCTGGCTTTATTCAAAGAGTTATTTCCTTACCAGGATATAACTTGGTTATCCTCAGCCAAAAGCCATGGAAAGGTCGTCGTCAACACAATTCTTTCTTATCCCCAGCGAAGTCTATCAACACTTCCGACACAACAGTGGTATCCCCAGCAAGTTATTATCAACGACTCAGCAAAGTATCTCTCTTCCCACAGAGTATTGCATCCCAACAAGATTGTCAGAGTACTTTTCTCCCCGCAGAGTAATTCATTCGCCAAGTCTATTCCCCAACGGAGTTATCTTCTCCTACCGGTATTCTTGCAACTATCATCCCCAGCGGAGGCAAAAAAATATGTTCTCCAACATCAGCCCAGGATATGACTTCTCGGCACCCGTCAAGGATTTATTTTCCTAAGACAAAAACATACATTCATAAACATCACACTTCCATACATTATAGCATGCATATACGCATCATATCTTATAAATCTCATTTATGTTGAGAACATCATTGCTTGATCCATATCACACATTGCATATGACTGACCTTTACCTTTCAGGAAATATTCAGTTAAGTTCTCAATCATATTTCAAGACCTAGGCCGGTTCAGTTAAATCGACTCCAAAGACTTCTCTGTTTATTATCTAGTCAAAGGCCTTCTCTGGTCTAGTCAAACCGACTCCTAAAGGTTTTTCTTTTGAAGACTCAGTTGAAGACTCCAAGACCTGGTCTGGTTCAGTTAAATCGACTCCCAAAGATTTTCCTGGTTATTATCCAGTCAAAGGCTTTCTCTGGTCTAGTTAAACCGACTCCTAAAGGTTTTTCTTTTGAAGACTCAGTAGAAGATATCCAAGATTCTCTCAATGATTGCTATTGAGGTTGTAGTCGCCTATGGTTCTCTCCCCGATACTGCGGAGTTGGTAATCCCAGATTTCGCTCAACAATTGCTGTTGAAGTTGAAGTTATCCAAGATTCTCTCAATGTTTGCTGTTGAGGTTATAGTCGCCTATGGTTCTCTCCCCGATACTGCGGAGTTGATAATCCCAGATTTCGCTCAACAATTGCTGTTGAAGTTGAAGTTATCCAAGATTCTCTCAATGTTTGCTGTTGAGGTTGTAGTCGCCTATGGTTCTCTCCCCGATACTGCGGAGGTGGTAATCCCAGATTTCGCTCAATGATTGCTGTTGAGGTTGAAATTATCCAAGATTCTCTCAATGTTTGCTGTTGAGGTTGTAGTCGCCTATGGTTCTCTCCCCGATACTGCGGAGTTGATAATCCCAGATTTCGCTCAACAATTGCTGTTGAAGTTGAAGTTATCCAAGATTCTCTCAATGTTTGTTGTTGAGGTTGTAGTCGCCTATGGTTCTCTCCCCGATACTGCGGAGGTGGTAATCCCAGATTTCGCTCAATGATTGCTGTTGAGGTTGAAATTATCCTAGATTCTCTCAATGTTTGCTGTTGAGGTTGTAGTCGCCTATGGTTCTCTCCCCGATACTGCGGAGTTGATAATCCCAGATTTCGCTCAACAATTGCTGTTGAAGTTGAAGTTATCCAAGATTCTCTCAATGTTTGCTGTTGAGGTTGTAGTCGCCTATGGTTCTCTCCCCGATACTGCGGAGGTGGTAATCCCAGATTTCGCTCAATGATTGCTGTTGAGGTTGAAATTATCCAAGATTCTCTCAATGTTTGCTGTTGAGGTTGTAGTCGCCTATGGTTCTCTCCCCGATACTGCGGAGTTGGTAATCCCAGATTTCGCTCAACAATTGTTGTTGAAGTTGAAGTTATCCAAGATTCTCTCAATGTTTGCTGTTGAGGTTGTAGTCGCCTATGGTTCTCTCCCCGATACTGCGGAGTTGATAATCCCAGATTTCGCTCAATGATTGCTTTTGAAGTTGAAGTTATCTAAGATTCTCTCAATGTTTGCTGTTGAGGTTGTAGTCGCCTATGGTTCTCTCCCCGATACTGCGGAGTTGGTAATCCCAGATTTCGCTCAACGATTGCTGTTGAAGTTGAAGTTATCCAAGATTCTCTCAATGATTGCTGTTGAGGTTGTAGTTGCCTATGGTTCTCTCCCCGATACTGCGGAGGTAGTAATCATCCCAAGATTTTCTCAACGATTGCTGTTGAGGTTAAAGTCATCCAAGGTTCTCTCACCATTCCTGTTGAGGTAGTAACCATCCCTGGTTCATTCATCACCGTTTGAAGCTCCAGATCCAGCTCCTGTAACCAGTCAGGACACATCTATACAAAGCATCTGAAGACCAGTTCCTGCAACATGTCAGGTACTCATTTTTCTTTTTGCAGGTACGCAAGTTCTCGCTAAGGAATCTCTTACGCGATCAACATCCAGATGGCATCTATAAGCCCATCCACCTTCCATCATCCCTCAGCATGGCATCTATAAGCCCATCATCCTATCCATCAATCTCCAAATGGCATCTATAAGCCCATTCACCATCACACTGCTACTATGTGAGCGCAAATTTCTGGGCACTCTAGTGTTCAATCATCTTCTACCTTCGGATTACGAAAGGCACGTCAGCCAATCTGCATCCTCAGGTTTAAGAAGATTGAACAGGGGCAACTGTTGTACCCCAAAATTTGCCCTCCCATATTCTTCAAGAAATTGCCAAGTCAAGGTTCAAAATTCCCCAAGGGTTGCACAGTTCAAGGACCTCCTAACAGTCAAAATTAGGGTTTTGGTTCTGACAAAGAAAATGAAGTTTCCAAGGGTCCAATCAAGTCCCACATGCCTATAAACATGGTCAAGCATCCTCATACCAAGTTTCAAGACTTACAGCATAAAATTGCACAGTCAAAAACCCTAATTTCACTACAGTCAACTACAGGGGCAAAATGGTCATTTGACAGTCAAAAGTCCAAATTTTTGGTCAACATCTCATTTTGAAGCCACAAACATCATTTGATCAATGCTTGATCATGATTCTCAAAGCTTGGCTCAAAAATCATCAAGATGCAAAAGTTTCCATATTTGGACAGTTGAAAAAGTCAACTGTAAATTGACCAGGGCATAACTTTCACATGGATTATCAGAAAAATTCCATCCAAAGCTCATTTTGAAGATAATGACATTTCCTACAACTCCTCTTCACACTTCAAGTCCAAGAAATGCTCTCACAAAAAGTTATCAATTTCAACATTATAGGTCATTTTCAAAAGTCAACAAAAAGGGACTTTTTAAGTCAAAGGCCATAACTTGAGATTGGTAAATCAAATTTACATGGGACCAAGGGCATTGGTTAGAGAACTCAAAGGCCTTTCCAAAATGTCAACGAACATGAGCAAAGCTTAAAAATTGAGCAAGTTATGCCTTGTGGAAGTTGGGAAATTTTTGGATATTTTGAAAAGTCAACATTGCTTCAAATGACCTAAAATTGCTAATGGGCCTCTTTTTCTTCCACAATTCATCATCCAAGACATGTGCACGACCATTTGGCCCAAAGGGAAGTTTTTTACCATTTTTATTTATTTATTTGGATTTTTTATTATTAATAATTCATTTAATTAAATAAAATACATGAAAAATACCAAACCTAACTTTTCAAATCTTTTTATGCAAGGAATAAGCTTATGATTTCGTGCAAGACCAAATATAGAAACAATCAAGTCAATTGGCCATGATTTGTACCAAATAGGCATGGAAAAATATTTGAAAAGATCTTTGAAAATCAAATCTTGCAAATCATGAATGCAAAGGTTTTTGTGTGATTTCTCAACCCTAAAACCTTCACACATACATATATAGTGCAACCCTAATGCAAAAAGACTGAAAGCTGCGCCAGAAATCCCTAAACAAACTTGGAATTTTTCAAGAAAAACTCAAATCTGAAAACCATCTTCTAGGTCGATTCAAGCCAAGAAATTCATTCCATTACCTTCCTAGGACATCACTGAGTCTAACTGGATAGTTTTCCACGCGCATAGCCCCTTGAATCGGTATCCAGAAATCAAACTTTTTCATATAATATGCATAATCGTATTTTGATTTTCAAGCACATTCATTGCATTTTTCTTATGGATTCTTACTAATTGATGGATTCTGATGCTAACTATATAATTTAATTGTGTTTTTGTGCACTATACGCGATTCCACCATTGTTATCATCTAGGGTTTTCCAAGTTCTAAATTGGGCGTTTCCAGCTATTGTAAAATTAGGACAGGCCAATACCATGAACGAATTCAGCGTGTTCAGACGAAAACGAATCAATCCCCGCGCCTAATTTATGTGGCCGGACGGCCTATTCGCTATTTCATAAAATTGCATGTTTTGGGGGGGTTCAAAACCCCCGCTAACCACTTTCTATTTTCAGGAAATAAACAAGCCAAGGAAGAAGAAGGGTACGTGGCCAGCATTGATTGGAATATTCAAAATTTCGCACTAAAAAGTCATTAACGCTTGGTTTTATTTTATAATGATTGATTGTTATTTAATGTACAAAGAAGTCAAGTGGAGCAGTTGGTCAGGCGCATGCATGGTAATCTCCAGGACCTGGGTTCGATCCCAGGTCCCCCACCCCTTTCCAATATTATTTTTCCAGTTGTTATTCTATGCAGATTCAGTACAAGGTTCCACCATCCAATTGAGGACAGAAACCCCCCAAGGTTTTGATTTTTATTATATTCTTATTTTATTTATTTTCATTATTCCTTATTCTTATTTAATTCTTTAATTTAGTTAATTTTCATAAAAATATAAAAAAACAATATAAAATCAAAAAAGACAAAAATAGGTATTTTTATTTAATATATTAATATTTTGTAAATAAACTTCATTAAGTGATTTTAGTTTTAAACTTAGGGTTAAATTTTAATATTTTTCTTAATCAATTTAAAATTTGGTAGAATTAGGGTTTGTAATAATTTTTATATTTTTTTTTATTTTCTTTCATAATAATTAATTATTAAAATATTATTTATTTTTATAAATCAAAATTCCATGTAATTAATTAGATTAATTTAGGTTTAACTTTAATATTTTGTTAATAAACTAAAAAACAATTAGAATTAGGGTAGTTTCTCAATTTAATTCAATTTCATTAATTTCTCATAAAATACAAAAAAAAAAACCAAAAATAATTTCTTTTTCTTTAAGTTAATTAATTTGCTAATAATTTAATTTCGTTAAAAAGGGTCCAACGCCCTCGTTTCTAATTTTAATTTAGTTTGCGTATTTATTTCTTTTTCTCTTAATTATTTATGTATCTCTCCCAAAGCCATGTAAATATTTATCTCTTTACTTTATTATTTTTCTGTCAAATCGGGTCCTGGAAATTTTGGCGATGTGGACCCGCGCCTTTTGTAATAGTTTAGAACTTTACCTTTCTCGCAATTTTTAACTATTAATAATGACATGCAAGAATGAATGATAAAATAAAAACAAACGCATAGATCACTTTGACAAAAGACAAAAATAAATGAAAACGACACACAAATCACACACCACCCCTAGGGTACGCCTCACTGTTGCCTTGCCTCGAAAGGTGATCGTCGAGTAGAGGATGTCTTAGTAAGTCCTCATGATCCGGGAACCTGGAATGAGGGTAGCTTCTAAGGTGTCTTCCCATTGCTCTGGTGATCACCATGTCCCAAACCTCGAATTGACCCGAACACCTCCAACGGTGGTGCTACCTACCTCTCAATGGTGGGATGGCACTACTTTAAAGGACATTTACCCAGACGAATTCCTTAGGGTAGGTAGGTTCTCTAGATACTTGCTCTAATTTCAAAACAAAACAAAATACTTTTCACACCAACACATTTTCAAAAAGCTTTCGAAAGCAATTTTTCAAACACTCTTGAGGACTGATACAAGAGTCGAACTGGAATTTTCAAAGAAACTTTTTAAACCCACAGTTGAAAAGCAAACAAACCATTTTTGAAAACACAATGAGCAAGTATCTAAGAGCCCATGGATAACCATGGATAGAAAGGGTGCTAACACCTTCCCTTTCTATAATCTACCTCCCGAACCGAGAGCAATCTCTTTAAGGAATTTTTCTGTGCTTTTGTCCTTTCCATTTGGAGAAAATAAAAGACTGTGTCGACTCTTGCTTCCGCGACATTTCACGAACCAGCGTTAAACAGTCAGTTCCAGATCCACCGATCACAATCGTGTTATTGAGATTCGTACCATTGTCAGTGATGATCCTCTCGGGGACACGGTAATAACAAACCAGGTTATGCTTGATAAACCTCGCCACAACATTCTTGGTAACAATAGCAAAAGAAGCAGCCTCAACCCGCTTCATGAAATAATCAATGGCCACCAGGATGAAGCGATACCCATTGGAAGCGGTAGGTCTAATCTCTGCGATCATGTCAATGCCCCACATTGAAAAGGGACAAGGATCCGTCAATACATTCAAAGGAACCGGAGGCACATGCACTTTATCAGCGTAGATTTGGCACTTGTGGCAAGTTCGTGAGTGCTGATAACAATCTGCTTCCATAGTGGACCAGTAGTATCCTACTCATAGGATCTTCTTAGCCATGGTATGTCCACTTGAATGGGTTCCTATGGTACCTTCATGTAGATCTGTCATAATCCTCTCCACTTCGCTCTTGTCTACACACTGCAGTAAGGTAGAGTCATGGTTGCGCTTGTAGAGGATTCCATTATTGAGGAAGAATTTCGCGGCGAACCTTCTCAGAAACTTCTTGTCGTTAACAGATGCCCCCTCGGGATACTCTTGAGCCTCGAGATACCTTTTTACTTCGTGAAACCAAGGTTTGTCTGCTACCTTTTTAGTATCAATGTCACAACAGTACGCTGGTTCATCTAACCTCTCAATAGTGATTCAGGGAGATTCGTTGTCCCACCTGACCTTGAACATAGAAGACATAGTAGCTAGCGCGTCCGCTAACTGATTCGCCTCTCATGGGAAATGTTCAAAGGTTACCTCCTCAAAGTGTGGGAGAAATGTCAGCACGTGCTCTTTGTATGGATGAGATTCTGGTGCTTCGTATCCCATTCTCCTTTGATCTGACTTATCATCAAGGCTGAATCCCCGAAAACGTTTAAGAACTTGATCCTCAGGTCAATAGCAGCCTTGAGACCCATGATGCATGCTTCATTCTCCACCATGTTGTTGGTACAGTTAAAGCATAGTCGAGCAGTGAAAGGAGTATGGCAGCCCTTAGGGGATATGATTACAACACCAATGCCATTACCGAGTGCATTCGAGGCTCCATCGAAAACCATAGTCCATCGGGATCCTTCTTCAGATCCTTCATTCGGTCCAGGTTCTTCATGGTCAATCACTAGCATAATATTCTCGTTCGGGAAATCAAAATTCATGGACTGATAGTCATCCACGGCCTGATGAGCCAAATGATCAACTAATACACCTCCCTTGATTTCTTTCTGGGTTGTGTATTAGATATCGTATTCGGTTAAGATCATCTGCCATCTCGCTATTGTTCCAGAGAGAGCGGGCTTCTCGAAAATATACTTAATTGGATCCATCTTAGATATCAACAAAGTAGTGTGGGTCAACATATACTGTCTTAGTCAGTGAGCAACCCATGCCAAAGCGTAGCAAGTTTTCTCGAGCAGTGAGTATCGTGTTTCACAATCGGTAAACTTTTTGCTAAGGTAGTATATTTCATGCTCTTTTCGACCAGACTCGTCATGCTGCCCCAACACACACCCCATTGAATTGTGTAGCACCGTTAAGTATAATATCAAAGGTCTTCCTTCAATTGGAGGCATCAGAATTGGTGGTTATTGAAGGTATTCCTTGATTCTTTTGAAAGCGGTCTGGAAGTCGTCATTCCATTTTACTATTTGATCTTTCTTTAGGAGTTTGAAGATCGGTTCACAAGTAGCAGTCAGATGTGAAATGAACCTGGCGATATAATTTAGGCGTCCCAAGAAACCTCTAACTTACTTCTCAGTATGGGGATCTGACATCTCTTGTATGGCCTTCACCTTTGCAGGGTCTACCTAAATACCTTTGTCACTGACGATGAACCCCAAAAGTTTGCCAGACCTTACCCCGAAGGTGCACTTGTTCAGATTCAACCTTAATTTGTATGTCTTCAACCTGTCAAACAGCTTTTGTAGATGATCAAGGTGTTCTTCCTCGGTTTGAGACCTGGCTATTATGTTATCAACATAAACCTCTATCTCATGGTGAATCATATCATGGAACAAAGCTACTATGGCTTGCTGATAAGTTTCCCCAGCATTCTTTAATCCGAAAGGCATCACCTTGTAACAGAAAGTCCCCCACTGTGTGACGAAGGTTGTCTTCTCCATGTCTTCGGGTGCCTTCTTGATCTGGTTGTAGCCATAGAAACCGTCCATGAAGGAAAAGATCTTTTGTGGTGCGGTGTTGTCAACTAGAACATCAATGTGGGGAAGCGGGAAGTCATCCTTGGGGCTTTCCCTGTTCAGGTCTCTGTAGTCCACACATATCCGTACCTTAACGCCTTTCTTAGGTACCGGAACGACATTAGAAACCCACTGTGGATGGGAGGTGATAGTTAAGAACCTAACATTGAACTGTTTCATAACCTCTGCTTTGATCTTCTCTGACATTTCAGGGCGCATATGACAAACATTTTGCTTAACCGGAGGACAATCTTCTTTAGTCGGCAGATGATGTACCACAATATCAGTGTCTAAACCAGGCTTGGCTTCATATGACCAGGCAAAGATCTCAACATAATCATGCAACATCTATATCAACCGTTGTTTGACATTAATCTCCAGATTTGCGCCAATCTTGACATCTTTTCTGTCTACCTCTACCCAAGTTTATCGTCTCAACTGGCTCTTCATGAGGCTATATATCCCTCTCTTCCTGCTGTAACAGTCTAGCAAGTTCTCCAGGCACCTCACAATCTTCCTCACCTTCGTCCTCGGCTTTGTTGATCAGATTTTCGAAGTTATAACTAGCAATAGCAGAACTGTTATCAATGGGATCCAGAGTGGATATGGATCTGCAGTTTGATATATGAGTGTGTGTAAGAGCATAATTGTATTGATAAAGTGAAAAGCAAAAAATAAAAATAGAGAGCGCAAAATTTGTATGCAAGAACGTCCAATGTTTTATTGATGATATATGATAATGACATATAATAACCCTCACAAACAAACCATTGTGCCTCGGGTAAGACACAAGGCCATAAAGTTTATATTGTTTATTATAAATTCAAAAAACAAGTAAGACAATTACTGTTGAACAAAAGAAATTGGCATAAAATCTTTGGCCGTCCAGTTACTAGGTCCACCGTTGGTAGTAGGGTAGATCTAGCTGTCAATATCAGAATCCTCATCATCGTCTTCCTCCGTAGCAGAGACAACCTAAATAACTTTGATTCCCGAGCCATGCTCGGGCATGGGTGCAGTTATGACATTGGGAGTCTCGGGGGGATCAAATTCAATCTCCTTTGCCTCGATCAGATCCTGCACCGTGTTCTTTAGAGCCCAACAGTTGTTGGTATCATGGCCTGGACTTTAAGAGTGGTAAGCACACCGAGCCTTTGGATTGTAGCGAGGAGATATGGTATTGGGGTTCTTCGGAGCCTCCTTCATGGTTACCAGATTTGTCTTTAATAATTGTGGCAAGATTTGAGACAGAGTCATGTTTAATCGGGTGTACTGTCTTACCGGCCTTTCTGTCCTCGGTTGATTGTTCCTTTGTTGGGTAGGTTCAGACTTCGAGACCATGACGACCCCTACCGCTGGACGATGCTCAGTTCTATTTTGACTTATAGGGTTGTAGATATCATTGACCTCCTTCTTACCCATGAATGGTTTCTTTACTATACTTGATGAGGTGTCTTTCTGGATCTTGCCAGTTCGGATCCCGGCTTCTACCCTTTCTCCAATCAATATCAGCTCGGTGAAACCAGCTGAGGAGCTACAAATCAAGTGATTAAAGAATGGACCAGATAACGTACCAAGAAACATGTCCACCAATTCCCTATCAGACAAAGGGGGTCGGACTCTCCCTGCCAAATCTCTCCACTTCTGCACATAGTCCTTGAAACCTTCGCTTGCACACATGTACATACTCTAGAGTTGAGTACGGGTAGGAGAAAGGTCAGCGTTATATTGATACTGCTTATAGAAAGCAGCGACCAGATCTTCCTAGTTGCAGACATTGGTTCCCTCCAGTTGATAGAACCACTCGATCTGAGTCCCGGACAGACCGTCCTGAAAGAAATGGATCCACAAGTTCGTATCAGCAGTGTGAGGCTGGATCTTCCTCATATAAGAACGTAGATGAAGCTTGGGACAAGACACCCCATCATACTTTGCAAATACCGGAGCCTTGGACTTCGGTGGGATGACAACCCCAGATACTAAACCCAACTCTTCAAAATCCAGCCCTGGTACTCTTTGGATCTCCATTGCATTCAGACGACCGTCTAACTGCTTGTACCTATCCTCAGTCGGGGGATACTATTCATTATTGTATTCAGTGTCATTATCAGAAACCTCTGGGATAGGGTCCTCATCCCTTGTCTCTCCCTCTTGATTCTCCCCTTCTTTGGATTAGAAGGTCAGATCAGCCAGTTGCTTCAACGGTCCCTTGAATCTTCTGCCCAGATTTAGGACACCAGCGGTCTTCTTTGTCTTCTTCTTTCTATCTTTCAGGATAAGGGCCTTCAAATCTTCCTGCCCTTTAGCCAAAGTTACGAACATTTGCTGAAATTGGGTATTTTGTGCCTGGAGATCCTTGATACTTTGTTCAGAATTAATTATTGCTGAAATAGACAGCGAAAAAGATAAGAAACCTGTTATGAAACCTGTTTATGAAACGTCATAGATGATATGCGTATGAAATGATTTCAAGGATTCTTAAAGGCTCAAATTTGCTTAACTAAAAGAAACACACATTAATTGTATTAATAAGTTTGAATTGTTACAAAGGGTGCCTTTTAGGCTTACAATCAAACAAAACAAAACTTAAAGAAAAAGAAAATTAGGTTTCCTATGAGCGCATCATCTTTGGTGCAATGTAGGAGTTTATATTCCTCTCTTCATGAAGTAGCCTAGTGAGTTCCAGGACCTTCTTCTTGCTGGCGTAGAATTGAGCTTCAAACATATCCCGCTCCTCCTTAAGTTGAACCCAGGATTTCTGTAACTCCTCATGATCAATTGGCATGTCAGGATGGAGAACAAGATAAGAAGTGTCTCCTTTATCAACCGGTTCTACAATCATTGGTAGGACCGCAAGGTAAGGCATCATAAGACTTTGAGCACGAGCTCGTAACCATTTGAGATAAGGCTTAAGAGGGATTGAGTTCTTGTTCCCCAATATCTTGCTATCAACTCTATGTACCATGCCCCAAGCTCGCATGAACCTTTTACGGTAACCCTGGGCATCATTCTCATCGTCAAAGGTGATTCCTTGGATAAGTGTATCATGAGGACCAGCCCTTATCGCATATTTAAACTGTCACAATGCTAAACAAGGATTATAAGTGATTCCTCCTCTAATTCCTAAGAGAGGGATATTAGGGAATTCTCCGTATCGATCAATGATGGTAACATTCTCCGAGGATCAAGGACACCAATGAATACCTGAATGTGTAAGAGTCATTAGCCTATGAGGGAATCTCGAACCATGTTCATTCTTCAAGACGGGTCGGGGTAGGTGCAAAATAAACCACCTAGTGAAAAGAGGGGTGCAACACAGAAGGGTCCCTCTTCTCTTTATAGTGCGAGTATGCAGAGAATGTAGGATATCTCCAAGCAAAGTAGGTATCGGATTGCGTGACAGGAAAACCTTAACCACATTCGCATTTATGAGCTGGTACAGATTAGGAAATAGTACCAACACATAGATGAGAAGGGCTAACACCTCTTCAAAATCTTGTAAGTCCAGGGTGTCCAAAAAATGATGAGCTTTCTCAAACAAGAACTTAGCCAAAAAACCCTTGACACCTCTCCTGGTTTCCCAATTTGCCACTAAGTTAGACCATTGTAAGGACATAGCTTTAGTAATATCTTCAGGTTTAGGGTCTCTTTCCATGCCATTTAAAGGTACCCTATTAAGGATAGGCACCCCCAGTAACAGAGAAAACTCCTCTATAGTAGGCACCAACTGGTAAAATCCGGAAAAGTGAAGCAGTGATGTAGAGGGTCAAAGAACTGAAAGAGCACTTTTAACATTTCTTCATCAGGGTTTGAGGTGACCAAGCTGAGAAGTTGACCATGTATTTCAGTGAAGGGAGAGCTTTCAGGAACCCTTGATACCAATTCCTTAAGCTGAGGAGGTACCTTTACCAGACTGACTTGGATAGTGAATCTGTGGGCAACGGCCATATCCTATAAAACAAGACAAAAATAAACCCTAAGAATCCTTGAAATAGTTAACATGATATGCTATGTGATGATGTCATGATTATGCTCAGGTATAGCAAATATAGCAAATATAGCAAAGACAAGCAAGTCACAAAGAGACCTTAGGTTTAAGGCTTGCATGGTGTTATACCCCAAAATTTTCCCTCTCATTTTACTCAACACATGTCCTTTAAGATCCTCAATTTACTCAAGGTTGCCCAAGAGTTGACCATACAAACTCTCTCCTAAGGCAGTGTACCTCAAAATTAGGGTTTCTAATTTTCATCAAGATAAGTGAACCACAAAGGCCTCATATTCTCTCCATGGTCTTAATATGTTCTCAAGACCATACATGACAAGTTTCATGCCTTGCACAAGAAGTTTGCTCAGTCAACTGCTTAGATGCTTGAGAATCGAATGTATTAGGTCAAAAGTCAACTGTGACCCACAAATAGTCAAACTTCAAGATTTTTGGCCAACATTAACATTTTGAAGTAACTTTCATCATTTGATCAAGGGTTGATCATGACTCTTCAAGGAATGCTCCAAATTCATCAACACCCAAAAGTTGCTAAATTAGGGTTTCTTAGTAAAAGTCAACCCAACTTTGACCAAGCATAAATTCTTCATACTTTATCAAAATTTTTCCATCCAAGGCTCATTTTGAAAAGGATGCAATTCCCTACAGTTCATCTTCATCCCACAAGTTCAAAATATGCACTCATCAAAAGGTATGGATTTCTACATTATAGGTCCTTTTGAAAAGTCAATAAAAACACCTTTTGGGTCAAAGCTTCATACATGAACATGGAAGATCCAATTGATATGAAACCAAAAGGGTTGGTTAGGGGACATCCAACTATTTCTAAAAAGTCCAAGAGCACTCTCCTAGGATCAAAATTGAGAGAGTTGTGCATTGTCAAAGTTGGTAATTTTTGGAAAATTGTCAAAAGTCAACATTGATCAAATTTGCATTTTTTCCAAAGGGGCCCATGTTTTCTTGCTTGAAACATGTTTCTAATAGGACCCACGATCCCTGAGTTTTTCCACCTATTATTTTATTACTTTTATCATTTATTTTGAATTTTTATTCATTTAAATCAAAATAAATCAAATTAAATGGTAAAATAATGAAAACAAATCAAATCTTGGGATTTTTGTGTACATTTGGAGTCCATTTACAGCTAGCATGATGATCAATTCGTACAAGACTCATTAGGGTTGGAAAAGATTAGATTGAAGCTTGTTTTAGAAAGATATCATACATGAATCAAATCAAATCACATTTTCATAATTCTCAAAGATATGATACAATTTTATTGACATAATCCAGTCTACTATATGTATACAACAATTGCAGATCAAGAGAAAGGGGTTAGCAGTCGTGAAAACAAAAAACAAAGTTCCAAAAAAGTGCTGGGTCGTTTTTGCATTTAGAAATCAATTCAGACCATTCCAACGCTGCTAATCACTTCCTGGCCATCTCCTGAAGCCAACAATATCATTTGCAGCCTTCAAAACGTCAAGAATCATCGCCTAGACACATCATGGTTTTCATCCCAAACTCAAATTCGATTTCTATGTTTTACGCGTGATAAATCCGTTTTATCCGTATATTCTTGTTTATTATCGTGTTTGTAAGCTTTTTGTATCACTTAATTGTACTAACAGTGCAGGAATCCATATTTACCATTGTTAGGGTTCAAGGTCATGATTTGGGTATTTCTGGTACAGGAAAAATTGGGCCATGAATGAGGTACCATGATACTCGTGAGACCAAGACGAGTTGATTGATACCATCACAATTAATTTATCATGCTCGTATGAGATTTTTGAATTTTGCAGGGGCTATAGTTACAGCAAACGTCCGTAGGTATAAGTCTTTAACCTAAGACGACAGTTGTAGTGAAAAAGATGATGCGTGGCAGCCCATGACCGGCTGATTTGAATTTCGCGCGTTTCTTTGGTCATCATGTGTTTTTTGTATTATATTATATTTCGTTTATATATATTAACAAAAGAACATGTAGCACATATGGTTGAGAGATGCGCCTTTAATGCACACGTCCAGGGTTCGATCCCAAGCGTGTCCATTTTGTTATTTTCCTATTTATTTCAGGAAAATCCAATGCTTCACTCCCTCACACGCCTTCCATGCAACCTCAACGCCCATCCATTGGATGCACCTCTAGCCAGATCTAACGCTTCCTGCCGGAAGGTCCTTGGTGCACCCCAAGTCAACGCTTGCACAGAATCCAGCGTGGTTGATTGGGCTTGGAGCTTAATGGGCTTGGAAATTTAGAATCTCACCCCCAGAATTGCTAACAACACAGGCCCATATCTTTTTTTCTGAATTTATTTCTTTTATTTTAATTGTTTTGTTTAATTATTTTTTCACTAAATTAATTACTTTTTTTATCATAAAATCAACCAATCACAAAAGCACAAAAAAACTTTTTTTTAATAATAATAAATTATTTAATTTAATTAATAAGTTAGGAAAATTTAATTTTTTGTTTCATTTAAAATCAAATAGAATCTAGGTTTTAATTTTACAATTTATTTTTTCTTTTCTCAAATATAAAAACCAAAAACATACAAAAATCTTTTTTTGTACAAAATATTTTATTTTTTTCTTGAAATTATTTAATTAGAAAATTAGGTTAATTTAATTTTTTTCATAATTTAAAAACAATTAGAAATTAGGTTTAATTAATTTACAATTAAACATTTTCTCAAATAAAATCCAAAAAAATCTTTTTCTATCAAATTAGGGTTTTAGATTATTTCAATCGTCCTCGCATTTTATTTGCCGCACGCTTGTTAATTATTTGTCCATTATTTTGTAACTGTTCAGGGTTTGTAATAGTTAACCTAGGGTTTTTATTTACTATTAAATCCACGATTTTTGGTTATGTAATTAATCCCCCTCCCCGAAGCCTTGTAATAGCTAGGTTTATTTTTCG
The DNA here is from genome assembly GCA_948472305.1 of Vicia faba. Lineage (NCBI taxonomy): Eukaryota > Viridiplantae > Streptophyta > Magnoliopsida > Fabales > Fabaceae > Vicia > Vicia faba. Next base: position 1,427,819,758 of record OX451736.1, on the reverse strand, counting down.
CACTTTAAATTCCCGCAATCTTTAACTGTCTAGATGCATGGCTAATAGGATTGTATGAAAAGAATGCTTGAAATTTAAAATGGTAGATCACCTAATGTGCAAATACTAAATAACTGAAAAAGTTCACATGCACATATTTCACTCCTAGGGTTTACCTCACTTCGGTTGCCTTCAGTAAACAATCATTAAGTATAAGAGATTTTAGTGGTTGCCCTCCAGTCTAAAAGATCAAAATGTTGCCTCGGAAATGTTGCCTCAGAAAGATCTTAAGACTCTAGGGTTACTATTAAAGTTTACTAACTATTGCTTTAGTGATTGTACTTGTCCCTTTGGAATGTCCCTTACAACTCCAATGACGGAGCTACCTACTCCTTAATAGTAGGATATCATTGTCTAAAGGAAATGAGAACAAATAATCTTTTTTTGAGTAGGTAGAATATTAAGTACTTGTTCAATGAAAACTTTTCACACAAACACTTTTCAAAACCAATTTTCAAAACAACTTTGTCACACTCTTGAGGACTTATAAAAGGATTATCACGAAGTGAAACATTTTCAAGACAAGCACACACAAGCAATTTGAAAAATAAGCAAGTACCTAAGAGCCCATGGAAAACCATGGATAGAAAGGGTGCTAACACCTTCCCTTTCTATAATCTACCCCCGTACTCAAAATATCTCGAAAAAATATTTTTTCTGTTTTTTTTCACTTTCCTGATTGGATAAAATAAAAGTCGGTGGCGACTCTTACTTACCGCAACATTTTGTAAACAAAAAATGCAAACCAGTAAAAATAGTCTGTTCTGCCACTGTATCACAGAACTGGCGACTCTTCTGGGGAATAATAAGTGGGGTATACCTTAGGATCTAGGTCATTAAATTGCTTCTCTTGATTGTCTTGGTTGCTATACTTTTAAGGTTTTGTTTGGGTTACTATAGATCCTACACCCGGATCTGGGGGCACTCATTAGGTAAATAGAAATATATCATGGAGACTGTACGACATAGACTGTTATGGTTTAAGCGATGGCTGTGTTAGTGTGGCACTGTGGTTGGTACCAGTATCCTTCGTGGGGAAACAAGGAGAATACGGGGTCGCCGCGTGGTGTCGTGAAGCACTAACGGACCTTAGAACCTTAGTTGAACAAAATTGGCCATTAGAAAGTAGTGAGATAGTCGACCTCGGTGTAAATCTGAGAATTGGTTGATACTCGATGCTATACTCATTGAGATCAGACTTTCGGGATATTTTGGCCGCAAGAAAAGATTGAGAGCTGAAACAATGCCCGAAAGGATGGTCAATGATATTGAGAATCTCTAGAACTTGGTTACTTTTTAAGACATGTTTGAACCAACTCAAATTCAAGAGGGTACTACCTTTAACCTCATGCAAGCCTTAAACCTAAGGACTTGGTGTGACTTAACTGTGTTTGATATACCTGTGTTTGCTATACCTATGGTTTATCATGACATCATGCATCATAACTTGGCATCCATGCTTATTGCACTAACCATTTCAAAGACCAAGAGAATTTATCTTTGTTCTGTTTTGCAGATCATGGCTTCCGTTCGTAGAAACACTATCTGAATCAGCTTTGTGAAGATACCTTCCCAACTCAAAGAGATAGAATTAAGGATTTCTGAAACTTCTGCGTTCACTAAGAGACATGGTGAACTTATCAACCTGGTTACTTCAAACTTTGATGAAAAGATGATGAGTGTACTCTTTCAGTTCTTTGATCCCAAGCACCATTGCTTCACCTTTCCAGACTATTAGTTGCTGCCTACCTTGGAAGAATTCTCTCAGCTATTGGATATACCCATTCTTGAGCATGTACCCTTCATAGGCCTAGAAGAAGTTCCTAAGCCAGAACTCATTGCCTCAGCTTTACATCTGAAACGGACCGACGTGGTATCCAATTGGGAAACGAGAAGCGGAGTCAAGGGTTTTCTAGCTAAGTTTCTGATAGACAAAGCCCAGCTTTTTTGGGATGATATGGATTTTCAGGCTTTTCAGGAGGTCTTGGATCTTCTTATCTATGGTTTAGTTCTCTTCCATAATCCGGACTCATTCGTAGATGTGAATTCTATTAAGATCTTTTTCTCTCGCAACCCGGTGCCTACTTTGCTCGGAGATATTTTGCACACTCTCCATACTCGTACCATGAGGAGAAGAGGGATTCTTATGTGCTGCATGCCATTGCTGTCGAGGTGGTTTATTTCTCACCTCCCTAAGTCCATACTGAAGAATGAAGATGGCTTCTCTCAAGGACTCCAAAGTTATGGTTGAAGAAGGTGGGTGTACCAATTGGGGCCAGCTCCCTGATTTCACTCAGAAAACTGACAAATTTGGTTTGGGCTTTACTACAGGGGCTCAAAGGGCTGTTAGACGTGCTTGGGATGGAAGACCTCCTCTACACATCAGCAATCGGGGAATTAATTCCATTGAAGATAGTGAAGAGGACTTAGACATCAACAGCTGGATTTACCCACTAACCAACGGTGGACCGAGTAACTGGACGGCTAGGGACTTCATACCTGTTTCTTTTATTCCGCAGTAATTGACTTATTTTTTTAAAGATTTGTAATAAACAATTTGAAACTTTACAGCCCGGTGCCTTGCCCGAGGCACCTTGGCTTTGCTTGTGAGGGCTTTTATTTGTCATTTCATAATCATTAATAAAGCATTGGACTTCCTTGCATACAAATTTTGGGCTCTCTGTTTTTCTTTTCTATTTTTACTTTATCAAAACAACTATTCTCTTACACATACTCACGTATCATAATGCAGATCCATATCCACTCTGGATCCCATTGATAATAGCTCTGCTATTGCCAGTTATGACTTCAAAAATCCGATCAACCAAGCCGAGGATGAAGGTGAGGATGATTGTGAGGTGCCTGGAGAACTTGCTAGACTATTACAGCAGGAAGAAAGGGCCATACAGCCTCATGAAGATCCGGTTGAGACAGTGAATTTCGGTACAGAGGAAGACAGAAAGGAGGTTAAAATAGCTGCAAATCTGGAGCTTAGCGTCAAACAGAGGTTGGTACAGATGTTGCACGACTATGTTGAGATCTTTGCCTGGTCCTATGAAGACATTCATGGTTTGGACACTGATATTGTGGTACATCGCCTACCGACTAAAGAAGGCTGTCCTCCGGTTAAACAGAAGGTCCGTCGTATGCGCCCTGAAATGTCAGAGAAAATTAAGGCAGAGGTCATTATAGTTCGATGCAGGATTCTTAGCTGTCACTTCGTATCCACAGTGGGTAGCTAACATTATTCCAGTACCTAAGAAGGACGGTAAGGTATGAATGTATGTTGATTACAGAAATCTGAATAGGGAAAGCCCCAAGGATGACTTCCCACTTCCTCACATTGATGTTCTGGTCGACAACACCGTGCAGCACAAAATCTTCTCCTTCATGGATGGTTTCTCTGGCTACAACCAGATCAAGATGGCTCCTAAAGACAAGGAGAAGACAACCTTTGTTACATAGTGAGGCACCTTCTTTTACAAGGTAATGCCTTTTGGGTTGAAGAATGCGGGGCAACTTATCAGCGCACTATGGTCGCTTTGTTCCACGACATGATTCACCACGAGATCAGAGTTTATGTTGATGATATGATAGCTAGGTCTCAGACTGAGGAAGAGCACCTTGATCATCTCCAGAAATTGTTTGACATGTTGAAGACATAAAAACTGAGGTTGAATCCGAACAAGTGTACCTTCAGGGTAAGATCTGGTAAGCTTCTGGGTTTTATTGTCAGTGACAAGGGTATTCAGGTAGACCCTACGAAGGTAAAGGCCATACAAGAGATACTGATTCCCCACACAGAGAAAGAGGTTAGAGGTTTCTTGGGGCGTCTGAATTACATCGCCAGGTTCATTTCATATCTGACTACTACTTGTGAGCCAATCTTCAAGCTTATGAAGAAAGATCAAGTGGTAAAGTGGAATGATGAATGCCCGACTGCTTTCGAAAGAATCAAAGAGTACCTTCAAGAACTTCAAATTCTGATGCCTCCAGTTAAAGGAAGACCTTTAATATTATACTTGACAGTGCTAGACAATTCAATAGGGTGTGTGCTGGGACAGCATGACGAGTCTGGTCGAAAAGAGCACGCCATTTATTACCTTAGAAAAAAGTTTACCGACTATGAGACACGATACTCATTGCTCGAGAAAACTTGTTGCGCTTTGGCATGGGATGCTCACCAATTGAGACAATATATGTTAACTCACACCACCTTATTGATAATAAAGATGGATCCGATCAAGTATATTTTCGAGAAGCCCGCTCTCTCCGGAAGGATAACAAGGTGGCAAATGATCTTAACTAAGTACGACATATAATATACAACCCAAAAGGCAATAAAGGGGAGTGTATTGGCCGATCATTTGGCTCATCAGGCCGTGGACCACTACCAGAGTATGAACTTTGAGTTTCCAAATGATAATATCATGTTGGTAACTGACTATAAAGAACCTGGACCGGATGAAGGACCTCAGGAGGGATCCCGATGGTATATGTATTTTGATGGAGCCTCAAACGCATTGGGTAACGGCATTGGCGTTGTAATCATATCTCCTAGGGGCTGTCATACTCCGTTCACCGCCCATTTATGTTTCAACTGCACCAACAACATGGCGGAGTATAAAGCATGTATTATGGGACTTCGAGCTGCTATTGACCTAAGGATTAAGTTCTTAAGTGTATTCGGGGATTCCGCTTTGGTGATAAGTCAGATCAAAGGCGAGTGGGATACGAAGCACCCGAATCTCATTCCTTACAGAGAGTATGTACAGACATTGCTCCCACACTTTGAGGAGGTAACCTTTGAAAATTTCCCACGAGAAGAGAACCAGTTGGCGGATGCGCTAGCTACCATGTCTTCTATGTTCAAGGTTAGGTGGGACAATGAAGCTCGCCAGATTACCATTGAGAGGTTGGATGAACCGACACACTGCTGTGAAATCAAACTGAAGAAGGGACAGACAAACCTTGGTCTCACTAAGTCAAAAGGTACCTCGAGGCTCAGGAGTTTCCTGAAGGGGCATCCGTCAACGATAAGAAGTTTCTGAGAAGGTTCGCTGCAAAGTTCTTCCTTAGTAACGGGATCCTCTATAAACGCAACCATGACTCCACACTACTACGGTGTGTAGACCAGAGCGAAGCAGAGAGGATCATGACAGATCTACATGAAGGAACCTTTGGAAACCATTCCAGTGGACACACCATGGCTACGAAGATCCTACGGGCAGGATATTACTGGTCCACTATGGAAGCCGATTGTTATCAGAACTCTCGAACCTGTCATAAGTGCCAAGTCTATGCTGATAAGGTGCATGTGCCTCCAGTCCCTTTAAACGTCTTGACAGCTCCGTGGCCCTTTGCAATATGGGGCATCGACATGATCGGCGAGATCAGGCCTACTGCGTCTAACGAGCATCATTTCATCTTAGTAGCCATTGATTACTTTACAAAGTGGGTTGAGGCAGCCTCTTTTGCTACTGTGACCAAGAACATCGTGGCATGGTTTATCCGAAACAATCTTATATGTCGATATGGTGTACCAGAGAGGATTATTACTGACAATGTTACAAATCTCAACAACACAATGATCACCGAGCTCTGTAAACAGTTCAAGATACAACATCATAACTCTTCTCCCTACCGGCCGAAGATGAATGGTGTTGTTGAAGTGGCTAACAAGAACATCAAGAAGATTGTACAGAAGATGACGGTAACGTATAAAGACTGGCCTGAGATGTTACCATTCGCTCTTCATGGGTACCGTACCTCAGCATGGACGTCGACAGGGGCAACACCCTACTCTTTGGTATATGGCATGGAAGTAGTCCTACCCATAGAAGTCCAGATACCCTCTCTCAGGATTATGGAGGATGCAGGTTTGAATGAAGACGACTGGATCCAAACCCGGCTTGATCAGTTAAATGTAATCGTTAAAAAGAGGCTTGCTGCTATCTGCCATGGTCAAATGTATCAAAAGAGAATGATCAAGGCTTTTAACACGAAAGTCAGGCGTCAAGAATATCAAGTCGGGGATCTGGTGATCAAACGCATCATACTTCCGCAAGGTGATCCCAGGGGCAAGTGGACTCCCACGTACGAAGGGTCATTTATGGTTAAGAACATTTTCTCGGAAGGAGCTATGATTCTAACCAACATGGATGGTGACGACCTTCCTCACCCTGTCAATGCAGACATAGTGAAAAGATACTACGCATGATCAAAGACCCGCTAGGTCGACTGGCCTAGGAAAAACTAATGGCTTCCCGGCGAACCAAAAGGGTTCGGGCAAAAGTTAGGGATGAAAATGAAAAATTTGTACACCCGGCAAGTCGAAAACCCGAAAGGGAGGCTTGGGCAAAAAAGGGTATCCCGGTGGATTGAAAACCCGAAAAGGCAGTCCAGGAAAAAGTTAGGAATTGAAGCGTATCACTATGTCTCATTGGATCATCTTGCGACCAGACTTCGGCATCGACTATCAAGCTCGGACGGTGCCAATCAATCTGATCGACCTTCGTCCAAGTAGCAAAGTGAAGATACGCTTGAAGATATAAAGGCAATATCAGAGTTGGAACCCAATGGGGTTGTTTCACGTAATTGTTTTTCCTTCTTTGACACAAATTGTACAATTTCTATCTTTTGGCGGCGTTCGCTTACTAGGACGTCAGCCTCCTTGTACGAAACGCCTATTACAGGCCAATTTCAAAATCAATACAAGTCATTTTCACAAGAAACTTCAAAAAAAAATTTTTTCTGTTTTGTTTTGCAAGAACGTCCAATGATTTATTTTTGATATATGCATTTGAAAATGATGGCTGCTCATAAATATTTACATAAGAAACAAAAGACAATTACTCGTAATTCCAGAAACAAGAAAAAACAAGAAGTGCCAAACCCGACAATTCCTCTGCCCAGTAGGTATCGAGATAGAGCCAGCTTGGGAACATAATTGTTGGTACATAGACTCCCCACAGAGTAGAGGTACCCAAAGGCATTGATGTCAGCTTTCTCGAAATAGGACATGATTATCCCTAGCCAAGGTTCGTAACCGCGGGCGAGTCAATAAATTTCATCCCCCAAGCGGAGTTCATTTCTACAGATACAGAAGCTCAATCTCTAACATAGCTCATCAGCTCCAGCAACAGAATTTCATCCCCAGCTAAGTTTGTTCCTCCAGATCGACAGGTCTACCAACAGAGTATCTCTTCCCCCAAAGTCTGGCCCCGCAGAGTCATTCTCCAGCATCTCTTCCCGACAGGATATTCACAAATCTCCAGCAACCGTCAAGGATTTATTTTCCCAGACGCGAGCATACCCTGAAAGCATTTCATGGGCATACATCATGATATACACATACATATCATATACATCATAGTCTCATTTATTGTGAGAACATCATCTCACCCTGCATTTCATGCATCGCATATAACTAACCCTGATATCTTTTCAGGAAAAGACGATTAGCTTCAACGAATCCAGCAGTTATACAGATCACATCTACAAACAACTAATGGAAACTCAGTTCCCGAAAATGAAACGGGTCAACTAATCTACATTATCATATCAAAGTAACCTTACCCCGGTTCCTCCTGAAGTTTTACACAAACTTATAACCTTACCCCGATTCATTCTGATGTTTTACACGAACTTATCTCGAATTAACCTTACCCCGGTTCATCCTGAAGTTTTACACAAACTTATAACCTTACCCAGGTTCATCTTGAAGTTTTACACAAACTTATAACCTTACCCGGTTCATTATGAAGTTTTACACGAACTTATCTCGAAGTAACCTTACCCCGGTTTATCCTGAAGTTTTACACAAACTTATAACCTTACCCAGGTTCATCCTGAAGTTTTACACAAACTTATAACCTTACCCCGGTTCATCCTGAAGTTTTACACAAACTTATAACCTTACCCAGGTTCATCCTGAAGTTTTACACAAACTTATAACCTTACCCCGGTTCATTATGGAGTTTTACATGAACTTATCTCAAAGTAACCTTACCCCGGTTCATCCTGAAGTTTTACACAAACTTATAACCTTACACAGGTTCCTCTTGAAGTTTTACACGAACTTATCACAAAGCAACCTTACCCAGATTCCTTCTCATAGCCCAACTATCCAGGCTTTCATATCAAAGTAACCCTAATATCCAGGTTGCTTCTCACAGCCCGACTATCCAGGCTTTTCATATCGAAGTAACCCTACTATCCAGGTTCCTTCTCACAGCCCTACTATCCAGGATTTCATATCGAAGTAACCCTACTATCCAGGTTCCTTATCACAACCCTACTATCCAAGCTTTTCATATCGAAGTGACCCTACTATCTAGATTCCTTCTCACAGCCCTACCATCCAGGCTTTTCATATCGAAGTGACCCTACTATCCAGACAATAGTCCATAACACTGTAAGACCAGGACCTAATCGAACACGATTGGTTTCTCATGTCCCCAGTAGAATAACAAACAACTGAAGCTCCTAAAATTCGATTTCTCCCAAGACAAATACCAACATTTCTCAACATATTCCTCCTCAACAATAACAACAGGGACTCTCGTCAAAGGAATATCTCAGGAAATCCAGTCTCTAGATGGAATATTTAAGCCTATCTCCTGCAATATTCTATCATCAACCTCTAAATGGAATTTGTAAGCCCATTCCTTATGTCACATGTCGAGTGCCACTTCATGCGAGTGCAAATTTCTGGGCACTTCTATGTTCAATCGTCTTCCACCTTCATATTACGAAAGGCAGAGAAGCCAATATACATCCGCATGTTTAAGAAGATTGAACAGGGGAAGCTGTTGTACCCTAAAATTTTCCCTCTCATTTTACTCAACACATGTCCTTTAAGATCCTCAATTTGCTCAAGGTTGCCCAAGAGTTGACCAGACAAACTCTCTCCTAAGGCAGTGTACCTTAAAAATTAGGGTTTCTATTTTTCATCAAAATGGGTGAACCACAAAGGCCTTATATGCTCTCCATGGTCTTAATATGTTCTCAAGACCCTACATGACAAGTTTCATGCCTTGCACAAGAAGTTTGCTCAGTCAACTGCTCAAATGCTTGAGAATCGACTGTATTAGGTCAAAAGTCAACTGTGACCCACAGACAGTCAAGCTTCAAGATTTTTGGCCAACATTAACATTTTGAAGTAACTTTCATCATTTGATCAATGGTTGATCATGATTCTTCAAGGAATGCTCTAAATTCATCAAAACCCAAAAGTTGCTAAATTAGGGTTTCTTAGTAAAAGTCAACCCAACTTTGACCAAGCATAAATTCTTCATACTTTATCATAAATTTTCCATCCAAGGCTCATTTTGAAGAGGATGAAATTCCCTACAGTTCATCTTCATCCCACAAGTTCAAAATATGCACTCATCAAAAGATATGGATTTCTACATTATAGGTCCTTTTGAAAAGTCAACAAAAACACCTTTTGGGTCAAAGCTTCATACATGAACATGGAAGATCCAATTGAGATGAAACCAAAAGGGTTGGTTAGGGGACATCATAATATTTCTAAAAAGTCCAAAAGCACCCTCCTAGGATAAAAATTGAGAGAGAGTTGTGCATTGTAGAAGTTGGCAATTTTTGGAAAATTATCAAAAGTCAACATTGATCAAATTTGCATTTTTTTCAAAGGGCCCCATGTTTTCTTGCTTGAAACATGTTTCTAATAGGACCCACGACCCCTGAGCTTTTCAACATATTATTTTATTACTTTTATCATTTATTTTGATTTTTTATTCATTTAAATATAAATAAATCAAATTAAATGGTAAAATAATGAAAACAAATCGAATCTTGGGATTTTGTGCACATTTGGAGTCCATGTACAGCTAGCATGATGATCAATTTGTGCAAGACTCATTAGGGTTGGAAAAGATTGGATTGAAGCTTGTTTTAGAAAGATATCATACATGAATCAAATCAAATCACATTTTCATAATTCTCAAAGATACGATACAATTTTATTGACCTAATTCAGTCTACTATATGTATACAATAATTAAAGATCAAGAGAAAGGGGTTAGCAGTCGTGAAAACACAAAACAAAGTTCCAAAAAAGTGACAAAAAGTGCTGGATTGTTTTTGCATTTAGAGATCAATTCAGACCATTCCAACGCTGCTAATCACTTCCTGGCCATCTCCTGAAGCCAACATCATCATTTGCAACCTTCAAAACATCAAGAATCATCTCCTAGACACATCATGGTTTGCATCCCAAACTCAAATTAGATTTCTATGTTTTACGCATGATAAATCCATTCTATCCATATATTCTTGTTTATAATCGTGTTTGCAAGCTTTCTGTATAACTTAATTGTACTAACAGTGCAGGAATCCATATTTACCATTGTTAGGGTTCAAGGTCATGATACGGGTATTTCTGGTACAGGAAAAATTGGGCCATGAATGAGGTACCATGATACTCGTGAGACCAAGACGAGTTGATTGGTACCATCACAATTAATTTATCATGCTCGTATGAGATTTTTGAATTTTGCAGGGGCTATAGTTACAGCAAACGTCCGTAGGTATAAGTCTTTAACCTAGATGACGGTTGTAGTAAAAAAGATGATGCGTGGCAGCCCATGACCGACTGATTTGAATTTCGTGTGTTTGTTTGGTCATCATGCATTTTTTGTATTATATTGTATTTCGTTTATATATATTAACAAAAGAACTTGTAGCACAGATGGTTCGACGCGCCTTTGATGCACACGTCCAGGGTTCGATCCCAGGCGTGTGCATTTTGTTATTTTTATATTTATTTCAGGAAAATCCAATGCTTCACTCCCTCACACGCCTTCCATGCAACCCCAACGCCCATCCATTGGATGCACCTCTAGCCAGATTTAACGCTTCCTGCCTGAAGGTCTTTGGTGCACCCCAAGTCAACGCTTGCATAGAATCCAGCGTGGTTGACTGGGCTTGGAGCTTAATGGGCTTGGAAATTCAGAATCTCACACCCAGAATTGCTAACAACATAGGCCCATATTTTTTTCTGAATTTATTTATTTTGTTTTAATTGTTTTGTTTAATTATTTTTTCACTAAATTAATTACTTTTTTATCATAAAATCAACCAATCACAAAAGCACAAAAAAAACATTTTTTTAATAATAATAAATTATTTAATTTAATTAATAAGTTAGGTAAATTTATTTTTTTGTTTCATTTAAAATCAAATAGAATCTAGGTTTTAATTTTATAATTTATTTTTTCTTTTCTCAAATATAAAAACCAAAAACATACAAAAATCTTTTTTTGTATAATTATTTTTTTCTTGAAATTATTTAATTAGAAAATTAGGTTAATTTAATTTCTTTCATAATTTAAAAACAATTAGAAATTAGGTTTAATTAATTTACAATTAAACATTTTCTCAAATAAAATCCAAAAAAATCTTTTTCTCTCAAATTAGGGTTTTAGATTATTTCAATCGTCCTCGCATTTTATTTGTCGCGCGCTTGTTAATTATTTGTCCATTATTTTGTAACTGTTCAGGGTTTGTAATAGTTAACCTAGGGTTTTTATTTACTATTAAATCCCCGATTTTTGGTTATGTAATTAATCCCCCTCCCCGAAGCCTTGTAATAGCTAGGTTTATTTTTCGCACTTTAAATTCCCGCAATCTTTAATTGTCTAGATGCATGGCTAATAGGATTGTATGAAAAGAATGCTTGAAATTTAAAACGGTAGATCACCTAATGTGCAAAGACTAAATAACTAAAAATATTCACATGCACATATTTCACTCCTAGGGTTTACCTCACTTCGGTTGCCTTCGGTAAACAATCATTAAGTATAGGAGATTTTAGTGGTCGCCCTCCAGTCTAAAAGATCAAAATGTTGCCTCGGAAATGTTGCCTCGGAAAGATCTTAAGACTCTAGGGTTACTACTAAAGTTTTCTAACTATTGCTTTAGTGATTGTACTTGTCCCTTTCGAATGTCCCTTACAACTCCAACGACGGTGCTACCTACTCCTTAATAGTAGGATAATGTTGTCTAAAGGAAATGAGAATAAATTATCTTTTTTCGAGTAGGTAGAATCTTAAGTACTTGCTCAATGAAAACTTTTCACACAAACACTTTTCAAAACCAATTTTCAAAACAAATTCGTCACACTCTTGAGGATTCATACAAGGGTTATCACGAAGTGAAACATTTTCAAGACAAGCACACACAAGCAATTTGAAAAATGAGCAAGTACCTAAGAGCCCATGGAAAACCATGGATAGAATGGGTGCTAACACCTTCCCTTTCTATAATCTACCGCCCGTACTCAGAACATATCAAAAAAAAGTTTTTTTCTGTTCTTTTTCCTTTTCCTGATTGGATAAAATAAAAGTCGGTGGTGACTCTTGCTTACCGCGACATTTTGCAAACAAAAAACACAAACCAGTAAAAACAGTCGGTTCTGCCACCGTATTGTAACACCCCAATTCTACCCCGGCAAGTTATGCAAAATAAATCAGAGTTATAAAATTTCAATCATACAAACTGTTGTACCCCAAAATTTGCCCTCCCATATTTCTCAAAACATTGCAAGAAAAATCTCCATGTGGCTCAAGATAGCTCAAGAGTTGGTTAGATAAGCTATCTCTTAAGGCAGTCTACCCCAAATTAGGGTTTTGTGTTGCATCAAGATCCTTGAGTCCAAATTATCTCAAGTTCTCCCTAATGTCCTAATATGTTCTCAAGATCATCCATGTCAAATTTCAAGTCTTGCAGAGGAAGTTTGCTCAGTCAATTGCTCAAAAGGTCAAAAAGTCGACTGTGCTAGGGTAAAAGTAAACTGTAACCCAAATATAGTCAAACTTCAAGTTTTTTTGTCAACATTCTCATTTTGAAGTGTATTTCATCATTTGATCAAGGTTTGATCATGATTCATCAAGGATTGCTCAAAATTCATCAAGATTCAAAAGTTGCTAAATTGGGGTTTTGTAGGAAAAGTCAACTCAACTTTGAACAAGCATACATTTCTCATACTTTATGATAAATGACCCATCCAAAGCTCATTTTGAATAGGATACAATTTAATACAATCCATCTTCATACCCCAAGATCAAAAAATGCACTCACAAGAAGTTATGAATTTGGACATTATAGGTCATTTTTGAAAGTCAACAAAAACATCTTTTTTTGTCAAAGCTTATAACTTGAGCATGGAATATCAAAATGAGATGAAACCAAAAGGGTTGATTATAGGACATATCAAGATTTCTAGAAAGTCCAATAACACCTCCAAAAGTTCAAAATTGAAGAAGTTATGCATTGTTGAAGTTGGACTTTTTTACAAAATTGCCAAAAGTCAACTATCCCCAAAACTTCAAATTTTGCCAAATGGGCCCATTCTTTTTCACTTGATTTAAGTTTGTATTATTTCCCACGTGCCCTTGCTCTAGCCATGTGTCCATATCATTTTTTTATTAATTATTTTAATTTTATTTGAATTAATTTGATTTAAATCAAATTAAATCAAATAAAAATAAAAGGCACTGATAACCAAGATCTTGTGTTGATTTCAGGCTCTAAATACAGCTATTATCATCATCAAATTCTTATCAAGTGAATCATGTGCAAAAAGATTGGAATTAAGCAAATTTGGCAAGTTTGTAAATGGAGATCAAATCAAATATGCAAGCATTGATAAGGCAAGATTTGGACCAAGTTTGTAAACCTAATGCACTGAGTAATACATAAGCAAGCTAAAGCACACGAAATAAGGGTTGGAAATCGTTGGAGGAGGCAGAACCACTTTGCAAAAATTCACAAAAAAGTTGGAGATCAAAATCCAGGTTAGAGGCAGTTTCAGGATGCGAGAGTTGTCTCAATCGATTCCTGGCCATTCACACAAGCTAACTGGATCTAAACCAAGCGTTATCAGGTCCTTAATCGCACTATAAGTCCCACGCGAATTGCTTCTGTTCTTGATTTCGTAACTCTAAAATAAGCATCATTTTCATGGAATAATTGCATATCCTTAACCCTCATACCATTTGCAAGCTATTGGCAATAACCAATTTGATTTATATGCACTGTAACCATGAAACGCCATGGCTAGGGTTTTGTTTTAGTTTTTAGGGGTTCTTATTTCAGGTAAAATTGGTCCACGTGATGAGCATGGTTGTATCCAAGAGGTTGAGACGAACACGACCATGCCCTTGAAAGTCATTTTTGTTGCCAGAGGATGATTTTAGGAGTAAGCTGCGCTTTTAGCTGCGGATTCAAATCCGCAGGTAATATTACAGTAGTGGGAGGACAGGGACGAAGAGCTGTCACTCGCTCATTGGACCATTCAAACAAAACGCGCGTTTTTTTTGTTGTTTTTTCTGGCAATTGTTTTGTTTTCATATATATTATATTCTTTGTGTTATTATTAACAAGCAACAAACACGCCCCAGCGGTTGCCATGTCAGCTTCAAAGTGTTCCAACGCTGGAGGTCAGAGGTTCGATCCCTGCCTCCAGCACTTTGTATTTTCTTCATGTTTTTTTCAGATGATCACATGCGCGCTCAAGCTTGCAACCCACCATACTCCTTCATCCATCCAAGCGCCAGATGGCCAATGGCCAGATCTGGTGGTCATTGATTGGAAGTCCACCAAAAACCAAGTCAACATGCTTGTACCAGATCCTAAAAGTCAAACGGGCTAGCTGATAATGGACCAAGAATTTGCTATCCACACATCCAGAAAAAAGGCCCTTTCTCTCCTTCTCTCATATTTTATTTATTTATTCTATTTAATTATTTTATTTTGTTTAACCATTTTTTCTAACCAATAACAAAATTCTATATTTTTTTAATAAAATCACAAAAATATTTTTATTCAATCAAATTTTAAACTTTTATTTTTCTTAATAAACTTATTAATTAATTAGGTTTTTAATTAGAAAACTTTAATTCATTTTTGTAAAAGATTAAAATTAATTAGATTTAGTTAGGTTTTAACTACTAATTTAATTAATTTTATTTTCTTAAAATAACAAAAACCCAAAAATATGTCATAAATTATTTTTTCCATTAACTTATTTTATAATTAATTTAGTAATTAATTTAGTAATTAATTTCTTTTCTCAAATAAAAAACAACAAAAACCAAAAAGATGGCATTTTCTTTCAAAAGGGTCAAAACCCTAATTCGCACTCGATTTAATTTCCCGCGCGTTGTATTTATTTTTATCATATTAATGTATCTGCTTCCGGGTTGTAATAGTTAAATATGATATTTAATTATTTTTATCGCTTTACTTTATTTTTTCAAAGGGTTTGTCTTTGGCGATGTAAATATCCGACGCCTTGTAATTTAAATTCCACATTTTATCTCCGCAAATTATAACTGCTAGATGTTTGATAATAGGGTTTGCATGAAAAGACTGAATGGTAATCCTAAAATCAAATTAGATCACCTTTAACATGTGCAAAAATAAAAAATAACTGAAAACGACACACTCGCACATGCGCACTCTTAGGGTACACCCCCACTTGGTTGCCTTTGTACATGGTCATTGAGTATAGGTCGTTTTAGAGGTTGTCCTCTTGTCTAAAAGATCATAGTCACATCGAAATGGTTGCCTCGGATATTGTTGCCTCAAATAAATGATCTAAGACATTAGGGTTACCGCTAAGGAGTCCTAACATTGCTTTAGTAAACGTATGTCCCTCATTCGAATTGACCCTCAAACTCCAACGACGGTGCTACCTACTCATCAATAGTAGGTGTGATCGGTGGAAATAGAACTGACTATTTTGAAATGCTGGTTCACGAAATGTCGCGGTAAGCAAGAGTCGCCACCGTGTTTTATTTTCTCCAACATGGAAAGGACAAAAGCACATCAAAATTCCTTTTCGAGATGTCTCTCGGTTCGGGAGGTAGATTATAGAAAGGGAAGGTGTTAGCACCCTTTCTATCTGTGGTTATCCACGGGCTCTTAGGTACTTGCTCACTATGTTTTCAAAAATTGTTTGCTTTTCAAGTGTTTGTGGGTTTTGAAAAAGTTTCGTTTTGAAAAACTTCTAGGTAAATCTTGTATCAGTCCTCAATAGTGTATGAAGTGTTTGTTTGAAAACTTTTTGAAAGTGTAGGTGCGAAAAGTTGTTTTTGTTTTTTGAAAGAGCAAGTACCCAGGAGAAATCTACCTACTCTAAGGAATTAAGCTGTGTAAGAGTCCTTTAGACAGTACTATCCCACTATTGAGAAGTAGGTAGCACCGTCGTTAGAGTTATTCGGGTCAATTCGATTATAGGGACATGTGTGGTCACCAAAGCAATAGTAGGACGCCTTAGCGGTAACCCTAATGTCCTAGATCCTTTTTATCCGAGGCAACCGTTTCGAGGCAACTGGATCTTTAGACAGGAGGGCGACCTCTAAAACACCCTATACTTGATGACCACGTCGAGGCAACCAAGTGAGGCATACCCTAAGAGTGGCATGTGCACGTGTGTCCAGTTTCAGTTCATATTATCTTTGAACATGCATCATTGTGAGCTACGGGTTGATTTTATTTTTCATACAATTCTTGTCATGCATAATTAACAGTTAATAATTTGCGGGAAATAAATTGCGGAAAGTGAATCTACGCTATTACAAGGCGTCGGGTATTTACATCACCAAAACATAACCCTTGAAAATAAATGCGAAAAAATAAAGAAAGCGATAAAAGTCCTAATTATCTATTACATCCTCAAAGCAGATACAATAATATGATCAAAATAATAAAGTGAGCACAAAAGAAATTGAATCAGGACGTCCTTAGGGTTTTGACCCTTTTTGAGAAAAGAATTGAATTTGGTCCCTTTTTTGCATTTAATTAAATATTAAACCTATTTTACTAATTAATTAATTAATTAAAAGAAAAAGTATTTTTTAGTTTTTTAATGAAAATAAAAATAAAATAAAATCACAAGTTAACAAAAACCCTAATTTCTATATTAATTTTATTTATTATGAAAAAGATTAAAATTGTCCTAATTAAACAACTAAACTAATTAATTAGAATTTATTTACAAAATAATAACTAATAGTGAAATTAATAAATAATAAAATAAATAATATTTAGGTTTCTGATTTTATTATGAAAAATAATTAATTTGTTAATTAAATACTAATAATAATAATTATTAAAAGAAAAGAAAGAAAATAAAAACAATGAGAAGTAATAAAACCAGGAGGGGGTGAAGGCCAAATTCTGGAGGTTTGCTAGCAATCTGGCCCACTAAGCTCAAGCCTCTTTGACTTAGGGAATTGTCTGTACGTTGGTTGACCAGGAACATGGTGTCCATCATCTTTTGGCCATTGTATTGATGCTTGAAGACACTTGGCGTCTGGATGAGTAAGGTGTATGACGAACAACGCTCAGTAGCCTGCATGCAAATATGTGAAGAAAAATAACATAATGCGTTTTGGGTGGACCTGGGAATCGAACCCAGGTCCCAATGGTTGCCAGCTAACGCATATACCACTGAACCACTTGCCTGCATTTGTTAGTATGATAATAAGTGAAAATAATATATAAAAATAATCACATGTGTTGTACAAACAAAATCGCGCGCGTATTATTTGAACTGCCCAATGATATGCTTACACGCCTTCATCTTCTTCGCCATGTACCTGTAAAAAAATAAATGGATAGCGGGGGTTTTTAACCCCCACAAAATAGCATGAGGAAAAACAGCGAATAGCCCTACAGGCTATATAAATATGGCGCGAGGATAGCTTTGTGTTCGTCTGAATGCCACGAGTTCAACCATGGGTCTTACGAAGCTTAATTTTTCCTGGTTACTGAATCCCCAAATTTCAAGCTTAGGAACCCTAGATTTCTTCAATGGTGATTCTTGATTCCGTGCATCATAATCTAATTAACCTGCATCATTAGCTTCCTATGGACTCAAACAATGCAAAACAAACAATAAATCATGTTAATGATGCATGAAATAAGAAACTCGATTCCAGAAAAAAAACGCAAACCCTTAAACTGTTCTTGGTGATTCTGATAGCTTTAAGGCTTGGTTTTGATCGCAATCACATCTTTTTGCATCTTTTTGATTGACAAAACTTGCTAATTTTGGAGATTTTGGTCCCCTTGATTGATACACGAAATCTCCAACATATGTAAGTCATATTTGCTTCATGAAAAGATTGCAAAACCATATCTTGATATTTTCCTACAATTAAATGAATTAATATTGATTAAAAATTCAATTAATTAATATAAAATAAGAAAATAATTCAATTTAATCTCAACGGGTCGTGCATAAGCCTTGGACAAAGTTTCAAGAAGAAATTTGAGGCCCATTAGCAAAAACATGGTGTTTTGAGCAAAGTTGACTTTTGCAAATTCACAAAAATTTCCCAACTTCTCCAATGCATATCTTGCTCAATTTTGATCACATAAACATGTTCTTGGACATTTTGGAAAGGTCTTGAAGTCCTCTAACCAATGCCTTTGGTCCCATGTCATTTGGATTTACCAATCTCAAGTTATGGTGTTTGACTTAAAATGCATTTTTGTTGACTTTTGAAATTGACCTATAATGTAGAAATTGATAACTTTTTGTGAGAGAATTTCTTGGACTTGGAATGTGAAGATGAGTTGTAGGAAATGTCATCCCCTTCAAAATGAGCATTAGATGGGATTTTTCTGATGAACCATGAAAAAGTTATGCCCTGGTCAAGTTACAGTTGACTTTTCTGCTGTCCAAAAATAGCAACTTTTGCATCTTTGATGATTTTTGAGCCATTCTTGTGGAATCATGATCAAGACTTGATCAAATGATGATTGGGGCCTCAAAATAATATGTTGACCAAAAATTCTGACTTTTGACTGTAAAATGACCATTTTACCCCTACAGTTGATTGTGAAGCAAATAGGGCTTTTGATTGTGCAATTTGCCTCTGTGAGTCTTGCAACTTGACATGTAGGTGCTTGACAGTGTATATAGGCATATGTGACTTGATTGAGCCATTGAAAATCCCAAATTCTTTGAGAGAACCAAAACCCTAATTTTGACTAGCTTAGGAGATGTTTGGACTGTGCAACCCTTGAGAGATCTTGAAACATTTGGAGATGAATCTTGACAAATCTTGAAGAATATGGGAGGGAAAATTTTGGGGTACAACAGTTGCCCCTGTTCAATCTTCTTAGACCTGAGGATGTAGATTGGCTTGCGTGCCTTTCGTGATCCAAAGGTGGAAGATGATTGAACACTAGAGTGCCCAAAAATTTGCACTCGCATAGTAGAATATCAGCAATGTAATGTAGGGAATGGGCTTACAGATGCCATTTGGAAAGATGATGGATAGGAGGATGGGCTTATAGATGCCATCTGGAGATGTGACAGAACCTTGTCGGGAATGGGCTTATAGATGCCATTTGGAAGTGTAATGGATAGTTGTGGAGATGGGCTTAAAGATGCCACCCAAAGAACTTGCGTACCCGAGAAAGAAAGATAATTTCCTGGCCTGTTACAGGGGTTGATCTTTAAACTCTTCATGCAGATATGCCCTGGCTAGATACAGGTATCGAATCTACAATCAATCGCTCACAGATATGCCCTGGCTAGATACAGGTATCGAATCTGGAACTTCAAAAGGTTGGTAGAGATAGCTTTCCTGGCTGGATACAGGTGTAGATCCCTTCATGCAGATATGCCCTGGCTAGATACAGGTATCGAATCTACAATCAATCGTTCACAGATATGCCCTGGGTGGATACAGGTATCGAATCTGGAATTGGTCGTCTACAGATATGCCCTGGCTGGGTACAGGTATCGAATCTGGAATTGGTCATCTATAGATATGCCCTGGCTAGATACAGGTATCGAATCTGGAATTAGTCGCCCACAGATATGCCCTGGCTGGATACAGGTATCGAATCTGGAATTAGTCGCCCACAGATATGCCCTGGCTGGATACAGGTATCGAATCTGGAATTAGTCGCCCACAGATATGCCCTGGCTAGATACAGGTATCGAATCTGGAACTGGTCGCCCACAGATATGCCCCGGCTGGATACAGGTATCAAATCTGGAATTAGTCGCCCACAGATATGCCTTTGCTGGATACAGGTATCGAATCTGGAATTAGTCGCCCACAGATATGCCCTGGCTAGATACAGGTATCGAATCTGGATCTGGTCGTCCACAGATATGCCCTGGCTAGATACAGGTATCGAATCTGGAACTGGTCGTCTATAGATATGCCCTGGCTGGATACAGGTATCGAATCTGGAATTAGTCGTCCACAGATATGCCCTGGCTAGATACAGGTATCGAATCTGGAATTGGTCGTCTACAGATATGCCCTGGCTAGATACAGGTATCGAATCTGGAATTAGTCGTCCACAGATATGCCCTGGCTAGATACAGGTATCGAATATGGAACTTCAAACTCTTCATGCAGATATGCCCTGGCTAGATACAGGTATCGAATCTACAATCAATCGCTCACAGATATGCCCTGGCTAGATACAAGTATCGAATCCGGAACTTCAAACTCTTCATGCAGATATGCCCTGGCTAGATACAGGTATCGAATCTACAATCAATCGCTCACAGATATGCCCTGGCTAGATACAGGTATCGAATCCGGAACTTCAAACTCTTCATGCAGATATGCCCTGGCTAGATATAGGTATCATATCCATAATCAATCGCTCACAGATATGCCCTGGCTAGATACATGTATCGAATCTGGAACTGCGACAATTGATAGTAATCATCTTTGGATTGACCTTTTCCTGAAAATGCAAAACATTAGTTGTATGCAATGTCATGATGTATGAAATGCATGATGTCATGATGTTTTCAGGAATAAATGAAATTGTGTCGTATGCACTTTATCATGTATGTAAGCAGGATGTATGAAATGTGAAATTTCTATGAATGTATTTCGTTTGGGAAAATAAATCCTTGACGAATGCCGGGAAGTTTGTTGAATCCTGGGCTGATGTTGAAGAGTGGAGTTCTTCGTTTCCGCAGGGGATGATGATTGCAAGGATAAACCGGTTGGAGAAGATGACTCCGTTGGGGAATAAAATTGTTGGAGAGATTACTCTGCGGGGAATTAATCTGTAGAGAAGAGATACTTCGCTGAGAATTTGATGATAACTCCGCTCGGGATTCCTGTTGATAAGTTTTGTTGAAGGATTTGATGAACTCCGTTGGGGATAGGAAGAACTTCGCCGAGGGCAGTCTTTCCATTGTAATTAGTTGAGGATAACCCAGTTATAGGCTCTGGTGGGGGAACAACCTTTGAACATGGCCGGGAGAGATGCGTTTGTACTCTACATGGGACCAGCTTCCAGAATCTACTGGGGATAAGCTTCCAGAATCTACTGGGGAGATTGATTCAACTCTCCTGGGGAAACTTTTGGACTGCACTGGGGAAATGGCTCCACTGGGGTGTCTGGTATTCCGCCGAGGAACAATCTTATATTAAGACTGCCGGGGATGCTTGCTTTGAGGAATATCTGTATACTCTGCTGGAGAATATTGAGATTTTCTGGGGATATCCAACTTCCTTAAGGCTGACAGTAGACTAACTCTGCTTGGGGAGTGTATCGCTGACTTGCTAGGGATACTGTGCCTTTTTAGGGCTGATTCGAGACCAACTCTGCTTGGGGAGAGCATTGCTGGATCTTGTCTTACTCTGCGGGGAGTGGAGGTAACTTGCTTACGTTCTTCAGTTGAACCTACCTTGGTACCTTGGTGGACAGAGCAACTAGATCGCTTAGACAATTCTTATTGCCCCCTGTTTCTGATGTCACCTGTAATTAGTCCTTTGTTTCGCATGCAAATATTTATGATTAGCAATTAATGTCAAATGCATATATCAAAATGAACATTGGACGTTCTTTGCAAAACAAAACAGATAAAGGAAAAACAATTGGCAATTTGTCTGAAAAAGTGAGTTTGCATTGATTTTGAAATTTGCTTGTAAATAGGCGTTTTGTGTACAAGAGGCTGTTGTCCTAGTAAGAGAACACTGCCGAACAACAGAGTTTATACATTTTGTGAAAAGGAAAACAAAACAGCTATGTGAAAAAAATAATCCCATTGGGTTCCAACTCTGCTATCGCTTTTATGTCTTCAAGCGTCTCATCACTTTGCTGCTTAGTTGAAGATGAAGCTGACTGATTGGTGTCGTCTGATCCTGATAGTTGATGCTGAATTATGAATGCAAGGTGATCCAATGAGACATAGTATTACGCTTATCCCTAACTTTTTCCTGGACCGCCCTTTCGGGTTTTCAGTCTACCGGGATACCCATTTTTGCCCAAGCCGCCTTTTCAGGTTTTCGACTTGCCGGGTGTACAGATTTTTTCATTTCATCCCTTATTTTTGCCCGAACCCTTTTGGTTCACCGGGAAGCCCTTATTTTTTCTTAGGTGTGTCAACCTAGCGGGTCTTTTATTCATGCGTAGTATCTTTTTACTATGTCTCCATTGGCAGGGTGAGGAAGGTCGTCACCATCCATGGTAGCTAGAATCATAGCTCCTCCTGAGAAGATATTCTTAACCATAAATGGCCCTTCGTACGTAGGGGTCCATTTGCCCCTGGGATCACCTTGAGGTAGAATGATGCGCTTGATTACCAGGTCTCCGAATTGATACTCTTGTCGTCTGACTTTCTTGTTAAATGCCTTGATCATTCATTTTGTGTACGTCTGACCATGAAAAATAGCAGTGAGTCTCTTTTCGTCTATTAGGTTTAATTGATCAAGCCCACTCTGGATCCAGTCATCTTCGTTCAAACCTGCATCCTTCATTATCTGGAGAGAGGGTATCTGGACTTCAATAGGCAAGACTGCCTCCATGCCATAGACCAAGGAAAAGGGTGTTGCCCCTGTTGACGTCCGTGCTGAGGTACGGTACCCATGAAGAGCAAACTGTAACATTTTGTGCCAATCTTTGTACGTCACTGTCATCTTCTGCACAATCTTCTTGATATTCTTATTAGCTACTTCTACAGCCCCATTCATCTTCGGCCGGTAAGGAGAAGAGTTGTGGTGCTGTATCTTGAATTGCTCGCAGAGCTCAGTGATCATCTTGTTGTTAAGATTGGTACCATTGTCCGTAATGATCCTTTCTGGTACACCGTATCGACAGATCAGGTTATGCCGAATGAACCGTGCCATGACGTTCTTGGTTACGGTAGCATAGGAAGCTGCTTCAACCCACTTTTTGAAGTAATCAATTGCTACCAGGATGAAGCGATGCCCGTTGGATATCGTAGGTCTGATTTCGCCGATCATATCAATGCCCCACATTGCAAAAGGCCAAGGTTCCGTCAAGACGTTCAGAGGAACTGGAGGAATGTGCACCTTATCAGCATAGATTTGGCATTTGTGACACGTCCGAGAATGTTGGTAACAATCAGCTTCCATTGTGGACCAGAAATATCCTTCCCGAAGGATTTTCTTCGCCATGGTATGTCCACTAGAATGAGTTCCGAAGGTACCTTCATGCAGCTCTGCCATGATCCTTTCTGCTTCAGTCCTATCCACACAACGCAGTAAGGTTGAATCATGGTTTCATTTATAGAGAATGTTATTGCTGAGGAAGAACTTTTCCGCGAACCTTCTCAGAAACTTCTTGTCATTAACAGATGCGCCCTCGGGGTATTCTTGAGCTTCAATGTACCTCTTCACTTCATGATACCAAGCTTTTTCAGTTACCTCTTCAGCCTCAAGATCACAGCAATGTGCAGGTTCGTCCAATTTCCAGATAATGATCCGAGGAGCCTCGTTGTCCCATTTGACTTTGAACATAGAAGACATCGTAGCTAGCGCGTCCGCCAACTGATTCTCCTCTCTTGGGAAGTGTTCAAAAGTTATCTCCTCGAAGTGGGGGATCAACGTCAATACATACTCCTTGTAAGGAATAAGATTTGGGTGTTTCGTATCCCATTCTCCTTTGATCTGACTGATCACAAGAGCGGAATCTCCGAAGACACTCAGAAACTTGATCCTTAGGTCAATTGCAGCTCGAAGACCCATGATGCATGCTTCATACTCTGCGATGTTGTTGGTGCAGTTGAAACATAGTCGGGCGGTAAGTGGAGTATGAGAGCCTTTTGGAGATATGATCACAACGCCAATACAGTTACCTAAAGCGTTTGAGGCTCCGTCAAAGTGCATAGACCATCGGGATCCTTCCTCAGGTCCTTCATCCGGTCCAGGTACTTCATAATCAGTCACTACCATGATATTCTCGTCTGGAAATTCAAAGTTCATGGACTGGTAGTCATCCACTGCCTGATGTGCCAAATGGTCTGCCAGCACACTTCCCTTGATTGCTTTCTGAGTCGTGTACTGGATGTCGTATTCGGTCAAGATCATTTGCCATCTTGCTATTCTTCCGGACAAGGCGGGCTTTTCGAAGATGTACTTGATGGGATCCATTTTTGAAATCAACAGAGTAGTGTGAGTCAACATATACTGTCTCAGCCGGCGAGCAGCCCATACCAAACCGCAGCAAGTTTTCTCGAGCAGTGAGTATCGGGTCTCACAGTCGGTAAACGTTTTGCTAAGGTAATAAATAACATGCTCTTTTCGGCCAGACTCGTCATGCTTCCCTATCACACACCCCATTGAGCTGTCAAGTACTGTCAAGTATAAGATTAGAGGTCTCCCTTCAACTGGTGGCATAAGAATGGGTGGTTCTTGGAGATACTCTTTGATTCTTTCGAAAGCGGCCTGACATTCATCATTCCAACGTACTACTTGATCTTTCTTCAACAACTTGAAGATTGGTTCACAGGTAGCAGTTAGATGTGAGATGAATCGGGCAATGTAGTTCAAACGTCCCAGAAAGCCTCTGACTTCTTTCTCTATCTTGGGAACTGGCATCTCTTGTATGGCTTTCACTTTGGCAGGGTCCACTTGAATACCTTTATCGCTCACGATGAAGCCTAGCAATTTTCCAGATCTTGCCCCGAAGGTGCACTTGTTCGGGTTTAACCTCAGCTTGTACAACTTTAGACGGTCAAACAGTTTCTGCAGATGGTCAAGGTGTTCCTCCTCAGTTTGGGACCTTGCAATCATATTGTCGACATATACTTCAATCTCATGATGGATCATGTCATGAAACAAAGCAACCATGGCACGTTGGTAGGTTGCCCCAGCATTTTTCAACCCAAAAGGCATGACCTTGTAGCAAAAGGTGCCCCACTGAGTAACAAAAGTGGTCTTCTCCATGTCTTCAGGAGCCATCTTGATTTGATTATAACCGGAGAATCCGTCCATGAAGGAGAATACCTTATGCTGAGCAGTATTGTCAACCAGGACGTCGATGTGAGGCAGAGGGAAATCATCCTTGGGGCTCGCCCTGTTCAAATCCCTGTAATCAACACACATTCTGACCTTACCGTATTTCTTCGGCACTGGAACCACGTTGGCAACCCACTGAGGGTAAGAAGTCATTGCTAGAAACCCGACATCAAATTGTTTCATAACCTCAACCTTGATTTTCTCGGACATCTCTGGACGCATACGGCGGACCTTTTGTTTTACCGGAGGGCATTCTTCCTTGGTAGGCAAGTGATGAACCACAATGTCAGTATCCAACCCAGGCATGTCTTCGTAAGACCAGGCAAAGATTTCCACATATTCATGCCGCATCTGAATCAACCGTTGTTTCACACTAGACTCTAGATTGGCACCAATCTTGACTTCCTTTCTGTCTGTCTCAGTACCCAGATTTACCGTTTCCACTGGCTCTTCATGTGGCTGAATGACCCTCTCTTCCTGGAGTAACAGTCTTGCAAGCTCACCAGGCACTTCGCAATCATCTTCACCTTCGTCTTCGGATAAGTTGATCGGATTTTCGAAGTCATGACTGGCAGTAGCAGAGTCGTTACCAGTGAGATCCAGAGTGGATTGGAACCTGTATAGGTGAGTGTGTGTAAATATAGCTGTTTTGCAATATGTAATAAAGAAAGAAAAGGATCGCAAGATTTGAAATGCAAAAAACGTCCAATGCTTTTATTCATGATATATGAAAATGACAAATAATAAGCCCTCACAAATGAATCCACGGTGCCCCGGGTAAGACACCGGGCCATAAAGTTTCAAATTATTGTTTGTTACAAATTCAAAAACAAAGGAGTTCATTACTGAGTGACAAAAGTAATAGGTGTGAAGTCTTTCGCAGTCCAGTTGTTTGGTCCACCGTTGGTCGTTGGGTAGATCCAACTGTCGAATTCAGATTCCTCCATGTCATCTTCAATAGCATTCACTCCCGGGTTGGTGATTAACACAGGAGGTCTTCCAATCCTTGCCTTACGAACAACCCTCTGAGCTTCTGCAGTGAAACCCAAACCAAACTTGTCAGTCTTCGGAGTGAAATCAGGAAATCGGCCCCAGTTTGCGCACTCACCCTTCTCAATCACAGCCCGGGCATCCTTTAAGGAAGCCATCCTCAAAGGAGAATCTTCTTCCGTCACAGTCTCTGCTGATGCCAATGTATGAGGAACTTCTTCAAAGTGTTGAAAGGGGGTCTCAATGAACTCCCCATCCATCTCTATGTACCGGAACGAGTTGAGGTGGCTAACCATATATTCTTCCTCCCCCTGCACTGTCACAATCTTCCCTCTGACCGGGTATTTCAGTTTCTGATGTAATGTGGAGGTCACAGCTCCAGCCTTGTGGATCCAAGGACGACCCAGCAAACAAGAGTAGAACGGTCGGATGTCCATCACATAGAATGTAGAATCAAAGACCTGAGAACCAACCCTGATTGGAATGTCAACCTCACCATGTACCATCCTTTTCGACCCGTCAAAGGCCCGGACAACAATGTTACTTGGCTTGAGCTCTAAACCCTCACAATCCAGCCTGTCTAGAGCTTTCTTGGGAAATACGTTCAACGAAGAACCAGTGTCAACCAGCACATGGGCAAGAGTAGTGCCCCTGCATTCAATGGAGACATGCAGGGCATCGTTATGGTTCTTCCCCTTAGCAGTCAGATCAGCGTCAGAGAAACCCAGACCATTATCAGCAGTTAAGTTGGATACACACTCGGTAAATTGATCAGCTGACGTCTTTTGTGGCACATGGGCCGTCTTCATAAAGGTAATCAGAGCCTTGGCATGGGCCTCTGAGCACAACAACAGTGATAGCATAGAAATCTTTGATGGGGTGTGCCCCAGCTGCTCAACTACGTCAAAATCACTCTTCTTGATAATCTTAAGAATCTCTTCCATTTCTTGCTTGGAAGCTTCAACAGTGGTTGTCTTTGGTGCCTCCGGCTGGGCAGGCATATCAATAGCAATCCCTTTTCCCCGAGCGTCAGATGACTCGGCAGCAGGGGTAGAAATAGGAACTTGGTCAGGCAGGGAAGTGGGCACACTTGCAGGTGTGATGATAATAGGTCTCTGAATAGCTGGTGGCGCAATATCTGGTGAGAACAGTCTACCACTGCGAGTGACTTTGGCAGGCCCGGTGATGTTGCTGACGCCGGTACTTGTATCAAACTCTTGTTTAACTCTTAGCACATAAACATCTGCCCCATAGTGCCAAGGGACAGCTTTGTCGGATGTATAGGGGAGGGGCCCCGGAACAGTGATGATGATAGGAGCAATCTTCTGAGTAGACATGATTTTGACAGGCTTCTTTGAGAGAGCCTTAGGAGAGTTGTTGAAAATGGTGACAATGGACACTTCTTCAGCAGGGATAGCAGGAACAACAATTTTCTCGAACAAGATCTCTTTGTTATCCATCAGGTTTTGGACGCCTGACTTCAACAAAGGACAACCAGCAGGTGAAACAGAACATAGAAGGCAACCTTTACCACATCCCGGAAATAAACCGGATAGCAACAGGTTCCTCTTGACAATCAACAACAGAGTAACAATCTCATCCACATAGGCTACATACAGGTCTTCTTCCACAACATTCACTCCATGCTGGGGGCATGGGAGCAGTCACAACATTGGGCCTTTCGGGCGCCTCGAACTGTATTTCTTTAGCATCAATAAGGTCCTGAACCTTATTCCTCAGAGCCCAACAATCATCCGTAGTGTGCCCCGGGCTGTCAGAGTGATAAGCGCATCGGGCGTTGGGGTTGTACTTTGGAGAGGTTGTGTTCACTACCTTCGGAGCTTCTTTGACAGTTACCAGATTGGTTGATAGTAGTTGCGGCAATATCTGAGACAGGGTCATACCGAGCCGAGTGTACTGCCTTTTGGGTCTCTCACCCCTTGGTTGGTTGTATTGCTGAGTAGCAGCAACAGGCTTTGAGATTACCACCGCGTTGACAGCTTGGCAGCGTTCCGGTTTATTCTGTCTCCTAGACCCATAAACAACACTAGATTCCTTCTTGAATGGTTTCTTTTCAGAGCTCGAGGAGGCACCTTTTTGTATCTTCCCAGACTTGATTCTAGCTTCTATCCTCTCACCAGTTAAGATCAGATCTGTAAACCCAGCAGAAGAATTCCCAATCAGATGGTTGAAGAACGGACTAGACAGGGTCCCCAAGAACATGTCCACGATCTCACGGTCAGTCAAAGGTGGCTGCACCTTGCCAGCCAGGTCTCTCCACTTCTGAGCATATTCCTTGAATCCTTCACCTGTCCCTAGTGACATACCCTGGAGTTGGGTACGCGTGGGAGCGAGGTCGGAATTATACTGATACTGCTTATAAAATGTAGTAGCCAAGTCCTCCCAGTTACGAATACTGGCTCCATCTAGCTGATAGAACCATTCGAGTTGAGTCCCTGAAAGAATATCCTGGAAGAAATGGATCCATAGATTCTTGTCTGCAGTATACAGTTTGATCTTCCTCACATATGATCTAAGATGCAGTTTAGGACAGGAAGCTCCGTCATACTTTGCGAAAGCAGGCGCCTTGAACTTGTGTGGGATCACCACCCCAGAAGATAAACCTAGGTCTCCAAAGTCCAACCCGGGCACATGTTGGATCTCCATAGCACTTAGACGGTCCCCTAGCTGTTTGTACTTGTCCTCAGCAGGAGGGTACTGTTCATCATTGTAATCTGTCTCGTTGTCGGAGACCACGGGACTAGGAACCCTTCCCCCTTGGGGACTATCTTTCCCTACAGAGGAAGTAGCCAGATCAGCCTCATTTTGCAGTGTATTCCCATATCTGCGTCCAGTGTTGAACAAGACAGTCCTCTTCTTCTTCTTCTTCAAAAGCAGAGTCTTCAACTCCTGTTGACCCTGGGCTAAACTCATGACCAGCTCTTGGAACTGGGCTTTCTGGGCCTGGAGGGCCTTGATAGCTTGTTCAGTAGGAGGCTCAGAAGACATGATGATTGCTGAAATAAACAGCGAAGAAGATTAAGCAACCTGTAGAAAAGGGTACCTGCTATGCACATGATGAATGGAATGCGTATGATTTATGTTTTCAAAGACAATCGAGATTCAACTTTGTAGACAAAAAGGGAACACACTTTATTAGATTCAGACTTTAAATTGTTCAACAAATTTCCCTTAGGCGTTATATAAATGAAAATACTGAAAAGGAAATAAAAGCTGTAAAGGAAACATCCAAGGCTCATCACTGCTCCCACGACCTCTTCTTCTCAGTACGGATATAATCATTTAGGATCCGCTCATTCTCCAATTGCTTGGTCAGCTTCTGGATTTTCTGTTCCTGTTCATTGAACCTTTCCCGATAAGAATCCTGTTCTTCCTGTAGTTGCGCCCAAGACCTCTTTAGTGTATCAACATCAGTGGGTATCTGAGGAGGGAGTACAGTTGGAGGAACCCCGTCTCTATCAGGAAATTCAAGAATGATAGGCCTGACAGCTTCGTATGGCATACCTAACTTCTGAGCACGGATGCAGACCCATTTGTAGTAGGATTCCATAGGCAGAGAAGTCTTCGGTCCCAACTCATGTGGGTCAGTTTTGTGAATTCTGTCCCAAGCCCGGATGAATCTACGATGCAGCTCGTCACTGTCTACCTGAAACTCAAAACTGATGTGAGGTACCAACATCTCATGAGGTCCTGCTCTTCTGGCTCTTCCAAATTGACGGAGAGCTAAACATGGATTGTAAGAGATTCCTCCCTGGGTACCGATCAATGGAACATTAGGATATTCTCCGCAACGATCAATAACAGCTACCTCATCCAAACCTCTGAGAGTCCAAATGATGTCATTATCAGTGAGAGACATTAACCTATGAGCCCAGCCTCTTCCTTCTTTGTTCTTCAGCACGAACTTAGGGAGGTGCGAAATAAACCACCTCACTAACAAAGGAGTACAACACCACATAGTTCCCCGTCTTCGGGAAGTACGAGCATAGAGTTGTTGCAGGATATCCCCCAAGAGAGTGGGTATCAGATTCCGAGACATGAAGATCCTTATGGCATTGATATTGACAAAGTTATCAGGATTTGGAAACAAAACTAGACCATAGATTAAGAGAGCCAGAATGTCTTCGTACGCCCTGAAGTCTAAGTCATTCCAGAAACTGTTAGCTTTACCAATCAGAAATTTGGCCAAAAAGCCCTTAACTCTGCTTCTAGTCACCCAGTTATCCATTACCTCTTTGTTGGTCAAAGGAAGGGCTGCAGCAATCTCCTCAAGTCTAAGAGTCTTTTCCCAACCAGTGAAAGGAGTCTGCTCCAAAACAGGGATACCAAGCAAATCAGAGAATTCTTCAAGGGTAGGGACCAGCTGGAAGTCTTGAAAGGTGAAGCAATGGTACAGGGGATCATAAAACTGGGTCAGGACACTCATCAGTTGTTGGTCCCACTTTGAAGTGACTAAACTGAGAAGAGAACCATGCCTCTGGATGAAGGAAGTAGTATTTGGAATTATGTCGACCAATTCTTTAAGCAAATCAGGTGGGTGAACAAAGTTGAGCCGGATATTATTCCTTCGCATAGGCATCATAATGTCCTACAAAACAGAGCAAAGATGAAACCCTCTTGTCTTTGAAATGGGTCAGTCCTTATGCAGGATGCATGCAATGTTATGATGGTATGATGTTATGATAAAGCACACCACAAGTATTCACAAAGGCAAACATGATAAGGCACACAAGTCACGCAAGACAGCCCTTAGAGTTGAGGCCAGCATGAGGTTTAGGTACTACCCTCTTGAAGTTGGTGGGCTCAAAACCTGTCCTATCAAAAGTAACCGGGTTCTAAGGAGCTCAATATCATTGGGTTGTTTTCTATGTTCATGGTTTTGATTTAGCCACTAAACTGGCGATCAAAACATTCCAAGAAAACAACCCTCAATGAGTATAGTATCGAGTATCTACCAACTTCGGACTGCACCAAAGTCGGTCATCTCACTACCCCTAAAGAGGCCAGGATGGTCAAGTAAGGTTCCTAAGGTCAGTTGATGCTTCACGACACCACGCGGCGGCCCCGTACTCTCCTTGACTTGACTCAAGGGTTACAGGTACTCACCAAAGTGCCACATCAATGTAGCAACTGCTTCAACCGTGTCAGTATACCCTGCACAGTTCCCTCACAGTTTGTTGCTACTTCTAAAAGGTATCCCCCAGATCTGGGTTAGGATCTATGAAACTCCAAAACAAGTCCACAATATAAAAGCAAGCAATTGAAAACAAGAGTGGTCTAATCCTAAGGTACACCTCACTTATTATTATTCCCCAACAGAGTCGCCAGTTCTGTGATCGATGGAAATAGAACTGACTATTTTGAAATGCTGGTTCGCGAAATGTCGCGGTAAGCAAGAGTCGCCACCGTCTTTTATTTTCTCCAACATGGAAAGGACAAAAGCACAGCAAAATTCCTTTTCGAGATGTCTCTCGGTTCGGGAGGTAGATTATAGAAAGGGAAGGTGTTAGCACCCTTTCTATCCGTGGTTATCCACGGGCTCTTAGGTACTTGCTCACTATGTTTTCAAAAATTGTTTGCTTTTCAAGTGTTTGTGGGTTTTGAAAAAGTTTCGTTTTGAAAAACTTCTAGGTAACTCTTGTATCAGTCCTCAAGAGTGTATGAAGTGTTTGTTTGAAAACTTTTTGAAAGTGTAGGTGCGAAAAGTTGTTTTTGTTTTTTGAAAGAGCAAGTACCCAGGAGAAATCTACCTACTCTAAGGAATTAAGCTGTGTAAGAGTCCTTTAGACAGTACTATCCCACTATTGAGAAGTAGGTAGCACCGTCGTTGGAGTTATTCGGGTCAATTCGATTATAGGGACATGTGTGGTCACCAAAGCAATAGTAGGACGCCTTAGCGGTAACCCTAATGTCCTAGATCCTTTTTATCCGAGGCAACCGTTTCGAGGCAACTGGATCTTTAGATAGGAGGGCGACCTCTAAAACACCCTATACTTGACGACCACGTCGAGGCAACCAAGTGAGGCGTACCCTAAGAGTGGCATGTGCACGTGTGTCCAGTTTCAGTTCATATTATCTTTGAACATGCATCATTGTGAGCTACGGGTTGATTTTATTTTTCATACAATTATTGTCATGCATAATTAACAGTTAATAATTTGCGGGAAATAAATTGCGGAAAGTGAATCTACGCTATTACAAGGCGTCGGGTATTTACATCGCCAAAACATAACCCTTGAAAATAAATGCGAAAAAATAAAGAAAGCGATAAAAGTCCTAATTATCTATTACATCCTCAAAGCAGATACAATAATATGATCAAAATAATAAAGTGCGCACAAAAGAAATTGAATCAGGACGTCCTTAGGGTTTTGACCCTTTTTGAGAAAAGAATTGAATTTGGTCCCTTTTTTGCATTTAATTAAATATTAAACCCATTTTTCTAATTAATTAAAAGAAATTTTTTTTTTTAGTTTTTTAATGAAAATAAAAATAAAATAAAATCACAAGTTAACAAAAACCCTAATTTCTATATTAATTTTATTTATTATGAAAAAGATTAAAATTGTCCTAATTAATTAGAATTTATTTACAAAATAATAACTAATAGTGAAATTAATAAATAATAAAATAAATAATATTTAGGTTTCTGATTTTATTATGAAAAATAATTAATTTTTTAATTAAATACTATTAATAATAATTATTAAAAGAAAAGAAAGAAAATAAAAATAATGAGAAGTAATAAAACCAGGAGGGGGTGAAGGCCAAATTCTGGAGGTTTGCTAGCAATCTGGCCCACTAAGCTCAAGCCTCTTTAACTTAGGGAATTGTCTGTATGTTGGTTGACCAGGAACATGGTGTCCATCATCTTTTGGCCACTGGATTGATGCTTGAAGACACTTGGCGTCTGGATGAGTAAGGTGTATGATGAACAACGCTCAGTAGCCGCATGCAAATATGTGAAGAAAAATAACATAATGCGTTTTGGGTGGACCTGGGAATCGAACCCAGGTCCCAATGGTTTCCAGCCAACGCATATACCACTGAACCACTTGCCTGCATTTGTTAGTATGATAATAAGTGAAAATAATATATAAAAATAATCACATGTGTTGTACAAACAAAATCGCGCGCGTATTATTTGAACTGCCCAATGATATGCTTACACGCCTTCATCTTCTTTGCCATGTACCTGTAAAAAATAAATGGATAGCAGGGGTTTTTAACCTCCACAAAATAGCATGAGTAAAAATAGCGAATAGCCCTACAGGCTATATAAATATGGCGCGAGGATAGCTTTGTGTTCGTCTGAATGCCACGAGTTCAACCATGGGTCTTACGAAGCTTAATTTTTCATGGTTACTGAATCCCCAAATTCCAAGCTTAGGAACCCTAGATTTCTTCAATGGTGATTCTTGATTCCGTGCATCATAATCTAATTAACCTGCATCATTAGCTTCCTATGGACTCAAACAATGCAAAACAAACAATAAATCGTGTTAATGATGCATGAAATAAGCAACTCGATTCCAGAAAAGAAAAAAAACGCAAACCCTTAAACTGTTCTTGGTGATTCTGATAGCTTTAAGGCTTGGTTTTGATCGCAATACGTTTCTGGAAGTTATAGCAATGTGTTTGAATCACTGAAATGCCTTGAATTGGCTTGGAAGATAGAAAATAGTTTTCACTTTTTCCTTGGATTTTTTGAATGTGATTATGGCTTTCTTGCAGAGTTTTCACGTGTGATGCATTAGGTTTAGCTTGTGCATATATAGTAGAATGGATTTAGGTTAAATCTTTGACCAAAAATCTATGGAATTATGGTTTGCATATTTGATTTTCAATCACATCTTTTTGCATCTTTTTGATTGAAAAAACTTGCTAATTTTGGAGATTTTGGTCCCCTTGATTGATACACGAAATCTCCAGCATATGTAGGTCATATTTGCTTTATGAAAAGATTGCAAAACCATATCTTGATATTTTCCTACAATTAAATGAATTAATATTGATTAAAAATTCAATTAATTAATATAAAATAAGAAAATAATTCAATTTAATCTCAATGGGCCGTGCATAAGCCTTGGACAAAGTTTCAAGAAGAAATTTGAGGCCCATTAGCAAAAACATGGTGTTTTGAGCAAAGTTGACTTTTGCAAATTCACAAAAATCTACCAACTTCTCCAATTCATATCTTGCTCAATTTTGATCACATGAACATGTTCTTGGACATTTTGGAAATGTCTTGAAGTCCTCTAACCAATGCCTTTGGTCCCATGTCATTTGGATTTACCAATCTCAAGTTATGGTGTTTGACTTAAAATGCATTTTTGTTGACTTTTGAAATTGACCTATAATGTAGAAATTGATAACTTTTTGTGAGAGCATTTCTTGGACTTGGAATGTGAATATGCTTTGTAGGACATGTCATCCCCTTCAAAATGAGTACTGGATGGGATTTTTCTGATGAACCATGAAAAAGTTATGCCCTGGTCAAGTTACAGTTGACTTTTCTACTGTCCAAAAATATCAACTTTTGCATCTTTGATGATTTTTGAGCCATTCTTGTGGAATCATGATCAAGACTTGATCAAATGATGATTGGGGCCTCAAAATAAGATGTTGACCAAAAATTCTTACTTTTGACTGTAAAATGACCATTTTACCCCTACAGTTGATTGTGAAGCAAATAGGGCTTTTGACTGTGCAATTTGCCTCTGTGAGCCTTGCAACTTGACATGTAGGTGCTTGACAGTGTATATAGGCATATGTGACTTGATTGAGCCATTGAAAACCAAAAATTCTTTGAGAGAACCAAAACCCTAATTTTGACTGGCTTAGGAGATGTTTGGATTGTGCAACCCTTGAGAGATCTTGAACCATTTGGAGATGAATCTTGACAAATCTTGAAGAATGTGGGAGGGCAAATTTTGGGGTATAACAGTTGCCCCTGTTCAATATTCTTAGACCTGAGGATGTAGATTGGCTTGCGTGCCTTTCGTGATCCGAAGGTGGAAGATGATTGAACACTAGAGTGCCCAGAAATTTGCACTCGCATAGTAGAATATCAGCAATGTGATGTCGGGAATGGGCTTACACATGCCATTTGGAAAGATGATGGATAGGAGGATGGGCTTATAGATGCCATCTGGATATGTGACAGAACCTTGTCGGGAATGGGCTTATAGATGCCATTTGGAAGTGTAATGGATAGTTGTGGAGATGGGCTTAAAGATGCCATCCAGAGAACTTGCGTACACGAGAAAGAAAAATAATTTCCTGGCCTGTTCCAGGGGTTGATCTTCAAACTCTTCATGCAGATATGCCCTGGCTAGATACAGGTATCGAATCTACAATCAATCGCTCACAGATATGCCCTGGCTAAATACAAGTATCGAATTTGGAACTTCAAAAGGTTGGTAGAGATAGCTTTCCTGGCTGGATAC
This sequence comes from Vicia faba, assembly GCA_948472305.1. NCBI lineage: Eukaryota > Viridiplantae > Streptophyta > Magnoliopsida > Fabales > Fabaceae > Vicia > Vicia faba. Next base: position 1,427,783,970 of record OX451736.1, on the reverse strand, counting down.
AAGTGTAGATCCCTTTATGCAGATATGCCCTGGCTAGATACAGGTATCGAATCTACAATCAATCGTTCACAGATATGCCCTAGCTGGATACAGGTATCGAATCTGGAATTGGTCGTCTACAGATATGCCCTGGCTGGGTACAGGTATCGAATCTGGAATTGGTCGTCTACAGATATGCCCTGGCTAGATACAGGTATCGAATCTGGAATTAGTCGCCCACAGATATGCCCTGGCTGGATTCAAGTATCGAATCTAGAATTAGTCGCCCACAGATATGCCCTGGCTGGATACAGGTATCGAATCTGGAATTAGTCGCCCACAGATATGCCCTGGCTAGATACAGGTATCGAATCTGGAACTGGTAGCCCACAGATATGCCCTGGCTGGATACAGGTATCGAATCTGGAATTATTCGCCCACAGATATGCCCTGGCTGGATACAGGTATCAAATCTGGAATTAGTCGCCCACAGATATGCCCTGGCTAGATACAGGTATCGAAATCTGGAACTGGTCGCCCACAGATATGCCCTGGCTAGATACAAGTATCGAATCTGGAACTGGTCGTCTACAGATATGCCCTGGCTGGATACAGGTATCGAATTTGGAATTAGTCGTCCACAGATATGCCCTGGTTAGATACAGGTATCGAATCTGGAATTGGTCTTCTACAGATATGCCCTGGCTGGATACAGGTATCAAATATGGAATTAGTCGTCCACAGATATGCCCTGGCTAGATACAGGTATCGAATCTGGAACTTCAAACTCTTCATGCAGATATGCCCTGGCTAGATACAAGTATCGAATCTACAATTAATCTCTCACAGATATGCCCTGGCTAGATACAGGTATCGAATCCGGAACTTTAAACTCTTCATGCAGATATGCCCTGGCTAGATACAGGTATCGAATCTACAATCAATCGCTCACAGATATGCCCTGGCTAGATACAGGTATCGAATCCGAAACTTCAAACTCTTCATGGAGATATGCCCTGGCTAGATACAGGTATCAAATCCACAATCAATCGCTCACAGATATGCCCTGGCTAGATACAGGTATCGAATCTGGAACTGCGACAGTTGATAGTAATCATCTTTGGATTGACCTTTTCCTGAAAAGGCAAAACATTAGTTGTATGCAATATCATGATGTATGAAATGCATGATGTCATGATGTTTTCAGGAATAAATGAAATTGTGTCGTATGCACTTTATCATGTATGTAAGCAGGATGTATGAAATGTGAAATGTCTATGAATGTATTTCGTCTGGGAAAATAAATCCTTGACGAATGCCTGGAAGTTTGTTGAATCCTGGGCTGATGTTGAAGAGTGGAGTTCTTCGTTTCCGCTGGGGATGATGATTGCAAGGATAAACCGGTTGGAGAAGATGACTCCGTTGGGGTATAAACTTGTTGGAGAGATTACTCTGCAGGGAATTACTCTGTGGAGAAGAGATACTTCGCTGAGAATTTAATGATAACTCCGTTGGGGATTCCTGTTGATAAGTTTTGTTGAAGGATTTGATGAACTCCGCTAGGGATAGGAAGAACTTCGCCGAGGACGGTCTTTCCGTTGTAATTAGCTGAGGATAACCCAGTTATAGGCTCTGGTGGGGGAACAACCTTTGAACATGGCCGAGAGAGATGCGTTTGTACTCTGCAGGGGACCAGCTTCCAGAATCTACTGGGGATAAGCTTCCAGAATCTACTGGGGAGATTGATTCAACTCTCCTGGGGAAACTTTTGGATTGCACTGGGGAAATGGCTCCACTGGGGTGTCTGGTATTCCGCCGGGGAACAATCTTATATTAAGACTGCCGGGGATGCTTGCTTTGAGGAATATCTGTATACTCTGCTAGAGAATATTGAGATTTTCTGGGGATATCCAACTTCCTTAAGGCTGGCAGTAGACTAACTCTGCTTGGGGAGTGTATCGCTAACTTGCTAGGGATACTGTGCCTTTTTAGGGCTGATTGGAGACCAACTCTGCTTGGGGAGAGCATTGCTGGATCTTGTCTTACTCTGCGGGGAGTGGAGGTAACTTGGTTACGTTCTTCAGTTGAACCTACCTTGGTACCTTGGTGGACAGAGCAACTAGATCGCTTAGACAATTCTTATTGCCCCCTTTTTCTGATGTCACCTATAATTAGTCCTTTGTTTCGCATGCAAATATTTATGATTAGCAATTAATGTCAAATGCATATATCAAAATGAACATTGGACGTTCTTTGCAAAACAAAACAGATAAAGGAAAAACAATTGGCAATTTGTCTGAAAAAGTGAGTTTGCATTGATTTTGAAATTTGCCTGTAAATAGGCGTTTTGTGTACAAGAGGCTGACGTCCTAGTAAGAGAACACCGCCGAACAACAGAGTTTATACATTTTGTGAAAAGGAAAACAAAACAGCTATGTGAAAAAAATAATCCCACTGGGTTCCAACTCTGCTATCGCCTTTATGTCTTCAAGCGTCTCATCACTTTGCTGCTTAGTTGAAGATGAAGCTGACTGATTGGTGCCGTCTGATCCTGATAGTTGATGCCGAATTCTGAATGCAAGGTGATCCAATGAGACATAGTATTACGCTTATCCCTAACTTTTGCCTGGACCGCCCTTTCGGGTTTTCAGTCCACCGGGATACCCATTTTTGCCCAAGCCGCCTTTTCAGGTTTTCAACTTGCCGGGTGTATAGATTTTTTCATTTCATCCCTTATTTTTTCTCGAACCCTTTTGGTTCGCCAGGAAGCCCTTATTTTTTCCTAGGTGTGTCAACCTAGCGGGTCTTTTATTCATGCGTAGTATCTTTTTACTATGTCTGCATTGGCGGGGTGAGGAAGGTCGTCACCATCCATGGTAGCTAGAATCATAGCTCCTCCTGAGAAGATATTCTTAACCATAAATGGCCCTTCTCACGTAGGGGTCCATTTTCCCCTGGGATCACCTTGAGGTAGAATGATGCGCTTGATTACCAGGTCTCCGACTTGATACTCTTGTCGTCTGACTTTCTTGTTAAATGCCTTGATCATTCGTTTTTGGTACGTCTGACCATGACAAATAGCAGTGAGTCTCTTTTCGTCTATTAGGTTTAATTGATCAAGCCGAGTCTGGATCCAGTCATCTTCGTTCAAACCTGCATCCTTCATTAGCCGGAGAGAGGGTATCTGGACTTCAATAGGCAAGACTGCCTCCATGCCATAGACCAAGGAAATGGGTGTTGCCCCTGTTGACGTCCGTGCTGAGGTACGGTACTCATGAAGAGCAAACGGTAACATTTCGTGCCAATCTTTGTACGTCATTGTCATCTTCTGCACAATCTTCTTGATATTCTTATTAGCTGCTTCTACAGCCCCATTCATCTTCGGCCGGTAAGGAGAAGAGTTGTGGTGCTGTATCTTGAATTGCTCGCAGAGCTCAGTGATCATCTTGTTGTTAAGATTGGTACCATTGTCCGTAATGATCCTTTCTGGTACACCGTATCGACAGATCAGGTTGTGCCGAATGAACCGTGCCACGATGTTCTTGGTTACGGTAGCATAGGAAGCTGCTTCAACCCACTTTGTGAAGTAATCAATTGCTACCAGGATGAAGCGATGCCCGTTGGATGCCGTAGGTCTGATTTCACCGATCATATCAATTCCCCACATTGCAAAAGGCCAAGGTGCCGTCAAGATGTTCAGAGGAACTGGAGGAATGTGCACCTTATTAGCATAGATTTGGCATTTGTGACACGTCCGAGAATGTTGGTAACAATCAGCTTCCATTGTGGACCAGAAATATCCTTCCCGAAGGATTTTCTTCGCCATGGTATGTGTTGTACCCCAAAATTTTCCCTCCCATATTCTTCAAATAATTGCCAAGCCAATCTTCAAAATTCCCCAAGGGTTGCACAGTGTAAGAGCCTCATGAACAGTCAAAATTAGGGTTTTGGTCCTGATCAAGAAAATGAAGTTTCTAAGGGTCCAATCAAGTCCCACATGCCTATAAATATGGTCAAGCATCCTCATACAAAGTTTCAAGGCTTTCAGCACCAAATTGCACAGTCAAAAACCCTAATTGCACTACAGTCAACTGTAGGGGCAAAATGGTCATTTGACAATCAAAAGTTCAAATTTTTGGTCAACATCTCATTTTGAAGCCCCAAACATCATGTGATCAATGCTTGATCATGATTCTCAAAGCTTGGCTCAAAAATCATCAAGATGCAAAAGTTTCCTTATTTGGACAGTTGGAAAAGTCAACTGAAAATTGACCAGGGCATAACTTCCACATGGATTATCAGAAAAATTCCATCCAAATCTCATTTTGAAGAGAAAGACATTTCCTACAACTCATCTTCATACTTCAAGTCCACGAAATGCTCTCACAAAAAGTTATCAACATTATAGGTCATTTTCAAAAGTCAACAAAAAGGGACTTTAAGTCAAAGGCCATAACTTGAGATTGGAAAATCAAAATGACATGGGACCAAAGGCATTGGTTAGAGGAATCAAAGACCTTTCCAAAATGTCCAAGAACATGAGCAAAGCTTAAAAATTGAGCAAGTTAGGCCTTGTGGAAGTTGGGAAATTTTTGGATATTTTGAAAAGTCAACATTGATTCAAATGACCTAAAATTGCTAATGGGCCTCTTTTTCTTCCACAATTCATTACCCAAGGCATGTGCACGACCATTAGGCCCAAAGGGAAGTTTTTCTCCATTTTTATTTATTTATTTGGATTTTTTTATCATTAATAATTCATTTAATTAAATAAAATACATGAAAAATACAAAACTAATGAAATAAGATCTTTTTGTGCAGAAATTATTCTCATTGGACACTCAAATTCGTGCATGACCAATTAGGGAAGGATTGGATATGATTTGGTATCAATTTGCATGAAAAAGATTGAAAAAACTAATGCTTGAAAAATCAAATCTCATAAACCATCAATGCATAGATTTGGATCAAATTTCTTGACCTAATTTGTTCATACTTATACAAAGAACACAAACCTAATGCAAAAAACCCCTAAGCTGCGCTACAGACTCAGAACAAAACTTGAGTTTTTGGTTAAAAATTTGAAATCTGAAAACAAGGTTAGAGGGCGATTCAAGCTGAGATATTCATCTCATCACCTTCCTGAGACCTTCAGCAACGTGCCTGAATAGATTTCCACGTCCCTAACGCATTGAATCATTGTACAGAAGTCACACTTTTCCACTTTTTTTTCATAATCGTGTTTTAACATCTATGCATTTTCATGGCATTTTAATTGTGGATTCATACTAAGTGAAGCATTCTGAAGCTAACCCTATCATTTAATTGAGCTTTCATGTGTTATTGGAGATTTCGCCATTATCGTTTTTTAGGGTTACAGGAATTGCAATTTGGGGCTTTACACTCAAAGAAAAATTGAGACTCGAGACCTGGACCATTGGAATCAGCGTGTCTGGACGATCAAGAATCCACCCTCGCGCTCAATTTATGAGCGTCCTAGAGCTATTCGTTATTTTCTGGAAAGGGACCTTTTAGAACGTTTGCAAAACCGTTGCTTATTGCCTTTGTGTTTCAGAAAAAAAAAACACAACGAAGAAGATGATTAAGTGGCTAGAGCTAATTGGTTCATTTAAAAATTCGCGCGGAAATACGCATTAGCTTTTGTTTTATTTTATAATGTTTGTTGTTTATTTGATTAACAAAGTGATTCAGTGGCGCAGTTGGCAAGGAAGTGAATTGATAACCTTCAGGACCTGGGTTCGATCCCAGGTCCCCACCCCCGTTCTATGTTATTTTCCTTTTAACGCTTATGTGCAGTTTCCATGTTGGAGTCCACCATACACCCACAGTCACAAGCGTGCCACGCGTCCAAGGGCATTCAATCAAAGGTCAAGATTTGAGGAACAGGATACACTCCAGTCAACGCTGATCCACGTTGCATGGAAAAGTCAAAAGGGCCAGGAATTTAAATGGGCCAGATTATTACAAAACACCTCCACTTTGGGGACAGATACCCCCCTAGGTTTGCCATTTTATTTTCTTTTCTTTTTTGCATTATTTCTATTTTCTTTTTTAATTATTTTTTTTAATTAATTTATTATTTTCATAAAAAACATAAAACACCAAAAAATCAGAAAAAAGAAAAATAATAAATATTTATTATTTTAATATTTTTTGTAAATAAATTCATAAATTAATTAGTTTTAAATTAGGTTTTAATTTTAACTTTTTAATAAAAATCTAAAAAATATAGAATTAGGGTTTAATTAATTTTCATCTTTTTTCTTTTATTCCATAATAATTAAATATTAGATATTTATTTTTATAATTAAATTTGCATGTAAATTAATTAGGGTTAATATTAGGTTTTAATCTTCTTTTCTTAATAAATTAAAAACAACTAGAATTAGGTTTAATTGCATTTTATCCTTTTTTCATTAAAATCAAAAAAATACCAAAAACAATTCTTTTTTATTAATTAATCATTTAATTTAATTTTGCAAAAAGGGTCCAACGCCCTCGTTTAATTCTTATTCGCATATTTATTTTATTTCTTTTAATATTTATGTATCTCTCCCGAAGCCTTGTAAATTAATTATTTGTCGCACTTTTATTTTCTTTACTTTCTTTATTTTCTGTCAAATCGGGTTCGAGAAATTTTGGCGATGTGGACCCGCGCCTTTTGTAATAGCTTAGAATTTTTACTTTCCCGCAATATTTTCAACTGTTAATCAAGGCATGAAAGAATGTATGAACAAAAATAAAAACAAACGCATAGATCACTTTGACAAAAGACAAAATAACTGAACATGACACACAAATCACACACCACCCCTAGGGTACGCCTCACTGTTGCCTTGCCTCGAAAGGGGATCGTCGAGTAGAGGATGTTTTAGTAAGTCCTCATGATCCGGGAACCTGGCATGAGGGTAGCTTCTAAGGTGTCTTCCCATTGCTCTGGTGATCACCATGTCCCGAACCTTCGAATTGACCCGAACACCTCCAACGGTGGTGCTACCTACCTCTCAATGGTGGGATGACACTACTTTAAAGGACATTTACACAGACGAATTCCTTAGGGTAGGTAGACGACTCGTGGATACTTGCTCTAATTCAAAACAAAACAAATCAAAAATACTTTTCACACCGACACCTTTTCAAAAAGCTTTCGAAAGCAACTTTTCAAACACTCTTGAGGACTGATACAAGAGTCGAACTGAAATTTTCAAAGAAACTTTTTAAAACCCACAGTTGAAAAGCAAACAAACCATTTTTGAAAATACAAATGAGCAAGTATCTAAGAGCCCATGGATAACCATGGATAGAAAGGGTGCTAACACCTTCCCTTTCTATAATCTACCTCCCAAACCGAGAGCAATCTCTATAAGGAATTTTTCTGTGCTTTTGTCCTTTCCATTTGGAGAAAATAAAAGACGGTGGCGACTCTTGCTTCCGCGACATTTCGCGAACCAGCGCTAAACAGTCAGTTCCAGATCCACCGATCACAGAACTGGCGACTCTGCTGGGGAATAAAAAACTTAAAGTGAGGTGTACCTTAGGGTTAGCTCATAACTGTGTTTTCAATTGTTTTCCTTGTGTGCTTTAAGTTGTGGGTTGCTTGGGAGTTCTATAGATCCTAACCCGGATCTGGGGATACCTTCTTAGAAAGTAGCAACAAGGCTGTGAGGGAACTGTGCGGGGTATACCGACATGGTTGAAACAGTCTGCTACGTTGATGTGGCACTTTGGTGTGTACCGGTAACCCTTGAGTTCAGTCAAGGAGAGTACGGGGCCTCCGCATGGTGTCGTGAAGCATCAACAGACCTTAGGAACCTTAATTGAACTATCTTGGCCTCTTTAGGGTAGTGAGATAACTGACTTTGGTGCGGTCCGAGGTTGGTTGATACTCGATACTACACTCAATTGAGGGTTGCTTTCCTGGAATATTTCGGTCGCCAGTTCAGTGGCTAACTCGAAACGATGAACAATGAAAGCAATCCCGTGATATTGGGACCCTTAGAACCCGGTTACTTTGATAGGACAGGTTGAACCCACCAACTTCAAGAGGGTACTATCCAGACCCCATGCTGGCCTTAAACCCTAAGGGCTTGTCTTGTGTGCCTTGTGTGCCTTACATGTTTGTCTTTGTAAATATCTGTGGTGTGTTTAATCATAGCATCATGACATCATCCAGCATCATATGCATTGACTAACCATTTCAGGGGTTCGAATTTTCATCTTTGTTCTTGTTTTGTAGGATATGGAAACTGTTCGTAGAAATACAATTCAAGTGAGTCTTGTAAGGATCCCTCCTCAGCTTAAGGAACTTATATCCAGGATTCCCGAGAACTCTTCATTCAGTGAAAGACATGGAAGTCTCATCAGCTTGGTCAATACCAACATTGAGGAAGATATGATCAAGGTCCTGTTCCAATTCTTTGACCCTCTGCATCACTGTTTCACCTTCTTGGATTATCAGTTGGTACCTACATTGGAGGAGTTCTCCCGACTCCTGAAGATTCCTATCCTTGATCATCTACCCTTCAACGGTACGGAAAAGGAACCTAAGCTTGAAGAGATTGCTAAAGCCTTGCACCTACAGTCATCTGACCTCAAGGGACATTGGGAAATTAGAAGTGGTATCAAAGGGTTCTTAGCCAGGTTTCTGTTTGAAAAGGCCCATGAATGTTGGAACTCCCTTGACCTACAAGCTTTTGAAGAAGTTGTGGCCCTCCTCGTCTATGGTTTGGTATTGTTCCCTAATCCAGATCAGCTTATTGATATCAGTGCTGTCCAGATCTTTATGTCCAGGAATCCTATACCTACGTTGCTGGGAGACATCCTTCACTCATGTTACACTCGAACCATGAGAAAAAGAGGTGTCCTTATGTGTTGCACTCCTCTCCTGGGAAGGTGGTTTATTTCGCACCTTCCACAATCAGTTTTGAAGAACGAGCGGGGTTTGAGATGGTCACAACGGTTGATGACTCTTACACATGCAGATATACATTGGTGCCCTAGGTCTAGAGAAGATGTCACTATTATTGATCGTTGCGGGGAGTACCCTAATGTTCCTTTACTTGGAATCAGAGGAGGTATTACTTACAGCCCATGCCTGGCTTGGAGACAGTTTGGTTATGCTCGGAGGGATGGTCCCCATGACATGTTAATTCCTGACATAGTTTTTGACTTCGACAACGATGCACAAGGACTTCGCCAGAGATTTATCAGAGCTTGGAGGATGCCCAGTAGGATAGACAGCAAGATACTGGGGCACAGGAACTCCATCCTGTTGGAACCTTATCTCAAGTGGGTACGAGCCCGCTCCCAGAAGTTAGTGATGCCTTATCCCCATATGCTCCCTGTGATCAAAGAGCCAGTCTTGGAAGGAGAAGTGTCCTGCACTATTCAGCACCCTGATATGCCCACGTCCTGGGAAGAGATGCAGAAGAGCTGGATCCAGCTTAAGGAGGAACGGAATTCTCTTGAGACCAGTCTACATGCTAGTGAAAAGAAGGTCTTGGAGCTCACCCGCCTGTTGCACGAGGAGAGGAATCTCAACACTTACATAGCTCCAAAGAGGATGCGTAGTATATTTTGGGATTAATCTGCTTTTGTATTACTTTGCCCATGAGGCTTTGATGTATTAAACAATGATTTCCTTAATGATAACGTGTGTTCCTTTTTGTCTACAACAAATTTGAACTTTCGAACCCTTGAATGCATTGCATAAACACATATCATTCATCATGTGCATAGCAGGTTTTTCCTCTTTTCAGGTTGCTTACAGTTCTTCGCTGTTTATTTCAGCATCATGAATCCCGACTCTTAATCAACTGAGACATCCATCAAAGATCTTCAGGCGCAGAATGCGCAATTTCAGGAATTAATCAAGGGTTTGGCTCAAGGCCAAGAAGAATTGAAAGCTCTGCTCCTGAAGAAGGAGAAGAAGAAGAAGAGAAGAACTGTTCTGTTTAACTCGGGCCGAAGGTTCGGTAATACTCTGCAGCATGAAGAGGCTGGTTCTTCTGTTGGCAAGAGTAATCCTCAAGCAGAAAAGGGTCCTAGTTCGGTAGTCTCCGACAACGAGACTGATTTTGATGAAGAACAATATCCTCCTGCAGAAGACAGGTACAAGCAACTGGAGGACAGGCTGAATGCTATGGAGATCCAACAGGTACCTGGGCTTGATTTTAGAGATCTGGGTTTGTCAACTGGTGTGATTATTCCTCGGAAGTTCAAAGCACCATCTTTCACCAAATATGACGGGGCGTCTTGTCCCAAGCTACATCTCAGGTCCTATGTTCGGAAAATTCAACCGTACTCAGCGAATAAGAATTTGTGGATCCACTTCTTCCAGGAGAGTCTTTCAGGGACTCACCTCGAATGGTTCTATCAGCTGGATGGGACCAAGGTTCGTAACTGGGAGGAGTTGGCTACTGCTTTCTACAAGCAGTATCAATATAATGCCGACCTTGCCCCTACACGTACCCAACTCCAGGGTATGTCGTTAGGTTCAAGTGAAGGTTTTAAGGAGTACGCTCAGAAGTGGAGAGACCTGACTGGTAGGGTGCAGCCACCATTGACTGATCGGGAATTGGTGGACATGTTCTTGGGGACCCTATCTGGGCCATTTTTCAACCACCTTATCGGGAATTCGTCTGCAGGGTTCACTGATCTGATTCTGACTGGAGAGAGAATTGAAGCTGGATTGAAGTCTGGAAAGATTCCGAAGGGTGCATCATCTAGTTCTAAAAAGAAACCCTTCAAAAAGGAGGCTAGTGCTGTATATGGCTCCCGGAGATCAGAAAGATTTGAGCGCCGCCAATCTGTCAGTGCGGTAACGATTGCCAAGCCTGCTGCCGCTCCTCGGCCGACCAATCCTCAAAGGGCTGAAAGACCCCGGAGAGAGTTCACCCGGTTGAGTATGACCTTATCGCAGATCCTACCACAGTTGTTATCCACCAATTTAGTGACTGTCAGAGAGGCTCCAAAGTTTCCAAATACTGCCTCTCCTAAGTATAACCCAAATGCCCGTTGTGCTTACCATTCTGATAGCCCGGGGCACTCTACTGATGACTGTTGGGCGCTAAGGAGCAAGCTACAGGACCTTATTGACGCCAAGGAGGTACAGTTTGAGGCATCTGAGAAGCCTAATGTAGTGACAGCTCCCCTGCCTGCTCATGGAGTGAATGCTATTGGGGACGAAGACGAAGTGGATGAAGCTGAGTTTGATAGCTGGATCTACCCGGCAACCGACAGTGGACTTAATAATTGGAGTGCAAAGGACAATCTACCTGTTTCTTTTGTTACTAAGTAATAAATTTCTTTGTCTTGGTATCTGTAATAAACAATAAATAAACTCTATGGCCCGGTGTCTTACCCGAGGCACCGTGGTTTCATTTGTGAGGGCATATAAATTGTCATTTCATATATCATAAATGAAAATCTTGGACGTTTTCTCGCATCTTATGCTCCTTTTCTGTCTTTCTTTCCTTTACATATATTTCAAAACAGCTGTATTTACACACACACTCACTCATACAGGTTTCAATCCACTCTGGATCTCACTGATAACGACCCTGCTACTGCCAATTATGACTTCGAAAATCCGATCAACTTAGCCGAAGACGAAGGTGAAGATGATTGCGAAGTGCCTGGCGAGCTTGCAAGACTGTTGCTTCAGGAAGAGAGGGCAATTCAACCCCATGAAGAGCCAGTAGAAACAATAAACTTGGGTACTGAGACAGACAGGAAAGAGGTAAAGATTGGTGCCAACCTAGAGCCCAGCGTGAAGCAACGGTTGACTCAAATGCTGCATGATTATATGGAGATCTTTGCCTGGTCCTACGAAGACATGCCCGAGTTGGATACCGATATTGTGGTCCATCACTTGCCGACTAAGGAAGACTGCCCTCCAGTTAAGCAAAAGGTCCGTCGTATGCGCCCAGAGATGTCTGAGAAGATCAAAGCCGAGGTTATGAAACAGTTTGACGCTGGGTTCCTTGCAGTGACGTCTTACCCTCAGTGGGTTGCTAATGTGGTGCCGGTGCCTAAGAAGGACGGTAAGGTCAGAATGTGTGTCGACTACAGGGATCTGAACAGGGCCAGTCCCAAGGATGACTTCCCTTTACCTCACATTGATGTCCTTGTTGATAACACAGCTCAGCATAAGGTGTTCTCTTTCATGGATGGCTTTTCAGGTTACAATCAGATCAAGATGGCACCTGAAGACATGGAAAAGACTACATTTGTTACTCAGTGGGGCACCTTCTGCTACAAGGTCATGCCATTTGGGTTGAAGAACGCTGGGGCAACCTACCAACGTGCCATGGTTGCTTTATTTCATGACATGATCCATCATGAGATAGAAGTGTATGTTGAAGACATGATCGCAAGGTCCCAGACTGAGGAAGAGCACCTAGATCATCTGCAGAAGTTATTTGACCGGTTGAAACTATACAAGCTGAGATTGAACCCGAACAAGTGCACCTTCGGGGTAAGATCTGGGAAGTTGCTAGGCTTCGTGGTAAGTGATAAGGGTATTCAGGTGGACCCTGCTAAAGTCAAAGCTATTCAAGAGATGCCAGTTCCCAAGACAGAGAAGGAAGTCAGAGGCTTTTTAGGACGCCTGAATTACATTGCTCGGTTCATCTCACACCTAACTGCTACTTGTGAGCCCATCTTCAAGCTGCTGAAGAAAGATCAGGTAGTACGTTGGAATGATGAATGTCAGGCTGCTTTTGACAGAATCAAAGAGTATCTCCAAGAACCACCCATCCTTATGCCACCGGTTGAAGGGAGACCTCTGATACTATATCTGACAATGCTCGACAACTCAATGGGGTGTGTGCTGGGGCAGCATGACGAGTTTGGCCGAAAAGAGCATGCCATTTATTACCTTAGCAAAAAGTTTACCGACTGTGAGACCCGATACTCACTGCTTGAGAAAACTTGCTGCGCTTTGGTATGGGCTGCTCGCCGGTTGAGACAGTATATGCTGACTCACACTACCTTGTTGATCTCAAAGATGGATCCGATAAAGTACATATTCGAAAAGCCTGCTCTGTCTGGGAGAATTGCAAGATGGCAAATGATCTTGACGGAATACGACATTCATTACACAACCCAGAAAGCCATCAAGGGAAGTGTATTGGCAGACCATTTGGCACATCAGGCCGTAGATGACTATCAGTCAATGAACTTTGAGTTTCCAGATGAAAGCATTATGATAGTGACTGATTGTGAAGTACCTGGACCGGATGAAGGACCTGAGGAAGGATCCCGATGGTCTATGCACTTTGACGGAGCCTCCAATGCTTTGGGTAACGGTATCGGCGCCATAATCATATCACCTCAAGGTACTCATACCCCACTCACTGCCCGGCTGTGTTTCAATTGTACCAACAACATGGCGGAGTATGATGCGTGCATCATGGGTCTTCAAGCTGCAATCGATCTAAGGATTAAGTTTCTGAGTGTCTTCGGAGATTCCGCTCTTGTGATCAATCAGATCAAAGGAGAGTGGGATACGAAACATCCGAACCTTATTCCTTACAGGGAATGTGTGTTGACCTTGATCCCCCACTTCACGAAGATAACCTTTGAACACTTTCCGAGAGAGAAGAATCAGCTGGCGGACGCGTTAGCTACAATGGCTTCTATGTTCAAGGTCAAATGGGATAATGAGGCTCCCCGGATCATCATCTGGAAACTAGACGAACCGGCATACTGTTGTGATCTCGAGACTGAATTGGTGACTGAGAAACCTTGGTACCATGAGGTGAAGAGATATCTGGAAGCTCAGGAATACCCTGAAGGTGCCTCTGTCAATGATAAGAAGTTCCTGAGGAGGTTCGCAGCAAAGTTCTTCCTTAGCAACGGCATCTTGTACAAGCGAAACCATGATTCAACCTTACTGCGTTGTGTGGATAAGACTGAAGCAGAAAGAATTATGGAAGAGCTACACGAAGGGACCTTTGGTACACATTCCAGTGGACATACAATGGCTAAGAAGATCCTTCGGGCAGGGTATTACTGGTCCACAATGGAAGCCGACTACTACCAACATTCCAAGACATGCCATAAGTGCCAGATTTATGCAGACAAGGTGCATGTTCCTCCAGTTCCGCTGAATGTTCTGACTGCGCCTTGGCCGTTTGCGATGTGGGGCATAGACATGATCAGTGAGATTAAACCTACGACATCTAATGGGCATCGCTTCATCCTAGTAGCGATTGACTATTTCACGAAGTGGGTCGAGGCAGCATCCTATGCTATGGTGACCAAGACTGTTGTGGCACGGTTCATTCGGCACAATCTGATCTGTCGGTACGGCATCCCTGAGAGAATTATTACAGACAACGGTACCAATCTGAATAACAAGATGATCGCTGAGCTCTGCGAGCAGTTCAAGATACAGCACCACAATTCTTCTCCTTACAGACCGAAGATGAATGGGGCTGTAGAAGCAGCAAATAAGAACATCAAGAAAATCGTGCAGAAGATGACAGTGACTTATAAATATTGGCACGAGATGTTACCGTTCGCTCTACATGGGTACCGTACCTCAGCTAGGACGTTAACCGGGGCAACTCCCTTCTCTTTGGTTTATGGTATGGAGGCAGTCTTGCCGATCGAAGTGCAAATACCATCTCTCCGGATAATGAAGGATGCAAATCTGAACGAAGATGATTGGATACAGACCCGACTTGACCAGTTAAACCTCATTGATGAAAAGAGACTTGCTGCTATTTGTCATGGTCAGACGTACCAAAAACGGATGATCAGGGCATTTAACAAAAAGGTCAGACCACAGGAATATCAAGTTGGGGATCTGGTAATCAAGCGAATCATCCTTCCTCAGAGTGATCCAAGGGGCAAATGGACTCCTACATACGAAGGGCCATTTGTGGTTAAACATGTGTTCTCAGGAGGAGCCATGATTCTAACCAACATGGATGGTGACGACCTTCCTCACCCCGCCAATCCAGACATAGTAAAAAGATACTACGCATGAAAAAGACCCGCTAGGCTGACATGCCTAGGCAAAAATTAGGGCTTCCCGTCGAACCAAAAGGGTTCGGGCAAAATGAAGGGATGAAATGAAAAAATCTGTACACCCGGCAAGTCGAAAACCTGAAAAGGCGGCTTGGGCAAGAATGGGTATCCCGGTGGACTGAAAACCCGAAAGGGCGGTCCAGGCAAAAATTAGGGATAAAAGCGTAATACTATGTCTCATTGGATCACTTTGCATCCAGAATCCGGTATCTGCATCAAGTTCGGACGGCATCAATCAGTCAGCTTCATCTTCGTTTAGGTCATCAAGTGATGAGACGCTCGGAGTTATAAAGGCAATAGCAGAGTTGAAACCCAGCGGATCATTCATTTCACACAGCTGTTTTATTTTCTTTTGTACAAAATTTGTATAAACTCTTTTGTTCGGCGGCGTTCTCTTACTAGGACGTCAGCCTCTTGTACACAAAACGCCTATTTTCAGGCCATTCAAAATCAATACAAATATATTTTCAGTTAAAAGTGCCAATTGTTTTTCTTTTTTTGTTTTGTTTTGCGAAGAACGTCCAAGGTTCAATTTGTGATATGTGCATTGACAATAATTTGCTAACTCATAAATATTTGCATACGAAACAAAGGATTAATTACAGGTAACATTAGAAACAGGGGCAATAAAGAGTTGTCTAAGCAATCTAATTGTTCCATCCGCCCAGGTACCAAGGTAGGTTCAACTAAAGAACATAACCAGATATCTTAACTCCCCAGAGAGTGAGCCAGCAAGTCAATACACTCTCCTCAAGCGAAGCTATATTATCAAACCTTAAGGAAGTTGGGTGTCCTCCAGCAGATCTCAAAATTCCCCAACACATCATTCTTAAACAAGCATCCCCGGCAGTCTTGACCTAAAGATTGTTCCCCGGCGGTATATCAATATTCAGTGGAGTCACTTCTCTGATACAGTTCAATACTTCCCCAGGAGAGTCCAAACCAATTTCCCCAGGAAAATTGGAGTTCATCTCCCCAAGCAGCAAGCTCATCCCCAGTAGATTCTGGAAGCTTATCCTCGCAGAGCACGAACGCGTCGCCCGGCTTTATTCAAAGAGTTATTTCCTTACCAGGATATAACTGGGTTATCCTCAGCCAAGAGCCACGGAAAGGTCGTCGTCAACGCAGTTCTTTCTTACCCCTAGCGAAGTCTATTAACACTTCCAATGCAACAAGAATATCCCCAGCAAGTTATTATCAACTCAGCAAAGTATCTCTCTCCCCACAAAGTTTTGCTTCCCAACAAGATCGTTAGAGTACTTTCCTCCCTGCAGAGTTATTCCATTCGCCAAGTTTATTCCCCAACGGAGTTATCTTCTCCTACCGGTATTCTTGCAATCATCATCCCCAGCGGAAGTAAAAGCTTATTCTTCAACATCAGCCCAGGATATGACTTCCCGGCACCCGTCAAGGATTTATTTTCCTAAGACAAAAACATACATTCCTAAACATCACATACATCATTATAGCATGCATATACGCATCATATCTTACAAATCTCATTTATGTTGAGAACATCATCGCTTGATCCATATCATGCATTGCATATGACTGACCTTTACCTTTCATGGAAGATTCAGTTAAGTTCTCAATCATATTTCAAGACCTAGACCGGTTCAGTTAATCGACTCCAAAGACTTCTTATCCAGTCCAAGGCCTTCTCTAGTCCAGCTAAATCGACCCCAAACGGATTTTTCTGATGAAGACTGAGTAGAAGTTATCACAGGTTTTTCTCAAACGTCTGCTTTTGAGATTATAATTTCCTATGGTTCTCTCCCCAACGGTGCGGAGATGATAATTCTAACCCAGGTTTTTCTCAAACGTCCGCTTTTGAGATTATAATTTCCTATGGTTCTCTCCCCAATGTTGCGGAGATGATAATTCCATCCCAGGTTTT
This sequence comes from Vicia faba, assembly GCA_948472305.1. Lineage (NCBI taxonomy): Eukaryota > Viridiplantae > Streptophyta > Magnoliopsida > Fabales > Fabaceae > Vicia > Vicia faba. Next base: position 1,427,767,034 of record OX451736.1, on the reverse strand, counting down.
TCTCAAACGTCCGCTTTTGAGATTATAATTTCCTATTAGTTCTCTCCCCAACGGTGCGGAGATGATAATTCCATCCCAGGTTTTTCTCAAACGTCCGCTTTTGAGATTATAATTTCCTATTGGTTCTCTCCCCAACGGTGCGGAGATGATAATTCCATCCCAGGTTTTTCTCAAACGTCCGCTTTTGAGATTATAATTTCCTATTGGTTCTCTCCCCAACGGTGCGGAGATGATAATTCCATCCCAGGTTTTTCTCAAACGTCCGCTTTTGAGATTATAATTTCCTACGGTTCTCTCCCCAGCGGTGCGGAGATTATAATTCCATTCCAGGTTTTTTTCTCAAACGTCCGCTTTTGAGATTATAATTTCCTATGGTTCTCTCCCCAACGGTGCGGAGACGATAATTCCATTCCAGGTTTTTCTCAAACGATCGCTTTTGAGATTATAATTGCCTATGGTTCTCTCCCCGATCCTGCGGAGATGGTAATTCCCACCAAGATTTTCTCAACGATTGCTGTTGAAGTTAAAGTCACCCAAGGTTCTCTCACTATTCCTGTTGAGGTAGTAACCACTCCTGGTTCATTCATCGCCGTTTGAAGCTCCAGATCCAGCTCCTGTAACCAGTCAGGACACATCTATATCAAGCATCCGAAAACCAGCTCCTGCAACATGTCAGGTACTCATTTTTTCTTTTGCAGGTATGCAGGTTCTCGCTAAGGAATCTCTTACGCGATCAACATCCAGATGGCATCTATAAGCCCATCATCCTATTCATCAATCTCTAAATGGCATCTATAAGCCCATTTCCACCATCACTGCTACCATGTGAGCGCAAATTTCTGGGCACTCTAGTGTTCAATCATCTTCCACCTTCGGATTACGAAAGGCACGTCAGCCAATCTGCATCCTCAGGTCTAAGAAGATTGAACAGGGGCAACTGTTGTACCCCAAAATTTGACCTCCCATATTCTTCAAAGAATTGCCAAGCCAAGCTTCAAAATTCCCCAAGGGTTGCACAATGTAAGAGCCTCATGAACAGTCAAAATTAGGGTTTTGGTCCTGATCAAGAAAATGAAGTTTATAAGGGTCCAATCAAGTCCCACATGCCTATAAATATGGTCAAGCATCCTCATACAAAGTTTCAAGGCTTTCAGCACAAAATTGCACAGTCAAAAACCCTAATTGCACTACAGTCAACTATAGGGGCAAAATGGTCATTTGACAGTCAAAAGTTCAAATTTTTGGTCAACATCTCATTTTGAAGCCACAAACATCATGTGATCAATGCTTGATCATGATTCTCAAAGCTTGGCTCAAAAATCATCAAGATGCAAAAGTTTCCTTATTTGGACAGTTGGAAAAGTCAACTGAAAATTGACCAGGGCATAACTTCCACATGGATTATCAGAAAAATTCCATCCAAAGCTCATTTTGAAGAGAAAGACATTTCCTACAACTCATCTTCATACTTCAAGTCCAAGAAATGCTCTCACAAAAAGTTATCAATTTCAACATTATAGGTCATTTTCAAAAGTCAACAAAAAGGGACTTTAAGTCAAAGGCCATAACTTCATATTGGAAAATCAAAATGACATGGGACCAAAGGCATTGGTTAGAGGAATCAAAGACCTTTCCAAAATGTCCAAGAACATGAGCAAAGCTTAAAAATTGAGCAAGTTAGGCCTTGTGGAAGTTGGGAAATATTTGGATATTTTGAAAAGTCAACATTGATTCAAATGACCTAAAATTGCTAATGGGCCTCTTTTTCTTCCACAATTCATTACCCAAGGCATGTGCACGACCATTAGGCCCAAAGGGAAGTTTTTCTCCATTTTTATTTATTTATTTGGATTTTTTTATCATTAATAATTCATTTAATTAAATAAAATACATGAAAAATACAAAACTAATGAAATAAGATCTTTTTGTGCAGAAATTATTCTCATTGGACACTCAAATTCGTGCATGACCAATTAGGGAAGGATTGGATATGATTTGGTATCAATTTGCATGAAAAAGATTGAAAAAACTAATGCTTGAAAAATCAAATCTCATAAACCATCAATGCATAGATTTGGATCAAATTTCTTGACCTAATTTGTTCATACTTATACAAAGAACACAAACCTAATGCAAAAAACCCCTAAGCTGCGCTACAGACTCAGAACAAAACTTGAGTTTTTGGTTAAAAATTTGAAATCTGAAAACAAGGTTAGAGGGCGATTCAAGCTGAGATATTCATCTCATCACCTTCCTGAGACCTTCAGCAACGTGCCTGAATAGATTTCCACGTCCCTAACGCATTGAATCATTGTACATAAGTCACACTTTTCCACTTTTTTTTCATAATCGTGTTTTAACATCTATGCATTTTAATTGTGGATTCATACTAAGTGAAACATTCTGAAGCTAACCCTATCATTTAATTGAGCTTTCATGTGTTATTGGAGATTTCGCCATTATCGTTTTTTAGGGTTACAGGAATTGCAATTTGGGGCTTTACACTCAAAGAAAAATTGAGACTCGAGACCTGGACCATTGGAATCAGCATGTCTGGACGATCAAGAATCCACCCTCGCGCTCAATTTATGAGCGTCCTAGAGCTATTCGTTATTTTCTGGAAAGGGACCTTTTAGAACGTTTGCAAAACTGTTGCTTATTGCCTTTGTGCTTCAGAAGAAAAAAAACACAACGAAGAAGATGATTAAGTGGCTAGAGCTAATTGGTTCATTTAAAAATTCGTGCGGAAATACGCATTAGCTTTTGTTTTATTTTATAATGTTTGTTGTTTATTTGATTAACAAAGTGATTCAGTGGCGCAGTTGGCAAGGAAGTGAATTGATAACCTTCAGGACCTGGGTTCGATCCCAGGTCCCCACCCCCGTTCTATGTTATTTTCCTTTTAACGCTTATGTGCAGTTTCCATGTTGGAGTCCACCATACACCCACAGTCACAAGCGTGCCACGCGTCCAAGGGCATTCAATCAAAGGTCAAGATTTGAGGAACAGGATACACTCCAGTCAACGCTGATCCACGTTGCATGGAAAAGTCAAAAGGGCCAGGAATTTAAATGGGCCAGATTATTACAAAACACCTCCACTTTGGGGACAGATACCCCCTAGGTTTGCCATTTTATTTTCTTTTCTTTTTTGCATTATTTCTATTTTCTTTTTTAATTATTGTTTTTAATTAATTTATTATTTTCATAAAAAACATAAAACACCAAAAAATCAGAAAAAAGAAAAATAATAAATATTTATTATTTTAATATTTTTTGTAAATAAATTCATAAATTAATTAGTTTTAAATTAGGTTTTAATTTTAACTTTTTAATAAAAATCTAAAAAATATAGAATTAGGGTTTAATTAATTTTCATCTTTTTTCTTTTATTCCATAATAATTAAATATTAGATATTTATTTTTATAATTAAATTTGCATGTAAATTAATTAGGGTTAATATTAGGTTTTAATCTTCTTTTCTTAATAAATTAAAAACAACTAGAATTAGGTTTAATTGCATTTTATCCTTTTTTCATTAAAATCAAAAAAATACCAAAAACAATTCTTTTTTATTAATTAATCATTTAATTTAATTTTGCAAAAAGGGTCCAACGCCCTCGTTTAATTCTTATTCGCATATTTATTTTATTTCTTTTAATATTTATGTATCTCTCCCGAAGCCTTGTAAATTAATTATTTGTCGCACTTTTATTTTCTTTACTTTCTTTATTTTCTGTCAAATCGGGTTCGAGAAATTTTGGCGATGTGGACCCGCGCCTTTTGTAATAGCTTAGAATTTTTACTTTCCCGCAATATTTTCAACTGTTAATCAAGGCATGAAAGAATGTATGAACAAAAATAAAAACAAACGCATAGATCACTTTGACAAAAGAAAAAATTAACTGAACATGACACACAAATCACACACCACCCCTAGGGTACGCCTCACTGTTGCCTTGCCTCGAAAGGGGATCGTCGAGTAGAGGATGTTTTAGTAAGTCCTCATGATCCGGGAACCTGGCATGAGGGTAGCTTCTAAGGTGTCTTCCCATTGCTCTGGTGATCACCATGTCCCGAACCTTCGAATTGACCCGAACACCTCCAACGGTGGTGCTACCTACCTCTCAATGGTGGGATGACACTACTTTAAAGGACATTTACACAGACGAATTCCTTAGGGTAGGTAGACGACTCGTGGATACTTGCTCTAATTAAAAACAAAACAAATCAAAAATACTTTTCACACCGACACCTTTACAAAAAGCTTTCGAAAGCAACTTTTCAAACACTCTTGAGGACTGATACAAGAGTCGAACTGAAATTTTCAAAGAAACTTTTTAAAACCCACAGTTGAAAAGCAAACAAACCATTTTTGAAAACACAAATGAGCAAGTATCTAAGAGCCCATGGATAACCATGGATAGAAAGGGTGCTAACACCTTCCCTTTCTATAATCTACCTCCCGAACCGAGAGCAATCTCTATAAGGAATTTTTCTGTGCTTTTGTCCTTTCCATTTGGAGAAAATAAAAGACGGTGGCGACTCTTGGTTCCGCGAAATTTCGCGAACCAGCGCTAAACAGTCAGTTCCAGATCCATCGATCACAGTATGTCCACTGGAATGAGTTCCGAAGGTACCTTCATGCAGCTCTGCCATGATCCTTTCTGCTTCAGTCCTATCCACACAACGCAGTAAGGTTGAATCATGGTTTCGTTTGTAGAGAATGTTATTGCTGAGGAAGAACTTTGCCGCGAACCTTCTCAGAAACTTCTTGTCATTAACGGATGCGCCCTCGGGGTATTATTGAGCTTCAAGGTACCTCTTCACTTCATGATACCAAGGTTTTTCAGTTACCTCTTCAGCCTCAAGATCACAGCAATGTGCAGGTTCGTCCAATTTCCAGATAATGATCCGGGGAGCCTCGTTGTCCCATTTGACTTTGAACATAGAAGACATCGTAGCTAGCGCGTCCGCCAACTGATTCTCCTCTCTTGGGAAGTGTTCAAAAGTTATCTCCTCGAAGTGGGGGATCAACGTCAATACATACTCCTTGTAAGGAATAAGATTTGGGTGTTTCGTATCCCACTCGCCTTTGATCTGACTGATCACAAGAGCGGAATCTCCAAAGACACTCAGAAACTTGATCCTTAGGTCAATTGCAGCTCGAAGACCCATGATGCATGCTTCATACTCCGCCATGTTGTTGGTGCAGTTGAAACATAGTTGGGCGGTAAGTGGAGTATGAGAGCCTTTTGGAGATATGATCACAGCGCCAATACCGTTACCCAAAGCGTTTGAGGTTCCATAAAAATGCATAGACCATCGGGATCCTTCCTCAGGTCCTTCATCCGGTCCAGGTACTTCACAATCAGTCACTACCATGATATTCTCGTCTGGAAATTCAAAGTTCATGGACTGGTAGTCATCCACTGCCTGATGTGCCAAATGGTCTGCCAGCACACTTCCCTTGATTGCTTTCTGAGTCGTGTACTGGATGTCGTATTCGGTCAAGATCATTTTCCATCTTGCTATTCTTCCGGACAAGGCGGGCTTTTCAAAGATGTACTTGATGGGATCCATTTTTGAAATCAACAGAGTAGTGTGAGTCAACATATACTGTCTCAGCCGGTGAGCAGCCCATACCAAAGCGCAGCAAGTTTTCTCGAGCACTGAGTAACGGGTCTCACAGTCGGTAAACTTTTTGCTAAGGTAATAAATAGCATGCTCTTTTCGGCCATACTCGTCATGCTGCCCCAGCACACACCCTATTGAGCTGTCAAGTACTGTTAAGTATAAGATTAGAGGTCTCCCTTCAACTGGTGGCATAAGAATGGGTGGTTCTTGGAGATACTCTTTGATTCTTTCGAAAGCGGCCTGACATTCATCGTTCCAACGTACTACTTGATCTTTCTTCAGCAGCTTGAAGATTGGTTCACAGGTAGCAGTTAGATGTGAGATGAATCGGGCAATGTAGTTCAAACGTCCCAGAAAGCCTCTGACTTCTTTCTCTGTCTTGGGAACTGGAATCTCTTGTATGGCTTTCACTTTGGCAGGGTCCACTTGAATACCTTTATCGCTCACGACGAAGCCTAGCAATTTTCCAGATCTTACCCCGAAGGTGCACTTGTTCGGGTTTAACCTCAGCTTGTACAACTTTAGACGGTCAAACAGTTTCTGCAGATGGTCAAGGTGTTCCTCCTCAGTTTGGGACCTTGCAATCATATCATCGACATATACTTCAATCTCATGATGGATCATGTCATGAAACAAAGAAACCATGGCACGTTGGTAGGTTGCCCCAGCATTTTTCAACCCAAAAGGCATGACCTTGTAGCAAAAGGTGCCCCACTGAGTAACAAAAGTGGTCTTCTCCATGTCTTCAGGAGCCATCTTGATTTGATTATAACCGGAGAATCCGTCCATGAAGGAGAATACCTTATGCTGAGCAGTATTGTCAACCAGGACGTCGATGTGAGGCAGAGGGAAATCATCCTTGGGGCTCGCCCTGTTCAAATCCCTGTAATCAACAGACATTCTGACCTTACCGTCTTTCTTCGGCACTGGAACCACGTTGGCAACCCACTGAGGGTAAGAAGTCACTGCTAGAAACCCGGCATCAAATTGTTTCATAACCTCAGCCTTGATTTTCTCGGACATCTCAGGACGCATACGGCGGACCTTCTGTTTTACCGGAGGGCATTCTTCCTTGCTAGGCAAGTGATGAACCACAATGTCAGTATCCAACCCAGGCATGTCTTCGTAAGACCAGGCAAAGATTTCCACATATTCATGCAGCATCTTAATCAACCGTTGTTTCACACTAGACTCTAGATTGGCACCAATCTTGACTTCCTTTCTGTCTGTCTCAGTACCCAGATTTACCGTTTCCACTAGCTCTTCATGTGGCTGAATGGCCCTCTCTTCCTGGAGTAACAGTCTTGCAAGCTCACCAGGCAGTTCACAATCATCTTCACCTTTGTCTTCGGCTAAGTTGATCGGATTTTCGAAGTCATAACTGGCAGTAGCAGAGTCGTTACCAGTGAGATCCAGAGTGGATTGGAACCTGTATAGGTGAGTGTGTGTAAATATAGCTGTTTTGCAATATGTAATAAAGAAAGAAAAGGATTGCAAGATTTGAAATGCAAAAAACGTCCAATGCTTTTATTCATGATATATGAAAATGACAAATAATAAGCCCTCACAAATGAAGCCACGGTGCCCCGGGTAAGACATCGGGCCATAAAGTTTCAAATTATTATTTGTTACAAATTCAAAAACAAAGGAGTTCATTACTGAGTGACAAAAGTAATAGGTGTGAAGTTTTTCGCAGTCCAGTTGTTTGGTCCACCGTTGGTCGTTGGGTAGATCCAGCTGTCGAATTCAGATTCCTCCATGTCATCTTCAATAGCATTCACTCCCGGGTTGGTGATTAATACATGAGGTCTTCCAATCCTTGCCTTACGAACAGCCCTCTGAGCTTCTGCAGTGAAACCCAAACCAAACTTGTCAGTCTTCGGAGTGAAATCAGGAAGTCGGCCCCATTTTGCGCACTCACCCGTCTCAATATCAGCCCGGGCATCCTTTAAGGAAGCCATCCTCAAAGGAGAATCTTCTTTCGTCACAGTCTCTGCTGACGCCAATGTCTGAGGAACTTCTTCAAAGTGTTGAAAGGGGGTCTCAATGAACTCCCCATCCATCTCTATGTACCGGAACGAGTTGAGGTGGCTGACCATATATTCTTCCTCCCCCTGCACTGTCACAATCTTCCCTCTGACCGGGTATTTCAGTTTCTGATGTAATGTGGAGGTCACAGCTCTAGCCTTGTGGATCCAAGGACGACCCAGCAAACAAGAGTAGGACGGTCGGATGTCCATCACATAGAATGTAGAATCAAATACCTGAGAACCAACCCTGATTGGAATGTCAACCTCACCATGTACCATCCTTTTCGACCCGTCAAAGGCCCGAACAACAATGTTACTTGGCTTGAGCTCTAAACCCTCACAGTCCAGCCTGTCTAGAGCTTTCTTGGGCAATACGTTCAACGAAGAACCAGTGTCAACCAGCACATGGGCAAGAGTAGTGCCCCTGCATTCAATGGAGACATGCAGGGCATCGTTATGGTTCTTCCCCTTAGCAGTCAGATCAGAGTCAGAGAAACCCAGACCATTATCAGCAGTTAAGTTGGATACACACTCGGTAAATTGATCAGCTGACGTTTCTTGTGGCACATGGGCCGTCTTCAGAAAGGTAATCAGAGCCTTGGCATGGGCCTCTGAGCACAACAACAGTGATAACATAGAAATCTTTGATGGGGTGTGCCCCAGCTGCTCAACTACGTTGAAATCACTCTTCTTGATAATCTTAAGAATCTCTTCCATTTCCTGCTTGGAAGCTTCAACAGTGGTTGTCTTTGGTGCCTCCGGCTGGGCAGGCATATCAGTAGCAATCCCTTTGCCCCGAGCGTCAGATGACTCGGCAGTAGGGGTAGAAATAAGAACTTGGTCAGGCAGGGAAGTGGGCACACTTGCAGGTGTGATGATAATAGGTCTCTGAATAGCTGGTGGGGCAATATCTGGTGAGAACAGTCTACCACTGCGAGTGACTTTGGCAGGCCCGGTGATGTTGTTGACGCCGGTACTTGTATCAAACTCTTGTTTAACCCCAAGCACATAAACATCTTCCCTATAGTGCCAAGGGACAGCTTTGTCGGATGTATAGGGGAGGGGCCCCGGAACAGTGATGATGATAGGAGCAATCTTCTGAGTAGACATGATTTTGACAGGCTTCTTTGAGAGAGCATTAGGAGAGTTGTTGAAAATGGTGACAATGGACACTTCTTCAGCAGGGATAGCAGGAACAACAATTTTCTCGAACAAGACCTCTTTGTTATCCATCAGGTTTTGGACGCCTAACTTCAACAAAGGACAACCAGCAGGTGAAACAGAACATAGAAGGAAACCTTTACCACATCCCGGAAATAAACCGGCTAGCAACAGGTTCCTCTTGACAGTCAACAACGGAGTAACAATCTCATCCACAGAGGCTACATACAGGTCTTCTTCCACAGCATTCACTCCATACTGGGGCATGGGAGCAGTCACAACATTGGGCCTTTCGGGCGCCTCGAACTGTATTTCTTTAGCATCAATAAGGTCCTGAACCTTATTCCTCAGAGCCCAACAATCATCCGTAGTGTGCCCCGGGCTGTCAGAGTGATAAGCGCAGCGGGCGTTGGGATTGTACTTTGGAGAGGTTGTGTTCACTACCTTTAGAGTTTCTTTTACAGTTACCAGATTGGTTGACAGTAGTTGCGGAAATATCTGAGACAGGGTCATACTGAGCCGAGTGTACTGCCTTTCGGGTCTCTCACCCCTTGGTTGGTTGTATTGTTGAGTAGCAGCAGCAGGCTTTGAGATTACCACTGCGTTGACAGCTTGGCGGTGTTCCGGTTTATTCTGTCTCCTCGACCCATAAACAACACTAGATTCCTTCTTGAATGGTTTCTTTTCAGAGCTCGAGGAGGCACCTTTTTGTATCTTCCCATACTTGATTCCAGCTTCTATCCTCTCACCAGTCAAGATCAGAAGAATTCCAAATCAGATGGTTGAAGAACGGACCAGACAGGGTCCCCAAGAACATGTCCACGAGCTCACGGTCAGTCAAAGGTGGCTGCACCCTGCCAATCAGGTCTCTCCACTTCTGAGCATATTCCTTGAATCCTTCACCCGTCCCTAGTGACATACCCGAGTTGGGTATGCGTGGGAGTGAGGTCGGAATTGTACTGATACTGCTTATAAAATGCAGTAGCCAAGTCCTCCCAATTATGAATACTGGCTCCATCTAGCTGATAGAACCATTCGAGTTGAGTCCCTGAAAGACTATCCTGGAAGAAATGGATCCATAGATTCTTGTCTGCAATATACGGTTGGATCTTCCTCACATATGATCTGAGATGCAGTTTAGGACAGGAAGCTCCGTCATACTTTGCAAAAGCAGGCGCCTTGAACTTATGTGGGATCACCACCCCAGAAGATAAACCTAGGTCTCCAAAGTCTAACCCGGGCACATGTTGGATCTCCATAGCACTTAGACGGTCCTCTAGCTGTTTGTACCTGTCCTCAGCAGTAGGGTACTGTTCATCATTGTAATCTGTCTCGTTGTCGGAGACCATGGGACTAGGAACCCTTCCCCCTTGGGGACTATCTTTCCCTACAGAGGAAGTAGCTAGATCAACCTCATTTTGCAGTGTATTCCCATATCTGCGTCTAGTGTTGAACAAGACAGTCCTCTTCTTCTTCTTCTTCTTAAAAAGTAGAGTCTTCAACTCCTGTTGACCCTGGGCTAAACTCATGACCAGCTCTTGGAACTGGGCGTTCTGGGCCTGGAGGGCCTTGATAGCTTGTTCAGTAGTAGGCTCAGAAGACATGATGATTGCTGAAATAAACAGCGAAGAAGATTAAGCAACCTGTAGAAAAAGGGTACCTGCTATGCACATGATGAATGGAATGTGTATGATTTATGTTTTCAAAGACAATCGGGATTCAACTTTGTAGACAAAAAGGGAACACAGTTTATTAGATTCAGACTTTAAATTGTTCAACAAATTTCCCTTAGGCGTTACATAAATGAAAATACTGAAAAGGAAATAAAAGCTATAAAGGAAACATCCAAGGCTCATCACTGCTCCCACGGCCTCTTCTTCTCAGTATGGATATAGTCATTCAGGATCCGCTCATTCTCCAATTGCTTGGTCAGCTTCTGGATTTTCTGTTCCTGTTCATTGAACCTTTCTCGATAAGAATCCCGTTCTTCCAGTAGTTGCGCCCAAGACCTCTTTAGTGTATCAACATCAGTGGGTATCTGAGGAGGGAGTACAGTTGGAGGAACCCCATATCTATCAGGAAATTCAAGAATGATAGGCCCGACAGCTTCGTATGGCATACCTAACTTCTGAGCACGGATGCAGACCCATTTGTAGTAGGATTCCATAGGCAGAGAAGTCTTCGGTCCCAACTCATGCGGGTCAGTTTTGTGAATTCTGTCCCAAGCCCGGATGAATCTACGACGCAGCTCGTCACTGTCTACCTGAAACTCAAAACTTATGTGAGGTACCAACATCTCATGAGGTCCTGCTCTTCTGGCTCTTCCAAATTGACGGAGAGCTAAACATGGATTGTAAGATATTCCTCCCTGGGTACCGATCAATGGAACATTAGGATATTCTCCGCAACGATAAATAACAGCTACCTCATCCAAACCTCTGAGAGTCCAAATGATGTCATTATCAGTGAGAGACATAAACCTATGAGCCCAGCCTCTTCCTTCTTTGTTCTTCAGCACGAACTTAGGGAGGTGCGAAATAAACCACCTCACTAACAAAGGATCACAACACCACAGAGTTCCCCATCTTCGGGCAGTACGAGCATAGAGTTGTTGCAGGATATCCCCCAAGAGAGTGGGTACCGGATTCCGAGACATGAAGATCCTTATGGCATTGATATTGACAAAGTTATCAGGATTTGGAAACAGAACCAGACCATAGATTAAGAGAGCCAGAATGTCTTCGTATGCCCTGAAGTCTAAGTCATTCCAGAAACTGTTAGCTTTACCAATCAGAAATTTGGCCAAAAAGCCCTTAACTCTGCTTCTAGTCACCCAGTTATCCATTACCTCTTTGTTAGTCAAAGGAAGGGCTGCAGCAATCTCCTCAAGTCTAAGAGTCTTTTCCCAACCAGTGAAAGGAGTCTGCTCCAAAACAGGGATACCAAGCAAATCAGAGAATTCTTCCAGGGTAGGGACCAGCCGGAAGTCTTGAAAGGTGAAGCAATGGTACAGGGGATCATTAAACTGGGTCAGGACACTCATCAGTTGTTGGTCCCACTTTGAAGTGACTAAACCGAGAAGAGAACCATGCCTCTGGATGAAGGAAGTAGTATTTGGAATTTTGTCGACCAATTCTTTAAGCAAATCAGGTGGGTGAACAAAGTTGAGCCGGATAGTATTCCTTCGCATAGGCATCATAACATCCTACAAAACAGAGCAAAGATGAAACCCTCTTGTCTTTGAAATGGGCCAGTCCTTATGCAGGATGCATGAAATGTTATGATGGTATGATGTTATGATAAAGCACACCACAAGTATTCACAAAGGCAAACATGATAAGGCACACAAGTCACGCAAGACAGCCCTTAGAGTTGAGGCCAGCATGAGGTTTAGGTACTACCCTCTTGAAGTTGGTGGGCTCAAAACCTGTCCTATCAAAAGTAACCAGGTTCTAAGGAGCTCAATATCATTGGGTTGTTTTCTATGTTCATTGTTTTGATTTAGCCACTGAACTGGCGATCAAAATATTCCAAGAAAACAACCCTTAATGAGTGCAGTATCGAGTATCTACCAACTTCGGACTACACCAAAGTCGGTCATCTCACTACCCCTAAAGAGGCCAAGATGGTCAAGTAAGGTTCCTAAGCTCAGTTGATGCTTCACGACACCACGCGGCGGCCCCGTACTCTCCTTGACTTGACTCAAGGGTTACCGGTACTCACCAAAGTGCCACATCAACGTAGCAACTGCTTCAACCGTGTCGGTATACCCCGTACAGTTCCCTCACAGTTTGTTGCTACTTCTAAAAGGTATCCCCCAGATCCGGGTTAGGATCTATGAAACTCCAAAACAAGTCCACAATATAAAATCAATCAAGACAAGCAATTGAAAACAAGAGTGGTCTAATCCTAAGGTACACCTCACTTATTATTATTCCCCAGCAGAGTCGCCAATTCTGTGATCGGTGGAAATAGAACTGACTGTTTTGAAATGCTGGTTCGCGAAATGTCGCCGTAAGCAAGAGTTGCCACCGTCTTTTATTTTCTCCAACATGGAAAGGACAAAAGCACAGCAAAATTCCTTTTCGAGAGGTAGATTATAGAAAGGGAAGGTGTTAGCACCCTTTCTATCTGTGGTTATCCACGGGCTCTTAGGTACTTGCTCACTATGTTTTCAAAAATTGTTTGCTTTTCAAGTGTTTGTGGGTTTTGAAAAAGTTTCATTTTGAAAAACTTCTAGGTAACTCTTGTATCAGTCCTCAAGAGTGTATGAAGTGTTTGTTTGAAATCTTTTTGAAAGTGTAGGTGCGAAAAAATGTTTTTGTTTTTTGAAAGAGAAAGTACCCAGGAGAAATCTACCTACTCTAAGGAATTAAGCTGTGTAAGAGTCATTTAGACAGTACTATCCCACTATTGAGAATTAGGTAGCACCGTCGTTGGAGTTATTCAGGTCAATTCGATTATAGGGACATGTGTGGTCACCAAAGCAATAGTAGGACGCCTTAGCGGTAACCCTAATGTCCTAGATCCTTTTTATCCGAGGCAACCGTTTCGAGGCAACTGGATCTTTAGACAGGAGGGCGACCTCTAAAACACCCTATACTTGACGACCACGTCGAGGCAACCAAGTGAGGCATACCCTAAGAGTGGCATGTGCACGTGTGTCCAGTTTCAGTTCATATTATCTTTGAACATGCATCATTGTGAGCTACGGGTTGATTTTATTTTTCATACAATTATTGTCATGCATAATTAACAGTTAATAATTTGTGGGAAATAAATTGCGGAAAGTGAATCTGCGCTATTACAAGGCGTCAGGTATTTACATCGCCAAAACATAACCCTTGAAAATAAATGCGAAAAAATAAAGAAAGCGATAAAAGTCCTAATTATCTATTACATCCTCAAAGCAGATACAATAATATGATCAAAATAATAAAGTGCGCACAAAAGAAATTGAATCAGGACGTCCTTAGGGTTTTGACCCTTTTTGAGAAAAGAATTGAATTTGGTCCCTTTTTTGCATTTAATTAAATATTAAACCTATTTTTCTAATTAATTAATTAAAAGAAAAAGTATTTTTTAGTTTTTTAATGAAAATAAACATAAAATAAAATCACAAGTTAACAAAAACCCTAATTTCTATATTAATTTTATTTATTATGAAAAAGATTAAAATTGTCCTAATTAAACAACTAAACTAATTAATTAGAATTTATTTACAAAATAATAACTAATAGTGAAATTAATAAATAATAAAATAAATAATATTTAGGTTTCTGATTTTATTATGAAAAATAATTAATTTGTTAATTAAATACTAATAATAATAATTATTAAAAGAAAAGAAAGAAAATAAAAATAATGAGAAGTAATAAAACCAGGAGGGGGTGAAGGCCAAATTCTGGAGGTTTGCTAGCAATCTGGCCCACTAAGCTCAAGCCTCTTTGACTTAGGGAATTGTCTGTACGTTGGTTGACCAGGAACATGGTATCCATCATCTTTTGGCCACTGGATTGATGCTTGAAGACACTTGGCGTCTGGATGAGTAAGGTGTATGATGAACAACGCTCAGTAGCCTGCATGCAAATATGTGAAGAAAAATAACATAATGCGTTTTGGGTGGACCTGGGAATCGAACCCAGGTCCCAATGGTTGCCAGCTAACGCATATACCACTGAACCACTTGCCTGCATTTCTTAGTATGATAATAAGTGAAAATAATATATAAAAATAATCACATGTGTTGTACAAACAAAATCGCGTGCGTATTATTTGAACTGCCCAATGATATGCTTACACGCCTTCATCTTCTTCGCCATGTACCTGAAAAAAATAAATGGATAGCGGGGGTTTTTAACCCCCACAAAATAGCATGAGTAAAAATAGCGAATAGCCCTACAGGCTATATAAATATGGCACGAGGATAGCTTTGTGTTCGTCTGAATGCCACGAGTTCAACCATGGGTCTTACGAAGCTTAATTTTTCATGGTTACTGAATCCCCAAATTTCAAGCTTAGGAACCCTAGATTTCTTCAATGGTGATTCTTGATTATGTGCATCATAATCTAATTAACCTGCATCATTAGCTTCCTATGGACTCAAACAATGCAAAACAAACAATAAATCGTGTTAATGATGCATGAAATAAGCAACTCGATTCCAGAAAAAAAATGCAAACCCTTAAACTGTTCTTTGTGATTCTGATAGCTTTAAGGCTTGGTTTTGATTGCAATACGTTTCTGGAAGTTATAGCAATGTGTTTGAATCACTGAAACTCCTTGAATTGGCGCTTACCACGACAGTTTGTGAAAACAAACACAAAACGCAAACCAGCATTCCAAAAAACAGTCAGTTCTTCCCACCGTATCACAGAACTGGCGACTCTGCTGGGGATGATTTTAAGTGGGGTGTACCTTAGGAATAGTTCATCATAATGTTTTTAATTGCTTAATTTGTATGCTTTATCTTTGTGGGTTTGAATCGGAGTTACTATAGATCCTAACCCGGATCTGGGGGTACCCTCTAGGTAAGTAGCAATAAATTGTGAGGGAACTGTACGGCATAGACCGATACGGTTGAAGCAGTAGCTATGTTGGTGTGGCACTTTAGTTTGTATCGATATCCCTTATGGCGCAACGAGGAGAATATGGGTCTTCTAAGGGGTCATTAAGCACCAACTGACCTTAGAACCTATAGTTGACCAACTTGGCCATAGAACAGTAGCAGTATGCTACACTCATTGAGACCAAACTCTCGCGATGATTCCGGCCGCAAGAAAAGGTTGCCAAACTGGAATTATGACCGATCGAGGGTGGTCAATGATATTGAGATCCTCTAGAACCCGGTTACTATTTCTAGGACAGGTCTGAACCAACTAAACTGAAAGAGGGTAATACTTAAGCTCCTTGCCAGCCTGAAATCTAAGGGCTATCTGTGTGACTTGTGTGCCCTTACCATGTTTGTTATTTGTGGATACTTGTGTTGTGTTTTCAATCATGACATCTTGCATCATGACATTCCATGCATCTTGCATTGGACTAACCCATTTCAAAGACAGAGGGGATTCATCTTTGTTCTGTTTTGTAGGTCATGGCACTCATGCATAGAAACACTATTCGGATCAACTTTGTCCAGATTCCCACTCAGCTTAAGGAATTGGTTGCAAAGGTTCCAGATACTTCCTCCTTTATCATAAGACATGGTCACCTCCTGGGTTTGGTTACTTCCAAGCTGGATGAACAGATGATGAGTGTTTTCTGCCAGTTCTTTGATCCATTATACCACTGATTTACTTTCCCGGACTACCAGTTGGTCCCTACCTTGGAAGAGTTCTCTGATCTACTTGGTATCTCTATTTTGGAGTAGACCCCGTTCACAGGTTGGGAGAAAGTCCTTAGGCCGGAAAAAATTACTTCAGCCCTCCATCTGACAAAGGCTGAGGTAATGTCTAATTGGGAGACTAGAAGTGGGACAAGAGGCTTCTTGGCTAAATTCTTGGTTGATCGGGCTAATCAGTTATGGGACAGTCTAGACTTTCAGGGATTTGAAGATATTCTGGCTCTTCTCATATATGGTTTGGTGTTGTTTCCTAACTCAGATTCTTTTGTTGATGTGAATGCAGTGAATATTTTCATGTCCGTTAATCCAGTACCCACTCTCTTAGGTGATATTCTGCATACCCTATATGCCCGTACCGCTCAGAAACGGGGAACTCTTATGTGTTGTGCACCATTGCTGGCGAGGTGGTTTATTTCTCACCTCCCCAAATCAGTTTTGAAGAACAAGGAAGGCATGGGTTGGGCCCACAGGATTATGTCTCTTTCTCACATGGACATCATTTGGACTAATAAGGACATGGAAGACGTAGCTATTATTTATCACTATGGGGAATACCCCAATGTTCCACTGCTAGGAATCAATGGAGGGATCACCTACAATCCGTGTTTAGCCTTACGCCAGTTTGGGCGAGCTAGGAGGGAAGGACCTCATGAGTTGTTGATGCCAAGCATTGTCTTTGACTTCCAAGGGGATAGTGACAAGCATCGCCGCAGATTCATACGAGCCTGGGATAGAGTGCACAGGTCTGATCCGCACGAGCTAGGTGCAAAGACTTCTCTTCCTATGGAACCATATCTCCGATGGGTTCGTACACGTGCCCAGAAGCCAGGAATGCCGTACGAAGCTGTCTTGCCTGTGATAGTTGAGCTTGTTGATGAAGAAGGGGTTCCTCCTACCATCCTCCACCCTTACATGCCTACTGAAATTGGGGCATTAAAGAGGTCCTGGATGCAGCTAAGAGAAGAGCGAGATACTTACAGAGAAAAGTATCACGAGCAAGAGCGGAAGATCCTGAAGTTGACAAGGTAACTGGAGAACGGGCAGATCCTCAAAGACTATGTCAGCACCAAAGGGAAACGACCATGGGAGCGCTGATGTCTTTTGATTATTTCTAGTTTTGATTTACTTTTCAGTTTTTCTTTCTTGTAACGCCTTAAAGGCATTTGTCAAACATTGAATTCAAGTTTTTATCTAATAAAATTGTGTTTCGTTTTTGTTTACCAATTTGAATCTCTAAGATCTTTGAAATCATATCATCCACATATCATCCCATGCACCTCATAACAGGTACCCTTACAGGTTTTCTCATCTTCTTCGCTGTTTATTTCAGCACATCATGTCTTCCGAAACATCAACTGATCAAGCTATCAAGGCTCTACAAGCTCAAAACGCCCAGTTCCAGGAAATGTTCATGAACTTGGCTAAGGGTCAGCAAGATCTGAAGACCCTTATCTTGAAAGAAAAGAAGAAGAAAAAGAAGAAGACGGTCCTACTAAATATGGGTCGCAGATTTGGAAACAATTTGTGGGAGGAGGTTGATTTGACTCACTCATCTGGAGGGGGAGAAAATCAATAAGAAAGGAGGGCTTCTAGCCCTATGGTTTCTGACAACGAGACTGACTTTGACAAAGACCAGTATCCTCCGGCTGAGGATAAGTATAAACAGCTTGAAGACTGGTTAAGTGCGATGGAGATCCAGAAGGTACCTGGATTGGACTTTGGTGATTTGAGTTTGTCATCTGGGGTTGTGATTCCCCACAAGTTTAAAGCACTAATCTTTGCTAAATACGACGGGGATTCTTGTCCAAAGTTGCACCTTCGCTCGTATGTTAGAAAGATCCAGCCATACACCGCTGATAAGAACCTCTGGATCCACTTCTTTCAAGACAGTCTTTCAGGGACTCAGCTTGAATGGTTTTACCAGCTGGAAGGAGCTAGTATCTGTAATTGGGAGGATTTGGCTGCTGCTTTCTACAAGCAGTACCAATACAATTCCGACCTTGCTCCCACGCGTACCCAACTCCAAGGTATGTCTATGGGTGCGGGCGAAGGTTTCAAATACTACGCTCAGAAGTGGAGGGACCTTGCTGGGAGAGTTCAACCCCCGCTGGCTGATAGGGAGTTGGTAGACATGTTTCTGGGGACCTTGTCTGGTCTGTATTTCAACCATCTGATTGGAAGTTCTTTGTCCAGGTTTACAGAGCTGATTATGACCGGGGAAAGAATTGAGGCCGGTATCAAATCTAGCAAGATACAGAAGGGTGCTTCGTCAAGTACTGAGACAAAGCCTTTTAAGAAGGAATCCAGCGCTGTTTACAGTTCAAAGAGCCAGAATAGACCTGAACGCCGCCAAGCAGTCAATGCGGTTGTTATATCAAGACTTGTTGTTGCTCCTCAGCGCAACAATCAGCAAGGGCCGAGAGGCTGCAAAGACAGTTCACTCAGCTCAACATGACTTTGTCTCAGATTCTGCCATAGTTATTGAAGACCAACTTGGTGATTCCTAAGGAGGCCCCGAAGAATCCCAACACAACATCACCGATGTACAATCCAAACGCCCGCTGTGCTTTTCACTCCGATAGCCGGGGGCATGATACGAATGATTGTTGGGTTTTGAAGAATAAGGTACAGGACTTGATTGATGCTAAGGAGATTGAGTTCGAAGCACCTGAAAGGCCTAATGTTGTGACTGCTCCTATGCCCAAGCATGGAGTGAATGTTGTAGATGAAGACTCGTTTATGGTTTCTGTGAAAGACATTGCTACTCCATTGATGACTGTGACGAAAAACCTTCTGTTAGCCGGTTTATTTCCGGGCTATGGCGAAGGTTGCCATCTGTGTTCCGTCCTACCTACTGGTTGCCATCTTTTGAAGTCAGGTGTCCAATGCCTGATGGATAATAAAGAAATTCTATTTGAGAAGAATTTTGTTCCTTTGGTTCCTACTGAAGAAGTTGCTATAATCACAATTTTTGACAATTCTTCCAAGGCTTCCTCGAGAAAGCCTGTTAGAATTACATATGTTCCAAGAATCGTTCCCTTGATCATTACTGTTCCTAGGCCTATCCCCTATACATCCGATAAAGATGTCTCGTGGCATTATGGGGCTGACGTGTATTATCACGGGGTTAAACAAGATTTCAATGCTGAAGAGGCTGATACTAACGTCAGCAATATTGTTGGATCTAGTAAAGTCACCCGCAGTGGAAGACTTTTCTCCCCTGAGATCTCTCCACCAACTGTTCGGAAGCCTGTTGTTATTACACCTACTAGTGTACCTGCTACTATTCCTGTTCAAGTTCTCATTCTTACCCCTGTGGCCGAGTCAGCTGACACTCGGGGCAAAGGGATCACCGGTGAGCCTGCTCGAACGGAGGCACCGAAGACGATTACTGTTGAAGCCTCTAGACAAGAGATGGAGGAAATTTTGAAGATCATCAAAAAGAGCGACTATAATGTAGTCGAACAGCTGGGGCAAACCCCGTCGAAGATCTCTATGATGTCCTTATTATTGTGTTCAGAGGCCCATGCTAAGGCTCTGATTGCTTTCATGAAGACTGCGCACGTGCTGCAGGAGACATCAACTGATCAGTTTAAAGATTGCATGGCTAGTCTAACAACAGATAATGGGTTGGGTTTCTCTGATGCTGATTTGACCGCCAAGGGGAAGAATCACAATGATGCCCTGCATGTCTCCATTGAGTGTAAGGGCACTATCCTAGATCACGTGTTGGTGGATACTGGATCTTCATTGAATGTATTACCCAAGAAAGCTCTAGACCGGTTAGACTGTGAAGGATTGGAGCTGAAACCAAGCAACATTGATGTTAGGGCCATTGATGGGTCCAAGAGGATGGTACACGGTGAAGTGGATATTTCGATTAAGGTTGGTTCTCAGATATTCACATCTACATTCTATGTGATGGACATTCGGCCATCTTATTCATGTTTGTTGGGTCGTCCGTGGATCCACAAAGCTGGGGCAGTAACCTCAACGCTCCACCAGAAGCTAAAGTACCCAGTGAAAGGGAAAATTGTGACAATACAAGGAGAAGAGGAGTACATGGTGAGCCACCTCAACTCTTTCTGATATGTAGAGATGGATGGGGAGTTTATTGAGACCCCATTTCAACATTTTGAAGAGGTTCCCCAGACGCTGGCATCAACTGAAACTGTTGTTGAAGATCCTCCAATAAAGATGGCTTCCTTCAAGGATGCCCGAGCTGTTGTTGAGAAAGGTGGGTGTGCAAATTGGGGCCAACTCCCTGATTTTGCACATAAGACTAACAAGTTTGGTTTAGGTTTCACTACAGAAGCTCAAAGGTCTGTACGGCGTGCACGGATCGGAGGACCTCCCCTGTTTATCAGCAATTCAGGAGTAAATGCCATTGAAGACGATGTTGAAGAGTCTGAGTTTGACAGTTGGATTTACCAAACTACCGACGATGGACTAAGCAACTGGACAGCAAAGGACTTCATCCCAATTTCTTTTATTACCCAGTAATGAGACTTTTGTTTTGAACTTGTAACAGACAATTTTTAAACTTTACGGCCCGATGTCTTACCCGGGGCACCGTGGCTTTGTTTGTGAGGGCTTTATGTGTGTCATTTTCATATATCATTAATAAAAGCATTGGACGTTTCTTGCATTTCAAATTTTGCGCTCCTTGTTTCTCTTTTATTTTATATTGCAAAATAGCTATTTTACACACACTCACATATACAGGTCTACATCCACTCTGGATCCTACTGGTAACGACCCTGCTACTGCCAGTTATGACTTCGAAAGTCCGATCAACTTAGCCGAAGACGAAGGTGAAGATGATTGTGAAGTGCCTGGTGAACTTGCTAGACTGCTACTTCAGGAAGAGAGGGCCATACAGCCACATGAAGAGCCGGTGGAATCAGTAAATCTGGGTACAGAGGTAGACAAGAAAGAGGTCAAGATCGGTGCAGACCTGGAGCCTAGTGTTAAGCAACGCTTGATTCAGATGCTGCGAGACTATGTTGAGATCTTTGCCTGGTCTTATGAAGATATGCCTGGGTTGGATACTGATATTGTGGTTCATCGATTGCCTACCAAGGAAGATTGTCCTCCAGTAAAATAGAAGGTTCGCTGAATGCGCCCAGAGATGTCTGAGAAAATTAAGGCTGAAGTTATGAAACAGTTTAACGCCGGTTTTCTAGCAATTACTTCTTACCCGCAGTGGGTTGCCAACGTGGTTCCTATTCCGAAGAAGGATGGTAAAGTTCGAATGTGTGTTGACTATAGGGATCTGAATAGGGCAAGCCCCAAGGATGACTTCTCTCTACCTCATATCGACGTTCTGGTTGACAACACCGCACAACATAAGGTCTTCTCCTTTATGGATGGTTTCTCCGGTTACAATCAGACTAAAATGGCTCCCGAAGATATTGAGAAGACAACCTTTGTTACTCAATGGGGTACCTTTTTCTACAAAGTCATGCCCTTCGGATTGAAGAATGCTGGGGCAACGTATCAGCGTGCCATGGTCGCTTTGTTCCATGACATGATCCATCATGAGATTGAGGTATACGTTGAAGACATGATTGCAAGATCCCAGACTGAGGAAGAACATCTTGACCACCATCAGAAGCTATTTGACAGGTTGAAGTTATACAAGCTGAGGTTAAACCCGAACAAGGGCACCTTCGGGGTGAGATCTAGTAAACTGCTGGGTTTCATTGTAAGTGATAAAGGTATTCAAGTGGATCCTGCAAAGGTGAAGGCTATACAGGAAATGCCGGCTCCCTGAACAGAAAAAGAAGTCAGAGTCTTTCTGGGACGTCTGAACTACATTGCCCGATTCATCTCACACCTGACTGCTACTTGTGAGCCAATCTTCAAGCTACTGAAGAAAGATCAAGTGGTAAGATGGAATGATGAATGTCAAGCCGCTTTCGAAAGGATAAAAGAATATCTCCAAGAGCCACCCATTCTGATGCCTCCAGTTGAAGGGAGACCCTTGATATTATACTTCACAGTACTCGACAATTCAATGGGGTGCGTGCTGGGGTAGCATGATGAGTCTGGCCGAAAAGAGCATGCTATTTATTACCTTAGCAAAAATTTTACCGACTGTGATACCCGATACTCACTGCTCAAGAAAACTTGTTGTGCTTTGGCATGGGCTGCTCACCGGCTGAGACAGTATATGCTGACTCACACTACTCTATTGATATCAAAGATGGATCCAATCAAGTATATCTTCAAAAAGCCTTCCTTGTCCGAAAGAATAGCAAGATGGCAGATGATCTTGACTGAGTATGACATCCAATATACGACCCAAAAGGCAATCAAGGGAAGTGTGTTGGCAGATCATTTGGCACATCAGGCAGTGGATGATTACCAGTCTATGAACTTTGAATTCCCAGATGAGAACATCATGTTGGTAACCGACTGTGAGACACCTGGACCGGATGAAGGACCTAAGGAAGGATCCTGATGGTCTATGTACTTTGATGGGGCTTCGAATGCTTTGGGTAATGGCATTGGCGCCGTAATCATATCTCCTAAAGGCTCTCATACTCCATTCACCGCCCGACTATGTTTCAACTGCACCAACAATATGGCGGAGTATGAAGCATGCATCATGGGTCTTCGAGCAGCTATTGACCTAAGGATTAAGTTCTTAAGTGTTTTCGGAGATTCCGCTCTCGTGATCAGTCAAATCAAAGGCAAGTGGGATATGAAACACCCTAATCTTATTCCTTACAAGGAGTATGTGTTGATGTTGCTTCCCCACTTCGAGGAGATAACCTTTGAACACTTCCCTAGACAGGAGAATCAGTTGGAGGACGCGTTAGCTACGATGTCTTCTATGTTCAAAGTCAATTGGGACAACGAAGCTCCCCGGATTACCATTGAGAGGTTGGACGAACCTCCACATTGTTTCGACATTGAGACTGAAGAGGTAGCAGATAAACCCTAGTTTCATGAGGTGAAAAGGTATCTTGAAGCTCAGGAGTACCCCGAGGGTGCATCTGTTAATGATAAGAAGTTTCTGAGGAGGTTCGCGGCAAATATCTTCATCATCAATGGCATCCTTTACAAGCGTAACCATGATTCAACCTTACTGCGATGTGTGGATAAGGACGAAGCAGAAAGAATCATGGCAGAGTTACATGAAGGCACCTTCGGAACTCATTCCAGTGGACACACCATGGCAAAGAAAATTCTTCGGGCAGGATATTTTTGGTCCACAATGGAAGCTGACTGTTATCAGCATTCTCGGACCTGTCACAAGTGCCAAGTCTATGCTGATAAGGTGCACATACCTCAAGTTCCTTTGAACATCTTGACAGCTCCTTGGCCTTTTGCAATGTGGGGCATTGACATGATCGGAGAGATCAGACTTACGACATCTAACAGGCATCGTTTCATCCTGGTAGCTATTGATTACTTTACGAAGTGGGTTGAAGTAGCTTCCTTTGCTACTGTAACTAAGAACGTCGTAGCGCGGTTTATTCGGCATAATTTGATCTGTCAATATGGTGTACCAGAGAGGATCATTACGGATAATGGCACAAATCTCAACAACAAGTTGATCATTGAGCTCTGCAAGCAGTTCAAGATACAGCATCACAACTCTTCTCCTTACTGGCCGAAGATTAATGGGGCTGTAGAAGCGGCTAATAAGAACATTAAGAAGATTGTGCAGAAGATGATGGTGACATACAAAGACTGGCACGAGATGATACCTTTTTCTCTTCATGGGTACCGTACTTCAGCGCAGACATCAACAGGGGCAACACCCTATTCCTTGGTATATGGCATGGAGGCAGTCTTGCCCATTGAAGTTCAGATACCCTCTCTTCGGATTATGAAGGATGCAGGTTTGAGCGAAGATGACTGGATTCAGACCCGGCTTGATCCGCTGAACTTAATCGATGAAAAGAGACTTACTGCTATTTGTCACGGTCAAACGTATCAAAAACGGGTGATCAAGGCATTTAACAAGAAAGTTAGACGACAAGAGTATCAAGTTGGGGACCTGGTAATCAAGCGCATTATTCTACCTCAAGGTGATCCTAGGGGCAAATGGACCCTTACTTACGAAGGGCCATTTGTGGTTAAGAACATTTTCTCAGGAGGAGGTATGATTCTAACCACCATGGATGGTGACGACCTTCCTCACCCCGTCAATGCATACATAGTGAAAAAATACTACGCATGATCAAAGACCCGCTAGGTCGACTGGCCTAGGCAAAAATAAGGGCTTCCCGGCGAACCAAAAGGGTTCGGGCAAAAATAAGGGATGAAAATGAAAAAACTGTATACCCGGCAAGTCGAAAACCTGAAAATGTGGCTTGGGCAAAAAAGGGTATCCCGGTGGACCGAAAACCCGAAAGGGCGGTCCAGGCAAAGGGATTAAAGCGTAACACTATGTCTCATTGGATCACCTTGCAACCAGACTTCGGTATCGACTATCAAGCTCGGACGACACTAATCAATCTGATCTACGTTCAACCAAGTAGCAAGTGATGAGATGCTCAAGGACATAGGGGCAATAGCAGAGTTGGAACCCAGTGGGATTATTCACATAGCTGTTTTGTTTAGTCTTTCACAAAATGTATAAACTCTTGTGTTCGACGGCGTTCTCCTACTAGGACGTCAGCCTCTTGTACAAAAACGCCTATTTACAGGCCAAACATCAATATCAATACAATTCATTTTCAGAGAAATTTCAAACTGTTTTTCCTTTTTCTATTTTGTTTTGCAAAGAACGTCCAATGTTCATTTTTGATATATGCATTTGACATTAATTGCTGCTCATAAAAAATTACATGCAAAACAAAAGACGGTTACTTGTAATAACAGAAACAGGGGCAATAGGAATTGTCCAAGCTTTGCGGATGCTTTATCCACCAGGTACAAAGGTAGATTCAACTGAAGAATATGGATAAGGTACTTTCACTCCCCCACAGAGTAAGAGAAAGATAGTGGTGTTAGCTCTCCCTAACTGAGACGTGCAACTGTAAATGAATCGGTAATATTCTCCCCAAGAAGAGTTTATTTACCATCAGCACCGAAAAGACTTAATATTCCCCGGTAGAGCACGAAATATCCCCAGTGGAGTCTGAAATTTTTCCCAGCGCAGCCTAAAGAAGCTTCCCCAGTGGAGTTTAGAGAATCATCCCCAGTAGACTTTGGAAGATTGTCCCCAGCAGAGCTCAAAGGACTATCCCCATTAGAGTCTAAAAGGTTATCCCCAGTGAAGTCGCAACTGAAGATCATCCCCAGCGGAGTTCCTTCCTTTCACAAACAGGAATTCAATCCCCAACAAGATTCAATATCACCAGCAACGGTAATTTATCCCCAGCAGAATTTATCGGCGAAATCCTCAACAGATCATCTCTTCCCCACAGAGTAATCTCCTCCTCAGTTTATTCCACAACGGAGTTATCCTCTCCTACGGGTTTATTCTCACAGTCATCTTCATTCGCCATCTCCAGCGGAAATGAAGAATTCAACTCCCTTCTCCAGCAGCTATCAGGGATTTATTTTACCCAGCTAAAACATTACATTTCCATACATCATGACACATGCATATACGCATCATACAACACAATCTCATTTATTTTGAGAACATCCTTGCTTGATACATATCATGCATTACATAAGTCTAACCTTTACCTTTCGGGAAAGATGCGGTTAAATTCTCACAAAAATTCAAAGCTATGAAGCTTTGATCTCAGTCGAAGTACTGACCAGTTCTTAAATCTCAACCGAATTATTCTCAGTTGAATTACAGATAAGGTTCTAAATCTCTACAAAGTTCCTCCGTCGAATTACAGACGAGTTCCTAAATCTCAACAGAGTTTCCTCAATTGAATTACGGACAAGTTCTTAAATCTCGATGAAGATGTTTTCCTCAATCGAATTACTGACCAGTTCTTAAATCTCAACCGAATTATCCTCAATTGAATTACAGTTAAGGTTTTAAATATCGACAAAGTTCCTTCGTCGAATTACAGACGAGTTCCTAAATCTCAACAGAGTTTCCTCAGTTGAATTACGGACAAGTTATTAAATCTCGATGAAGATGTTTTCCTCAGTCAAATTACTGACCAGTTCTTAAATCTCAACAGAATTATCCTCAGTTAAATTACAGATAAGGTCCTAAATCTCGACTAGTTCCTCCGTCGAATTACAGACAAGTTCCTAAATCTCAGCAGAGTTCTCTCAATTGAATTAAGGGCAAGTTCTTAAATTTGGATGAAGATGTTTCCCCCCAGTTGAATTATGGACAAGTTCTTAAAACTCAGCAGAGATGTTCTCTCATTTGAAGTATAGGCAAGTTCCTAAATCTCAACAAAATCATACTTCCCCAGCGGAATCTTCCACAATAACAGGTATACAAGCTCTCGTTAAGGAATCTCTTATGCGATCGACACTTCTCCAGATGGAATCTTTAAGCCCATCCTCCCGTCAGCAATCTCCAAATGGCATCTGTAAGCCCAATTCCCGACATCACAAGGCTGATACCACTTCATGCGAGTGCAAATTTCTGGGCACTCTAGTGTTCAATCATCTTCCACCTTCGAAGCACGAAAGGCATGAAAGCCAATCTACATCCTCAAGTTTAAGAATATTGAACAGGGGCAGCTTTTGTACCCTAAAATTTTCCCTCCCATAATTCTCAAAACATTGCAAGAAAAATCTCCAAGTGGCTCAAGATAGCTCAAGAGTTGGTTAGACAAGCTATCTCCTAAGGCAGTCTACCCCAAATTAGGGTTTTATGTTGCATCAAGATCCTTGAGTCCAAATGACCTAAAGTTCTCCCTAATGTCCTAATATGTTCTCAAGATCATCCATGTCAAATTTCAATTCTTGCAGAGGAAGTTTGGTTAGTCAATTGCTCAAAAGGTCCAAAAGTCGACTGTGCTAGGGCAAAAGTCAACTGTAACCCAAATACATTCAAACTTCAATGTTTTTTGTCAACATTCTCATTTTGAAGTGTATTTCATCATTTTCTCAAGGTTTGATCATTATTCATCAAGGATTTCTCAAAATTCATCAAGATTCAAAAGTTGCTAAATTAGGGTTTTGTAGGAAAAGTCAACTCAACTTTGACCAAGCATAACTTTCTCATACTTTATTAGAAATGACCCATCCAAAGCTCCTTTTGAAGAGGATTAAATTTCCTACAATCCATCTTCATACCCCAAGATCAAAAAATTCACTCACAAGAAGTTATGAATTTAGATATTATAGGTCATTTTTGAAAGTCAACAAAAACACCTTTTTGTCAAAGCATATAACTTGAGCATGGAATATCAAAATGAGATGAAACCAAAAGGTTTTATTAGAGGACATCTCAAGATTTCTAGAAAGTCCCAGAACACCTCCAAAAGTTAAAAATTGAAGAAGTTATGCATTGTTGAAGTTGGACTTTTTTGCAAAATTGCCAAAAGTCAACTATCCCCAAAACATCAAATTTTACCAAATGGGCCCATTCTTTTTCACTTGATTTAAGTTTGTATTATTGCCCACGTGCCCTAGCTCCAGCCATGTGTCCATATCATTTTTTTATTAATTATTTTGATTTTATTTGAATTAATTTGATTTAAATAAAAATAAATCAAATAAAAATCAAGAGGCATTGATAACCAAGATCTTGTGTTGATTTCAGGCTCCAAATACAGCTATTATCACCATCAAATTCATATCAAGTGAATCATGTGCAAAAAGATTGGAATGAAGCAAATTTGGCAAGTTTTTAAATGGAGATCAAATCAAATATGCAAGGATTGATAAAGCAAGATTTGGACCAAGTTTGTAAACCTAATGCACTAAGTAATACATAAGCAAGCTAAAGAACACGAAATAAGGGTTGGAAATCGTTGGAGGAGGCAGAACTACTTTGCAAAAATTCACAAAAAAGTTGGAGATCAAAATCCAGGTTAGAGGAAGTTTCAGGACACGAGAGTTGTCTCAATTGATTCCTGGCCATTCACACAAGCTAACTGGATCCAAACCAAGCGTTATCAGGTCCTCAATCGCACTGTAAGCCCCACGCGAATTGCCTCTGTTCTTGATTTTGTAACTCTCAAATTAAGCATCATTTTCATGGAATAATTGCATATCCTTAACCCTTATACCATTTGCAAGCTATTGGCAATAACCAATTTGATTTATATGCACTGTAACCATGAAACGCCATGGCTAGGGTTTTGTTTCTGTTTTTAGGGGTTCTTATTTCAGGTAAAATTGGTCCACGCGATGGGTATGGTTGTATCCAGGAGGTTAAGACGAACACGACCATGCCCTTGAATGTCATTTTTGTTGCCTGAGGACGATTTTAGGAGTAAGATGCGCTTTTAGCTGCGGATTCAAATCCGCAGGTAATATTACAATAGTGAGAGGACAGGGACGAAGAGCTGTCACTCGCTCATTGGACCATTCAAACGAAACACGCTTTTTTTTTGTTTTTTCTGGAAATTGTTTTGTTTTCATATATATTATATTCTTTGTGTTATTATTAACAAGCAACAAACACGCCCCAGCGGTTGCCATGTCAACTTCAAAGTGTTCCAACGCTGGAGGTCAGGGGTTCGATCCCTGCCTCCAGCACTTTGTATTTTCTTCATGTTTTTTTCAGATGATCACATGCGCGCTCAAGCTTGCAACCCACCATACTCCTTCATCCATCCAAGCGCCAGATGGCCAATGGCCAGATCTGGTGGTCAGTGATAGGAGGTCCACCAAAAACCAAGTCAACATGCTTGTACCAGATCCAAAAAGTCAAATGGGCTAGCTGATAATGGGCCAAGAATTTTCTATCCACACATCTAGAAAAAAGGCCCTTTCTCTCCTTCTCTCATATTTTTTTATTTATTCTATTTAATTGTTTTATTTTGTTTAACCATTTTTTCTAACCAATAACAAAATTCTATATTTTTTTAATAATATCACAAAAATATTTTTATTCAATCAAATTTTAAACTTTTATTTTTCTTAATAAACTTATTAATTAATTAGGTTTTTAATTAGAAAACTTTAATTCATTTTTGTAAAAGATTAAAATTAATTAGATTTAGTTAGGTTTTAACTACTAATTTAATTAATTTTATTTTCTTAAAATAACAAAAACCAAAAAATATGTCATAAATTATTTTTTTCCATTAACTTATTTTATAATTAATTTAGTAATTAATTTAGGAATTAATTTCTTTTCTCAAATAAAAAACAACAAAAACCAAAAAGATGGCATTTTCTTTCAAAAGGGTCAAAACCCTAATTCGCACTCGATTTAATTTCCCGTGCGTTGTATTTATTTTTATCATATTAATGTATCTGCTTCCGGGTGGTAATAGTTAAATAGGATATTTAAGTATTTTTATCGCTTTACTTTATTTTTTCAAAGGGTTTGTCTTTGGCGATGTAAATACCCGACGCCTTGTAACTTAAATTCCACATTTTATTTCCGCAAATTATAACTGCTAGATGTTTGATAATAGGGTTTGCATGACAAGACTGAATGGTAATCCTAAAATCAAATTAGATCACCTTTAACATGTGCAAAGATAAAAAATAACTGAAAACGACACACTCGCACATGCGCACTCTTAGGGTAAACCCCCACTTGGTTGCGTTTTACACGGTCATTGAGTATAGGTCGTTTTAGAGGCCATACTCTTGTCTAAAAGATCATAGTCACCTCGAAATGGCTGCCTCAGATATTGTTGCCTCAAACAAATGATCTAAGACATTAGGGTTACCGCTAAGGAGTCCTAACATTGCTTTAGTGACCGTATGTCCCTCATTCGAATTGACCCTCAAACTCCAACGACGGTGCTACCTACTCATCAATAGTAGGATAGCATTGTCTAAAGGAAATTAGCATAGAACGATTCCTTTTTTCGAGTAGGTAGATGGTTCTTAGATACTTGCTCTTTCAAAAATAAAAACTTTTCACACTTACACTCCTTTTCGAACAAAGTTTTCAAAACACTTCATTACACTCTTGAGGACAGAAGCAAGAGTTAAATCGAAGTTTTAAACAAAAACTTTTTCAAACCCACAATCACAAAGAAAATTTTTTTGAAAACAAATGAGCAAGTACCTAAGAGCCCGTGGATAACCACGGATAGAAAGGGTGCTAATACCTTCCCTTTCTATAATCTACCCCCCGAACCCGAGAAATATCTCGAAAAAGGAATTTTTCTGTGCTTTTCTCCTTTCCTTGTTGGATAAAATAAAAGTCGGTGGCGACTCTTGCTTACCGCGACATTTTGCGAAAACAAACGCAAAACGCAAACCAGCATTCCAAAAAACAGTAAGTTCTTCCCACCGTATCACACAAACGAATCGGGACGTCACAAATTCTTCCAACAAATTCAATGTATTCATCGTGGATATATAACACTTTTTCAAACATCGGATGAACCATCAACATAACATCTTTAATCAAATAAATCAACATCTATGCAGAGGAATTCTTAATAACATCTCTAACAACAAAACAACAACTTCGAAACATCACCTTTTTAATAATAATCAATTTAAAGTTCGACAACTGAAAATCAACAATCAAAAATCAACAAATGTTCATCCCCTCGAGTGTTACATATCAGAGCAATGACACTGACTTGAACTATTGAAGGTGTACAACCTTCACTCTCGATTACCTGCACGTTACCAACATAAGGGCAACATTCAAACAGAAGGGGTGAGATATCTGAAAATATAATAAAGCGCATGATAATTAATATATTAAATTAGATCAACAACATCACCACTTCTCATCTCATAATCAACAACAATCTCAACAATAATATACATTTATCAACATCAAAATACACTTCTTTATGAAATCATATAATGTGACTCAATACTATGCAAATGCATGGTGTACCATTGGAGCAGAACTCCCATCTCAAAAATTTGCCAATTAATAGAGGCATCAACAAGGCATAGCCTTCATCTCAAAATTTTCCAATCCAGGCCATCTCAATGAGCATAAGCTCCATCTCAAAAATGAAATGTATGCGACACAACCATGAATGTAATGATAACACCCAAGTTAACAACATCTCCAATCATCTCAAAACATCTCAAATTATCATCTCAAAGCATCTCAAATTATCAACTCAAAACAACATCTCAAAGACATCTCAAATTAACTTCTCAAAAACAACATTTCAAAGGCATCTCAATTTAACATCTCAAAAATATCTCAAAAACATCCCAAATTAACATCTCAAAAACGTCTCAATTAATCAACATCTCAGATCATCAAAATAATTTATCAAACATCATTTGTTTATTATGAATCATAAACGCAACATTATTAATAAATTCCCATTAACAACTCAGCAATATTTTAATTCCCACAGTAAATCAACACTGTCATTTTGTAACTCTAACGTCAAGACCGACACTGTCCTACTTTTATAGCTCAAACAACAGCTTCTAAGCATCTACATTCACCGTTCTGTATAAAACCAGTCTTAACGTCAAACACAAGTTCTGACGCGAACACTTCTAACAACACAACTTCTAACCAACCCAACTTCTAATAATACAGCTTCTAATAAGGCAACTTTTGGCCAACATAATCTTTTGACTAATGCAACTTCTGACTAACCACATCTTCTGATTAATACAACTTCTGACCAACCATATCTTCTGATTAATACAACTTCTGACTAACCACATCTTCTGATTAATACAACTTCTGACTAACCACATCTTCTGATTAATACAACTTCTGACTAGCCACATCTTCTGACCAATACAACTTCTGACTAACCACATCTTCTGATTAATATAACTTCTACTACCAGAACCTCTATTATTTAATAGTGCAAAGCAACTTCTAACTAACCTACGTATAACATCATAACTTCTATCTTGCACTAATCTGACGCAACTCTTATCAACATACTTCTAATGTCAGAACTGCTACTTTTTATTTCATCCTACTATTTTGGTTCTCGCCTGATATCACCTTAATTAAGAACACTACGCCTAACGCCATCCCTAATTGATTCATTGTTCTAGACAGTAACTTCTGATATCCTCCACGTACTGTTCTGCATTTTTATTACTTCTATATTCAACGTTTTCTATCACTGCATCTCACTACGGTTCCATAACTAAAGCCCTAGAACTTAATATAATCATGTCAATTAATCACCCATAATAGCCCTATAATCTTACAGCATTTTAACAGCATCAAGACATCAAAATTCATCAAAAATTCATCAGTTATAATCATACATCAATCATATATTCTCAATTCAAGAACAAGACAACAATCACCACCAACCACACATACCAATCATCATAAACCCAATGATAGAGTTAGAACCCCACCCTTACCTTGGATTGAAGGTCGCTCTACAATTTCCGGTTAGATTCACGTTCTTGCTGTTTTCCACTTTCTCTAGCAGCTTGCACGTTCTCTTCCAAATCCTTATTCTTTCTACTGCTTCTTTCTTTATATTCCTTCTAACAAATAATATAATAACCCTATTATTCTATTATTACTTATTGGGTTTAAAACCACCCCCCCCCCCCTTATTACTTTTATTCCTTCAAAATAAGCCCACATTAAATAATATTACACTTCTAATATTATTTCACCATATAATATTATATCTCTAATATTATTTCTCCACTTAATAAAATAAATCCAATTAATTATAATACAACTTCTTAAAGATTCCAAAAATAATTTAATTAAATAATTAATTAAATTACGGGCGTTACAACTCTCCCCCACTTAGAATATTTTCGTCCTCGAAAATTTACCTCAATCAAACATTTCAGGATAGGAGTCTCACATCTTGCTCTCCAACTCCTAAGTCATGCTTTCACCAGCAGCTCCTAGCCAAACCACTTTAACCAAAGCAATATCTTTTCCCCTCAGAGTCTTCATTTCACGATCCGCGATCCGTATAGGCATCATCTCTGCCATAAGATTATCTCGTACTTGCACATCGTCCATATAAATCACATGAGATGGATCTGAAATATACTTCCGAAGTTGCAACACGTGAAACACATCATGCAAATTCGAAAGATTAGGCGGTAAAGCCGCTCTATAAGCAATATTCCCCACTCTCTCTGAAATCTGATATGGTCCAATAAAACGATAAGTGAGCTTCTAAGACTTCAATGCTCGCCCAACACCAGTCACGGGTGTAACTCTCAAAAACACATGATCACCAGCTTGAAATTATAAATCCTTCCTTCGCTAGTCATGATAACACTTCTGTCTACTTTGGGCAGCTTTCATCTTTTCTCGAATCAACTTCACCTTCTCAGTAGTCTCACGAACAAGTTCAGGTCCGAGTACTACACTCTCACCAGATTCATGCCAACATAATGGAGTTCTACATCTTTGACCATACAATGCTTCAAAAGGTGCCATCCCAATACTAGAATGGTAATTGTTATTATAAAGTAAACTCTATCAATAAAAGATAAGTATCCCACGAACCTCCCTGCTCAAGAAGACATGCGCTCAATAAGTCTTCCAACGATTGAATCGTCCGTTCAGTCTGACCATCTGTCTGAGGATGATACGCTGAACTCAACCTCAACTTAGAACCCAACGCTTCTTGCAAACTCTTCCAAAAATCAGAAGTAAATCTTGGATCTCTATCTGACACAATGCATAAAGGAACACCATGCAGCTTCACAATCACACTGATATAAATCTCAGCCAACTTCGACACTAGAAAACTGATGTTAATAGGAATAAAATGAGCTTACTTCGTAAGCCTATCAAAAATCAACCAAATAGAATCATGTCCTCTTAAAGTATTAGGCAACCCTGTCACAAAGTCCATTGAAATGCTATCCCATTTCCATTCTGGAACTTCCAACGGTTGCATCAATCCTGCAGGCTTCTGATGTTCAACTTTCGACTTCTAACAAGTCAAACATGCATACAAAAACCGAGCCATATCACTCTTCATCCCAGGCCACTAAAACAAACTTTTCAAATCTTGATACATCTTCGTAGCTCCTGGATGAATACTCAACTTACTTCTATGGATCTCTTCAAGTATCACTTTCTTCATCTCAGCATCATCAGGAATACAAATCCGGTTACGAAATCTCAACACACCTTGTGCATCTAGCTTAAAATCATTATGCTCAGACTGGTCAATCCCAACCATCAAATCTACCAGTTTCACATCTAACTTTTGGGCTTCTCTGATACTGTCTAAAAATTCATTATTAATCTTCAGCATACCCAACTTAACACTCTGCGGAGTAACCGCGCAAACTAAGCTCATATCTCTGAACTACTCAATCAATTCCAACTCTTTAATCACCGTTGCTGACATATGTAAAGTCTTTCGACTCAACACATCAGCTACCACATTCGCTTTTCCTAGATGATAATTTGAACCAAAATCATAGTCCTTTAACAATTCCAACCATCTTCGTTGCCTCATATTTAACTTTTTCAGATCAAATAAATACTTTAAGCCCTTATGGTAACTAAACACTTCAAATCTAGAACCATAAAGATAATTCCTCCAAATCTTCAACACAAAGACAACTGCAACAAGTTCTAAATTATGCGTAGGATAATTATTCTTATGAGTCCTTAACTGCTTTGACGCATAAGCAACTACCTTACCATTATGCATAAGCACACCTCCTAAACCCATCTTAGAAGCTTCCCAATACACCACAAAAGGCTCTTCTGGATTAGGTAACAATAAAATCGGAACCGACGTCAACCTCTTCTTCAATTCTGTAAAACTTTCTTTGCATTTAACATCCCATACAAACGCTCAACCTTTACAAGTCAACTTAGTCAACGGAAGTGACAACTTAGAAAACCCTTTGATAAACCTTCTATAATAACCAGCTAATCCCAAGAAGCTTCTAATCTCAGTAGCTGACTTTGGAGTTTCCCATTGCAACACAGCATCAACCTTCGATGGATCTATAGCAATGCCACTACCTGAAATCACATGACCAAGAAAACTAACCTCTTTCAGCCAAAATTCACACTTGGACAGCTTTGCATACAACTTCTTCTCTTTCAAAACTTGTAATACTACTCTTAAATGTTCAGCATGCTCTTCTTTTGTCTTAGAGTAAATCAAAATACCATCAATGAACACCACTATGAACCGATCCAAATAAGTATGAAATATACGATTCATATATTCCATGAATACTCCCGGTGCATTAGTAACATCGAAAGGCATCACCCAATACTCGTAATGTCCATAACGCATTCTGAAAGCCGTCTTCTAAATATCTTCATCCTTCACTTTAATCTGATGGTAACCCGACCTCAGATCGATCTTACTAAACACACGGGAATCCACCAATTGGTCCATCAAGTCATCTATTCTTGGAACCAGATACTTGTTCTTAATCGTCACCTTATTCAGTTGTCTATAATCAACACAAAGCCTCGTACTTCCATCTTTCTTCTTTACTAACAACACTGGAGCACCCCATGGCGATACACTTGGTCTTACAAACTTATTCTCAAGTAACTCTTCCAATTGCTTCTTTAACTCTTACAATTCAAATGCAGACATCCTGTATGGTGCCATAGACACAGGTCTGGTACCAGGTACAAGATCAATTGCAAATTCAACTTCCCTCTCTGGCGGTACATCAGGAATCTCATCAGGGAAAACTTCAGGAAATTCACACACCACCTGCAATTCCTCAATTATAGTTTGAGTCTCTACAGATAGCGACGCCATCAACGAGAACATTTGTGCTTCCTCTTGAATCAACTTTCTCAACTATCTAGCAGACAATAAACCATCTTCTTCTTCTTCAGGAGTAGAAAACTTCACCGACTTGTCAATAAAAGATAATATGAACACAATTATGCTCTAACCAGTTCATACCCAGAATTACATCCAAACCTCTTAACGATAAACAAACCAAATCAACAACAAATTCTCTGTCGAAGATCGACAAGGGACACTTAGCACACACAAAAGAAGTAGTCACCGACCCCTTGGCTGGAGTATCGACGACCATTTCTCCATTCAAAGAAGAAAACATAAGACCCAATCTTTTAACACAATCAGCAGCAATAAAAAAATGCGTAGCACTAGTATCAATAATAGTAATTAAAGGAGTACTATTAATGAAACATGTACCTCTAATAAGTCCGTCCTCAGCAGCTGTCTAATCCTCAACCAAAGCAAACACTTTACCACTTGACTGAGCCCTCTTCGGTTTCGGACACTGGCTACCAATGTGCCCTTCTTCTTTCCAGTTGAAACAAACCACACTCTTGTGCTCACACTCAGACACAACATGTTCGTTCTTGCCACAACAGAAACACCTCTTCAATTCAGTAGTGCACACATTACTCTTGTGTCCAGGTTTCCCACACTTAAAGCAAATCACACCAGCAGGAGCATCTCCCCCACTAGTCCTCTGTCTCTGAGCAACTTTCTGTTTAGCTTTACTAGCTGGGGCATCATAAGGCTTACCACGATTCTGTGGGTGCTTATCCCTCTTCTCACTGATAATCTTGTAATGAGCATTATTGTCCTCCTCATAAATTATGCAGCTATCAACCAAATCAACAAAGACAAAGATTTTTTGATATCCAACTGCTTTCTTAATCTTCGGGCGCAACCCGTTCTCAAATTTAATACACTTTGAAAACTCAGCATTTTCCTCAGCGTAATGCGGATAAAACTTGGCCAACTCAGCAAACTTGGCAGCAGACTCAACAACTGACAGATTTCCTTGCGTTAGCTCAAGGAATTCAATTTCCTTTTTACCACTGACATCTTCAAGAAAATACTTTCTCAAAAACTCCATACGGAACACAGGCCAAGTGACATTCTCACCTGCAGTTTCTAATCTCTGACATGTCTCTAGCCACCAGTCACCAGCCTCGACTGCTAGCATATGAGTCCCATAACGAACCTTCTGCGTTGGAGTGCAATCCATCACACGGAAGATTCTCTCAATCTCTTTCAACCATTCTAATGCTCCGTCAGGATCATACTTTCCCTTGAACGTAGGTGGATTCTCTCTCTGGAAAGTCGCCAAGCTACGAGATCCAGCATTCTCGTCAGCATTCAGCTGATTTTCCATAGCATGAGCCATTGCTTCTAAAGCAGTAGCAAGAGCAGCATCATTCCTTCCAGCCATCTCAACTTATCACTACAACATAAACAAGAGTTAGAACTCAAATAACAATACTCGACTGTTAGACAACTACGACTCAACGACAAGGTCGGACCAACCTTATGCTATGATACCAACTTTGTAACACCCCAATTCTACCCCGACAAGTTATGCAAAATAAATCAGAGTTATAAAATTTCAATCATACAAACGAATCGGGACGTCACAAATTCTTCTAACAAATTCATTGCATTCATCGTGGATATATAACACTTTTTCAAACATCGGATGAACCATCAATATAACATCTTTAATCAAATAAATCAACATCTACGCAGCGGAATTCTTAATAACATCTCTAACAACAAAACAGCAACTTCGAAACATCACATATTTAATAATAATCAATTTAAAGTTCTACAATTGAAAATGAACAATCAAAAATCAGCAAATGTTCATCCCCCCAAGTGTTACATATCAGAGCAATGACACCGACTCGAACTATTGAAGGTGTACAGCCTTCACTCTCGATTACCTGCACGTTACCAACATAAGGGCAACATTCAAACAGAAGGGGTGATATATCTAACAATATAATAAAGCGCATGATAATTAATATATTTAATTAGATCAACAGCATCACCACTTCTCATCTCATAATCAACGACAATATCAATAATAATATACATTCATCAACATCAAAATACACTTCTTTATGAAATCATATAATGTGACTCAATACTATGCAAATGCATGTGGTACCATTGGAGCAGAACTCCCATCTCAAAAATTTGCCAATTAATAAAGGCATCAACAAGGCATAGCCTTCATCTCAAAATTAGCCAATCAAGGCCATCTCAACGAGCATAAGCTCCATCTCAAAAATGCAATGTATGCGACACAACCATGAATGTAATGATAACACCCAAGTTAACAACATCTCCAATCATCTCAAAACATCTCAAATTATCATTTCAAAGCATCTCAAATTATCAACTCAAAACAACATCTCAAAGACATCTCAAATTAACATCTCAAAAACAACATTTCAAAGACATCTCAATTTAACATCTCAAAAACATCTCAAAAACATCCTAAATTATCATCTCAAAAACGTCTCAATTAATCAACATCTCAGATCATCAAAGTAATTTATCAAACATTATTTATTTATTATAAATCATCAACACAATATTATTAATAACTTCCCATTAACAACTCAACAGTATTTTAATTCCCACAGTAAATCAACACTGTCATTCTGTAACTCTAACGTCAAGACCGACACTATCCTACTGTTATAGCTCAAATAATAGCTTCTAAGCATCTACATTCACCGTTTTGTACAAAACTAGTCTTAACGTCAAACGCAACTTCTGACCAGAACACTTCTAACAACACAACTTCTAACCAACCTAACTTCTAATAATACAGCTTCTAATAACACAACTTTTGGCTGACACAATCTTCTGAATAATGCAACTTCTGACTAACCACATCTTCTGATTAATACAAATTCAGACTAACCACATCTTCTGATTAATACAACTTCTGACTAACCACATCTTCTGATTAATATAACTTCTGACTAACCACATCTTCAGATTAATACAACTTCTGACTAGCCACATCTTCTGACCAATACAACTTCTGACTAACCACATCTTCTGATTAATACAACTTCTACTACCAGAACCTCTATTCTTTAATAGTGCAATGCAACTTCTAACTAACGTACGTATCAACATACTTCTAATGTCAGAACTGCTACTTTTTATTTCATCCTACTATTTTGGTTCTCGCCTGTTAATAACCTAATTAAGAACAGTACACCTAACGCCATCCCTAATTGATTAATTGTTCTAGACAGTAACTTCTGATATCCTCCACGTACGGTTCTGCGTTTTTATTACTGCTATATTCAACGTTTACTATCACTACATCTCACTAC
Organism: Vicia faba; assembly: GCA_948472305.1. Taxonomy (NCBI): domain Eukaryota; kingdom Viridiplantae; phylum Streptophyta; class Magnoliopsida; order Fabales; family Fabaceae; genus Vicia; species Vicia faba. The sequence continues at coordinate 1,427,727,796 of OX451736.1, read as the reverse complement.
GGTTCCATAACTAAAGCCCTAAAACTTAATATAATCATGTCAATTCATCACCCATAATAGCCCTATAATCTTACAGCATTTTAACAACATCAAGACATTAATATTCATCAAAAATTCATCAATTTTCATCATACATCAATCATATATTCTCAATTCAAGAACAAGACAACAATCACCACCAACCACACTTACCAATCATCATAAACCCAATTATAGAGTCAGAACCCCACCCTTACCTTGGATTGAAGGTCACTCTAGAATTTCCGGTTGGATTCATGTTCTTGTCGTTTTCCACTTTCTCTAGCAGCTTGCACGTTCTCTTCCAAATCCTTATTCTTTCTACTGCTTCTTTCTTTCTATTCCTTCTAACAAATAATATAATAACCCTATTATTCTATTATTCCTTATTGGGCTTAAAACCAACACACCCCTTTATTACTTCTATTCCTTCAAAATAAGCCCACATTAAATAATATTACATTTCTAATATTATTTCACCACATAATATTATATCTCTAATATTATTTCTCCACTTAATAAAATAAATCGAATTAATTATAATACAACTTCTTAAATATTCCAAAAATAATTTAATTAAATAATTAATTAAATTACGGGTGTTACACGTATCACACATGGGTTTTAAGGTATACCCTCTTGAAGTTGGATTGGTTCAACTTGTCCTAAATATAATAACCGGGTTCTAAGGGATCTCAATATCACCGATCTTTCCCCCAAATTTCATTCCGATAGACAATTGACTTGCCACCAAACAAAACTCAAGAGTCAAACCTCAATGAGTGTAGCATCGAGTATCAACCAACTTTGGGTTTACACAAAAGACGGTTATCTCACTACGTCCTAAAAGCCAAGTTGGTCAATAATGGTGCTAAGGTCAGTTGACGCTTTATGATACCACACGTCGCCCCATATTCTCCTTGATTACTCCAGGGCTACCGTACACACTAAAGTATCGCATCAACATAGCTACTGTTTTAACCGTGTTGGTATACCCCGCACAACTCCCTCACAGTTTATTGCTACTTACCTAAAAGGAATTCCCTGATCCGGGTTTAGGATCCAAACAACCTAAACAGGTACCCTTAAAAGTAAATCAAAAAAGACAAGCCAAAGAAGCAATTAAGAATGACCTAGATTATAAGGTAAACCCCACTTTATTTTTTCCCAACAGAGTCGCCAGTTCTGTGAAATGGTGGCAGAACCGACTGTTTTTAGTTACTACTGGTTTTGCGTTTGTATTCTAAAATGTACGATAAGCAAGAGTCGCCATCGAATTTTATTTCATCCAACAAAGGAAAAGGAAAAAGAACAGAAAAAACCTTTTTCGAGAGTTTGAGTACGGGGGGGTAGATTATAGAAAGGGAAGGTATTAGCGCCATTTCTATCCATGATTTTCCATGGGCTCTTAGGTACTTTCTCATTCTTAAATTGCTTTTGTGTGTTTGTGTGTTTGAAAAAGTTTTTGAAATTTTCCTTAGTGCGGTGTTTCACTTTATGGTAACCCTTGTATCAGTCCTCAAGGGTGTGATAAAGTGTTTTTTTGAAAACTTTGTTTGAAAAGCATAAGTGTGAAAAAAAGTTTGTTTAAGCAAGTACCTAAAAGTTTCTACCTACTCGAAAAAGGCTGATCGTTTTCTTATTTTCTTTAGACAGCGCTATCCTACTATTAAGGAGTAGGTAGCTCCATTGTTAGAGATTAAGGGACAATCTAAAGGGACGAGCATGATCGCTAAAGCAATGATTATGGAACCTTAGTAGTTACCCTAGAGTCTTAAAGATCTTTTCGAGGCAACATTCGAACGGGTCATTTTTGATCTTTTGGGATTGGAGGTCGACCACTAAGACTCCCTATACTTTATGACCGTTTACCGAAGGCAAACGAAGTGGGGCAAACCCTAGGAGTGAGCATGTGCAAGTGTTTGTTTTTTTAGTTAATTTAATCTTTGCATATTTAGGGTTTTCTACTGTTTTAAGTTATGGATTTATCTTTTGCATATAATCCTATTATCAATCATCTAACAATTTATAATGAGGGAAAGTAAAAGTGCGTGAAATTTAAACCTAGTTATTACAAGGCCTTGGGGAGGGGGATTACATAATCAAAAACCAGGGAAAAACAGTAAATGAAAATAGTAAACCTAGGTTAAACTATTACAAACTCGTAGCAATTACATTAATTGGAAAAATAATGAAATAAATACGCGCGATGAAATTAAATACGAAATTAAAATTAAATTCAAAGATATTTAATTAGTGAATAAAGAAAAATATTTTTTTGGATTTTTTTGAGAAAAAGGAATTAATTTTACAAATTAACCTAATTTCTAATTGATTTTAATTATGAAAAAAAGAATTTAAGTTATCCTAATTAATCTAATTAATTAATGGAATTAAATATTTTATATAAAAAAAACCTAATTCTAATTTTGTGATTTTTGTGATTTTAAGATTTAATTAAAAATATATTTAAAACAATTAAAAATAAATAGAAATAATTAAAAAAAGAAATTAAAATAACAAAAAAAAATAATTGAGATGGGCCTGAAGAAAAGTAATTCTGGGGCTGTGAGGAGTTGAATTTTCCAGGCCCAATCCAGCTGGTGGCCCAATTGTTGTGCCTGATCCAGTGGGGATCACCTTGAGGGAGTGCAACGTGTGTTACGCCAGTGGTGTGCTAGATCTGGATTGATGAGGGATCTAATGGATGAGATCTTGAGGTGCATGGTAGGTGCGTTTGGACTGATAGTACCAAATATGCAGTTAAACATTAGAAAAAATATTATGTAGCAGGCAGGGATCGAACCCCTGACCTCCTACACACGCGCGTCTTGACACCTTCCCTGCTTGGCACTGGGCCAGTTGGCCTTTTGTTAATAGAAACCAACAACAAATAATATAATGGGTAATGAGGCAGTATTATAAGAAAAACGTGCGAATTTCAAACTATCCACTAAGGTATTGACATGCCTCCATCTTCTTCCCCAGGGACTATTGTTTTAGAGAGAGCTTTTACCTATGGGCGAACTCGTCACTATAGGCTATAGTGACGGTTCTTGTGCGTGGCTACAAACCTGCAAACCTCAAAGATGCAATCCAAGTAGAATAAATTTCATCCAAAGCATTGGATCAATTACAAATCAACCCCTGAACACGAAGAGGTCCTTGATTTGGCCTAATTTTGCCTCTAACTAGGGTTCCCCAAATTGGAGCTCCAGAACCCTAGCCACGGCAGATGCCCATACCTGCACTCAAACTCCAATCAAATCATTCCAGTACATTGCAAATATGATAACAAGCATAGATATATAATCAAAACATATTTATGATGCCAGAATCATTGCAATCGAGTTTTGGAAAAAAGGGAAAACCGTGAAGGTGCTAGCGCGTGATTCTTGATGCTTCAGGCCTTGATAATGCTTGCAATCGCTTCAGAGGATGCCCAGGGATGTGTTTTGAACCTTGGAATGGCTTGAAACAGTCTGTGGAAAGGAATCTGATCTGCACTTTTTTGTCAAAAAGTTGAACTTTGTTCTTGCCCTAGGGAGGCAGGTTACACGTTAATTCCTTCTCTCTGGGTTTCACAAAGCTTTTGTATAAGTAGTGAATCAGATTAGGTCAATAGAATTAGCAAAAAATCCAAAGATGTAATGGCCTTGAAGTTTGATTCAAATCTTTCTAAAATTGGAGAATTTCTCTTCTTTTTAGAGCTTGCACGATTTGTTTGATGTTATACAGCTTGCATGATCCATAATTTAATGCAAAACAAATCTCATTCCCTTAATTTGATTTAATTTGATTTTATTTGAATTTATTTTATTTTTAAATGAAAAAAATTAAAATAAATTGAATAAACAAAAACAAAAAGGCCTGGAGGATCCCATAGGTCGTGGACCATACTAGGACTAAGATTCAATCTTGAAAAGACGGGCCCATGTGGAAAAAAATGTAATTTTGGGCATTGTTGACTTTGTGCAAATTTCCAAAAATTGCCAACTTTGACAATGCATATCTCTCTCAATTTTGACCCTAAGAGGGTGTTCTTGGACTTTTTAGAAAGCTTAGGATGCCCTCTAAACAACCTATTTGGTTTCATCTCAATTATACCTTCCATGTTCAGGTAAGGAGCTTTGACCCAAAAGGTTTTTTTGTTGACTTTTTGAAATGACCTATAATGTATGAATTTATATCTTTTCATGAGTATATTTTTTGAACTCGAGGGCTGAAGATGAGTTTTAGGGAATTGAATTGTATTCAAAATGAGCCTTGGATGAGCAATTTCTGATAAAGTATGACAAAGTTATGCTTGGTCAAAGTTTGGTTGACTTTTCCTATAGAAACCCTAATTTAACAACTTTTGAGTTTTGATGAATTAGGGGTATTCCTTGAGGAATCATTATCAACCCTTGATCAAATGATGGATATAACCTCAAAATGTTGATTTTGACCAAAAATCTTAAAGTTTGACTGTATGTGGGTCGCAATTGACTTTTCCCTAAGCACAGTTGACTTTCATGCATTTGAGCAGTTGACTGAGCAAACTTCTTGTGCAAGGCATGAAACTTGGCATGGATGATCTTGAGGGCATATTAGGGCAATGGAAACTGTTTAGGACCCTTGGAACTCAAACATCTTGATGAGGAGTGAAACCCTAGTTTGAGGCTCATTGTCTTAGGAGGAGGATTTGTCTGGTCAATCCTTAGTCAACTTGAGCAATTGAGAACCTCTAGGAGTATGTTTTGAGTAAAAATGGGAGGGAAAATTTTGGGGTACAACAATCACCATTCCAAAATTCCAAAAAATTATCAAAAATTAGGGAAAACACAAAACCATATTGGCAACCTCCTTCAATCGAAACCAAGCATTCAAGCATACTCCTGAAGATCTCAGAAGTCATTCTCATTCATACAACAAGCTCGAGGCATCCCAGAACGTGCTCCCTCAAGAAAACTGGTTGGGTAGTTTTTCAAAACCTTGAATTTTTATTTTTCACATTGTTAACTGATCTTGTGCGTTCATGTGTGCTTATAATGATGTTTAGAACAAGTTACAACCATTACATAGGATACATAACATCCAAATCATGAGTTGCCATTGATGAACCGGACTAGGACTTTTCCTTCGAAACTCACGATTCAGGCTTTTTTAGCCAAAACTAAGCCAATATTTGGATTTAAGGCCCTTGATTTAGGGGGTGGGGTACAATTTCAATGATGACTTCTTTTATTTTGCAGGAACACAAAACGTATTCACTAGGGAAGACAACCATAGATAGGCTCTGACGCTTCTCCGGTCCAGTTAATTGAGTTGATTATATTATTATTTGTTTTCACCAATGTTACCGGATGTATAGCCACCCCATTGGCAAGCGCGAATGATAAGGCATTACTATATAAGAGAGTGGGTTCGATCCTTACTATTACATTTTGAATGATGCGCGTTTTGCTAACACCAGCATACAATTGGTGCAATGGTGAACCTTGTTGGTGAAATGGAAAAGGGCGTGGGTTCAACGCCCACCCCTAGCATTTTATTTGATTTTGCTTCTAACCTTTTTTCTTTCTAATTTCCCTTAAAACCTAATTCTTTTGGCAAACTTAACCTTTTTTCAATTAACCAATAAAACCCTTTTTTCAAAAACCCTAAAAATAATTAGGTTTTAGGTTTTTATTAACATTTTTTAATTTCATTAATTACCCTTTTTATTAATTAAAATTAACTAGGTTTTTAGGTTTAATTAATTAATTATCATAAATCTTTCTTTTCATAAAAATTACCAAAAATGTTTTCTTTTCTATTTTTCATTTTACATTTTAGATCAACTGTATAGGTTTCGAGAATGTAATATTTATTTGTCATTTTTTACTCATTATTATGTAACTTCTCCTGGATGTAATACCTTAGGATTTCTTTTCTGCACTGCCTATTATGTATTTGCTCCAAAGTGTTGTAATAGTTTAGGGTTTACATTTCAGCTTTTATCTCATGCTATTATTTTATGCTAACTTAGTAATTAGAGTTTGTATGGAAAGACTAAAAACAAACGATAGAAAACCCTAAGTCTCAAGATAAATAACTGAAAAACAAATCACTTGCACACTCACACCTCTAGGGTAACCTCCCTTGTTGCCTTCGGAATAAAACGTGCATGTCCCTCGAAAGTAGGGGCGCTTTAGAAAAGTCCCTAGAATAAAAGATCATAGTCCCTCGATGTCCCTTTCGACGTTGCCTTGCGATAAATGATCTAGTCCTTTACGAAATTGCTAAAGTGTCCTTACAAGTTGCCTTCGATGACCGTACGATGACCCTTCGCCTGTCCCTTCACATCGAACGATAAAGCTTCCTACTAACTAATGGTATGGATATCACTATCTTAAGGAGGAGGAAAAGTACAAGAATGACCTTGAGTGGGACTTTTAATCGCTTGATCACAAAAAATAAAACATTTTACATAACCACTTTCAAAGATATTTTCAAAATACTTTGTACGCATTCTTGAGAACCGATACAAGAATCGTTACATAGTTCAAAATTCAAAATATTTTCAAACACACACAAAAAGAAAATTTTCAAAGTGAGCTAAGCGATTAAGAGCCCATAGATAACTACGGATGAAAAGGGTGCTAACACCTTCCCTTTTCATATCTTACGCCCCGAACTCAAAATCTTAAAGGTCTTTCCTGTTCTTTTCACATTTTCCTTATTGGATAAAAGAAAAGTCAGTGTCGACTCTAGCTATCCTCAACATTTATGATAAAACCCAAAACAAGCATGTTCTTCCACTGTATTATAGAACTGGTGACTCTGTTGGGGACTACTTAAAAAAAGGGGTTACCTTAGAGTCTTAGATCAATTTTACTTGATTTTACTTGTCTGCTTTATTTGTTTTAAAATTGAGGGTTGCTTTGGTTTAATTTATTGCAAAGATCCTACACTCGGATCGAGGGTACCCTAGGTAAGTAGCAATAAATCATGGATTGTACGGCGTAGACCAATATGGTTGACGTGATGCCTATGTTAGTGTGACACTTTGGTTTGTACCGATGTTCCTTGAGTCAGTCAAGGATAACATTGGGCTTCTACATGGTGTCATAAGCAATAACTGACTTTTAGAACCTTAATTAGCCCATCTTGGCCATTAGAAGGTAGTGAGATAGTCGGATTTGGTGCAGTCTAGAGTTGGTTGATACTCGATGCTACACTCATTGAGATTCGACTCGCGGGATGTTTTGGTGGAAAATCAATTGCTGTACTAAAATAAAACCTTCGAGAAAGATCTATGATATGAGATCCCTAGAACTCGATTATTATTTTTATGACAAGTTAAGCCAATTGAACTTCATAGAAAAGGGTACTTACCTACAGACCTCATGCAAGCCTTTAAACCTAAGGCCTTTGTGTGATTTGTTTGTGTTTTCTATCATGTTTAAACATGACATCATGACTGTTGTACCCCAAAATTTGCCCTCCCATTTCCTCAACATTTTCTCATCACAAGACCCTTGAAGATCAAAATCCAGTTAGGGTTTCCTCTGCTCAAGACTTCTCCTTGCACTGTGGACTCAAATTAGGGTTTGTGTTCCAAGGATGTTTTGACCTAAAATGCCTAAGATGACTTTCATGCTTCATATTGGACTCCCAAGTTTACCTATACCAAGTTTCAAGTCTTGATTCCAAGTTTTGCCCAGTCAATTGGACATTTGACCTATAAATCAGCTGTATTGGGGAAAAAGTCAATTGTGGGCAATTGACAGTCAAACCTCATGAAATTTGACCCACATCAACATTATGAACTCATATGGACCATTTGATCAAGTTTGGATCACAATTCCAAAAGAAATTTGATCAGATCACCAAAAGGGCAAAATGGTCATTTTTAGGGTTTTGACTGCACAAAGGCAATTTTTGACTGTTTGACCTAGCCAATGGCAAATCAAGCTCACATATGGCCTTAAGGACTCAATGAAATGGTCTTTACACATTCATCAAGCTCAAAAGATCCCAAGTACACAAGATTGACAGTTGAATTTCCCAATCAATTGATCAATTTTGACTGTATACTGAAAAGTCAAACTTTGACTTTTTGGTCAAAATCAAGAGTCAAGATTCATTTTTCATCAAAACATGCCAAATCATGAAACTTGTTCACCAAGAAATCACAAAATGCAAATTAGGGTTAGAAAATGGAATTTTTCATAACTTAGAATTTTTCTAAGTTATGAAAAACCCTAATTTTTTCCCAACTTTGCCCCATCTTTTCACCAAGATCCATTTGGATTCAAACAAAAGTCAAAACATGAAAGTTGTAGCTTGTTGCATAATCTACAACTTTGATTCACAAAGTTTTCTCATTTGAAGCTTGTATCTCAAGTTACAATTTTTTGAATAAGGGCACTAAACCATTTTTAACTTAGTGAAATTTTAACCTATTTTGACAAGGTTTTCTACCCCACTTCAAGGCCATTTTTCATACCCTTCCACTTGAAATTTCAACTTTCATTTCAAAGATGGACTGTAGTACACATTCCAAGCTTTCCAAAATGTCCAAGAACTCATCAAACAACCTCATAACTTGAGAGATTCGAATTTCACAAGTTGGCAAAAATTCACTTTTGTTCTTAACCAAGACATGTTCATAATCTTGCAAGTTTGAACTCGGCTTGCTTTATGCTTGATTACAGGTCCTTGAACCATTCCATACTCAATAATTTAATGCATATTCAATGTGTTAAAGTGTTGTTCTTTGAGTGCAAGCATTGTATGCAAGTTTAATCCCAAAATGGATAAAGCAAATTGGCCATTTTTGTATAAAGTAGCTTTATGTCAAATTAGAAATCCAACAAGTACATGGAAGATCTGCTTGGCACAAGATTATGTGCATAACACACTGATCAAGAGAGGCTTATGCAGCACATTAGGGGGTCCTCTACTGACCTAAACCATCAACTTGCTTTTGTTTGCTTCAAGTTCAAGAAAAGTCCATAACTTGAACCAACTCTCTCTTCAGCCTAGACACACAACACAAAAGCTATCAAACACATTCCAAAGAACATATCCAAGCTTTGGCACGAGTCATTGACCATTCAAACACCCTCCATCTCAGAATCATCCTCAAACTGCAAAAACAGAGTTGCCTCTGCAGTTTGAGTGCCAACTCCCATTTCCCTCGAGCATTCTTACCAAAATCAATCCATACACATTCCCTAGCATATATGCAAGCTAACCATGACCTAAAACCTGACCTGTAATCTCTCTAATAGTTTCCACCATTTTCATTTTTTCCTCTTGCAGTTGAAGTTCCACAGCTCAATACAAGAAGTTTCAAGACAAAGTAAGCACTGAAAAAGCATCCCTGGACCTTAAGGAAGCTTTTCCAATCATTACCTTGCACTAGAAGTTCCTCATTCTCCAGGTAGAAGTTCAACTGCACAGGTAAAACTTTGAACTCGTATCTCTCTTATCATGCATCTTTAGTCTTAAGTTTGTGAAGAAACAAGGTTCTACTCATAGCCCTGAACATGTACATATCTTTACATTTCATTTCTTTTGCCTGAGTAGAGAGAATTTGGAGTTTGAAAATGGCAGAAAAATTAGGTTAGGATTTGGGGGAGGAGAAATTCTCCCTCATCTTAGAGAGTTAGGTCAAGTTCCATACATGGTTAGAATCGTCTCTTCATGCTGAGCATTTGTTGTGTTATGAGTTTTTGCTAAAAAGCCAGGAATCAAGAGTTGGACATTGAAGAACAGAGGCGCGCGTTTTTTCAAATGTTTGTGCTGGAGGTTGAAGACAGTGGCATTGGGCTGGGCTTGTCTTGTGCTTTTCTTTTCACACCCCATAATTGTTATTACACCCCCCAAGCCCATTTGTTCATTTTTTAACATTTTTGACTTTTTCCTTTTTTGTTTGACTTGTTTATTTTTTTTCGGCACATTAAAATTTTGAAAATATTTTTTCCATCAATTTTTGTATTTATTGCATATTTATTTGTTTATTTCCTTTGTTTATACATAAACATTATATATATACTATTATTAGAATAAATATAAAAATAGTGTAAATACATTTTTATTATTTTTTTTTTACCTTCTGAAAATATTTCACATAAAAATACCTTTTTTATTTATCTTATTAAAATATTAAATATATATTATTTTGTATATAATGCATATTTAAGAACTTAATATATATATATATATGTGTTTATTAATATATTTAAGTTAAAATATAAAAATACTTGAATTTTTCATTTTATTAATATTTGATACAAAAAATACTTTTTTCATAATATACTTCATTTCATTTTTATTTTTGTAAATAATAAATAAATGTTTGTATTAAATCAAATAATAATACATTTTCTTTAAAATTAGGGTTTTTGCCCTAAAAGTTGAAAATACTCAAAATAATACCTTTTATTTTCTTATTTTATTTTACATAAACCATACTTTTCTCATACATAAAAAACTTCCTCTTTGCATTTTGCATATTTATTTAATTTCCATTTAATTATGCAATTTATTTACTTTGCAAATATTCAAAAAATGATGTAATAATTTAGATTTACATTACTTGTCAATATCCCCATTTGAACATTTGTACCCCCCTTCCCATATTTGGTTTTGTAATAGCTTAGTAAATTTATTTTCGCACTTTATTGCTTTCTAATGACAACATGTTAGAATTAGGGTTTGTATGCGAAAAACGACAAAAATAGTTATGACCTAATCTCAAGATAAACAAGCATGAAAATGGACACACAAATCACACTTGCACCCCCTAGGGTATTCCACTTTGTTGCCTTTCAATAAATGGGCCATATTGCATGTTGAACTTCTTTGGGCAAAACAAACAAATTGAATGATCATAGTCCCTCGATAACATTTTTCAAAACAAGCAAAAAACAAATGATCAAGTCCCTTAAAGAAAATGCCCAAAGATACTTGGCACCATTGCAATTATGGTCCAAACGATGACCCGCGCCTGTCCCTTTCACATCCTAACATAAGGTTGTCCACCAAATTCAATGGTGGAACAAACTTGTTAAAAGGGTTAAAACATAGCAATAATCTTTTGAGAAATTTAGGAGTAGATAACCTCTTAGTTACTTGAACCAATCTTGCAAACTAAAACACTTGCCTATTTCAAAAATCACACAATACTACACTTTCAAAAACAACTTTCAAAAACACATGAAAACCTTTTCAAAAGACATACATCTTTGTATACATCCCCACATGGATCATTACAAAGGTTGCCACCACATTGGCCTCTTTTCAAAACATTTTCAAACCCACACAAAGCACCATTTCAAACAATTGAAAACAAGAGGCAAGTGATCTAAGCAAGTAACTAAGAGCCCATGGATAACCATGGATAGAAAGAGTGCTAATACCTTCCCTTTCTATAACCTACTCCCCGAACCCAAGAAAACATCTCAAAAGGTTTTTGCTGTGCTTTTTAACCTTTCCTTAGGATAAAATAAAAAGTCGGTGGCGACTCTTGCTCAACCAAAACATTTGCGAAAACAAACGCAAAACCTCAAGTCAGTTCTCCCACTGTATTACAGAACTGGCGACTCTGCTGGGGACGTTCTTTTAAAAGTGGAGTAACCTTAGGGTTTAGATCACCTTTGTTTTCAATTGTTTGCTTTGTTTGCTTTTATATTTGTGGGCTTTGCATCGGAGTCTCATAGATCCTAACTCGGATCTGGGAAATACCCTTTTAGGTAGCATAATCTGTAAGGGACCTGTCTGGCGTAGACCGACATGGGTGAAACAGTGGCTACGTTGGTGTGGCATCTTAGTCTGTACCTATATCCCTTGTGTTGTAACGGGGAGAATATAGGTCTTCTAAGGGGTCATTAAGCACCAACCAACCTTAGAACCCTAAATTGACCAACTTGGCTATTAGGACAGTAGCAGTATGCTACACTCATTGAGGCTAAACTCTCGAGATGGTTCTGGCCGCGAGAAAAGATTGCGATGCTGGAGTTATGACCGATTGAGGGTAGCCAATGATTTGAGATCCTCTAGAACCCGGTTACTTTTGATAGGACAGGTTTTAACCAACAAAACCGAAAGAGGGTAATACCTGAAACTCATGCTGGCCTGAAACCTAAGGGTGTCTTGTGTGACTTGTGTGCCTTGTTTGCCTATGTGAATACTTGTGGTGTGCTTCATCATAGCATCATGCCATCATACCATTGCATGCATCCTGTATAAAGGACTAACCCATTTCAAAGACAAAAAAGGGTTTCATCTTTGCTCTGTTTTGTAGGACATCATGATGCCCGTGCGTAGGCATACTGTCCGGCTCAACTTTGTTCAACCACCAGTGTTACTCAAGGATTTGGTTGGAAGGATTCCAAACACTTCTTCCTTCATCAACAGACATGGGTCTCTCCTTGGCTTGGTCACTGCAAAATGGGACCAACAACTGATAAGTGTTCTGACCCAGTTTTATGACCCTCTGTACCATTGTTTCACCTTTCAAGACTTCCAGCTGGTTCCTACCCTGGAAGAATTTTCTTATTTGCTTGGGATCTCTGTCTTGGAACAAACTCCATTCACTGGTTTGGAAAAGACTCCTAGGCCTGAAGAGATTGCTGCAATTCTCCCCTTGACCAAAGAAGAGGTGTTGTCCAACTGGGAAACTAGAAATGGGATCAAGGGCTTTTTGGTCAAATTTCTGGTTGGCAAGGCTAATGATTTCTGGAATGACTTGGACTTCAAGGCATACGAGGATATTCTGGCTCTTTTGATCTAAGGTCTGGTATTGTTTCCCAACCCTGACACTTTTATCAGTGTCCATATCATAAGGATCTTCATGTCTCGGAATCCGGTACCCACTCTTTTGGGTGATATTCTACAACAACTCTATGCTCGTACTGCTCGAAAACGGGGAACTCCGTGGTGTTGTGCTCCTTTGCTAGTGAGGTGGTTTATTTCGCACCTTCCTAAGTTCGTGCTGAAGAATGAAGAAGGAAAAGGTTGGGCTCGGAGGTTAATGTCTCTCACTGATAATGACATCACCTGGACTCTCAGAGGTTTGGATGAGGTAGCTGTTATTGACCGTTGCGGAGAATACCCTAATGTTCCGTTGATTGGTATCCAAGGAGGAATCTCTTACAATCCGTGTTTAGCTCTCCGTCAGTTTGGAAGAGCCAGAGGAGATGGGCCTCATGAAATGCTGGTTCCTCACTTCCATTTTGAGTTTCAGGCAGACAGTGACAAACTACGCCAGGGGTTCATTAGAGCTTGGGACAGAATCCACAAAGCCAACCCACATGAGTTGGGACCAAAGACTTCCCTGCCTTTGGGACCCTATTGCAAATGGGTCCGCATCCGTGCTCAGAAGTTAGGTATGCCCTACGAAGCTGTTAGACCTCTCATTCTTGAGTCTCCTGATGAAGATGGGGTTCCTCAAACTGTCCTCCCTCCTCAAATACCTACTGATTTTGACACCATGAAGAGATCTTGGGCGCAGCTAAAGGAAGAACGGGATTTCTATCGGGAGAAATTCAACGAACAGGAATGGAAGATCCAGAGGCTGACTAAGCAATTGGAGGAAGAGCGGGTCCTGAACAACTACATCAGCACTGAAAAGAGGAGGCCATGGGAGCATTGATGAGCTTTGGATGTTTCCTTTTATAGTTTATTTCCTTTCCAGTATTTCTCATTCCTGTAATGCCTAAGGGCAAATTGTTGAACAATTGAAAATTTTAATCTAATGAAGTGTGTTTCCCTTTTTGTCTACAAAGTTGAATCTTGTTTGTCTTTGAAAACATAAAACATACGCATTCCATTGCACCATATGCATAGCAGGTACCCTATTTCACAGGTTGCTTAATCTCCTTCGCTGTTTATTTTGCACAGTCATCATGAATCCAGACTCATCCAGTGAGCAAGCAATCAAGGCCCTTCAGGCCCAAAGTGCACAGTTTCAAGAGATGGTCCTAAGCTTAGCCCAGGGTCAGCAAGAGTTGAAGACTCTACTCCTGAAGAAGAAGAAGAAAAAGAGGACTGCGTTGTTCAACACCGGACGCAGATTTGGGAACACACTCCATAATGAAGCTGATCCAACTACTTCTTCTGCTGAGAAGAACAGTCCCCAAGGGGGAGGAGCTCCTAGTCCCGCAGTCTCCGACAACGAGACGGACTATAACAACGAACAATACCCACCTGCTGCTGACAGATACAAGCAATTGGAGGACCGCTTGAGCGCCATGGAAATTCAGAATGTGCCGGGACTGGATTTCGGAGATTTGGGGTTATCTTCTGGGGTAGTAATTCCACACAAGTTTAAGGCGCCTGCCTTCGCCAAGTATGATGGGGTCTCCTGCCCAAAGCTACATCTGAGGTCGTACGTAAGGAAGATCCAACCTTACACGGCGGATAAGAACCTCTGGATTCACTTCTTCCAAGATAGCCTCTCGGGGTCACAGCTTGAATGGTTCTACCAATTGGATGGAACCAGCATCCGACACTGGGAAGATTTGGCAACCGCATTCTACAGACAATACCAATACAATTCTGATCTCGCTCCTACGCGTACCCAACTTCAGGGTATGTCTCTAGGAACGGGTGAAGGGTTCAAAGAGTACGCTCAAAAATGGAGAGATTTGGCTGGCAGGGTGCAGCCTCCATTGACTGATCGAGAGCTGGTTGATATGTTCCTAGGGACGTTGTCTGGTCCATTTTTCAATCATTTGGTTGGTAACTCCTCTGCTGGGTTTACAGATTTGATATTGACGGGAGAAAGAATTGAAGCTGGCATCAGGTCAGGCAAGATACAAAAGGCTGCCTCCACAAGTGCTGAGAAGAGGCCGTTTAAGAAAGAAGCAAGTGCCGTCTATGGTACTAGAAGACAAGTCAAGCCCGAAAGTCGCCAAGCCGTCAATGCTTTGGTCATCTCAAAACCTGTTGCTGCTCCTCAGCAGTACAATCAACAAAGAAGCGAAAGGCCCAAGAGGCAGTATACTCGACTGAGTATGACCTTATCTCAAATTTTACCCCAACTGTTATCCACCAACCTGGTGACCCTCAAAGAAGCTCCTAAAGTTGTCAACACTGCGTCTCCTAAGTATAACCCAAATGCCCGGTGTGCTTATCATTCTGATAGTCCCGGGCACACTACTGATGATTGCTGGGCCTTGAGAAATAAAGTGCAAGATCTGATTGACGCAAAGGAAATTCAGTTTGAAGCGCCAGAGAGACCAAATGTTGTAACTGCTCCTATGCCCCAGCATAGAGTAAATGCCATTGAGGAAGAACTGTATGTTGTTTCGGTAAATGAAGATGTCACCCCTCTGAAGACTGTCAAGAAGAACCTACTGCGGGCCGGTTTATTTCCGGGTTGCAGTGAAGGTTGCCTGTTCTGTGCTGTTTCCCTATCTGGTTGTCCCTTGCTGAGGTTAGGCGTCCAAAGCCTAATGGATAGCAAGGAGATTCTATTTAAGAAGTCTGCTGTTCAGTTGGTTCCGGTAAAAGAAGTTTCTGTGGTTACCATCTTCAATAATCCAATCAAGGCTCTCCCGAAGAAGCCTGTTCAAATCATGACTGTTGCATCTGTGATTATTACTGTTCCGGGGCCTCTCCCCTACGTGTCTGATAAAGCTGTCCCCTGGCATTATGGGGCGGACGTATATGTGAATGGAATCAAACAAGAATTCGACGCTGGCGCCAGTATCTGCGATATCACTGGTCCAGCCAAGGTCACCCGCAGTGGCAGGATCTTCTCGCCTGACATTGCACCGCCCGTTATTCGAAAACCCCTCTTTATAACACCTACAAGTGTACCTGTTATTGTTGCTGATCAAGTTGTTTCCCCTGCCGCCGAGTCATCTAATGCTCGGGGCAAAGAGATTGAAGAGGAGCCTGCCCGGATGGAGGCACCGATACCTATAAATGCTGAGGCCTCCCAACAAGAAGTGGAGGAAATCCTGAAGATAATAAAGAAAAGTGATTTCAATGTTGTCGAGCAACTGGGGTATACGCCCTCCAAGATCTCCATGCTCTCCTTATTGCTATGCTCCGAGGCCCATGCTAAAGCCTTGATCTCATTTCTCAAGACGGCCCATGTGCCGCAGGAAACGTCTGCAGTCCAGTTCACTGATTGCGTAGCAAATCTGACAGCAGACAATGGCTTGGGTTTTTCAGATGCTGACCTGACTGCGAAGGGAAGAGACCACAATGATGCCCTGCATGTCTCTATCGAATGCAGGGGCACTACTCTGGCGCATGTATTGGTGGATACGGGGTCCTCCTTGAATGTTCTACCAAAAAAGGCTTTAGACCGTTTGGATTATGAAGGCCTAGAATTGAAGCCCAGCAATATCATCGTCAGGGCCTTTGACGGTTCAAAAAGGATGGTTCATGGAGAGGTTGACATCCCTATTCGTATGGGCTCTCAGGTGTTCGACTCTACTTTTTATGTAATGGATATACGTCCATCGTACTCTTGTCTACTGGGTTGACCTTGGATCCATAAAGCTGGGGCAGTGACCTCTACCTTGCATCAGAAGCTGAAGTACCCTGTCAGGGGGAAGATTGTCACTGTGCAAGGAGAAGAGGAGTATATGGTGAGCCATTTTAATTCCTTCAGATACATTGAGATGGACGGGGAGTTTATTGAAACCCCCTTTCAGCATTTCGAGGAGGTACATCCAATTTCAGCAGCAGCAGAAACAACAGTCGAAGAGAATGTTTCCTTGAAGATGGCTTCCCTAAGGGATGCCCGGGCTGTGGTTCAGAAAGGCATTTGTGCAAACTGGGGTCAGCTTCCTGATTTCACTCAGAAGAACGACAAGTTTGGGCTGGGCTTTACTGCAGAGGCTCAGAGGGTTGTGCGCAAGGAGAAGATCGGAAAGGCTCCGGTGTTTATCTCCAGCTCAAGGGTGAATGCTATTGAGGAGGATGTAGAGGAAGCAGAGTTTGACAGTTGGATCAACCTGACTACCAGCGACGGACCAAGCAACTGGACGGCAAAGGATTTTACCCCTATCACATTTGTCACGCAGTAATTAATTTCTTTTGATTTCCAATTTGTAACAAACAATATGTTAAAACTTTGTTGGCTCGGTGTCCTACCCGGGGCATCGTAGCTCCATTTGTGAGGGCTTTTTGTATGACATTTTCATATATCATCAATCAAAACATTGGACGTTTGTTGCATTTCAAATCTTGTGCTCTTTTCCTTTGTGTTATATATTGCAAAACAGCTATATTTACACACACTCACTTATACAGGTTTCAATCCACTCTGGATCTCACTGGTAACAGCTCTGCTACCGCCAGTTATGACTTTGAGAATCCGATCAACTTGGCCGAAGATGAAGGTGAAGATGATTGCGAAGTGCCTGGTGAACTCGCAAGACTGCTACTCCAGGAAGAGAGAGCTATTCAACCACATGAAGAGCCGGTGGAGACAATTAATCTGGGCACTGAGATAGATAGGAAAGAGGTCAAGATTGGTGCCAATCTAGAGCTCAGCGTGAAGCAACGATTGATCCAAATGCTACAGGATTACATGGAGATTTTTGCTTGGTCCTATGAAGATATGCCTGGTTTGGATGCCGACATTGTAGTTCACCACCTACCAACCAAGGAATATTGCCCTCCGGTAAAGCAAAAAGTCCGACGGATGCGTCCAGAGATGTCTGAAAAAATCAAGGCCGAGGTTATGAAACAGTTTGATGCCGGGTTCCTTGCAGTGACTTCTTACCCTCAGTGGGTTGCCAATGTGGTGCCAGTGCCGAAGAAGGACGGTAAAGTCAGAATGTGTGTTGACTACAAGGATCTGAACAGGGCCAGCCCCAAGGATGACTTCCCCCTACCTCACATTGATGTCCTTGTTGACAATACAGCTCAACACAAGGTGTTCTCCTTCATGGATGGTTTTTCAGGGTATAATCAGATCAAGATGGCTCCGGAGGATATGGAGAAGACTACATTTGTGACTCAGTGGGGCACCTTCTGTTATAAGGTCATGCCATTCGGATTGAAAAATGCTGGGGCAACCTATCAACGTGCCATGGTTGCTTTATTTCATGATATGATCCATCATGAGATTGAGGTATACGTTGATGACATGATTGCAAGGTCTCAAACTGAGGAGGAGCACCTTGACCATCTGAGGAAGTTATTTGACCGACTCAAGTTGTACAAGCTAAGGTTGAATCCCAACAAATGCACCTTTGGGGTAAGATCTGGAAAATTGTTAGGTTTCATTGTGAGTGATAAGGGTATTCAGGTGGACCCTGCCAAGGTAAAAGCCATACAAGAGATGCCGACTCCAAAAACAGAGAAAGAAGTCAGAGGCTTCCTGGGACGACTAAATTACATTGCCCGCTTCATCTCACATCTGACTGCTACTTGTGAGCCAATCTTCAAATTGCTGAAGAAAGATCAAGTAGTATGCTGGAATGATGAATGTCAGGCCGCCTTTGAAAGGATAAAAGAATATCTCCAAGAGCCACCCATTCTTATGCCACTGGTGGAAGGAAGACCTCTGATACTATACTTGACAGTACTTGACAATTCGATGGGGTGTGTGCTGGGGCAGCATAACGAGTCTGGCCGAAAAGAGCACGCTATTTATTACTTGAGCAAAAAGTTTACCGACTGTGAGTCTCGTTACTCACTGCTTGAGAAAACTTGCTGCGCTCTTGTATGGGCTGCTCGCCGGCTGAGACAGTATATGCTGACTCACACTACTTTATTGATTTAAAAAATGGATCCCATCAAGTACATATTTGAAAAGCCCGCTCTGTCTGGAAGAATAGCGAGATGGCAAATGATCTTAACAGAATATGATATCCAGTATACAACTCAGAAAGCAATTAAAGGAAGTGTACTGGCCGATCATTTGGCACACCAACCTGTGGACGATTACCAATCATTGAACTTTGATTTTCCGGACGAAGACATCATGGTGGTAACTGACTGTGAAGTACCTGGACCGGATGAAGGACCTGAGGAAGGATCCCGATGGTCTATGCATTTTGATGGAGCCTCCAATGCTTTGGGTAACGGCGTCGGCGCTGTAATCATATCTCCCAAAGGAACTCATACTCCCCTCACCGCCCGATTATGTTTCAGCTGCACCAACAACATGGAAGAATATGAGGCATGTATCATGGGTTTACAAGCTGCAATCGACCTAAGGATCAAGTTTCTAAGTGTCTCCGGAGATTCCGCTCTCGTGATCAATCAGATCAAAGGCGAGTGGGATACGAAACACCCGAATCTTATTCCTTACAAGGAGTATGTGTCGACCTTGCTTCCCCACTTTGAAGAGATAACTTTCGAACACTTCCCTAGAGAAGAGAATCAGCTAGCGGACGCCCTAGCTACGATGTCTTCAATGTTCAAAGTTAAATGGGACAATGAGGCTCCCCGAATCATCATCTGGAAGTTGGATGAACCGGCGTACTGCTGCGAGCTCGAGGCTGAGAAGGTTATTGAAAAACCCTGGTATCATGAGGTGAAGAGGTACTTGGAAGCTCAGGAATACCCTGAAGGTGCGTCTGTCAATGATAAGAAGTTCATGAGGAGGTTTGCTGCAAAATTCTTCCTCAGCAACGGCATTCTCTACAAACGGAATCATGATTCAACTCTGCTACGTTGTGTGGATAAGGCTGAAGCAGAGAAAATTATGATAGAACTGCATGAAGGTACATTTGGAACACATTCCAGTGGACACACCATGGCTAAGAAAATCCTTCGGGCAGGATATTTCTGGTCCACAATGGAAGCCGATTGTTACCAACACTCCCGAACTTGTCATAAATGCCAAATCTATGCTGACAAGGTGCATATCCCTCCGGTTCCTCTGAACGTCCTAACGGCACCTTGGCCTTTTGCAATGTGGGGCATCGATATGATTGGTGAGATCCGACCGACGGCATCCAATGGGCATCGCTTCATCTTGGTGGCGATCGATTACTTCACGAAGTGGGTTGAGGCAGCTTCCTACGCCACAGTAACCAAGAGCGTCGTGGCACATTTCATCCGGCATAATCTGATTTGTCGGTACGGCGTCCCAGAAAGAATCATTACGGACAATGGTACCAATCTCAATAACAAAATGATCACTGAACTCTGCGAACAATTCAAGATACAGCACCACAATTCTTCTCCCTACCGGCCGAAGATGAATGGGGCTGTAGAAGCAGCCAATAAGAATATCAAGAAAATTGTGCAGAAGATGACGGTGACCTATAAAGATTGGCACGAGATGTTACCGTTCGCTCTTCATGGGTACCGCACCTCAGCAAGGACGTCAACCGGGGCAACTCCCTTCTCCTTGGTCTATGGCATGGAAGCAGTCTTGCCAATTGAAATCCAGATACCCTCTCTCCGGATAATGAAGGATGCAGACTTGAGTGAAGATGACTAGATCCAGACTCGACTTGATCAGTTAAATCTGATTGACGAAAAGAGGCTCACTGCTATCTGTCATGGTCAAACGTATCAAAAACGGATGATCAGGGCATTTAACAAGAAAGTCAGACCGCAAGAATATCAAGTTGGGGACTGGTAATCAAGCGCATCATCCTTCCTCAAAGTGATCCCCGGGGCAAATGGACCCCTACATACGAAGGGCCATTTGTGGTTAAACGTGTGTTCTCAGGAGGAGCCATGATCCTAACCACCATGGATGGTGACGACCTTCCTCACCCCGCCAATGCAGACATAGTGAAAAAATACTACGCATAAATAAAAGACCCGCTAGGTTGACATACCTAGGCAAAAATAAGGGCTTCCTGGCGAACCAAAAGGGTTCGGGCAAAAATAAGGGATGAAATGAATAAAAAAAAATCTGTACACCTGGCAAGTCGAAAACCTGAAAAGGCGACTTGGGCAAAAATGGGTATCCCGGTGGACTGAAAACCCGAAAGGGCGGACCAGGCAAAAGTTAGGGATAAAGCGTAACACTATGTCTCATTGGATCACTTCGCATCCAGAATTCGGCATCAACTATCTGGCGGCATCGACCAATCAGCTTCATCTTCGACCAGGCAGCGAAGCGATGAGACGTTCGAAGACATAAGGGCGATAGCAGAGTTGGAACCCAGTGGGATTGTTCACATAGCTGTTTTGTTTCCTTTTTCAAATTGTAAACTCTATGTTATTCGGCAGCATCCTCTTACTATCATGTCAGCCTCTTGTACAAAAACGCCTATTCACAGGCAAAGTTTAAATCAATACGAATTCACTTGTCCATACAAATTACCATTGTTTTCCTTTTTTCTGTTTTGTCTTGCGAAGAACGTCCAATGTTCATTTTTGATATATGCATTTGACATTAAATTGCCGATTCATAAATGTTTACATATGAAGCAAGAGATTGATTACAGGTGACATCAGAGACAGGGGCAATGTGGAGTTGTCTAATGCAGTCTGGTTGTTTTGTCCGCCAAGGTACCAAGTTAGATTCAACTGAGAAATGTGATCAAATCATCTCAACTCCCCGCAGAGTAAAACAAGATTCAGCAATACTTTCCTCAAGCAGAGTTGACTCCCCGTCAATCCTAAAAAAACACAACATTCCCCGTTAGGCTTTAAAGCTCATCCCCAGTAGATTCTGGAAGCTTATCCCCTGCGGAGTACGGACGTCTCTCCCGAGTTTATTTAGAGTTATTTCCTCACAAGGACTTATAACTGGGTTATCCTCAGCTAAAAACCACGGAAGATCGCCTTCGGCAAGGTTCTTTCAATCCCCGACGGGAGTCTATCTTTAGTATTCCACAGCGGAGTTTCATCTTTGGTGTTCCCCAGCGGAGTTTATCATCATTATCCCCAGCGGAATCCATCATCAAAGTCCTCAGCAGGCCTCTCATAAACTTCGGCCAAGTATCTCTTCCACAGAGCAACTCCCCGGCCGTTCGTCAAGGATTTATTTTCCTAAGACGAAATTACATTCATAAACATTTCACATTTTCATACATCTTGCTTACATATATGATAAAGTGCATACAACACTATCTCATGTTGAACATCATGCATATCATAAATCATGTCATTGCATACAACTTATGTTTTTGCCTTTTCAGGAAAAAGACAATCCCAAAAACAACTACCTTCAACTGTCACATCTCCAGATTCAATTCCTGTATCCAACCAGGGCATATCTGTTGACCACATTTCCAGACTCGATTCCTGTATCTAGCCAGGGCACGTCTGAAGAGTTCGAAGATTCGATTCCTGTATCCAGCCAGGGCACATCTATCAACTACAACATCTCCAGATTCAATTCCTGTATCCAGCCAGGGCATATCTGTTGACCACATTTCCAGACTCGATTCCTGTATCTAGCCAGGGCACGTCTGAAGAGTTCGAAGATTCGATTCCTGTATCCAGCCAGGGCACATCTATCAACTACAACATCTCCAGATTCGATTCCTGTATCCAGCCAGGGCATATCTGTTGACCACATTTCCAGACTCGATTCCTGTATCTAGCCAGGGCACGTCTGAAAAATTTGAAGATTCGACTCCTGTATCCAGCCAGGGCATATCTATCAACTATCACCTTTCCAGATTCGACTCCTGTATCCAGCCAGGGCACATCTGTGAGCAACCAATTGTAGATTCGATACCTGTATCTAGCCAGGGCATATCTGCATAAGGAGACTGAAGATCAAACACCTGTAACAAGCCAGGAAAACATCCGTCTTTCTCAAATACACAAGTTCTCGCTAAGGAATCTCTTATGCGATCGACACTTCCAAATGGCATCTATAAGCCCATTCCCGACAAAGTTCTGTCACATCTCCAGATGGCATCTATAAGCCCATCTCCCTATCCATCACCTCTCCAAATGGCATCTATAAGGCCATTCCTGACACCACATTACTGATACCTCAACATGCGAGTGCAAATTTCCGGGCACTCTAGTGTCCAATCTCCTTTTACCCTCGAGTCGCGAAAGGCAAGCTTGCCAATCTAACTCTTCAGGTCCAAGAAGATTGAACAGGGGCAACTGTTGTACCCCAAAATTTGCCCTCCCATTTCCTCAACATTTTCTCATCACAAGACCCTTGAAGATCAAAATCCAGTTAGGGTTTCCTCTACTCAAGACTTCTCCTTGCACTGTGGACTCAAATTAGGGTTTGTGTTTTCCCAAGGATGTTTTGACCTAAAATGCCTAAGATGACTTTCATGCTTCATATTGGACTCCCAAGTTTACCTATACCAAGTGTCAAGTCTTGATTCCAAGTTTTGCCCAGTCAATTGGACAGTTGACCTAGAAATCAGCTGTATTGGGGAAAAAGTCAACTGTGGGAAATTGACAGTCAAACCTCATGAAATTTGACCCACATCAACATTATGAAATCATATGGACCATTTGATCAAGTTTGGATCACAATTCCACAAGAAATTTGATCAGATCACCAAAAGGGCAAAATGGTCATTTTTAGGGTTTTGACTGCACAAAGGCAATTTTTGACTGTTTGACCTAGCCAATGGCAAATCAAGCTCACATATGGCCTCAAGGACTCAATGAAATGGTCTTGACACATTCATCAAGCTCAAAAGATCCCAAGTACACAAGATTGACAGTTGAATTTCCCAGTCAATTGATCAATTTTGACTGTATACTGAAAAGTCAAACTTTGACTTTTTGGTCAAAATCAAGAGTCAAGATTCATTTTTCATCAAAACATGCCAAATCATGAAACTTGTTCACCAAGAAATCACAAAATGCAAATTAGGGTTAGAAAATGGAATTTTTCATAACTTAGAATTTTTCTAAGTTATGAAAAACCCTAATTTTTTCCCAACTTTGCCCCATCTTTTCACCAAGATCCATTTGGATTCAAACAAAAGTCAAAACATGAAAGTTGTAGCTTGTTGCATAATCTACAACTTTTATTCACAAAGTTTTCTCATTTGAAGCTTGTATCTCAAGTTACAATTTTTTGAATAAGGGCACTAAACCATTTTTAACTTAGTGAAATTTTAACCTATTTTGACAAGGTTTTCTACCCCACTTCAAGGCCATTTTTCATACCCTTCCACTTGGAATTTCAACTTGCATTTCAAAGATGGACTGTAGTACACATTCCAAGCTTTCCAAAATGTCCAAGAACTCATCAAACAACCTCATAACTTGAGAGATTCGAATTTCACAAGTTGGCAAAAATTCACTTTTGTTCTTAACCAAGACATGTTCATAATCT
The DNA here is from genome assembly GCA_948472305.1 of Vicia faba. Lineage (NCBI taxonomy): Eukaryota > Viridiplantae > Streptophyta > Magnoliopsida > Fabales > Fabaceae > Vicia > Vicia faba. The sequence continues at coordinate 1,427,703,594 of OX451736.1, read as the reverse complement.
TGCAAGTTTGAACTCAGCTTGCTTTATGCTTGATTACAGGTCCTTGAACCATTCCATACTCAATAATTTAATGCATATTCAATGTGTTAAAGTGTTGTTCTTTGAGTGCAAGCATTGTATGCAAGTTTAATCCCAAAATGGATAAAGCAAATTGGCCATTTTTGTATAAAGTAGCTTTATGTCAAATTAGAAATCCAACAAGTACATGGAAGATCTGCTTGGCACAAGATTATGTGCATAACACACTGATCAAGAGAGGCTTATGCAGCACATTAGGGGGTCCTCTACTGACCTAAACCATCAACTTGCTTTTGTTTGCTTCAAGTTCAAGAAAAGTCCATAACTTGAACCAACTCTCTCTTCAGCCTAGACACACAACACAAAAGCTATCAAACACATTCCAAAGAACATATCCAAGCTTTGGCACGAGTCATTGACCATTCAAACACCCTCCATCTCAGAATCATCCTCAAACTGCAAAAACAGAGTTGCCTCTGCAGTTTGAGTGCCAACTCCCATTTCCCTCGAGCATTCTTACCAAAATCAATCCATACACATTCCCTAGCATATATGCAAGCTAACCATGACCTAAAACCTGACCTGTAATCTCTCTAACAGTTTCCACCATTTTCATTTTTTCCTCTTGCAGTTGAAGTTCCACAGCTCAATACAAGAAGTTTCAAGACAAAGTAAGCACTGAAAAAGCATCCCTGGACCTCAAGGAAGCTTTTCCAATCATTACCTTGCACTAGAAGTTCCTCATTCTCCAGGTAGAAGTTCAACTGCACAGGTAAAACTTTGAACTCGTATCTCTCTTATCATGCATCTTTAGTCTTAAGTTTGTGAAGAAACAAGGTTCTACTCATAGCCCTGAACATGTACATATCTTTACATTTCATTTCTTTTGCCTGAGTAGAGAGAATTTGGAGTTTGAAAATGGCAGAAAAATTAGGTTAGGATTTGGGGGAGGAGAAATTCTCCCTCATCTTAGAGAGTTAGGTCAAGTTCCATACATGGTTAGAATCGTTTCTTCATGCTGAGCATTTGTTGTGTTATGAGTTTTTGCTAAAAAGCCAGGAATCAAGAGTTGGACATTGAAGAACAGAGGCGCGCGTTTTTTCAAATGTTTGTGCTGGAGGTTGAAGACAGTGGCATTGGGCTGGGCTTGTCTTGTGCTTTTCTTTTCACACCCCATAATTGCTATTACACCCCCCAAGCCCATTTGTTCATTTTTTAACATTTTTGACTTTTTCCTTTTTTGTTTGACTTGTTTATTTTTTTCCAGCACATTAAAATTTTGAAAATATTTTTTCCATCAATTTTTGTATTTATTGCATATTTATTTGTTTATTTCCTTTGTTTATACATAAACATTATATATATACTATTATTAGAATAAATATAAAAATAGTGTAAATACATTTTTATTTTTTATTTTTTTACCTTCTGAAAATATTTCACATAAAAATACCTTTTTTATTTATCTTATTAAAATATTAAATATATATTATTTTGTATATAATGCATATTTAAGAACTTAATATATATATATATATATATATGTTTATTAATATATTTAAGTTAAAATATAAAAATACTTGAATTTTTCATTTTATTAATATTTGATACAAAAAATACTTTTTTCATAATATACTTCATTTCATTTTTATTTTTGTAAATAATAAATAAATGTTTGTATTAAATCAAATAATAATACATTTTCTTTAAAATTAGGGTTTTTGCCCTAAAAGTTGAAAATACTCAAAATAATACCTTTTATTTTCTTATTTTATTTTACATAAACCATACTTTTCTCATACATAAAAAACTTCCTCTTTGCATTTTGCATATTTATTTAATTTCCATTTAATTATGCAATTTATTTACTTTGCAAATATTCAAAAAATGATGTAATAATTTAGATTTACATTACTTGTCAATATCCCCATTTGAACATTTGTACCCCCCCTTCCCATATTTGGTTTTGTAATAGCTTAGTAAATTTATTTTCGCACTTTATTGCTTTCTAATGACAACATGTTAGAATTAGGGTTTGTATGCGAAAAACGACAAAAATAGTTATGACCTAATCTCAAGATAAACAAGCATGAAAATGGACACACAAATCACACTTGCACCCCTTAGGGTATTCCACTTTGTTGCCTTTCAATAAATGGGCCATATTTCATGTTGAACTTCTTTGGGCAAAACAAACAAATTCAATGATCATAGTCCCTCGATAACATTTTTCAAAACAAGCAAAAAACAAATGATCAAGTCCCTTAAAGAAAATGCCCAAAGATACTTGGCACCATTGCAATTATGGTCCAAACGATGACCCGCGCCTGTCCCTTTCACATCCTAACATAAGGTTGTCCACCAAATTCAATGGTGGAACAAACTTGTTAAAAGGGTTAAAACATAACAATAATCTTTTGAGAAATTTAGGAGTAGATAACCTCTTAGTTACTTGAACCAATCTTGCAAACTAAAACACTTGCCTATTTCAAAAATCACACAATACTACACTTTCAAAAACAACTTTCAAAAACACATGAAAACCTTTTCAAAAGACATACATCTTTGTATACATCCCCACATGGATCATTACAAAGGTTGCCACCACATTGGCCTCTTTTCAAAACATTTTCAAACCCACACAAAGCACCATTTCAAACAATTGAAAACAAGAGGCAAGTGATCTAAGCAAGTAACTAAGAGCCCATGGATAACCATGGATAGAAAGGGTGCTAATACCTTCCCTTTCTATAACCTACTCCCCGAACCCAAGAAAACATCTCAAAAGGTTTTTGCTGTGCTTTTTAACCTTTCCTTAGGATAAAATAAAAAGTCGGTGGCGACTCTTGCTCAACCGAAACATTTGCGAAAACAAACGCAAAACCTCAAGTCAGTTCTCCCACCGTATCACAATGACATCATACCATGGCATTTTCACTAACCCTTCTCAAGGATCTTAGGGACCAGTGGTGCGGGTTTATCATGAGCCAGACTTCTAGCAAGGGGAAATAGGATTTATTTTCCTCTAGCCAAATGCCGTCAAGATCAAAGTACATCCTCATGAGTCAAAAGCTATGACCACTTGACATGGAGAGCTCGATTCTTATAGAGCAACATTCAAAGATGAAGACCCGAAGCTCTTCAGACAAAGCTTCAAACTCAACTTCAACTATTTCATCTCTTTTTTGTTTATCCTGTGAGATCCTTAAAAACATTGCATATGCATCTACATACCATACATATCATCACATAACAAGTTTCCCCAAGACAGGTTTTCTCATCTTCTTGTTGTTTATTTCAGTAAAAGATGGCTCTCGAACAAACTATCAAGGATCTTCAAGCTCAGAACGCTCAAATTCAACAAATGTTCCTTAAATTAGCCAAGGGGAAAGAAGAGCTGAAGACCCTCATCACCAAAGAGAGGAAGAAAATTACTAACAAACTAGTCGTCATCCTTAATATGGGTAGGAGATTCAAAGGTCCGGTCAGGAGGGCTCTAGATTTTGAGGTCCCATCAAAAGAAGATGATAACCAAGAGGAAGATGATAAGAGTGTGAAAGCTGAGAAGAATAACAACCAGAGTTCTGATGAAGAGGAAGCAGACTATTCAGATAAATAATATCCTCCAGCTGATGACAAATACAAATAACTGGAAGATCGTCTCATTGCTATGGAGATTCAGAGAGTTCCAGGGTTGGATTTTGAAGATCTAGGCTTAGTATAGAGAGTTGTTATTACTCACAAGTTCAAGGCCCCTACTTTTGAAAAGTATGACGGTGTTTCTTGTCCTAAGCTCCATTTAAGGTATTATGTCTGGAAGATTTAACCCCACACTGATGATAGGAAGTTATGGGTGCATTTCTTTCAAGAAAGCCTATCTGGGACACAATTGGAATGGTTCTATCAATTGGAAGGGACCAATATCCGTACTTTGGAAGATTTGGCTGCTACCTTTTACAAACAATACAAGTACAATGCTGATCTTGCACCACCCGTGTGCAGTTACAAAGTATGACCATGGGCTCGAACGAAGGCTTCAAAGAGTATGCCCGGAAATGGAGTGATCTAGCTGGAAGAGTTCAACCTCCTTTATCTGATAGGGAGTTGGTTGATATGTCTATGGGAACTTTTACAGGTCCTTTCTTCAATCATCTGATCGAAAGCTCTTCAGCCAAATTCAATGAGCTGATATTAACAAGGGAACAAGTTGAAAGTGGAATCAAGAGTGGAAAAATTCAGGTGGTTGTGTCTTTAACTACTATGAAGAAGACGTTCAGAGGTAAAAATGAAACTAATGTTGTGTATGAACAAAAGGGTCGTGCTAGAAATGATCGCAACCAGTCTGTGGGAGCTGTGCTAATTTCTAATCTTACATCAGTGCAACAACATCCACAAGGAAATCAACATAGATCAAATGCACCCAGGAGAAAATTTACTAAGATCAACATGCCATGTCCCAAGCATTACAACATCTATTAAAGGCAGAGTTGATAACATTAATGGATTCGCCTCAGAATCCCAACACTTCCTCCCCTAAGTACAATCCTAATGTAAGATGCGCCTATATTTCCAATAGTCCTGGACACGACACAAATAGTTGTTGGGCTTTGAAAAATAAAATTCAAAATAGGATTGAAAATAAAGAGATTGAATTTGATCCTCCCGAGACCCCTAATATGATTAGTGCTCCTATGCCTAAGCACGACAAAGACGTTAGTTCTATTGATGATGTTTTGTATGTTTCAACTGTAACTGACTTGACTACTCCCCTCCTGATTACTAAGAAGAATTTGTTGCAAGACAATTTATTTCCGGGTTGCATTGAAAGATGATATTGCTGTGCAGCCTAACCCAATGGATGCAAACTACTGAAAGAAGGTATTCAGCGTATGATGGATAACTGTAATACGGTGGCAGAACCGACTATGATACTGGTTTTGCATTTGTATTCGCAAATGTTGTGGTAAGAAAGAGTCACCACTGACTTTTCTTTTATCCAACAAAGGAAAGGGTGAAAAGAACAGAAAAAGACCTTTCGAGATTATTTCTGAGTAAGGGAGGTAGATTACGGAAAGGGAAGGTGTTAGCATCCTTTCCATCCGTAGTTATCTACGGGCTCTTAGATGCTAGCTCATTTGAAAATACCTTGTGTTTTGTATGTTTGAAAAAGTATTTTGAAAAGATGCCTTAGTGCGGAAAACTTTGTAATGTTTCTCGTATTGTTGAGAATGTATACAAAGTGTTTTGAAAATGTTCTTGGAAAGAGTTTTGTGTATGTGAAAAATTGTTTTTGAGCAAGCATCTAAGAACTATCTACGTTAATCTAAAGGTTTTCTTCTTTTCCTCTTTCCTTTAGTTAGTGCTATCTTACTATTAGTGAGTAAGTACCCTTATCATTAGATGTTTGAGGGACAACCGAAGGCTCATCATTACAGTCACAAAGGCAACTAGGCAAGATACTTTATTAACCACCCTAGGGTTTTAAGATCATACCGAGGCAACATCAAGACCGTCATTTTTTAGATCTTTAAACCGGAGGATAGCCACTAAAATCTCTCACGTTTCGAGCGTTGTGATTGTTTTAATCTGAAGGAAACTGAGGTGGGGGTACCCTAGAGGTGTGCAAGTGCAAGTGCGTTGTGTTTCACTTATTTATCTTGATGTTAGGTTTGCTAACGTTTTGTTTTTAATTTCTTGCCATGCAATCCTATTACCATACATCTAAGCAGTTTATATATATATATATATATATATATATATATATATATATATATATATATATATATATATACAAGAATTTAAAGCTTAACTATTACATGGCTTCGGGGAGGGGGAATTTACAAGTCCAAAATTGGGCAGATAAAAACAGTAAATGTCCTAGTTTTTAACTATTACAAACTGGGAAGCAAGTATAATAATAAGGGTAATAATACGAAAGTATTTAAACGCGTTCGAATCAAAGTGAATGTCTAAAACCCTAAAAATTATAAGCAAAAGAGGATAACCTTTTTGTTGTTTTATTGGTTTTATTTTAAGAAAGAGTTTAAATTAAAATAAAAATAATTAATTAACTAAATCCAGTCTTAAAGAAAAAATATTAATTATTAATGAAAATTGAAATTGAGAAAAAGGAAACTAAATCTATATTTTTTTGTATTTTTTATTGTGAAAATGAAATTGAAATGAAATCCTAAGTTTACTTGATTTTTGATTTTAAAAAAAGAGTCAAGATAATTAATTAATTACTTTACAAAATTATTTTTAATTGAGAAAGTCCTAAATCTATTTTTTTGTGATTTTTATATTTGTTTTCTGATTAAATAAATAAAAAAAGAAATAAAAATAAATAAATAGATCAAAGAAAAGAATGGGCCTGATGTCAAAATAAACTGGGATCTGATGGTGATGACTAGGTGATGTATGGTGCACGCCTTGGATCTGGGAGCACTAGATCTCCAAATGAAATTTGAAAAATGATATGGCAAGAGGCAAGGATTGAACCCCTTCCCTTGCACACACATAATGCCTTAACATATACACACCCAATGGTTGGGACGGCTCTACATCCGGGAGAATATACCAAACAATAATAATATAATGGAAACAAGTTAAAATGCTGAGTTGTCACACACACGCGCTTCAGTGGACCCCTGGGATTTTGAATCAACCAATCATGAAATGGCACGCCACGAAAGTGGAGTCAAACGATTAGGCCCGACCAGAGCCAAACCTCCGGTTATCTTCTCTGATGTCCTCAAAACCCAAATCCTGCAAAAATCAATGAAAACAGGCAAAAAGATAACCCTACTAGACTAATTAGACCCTTGCAAATATGATGGTGGGGTTTGTTTCATCTGAAAGTCCATGTATCAATGAAAATGAAACAAGACTGAAGCTTTGCCCTAACAATGGAAAATCTTCGTCCTTGCATTAAACCTCGCATGTAATGACTCTAAACAGCCATAATCATCAGTATGAACACATATATGCATGCATAATTCATCTATATTGCATAATAGAAATATTCGAGTTTAAGAAAGTATACCAAACTGGTGATGCTCGAGGGAGAGATCCTGGGCATGATTTGGCTTGAGCGATGGTTGGTATAAGCTCCTGGGAATCTTAGGGTGATAATGAAACGCCTGGAATAGTCTGAGGGAAGCTAGAGCATATGACACGAGTTTCACCTTCTTTGAATTTTTTTTGGAAATTTTCTCTTAGGGTTTAGATGCAGTTGCGTGTGTGCTCTTGGTCTAGGGTTGCTGTGTATATATATATATATGAGACAAGATTAGGGTAACAAAAAGAGTCCAAATCTTTGCATATTATGATGAAAAGATATGATTTTATTATTGCACGAAACTTGCTATATTTGATCCAATCTCATGCCAATCTATTTCATGCGTTTTTCTAGCTATCCACGAGCTCTTTGGGCCTCCAACATGATCAAATCTCAAGCCTTACATGTCTTATGCATTAACCTTATATTTATTTAATTTATTTTGAATTTATTTGAATAAAAATCCAAAATAAATAAAATAAAATTCAAGCTCACGCATGGATGGGTTTATAGGTTCTTATACATGTCATGAATATGTTCAAGTCTCACAAATTAGGCCCATCAAACTAAAAACACAAATTTGCTTAATGTGTATTTCTTGAAATTTCTCAAAATTCGCCAACTCGTGCAAGACATAACTTGCTCAATTTTTAACCTTTAAATATTATCTTGGACATTTTTGAAAGCCTGGGATGTCTTCTTTTATCTCTCTTTTTATCAATTTTGCATTTGAAGAATTTTTCTTGATGTAAATTTCCTTTACAAAAAATGCCTTTTTATTGACTTTTAAAAAGACCTGTAATGTATTGGCTCATATCTTTCCAATGATGCATTTCTTGGACTTGAGGGAAAAAGAAAAGTTGTAGGGAATTGAATTTTATTTCCAATGAGCTTATGTTGGGGAAAAATAGAAGAAGCATGTGAAAGTTATGCATGGTCAAAGTTCAATTGACTTTCTCTAGGAAACCCTAATTTTGCACTTTTGGATTCTTGATGATTTGTGAGCATTCCTTGGGGAGTCATGATCAACCCTTGATAAAATGATGGATATCACTTTAAAATGTTGATGTTGACCAAAAATATTGAAGTTAGACTGTATATTAGCCACAATTGACTTTTGACCTAATATAGTTAATTTTTAGTCATCTAAGCAATTGATTGAGCAAACTTGTGATGCAAAGGATGAAACTTGGCATGTACAGTCTTGAGGACATATTAGGGACCATGGAAACCACTTGAAGGCTTTGCAACCCAAAATTATTTCTGATAAGTGAAACCCTAGTTGGAAGTCCATTTCTTAGGAGGAGAATTTTTTTGGCCAATTCCTGGTCAACCTTGAGCAGCTAAGGACCTCAATGAGCATGTCTTGAGTAAAATGAGAGGGAAAATTTTGGGGTACAAAAGCTGCCCCTGTTCAATCTTCTTAAACCTGAGGATTTAGATTGGCTTGTCTTCCTTTCATAATCTGAAGGTGGAAGACGATGGAGCACTAAAGTGCCTAGAAATTTGCACTCGCATATACATGAAGTAACACTGCTGATTGATGATATCGAGAATGGGCTTAGAAATTCAATTTGGAGAAGATGACAGAGAGTCGTAGGAGATGGGCTTATAGATTCCATCCAAAATAAATGCTGACTTCGAACTGGAAGAAACATCAGAATAAATCTTTGGCCGATTTACTCTGAGCCATAAGAGGTCTCTTTGTGGGGAATCATATTCTTGTTGTTTGAGAAGGACTCCACTACGGAATGGTTATTTTTGTTTGGGGAATATATTCTAGGAGCTTTAGTTGTCCATTACTCTACTGGGGAGTTATCTCTTGATCGGGGAGATGAAAGTTAGCTGTTATCTGGTCGGAATCCAGGCTTCACAGTAACTTGTTGAGGATAATAAAGTTGACCATTATCTGGTCGTATTCCAGGCTTTATAGCGACTTACTGGGGAATATGAAATTAACTGTTATCTGGTCGGTTTCCAGGCTTCATAGTAACTACCTTAAGGCTAAACTATTATCTGGTCGAATTCCATGCTTCACAGTAACTTACTCGGGAATATGAAATTAACTGTTATCTGGTCGGTTTCCAGGTTTTGCAGTAATTGAAGAAGTTAAAATGTTATCTGTTCGTATTCCAGGCTTCACAACAACTTAAATTGTTATCTGGTCGAAACCCATGCTTCACATTAGCTTGAACTTGTTATCTCAGATGGTTTCCCCGTCTTGTTTTGGGAATTAATTTGGAACCTAATTTTATTGGTTGTTGAGATAGTTGCCCTGTTTGGTTTCAGGAATTAATATCTAACCTGGTCTTGTAGATAGTCACCCCGTCTCATTTCGTGAATTGATCTACAATCAGTTGTTCATAGATGGTTTCCCTGTCTGGTTTTAGGAATTAATCTGGAACTGTTGAAAATCTTTGATGATATTTGTTTGTTGATCTTTGCAAAAGGTAAAGAGTTAGTTGTATGCAATGTCATGACGCATGAAATGCATTGGGTAATGATGTTCTCAAAATAAATGAGACTTTGATATATGCTATGACGTTTGTAAAATTAAGCATGAATGCAGTATGTGAATGCATCAGTTGTTATTTACAGTGTCATTGAACTGGGGAAAATAAATCCCTGATCGCTGGTGGGGGTGTAATTCCTTACTATTTACTGAAGTCAAAATTGTTGGGATATGGATTCCTGTAATAAACTTTATCGGGGAGATAAAACTTCGTAAACCGCTTGGGGATTTTATTGAAACCCTGCTGGGGAACCCAAGAAGCTTGTAAACCATGCTGAGGGATGCTCCGAGATGCTGGAGAGATGATTGGAACTCTTGATCTATTTAAGAAATGCGGGAATATCTGGGATCATTAGGCTATACGCTGAAGATATGGCAGTTACTTCGCAGGAAGACGTCTCTGCTTCTGTACCTACTAAGAGATGTACCTTCGTTGATGATGAATTTTGTGAAAATGATCCCCAATGGGCGTCATGTGGGGATTTACAGATGGCTTTTCGACATTGTTCCGATTCTTAAAACCCTTAGCAATTGTCTATCTATTTTTTATGCGAGTATTTGTAAATAGCAATCACACTGAAATGCATATGTTAAAAAATAATCACTGGACGTTTTTGCAAACAAAATAGAGAAATAAAAACAAGTAGTTTTACACTTTCAAAAAGATAATTTTGTATTAATTTGAAGAAGTCTGCATGTGACAAGCGTCTTTGTACAAGGAGACATACATCCTAATAAGAGAATATCATTGAAAATGAAAGTTATACAAAGTATTATACAAAGAGAAAATAGCTATGTGAAATAATCCCATTGGGTTTCAATTATGCTATTGCCATTATATCTTTGAGTGTCTCATCACTTTGCTACTTGGCAGAAGCTAACTAGATTGATCCATACTATTCGAACTTGTTAATTTGGATAATGAAGTCTGACTGTAAGGTGATCCAATGAGACATAGTCGTACACTTTTAATCCCTAATTTTTTTATGGACCGCCCTTTCGGGTTTTCAGTCCACTGGGATACGGTGTTTTGCCCAAGCCTCCTTTTCAGGTTTTCGACTTGCCGGGTGTATAGCTTTTTCATATATATATATATATATATATGTCCCTAATTTTTGCTCGAACCCTTTTGGTTTGATGGGATGCCCTTATTTTTGCCTAGGTCAGTCAACCTAGCAGGTATCTTTTCATGCGTAGTATCTTTTAACTATGTTTGTGTTTACTGGATGCAGAAGGTCTTCACTGTCCATAGTGTTTAATATCATAGCTCCACCAAAAAATATGTTCTTGATCACAAATGATCCTTCGTACGTAGGAGTCCACTTGCCCCTAGGATCACCTTGCGGTAGGATGATGCGCTTGATTACTAGGTCACCAACATGATATAAATGACGTCTGACCTTCTTGTTAAAAGCTTTTGTCATACTTTTCTGGTACATCTGACCATGACACACAACCGTGAAACTCTTCTCGTCAATTAGGTTCAATTGGTCAAGTCGAGTCTGAACCCATTCGTCTTTGTTTAAATCGGAATCCTTCATGATTCTCAGGGAAGGGATTTAGACTTCGATGGGTAAAACAACTTTCATACTGTATACGAGAGAGAAAGGGGTTGCCCCTGTTGACGTGCGCACTGAGGTACGGTAACCATGAAGAGAAAATGGTAACATCTCGTGCCAATATTTATATGTCACTGTCATCTTCTGTATGATCTTTTTGATATTCTTATTGGCAGCCTCCACAGCGCCATTCATCTTCGGCCGGGAAGGAGAAAAGTTATGATGCTGGATCTTAAATTACGTACAGAGCTCGGTGATCATAATATTATTGAGTTTAGTACTGTTATATGTGATAATTATTTATTGGATACCATACCGACATATAAGATTATGCCTGATGAATCGTGCCACAACGTTCTTGGTAACAGAAGCAAATGAGGCTGCCTCTACCCACTTCGTGAAGTAATCAATGGCGACAAGGATGAAACGGTGTCCATTGGAAGAGGTAGGTCTAATCTCTCCAATCATATCAATACCCCACATTGTGAATGGCCAAGGAGTAGTCAAGACATTTAGAGGAACCGGAGGCACATGTGCTTTGTCAGCATAGATTTGGCATTTATGACAAGTTCGGGAGTGATGATGACAATCTGCTTCCATAGTAGACCAATAGTATCTTGTCCGTAGGATCTTATTAGCCATTGTATGCCCACTAGAATGGGTGACGAAGGTACCTTCATGCATATCCTCCATAATTTTCTCTGCTTCTCTCTTATCCACACACCACAATATGGTAGAATCATGGTTGCGCTTGTAGAGAATTCTGTTACTCAGGAAAAACTTGGAAGAGAACCTTCTTAAGAACTTTTTGTCATTAATGGATGCTCCCTCAGGGTATTCTTGAGCTTCGAGATACCTTTTCACCTCATGGAACCAAGGATTTTCTTCTGCTCCCTTAGCATCAATGTCATAACAGTGGGTTGGTTCGTCTAATCTTTCGATAGTGATCCGAGGAGCTTCATTATCCAATCTGACTTTAAACATGGATGATATGGTGGCTAGCGCATCCGCTAACTGATTTTCTTCTCGTGGAATATGTTCAAAGGTAATCTCTTCTAAGTATGGAATCAATGTCAACACATGCTCTAGGTAAGGGATGAGATTAGGGTGCTTTGTGTCCCATTCTCCTTTAACTTGGATGATCACCAAGGCTGAGTCTCTATATACATGTAAGAACTTGATCCTCATATCGATAGCAGCTTTGATACCCATAATGCATGCCTCATATTCATCCATATTGTTGGTACAATTAAAGCATAATCTAGCGGTGAATGGTGTATGGAGGCCTTCTGGGGAGATAATCACAACGCTAATTCCATTTCCGAGTACGTTGGAAGCTATGTCAAAGACCATAGTCCATAGAGGGTCCTTTTTCAGGTCCTTCATCCGGTCTAGGTTCTTCGTAGTCAGTTACTAGCATGATATTCTCGTCTGGGAACTCAAAATTCATTGACTGGTAGTCGTCTACAGCTTGGTGAGCTAAATGATCAGCTATTATGCTCCCTTTGATTTCTTTTTGGGTAGTGTACTTAATGTCGTATTCAGTTAGGACCATTTGCCATCTTGCTATTCTTCCGGAGAGAGAGAGAGAGAGAGAGCTTCTCAAATATGCATTTTATATGGTCCATTTTAGATATCAAAAAGGTAGTGTGAGTCAACATATACTGTCTTAGTCGGCGAGCAGCCCATGCCAAAGCGTAGCAAGTTTTCTTGAGCAGTGAGTATCTTGTTTCACAGTTGGTAAACTTTTTACTAAGGTAGTATATTGCATGCTCTTTTCAACTAGACTCGTCATGCTTCCCCAGCACACACCCCCCATTGAATTCTCTAATACTATTAAGTACATGATTAGATGTCTTCATTCAACTGGCGACATCAAAATTGGAGGTTCTTGAAGATATTCCTTGATTCTGTAAAAGGAAGTCTGGAAGTCGTCATTCCACTTCACTAGTTGATCTTTCTTCAGTAATTTGAAGACCGACTCACAAGTAGCGGTTAGGTGGGAAGTGAATCTGGCAATGTAGTTTAGACGTCCCAAGAATCCACTGACTTCCTTCTCAGTGCGGGGAGGTTGAATTTCTTGTATAGCTTTAACCTTTGCATGGTCTACTTCAATAACTTTTCCACTGACAATAAAACCTAAGAGCTTACCAGATCTTACCCCAAAGGTGCACTTGTTCGGGTTCAGTCTTAACTTGTACTTCTTCAGTCTTTCAAACAGCTTTTACAGGTGATCAAGGTGCTCTTCTTTAGTCTGATACCTGGATATCATATCGTCGACGTAGACCTCTATCTCGTAATTGATCATATGGTGAAACAACACTACCATAGCATGCTGATAGGTTTCCCCGGCGTTCTTCAACCCAAATGTCATAACTTTGTAACAGAAGGTGCCCCACTGTGTGCCGAAAGTTGTTTTCTCCATGTCTTCAGGTGCCATTTTGATCTGATTATAACCAGATAAACCATCCATGAAAGAGAATATATTATACTGTGCAGTGTTGTCAACCAGCACATCAATATGGGGAAGCGGAAAGTCATCCTTGGGGCTTTCCCTATTCAAATCTCTGTAATCCGCACACATATGCACCTTATCGTCCTTTTTAGGTATCGGTACCACGTTCGCAACCCACTGTGGATAAGAAGTAACAACTAAGAATCCAACATTGAATTGTTTCATGACTTCAGCCTTGACCTTTTCTGACATCTCAGGATGCATACGACGAACCTTTTGCTTCACTAGAGGGCAGTCCTCTTTTGTTGGCAGACGATGAACCATAATATCAGCGTCCAGCCCCGACATGTCTTCATATGACCAGGAAAAGATCTCAACATAATCATACAACATCTGAATTAACCGTTCTTTAACACCATTTTCCAACATGGCACCTATCTTGACTTCCTTTTTATTCTCCTCAGTACCGAAGTCTATTGTCTCGACCGACTCTTCATGAGGCTTTATTGCTCTTTCATGTTGTTGTAATAGTCTAGCAAGTTCTCCTGGTACTTCACAATCTTCCTCACCTTCGTCCTCGGCTACGTAGATCAGATTTTCAAAGTCATAACTGGAAATAAAAAAACTTTTATCAATGGGATCTAGGGTGGATGTGTATCTGCAATTCAATATGTGGGTGTGTGTAAAAGAACATAGATATTTTGACAAAGTAGAGTAAAGAGAAAAACATAGAGCGTAAAATTTGTATGCAAAACGTCCAATGATTTATTAATGACATATGAATATGAAGTGATAACCCTCACAAATAGACTATTGTGCCTCGGGTAGGACACAACGCTTTAGAGTTTAAACTGTTCAAAAATTACATATCATCAAAAAAATAGAAAAACAATTACTTCTAGATAAAAGAAATAGGCACAAAGTCTCTAGCCATCCAATTATTGAGTCCACCGTTGATAGTAGGGAAGATCCAATTGTCCAGGTCACAGTCATTGTTAGTGTCTTACAAAACATTGACTCCATGGTTGTTGATGCATAGTGGTGTTCCTCCGGCGCGAGCGCGACAAACAACTTTTTGAGCTCCTGAAGTGAAACTCAAACAAAATTTGTTAGACTTATAGGGGATGTCAGGTAGTTGGCCCCAAATAGTACACCCACCTTCTTCAACTATAGCCTTAGCATCTTTTAGAGAAGCCATCTTTAGTGGAGGTCTGGTAATCTTTGGAACAACAACAACAACCTTAGTAAAAGCGATCGTTTGAGGAACTTCTTCGAAATTTTGACAGGGGGTCTCAATGAACTCACCGTCCATCTCGACATATCTGAAAGAGTTCAAGTGGATTAGCATATAATCTTCTTCGCCATGTACTGTAACAATCTTTCCATTAACTGGATATTTTAACATCTGATACAAAATGGAAGTGACAACACCGGCCCCATGAATCCAAGGGCGTCCTAATAAGCAAGAGTAAGACGGGATGATGTCCATCACGTAGAAAGTAGAATCGAAAGTATGGGAACCAACTTTAATAGGAATGTCCATCTCCCCATGTACCATTCTCTTGGAACCATCAAAATCCCTCACCACAATATTGCTGGGCTTCAATGTAAGTCATTCGCAATTCAATATCTCTAGGGCATTCTTGGGTGGAATATTCAGATATGAGCCAGTGTCCACCAACACATGAGCTTAATTAGTGCCCACGCACTCAATAGAGACATGCAAGGCATCATTATGCTTCCTTCCCTTGGGCGTCAAATCAGCATCGGAGAAACCGAGTCCATTGTCAGTAGTCAGACTAGCAACACAGTTCTCAAATTCGTGGGAAGAGGTATCTTGTGGCACATGAGAAGACTTAAGGAACTTCACCAAAGTTTAGCATGGGCCTTAGAGCACAGCAACAAAGCTAGCATTAAGATCTTCGAGGGGGTCTTCCCCAATTGTTCCACAACATTGTAGTCACTTTTTCGTATAATCTTCAATATTTCCTCCATTTCTTGCTTGGAGGTCTCAAGAATGGATTCTTTAAGTGCCTCGGTCTGGGCAGGCTCAACCGATACTTCTTTGCCCTGAGTCTCAGTTGACTCAGTAGTAGGAATAACAAAGGGAGTAACAATAGGAGTAGAAACAAGAGTAACAATAGGAGTAACAATAGGAGTAGTAATAGGAGTATTAGCAGGAATAATAACAGGAGTGGTGTTGTACCCCAAAATTTTTTTGCTCATTTTTATTCAAAACATACTCCTAGAGGTCCCCAAGTGCTCAAGGTTGACCAAGAATTGACAAGACAAATTCTCCTCCTAAGCAATGGACTTTCAGGGTTTTCACTTTTCACAAAGAAGCTTGGGTTTCAAAGGTCTCAATTGATTTCCATGGTTCCTAATATTTCATCAAGAATAATCATGCCAAGTTTCATGCCTTGCATCACAAGTTTGCTCAGTCAATGACTCAAATGTTTGAAAATTAACTGTATTTGTCAAAAAGTCAACTATGGTCAACATACTGTCAAACCTCAAGATTTTTGGTCAAAATCAACATTTTTAAGTGACATCCATCATTTTACCAAGGGTTGATCATGATTCCTCAAGGAATGCTCTCAAATCATCAAGAATCCAAAAGTGAAAAATTAGGGTTTCCTAGGAAAAGTCAACTGAACTTTGACCAAGCATAACTTTCACATGCTTCATCCATTTTGCCCGAACCAAATATCATTGTGAAAAAAATTCAATTCCCTACAACTTTTATTTTGTCCTCAATTTCAAAAAATGAATCATTAGGAAGGTATGAGCCAATACATTACGGGTCTTTTTGAAAGTCAACAAAAAGGCATTTTTTGTCAAGGTAAGTTACATCAAGATGATTTCTCCAAATGCAAAAATAGTAAACATAGAGATTGTAGGAGACATATTGAGATTTCTAAAACGTCCTACATCATATCCAAAAGATAAAAATTGAGCAAGTTATGACTAGTACAAATTGGACAAATTGGTGAAAATTCAAAAAAAGTCAACTTTGAGCAAAAATGAATTTTTAAGTTCATAGACCTATTTTGTGGGATTCAAATATGTTTATGACTTACTCAAGGACCCCTAAATTCACTCTCGCCTTGATTTGAATTTTTTTCTCTATTTTATTCATATTTATTTTGTTTTTATTCAAATAAACACAAAATAAATTACATAAAATAATAAATAAAAAGTATGGACACATGGGCTGATGATTTGGGTTGATATTGGGCCTTAGAATTCGTGCAAGGCATGAGAAAGAAGACCAGGTTCATTGCATCTCAAGAAGGCCAAGTTTTTCATAATTTTAGAAGTATTTTAATATGTTTGATATTGCTTTGAAAGAGGGTCATTATGTGTGAATTATAGCCATGTTTACTCACCATTCCATCCCTCTATAAATAAAAATCAAAAGCATAAGCCAAGGCCACAAAATTTTGCACCAAAAAAAAAATTCTCCAAATTCGAAGAAATTGTGAAAATCATATCTCGCATCTCCAGCGGTTTTCAAACCGATCCAAACCTTCCATTGTCCTCCTGAAGGCCAGGAGTCAGAGTCAATCATTACCCTTTGCAAATCAAACTCAGAAAACGCCCTCACATCGATTCCGGTTGGTAAGTTGGTAGGTTTCGTATTCTCAAGATTTCCACACTTTAAATCCATGTAAACATGTTTGTTTCATTTATATGCATTTTCTGCAATTTTCTAACGTTTTACATGTAAGCATGGAGGCAGAAATAAAAATCATGACCATGGTGCACCCTAAGGCGCGTTCCCCATTGGATCAGAACAAAGCTCCTGGACTCATCCGATTTGGTCCCATTGTTTTCCTTCCTCACACCCCTCAACTTACTTGTTCTCAACAGGCCCATTTTCATTTCTTTTTTTTGTTTTAATTAACTACTTTATTTTGCAATCAACTTATTTTAATAAAAAAATCTCAAAAACATTAGACTTAGCTTTTTATTAATTAAAGATAAACAATAAATGGCAAGATCTAGGATGTGTATGGCAAGATCTAAAAACAAAATGTTAGAAAACCTTAACATGAAAGATAAACAATAAATGAAACACAAAACACTTCGCACACGAGAACCTCTAAGGTACCTCCACTTGTTTGCCTTCGGAAAACAACAGTCATGTCCCTCGAAAGTAGGGACGATTTAGTAAATACCCTCGAATCAAAAGATCATAGTCCCTCGATGACCCTTCGACGCTGCCTTTCGGTAAAATGATCTAGTCCCTTAAACGAAATTGCTAAAGCGTCCTTACCAGTTTCCTTCAATGACTGTAAGATGACCCTCGATTGTCCCTCAAACATCCAACAATAGGGCTACCTACTTACTAATAGTAGGATATCACTGTCTAAAGGAAAAGAGGAAACGAACAAACCTTTTCGAGTAGGTAGATAGTTCTTAGATGCTTGCTCAAAACAAAACATTTTCCACACCTACACTCCTTTCCAAAAATATTTTCAAAAACACTTTGTATACGTTCTCAAAAATAGGAGAAACATTACAAAGTTTTCCGCACTAAGGTATCTTTTCAAAATACTTTTTTTCAAACACACAAACACAAGGTATTTTCAAATGAGCTAGCATCTAAGAGCTCGTAGATAACTACTGATGGAAAGGGTGCTAACACCTTCCCTTTCCATAACCTACCCCCTTACTCATAAATAATCTCAAAATGTCTTTTTCTGTTCTTTTCACCCTTTCCTTTGTTGGATAAAAGAAAAGTCGGTGGTGACTCTTGCTTACCACAACATTTATGAATAAAAATGCAAAACTAGTATAACAGGTTCTGCCACCATTTATAGAACTGGCGACTCTGCTGGGGAATTATAAAAGTGGGGTTACCTTAGAGTTAGATCATTTTAAATTGCTTTCCTTGTTTGATTTGTCTGCTTTATTTTTAAAAAGGGTTTGTCGGGGTTATTGTTAAAGATCCTATACCTGGATCTGGGGTACCTTTTTAGGTAAGTAGTAATAAATCATGGAGGTTGTACGACGTAGACCGATATGGACGAAGTGATGGCTATGTTAGCGTGATTCTATGGCTTGTACTAATGTTCCTTGAGTCAGTCATGGATAACATTAGGCTTCCTCATAGTGTCATTAAGCGCTAACTAACCTTTAGAACCTTTAATTGACTCATCCTAGCCATTAGAAAGTAGTGAGATATCCAGCTTTGGTTCCGACCAAAGATTGGTTGATACTCGATGCTACACTCATTGAGATTGGACTTTTCGGATATTTTGGCCGCAATATTTTGATGCTTGAGCTGAAATAATGCCTGAGAGAAAGGTCAATGATATGAGACTCTTTAGAACTCAGTTACTATTACTAGGACAGGTTGAGCTAACTAAAACTTCAAGAGGGTACTTACCTACAAACTTCATGCAAGCCTGAACCTAAGGCTATTTGTGTGACTTGTTTGCTTTCATTATCTAACAACTTGAACTCCTTGCAAGTCTTTTTTGTTTTCATTACCTAACGACGTGAGTTCCTTGCAGGACCTATTTGTATCCATTATCCAATAACCTGGATTTCTTGTAAGACTTACTTGTTTACGTCACCTTACACTTTTTCTTGGTACATAGCATACACATCATGCCATAGCATTTTGTTAACCATTTCAAGGATCTCAAGGGCCTGTGATGCAGGTTATGATGAACCAGGCGTCTAGTAATGGGCAAGGGGATTTATTTTCCACTAGCCAATACTGTCAAACGACCAAAGCATGATAGTTTGAGTATGAGGCTATGACCCACTCAACACGGTGAGCTTGATTATCGTAGAAGGACATTTAATGATACGAAGTTCTTTAATCAAAGCTGCAGTCAGATTCAAACATATTCTTGTGTTTACCCCGCGAGATCCTTGAAAACATTGCATACATGTCATTACATAACAGGTATTCTTGAGACAGGTTTCTCATTTTCTCATTGTTTATTTCAGCAGTAGGAAGATGGCTCCTGAACAGAATGACATAGATCTTCAAACTCAAGATGCTTAGTTCAAAGAATTGTTCCTGAATCTATCCAAGGGGCAAGAAGAATTGAAAACACTCCTCGCTGGGAACATGACCAAGAAAAATCCTAAAGACAACAAGGATGACCAGTTGGAACAACTGCAAGCTGAGATGGAAAGGATGAGAATCCAGATGAGTAGTCAGATGGCTCTTATCCAAAATTTATCTCGGGGACAAGAAGAGTTGAGGATTCTCATCATTAAGCTTCATCAAGACACATACGACTGTCTGGGGCAAACTGCTAAAATTTGGGGCCTAATCAACGATCAATCTCTCTTGGCAGACAGGGAATCGGGTGACATGTTCATGCGGGAACATGTTGAAAATAAAATCAAGAGCGTTGAAATTCAGAGGACTGCATCTTCAAGTACTCAAAATAGATCATACAATGGAAAGAAGGATTCAAGTACCGCGTACGACCAGAAGGGTCGTAATAAGAGTGATCTCAACCAATATGTGGGGGCGGGGCGAATCTCTAATCCAGCACCGGTGAAACACCAACGACAAGGCAATCAGCATAAGCAGAACGTGCCCAAAAGTCAATTCACCAAAATCAACATGGCCTCGGCTCAAGAATTGAAACACATGTTTAAGATGGAGTTGATAACATTGAAGGATCCTCCTCAGAATCCCAACACCGCCTCTCCTCGGTACAACCCTAATGTGAGAGGCACTTATCATTCCAATAGTCTGGGGCATGACACTAATAACTGTTGGGCATTGAAAAATCAGATTCAGGACTTGATCGACAAAGGAGTGTTAGAGTTTACATAAGGTGGTCAGACTGAATTCTTCTGCCATCCCTCAAAGGCACACAATCTGAAGTGACAAGTTCAGACATAGAGGCTTTTTGTTCAATATAATTTTCAAATTGTAATTTATTTTGATTGTTCGGACACTTATTTCATGTCAAACTTTGTTATTCCATTAATGCATTGCATATGTTTATCTTGAATTAATCCATTCATTTTCACTATACTGAAACTATGCTTTTACTTCCTTTTTATGATATTCGACTCTCGATTAAAAGCTGTAAGCCTTTAGAGGGAGGATGAAGAAAAAGATACCATAATCTCTACAGTATGCTTTTGAACAAACCTTGCTGATGATGTACATGCGTTGTTTCAAATCCTAAATAGTGGAGTTATAAGGAAGATAATCCCTAGTCAACCCCTTTGAGCCTAAGAAGTAGGATTTTTATTTTTCACACAAATTAAAACCTTTAATCATAACCTGGGACAGGGTAGTTTCTCAGTTAATTCAATGGTGCATTCAATCGCAAGCTTTCCCTTCGTACATGACGAGTAGTGTTGGAGGTATCATTCCAAAACAAAATATGGTGATGGTTCCGCATAATCATTAAAATAGGAAATCATTATCTCTCAAAAGAAAAGCCCGCTAAGTCAAAACCTATGAAGGAGACTTAAGAAAAAATGGGGGCATCCCGCTGACTGTAACCACAAAGGAAACAATTTAAGCAAAAGGTAGGGATAATAAAATCATAAAAGGAGGTCACTACTAATCCTCAACAAAAAATATTACAAAAAAAATGATGATTTCCTTCTCAAATAAACTTTCAGTATATGAACCATCACCAGAATATCAGGGAAAAGATTCCAGACTCAATTAGGATCTAAATGCACAATTAACTAAGTATATGACTGAAGAACATCACGAAGAACGGGTTGTATACAAATAAAGTTTTATCTTTTATCCTTTGTTTCTTAAACCGTAAACCAGGCCACGCTACAACCCTTAAAAGTCGTAGCTGAAGCATGGGTTAGTTTGAAAGCATACTGTTACAAAAAGGTATCCTGACTCCTGTAAGGCTTGCTATAAATCCTGAGCTGATATCACATTCTTGCAAATTTTGATTTACTAAAAATGCATTTTCAAAACTTCAAGATAGACATAAGCTTTGCATTTCTAACACCACTATTTGCATATGACAAATTGTTCGACAATAGAGAAATTCGCACGACGAATATTCAATAATCATAAATCCTCTCAATGAATGGAATCACCTCAAAATAAAATACATTTTCAATAACAAGCCTTTCACAATCAAGGGGGATGACATGGTGTCTAACTGATCTGGGGCAGTTGAGTCAACATTCGAGGAATCTCTCAAAAGCGCTGAATATCCAGGGGCAGATCTCCATCTGAATCACTTGAGGCATTGAACATGACTTCTAGCAAAGGATCACGTATGATCGAGCAAACATTTTTCTGGAAGTGCTACAACACTTACTAATATGGACAGTGACAATTCTCTGCACCCTGTGAACACGGACGTAGTCGAAAAATACTATGCATAAAAAAAAAAGACTCGCTAGGTTGACAGGCCTAGGCAAAAATAAGGGCATCCCGACGAACCAAAAGAGTTCAGGCAAAAATTAGGGATATATAAATAAAACTGTACACTCGGTGTGATACGGTGGGAGAACTGACTTGAGTGTTTTACGTTTGATCGCAAATGTTGCGGTTAGCAAAAGTCGCCACCGATTTTTTTAATCCAAAAGGAAAGGTGAAAAAGCACAGCAAAGACCTTTGAGATTATTTCTTGAGTTCGGGGGGCAGATTATGAAAAGGGAAGGTATTAGCACCCTTTTCATCCATGGTTTCCCATGGGCTCTTAGTTACTTTCTAGATCACTTACTTTTGTTTGAAATTGTACTTTGTGTGGTTTTTGAAAGTATTTTGTAAAGAGGCTATTGTTTAGGAAATCTTTGTAATGATTCTCGTTCGTAAGAATATATACAAAGATGTTGATCTTTTGAAAATATTTTCAAGTTTGTAAGATGTTTTGAAAGTGTAGGTGCTTGTTTTGAAAATATCAAGGATGTTTGTTTTGAAATTGAGCAAGTAATTAGGAGCATTCTACCTACTCAAAAGTCTTTCTTGTTCATTTTCTTTTCCTTTGACATTGTTGTCTTACCATTGATTTGGTAAGCAACCCTATCTTTGGATGTAAACGGGACGGGCGTGGGTCATCGTATAACCATGATTAGCAATGTTGCAAGGTATCTTAGCATTCACTTTTAGGGACTAAGATCATTTGAAAGGCAACTTAGATAGCGTCATCGAGGGATTATGATCTTGTATTTGCTTGTTTTTGCTAAGATACCTTACATGCGTAATATGGCCATTTTGTATAAGGCAACCAAGTGGAATAACCCTAGGGGTGCTTGTGTGAAAATGTATTGTTTTCATGCTTGTTTTTGTCTTGAATTAGGGTTTTCTAAGTATTGGTTTTAGTCTTTCCATACCAACCCTAATTACTAGCATGTTATATATAAAAGCGATAAATTGCGAAATTTAAAGTTACTACGCTATTACAACATTTGTGGGGAAGGGGTGTACAAATTGAATGGGGATTGAAATAATTTTAAGCCTAATTAGTCTATTACAACCATATTAAATTGGTATCAATGTACAAGAAATTTAAATGGATACAATGTACAAAATGAATAAATGTACAAATATGCAAAATGTGAAGTAAATGGATATTTGTTTGGATTTTTGAGAGAAAAGGGATTTTGTCTTAATATAATTAATTAAAAGACAAATAATTAATTAAAAGTAAACCCTAATTTTCTAAGAAAAGATTTTTAAGCAAAACCCTAAATCTATTAATTAAAATAAAAGAATTTAAGTTTTATAAGAAAAGTGTTTTTGGTATTTTTGTCTTGAAAATATTTATAGTATTATAAAATATTTTTATTCTTTTTTCATATCAAAAATAAAATATTTTAAATGGTGTGAAAGTAAATAAATAAAAACAAAGTATTTTAATTTAAATTTACAAGACTAGTTAATAAAACTAAAATATTTTTTATGAGAAAAATAAAATAAACTAAGTTAAAATGAAAATCTATTTTTTTTGTATTTTTTAATATTATGAAAAATAATTAAGAAATAAAAATGAAATAAATAAAAATAAAAAAGGAAAAATAAATAAACTTGGGCCAGGGGTGCAAACAGCCTACAGGGGGTTAGCTAGAAAAATAAAAACAAGCCAGGCCCAAAGAAGCCCAGCACCCGTCAAAAAAGATAAATCAGAAAACAAAAAAATGTGAAAAATCCAAAAGGGTACCACTGGGGCTCGAACCCAGGTCCCAAAGGTTACAGGGGCGCGCTTCTACTATTGGGGTGGCTATACATCCATTAACATAGGCAAATGAATAAATATGTAAGGCAAAACACGCCCTGATGACTTCATCTTCAACCTCCAGCCAGACCAACTGTAACTTGCTCATTTCTAATAAAAAATGAAAACTATAAACATAAAACTTGTAGCAAATTTTCTCACGGTTTCAGAAATGTAAAGCATTAAAACTATAGATCAAAGATAAGCATGATTTTCAATGGCCCTAATCTGAACCCAAAAAATCTCAGAAATTTCAGTTTCAAAATTCTCTAAGCTTAAGCAAAATTAATGGAAACTGTGGACATGGTTAGATTTAGGGCAATGATATCTAAATGTTTTGTTCACAAATAAATCATTGATGATGCCTGTATGAAGAGTTAAAAGTTGAGAAAACTTACCTCAAAACTGGAAATCGTGTTTTGAGTTTGAGCTTGTTTCAAGTGATGGTGATAATCAGGTTAGCTTCCTTGAGGTCCCAGGAAGCTAATACAATGATTATCTTGAACAATGGATGGCTAAAATGGTCTGGAGAAATCAATGTGCAGAGCTGAGATTTTGAAAATGGAGGATGGGGTTACAGTTCTATAACAAGGTGTGGGATCAACTCTATATGATGTTTAGAAACTTTAAAAACCAAAAGTCCAAGAAACGCACGAGTAGATTATGAGTTTCAAGTTTTTGGTCAGTTTGTGTAAAAATGGAAGTGTGAAGTGTGATTCTGAGTTCTAGGTTCTTTCAAGGCTTGAGCATTCGTCTGTTAGTGTTAAATATTTTGTGTATGTATAAACAAAAGTGTTTGAGATCTTTGGACAATCAGAAGTACAAGTTCCTAACTTTTGGCTAGGTTACTTGATTTTGAAGAAAATAGGGAAACAAGTTTCAAGAAGAGGTACAAGCATGGGATGGGTGATTGTAAGTGTTTGAAACATTTCTCATGGGTTATAGGACTGGTTTGATCAGAAGAGAACAACTGCAAGGCTCAAGAACAAGTTTTGTACAAAAAGCCACTTTATCTAAATGGCAATGTGACATTTCTTCCAAAAATGGACATAAAGCATGTCCATGCATTGAATGCTTGAAGTGAGGCTTCTAACAGCTGTGTAAACCATTAATTATGGAGTGCCTAACAAGTTTGAGGCCTGCAAATTAGTGTTTATCCAGCATAGTTTGAATTTGAATTTTTTTCATCACTAAAATGACTTGTAATTAAAGTTATAAAACCTTAACTTCATCTCTCCGATTATCCCTACTCAAGAATTATCTCAAGGAGTTCTTGGACATTTTATAAAGCTTGCAATGTGATCTACAACCCATCTTTGAATTGCTTTTGAAGATTCCCCTGGGAACTATATGAAAAAGTGCCATGAAGTTGGGTCAAATATTCATAAAATTATAACTTGAGATCCATGCATTTTTGGAAGGAGTTGTGTAAAGCAATGATGTAGATATCATGGAGAACTACAACTTTCATGTTAGAAGTTTCCTTTGAATCAGCTTGTATCATGGTGAAAATTTTGCTCAAAGTTATAAAAAAATAAGAAATTTTCAAAACGAAATCTTTACTTTTTGATTTCTTGATGAATAAGTTTCATAATTTGACATGCTTTGATGAATTATGATCTTTGGCACTTGAATTTGAACAAAAAGTCAAAGTTTGACTTTTCAGTATACAGTTGACTTTTGATCAGTTGACTGGAAAATTCATCTGTCAATCCAATGGACTTGCAATGTTTTGAACCATGACATTAGGTCAAAAATGATGCAACTGGAACCCTTAAACCAATTGACCATTTGCTAAGTCAAAAATCATAAATTGCCCATTTCCTAGTCAAAACCCTAATTTTGACCATTTTGCCCTTTGGGAGATTTGATCAAATTTCTTGAGGAATTGTGGTCCAAACTTAATCAAATGATACATATGAGTCTCAAATGTTGATGTGGATCAAAAATTATGAAATTTGACTGTGAATTTGCCATAGTTGACTTTTTCCCCAATATAGTTGATTTTAGGTCAATTGCTTAATTGACTTAGCAGAAATGTGATCCAAAGCTTGAAACTTGACATGAGTGATCTTGGGGGTCCATAATAATCCATGAAATTCATATGGGGCATTGGGAGTTCAAAAATCCTTGTGCAATCTAAAACACTAATTTTGGGCATTAGTGCTTAAGGAGGTGTCTTGAGCTGATCAAACCCTAATGCAGTCTTGAGCTAAGGAGATCTTGTGAGCAAATTCTTGATAAGTGAGAGGGAAAATTTTGGGGTACAACAGCTTCCCCTGTTCAATCTTCTTAAGCCTGAAGAGTTAGATTGGCAAGTTTTTCCATTCGTGACTCGAAGGTGGAAGATGATTGTACACTAGAGTGCCCAAAAATTTGCACTCGATGATGTGATGGTCGAGGGAATGGGCTTAAAGTTGTCATTTGGAGAGATGATAGAAAGTTGTTAGAGATGGGCTTGTAGATGTCATCCAGAAATGATTTCTAAACGGTGTCTGTAAGCTGAAACTGAATAAGTATCAGAATGGCGTCCGTATCTGCAGCGTATCTGAACTTTATCTGAATAGTTGAATTAGGATGAGTATCAGAATGGCATCCCTGCCTGGAGCATATCTGAACTGTATCTGAGAGTTGTAATTTAAATGAGTACCAAAATGGCATCCGTATTTGGAGCGTATTTAAACTGTATCTGAAGGTTGAATCTGAATGAGTATTAGAATGGCATCTGTGTCTGGAGCATATCCGAAATGTATCTGAAAGATTGAATAAGTGTCAGAATGGCATCTGTGTCTAGAGGGTATCTGAACTGTATCTGAAAGTTGAATCTGAATGAGTATCGGAATGGCATTCGTGTTTGGAGTGTATCTGTACTGTATCTGAAAGATGAATCTGAATGAGTATCAGAATGGCATATGTGTCTAGAGTGTATCTGAACTGTATTTGAGAGTTGAATCTTAATGAGTATCAGAATGGCATCCGTGTTTGGAGCGTATATGAACTGTATCTGAGAGTTGAATCTGAATGAGTATCAGAATGGCATGCGTGTCTGGAGCGTATCTGAACTGTATCTGCAAACTTTGAACATTGTTAATGGTAGCTGTTAACCTTATCCTGAAAAGGGTAAAATGTTAGCTAAAATGCAAAGTCATGTCGTATGAAATGCATGGTATAATGCATTTGTGTTATCAATGTTTATGATATATGGATGCGATGTATGTGTATGTGAGCTGATTTGCTGCATTTCTTGTTGGATTTGGGGAAGATAAATCCCTGACTGCTGTTGAGGATATGAAGTGTAAGTCTTCATGTTGTGAAGTCAAAGTGTTGATGAATTTCTGCTTAGAGAAATAAACTCTGTTGTAAGGGAAATGCCATGTACTTCCTGTAAAATCCTATTGGGGAATCCTGAGAAATTTAGTGACTTCTACTGGGGATTGATAACTGGAAGCTTTGTTCTGCTGGGGATTAAACTGCGCAGTGCGGGGGACTTTATGGAAATAACTTAGAGATATTTCCCTATCTCTTAAAGCCATTAGTGATCGTCTCTCTATTTTGTTTATTTGTAAGCAGTAATTATATGCAAATGCATATGTTCAAAAATAAATCATTGGACGTTTTTGTAAACAGAACACAAGAGTAAGGAAAAATAGATAGTTTTGCACTTTCAAAGGGATATCTTTGTATTGACTTTGAGTAAATATTTTTGTACAATGAGACAAACATTCTAGTAAGATAATGTTGTCGTAAAAATGAAAATTTTGACACAAAGAAAATATAACTATGTGTTATAGTCCCATGGGGTTCCCATTCTGCTATAGCCTTTGTATCTCTAAGCATCTTGTCTAGTTGTTGCCTCATCCGAAGATGATTGAATTGACCAGAACCTCTGAGTTTATCATTTGAAGCCAAAAGTTGTCCTTAAAGTGATCCAACGGGACATAGTCATACACTTTAATTCCCTAACTTTTGCCTGGACCGCCCTTTCGGGTTTTCAGCTTTCCGGGTGTACAATTTTTTTTATCCCTAATTTTTGCCCGAACCTCATTGGTTCGCCGGGATGCCCTTGTTTTTCCTAGCTGTGTCAACCTAGCGGGTCTCTTATGCGTAGTATCTTTTGACTATGTCTGCGTTCACAGGGTGAGGCAGGTCGTCTCCATCCATGGTGGTTAAGATCATTGCTCCACCAGATAATATGTTTTTGATTACAAATTGTCCTTCGTATGTAGGAGTCCATTTTCCCTTGGGATCACCTTGCGGCAGTATGATACGTTTGATCACCAGATCTCCAACTTGATACACTTGGCGTCTGACCTTTTTGTTGAAAGCCTTGATCATCTGTTTTTGATACATTTGACCATGACAGACAATAATAAGCCTTTTCTCATCAATCAAGTTTAGTTGATCAAGTCGAGTCTGGATCCAATCGTCTTTGTTTAGCCCTGTATCCTTCATAATTCTTAGAGAGAGGATATGGACCTCAATAGGCAAAACAACCTCCATGCCATATACCAAAGAGTAGGGTGTTTCCCCGGTTGATGTGCGCGTTGTGGTACGATACCCGTGGAGAGCGAATGGTAGCATCTCATGCCAGTCTTTGTATGTGACCTTCATTTTCTGTATGATCTTTTTAATGTTCTTATTTGCGGATTCGACATCACCATTCATCTTTGGCCAATAAGAGGAAGAATTGTGATGTTGGATCTTGAATTTCTCGCATAGGGCGGTGATCATAGTGTTATTTAGATTTGTACCATTGTCTGTGATGATCCTCTCCGGGATACCGTACCGCAGATGAGATTCTGCTTGATGAACCGGGCGACAACATTCTTGGTAACAGAAGCGAAAGAAGCTGCCTCCAGCCACTTGGTAAAATAGTCAATGGCCACTAAGATGAAATGGTGTCCATTGGAGGTTCCTGGCTTGATTTCCCCAATCATATCAATCCCCCACATAGCAAAGGGCCAAGGAGCCGTCAAGACATTCAGAGGAACCAGAGGTACGTGCACCTTGTCAGCATAAATCTGACACGTGTGGCAGGTTCGAGAGTGTTGATAGTAATCTGCTTCCAAGGTAGACCAGTAATAGCCTGCCTGTAGGATTTTCTTCTCCATCGTATGCCCACTGGATTGGTGCCAAAAGTGCCTTCATGTAACTCAACCATGATCCTTTCAGCTTCAACCTTGTCTACGCACCAAAGTAGCATAGAGTCATGGTTGCGTTTGTAAAGAATATCATTACTAAGGAAGAATTTAGCAGAGAATCTCCTTAAGAACTTCTTATCATTGAATGAAGCTCCTTCTGGATATTCTTGAGCCTCGAGATACCTCTTGATTTCGTGAAACCAAGGCTGGTCCACTACCTCTTCAGTATTAATTTCGTGACAATGAGCTGGTTCATCCATTCGTTCAGTGGTTATCTGGGGAGCCTCTTTATCCCATTTAAGTTTAAACATAGATGACACTGTGGCTAGTGCGTCTGCTAGCTGATTTTCTTCTCGCAGGAAATTCTCGAAGGTAATCTTCTTAAAATGTGGGTGCAATGTCAAAACATGTTCTTTGTAAGGGATAAGGTTAGGGTGTGTCCCATTCCCATTTGATATGGATGATGATCAAAGCTGAATCTCCGAATACATTCAAGGATTTGATCCCCAAATCTATGGCAGCTTTGAGACCAAAGATGCATGCCTCGTATTCTACCATATTGTTTGTACAGTTGAAGTAGAGTCTTGCCGTAAAGGGAGTATGAGATCCTTCAGGAGATATGAGTACAAAACCAATACCATTTCCGAGTGCATTGGACACCCCATCAAAAACCAAAGTCCATAGGGATCCTTGTTCAGATCCGTCATATGGTCTGAATTTTTCACAGTTGTTTACCATCATGATGTCTTCATCTGGGAATTCGAATATCATGGGTTGGTAGTCTTCTACAGCTTGGTGAGTAAGGTGATCAGCTAGCACACTGCTCTTTATTGCTTTATGGGTAGTATATTTTATGTCATATTCTATTAGGATCATCTGCCATCTTGCTATTCTCCCAGAGAGGGTAGGTTTCTCGAAGATGTATTTTATTGGGTCCATTTTAGATATCAATAAGCTAGTATGGGTCAACATATACTATCTTAGCGGAGAGCAGCCCATGCCAGAGCGCATCAAGTTTTCTCGAGCAGTGAATATCTTGTTTCAAAGTTGGTAAACTTTTTGCTCAGGTAATAAATAGCGTGCTCTTTTCGGCTTGACTCATCATGCTGCCCCAGCACACACCCTATTGAATTTTCCAAAACAGTCAGATACATGATCGATGGTCTTCCCTCGACTGGTGGCATCAGAACAGGAGGCACTTGTAGGTACTCTTTGATCTTGTCGAAAGCAGTTTGGCATTCGTTATTCCACTTGACTACTTGGTCTTTCTTCAGTAATTTAAAGATTGGTTCACAAGTAGCTTTCAGGTGAGAAATGAATCTGGTAATGTAGTTTAAACGTCCAAGAATCCTCTGACTTCCTTCTCAGTACGAGGAGCAAGCATCTCTTGTATCTCTTTCACCTTGGCGGGATCTACTTCAATACCCTTATTGCTGACCACAAAGCCTAGGAGTTTACCAGACCTCACTCCAAACGTGCATTTGTTTGGGTTCAACCTCAGCTTGTACTTCTTTAGCCTCTCAAACCGTTTCTGTAAATGATTAAGATGCTCTTCTTCTGTTTGAGATCTAGCTATCATGTCGTCCACATAGACCTCTATTTCATGATGTATCATGTCGTGAAATAGAGCTACCATGGCATGCTGATAGGTTGCCCTAGCGTTCTACAGTTCGAATGGCATAACCTTGTAGCAGAATATGCCCCATTGTGTGACAAAGGTTGTTTTCTCCATGTCCTCAGGCGCCATTTTGATTTGGTTGTAACCTGAGAAACCGTCCATGAAGGAAAACACTTTGTGTTGTGCTGTATTTTCAACTAGAATATCAATGTGGGGGAATGGGAAATCATCCTTAGGGCTTGCCCTATTCAAATCTTTGTAGTCCACACACATTTGCACTTTGCTGTCTTTTTTGGGCACAGGGATAACATTGGCAACCCATTGCGGATAAGAGGTGATGGCCAAGAATCCAATGTTGAATTATTTCATGACTTTAGCTTTAATCTTCTCCGACATATCTGGTCGCATGCGAAGGACCTTTTATTTTACTGGCGGACAATCCTCTTTTGTAGGTAGACGATGTACCAGAATATCTTCATCAATTCCTGGCATGTCTTCATACGACCAGGAAAAGATCTTAACATACTCATGCAACAACTGAATCAGACGCTCCTTGAAACTGGGTTTCAGATTGGCACCCACCTTGACTTCTCTTTTGTCTTCTTCGGTACCTAGGTTGATTGTATCCATGGGTTCCTCGTGGGGCTGAATGGTTCTCTCTTCTTGTTGTAGTAACCTGGCGAGTTCCCCTGGTACTTCATAATCTTCTTCACCTTCGTCTTCGGCTTGGTAGATTATATTTTCAGAGTTACAAAAAGCCATAGTAGAACCGTTACCCATGGGATCCCGAATGGATGTAGACATGCATTGTGAGTGTGAGTGTGTGTAAGGGTATAACTATCTTTGAAAGGAATGGAAATGTAAAAAGAAAAACAATGAGCACAAAGTTTGTATGCAAAAACGTCCATGATTCATTGATGTCATATGGAAATGATATAATAACCCTTACAAATGGACCATTGTTCCTCGGGTAAGACACAAGGTTTTAAGAAACTGAATTATTTTAATATTACAGATCCAACAAAATGTAAAGACAAATTATTGTGGGATAAATGTGTTTGGGACAAAATCTCTGGCCTCCCAGTTGCTAAGCCCTCCACTGACAGTTGGGAAGATCCAATCCTCCAAGTTGTAGCCATCTTCATCATCCTCTACCATGTTGACTTCACAGTTGCTGATCTTCAAGGGTGGTCCTCTAGCACGAGCGTGACGTACAGCCTTCTGGGCACCTGAAGTGAAACCCAGGCCAAACTTTTCAGACTTGTATGGGATATCTGGGAGTTGTCCCCAAATAGTGCACCCACCTTCTTCTATCACTTCCTTGGTGTCCTTAAAAGATGACATCCTGAGTAGAGGCCTTGTGATCTTGGGAACTTGAGACATAGCCTTGGTTACTGCCACATCTTACGGGACTTCTTCAAAGTGCTGGAATGGAGTTTCAATAAATTCACCATCTAATTCCACATATCTGAAAGAATTTAGATGGGTGGCCATATACTCTTCTTCTCCATGAATAGTGATGATCTTACCTTGAATTGGATACTTCAGCATTTGGTGCAACGTAGAAGTAACAGCGTCGGCATTGTGAATCCATGGTCGGCCTAGCAAGCAGGAATATGAAGGGAGAATATCCATTACATAAAAAGTCGAATCAAACGTTTGGATTCCAACTTTCATGGGGATATCCACTTCCACATGCACCATCTTTTTTGAGCCGCCAAAGGCCCTCACTACTATGTTGCTTGGCTTCAATGTAAATCCCTCACAGTCAAGCCTATCAAGAGCCTTTTTAGGAAACACATTCAGATACGACCCGGTGTCCACCAAAACATGAGCCAAGGTTGTGCCCCTGCATTCCACTGATACATGCAATGCCTCATTATGCTTCCTCCCTCTCAGCGTTAAATCAGCATCCGAAAAACCTAGACCATTATCTGCAGTCAAGCTGGCTACGTAGTCTTGGAACTGATCGGCAGATGTTTCTTGGGGTACATGGGCAGTTTTCAGGAATTTTACCAAGGCCTTTGCATGCGCCTCAGAACATAGTAATAAAGGAAGCATGGAAATTTTGGATGGAGTTTGCCCCAGTTGCTCGACTACATTGTAGTCACTTCTTTTTATGATCTTTAGAATTTCCTCCATTTCTTTCTGGGAGGTCTCAGGGATAGCCACTGATTGTGCCTTCATCCGGACAGGCTCAATCAGAATACCTTTACCTTGAGTCTCAGTTGACTCGGCAGTAGGAATGTCAGTAGGAGTGATAGAAGGGATCGTAATAGCTTTGTCCATTGAAGTATTAGCAGAGATGATTGTAGGACTGGGAATATCCTTTGGAGGAGCAACAACAACAGGAATGATTACGGGTCCAGAAACTGCTTTTGGAGGAGCAATTTCTGGAGATAATATCCTTCCACTTCGAGTAATCTTACTAGTCCCTTCAATATTACTGATATTGGAGTCAACCTTCTCAGAACTTGAATCTTCAGCAACTGGCCAATCTTGCTTGATACTTTGGTAGTAAACATCCCCTCCATAATTGCATGGTACAGTTTTGTCTAACGAATACGGGATTGGTCCAGGAATTGTAATTATCAAAAGAGCTACTTTTGGAACTGATGTAATTCTAACGGGTCTTTTGGTTGAGACCCTGGAAGAATTGGCGGAAATGGTAACGATGGAAACATCATTATAAGGAACAGGTGGAACAGAAGTCTTTTCGAACAAAATTTCCTTGTTGTCTATTAAGCACTGAACGCATGCTTTTAACAAAGGACAACTGGTTGATGAGGATAAACAGAAATGACAGTTTTCATCATAGCCTGGGAAAACACCGACATTCAATAAATTCTTTTTAATAGTTAGGAGTGGGGTCATAAGTTCATCAACTGAAGTAACAAACATATCTTCCTCAATGGCGTTGGCATTATGGTCGTGCTTGGGAATAGGGGCAGAAATGACATTGTGCTTTTCCGGTGCATCGAATTCAATCTTTTTAGCTTCAAGGAGGTCTTGTACTTTGTTTTTTAGAGCCCAACAATTATTAGTGTCATGGTCGGGACTCTCAGAATTGTATGCACAGCGGGCATTGGGATGATAGTGAGGAGAGGTTGTGTTAGGTTTCTTTGGAGCTTCTTTCAAAGTCACTAGGTTGGATCTTAACAAATGTGGTAATACCTGAGATAGTGTCATGTTAATTCTGCTGAACTGTCTTGTCTGACTGGTCTTTCCATTCTTGGCTGATTGTTTCTTTGCTGATCAGGCGCAGGTTTAGGAATCATAACAGCCCCCACCATTGGACAGCGTTCGGCCCTATCTTGATTTCTCTGAGGATATACATCAACCACCTCTTTCTTTCCGATGAATGGTTTCCTTGCAGCAGCAAAGGATGCATCTTTTTGAATCTTTCCATTTTTTATCCCGACTTCTACCCTTTCTCCGGTCAATATCAGTTCGGTAAAACCTGCCAAATGAACTCCCAATTAAGTGATTAAAAAAGGGACCAGACAAGGTGCCCAAAAACATGTCTACCAACTCTCTTTCAGATAGAGGAGGTTGAAATCTTCCGGCTAAATCCCTCTACTTTTGCACGTAGTCCTTAAAGCCTTCAGTTGAAACCATGGCCATACTCTGGAGTTGAGTACGGGAAGGCGCAAGGTCAGCATTTTATTGGTATTGTTTGTAAAAGGCTGCAGCAAGATCTTCCCAGTTATGAACATTTGCTCTTTCTAAATTATAAAACCAATCAAGTTGAGTTCCAGACAGATTGTCTTAGAAGAAGTGTACCCATAAATCCTTATCAGCGGTATGAGGCTGGATTTTCCTCACATAAGACCGAAGATGCATTTTTGGGCATGTGACCCTGTCATATTTGGCGAACACAGGTGCTTTGAATTTTGGAGGAATGACAATCCCCGATACTAACCCGAACTCCTCAAAGTCCAAGCCAGGCACTTTTTGGATTTCCATTGCACTCAAGCGTTCTTCTAGATGCCTATAATTGTCGTTGGCTAGAGGGTATTGTTCTTCAGAATAGTCTTATTCTTCCTCTTCCTCTTCTGACTCTGACTGGACAACTGTTTCTTTTCCCCTCCCATCTTGATTGCCTTTCTCACCGGATGTTGTTGCAATGTCTAAGGCCCTTCTTGTCTGCCCTTGGAATCTTCTTCCCATGTTTAGAACTCTGGTTATTTTCTACTTCTTCTTTTTCTTCTCCTCAACTAGCAAGGTCTTCAACTCTTCTTGTCCTTTGGCTAGAGTTAAGAACAACTGTTGAAACTATGCATTCTGACCTTGGAGGTCCTTCACCGTTTGCTCGAGATCTATCTTACTGAAATAAACATTAGAGAGATGAGGAGACTTGTTGCAAAAAAACCTGCTTATGTTATGATGAATGGTAAATGCATATGAAATGATTTCAAGGATTTTAAAGATTCAAATTTGTTTTAGACAAAAAAGAAACACATGTTATATTAAGAAATTAAAGCTTGAGTACATCAGTTCCTCCTTGGGAAAAACAAATACAAGAAACTCTAATATAGAAAGGTAGTACGCATCCTCTTTGGTGCAATATAGGCATTCAGAGTCTGCTCCTCATGAAGTAGCCTAGTGAGTTCTAAAACCTTCTTGTCGCTTGCGTAGAATTGGGCTTGGAAAGTATCTCGCTCCCCCTTGAGTTGTATCCAATATCTTTGTAGGTGTTTAATAAAGGTGGGTATGTCAGGATGTAGGATAGTGTATGGAACATCTCCTTCCATGACATGCTCAATGATTACCAGGAGAATGGATGGATAAGGCATCATGAGACTATGAGCACGAGTTTGTACCCATTTGAGGTAAGGCTCAAGAGGGATGGTATTTTTATGCCCCAAAGTCTTGCTATCTACCTTGTTCAACATCCTCCAGGCTCGGATAAATCTCTGGCGAAGACCTTGATCGTTGTTCTCGTAGTCAAATACCAAACCTTGAATCAGCATCTCATGCGGGCCATCCCTTCGGGCGTAACCACACTGTCTTAAAGCTAAGAAGGGGTTGTAGGTGATACCTCCCCTAATCCCAAGTAAGGGGACATTAGGAAATTCTCCACAACAGTCGACAATAGTAACATTCTCTATGGATCGGGAACACCAATGAATGTCTGAATGTTTGAGCGTCATCAACCTTTGTGACCACCTTGAACCTTGCTCGTTCTTTAATACAGATTGGGGAAGATGCAAAATAAACCATCTTGCCAAGAGAGGAGTGCAACACATAAGGATACCTATTTTCCTCATTGTGCGAGTGTGAAAAGAGTGTAGGATGTCCCCTAGCAAAGTAGAAAAGGGTTGCGGGATATGAAGAACCGAAAGAGCACCTTCATCATGTCCTCATCTATGTTAGAGGTGACCAAGTTGAGTAGGCGACCATGTCTCTCGGTGAATGGATATTTTTCAAGAATCCTTGAAGCTAGATCTGTAAGTTGTGGAGGGATCCTCACAAGATTGACTTGAATAGTTTTCCTGCGAATAGAATCCATGTCCTACAAAACAAGAACAAAGATAAATCCAAAAATCCTTGAAATGGTTAGTAAATGAGTATGATGTCATGATGTTCATAATTTTAGGTACAAGTATGTATATAGAAACAAAGCAAACAAGTCCTTAGGTTTAGGCTTGCATGGAGTTTCATAGGTGAGTACCCTCTTGAAGTTTAGTTGGCTCAACCTATTCTAGTAATAGTAACCGGGTTCTAAGGAGCTCAATATCACTGGTTTGTTTCCTTGGTCATTGTTTCAGCACAAGTCTCTTTAATGGCGACCGCAATATCCCAAGAAACCAAACCTTAATGAGTGTAGTATCGAGTATATACCAACTTCGGACTGCACCAAAGCCGGTCATCTCACTACGTCCTAAAGGCCAAGTTGGTCAAGTAAAGATTCTACAAGTTCATTAGTGCTTCATGACATCACTCAGCGGCCCCGTATTCTCTTTGATTAACTCAAAGGCTACTGGTATCCACAAATATGTCACACTAACGTAGATATTTCTTAGACCATGTCGGTATATCCTGCACAGTTTCCACAACGTATTGCTACTTACCTATAAGGTATCCCAAATCCGGGTAGAGGATTCAAACCCAAACAAAGAACCATAATGTAAAGCAAACAAGTCAAACAATGAAAGCAAGTAAATGTGATCTAACCCTAAGGTAACCCCACTTTTAGAATTGTCCCCAGCAGAGTCGCCAGTTCTACGATACGGTGGGAGAATTAACTTGAGTGTTTCGCGTTTGATCGCAAATGTTGCGGTTAGCAAGAGTCGTCACCGACTTTTCTTTTATCCAAAAGGAAAGGTGAAAAAGCACAGGAAAGACCTTTGAGATTATTTCTTGAGTTCGGGGGGTAGATTATGAAAAGGGAAGGTATTAGCACCCTTTTCATCCATGGTTTCCCATGGGCTCTTAGTTACTTGCTAGATCACTTGCTTTTGTTTGAAATTGTGCTTTGTGTGGTTTTTGAAAGTATTTTGTAAAGAGACCATTATTTAGGCAATCTTTGTAATGATTCTCGTTCGTAAGAATATATACAAAGATGTTGATCTTTTGAAAATGTTTTTAAGTTTGTAAGATGTTTTAAAAGTGTAGGTGCTTGTTTTGAAAATAGCAAGGATGTTTGTTTTTAAATTGAGCAAGTAATTAGGAGCATTCTACCTACTCAAAAGTATTTCTTGTTCATTTTCTTTTCCTTTGACATTGTTGTCTTACCATTGATTTGGTAAGCAACCCTATCTTTGGATGTAAACGGGACGGGCGTGGGTCATCGTATAACCATGATTAGAAATGTTGCAAGGTATCTTAGCATTCTCTTTTAGGGACTAAGATCATTTGAAAGGCAACTTAGATAGCTTCATCGAGGGATTGTGATCTTGTATTTGCCTGTTTTTGCTAAGATACCTTACATGGGTAATATGGCCATTTTGTATAAAGCAACCAAGTGGAATAACTCTAGGGGTGCTTGTGTGTAAATGTATTATTTTCATGATTGTTTTTGTCTTGAATTAGGGTTTTCTAAGTATTGGTTGTAGTCTTTCCATACAAACCCTAATTACTAGCATGTTATATATAAAAGCGATAAATTGCGGAATTTAAAGTTACTACGCTATTACAATATTTGTGGGGAGGGGGTGTACAAATTGAATGGGGATTGCAAGAATTTTAAACCTAATTAGTCTATTACAACTATATTGAATTGGTATCAATGTACAAGGAATTTAAATGGATACAATTTAGAAAATGAATAAATGTACAAAAATGCAAAATGTGAAGTAAATGGATATTTGTTTGGATTTTTTAGAGAAAAGAGATTTTTTCTTAATATAATTAATTAAAAGAAAACTAATTAATAAAAAAGTAAACCCTAATTGGCTAAGAAAAGATTTTTAAGCAAAACCCTAATTCTATTAATTAAAGTAAAAGAAATTATGTTTTATAAGAAAACTGTTTTTGGTATTTTTGTCTTGAAAATATTTATAGTATTATAAAATATTTTTATTCTTTTTTCATATCAAAAATAAAATATTTTAATTGGTGTGAGAGGAAATAAATAAAAACATAGCATTTTAATTTAAATTTACAAGACTAGTTAATAAAAATAAAATATTTTTTATGAGAAAAATAAAATAAACTAAGTTAAAATGAAAATCTATTTTTTAAATATTTTTTAATATTAGGAAAAATAATTAAGAAATAAAAATGAAATAAATAAAAATAAAAAAGGAAAAATAAATAAACTTGGACCAGGGGTGCAAACAGCCTGCAGGGGGTTAGCTAGCAAAATAAAAACAAGTCAGGCCCAAAGAGGCCCAGCGCCTATCAAAAAACACAAATCAGAAAATAAAAAAATATGAAAAATCCAAAAGGGTACCACTGGGGCTCGAACCCAGGTCCCAAAGGTTACAGGAGCGCGCTTCTACCACTGGGGTGGCTATACATCCGTTAACATAGGCAAATCAATAAATATGTAAGGCAAAACACGCCCTGATGACATCATCTTCAACCTCCAGCCATACCAACTGTAACTTGTTCATTTCTTATCAAAAATGAAAATTGTAAACATGAAACTTGTAGCAAATTTTCTCACGGTTTCAGAAATGTAAAGCATTAAAACTATAGATCAAAGATAAGCATGAATTTCAATGGCCCGAATGTGAACCCTAAAAATCTCATAAATTTCATTTTCAAAATTCTCTAAGCTTAAGCAAAATTAATGGAAACTATGGACATGGTTAGCTTTAGGGCAATGATATCTACATGTTTTGTTCACAAATAAATCATTGATGATGCATGTATGAAGAGTTCAAAGTTGAGAAAACTTACCTCAAAACTGGAAATTATGTTTTGAGTTTGAGCTTGTTTCAAGTGATGGTGATGATCAGGTTAGCTTCCTTGAGGTCCCAGGAAGCTAATACAATGATTAGCTTGAACAATGGATGGCTGAAATGGTCTGGAGAAATCAATGTGCAGAGCTGAGTTTTTGAAAATGGAGGATGGTGTTAATGGTGTTGCAGTTCTATAACAGGGTGTGGGATCAACTCTATATGATGTTTAGAAACTTTAGAAACCAAAAGGCCAAGAAACGCACGAGTAGATAATGAGTTTCAAGTTTTTGGTCAGTTTGTGTAAAAATGGAAGTGTGAAGTGTAATTCTGAGTTCTATGTTCATTCAAGGCTTGAGCATTCGTCTGTTTGTGTCGAATGGTTTGTGTATGTATAAACAAAAGTGTTTGAGAGCTTTGGACAATCAGAAATACAAGTTCCTAGCTTTTGGCTAGGTTACTTGATTTTGAAGAAAAGAGGGAAACAAGTTTCAAGAAGAGGTACAAGCATGGGATGGGTGATTGTACGTGTTTGAAACATTTCTCATGAGTTATAAGACTGGTTTGATCAGAAGAGAACAAGTGCAAGGCTCAAGAACAAGTTTTGTACAGAAAGTCACTTTATCAAAATGGCAATGTGACCTTTCTTCCAAAAATGGATATAAAGCATGTCCATGCATTGAATGCTTGAAGTGAGGCCTCTAACAGCTGTGTAAACCATTAATTATGGAGTGCCTAACAAGTTTGATGCCTGCAAAGTAGTGTTTATGCAGCATAGTTTGAATTTGAATTTTGTTCATCACTAAAATGACTTGTAATTAAAGTGATAAAACCTTAACTTCATCTCTTCGATTCTCCCTACTCAAGAATGATCTCAGGGAGTTCTTGGACATTTTGGAAATCTTGAAATATGATCTACAACCCATCTTTTAATTACTTTTGAAGATTCCCCTTCGAACTAT
Source organism: Vicia faba (assembly GCA_948472305.1). NCBI lineage: Eukaryota > Viridiplantae > Streptophyta > Magnoliopsida > Fabales > Fabaceae > Vicia > Vicia faba. Next base: position 1,427,663,731 of record OX451736.1, on the reverse strand, counting down.
ATGAAAAAGTGCCATGAAGTTGGGTCAAAATCCTGACCAAATTAGGGCAAAATCTCACTAAGTGTTTAGTTTCATGACCACATATTCATAAAATTATAACTTGAGACCCATGCATTTTTGGAAGGAGTTATGTAAAGAAAAGTTGTAGATTTCATGGAGATCTAAAACTTTCATGTTGGAAGTTTCCTTTGAATCAGCTTGTATCATGGTGAAAATGTTGCTCAAAGTTATGAAAAAAATAAGAAATTTTCAACACTTAGAAAAATTTCTAACTTTAGAAAATTTTGACTTTTCAAAATGAAATCTTGACTTTTTTATTTCTTGATGAATAAGTTTCATATTTTTACATGCTTTAATGAATTGTGATCTTTGGCACTTGAATTTGATCAAAAAGTCAAAGTTTGACTTTTCAGTATACAGTTGACTTTTGATCAGTTGACTGGAAAATTCATATATCAATCCAATGGACTTGCAATGTTTTGAACCATTCCATTAGGTCAAAAATGATGCAATTAGACTCTTGAGATCATGCCTTAAACCAATTGACCATTTGCTAAGTCAAAAATCAGAAATTGCCCATTTCCTAGTCAAAACCCTAATTTTGACCATTTTGCCCTTTGGGAGATTTGATCAAATTTCTTGAGGATTGTGGTCCAAACTTAATAAAATGATACATATGAGTCTAAAATGTTGATTTGGATAAAAAATCATGAACTTTGACTGTGAATTGGCCATAGTTGACTTTTTCCCCAATACAGTTGATTTTAGGTTAACTGCTCAATTGACTGAGCAAAAATGTGATCTAAAGCTTGAAACTTGACATGAGTGATCTTGGGGGTCCATAATGATCCATGAAAGTCATATGGGGCATTGGGATTTCAAAAATACTTGTGCAATCTCAAACCCTAATTTTGGTCATCAGTGCTTAAGGAGGTGTCTTGAGCTGATCAAACCCTAGTGCAGTCTTGAGCTAAGGAGATCTTGTAAGCAAATTCTTGACAAGTGAGAGGGAAAATTTTGGGGTACAACACTCGAAAAGTAAAAAACCTGAAAAGGCGGCTTGGGCAAAAAAGGGTATCCCAGTGAACAAAAAATCTGAAAGGATAGTCCCGACAAAAGTTAAGGATTAAAGCGTACGACTATGTCCCGTCATCTCATCACCTGTCTATTAGTATAAGACTTATCACCCTAATCAGCATTTACTCAAGACTCTGGGAGTTAGGACAAAGTTTAAGCTGTCCACAAATCCCCACATAATCACTTCCATGGATTATACCCGTAATTTCCCTGGCAGATCGCTCTGGCGGATAAAGGAGTATGATCTTCTTCCTGACAATATCACCAACCTACGGAGTTTTAATCAGTACAGTTCATAGAGTTTCTCTTCCCTAGCTGAGCTTGTTCCTCCAAGGTTGTAAAAACCCCTTCAGACTTCTTCTCTCTGTAACACCCCAATTCTACCCCAAGCAAATTATGCAAAATAAATCAGAGTTATAAAATTTCAAACATACAGATGAATCGGGACGTCACAAATTCTTCTAACAAATTAATTCCATTCATCATGGATATATAACACTTTTAAAACATTGGATGAACCATCGTCATAACATCTTTAATAAAATAATTCAACAACCATGCAGTGGAATTCTTCAATAACATCTCTAAATAAAACAACAAATTCGAAACATCTCATATTTAATAATAATCAATTCAAAACTCAACAACTGAAAATCAACAATCAAAAATCAACAAGCGTTTATCCCCCCCCCCCGAGTGTTACATATCAGAGCAATGACACCGACTCGAAGTATTGAAGGTATACAGCCTTCACTTGCAATTACCTGCTGTGATCGGTGGAAATAGAACTGACTGTTTTTTAAGCTGATTCGCAATATGTCGCGGTAAGCAAGATTCGCCACCGTCTTTTATGTTCTCCAACATGGAAAGGACAAAAGCACAGCAAAATTCCTTTTTTCGAGAATGTTTCTCGGTTCGGGAGGTAGATTTATAGAAAGGGAAGGTGTTAACACCCTTTCTATCCGTGGTTATCCACGGGCTCTTAGGTACTTGCTCTATGTTTTCAAAAAAATTTTGATTTTCAAGTGTGTGTGGGTTTTGAAAAAGTTTCGTTTGAAAAATTTCTAGGTAACTCTTGTATCTGTCCTCAAGAGTGTATGAAATATTTGTTTGAACACTTTTTGAAAGTGTAGGTGCGAAAAGTTGTTTTTTTGTTTTGAAAGAGCGAGTACCCAGGAGAAATCTACCTACTCTAAGGAATTAAGCTGTGTAAATGTCCTTTAGATAGTACTACCCCACTATTGAGAAGTAGGTAGCACCGTTGTTGGAGTTATTCGGGTCAATTCGATTATAAGGGACATGTGTGGTCACCAAAGCAATAGTAGGACGCCTTAGGGGTAACCCTAGTGTCCTAGATCCTTTTTATCCGAGGCAACCGTTTCGAGGAAACTGGATCTTTAGACAGGAGGGCGGCCTCTAAGACACCCTATACTTGATGACCACGTCGAGGCAACCAGTGAGGCGTACCCTAAGAGTGGCATGTGCATGTGTGTTGTTTCAATTTATGTTTATCTTTGAACATGCATTTGTGAGCTACGGATTGATTTTATTTGTCCTACAAGTCTTTCATGCATAGTTAACAGTTAAGAGTGCGGAAAATAAATTGCGGAAAGTTGAATCTACGCTATTACAAGGCGCGGGTCTATACATCGCCAAAAACATAACCCGTTTGGGAAATCAGTGCGAGAAATTAAAATAAAGCGATAAAGTTCTAATTAACTATTACATTTCTGAGCAGATACATAAATAATCAAAATAACGAACTAAAAATAATATGCGCGCGAAAGATTGAATCGGGACGTCCTTAGGGTTTTGACCCTTTTTTTGAGAAAAGAATTGAAATTGGTCCTTTTTTGCAATTAAATTAACTATTAAACCTAATTTACTAATTATTTACATAATTAAAGAAAAAGTATTTTTTTTTGTTTTTTAATGTTTTTAATGAAATAAAAATAAAAGGAATTAAGAGTCAAAAGAAAAACCTAATTCTAAGCTTGATTTTATTTATTATGAAAAAAAAGATTAAAATTATTCTAATTAAACTAAGTTAATTATATTTAGAATTTATTTACAAAATAACTAAACTAAAGTGAAATTAATAATAATAAAATAAAATATTTACATTTTTTTAGTTTTTCTGAATTTTTATGGAAAATATTAATTAAGTTAATTTTAGTGATAATAATAATAATTAGAAAAAATAGTTAATAAATAAACTAGAAAATATAAAATAAAAAGAAAAAAAGGAATGAACCAAAGGGGGGGTCTGGGCCCAGAATGGAGGTTTGTTGGGGAAATCTAAGGCCCAAGAACATCAAGCCTTCGTTGACTTTCTGGATCAAGTGCCTGTTGGTTAACTGGAGAATATGGTGTGCTTCCATCCTGACCATTGGATTGATGATGGTGGCCACATGGCATGATGTTGCTGGAAGTATATGGTGGACTATTCTGTGAGGCCTGCACACAATTGTATGAAGAAAAAAGAGAAACAATTTATTTGGGGGACCTGGGATTCGAACCCAGGTCCCAGAGGTCATATGCATGCGCCCTCCACTCAGCCAAGCCATTCCATTTGTTATTATAATAAGAAAATGATATTATATAAAATAAATAAGCAAAATCCTGGAAATTAAAAAAACGCGCGTTTTAATTTGAACTGGCCAATCAGACGCAAGCACGTCGTCATCTTCTCCAATAGCCCCTATGTTTTTTCCTGCGGATTCGGTTCCGCAACAAAATTCGTTGCCTTCTCCTATACTGAGCTCTAGGCCACGAAAATGTCATCCAGAGCCATCATCCTGTTCGTCTCAATCTCCTGAATCCATCCATGGATATGGCTTGTACCAATTATTCCTATAAAACGAAACCCCAAATTGCAACCCCCAAAACCCTAGGTTCGGGTAGGGAGATCTAGGCTACAACAATACAATTGAATAATGCAGGATGCCTGGAAATTGAATGGTGAACACGAATATGCCAAAATATTAAGGAAAAGGCACAAGAATAAGGAGTTCAAGTTTCATATTCAGAGGTGAGTTCGAGACAACTTACAGCGCTTGATAAGTGGTCTTAGGACGTGGTATTGGTCTCTTTGGCTTCAGGGGATGGCAAGGAAGGATGTCACGTTCTCCTTTTGATCTGAAAATGCTTGCAACACTCTTTTTGATCTCACACTTTTTTGACAATTTTGAATTTTGCTCTGGCCGTTTTAGCAAGGCTTGGGTTCTGGATTAGGTTTGTCATGCTTGCTTATGTATGTGTGAACGAAATTAGGTCAGCAGCTGGGCTTGTATCCTTGTGTAATTAAGTTTGGGATTTTGGTTGACCACCATTAAAGAACTTTCCATTTTTGGTTCAAATTCAAGATTTTATGCACAAAAAGGCTTGGCACGAATTTGGTAGCTGGCCTGTGGTATATGAAAGTTGTTCAAATCCAAAAGATGCCATTCCATTAATTTTTAGATTTTATTTGAATTATTATGGATTTAAAATGAATTAAATCAATAAAAATTAAATAAAATGGAAAAATAAATGTTTGATCTTGAAATTAATCATGGGACACGTGGGTGGCATGACAAGGCTGAATCAAGTGGAAGAAAGTGGGCCCTTTTGTCAAAAATTGAAGTTTTAAGGATAGTTGACTTTTGCCATTTCACAAAAATTTCCCAACTTCTCCAATGCATATCTTGCTCAATTTTGATCATATGAACTTGTTCTTGGACATTTTGGAAAGGTCTTGAAGTCCTCTAAACAATGCCTTTGGTCCCATGTCATTTGGATTTACCAATCTCAAGTTATGGTCTTTGACTTAAAGTGCATTTTTGTTGACTTTTGAAATTGACCTATAATGTAGAAATTGATAACTTTTTGTGAGAGCATTTCTTGGACTTGGAATGTGAAGATGAGTTGTAGGAAATGTCATCCCCTTCAAAATGAGAATTGGATGGGATTTTTCTGATGAACCATGAAAAATTTATGCCCTGGTCAAGTTACAGTTGACTTTTCAGCTGTCCCATAATGGAAACTTTTGCATCTTGATGATTTTTGAGCCATGCATGTGGAATCATGATCAAGAATTGATCAAATGATGATTGTGGCCTCAAAATAAGATGTTGATAAATTTTTTTGACTTTTGACTATAAAATGACCATTTTACCCCTGCAGTTGATTGTGAAGCAAATAGGGCTTTTGACTGTGCAATTTGATGTTGTGAGTCTTGAGACTTGGCATGTAGATACTTGGAAATGTATATAGGCCCATGGGACTTGATTGGACCACTGAAAGCCTCAAATTCATTGAAGGAACCAAAACCCTAATTTTGACTGCCTTAGGAGGCATTTGGACTGTGCAACCCTTGAGTAGACTTGAGCAAATTGAGATGATGCTTGTCAAAAATTTGAAGAATATGGGAGGGCAAATTTTGGGGTACAACAGTTTCCCCTGTTCAATCTTCTTAGACCTGAGGATGTAGATTGGCTTGCGTGCCTTTCGTGATCCGAAGGTGGAAGATGATTGAACACTAGAGTGCACCGAAATTTGCACTCGCATAGTGGAGTATCAGCGGTGTGATGGCGGGAATAGGCTTACAGATGCCATTTGGAAATATGAGGGATGGGAGGATGGGCTTATAGATGCCATTTGGAGATATGAGGGATGGGAGGATGGGCTTATAGATTCCATTTGGAGATATGGTGGATAGGAGGATGGGATTATAGATGCCATCTGGAGACGTGACCGAACTTTGTCGGGAATGGGCTTATAGATGCCATTTGGAAATGTGATGGATAGTTGTGGAGATGGGCTTATAGATGCCATCTGAAGGTGTCGATCGCGTAAGAGATTCCTTAGCGAGAATTTGCGTACTTTGAGAAAGGAATATGGTTTCCTGGCCTGCTACAGGGGTTGATCTTCAAACTCTTCATGCAGATATGTCATGGCTAGATACAAGTGTCTAATCCAAAATTAATCGCTTACAGATATGCCCTGGCTTGATACAGGTATCGAATCTGGAACTGGTCGTCTACAGATATGCCTTGGCTGGATACAAGTATCGAATCTCTAAACTATTCATGCAGATATGCCCTGGCCGGATATAGGTATCGAATCCATAATCAATCATTCACAGATATGCCCTGGCTGGATACAGGTATCGAATCTGGAATTAGTCGTCTACAGATATGCCCTGGCTGGATACAGGTGTCGAATCTCTAAACTCTTCATGCAGATATGCCCTGGCTAGATACAGGTATCGAATCAACAATCAATCATTCACAGATATGCCCTGGTTGGATACAGGTATCGAATCTGGAATTAGTCGTCTACAGATATTCCCTGGCTGGATACATGTGTCAAATCTCTAAACTCTTCATGCAGATATACCCTAGCTAGATACAGGTATCGAATCTACAATCAATCATTCACAGATATGCCCTGGCTGGATACAGGTATAGAATCTGGAATTGGTCGTCTACAGATATGCCCTGGCTGGATACAGGAATCGAATCTCTAAACTCTTCATGCAGACATGCCCTGGCTGGATACAGGTATCGAATCTATAATCAGTTACTCATAGATATGCCCTGGCTAGATACAAGAATCGAATCTGGAATTGGTTGTCTACAGATATGCCCTGGCTGGATACAGGAATTGAATCTCTAAACTCTTCATGCAGACATGCCCTGGCTGGATACAGGTATCGAATCTACAATCAGTTACTCACAGATATGCCCTGGCTAGATACAGGAATCGAATCTGGAATTGGTCGTCTACAGATATGCCCTGGATGGATACAGGAATCGAATCTCTAAACTCATCATGCAGACATGCCCTGGCTGGATACAAGTATCGAATCTACAATCAGTTACTCACAGATATGCCCTGGCTAGATACAGGAATCGAATCTGGAATTGGTCGTCTACAGATATGCCCTGGCTGGATACAGGTATCGAATCTCTAAACTCTTCATGCAGACATGCCCTGGATGGATACAGGTATCGAATCCATAATCAATCACTCGCAGATACGCCCTGGCTAGATACAGGTATCGAATCTGGAATTGCGACAGTTGATAGTAATCATCTTTGGATGGACCTTTTTCCTGAAAAGGCAAAACATCAGTTGTATGCGATGTCATGATGTATGAAATGCATGATGTCATGATGTTCAAAATGAGATAGTGTCATATGCACTTTATCATGTATGTAAGCAGGATGTGTGAAATGTCTATGAATGTATTTTTCGTCTAGGAAAATAAATCCTCGACGAATGTCAGGAGCTTGTTGAATCCTGGGCTGATGTTGAAGAGTAGAGTTCTTCGTTTCCGCAGGGGGATGATGGTTGCAAGAATAAACCGGTAGGAGAAGATGACTCTGTGGGGGAATAAACTTGTTGGAGAGATTACTCTGCGGGGAATTACTCTGTGGGAAGAGATACTTCGCTGAGGTTTTGATGAGAACTCTGTTGGGGGTTCCGTTGATAAGTTATGTTGGGGAATTTGATGAACTCCGTTGGGGATAGGAAGAACTTCGCCGAGGACGATCTTTCCGTAGTAATTAGCTAAGGATAACCCATTTATAAGCTCTGGTGGGGAATAACCTTTGAATATGGTCGGGGAGAGACGTATGTACTCTGCGGGGGATAGGCTTCCAGAATCTACTGGGGATAAGCTTCCAGAATCTGCTGGGGAGATTGATTCAACTCTCCTGGGGAAACTTTGGACTGCCCTGGGGAATGGCTCCACTGGGGTGTTTGGTATTCCGCCGGGAAACAATCTTATATTAAGACTGCTGGGGATGCTTGATTAGGAGCATCTGTATACTCCGCTGGGGAATGTTGAGATCTTTTGGGGATACCCAACTTCCTTAAGGCTGACAGTAGACTAACTCTGCTTGGGGAGAGTGTTGCTGACTTGCTAGGGATACTGTGCCTTGTTAGGGCTGACGGGAGACCAACTCTGCTTGGGGAGAGTATTACTGATTCCGGTCTTACTCTGTGGGGAGTGGAGGTATCTTGGTTACATTCTTCAGCCGAACCTACATTGGTACCTTGGTGGACAGAGCAACTAGACCACTTAGACAATTATTATTGCCCCTGTTTCTGATGTTACCTGTAATTAGTCCTTTGTTTCGCATGCAAATATTTATGATTAGCAATTAATGTCAAATGCATATATCAAAAATGAACATTGGGCGTTCTTTGCAAGACAAAACAGAAAAAGGAAAAACAATTGGCAATTTGTATGGAAAAGTGGATTTGTATTGATTTTGAATTTGCCTGTAAATAGTCGTTTTTGTGTACAGGAGGCTGACGTCCTAGTAAGAGAACGCCGCCGAACAACATAGAGTTTATACAATTTTGAAAAGGAAAACAAAACAGCTATGTGAACAATCCCACTGGGTTCCAACTCTGCTATCGCCTTTATGTCTTCAAGCGTCTCATCACTTTGCTGCTTAGTTGACGATGAAGCTGATTGATTGGTACCGTCTAAACCTGATAGTTGATGCCGAATTCTGGATGCAAGGTGGTCCAATGAGACATAGTATTACGCTTATGTTGCTGGAGGTATATGGTGGACTATTCTGTGAGGCCTGCACACAATTGTATGAAGAAAAAAGAGAAACAATTTATTTGGGGGACGTGGGATTCGAACCCAGGTTCCAGAGGTCATATGCATGCGCGCCCTCCACTCAGCCAAGCCATTCCATTTGTTATTATAATAAGAAAATGATATTATGTAAAATAAATAAGCAAAATCCTGGAAATTAAAAAAACGCGCGTTTTAATTTGAACTGGCCAATCAGACGCAAGCACGTCTTCATCTTCTCCAATAGCCCCTGTGTTTTTTTCCTGCGGATTCGATTCCGCAACAAAATCCGTTGCCTTCTCCTATACTGAGCTCTAGGCCATGAAAATGTCAGCCAGAGCCATCATCCTGTTCGTCTCAATCTCCTGAATCCATCCATGGCTATGGCTTGTACCAATTATTCCTGTAAAATGAAACCCCAAATTGCAACCCCCAAAACCCTAGGTTCGGGTAGGGAGATCTAGGCTACAACAATACAATTGAATAATGCAGGATGCCTGGAAATTGAATGGTGAACACGAATATGCCAAAATATTAAGGAAAATGCGCAAGAATAAGGAGTTCAAGTTTCATGTTCAGAGGTGAGTTCGAGACAACTTACAGTGCTTGATAGGTGGTCTTAGGACGTGGTATTGGTCTCTTTGGCTTCAGGGGATGGCAAGGAAGCATGTCACGTTCTCCTTTTGATCTGAAAATACTTGCAACACTCTTTTTGATCTCACACTTTTTTGACAATTTTTGAATTTTGCTCTGGCCGTTTTAGCAAGGCTTGGGTTCTGGATTAGGTTTGTCATGCTTGCTTATGTATGTGTGAACGAAATTAGGTCAGCAGCTGGGCTTGTATCCTTGTGTAATTAAGTTTGGGATTTTGGTTGACCACCATTAAAGAACTTTCCATTTTTGGTTCAAATTCAAGATTTTATGCACAAAAAGGCTTGGCACGAATTTGGTAGATGGCATGTGGTATATGAAAGTTGTTCAAATCCAAAAGATGCCATTCCATTAATTTTTAGATTTTATTTGAATTATAATGGATTTAAAATGAATTAAATCAATAAAAATTAAATAAAATGGAAAAATAAATGTTTGATCTTGAAATTAATCATGGGATACGTGGATGACATGACAAGGCTGAATCAAGTGGAAGAAAGTGGGCCCTTTTGTCAAAAATTGAAGTTTTAAGGATAGTTGACTTTTGCCATTTCACAAAAATTTCCCAACTTCTCCAATACATATCTTACTCAATTTTGATCATATGAACATGTTCTTGGACATTTTGGAAAGGTCTTGAAGTCCTCTAACCAATGCCTTTGGTCCCATGTCATTTGCATTTACCAATTTCAAGTTATGGTCTTTGACTTAAAGTGCATTTTTGTTGACTTTTGAAATTGACCTATAATGTAGAAATTGATAACTTTTTGTGAGAGCATTTCTTGGACTTGGAATGTGAAGATGATTTGTAGGAAATGTCATCCCCTTCAAAATGAGCATTGGATGGGATTTTTATGATGAACCCTTAGAAAGTTATGCCCTGGTCAAGTTACAGTTGACTTTTCAACTGTCCCAAAATGGAAACTTTTGCATCTTGATGATTTTTGAGCCATGCTTGTGGAATCATGATCAAGAATTGATCAAATGATGATTGTGGCCTCAAAATAAGATGTTGACCAAAAATTTTGACTTTTGACTGTAAAATGACCATTTTACCCCTGCAGTTGATTGTGAAGCAAATAGGGCTTTTGACTGTGCAATTTGATGCTGTGAGTCTTGAGACTTGGCATGTAGATGCTTGGAAATGTATATAGGCCCATGGGACTTGATTGGACCACTGAAAGCCTCAAATTCATTGAAGGAACCAAAACCCTAATTTTGACTGCCTTAGGAGGCATTTGGACTCTGTAACCCTTGAGTAGACTTGAGCAAATTGAGATGATGCTTGTCAAAACTTTGAAGAATATGGGAGGGCAAATTTTGGGGTACAACACCTGCACGTTACCAACATAAGGGCAACATTCAAACAGAAGGAGTGAGATATCTAACATTATAATAAAGCGCATGATAATTAATATATTAAATTAGATAAATGATATCACCACTTCTCATCTCATAATCACAATAATTACAGCATATATACTCATTCATCAACATCAAATACATTTCATTATTAAATCATATAATGCGACTTAAAACTATGCAAATGCATGTGGTACCATTGGAGCAGAACTCCCATCTCAAAAATATGCCAATTAATAGAGGCATCAACAAGGCATATCCTTCATCTCAAAATTTTCCAATCCAGGCCATCTCAATGAGCATAAGCTCCATCTCAAAAATGCAATGTATGCGACTCATCATGAATTTAATAACAACACCAAAGTTAACAACATTTTAAATCATCTCAAAACAACAACATCTCAATCATCTCAAAACATCTCAATTAACAACATCTCATAATTTATTAAACATCATTTATCATCACAAAATCATCGAACTCAACTTCATCAATAACATATCACCAATACTCAACTGTATATGAATAGTACAGTAATCCATCCTGTTATTCTGCTACTTTATATCGTTATTGTCACTACTCCTACTGTCATAATTCTAACACCAACCTCTAAACATCTACTATTCATCGTTTTGTCCAAAAATCATCACAATGATCATCTACAGGAATTAATTATAAATCATGCATTATATGCTATGATTACACTTCTTATCCATCATTTAATCATCTAGAATAAAGCTCATCACATTAGCTAATCAACGCTTCGAACGACATATCAAACAGCATCCTAAAACTCAAGTTACAGCAATTAAAAGCTGATTCTGTCAAAAACCAGACATTATGTATCGACACAAAACCTTATGGATCGACTGATCCTGCTTCATTTGTACACTATGAGTCGATACATCCTCCTTATGGATTGACTCATCCTGGCTTTAAATCACAACATGTATCGACACATGCACCTTACCAGTCAACTCATCTTGAGTCTTGCAACTTCCATGCATCGACGCATCCCCTCTTCGTGTCGACTCATCATGAGTCTTACACCCTTCATGTATCGACACATTCAGTTTGGGGTCGACACATCCTACTACAGTCTGCATAATTTCTGTGTTTTCTTCTGTAATCTCACTACGGGAATCATGTTACAGTCTTACAAACCTCATTATCATCATGATAATTCATCACCTAACATTAACCTATATTACTACATCAATTAAACAACACCATGGCATCATTATTCATCCTAAATTCATCCATCTTCATCATACATCATCATATACTTATCCAATTCAAGAACAAAACAGTAATCCTCTAACCCAACATATCAAACATCATGAACCCAATTATAAAGTCAGAACCTCACCCTTACCTTGGATTTAAGGTCGCCTTACAATTTCCGGATTGAATCTTTGTTCTTGCCGTTTTCCACTCTTTTTTTCAGCAACTTCACGTTCTTCTCAAATCCTTATTTCCTTCTACTGCTTCTTTCTTCTCTACCTTCTTACAAATAATAAAATAACCTAATATTCTATTATTCCATATTTCTTAATGAGCTCAAAACCTACACCCCCTTATTACATCTACTATCTCAAAATAGGCCCACATCAAAATAATATTAACTTCTAACATTATTTCACCAAATAGTAATATTATACCTCTAATATTATTATTTATCCACTTAATAAAATAAATCCAATTTGATAATAACATATCTTCACAAATATTCCAAAAATAATTTAATTGAATAATTAATTAAATCACGGGCGTTACAACTCTCCCCCACTTAGAATATTTTCGTCCTAGAAAATTTACCTCAATCAAACAATTCAGGATAGGAGTCTCGTATCTTGCTCTCCAATTCCCAAGTCATGCTTTCTCCTGCAGTTCCTAACCAAGGCAATCTCTTTTCCCCTCAGAGTCTTCATTTCACGATTCGCGATTCGTATAGGCATCGTCTCCATCGTAAGATTATCCCATACTTGCACATCGTCCATATGAATCACATGAGATGGATCTGAAATATACTTTCAAATATGCGACACATGAAACACATCATGCAAATTCGAAATATTAGGCGGTAAAGCCACTCTATAAGAAACATTCCCCATTCTCTCTGAAATTTGATACGGTCCAATAAAACGAGAAGTGAGCTTCTTAGACTTCAACGCTCGCCCAACACCAGTCACAGGTGTAACTCTCCAAAACACATGATCACCAACTTGGAATTCTAAATCTTTCCTTCGCTTGTCATGATAACTCTTCTGTCTACTTTGTGAAGCTTTCATCTTTTCTCGAATCAACTTCACCTTCTCAGTAGTCTCACGAACAAGTTCAGGTCCAAGTACTACACTTTCACCAGATTCATGCCAACATAACGGAGTTCTACATCTTCAACCATACAACGGTTCAAAAGGTGCCATCCAAATACTAGAATGGTAACTGTTATTATAGGTGAACTCTATCAACGGAAGATAAGTATCCCACGAACCTCCCTGCTCAAGAACACATGCTCTCAACAAGTCTTCTAAAGATTGAATCGCCCGTTCAGTCTGACCATTTGTCTGAGGATGATACGTTGAACTCAACCTCAACTTAGAACCCAACGCTTCTTGCAAACTCTTCCAAAAATCAGAAGTAAATCTTGGATCTCTATCTGACACAATGCACAAAGGAACACCATGCAGCTTCACAATCACACTAGTATAAATCTCAGCCAACTTCGACACTGGAAAACTGATGTTAATAGGAATAAAATGAGCTGACTTCATAAGCCTATCAACAATCACCCAAATCAAATCATGTCCTCTTGAAGTATTAGGCAATCCCGTCACAAAGTCCATTGAAATTCTATCCCATTTCCATTCTGGAACTTCCAACGGTTGCATCAACCCTGCATGCTTCTCATGTTCAACTTTCGACTTCTGACAAGTCAAACATGCATACACAAACCGAGCCACATCACTCTTCATCCCAGTCCACCAAAACAAACCCTTCAAATCTTGATACATCTTTGTATCTCCTGGATGAATACTCAACTTACTTCTATGACTCTCTTCAAGTATCACTTTCTTCATCTCAGCATCATCAGGAATACAAATCCGACTACGAAACTTCAACACACCTTGCCCATCTAACTTAAAATCATCATTCTCAGATTGATCAGTCCCAACCATCAAATCTACTAATTTCACATCTAACTTCTGAGCTTCTCTGATACTTTCTAGGAATTCATTATTAATCTTCAACATACCCAACATAACACTTTGCGGAGTAACCTCGCAAACTAAGCTCATATCTCTGAAACTGCTCAATCAATTCCAACTCTTTAATCATCATTGCTGACATATGTAAAGTCTTTCGACTCAACGCATCATCTACCACATTCGCCTTTCCTAGATGATAATTCAAACCGAAATCATAATCCTTTAACAATTCCAACCATCTTAGTTGCCTCATATTCAACTCCTTCTGATCAAACAAATACTTCAAGCTCTTATGGTCACTAAACACTTCAAATCTAGAACCATAAAGATAATGTCTCCAAATATTTAATGCAAAAACAACTGCAGTAAGCTCTAAATCATGCGTAGGGTAGTTCTTCTCATGAGTCCTTAACTGCCTCGACGCATAAGTAACTACCTTACCATTCTGCATAAGCACACCTCCTAAACCCATCTTAGAAGCATCACAATAAACCACAAAAGGCTCTCCTAGATTAGGCAACGTCAAAATTGGAGCCGACGTCAACCTCTTCTTTAATTCTGTAAAACTTTCTTCGCACTGAACATCCCAAACAAAAGCTCTACCTTTACAAGTCAACTTAGTCAACGGAAGTGGCAACTTAGAAAAACCTTTAATAAACCTTCTTTAATAACCAGCTAATCCCAAGAAGCTTCTAATCTCAGTAGCTGACTTTGGAGTTTCCCATTGCAACACAACATCCACTAATTGGTCCATCAAGTCATCTATTCTTGGAAGCGGATACTTGTTCTTAATCGTCACCTTATTCAACTGTCGATAATCAACACAAAGCCTCATACTTCCATCTTTCTTCTTCACTAACAACATTGGAGCACCCCACGACGATACACTTGGTCTTACAAACCTCTTCTCGAGTAACTCTTCCAATTGCTTCTTCAACTCTGACAACTCAGACGCGGACATCCTATATGGTGCCATAGACACAGGTCTGGTACCAGGTACAAGATCAATAGCAAATTCAACTTCCCTCTCTGGAGGTACCTCAAGAATCTCATCAGGGAAAACCTCAGGAAATTCACACACCACCTGCAATTCCTCAATTACAGCTTGATTCTCTACAGATGGCGACGCCATCAACGAAAACATATGTGCTTCCTCTTGCATCAACTTCCTCGACTGTCTAGCAGACAACAGACCATCTTCCTCTTCCTTAGGAGTAGAAAACTTCACAGACTTGTCATAACAGTTAATATGAACACAGTTATGCTCTAACCAGTTCATACCCGAAATCACATCCAAACCTCTTAACGGCAAACAAACCAAATCAACAACAAAGTCTCTTTCGAAGATCGACAAGGGACACTTATCACACACAAAAGAAGTAGTCACCGACCCCTTGGATGGAGTATCGATGACCATTACTCCATTCAAAGAAGACAACATAAGACCAAATCTTTCAACACAATCAGCAGCAATAAAACAATGCATAGCACTAGTATCAATAATAGTGATTAAAGGAGTACTATTAATGAAACATGTACCTCTAATAAGTCCATCTTCAGCAGTTGTCTGATCCTCCACCAAAGCAAACACTTTACCACTTGACTGAGCCCTCTTCGGCTTCGGACACTGACTACCAATGTGCCCTTCTTCTTTACAGTTGAAACAAACCACACTCTTGTGCTTACACTCAGCTACAACATGTCCGTTCTTGCCACAACAGAAACACCTCTTCACTTCAGTAGTGCACACATTACTCTTGTGTCCAGGTTTCCCACACTTAAAATAAATCACACCAGCAGGAGCATCTCCCCCACTAGTCCTCTGACCACGAGCAACTCTCTGTTTACCCTTACCAGTTGGGGCATCATAAGGTTTACCATGATTTTGTGGGTGCTTACCCCTCTTCTCACTGATAATCTTGTAATGAGCATTATTATCCTCCTCATAAATCCTGCAGCTATCAACCAAATCAGCAAAGACACGGATCTTCCAGTATCCAACTGCCTTCTTAATCTCCAGGCGCAACCCGTTCTCAAACTTAATACACTTTGAAAATTCAGCATTTTCCTCAGCGTAATGCGGATAAAACTTGGCCAACTCAACAAACTTGGCAGCATACTCAACAACAGACAGATTTCCTTGCTTCAGCTCAAGGAACTCAATTTCCTTCTTACCACGGAAATCTTCAGGAAAATACTTTCTCAAAAACTCCCTACGGAACATAGCCCAAGTGACATTCTCACCTGCAACTTCCAATTTCTGGCAAGTCTCTAGCCACCAGTCATCAGCCTCGACTGCTAGCATATGCGTCCCATAACAAACCTTCTGCACCGGAGTGCAGTCCATCACGCGAAAGATCCTCTCAATCTCTTTCAACCATTCCAAAGCTCCATCAGGATCATACTTTCCCTTGAACGTAGGTGGATTCTCTCTCTGGAAAGTCGCCAAGCTACGAGATCCAGCATTCCCGTCAGCATTCAGCTGATTTTCCATCGCATGAGCCATTGCTTCTAAAGCAGCAGCAAGAGCAGCATCATTCCTTCCAGCCATCTCAACTTCTCACTACAACATAAACAACAATTAGAACTCAAATAACAATCTCGATTGTTAGACAACTACGACTCGACGACAAGGTCGGACCAACCTTTTGCTCTGGTACCAACTTTGTAACACCCCAATTCTACCCCAAGCAAATTATGCAAAATAAATAAGAGTTATAAAATTTCAAACATACAGATGAATCGGGACGTCACAAATTCTTCTAACAAATTCATTGCATTCATCATGGATATATAACACTTTTAAAACATTGGATGAACCATCGTCATAACATCTTTAATAAAATAAGTCAACAACCACGCAGCGGAATTCTTCAATAACATCTCTAAATAAAACAGCAACTTCGAAACATCTCATATTTAATAATAATCAATTCAAAACTCAACAACTGAAAATCAACAATCAAAAATCAGCAAGCGTTCATCCCCCCCCCCCCCCGAGTGTTACATATCAGAGCAATGACACCGACTCGAACTATTGAAGGTATACAACCTTCTCTTGCGATTATCTGCACGTTACCAACATAAGGGAAACATTCAAACAGAAGGGGTGAGATATCTAACAATATAATAAAGCGCATGATAATTAATATATTAAATTAGATCAATAATATCACCACTTCTCATCTCATAATCACAATAATTATAACATATATACTCATTCATCAACATCAAATACATTTCATTATTCAATCATATAATGCGACTCAAAACTATGAAAATGCATGTGGTACCATTGGAGTAGAACTCCCATCTCAAAAATCTGCCAATTAATAGAGGCATCAACAAGGCATAGCCTTCATCTCAAAATTTACCAATCCAGGCCATCTCAACGAGCATAAGCTCCATCTCAAAAATGCAATGTATGCGACTCATCATGAATGTGATAATAACACCCAAGTTAACAACATTTCAAATCATCTCAAAACAACAACATCTCAATCATCTCAAAATAACAACATCTCAATCATCTCAAAACATCTCAATTAACAACATCTCATAATTTATTAAACATCATTTATCATCACAAAATCATCGAACTCAACTTCACCAATAACATCTCACCAATAATAAACTATATATGAATAGTACAGTAATCCATAATGTTATTCTGCTAATTTATATCGTTAATGTCACTACTCCTACTGTCATAATTCTAACACCAGCCTCTAAACATCTATTATTAATCATTCTGTCCAAAAATCAGCACAACGATCATCTACGGGAATTAATTCTAAATCATGCATTATATGTCAGGATTATCCATCATTTAATCATCTAGAATAAAGCTCATCGCGTTAGCTAATCAACGCTTCGAACGACATATCAAACAGCATCCTAAAACTCAAGTTACAGCAATTAAAAGTCGATTCTGTCAAAAACCAAACTTTATGTATCGACACAAAACCTTATGGATCGACTCATCCTGCTTCATCTGTACACTATGAGTCAACACATCCTCCTTATGGATTGACTCATCCTGGCTATAAATCACAGCATGTATCGACACATGCACCTTACCAGTCAACTCATCCTGAGTCTTGCAACTTCCATGCATCGACGCATCCCCTCTTCGTGTCGACTCATCCTCAGTCTTACAGCCTTCATGTATCGACACATTCAGTTTGGAGTCGATACATCCTGCTACAGTCTGCATAATTTATGCGTTCTATTCTATAATCTCACTACGGGAATCATGTTACAGTCCTACAAACCTCATTATGATCATGATAATTCATCACCTAACATTAACCTATATTACTACATCGATTAAACAACATCATGGCATCATTATTCATCCAAAATTCATCCATCTTCATCATACATCATCATATACATATCCAATTCAAGAACAAAACATCAATCCTCTAACCCCACATATCAAACATCATGAACCCAATTATAAAGTCAGAACCCCACCCTTACCTTGGATTGAAGGTCTCTCTACAATTTTTGTGTTGAATCTTTGTTCTTGCCGTTTTCCACTTTTTTTTCCAGCAACTTCACGTTCTTTTCAAGTCCTTATTTCCTTCTACTGCTTCTTTATTCTCTACCTTCTCAAAAATAATAAAATAACCTAATATTCTATTATTCCATATTTCTTAATGGGCTCAAAACCTATACCCCCTTATTACATCTACTATCTCAAAATAGGCCCACATCAAAATAATTTTAACTTCTAACATTATTTCACCAAATAGTAATATTATACCTCTAATATTATTATTTCTCCACTTAATAAAATAAATCCAATTTGATAATAACATATCTTCACAAATATTCCAAAAATAATTTAATTGAATACTTAATTAAATTACGGGCGTTACACTCTCCAGTAGAGTTCATTTCCTTAACAAGGGTGTTTCCTCAGTAAGAGTACTTCTCCATCAATAGGGTTTATTTCCCCAAATAGTTTATCATCTTCTAGATACAATGCAGATACAATCAAGACACAGATTAATTCTGGCACTCATTCCATATTTCTCTTCTAGATACAGTACAAATACAATTAAGACACAAATTCATTTTGGAACTTATTCCAGATTTCTCTTCCAGATACAATTCAGATACGATCCAAATATGGATGTCATTGTGATACTCATTCAGTACATCTTTCAGACACGGTTCAGATACGCTCAGAATGCGGATGTCATTCCGATACTCATTCAGTACATCTTTCAGATAAAATTCACATACAATCCAAATACGAATGTCATTCTTACATCTTTCAGATACAGTTCAGATACGCTCTAAATACGGATATCATTCTGATACTCAAGGAATGCTCTCAAATCATCAAGAATCTAAAAGTGCAAAATTAGAATTTCCTAGGAAAAGTCAACTGAACTTTGACCAAGCATAACATTCACATGCTTCATCAATTTTGCCCCAACCAAAGCTCATTGTAAAGAAAATTAAATTCCCTACAACTTTTCTTTTGTCCTCGAGTTCAAAAAATGCATCATTGGAAAGGTATGAGCCAATACATTACAGGTCTTTTTGAAAGTCAACAAGAAGGCATTTTTTGTCAAGGCAAGTTACATCAATCTAATATCTCTAAATGCAAAAATGGTCAACATAGATGTTGGTGGGGACACCTTTTGCTTTCTAAAAAGTCCAAGATTATCTCCAAAAGATAAAAATTGAGCTAGTTATGACTAGTACAAATTGGGAAAATTGGTGAAAATTCAAAAAAAGTCAACTTTGAGCAAAAATGAATTTTTAAGTTCATAGACCTATTTTGTGGGATTCAAATATGTTTATGACTTACTCAAGGACTCCTGAATTCAGTATCACCTTGAGTTACATTTTTTTATCTATTTTATTCATATTTATTTTGTTT
Organism: Vicia faba; assembly: GCA_948472305.1. NCBI lineage: Eukaryota > Viridiplantae > Streptophyta > Magnoliopsida > Fabales > Fabaceae > Vicia > Vicia faba. The sequence continues at coordinate 1,427,643,950 of OX451736.1, read as the reverse complement.
TTATTCAAATAAACACAAAATAAATTGCATAAAATAATAAATAAAAAGTATGGACACATGGCCTGATAATTTGGGTTGATATTGGGCCTTAGAATTCGTGCAAGGCTTGGGGAAAAAGACCAGGTTCATTGCATCTCAAGAAGGGCAAGTTTTTCATAATTTTGGATGTATTTTAATATGTTTGATATTGCTTTGAAAGGGGGGACATTATGTGTGGATTCTTGCCATGTTTACTCACCATTCCATCCCTCTATAAATACAAAACAAAAGCATAAGCCAAGACCACAAAATTTTGCACCAAAAAAAAATCTCCAAATTCGAAGAAATTGTGAAAATCACATCTCTCATTTCCAGCGGTTTTCAAACCGAACCAAACCTTCCATTGTCCTCCTGAAGGCCAGGAGTCATAATTAATCATTACTGTTGTACCCCAAAATTTGCCCTCCCATATTCTTCAAGAATTGCAAAGAGCATGCTTCAAAATCTCCCCAAGGGTTGCACAGTTCAAGGGCCTCCTACAGTCAAAAATTAGGGTTTTGGTTCTGACAAAGAAATTGAGGTTTCCAAGGGTCCAAACAAGTCCCACATGCCTATAAACATGGTCAAGCATCCTCATACCAAGTTTCAAGACCTACAACACAAAATTGCACAGTCAAAAACCCTAATTGCCCTACAGTCAACTGTAGGGGCAAAATGGTCATTTGACAGTCAAAAGTTCAAATTTTTGATCAACATCTCATTTTGAAGCCACAAACATCATTTGATCAATGCTTTATCATGATTCTCAAAGCTTGGCTCAAAAAGTCTCAAGATGCAAAAGTTTCCATATTTGGACAGTTGAAAAAGTCAATTGTAACTTGACCAAGGCATAACTTTGACATGGATTATCAGAAAAATTCCATCCAAAGCTCATTTTGAAGAGAAAGACATTTCCTACAACTCCTCTTCACACTTCAAGTCCAAAAAATACTCTCACAAAAAGTTATCAATTTCAACATTATAGGTCATTTTCAAAAGTCAACAAAAAGAGACTTTAAGTCAAAGGCCATAACTTGAGATTGGTAAATCAAAATGACATGGGACCAAAGGCATTGGTTAGAGGACTTCAAGAACTTTCCAAAATGTCCAAGAACATGATCAAAGCTTAAAAATTCAGCAAGATATGCCTTGTCGAAGTTGGGAAATTTTTGGATATTTTGAAAAGTCAACTTTGCTTCAAATGTCTTAAAATTGCTAATGGGCCAGATTTTCTTCCAAGATTCATCATCCAAAGCATATGCACGACCATTTGGCCCAAAGGGGATTTATTCATCATTTTTATTTATTTATTTGAATTTTTAATTACAATTAATTCATTTAAATTAAATAAAATATGGAAAAATACTAAACCAAAGTTTTTAAATCTTTTTGTGCAAGATAAACTCTTCTTAAAGGCTCAAGATTCGTGCATAATCAAAAGTGGAAGGTTTTTCCATGATTGGAATCAAAAACATGTGAAAAAAGATTTGGAAGATATGCCATGAAAATCAAATATTGTTTTCATCAATGCAAGGATTTGTGGACTCAGAATTTAACCTTAATACATTCCATACATAAGCAAGATGCAAACCTAATGCAAAAAGACCTCTAAGCTGCGCCAGAAAACAAGAACAAAGTTGGCATTTTTTCCAAATTTTCAAAAACTGAAATCACAATTTCAAGGAGTTTCAAGGCAAAATATTGACTCCATTACATTCCTGAAGCATCAGTGAACATTCCTGGATCAAAGCCACTAGTTTTAACACAAAGAATTGGTAGAAATATGTTTCACTTTTCATGAAAATATACATATTCGTGTTTCAGTTTTCAAGCATTCTCATTGCATTTTTTTGTGGATTTATGTTAATTGATTCATTCTAAAGCTAACCATATACTTTAATTGAGTTTTCGTGCAAAATTGGAGGATCCACCATTGAAGCTTTATAGGTTTTCAGAAACCTTGAATTGGGGATTCTGGCATAGGGTAAAATCAGAACACGAGATTTAGACCATTAAAACCAGGAGCTTCAGATGAATTCAAGGCATAGCTCGCGATCAATTTATGATAAGAGGATTTCTTTCGCTATTTTTTCATAGACCATGTAGTGGGGGTTTAAAACCCCCGCAATCTTGTTTGTTTTTGTTTCAGGTAAAACGCACAAATGGAGAAGATGGTGATGTGTAGGCCAATGATTGGCGTGTTTGAATTTTGCGCGGAAAAATATCACTAACTCTCGTTTTGACTGATATTATTTATTGGTTATATTATATACAAAGCGTTTAGGTGGTTCAAGTGGCAAGGCGTTGGGTTGGTAATCTCTGGGACCTGGGTTCGAATCCCAGGTCCCCCTTTCTTATTCCATATTATTTTTCTAATCATGCTTCTGTGCAGCTTCAATCCAAGCGTTCACCATACACTCCATATCCAAGCTTGCCACATGGCCTGTAACCTCAATCCAAGGGCACTGATTGGAAGAGTACCATGGGCATGAGTCAGAGGTGCCACATACGCGCTGAAAAGTCAACAAAAGGCCTCCAAAGATGGGCCAGAATTGCTGGATCACACCTCCAGTTTGGGGACAGAACCCCCCATTGGTTTGCTTCTTCATTCCTTTTTTATATTTTTCTATTTTCTTTGTTTTAATTAGTTTTAATTTAATTCTTTAAATTAATATTTTCTCAACATAAAAAATAAAAATAAAAAATCAGAAAGACAAAATAAAAAATGTTTTACTTAAATGTTATTTTTTGTAAATAAATCTTATTAAGTAATTTAGTCTTAATTTTAGGTTTAAATCTTAATGTTTTTTTAATAAACTTAAAAATTGTAGAATTAGGTTTTAATTACTTTTATCTTTTTCTTTTCTTTTATCATTATTAATTATTAATTATATATTCTTGTAAATAAAATTGCATTAATTAATTAGGTTTAATTTTAGGTTCAATTTTAATATTTTTTCTTAATAAATAAAAATAGTTAGAATTAGGGTTAATTAATTTCTTAGTTTCATTTAATTATCTTATTAAAAATCCATAAATACAAAAAACTCAAAAATCTTTTCTTTTTACTTTAATTTAATTAATTTGTTAATCATGATTTAATTTCATAAAAAAAGGTCCAACGCCCTCGCATTCGATCGTAATTCCAATTCGCGCGTTTATTTTATTTCCTCCTTTTGTGTAATTCTCCCAAAGCCCTGTAAATTCGATATTTATATTTCTCGCACTTTACTTTATTTTATGTCAAATCGGGTCCTGGATTTTATTTGGCGATGTGGACCCGCGCCTTTGTAATAGTTTAGGAACTTTATATTTTCCGCACTTTTTAACTGCTAATAAATTGCATGCAAGAATGAATGTCAAAATAAAAACAAAAGCGTAGATCGCCAATACATAACAAGACAAAAATATCTGAAAACGACACACAAATCACACACCACCCCTAGGGTACGCCTCACTGTTGCCTTGCCCCTCGAAAGGTGATCGTCGAGTAGATGATGTTTTAGTAAGTCCTCATGATCCGGGAACCTGGCATGAGGGTAGCTTCTAAGGTGTCTTCCTATTGCTCCGGTGATCACCAAGTCCCGAACTTCGAATTGACCCGAACACCTCCAATGGTGGTGCTACCTACCTCTCAATGGTGGGATGGCATTACTTTAAAGGACATCTACACAGACGAATTCCTTAGGGTAGGTAGACGACTCTAGATACTTGCTCTAATTTCCAAACAAATCAAAAATACTTTTCACACCGACACCTTTTCAAAAAGCTTTCGAAAGCAATTTTTCAAACACTCTTGAGGACCGATACAAGAGTCGAACTGGAATTTTCAAGGAAACTTTTTAAAACCCACAGTTGAAAAGCAAACAAACCATTTTTGAAAACACAATGAGCAAGTATCTAAGAGCCCATGGATAACCATGGATAGAAAGGGTGCTAACACCTTCCCTTTCTATAATCTACCTCCCGAACCGAGAGCAATCTCTATAAGGAATTTTTCTGTGCTTTTGTCCTTTCCATTTGGAGAAAATAAAAGACGGTGGCGACTCTTGCTTCCGCGACATTTCGCGAACCAGCGTTAAACAGTCAGTTCCAGATCCACCGATCACAGAACTGGCGACTCTGCTGGGGAAATTTTTAAAGTGAGGTGTACCTTAGGACTAAGATCACTTGTGTTTTCAATTGTATTGACTTGCTTGCTTTATTATTGTGGGACTGTCTTGGGAGTTCTATAGGTCCTAACCCGTATCTGGGGATACCTTCTTAGAAAGTAGCAACAAGGCTGTGAGGGAACTGTGCGGGGTATACCGACATGGTTGAAACAGTCTGCTACGTTGATGTGGCACTTTGGTGTGTACCGGTAACCCTTGAGTTCAGTCAAGGAGAGTACGGGGCCGCCGCGTGGTGTCGTGAAGCATCAACAGACCTTAGGAACCTTAATTGAACTATCTTGGCCTCTTTAGGGTAGTGAGATAACTGACTTTGGTGCAGTCTGAGGTTGGTTGATACTCGATACTACACTCAATTGAGGGTTGCTTTCCTGGAATATTTCGGTCGCCAGTTCAGTGGCTAAATCGAAACGATGAACAATGAAAGCAATCTAGTGATATTGGGACCCTTAGAACCCGGTTACTTCTAATAGGACAGGTTGAGCCCACCAACTTCAAGAGGGTAATACCCAGACCCCATGCTGGCCTTAAACTCTAAGGGCTTGTCTTGTGTGACTTGTGTGCCTTACATGTTTGTCTTTGTAAATATCTGTGGTGTGTTTAATCATAGCATCATGACATCATCCAGCATCATATGCATTGACTAACCATTTCAGGGGTTCGAATCTTCATCTTTGTTCTTGTTTTGTAGGACATGGAAACTGTTCGCAGAAAGACAATTCAAATCAGTCTTATAAGGATCCCTCCTCAGCTTAAGGAGCTTATATCCAGGATTCCCGAGAGCTCTTCATTCAGTGAAAGACATGGAAGACTCATCAGCTTGGTCAATACCAACATTGAGGAAGATATGATAAAGGTCATGTTCCAATTCTTTGACCCTCTGCATCACTGTTTCACCTTCTTGGATTATCAGCTGGTACCTACATTGGAGGAGTTCTCCCGGCTCCTGAAGATCCCTATCCTTGATCAACTACCCTACAACGGTACGGAAAAGTAACCCAAGCTTGAAGAGATTGCTAAAGCCTTACACCTACAATCATCTGACCTCAAGGGACATTGGGAAGTTAGAAGTGGTATCAAAGGGTTCTTAGCCAGGTTTCTGTTTGAAAAGGCCCATGAATGTTGGAACTCCCTTGACTTACAAGCTTTTGAAGAAGTTGTGGCCCTCCTTGTCTATGGTTTGGTGTTGTTCCCTAACCCAGATCAGCTTATAGATATCAGTGCTGTCCAGATCTTCATGTCCAGGAATCCTATACCTACGTTGCTAGGGGACATTCTTCACTCATGTTACACTCGAACCATGAGAAAAAGAGGTGTCCTTATGTGTTGCACTTCTCTCCTGGGAAGGTGGTTTATTTCGCACCTTCCACAATCAGTTTTGAAGAACGAGCGGGGTTTGAGATGGTCACAACGGTTGATGACTCTTACACATGCAGATATACATTGGTGCCCCCGGTCCAGAGAGGATGTCACTATCATTGATCGTTGCGGGGAGTACCCTAATGTTCCTTTACTTGGAATCAGAGGAGGTATTACTTACAACCCATGCCTGGCTTGGAGACAGTTTGGTTATGCTCGAAGGGATGGCCCTCACGACATGTTAATTCCTGACATAGTTTTTGACTTCGACAACGATGCACAAGGACTTCGCCAGATATTTATCAGAGCTTGGAGGATGCCAAGTAGGATAGACAGCAAGACACTGGGGCACAGGAACTCCATCTCGTTGGAACCTTATCTCAAGTGGGTACGGGCCCGCTCCCAGAAGTTAGTGATGCCATATCCTCATGTGCTCCCTGTGATCAAAGAGCCAGTCTTGGAAGGGGAGGTGTCCTACACCATTCAACATCCTGACATGCCCACATCCTAGGAAGAGATGCAGAAGAGCTGGAGCCAGCTTAAGGAAGAACATAATTCTCTTCAGACCAGTCTACATGCTAGTGAAAAGAAGGTCTTGGAGCTCACCCGCCTATTGCATGAGGAGAGGAATCTCAACACCTACATAGCTCCAAAGAGGATGTGTAGTGTCTTTTGGGATTGATTTGCTTTTGTATTATTTGTGCCCATGAGGCTTTGATGTACTGAACAATTATTTCCTATATGATAACGTGTGTTCCTTTTTGTCTATAATAAATTTGAACTTTCGAACCCTTGAATGCATTGCATAAACACATATCATTCATCATGTGCATAGCAGGTTTTCTTCTTTTCAGGTTGCTTACCGTTCTTCGCTGTTTATTTCAGCATCATGAATCCTTACTCATCATCAACTGAGATGTCCATCAAGGCTCTTCAGGCGCAGAATGCGCAATTTCAGGAACTAATCATGGGTTTGGCTCAGGGCCAAGAAGAGCTGAAGGCTCTGCTCCTGAAGAAGGAGAAGAAGAAGAAGAGGAGAACTGTTCTTTTCAACTCGGGCCGAAGGTTTGGCAACACTCTGCAAAATGAAGAGGCTGGTTCTTCTATAGGCAAGAGTAGTCCCCAAGGGGGAAAAGGTCTTAGTCCCGTAGTCTCTGACAACGAGACTGATTTTGATGAGGAACAGTATCCTCCTGCTGAAGATCGATACAAGCAGTTGGAGGACAGACTGAATGCAATGGAGATCCAACAGGTGCCTGGGCTGGATTTTGGAGACTTGGGTTTGTCTACTGGTGTGATCATTCCTCATAAGTTCAAAGCACCATCTTTTACCAAGTATGACGGGGCGTCTTGTCCCAAGCTACACCTCAGATCCTACGTGCGGAAGATTCAACCGTACTCAGTGGATAAGAACTTGTGGATCCACTTCTTCCAGGAGAGTCTTTCAGGGACTCATCTCGAATGGTTCTATCAGCTGGATGGGACCAAGGTTCGTAACTGGGAGTAGTTGGCTACTGGTTTTTACAAGCAGTTTCAATATAATGCCGACCTTGCCCCTACACGTACCCATCTCCAGAGTATGTCGCTAGGGTCAAGTGAAGGTTTTAAAGAGTATGCACAGAAGTGGAGGGATCTGGCCGGCAGGGTGCAGCCTCCGTTGACTGACCGGGAGTTGGTAGACATGTTCTTGGGGACCCTATCTGGGCCATTTTTCAACCATCTTATCGGTAACTCGTCTGTAGGGTTTACTGATCTTATTCTGACTGGAGAGAGAATAGAGGCAGGGATGAAGTCTGGTAAAATTCAGAAAGGTGCATCGTCAAGTTCTGAGAAAAAGCCCTTTAAGAAGGAGGCCAGTGCTGTATACGGGTCTAGAAGACAAGAGAAACCTGAGCGCCGCCAATCTGTCAACGCGGTGATGATTGCTAAGCCTGCTGCCGCTCCTCGGCAAACCAATCCACCCAGGGCTGAAAGACCCAGAAGAGAGTTTACCCGGTTGAGTATGACTCTATCACAAATCTTGCCGCAGTTGCTGTCCACCAACCTAGTGACTGTCAGAGAGGCCCCGAAGGTTGTGAATACTGCTTCTCCCAAATACAATCCAAATGCCCGCTGTGCTTATCACTCCGATAGCCCGGGGCATTCCACTGATGACTGTTGGGCCTTAAGGAATAAGGTGCAAGACCTTATTGACGCAAAAGAGATACATTTTGAAGCGCCTGAGAGGCCAAATGTGGTGACTGCTCCTATGCCCCAGCATGGAGTAAATGCTGTTGATGAAGATGTATACGCCGTTTCTGTGAATGATGTAGCTACTCCCTTAATGACTGTCAAGAGGAACCTACTGTTGGCTGGTTTATTTCCGGGTTGTAGTGAAGGTTGCCTTTTCTGTGCTGTTTCCCTATCTGGTTGTCCTTTGCTGAAGTTGGGCATCCAAAGCCTAATGGACAGCAAAGAGATTCTGTTCAAGAAGACAGCTGTTCAATTGGTTCCGGTAGAAGAAGTTTCTGTTGTTACAATCTTTAATAATCCAATCAAGGCTCTCCCAAGGAAGTCGGTTCAAATCATGACTGTCGCACCTGTTGTTATTACTGTTCCGGGGCCTCTCCCCTACGAATCTGATAAGGCTATCCCCTGGCATTATGGGGCAGATGTGTATGTGAATGGAATCAAGCAAGAGTTCAACACTGACACCAGTATCAGCAATATTACTGGTCCAGCCAAGGTTACCCGCAGTGGCAGGCTCTTCTCGCCTGACATTGCACCACCCGCTATTCAAAGACCCCTCACTATAACACCTGCAAGTGTACCTATTCCCAGTTCTGATCAAGTTGTTTCCCCTGTTGCCGAGTCATCTAATGCTCGGGGCAAAGGGATTGAAGATGAGCCTGCCCGGATGGAGGCACTAAGACCTGTAAATGCTGAAGCCTCCCAACAAGAGATGGAGGAAATCCTGAAAATAATCAAGAAGAGTGACTTCAATGTTGTCGAGCAGCTGGGGCATACACCCTCCAAAATCTCCATGCTCTCCTTGCTACTGTGCTCAGAGGCCCATGCTAAGGCCTTGATTTCATTTCTCAAAACGGCCCAGGTGCCACAGGAGAAATCTGCAGTCCAGTTTACTGATTGCGTAGCAAATCTGACAGCGGACAATGGTTTTGGTTTCTCAGATACTGACCTTACTACCAAGGGAAGGGACCACAATGACGCCCTGCATGTCTCTATCGAATGCAGGGGCACTACTCTGGCGCACATGTTGGTGGACACTGGTTCTTCCCTGAATGTGCTACCCAAGAAAGCCTTAGACCGTTTGGATTGTGAATGCCTGGAGCTAAAACCTAGCAATATTATCGTCAGAGCCTTTGACGGTTCCAAGAGGATGGTGCATGGAGAGGTAGATATTCCTATCCGGGTGGGTTCTCAAGTATTTGACTCTACTTTTTATGTGATGGATATCCGTCCATCGTATTCTTGTCTACTGGGTCGACCTTGGATCCACAGAGTTGGGGCAGTGACCTCTACCTTGCACCAGAAGCTAAAATACCCTGTCAGAGGGAAGATTGTCACTGTGCAGGGAGAGGAGGAGTATATGGTGAGCCATTTGAATTCCTTCAGATATATTGAGATGGACGGGGAGTTTATTGAAACCCCCTTTCAGCATTTCGAGGAGGTACCTCCAACTTTAGCAGCAGCAGAAACAGTGGTCGAAGAGGATGTTCCTTTGAAGATGGCTTCCTTGAAGGATGCCCAGGCTGTGATCCAGAAAGGTGAATGTACTAACTGGGGCAGGCTCCCAGATTTTACACAGAAAACTGACAAGTTCGGACTGGGTTTTACTGCAGAGGGTCAGAAGGCTATGCGGAAGGCAAAGATCAGAAGACCTTCTGTACTCATTACCAACACAGGAGTGAATGTTGTTGGGGACGGAGATGAAGTGGAAGAGTCAGAGTTCAATAGCTGGATCTACCCGACAACTGAGGGCGGATTGACCAATTGGATTGCCAAAGACCATACTCCTGTTACTTTTGTTACGCAGTAATAAACTTCTTTGTTTTGTTATTTGTAATAAACAATAAATTGAACTCTATGGCCCGGTGTCTTACCCGGGGCACCGTGGCTTCATTTGTGAGGGCATATAAATTGTCATTTCATATATCATGAATAAATATCTTGGACGTTTTCTCGCATTTCAAATCTTTTGCTCCTTTTCTTTCTTTCCTTCCTTTATATATTTCAAAACAGCTGTATTTACACACACTCACTCATACAGGTTTTAATCCACTATGGGTCTCACTGGTAACAACTTTGCTACTGCTAGTTATGACTTCGAAAATCCGATCAACTTAGCCGAAGACGAAGGTGAAGATGATTGCGAAGTGCCTGGAGAGCTTGCAAGACTGTTACTTCAGGAAGAGAGGGCAATTCAACCACATGAAGAGCCAGTGGAAACAATAAATCTGGGTACTGAGGCAGACAGAAAGGAGGTAAAGATTGGTGCCAACCTAGAGCTCAGCGTGAAGCAACGGTTGACTCAAATGTTACATGATTATATGGAGATCTTTGCCTGGTCCTACGAAGACATGCCCAGGTTGGATACCGACATTGTGGTCCATCACTTGCCTACTAAGGAAGACTGCCCTCCGGTTAAGCAAAAGGTCCGCCGTATGCGTCCAGAGATGTCTGAGAAGATTAAAGCCGAGTGTTGTACCCCAAAATTTTCCCTCCCATATTCTTCAAGATTTGCAAAGTCAAAGCTTCAAAATCTCCCCAAGGGTTGCACAGTTCAAGGGCCTCCTAACAGTCAAAAACTAGGGTTTTGGTTCTGACAAAGAAAATGAAGTTTCCAAGGGTCCAATCAAGTCCCACATGCCTATAACATGGTCAAGCATCCTCATACCAAGTTTCTAGACTTACAGCACAAAATTGCACAGTCAAAAACCCTAATTGCACTACAGTCAACTGTAGGGGCAAAATGGTCATTTGACAGTCAAAAGTTCAAATTTTTGGTCAACATCTCATTTTTAAGCCACAAACATCATTTGATCAATGCTTGATCATGATTCTCAAAGCTTGGCTCAAAAAGACTCAAGATGCAAAAGTTTCCATATTTGGACAATTGAAAAAGTCAACTGTAACTTGACCCAGGCATAACTTCCACATGGATTATCATAAAAATTCCATCCAAAGCTCATTTTGAAGAGAAAAACATTTCCTACAACTCCTCTTCATACTTCAAGTCCAAGAAATGCTCTCACAAAAAGTTATCAATTTCAACATTATAGGTCATTTTCAAAAGTCAACAAAAAGGGACTTTAAGTCAAAGGCCATAACTTGAGATTGGTAAATCAAAATGTCATGGGACCAAATACATTGGTTAGAGGACTCAAAGACCTTTCCAAAATGTCCAAGAACATGAGCAAAGCTTAAAAATTGAGCAAGATATGCCTTGTGGAAGTTGGGAATTTTTGGGTATTTTGAAAAGTCAACATTGCTTCAAAAGTCTTAAAAATGCTAATGGGCCACATTTTCTTCCAAAATCCATCATCCAAAGCATGTGCACGACCATTTGGCCCAAAGGGAAGTTTTTCATCATTTTTATTTTATTTATTTGAATTTTTAATTGCTAAATATTCATTTAATTAAATAAAATATATGAAAAATACTAAACCTAACTTTTTAAATCTTTTTGTGCATGGAATAGGCTTAAGATTTCGTGCATGATCAGATTTGGAAAGAATCCATGTAATTGAACATGATTTGGTAGCAAATATGCATGAAAAGATTTGAAAATTATGGTATGAAAAATCAAATATCTTCTCATCAATTCATGGATCCTTTGGCTCAGATTTTTTACCCTAATCATTCCATACATAAGCATGAAGCCAACCCTAATGCCAATAACCACAAAGCTGCGCCAGAAATCCATAGCAAAGTTTGAGTTTTTAACAAGAAATTCCAAAACTGAAAACACACTTGCAAGGCTTTTCAGGGCAAGAAATTCATTCCATCACCTTCCTAAGACATTACTGAGTCTGACTGGATAGCTCTCCACGCGCATAGCACCTTGAATCGGTATACAGAAATCAAATTTTTTCATATAATATGCATAATCGTATTTTAATATTCAAGCATGTTCATTGCATTTTTTTTATGGATTTGTACTAATTGGATGATTTTGAAGCTAACCAGATAATTTAATTGAGTTTTTATGTACTATACGCGATTTCACCATTAAAGATAGCTAGGGTTCTTCAAGTTTCAATTTGGGCGTTTCTGAATACTATAAAATTGAGACACTTCAGGGCCATGGTTGAAATCAGCTTGCTTGGACGATTTGGAAACACTCCTCGCGCCTAATTTATGTGGCCATATGGCCTATTCGCTATTTTGAAAACAAGCATATTTTGGGGGGGTTTAAAACCCCCGCTAACCTTTTGTATGTTTCAGGAAAAAGCGCAATAAGGAGGAAGACGATGATGTGTAGGCTGCTGATTGGAATATTTAAATTTGCGCGCTAAATTTCCCACTAACTGTTGTTTTGTATTATATTGTTCTTTAGTTACATAATAATCAAAACGCGTTGGTAGCTCCATTGGTCAAGCGAAGGGTTGGTGATCTCTAGGACCTGGGTTCGATCCCAGGTCCCCATCCCTTTCCATATTATTTTTCCTAACGTCATTCTGTGTAGTTTCTATGCAAGCGACCATCATATATCCATCCTCCAGATATGCCATGCATATAGCAAGATCAATCAAAAGGCCCAGATCTGAAGAACATGATAGACCCCAGTCAATGCACTCACGTGCTAGCACAAAAAGTCAGACAGGGCCTTGCAATAAGTGGGCCTAATTGCTAAGTACACCTCCAATTGGGGACAGAAACCCCCCAAGGTTTTGATTTTTATTTTATTCTTATTTTATTTATTTCCATTATTCCTTATTTTAATTTAATTCTTTAATTTAATTATTTTCATAAACTATAAAAATAATACAAAAAATCAGAAAAGACCAAAATTAAAAATATATTTTATTTTAATATTTTTTGTAAATAGATATCATTAATTAATTTTAGCTTTTTTTTAAATTAGATTTAATTCAAGTATTTTTCTCAATAAACTTAAAAAACTTGTAGAATTAGGTATTAATTATTTTAATTACTTTTTTCTTTTATTTCATCATCTCTAATAATTAATTATTTACTATTATTTTTATAAATCAAATTGCTTTAATTAATTAGGTTAATTTAGGTTTAATTTTAACATGTTTTTTCTTAATAAATAAAAAATTAGAATTAGGGTTAATTTCTCAATTTCATTTGATTCGCATAAAAAACCATAAATCCAAAAAATCTCAAAATAATTTCTTTTTTATTTTAATTTAATTAATTTAATCACTTAATTTAATTTCATTAAAAAGGGTCCAACGCCCTCGTTTCCAATTTTAAGTCCAATTTGCGCATTTTATTTATTTCCTTCTTTTAAATATTTATGTAATTCTCCCAAAGCCGTGTAAACTTAATTTCTCGCACTTTACTTTATTTCTTTATTTTCTGTCAAATCGGGTCCTGGATTTTAATTTGGCGATGTGGACCCGCGCCTTTGTAATAGTTTAGAACTTTTAATTTCGGCATCTTTTTAACTGTTAAATAAATGCATGCAAGAATGAATGGCCTAAAATAAAAACAAACGCATAGATCACTTTGACATGACAAGACAAAATAAATGAAAATGACACACAAATCACACACCACCCCTAGAGTACGCCTCACTGTTGCCTTGCCTCGAAAGGTGATCGTCGAGTAGAGGATGTCTTCGTAAGTCCTCATGATCCGAGAACCTGGCATGAGGGTAGCTTCTAAGGTGTCTTCCCATTGCTCTGGTGATCACCATGTCCCGAACATCGAATTGACCCGAACACCTCCAATGGTGGTGCTACCTACCTCTCAATGGTGGGATGGCACTACTTTAAAGGACATCTACACAGATGAATTCCTTAGGGTAGGTAGACGACTCTAGATACTTGCTCTAATTTCAAAACAAATCAAAAATACTTTTCACACCGACATCTTTTCAAAAAGCTTTCGAAAGCAATTTTTCAAACACTCTTGAGGACCGATACAAGAGTCGAACTGGAATTTTCAAAGAAACTTTTTTAAAACCCACAATTGAAAAGCAAACAAACAATTTTTGAAAACACAAATGAGCAAGTATCTAAGAGCCCATGGATAACCATGGATAGAAAGGGTGCTAACACCTTCCCCTTCTATAACCTACCTCCCGAACCGAGAGCAATCTCTTTAAGGAATTTTTCTGTGCTTTTGTCCTTTCCATTTGGAGAAAATAAAAGACGGTGGCGACTCTTGCTTCCGCGACATTTCACGAACTAGCGTTAAACAGTCAGTTCCAGATCCACCGATCACACCGAGGTTATGAAACAGTTTGATGTCGGGTTCCTTGCAGTGACTTCTTACCCTCAGTGGGTTGCTAATGTGGTGCCGTTACCTAAGAAAGATGGAAAGGTCAGAATGTGTGTCGACTACAGGGATCTGAACAGGGCCAGCCCCAAAGATGACTTCCCCCTACCTCACATTGATGTCCTTGTTGACAATACAGCTAAGCATAAGGTGTTCTCTTTCATGGATGGTTTTTCAGGCTACAATCAGATCAAGATGGCTCCTGAAGACATGGAAAAGACTACATTTGTTACTCAGTGGGGCACCTTCTGCTACAAGGTCATGCCTTTTGGACTAAAGAACGCTGGGGCAACCTACCAACGTGCCATGGTTGCTTTATTTCATGACATGATCCATCATGAGATAGAAGTGTATGTTGACGACATGATTGCAAGGTCCCAGACTGAGGAAGAGCACCTAGATCATCTGCAGAAGTTGTTTGACTGTCTGAAGTTGTACAAGCTGAGGGAACTGGGGGATACATTCTTAGAAAGTAGCAACAAGACTGTGAGGGAACTGTGTGGGGTATACCGACATGGTTGAAACAGTCTGCTACGTTGATGTGGCACTTTGGTGTGTACCGGTAACCCTTGAGTTCAGTCAAGGAGAGTACGGGGCCTCCGCGTGGTGTCGTGAAGCATCAACAGACCTTAGGAACCTTAATTGAACTATCTTGGCCTCTTTAGGGTAGTGAGATAACTAACTTTGGTGCAGTCCGAGGTTGGTTGATACTCGATACTACACTCAATTGAGGGTTGCTTTCCTGGAATATTTCGGTCGCCAGTTCAGTGGCTAAATCGAAACGATGAACAATGAAAGCAATCCCATGATATTGGGACCCTTAGAACCCGGTTACTTCTAATAGGACAGGTTGAGCCCACCAACTTCAAGAGGGTAATACCCAGACCTCGTGCTGGCCTAAACTCTAAGGGTTCTCTTGTGTGACTTGTGTGCTTTCCAATTTGATTACTTGCATGCTTGTTATCTGACCCTTGAGTTCCTTGCAGGTTTTGTTTATAGTCCTTAATTAGGACTCATAATAGGGTTTACTGAATTTCCTGCAGGTTTTGTTCGTAGTCCTTAACTAGGACTCATAACAGGGTTTACTAAATTTCTTGCAGGTTTTGTTTATGTCCTTAACTCGGACTCATAACAGGGTTACTCACATTACCCCATGCATACCATAACATCATACCATTGCATACATCCTAACCCATTTCAAGGATCTCAAGGGCTTGTGATGCAGGTCATGATGAATCAAACATCTAGCGAGGGGTGAAGAGGATTTATTTTCCTCTAGCCAAAGTTGTCAGAGGCTATGACCTACTGGATATGGTGAGCTTTGACACTTGAAGAAGGTTCCTTGAGCCAAGTTTGTCAGGGGCTATGACCCACTGGATATGGTGAGCCTTTGACCCTTGAAGAAGGACTCTCAACAACATGGAGTTCCTTCAATCAAGCTACCAGACCCAAATTCTAACAAATTTTCTTGTTTATCCCGCGGGGTCCTTGAAAACATTACATGCATGTCATACACATCATTGTATAACAGGTACCCTTCTGACAGGTCACTTACCCTTCTCGCTGTTTATTTCAGCCATGGCTTCCCAATCAGATAACCAGGACCTTCTTGCTCAAGAGACTCGGTTCGGGGAAATCCTCCTGAATCTATCCAAGGGGCAAGAGGAGCTAAGGACACTTCTCATGGGGACTTTTGTCAGGAACAGTGCTGAGGATGAAAGGCTGAAACACCTGCAAGCTGAGGTGGATACAATGAAAGCCCAGATGCTGGGGAAGATGACTATCATTCAAAGCTTAGCTCAAAGATAAAAAGAGCTCGGAGTTCTCGTCAACCAGCTGCTTCGGGGTAACCAACTGGGGCAAATGTCTAAGGGTAAAGAGCCAGTCATCGTTCAACCACCTTTGAGATAAGGAGGTAAGGGGAGAGTTCCTCAATTGGCTCCAGGGTCATAAACTCAGCATCAACTTCACCGGCTTCAGCCAGACAAGTCCAGGAGGCAATTCACCCCGCTCAATATGTCGCTGTTTCAAGCTTTACAACGCCTGTTGAGATTGAATTTGATCACATTAAGGGCTCATCCCCAGAACCCCAACACAGCACATCCTGCTTATGATCCCAATAAAAGGTGTGCCTACCATTCTTCCTGTCCAGGACATGATACAAATGGGTGTTGGGCTCTGAAAAACAAGATCCAGGACCTAATTGATGAAGGAGCATTGGAGTTTACACAAGATGGTCAGGCTGAGTTTTTCTACCATCCCTCCAAGGCTCACCAGTTGAAATAACCAGCCCTGAGATGAAAAGACTTTTGTTCATTCGAATGTTCAAGTTGTAATTCTTTTTGATTGTTCAAACATTTGTTCATTGTTAAACATTGTTATTTCATTAATGCATCGTATATGTCTGTTTTGAAGCAATATATTCGTATTCACTATATGCAAATTATTTTCATATTTTTTCTGATGATCAACTCTCATTAATAATTCTAAGCCTCTTGAGGGAGGATGACGAAAACGATACCACGATCTACAGTATGCTTTTGAACAGACCCCGCTGATGAGGTACAGGCATTGTTTCAATTCCCAAACACTGGAGTCATAAGGATGATAATCCCTCGTCAACCCCTCTGAGCCAAAGAAGTAGGAGTTTTTCTTTTCGAAATTTAAAACCCTTAATCATAACCTGGGGCAGGGTAGTCTCTCAGTTGATCCAAGTGCATAACGAATGGCACCAAAGAGGTCCTTACAAAACAAAAGACAGTGATGGTTCCGAACAATCATAAAGACAGGCAGTCATTACCAAAACAAAACAAAAAAACTAAAGCCCAATAAGTCAAAAAACTATGAAGGAGACTTACAAAACTGGGGCATCCCGCTGACTGTAAATACAAAAAGAAACAGTTCAGGCAAAAAATAGGGATAACAAAATCAAAAAGAAAGAGGTCCTACAAACCCTCAACAAAAAAGGAATGACTGCCTATTCAAAATAAATCATCAATATCCGAACCATCACCGGAAAATCAGAGCAAAGACTCAAACAAGGTCTAACGTATGATCAACTGAGTTTAGGTTTGGAAAACATCACGAAGAGCGGGTGGGTACAGATAATTTGAGCCTTTGTCCTTTGTTTCTTAAACCGTGAACCAGGCCACGTTATAACCCTTAAAAGTCCTAGCTGAAGTATGAGTTAGTTCGAAAGTGTACTGTTACAAAAGGTATCCTGACTCCTTAAGGCTTACGGTAAATACGAAGTTGACATCACGTTTTACAAATATTCACTTGTTTTATGAAAAAAGAATGCATTTTCAAAATCTTCAAGACAGACATAGGCTTTGCATTTTTAACATAACTTTGTTTGCATATGACTTTTTGTTTGAACAGCAGGAAAATTCGCACGACGAATGCCTAATGAACATAAGCACTTCCAATCAAGGGGCATGACATGATCATGGTCTATCATCTGGGGCAATCCAATCAAGATTCGGAGAATCTCTCAAAGGCCAAATAGGCTGGGGCAAATCTCCGCCTGAGTCATTTGAGGAATTCCAGCAACGAATCTTGTCTGATCAAACATCTTCTGGTGGCATGGCAAAATACTTCTAACAGGGGAAACTCCCTACATTCTGAGAGCATGGACATAGTCGGAAAAAATACTACGCATAATCAAAGACCCGCTAGGTTGACATACCTAGGCAAAAATTAGGGCTTCCCGGCGAACCAAAAGGGTTCGGGCAATGAAGGGATGAAATGGAAAAACATGTACACCCGGCAAGTCGAAAACCTGAAAAGGCGGCTTGGGCAAAAATGGGTATCCCGGTGGACTGAAAACCCGAAAGGGCGGTCCAGGCAAAAGTTAGGGATCAAAGCGTACGACTATGTCCCGTCATCTTGTCACCTGCCTATCAGAAGAAGATTTGTCCATCCACAACTATCAGCACCTCATAGGTCTTCCTCTCCCACCTCAGAAACAGGGGCAATAAAAGAGTTGTCTAAGCGATCTGATTGTTCAGTCCTCCAAGGTATCAAGATAGGTTCAGCTGAAGAACACAACCAGATATCTTAATTCCCCAGAGAGTGAGCCAGCAAGTCAGTACACTCTCCTCAAGCAAAGCTATATTATCAAACCTTAAGGAAGTTGAGTATCCTCCAGCAGATCTCAATATTCCCCAGCAGTATACATGTATTCATAACAAGCATCCCCGACAGTCTTGACCTAAAGATTGTTCCTCGACGGCATATCAAACGTTCAATGGAGTCACTTCCCCGTTACAGTTCAAAACTTCCCCAGGAGAGTCCAAACCAGGTTCCCCAGGAAAGTTGGAATCCATCTCCCCAGGCAGTAAGCTTATCCCCAGTAGATTCTGGAAGCTTATCCCCGTAGAGCATGAACGCGTCTCCCGGCTTTATTCAAAGAGTTATTTCCCTACCAGGATATAACTGGGTTATCCTCAGCCACAAGCCACGGAAAGAGCATCCTCAACGAAGTCTTCTTATCCCCAGCGAAGTCTACTAACACTTCCAACATAACAATGGTATCCCCAGCGAAGTTACCATCAACATTCCAGCAAAGCATCTCTCTCCCCACAGAGTATTAGTTCCCAGCAAGATCGTTAGAGTACTTTTTTCCCCGCAGAGTAATCTATTCGCCAAGTTTGTTCCCCAACGGAGTCATCTTCTCCTATCGGTATTCTTGCAACTATCATCCCCAGCGGAAGCAAAGATCTATTCTTCAAACATCAGCCCAGGAGTGACTTCCCGGCACCCGTCAAGGATTTACTTTCCTAGACGAAAAACACATATTCATAAACATCGCACTTCAATACATTATAGCATGCACATACGCATCATATCTTATAAATCTCATTTATGTTGCGAACATCATTGCTTGATCCATATCATGCATTGCATAGGACTAACTTTTACCTTTCAGGAAAGAGTCAGTTAAGTTCTCAGCTATGTTCAAGACCTAGACCGGTTCAGTTAATCGCCCCTAAGATTTTACTGTTTCTTATCCAGTCCAAGGCCTTCTCTGGTTCAGTCAGATCGACCCTAAGATCTCCCTGTTTCTTATCCAGTTGAAGACATTTCAAGACCTAGACCGGTTCAGTTAATCGACCCTAAGATTTTCTGTTTCTTATCCAGTCAAAGGCCTTCTCTAGTCCAGTTAAATCGACCCCAAACAGATTTTCCTGATAAAGACTCAGTAGAAGACATCCAAGATTCTCTCAATGATTACTGTTGAGGTTGTAGTCGCCTGTGGTTCTCTCCCCGTTACTGCGGAGGTAGTAATCATCCCCAGATTCGCTCAACGTTACTGTTGAAGTTGAAGTCGCACAAGATTCTCTCAATGATTGCTGTTGAGGTTGTAGTCGCCTATGGTTCTCTCCCCGATACTGCGGAGGTAGTAATCATCCCCAGATTCACTCAGCGTTACTGTTGAAGTTGAAGTCGTCCAAGGTTCTCTCACCGTCCCTGTTGAGGTAGTAACTATCCCTGGTTCATTCATCACCTTTTGAAGATCCAGATCCAGCTCCTGTAACCAGTCAGGACACATCTACACAAAGAATTTGAAGACCAGCTCCCGTAACGGGTCAGGTAATCATTTTTCTTTTTTGCAGGTATGCAAGTTCTCGCTAAGAAAACTCTTACGCGATCAACACCCAGATGGCATCTATAAGCCCATCCACCTTCCATCATCTCTCAGCATGGCATCTATAAGCCCATCATCTTGTCCATCAATCTCCAAATGGCATCTATAAGCCCATTCCCCACATCACACTGCTACTATGTGAGCGCAAATTTCTGGGCACTCTAGTGTTCAATCATCTTCCACCTTCGAATTACGAAAGGCACGTCAGCCAATCTGCATCCTCAGGTCTAAGAAGATTGAACAGGGGCAACTGTTGTACCCCAAAATTTTCCCTCCAATATTCTTCAAGATTTGCAAAGTCAAAGCTTCAAAATCTCCCCAAGGGTTGCACAGTTCAAGGGCCTCCTAACAGTCAAAAACTAGGGTTTTGGTTCTGACAAAGAAAATGAAGTTTCCAAGGGTCCAATCAAGTCCCACATGCCTATAAACATGGTCAAGCATCCTCATACCAAGTTTCAAGACTTACAGCACAAAATTGCACAGTCAAAAACCCTAATTGAACTACAGTCAACTGTAGGGGCAAAATGGTCATTTGACAGTCAAAAGTTCAAATTTTTGGTCAACATCTCATTTTTAAGCCACAAACATCATTTGATCAATGCTTGATCATGATTCTCAAAGCTTGGCTCAAAAAGACTCAAGATGCAAAAGTTTCCATATTTGGACAGTTGAAAAAGTCAACTGTAACTTAACCCAGGCATAACTTCCACATGGATTATCAGCAAAATTCCATCCAAAGCTCATTTTGAAGAGAAAGACATTTCCTACAACTCCTCTTCATACTTCAAGTCCAAGAAATGCTCTCACAAAAAGTTATCAATTTCAACATTATAGGTCATTTTCAAAAGTCAACAAAAAGGGACTTTAAGTCAAAGTCCATAACTTGAGATTGGTAAATCAAAATGACATGGGATCAAAGACATTGGTTAGAGGACTCAAAGATCTTTCCAAAATGTCCAAGAAAATGAGCAAAGCTTAAAAATTGAGCAAGATATGCCTTGTGGAAGTTGGGAAATTTTTGGGTATTTTGAAAAGTCAACATTGCTTCAAAAGTCTTAAAAATGCTAATGGGCCACATTTTCTTCCAAAATCCATCATCCAAAGCATGTGCACGACCATTTGGCCCAAAGGGAAGTTTTTCATCATTTTTATTTTATTTATTTGAATTTTTAATTGCTAAATATTCATTTAATTAATTAAAATATATGAAAAATACTAAACCTAACTTTTTAAATCTTTTTGTGCATGGAATAGGCTTAAGATTTCGTGCATGATCAGATTTGGAAAGAATCCATGTAATTGAACATGATTTGGTAGCAAATATGCATGAAAAGATTTGAAAATTATGGCATGAAAAATCAAATATCTTCTCATCAATTCATGGATCCTTTGGCTCAGATTTTTTACCCTAATCATTCCATACATAAGCATGAAGCCAACCCTAATGCCAATAACCACAAAGCTGCGCCAGAAATCCATAGCAAAGTTTGAGTTTTTAACAAGAAATTCCAAAACTGAAAACACACTTGCAAGGCTTTTCAGGGCAAGAAATTCATTCCATCACCTTCCTAAGACATTACTGATTCTGACTGGATAGCTCTCCACGCGCATAGCACCTTGAATCGGTATACAGAAATCAAATTTTTTCATATAATATGCATAATCGTGTTTTAATATTCAAGCATGTTCATTGCATTTTTTTATGGATTTGTACTAATTGGATGATTCTGAAGCTAACCAGATAATTTAATTGAGTTTTTATGTACTATACGCGATTTCACCATTAAAGATAGCTAGGGTTCTTCAAGTTTCAATTTGGGCGTTTCTGAATACTATAAAATTGAGACACTTCAGGGCCATGGTTGAAATCAGCTTGCTTGGACGATTTGGAAACACTCCTCGCGCCTAATTTATGTGGCCATATGGCCTATTCGCTATTTTGAAAACAAGCATATTTTGGGGGGGTTTAAAGCCCCCACTAACCTTTTATATGTTTCAGGAAAAAGCGCAATAAGGAGGAAGACGATGATGTGTAGGCTGCTGATTGGAATATTTAAATTTGCGCGCTAAATTTCCCACTAACTGTTGTTTTGTATTATATTGTTCTTTAGTTACATAATAATCAAAACGCGTTGGTAGCTCCATTGGTCAAGCGAAGGGTTGGTGATCTCTAGGACCTGGGTTCGATCCCAGGTCCCCATCCCTTTCCATATTATTTTTCCTAACGTCATTCTGTGTAGTTTCTATGCAAGCGACCATCATATATCCATCCTCCAGATATGCCACGCGTATAGCAAGATCAATCAAAAGGCCCAGATCTGAAGAACATGATAGACCCCAGTCAATGCACTCACGTGCTAGCACAAAAAGTCAGACAGGGCCTTGCAATAAGTGGGCCTAATTGCTAAGTACACCTCCAATTGGGGACAGAAACCCCCCAAGGTTTTGATTTTTATTTTATTCTTATTTTATTTATTTCCATTATTCCTTATTTTAATTTAATTCTTTAATTTAATTATTTTCATAAACTATAAAAATAATACAAAAAATCAGAAAAGACCAAAATTAAAAATATATTTTATTTTAATATTTTTTGTAAATAGATATCATTAATTAATTTTAGCTTTTTTTTAAATTAGATTTAATTCAAGTATTTTTCTCAATAAACTTAAAAAACTTGTAGAATTAGGTATTAATTATTTTAATTACTTTTTTCTTTTATTTCATCATCTCTAATAATTAATTATTTACTATTATTTTTATAAATCAAATTGCTTTAATTAATTAGGTTAATTTAGGTTTAATTTTAACATGTTTTTTCTTAATAAATAAAAAATTAGAATTAGGGTTAATTTCTCAATTTCATTTGATTCGCATAAAAAACCATAAATCCAAAAAATCTCAAAATAATTTCTTTTTTATTTTAATTTAATTAATTTAATCACTTAATTTAATTTCATTAAAAAGGGTCCAACACCCTCGTTTCCAATTTTAATTCCAATTTGCGCATTTTATTTATTTCCTTCTTTTAAATATTTATGTAATTCTCCCAAAGCCGTGTAAACTTAATTTCTCGCACTTTACTTTATTTCTTTATTTTCTGTCAAATCGGGTCCTGGATTATAATTTGGCGATGTGGACCCGCGCCTTTGTAATAGTTTAGAACTTTTAATTTCTGCATCTTTTTAACTGTTAAATAAATGCATGCAAGAATGAATGGCCTAAAATAAAAACAAACGCATAGATCACTTTGACATGACAAGACAAAATAAATGAAAATGACACACAAATCACACACCACCCCTAGAGTACGCCTCACTGTTGCCTTGCCTCGAAAGGTGATCGTCGAGTAGAGGATGTCTTAGTAAGTCCTCATGATCCGGGAACCTGGCATGAGGGTAGCTTCTAAGGTGTCTTCCCATTGCTCTGGTGATCACCATGTCCCGAACATCGAATTGACCCGAACACCTCCAATGGTGGTGCTACCTACCTCTCAATGGTGGGATGGCACTACTTTAAAGAACATCTACACAGATGAATTCCTTAGGGTAGGTAGACGACTCTAGATACTTGCTCTAATTTCAAAACAAATCAAAAATACTTTTCACACCGACATCTTTTCAAAAAGCTTTCGAAAGCAATTTTTCAAACACTCTTGAGGACCGATACAAGAGTCGAACTGGAATTTTCAAAGAAACTTTTTTAAAACCCGCAGTTGAAAAGCAAACAAACAATTTTTGAAAACACAAATGAGCAAGTATCTAAGAGCCCATGGATAACCATGGATAGAAAGGGTGCTAACACCTTCCCCTTCTATAACCTACCTCCCGAACCGAGAGCAATCTCTTTAAGGAATTTTTCTGTGCTTTTGTCCTTTCCATTTGGAGAAAATAAAAGACGGTGGCGACTCTTGCTTCCGCGACATTTCGCGAACCAGCGTTAAACAGTCAGTTCCAGATCCACCGATCACACCGAGGTTATGAAACAGTTTGATGTCGGGTTCCTTGCAGTGACTTCTTACCCTCAGTGGGTTGCTAATGTGGTGCCGGTACCTAAGAAAGATGGAAAGGTCAGAATGTGTGTCGACTACAGGGATCTGAACAGGGCCAGCCCCAAAGATGACTTCCCCCTACCTCACATTGATGTCCTTGTTGACAATACAGCTCAGCATAAGGTGTTCTCTTTCATGGATGGTTTTTCAGGCTACAATCAGATCAAGATGGCTCCTGAAGACATGGAAAAGACTACATTTGTTACTCAGTGGGGCACCTTCTGCTACAAGGTCATGCCTTTTGGACTAAAGAACGCTGGGGCAACCTACCAACGTGCCATGGTTGCTTTATTTCATGACATGATCCATCATGAGATAGAAGTGTATGTTGACGACATGATTGCAAGGTCCCAGACTGAGGAAGAGCACCTAGATCATCTGCAGAAGTTGTTTGACCGTCTGAAGTTGTACAAGCTGAGGTTGAACCCGAACAAGTGCACCTTCGGGGTAAGATCTGGAAAGTTGCTAGGCTTCGTCGTAAGTGACAAGGGTATTCAAGTGGACCCTGCCAAGGTTAAAGCTATTCAAGAGATACCGGTTCCTAAGACAGAGAAAGAGGTCAAAGGCTTTTTAGGACGCCTGAATTACATTGCTCGGTTCATCTCGCACCTAACTGCTACTTGTGAACCAATCTTCAAGCTGCTGAAGAAAGATCAGGTAGTACGTTGGAATGATGAATGTCAGGCTGCTTTTGACAGAATCAAAGAGTATTTCCAAGAACCACCCATCCTTATGCCACCGGTTGAATGGAGACCTCTGATACTGTACCTGACAGTGCTTGACAACTCAATGGGGTGTGTGCTGGGGCAGCATGACGAGTCTGGCCGAAAAGAGCATGCCATTTATTACCTTAGCTAAAAGTTTACCGACTGTGAGACCCGATACTCACTGCTTGAGAAAACTTGCTGCGCTTTGGTATGGGCTGCTCGCCGGCTGAGACAGTATATGCTGACTCACACTACCTTGTTGATCTCAAAGATGGATCCTATAAAGTACATATTCGAAAAGCCTGCTCTGTCTGGGAGAATAGCAAGATGGCAAATGATCTTGACAGAATACGACATCCAGTATACAACCCAGAAAGCCATCAAGGGAAGTGTATTGGCAGACCACTTGGCACATCAGGCAGTAGACGACTATCAGTCAATGAACTTCGAGTTTCTAGACGAGAGCATCATGATTGTGACTGATTGTGAAGTACCTGAGGAAGGATCCCGATGGTCTATGCACTTTGATGGAGCCTCCAACGCTTTGGGTAACGGCATTGGCGCTGTAATCATATCCCCTCAAGGCACACATACCCCACTCACTGCCCGGCTATGTTTCAACTGTACCAACAACATGGCGGAGTATGAGGCATGCATCATGGGTCTCCAAGCTGCGGTCGACTTAAGGATCAAGTATCTGAGTGTCTTCGGAGATTCCGCTCTCGTGATCAATCAGATCAAAGGAGAGTGGGATATGAAACATCTGAATCTTATTCCTTACAGAGAATGTGTATTGAACTTGATCCCCCACTTCATAGAGATAACCTTTCAACACTTCCCGAGAGAGGAGAATCAGCTAGCGGACGCGTTAGCTACGATGTCTTATATGTTCAAGGTCAAATGGGATAATGAGGCTCCCCGGATCATCATCTGGAAACTGGACGAACCGGCATACTGTTGTGATCTCGAGACTGAGTTGGTAACTGAGAAGCCTTGGTACCATGAGGTGAAGAGATATTTGGAAGCTCAGGAATACCCTGAAGGTGCATCTGTCAACGATAAAAAGTTTCTAAGAAGATTCGCAGCCAAGTTCTTCCTTAGCAACGACATCTTGTACAAGCGAAACCATGATTCGACCTTACTGCGTTGTATGGACAAGACTGAAGCAGAAAGGATCATGGAAGAGTTACATGAAGGGACCTTCGGAACACATTCCAGTGGACACACTATGGCGAAGAAAATCCTTCGGGCAGGGTATTTCTGGTCCACAATGGAAGCCGACTGCTACCAACACTCTCGGACATGCCATAAATGCCAGATATATGCAGACAAGGTGCATGTTCCTCCAGTTCCTCTGAATGTTCTGACTGCGCCTTGGCCGTTTGCAATGTGGGGCATAGATATGATCGGTGAGATTAAACCTATGGCATCCAATGGGCATCGCTTCATCCTGGTAGCGATTGATTATTTCACGAAGTGGGTTGAGGCAGCTTCCTACGCTACGGTAACCAAGACTGTTGTGGCACGGTTCATTCGGCATAACCTGATCTGTCGATATGGCGTCCCAGAAAGAATTATTACAGACAACGGTACCAATCTCAATAACAAGATGATTGTGATCGGTGGATCTGGAACTGACGGTTTAACGCTGGTTCGCGAAATGTCGCGGAAGCAAGAGTCGCCACCGTCTTTTATTTTCTCCAAATGGAAAGGACAAAAGCACAGAAAAATTCCTTATAGAGATTGCTCTCGGTTCGGGAGGTAGGTTATAGAAAGGGAAGGTGATATCACCCTTTCTATCCATGGTTATCCATGGGCTCTTAGATACTTGCTCATTTGTGTTTTCAAAAATGGTTTGTTTGCTTTTCAATGTGGGTTTTAAAAAGTTTCTTTGAAAATTTCAGTTCGACTCTTGTATCGATCCTCAAGAGTGTTTGAAACAATGCTTTCGAAAGCTTTTTGAAAATGTGTTGGTGTGAAAAGTATTTTTGATTTGTTTTGAGATTTAGAGCAAGTATCTACGAGAACCTACCTACCCTAAGGAATTCGTCTGTGTAAATGTCCTTTAAAGTAGTGCCATCCCACCATTGAGAGGTAGGTAGCACCACCGTTGGAGGTGTTCGGGTCAATTCGAAGTTCGGGACATGGTGATCACCAGAGCAATGGGAAGACACCTTAGAAGCTACCCTCATGCCAGGTTCCCGGATCATGAGGACTTACTAAGACATCCTCTACTCGACGATCACCTTTCGAGGCAAGGCAACAGTGAGGCGTACCCTAGGGGTGGTGTGTGATTTGTGTGTCAGATTCATTTATTTTTGTCTTGTCAGGTTATGGGTGATCTATGCGTTTGTTTTTATTTTTTTGTCATTCATTCTTGCATGCATTTATTTAACAGTTAAAAAAGATGCGGAAATTGAAAGTTCTAAACTATTACAAAGGCGCGGGTCCACATCGCCAAAATTAAAATCCAGGACCCGATTTGACGGAAAGTAAATAAAGAAATAAAATAAAGTGCGAGAAATTAAGTTTACAAGGCTTTGAGAGAGTTACATAAATATTTAAAAAGAAGGAAATAAATAAAAATGCGCGAATAGGAATTAAAATTGGAAACGAGGGCGTTGGACCCTTTTTAATGAAATTAAATTAAATGATTAAACTAATGAAATTAAAGAGAAAAAAGAAATTATTATTTTTTTTTTGAGTTTTTGGTATTTATGTTTTTTATGTATTTTTATGAGAAAGATTAAATGAAATTAAAATATTAACCCTAATTCTAATTTTTTTTATTTATTAAGAAAAACATGTTAAAATTAAACCTAAAATTAATCTAATTATTTACATGCAATTTTGATTTATAAAAATAAATAATTAATTATTAGTGAAATTTATTTACAAAAAATATTAATTAAATAAATATATTTTGATTTTTATGACTTTTCTGTTTTTTACTATTTTTTATATTTTATGAAAATAAGTTAAATTAAAGGAATTAATTAAAAAAAGAAATAATTGAAATAAATAAAATAAGGAAAAGGAAGAAAATACAATACCTTGGGGGTTTCTGTCCCCTTTTTGGAGGTGAATTGGAGTGGTTTGGCCATTTGTGTTCTGGCCTCATCATGCATAAGTTGTTCTACTTTGGCCATTTGGCTTTTGGCTTTTGGCCATTTACGTTTTGGCCTCAACGTTCCTTAATCTTCTCAGGATGTCTGTCTCGCCGTGTATTGGTGTCATGCATAAGTTTTTCTACTTTGGCCATTTGGCTTTTGGCTTTTGGCCTCAACGTTCCTTAATGAACCTGGGATCCTGTCTAAATCTGCCGTTGAATCTCACGAACACATTAAATAAAATCATAAAATGCAAATAAAGCCAATATATGAAGAAATTTAATGTTTAGGCACAATATGGCATGTATGAATGATTATATCCTTTTGATCATGGAGATCAAATCAATCTTACCCTTACTGGAAAATCAGTGGCCTGAATGCTTTTATGCCTTACTGGAAAATTAGGATCATGGAGATCAAGCCAGCCTTACCCTTACTGAAGAAGTAGTGAGGTGTTGGTTTGTAACTGTGATGGCTTGTTTGTAGTGAGAGAGGAATTTGTAATAAGGATTTCAAGGTTTTAGGGTTCTTGAAAGAGTTTGATATTCTAACAGTATTGTGGCAAGGTTTTTTCTCTCTTTTTCTCCTCTTTTTTTTTCTCCTCCCTGGTTTGTGTGAAAAGAAGGTGATTATATAATGAAAATTAGGGTAAAGCAAATGGGCTTTGAATGTGCAATTGGGCCTCCAATATTCACTTGAATTCGTCACTTTCCAGGCTAAATCGCAGGGACTTAAGTGCATTTTTTGAAGTTGAAATGTGAAAACAAAATGTAGCCGACATCGAGAACTAACTCCTGTCCGAAAATCGACTCAATCGGATAAACGGTGAATTAGTTATGAATTTTTGAAGTTTCAGCTCAGACAAACTTATTTTGGGCTTCAGTGTCGATTCTGACACGTTCTTCAATAAAAAACTGGTATTGATCGGTGCATAATTTGGTCTCGACTTTTGAAGAAAAGTTGTAGATCTATGAGTCAGTAACCTTGTGTAAAAATATGAGTCCAATCCGATAAAAATTGACCGAGTTATGAATTTTCGAAGTTTCGGCCCAGATGAAATAATATTCAGCATTCAGGATTTTCAGCATGTCACGCACTCTGAGCAAAAAAAGAAGGCCTTTTGAATACCTTTTGAACTTAATACCTTCTGTGAAAATGTAGCCAACTCAATTTGTGAAATTTTGGCGCCAGAACCAGCTCGATACGATGAAAATTGACCAAGTTATGATTTTTTGAACATGACGCAAATAAACTTGTCACAAATTTTCTGCACGAAAATACTTGATAAATCCACATTTTTGAAGACCTTCTGATCGAAATTGGCTTCCAGCCGTTAGAGATGAAAACGTAGATAATGTCAAGACGGAATTTTGGCCACCGGAATGGGTTCAAAACGAGTCACGATCTTCAAGTTATGAATTTTTTAGCGCGTAAAAACTGCACTTTCAACACACTTTTTCACCATATTTCTTCGAGAAAACTCACACATTCGGATACCTTCTTTAAAGAATTGACTCTTGAGCCGAACCTGAATTTGAGAATACGTTATCAGAGATATCTTGGCGAAAGAATACCTGAATATGACGCGCCAGGTTGGACTTGTGAATTTTTCTTGAAATGTTTTGAGAAATATGAGAGGGCAAATTTTGGGGTACAACAGTTGCCCCTGTTCAATCTTCTTAGACCTGAGGATGCAGATTGGCTGACGTGTCTTTCGTAATCCGAAGGTGGAAGATGATTGAACACTAGAGTGCCCAGAAATTTGCGCTCACATAGTAGCAGTGTGATGTGGGGAATGGGCTTATAGATGCCATTTGGAGATTGATGGATAGGATGATGGGCTTATAGATGCCATGCTGAGAGGTGATGGAAGGTGGATGGGCTTATAGATGCCATCTAGATGTTGATCGCGTAAGAGATTCCTTAGCGAGAACTTGCGTACCTGCAAAAGAAAAAGACTACCTGACCCGTTACAGGAGTTGGTTTTTAGATTCTTTGTATAGATGTGTCCTGACTGGTTACAGGAGCTGGATCTGGAGCTTCAAACGGTGATGAATGAACCAGCGATGGTTACTACCTCAACAGGAACGGTGAGAGAACCTTGGATGACTTTAACCTCAACAGCAATCGTTGAGAAAATCTTGGGATGATTACTACCTCCGCAGTATCGGGGAGAGAACCAAAGGCGACTACAACCTCAATAGCAATCATTGAGAGAATCTTGGATAACTTCAACTTCAACAGCAATCGTTGAGCGAAATCTGGGATTACCACCTCCGCAGTATCGGGGAGAGAACCATAGGCGACTACAACCTCAATAGCAATCATTGAGAGAATCTTGGATAACTTCAACTTCAACAGCAATCGTTGAGAGAAGCCTGGGATTACCACCTCCGCAGTATCGGGGAGAGAACCATAGGCGACTACAACCTCAATAGCAATCATTGAGAGAATCTTGGATAACTTCAACTTCAACAACAATCATTGAGAGAAGCCTGGGATTACCACCTCCGCAGGATCGGGGAGAGAACCATAGGCGACTACAACCTCAACATCAATCATTGAGAGAATCTTGGATAACTTCAACTTCAACAGCAATCGTTGAGAGAAGCCTGGGATTACCACCTCCGCAGTATCGGGGAGAGAACCATGGGCGACTACAACCTCAATAGCAATCATTGAGAGAATCTTGGATAACTTCAACTTCAACAACAATCGTTGAGAGAAGCCTGGGATTACCACCTCCGCAGGATCGGGGAGAGAACCATAGGCGACTACAACCTCAACAGCAATCATTGAGAGAATCTTGGATAACTTTAACTTCAACAGCAATCGTTGAGCGAAGCCTGGGATTACCACCTCCGCAGTATCGGGGAGAGAACCATAGGCGACTACAACCTCAACAGCAAACATTGAGAGAATCTTGGATAACTTCAACTTCAACAGCAATCGTTGAGTGAAGCCTGGGATTAGCACCTCCGCAGGATCGGGGAGAGAACCATAGGCGACTACAACCTCAATAGCAATCATTGAGAGAATCTTGGATATCTTCAACTTCAACAGCAATCGTTGAGAGAAGCCTGGGATTACCACCTCCGCAGTATCGGGGAGAGAACCATGGGCGACTACAACCTCAATAGCAATCATTGAGAGAATCTTGGATAACTTCAACTTCAACAGCAATCGTTGAGAGAAGCCTGGGATTACCACCTCCGCAGTATCGGGGAGAGAACCATGGGCGACTACAACCTCAATAGCAATCATTGAGAGAATCTTGGATAACTTCAACTTCAACAGCAATCGTTGAGAGAAGCCTGGGATTACCACCTCCGCAGTATCGGGGAGAGAACCATGGGCGACTACAACCTCAATAGCAATCATTGAGAGAATCTTGGATAACTTCTATTGAGTCTTCAAAATAAAAAACCTTTAGGAGTCGGTTTAACTAGACCAGAGAAAGCCTTTGACTGGATAATAACCAGGAAAATCTTTGGGAGTCGATTTAACTGAACCAGACGAGGTCTTGGAGTCTTCAACTGGATAAGAGACAGGGAGATCTTAGGGTTGATCTGACTGAACCAGAGAAGGCCTTTGACTGGATAAGAAACAGAGAAATCTTTGGATTCGATTTAACTAAACCGGTCTAGGTCTTGGATATAGCTGAGAGCTTAACTGGATCTTTCCTGAAAGGTAAAGGTCAGTCATATGCAATGCATGATATGGATCAAGCAATGATGTTCTCAACATAAATGAGATTTATAAGATATGATGCGTATATGCATGCTATGATGTATGTGATGTTTAGGAATGTATGTTTTCGTCTAGGAAAGTAAATCCTTGACGGGTGCCGGGAAGTCACTCCTGGGCTGCGGTTGAAGAATAGATTTTTGCCTCCGCTAGGGAAGATAGTTGCAAGAATACCGGTAGGAGAAGATAACTCTGTTGGGGGATAAACTTGGTGAATGGATAACTCTGCGGGGAGAAAAGTACTCTAACAATCTTGCTGGGAAGCAATACTCTATGGGGAAAGAGGTACTTTGCTGAGTAGTTGATAATAACTTGCTGGGGATACCCTTGTTGTGCTGGAAGTGTTGATAGACTTCGTTGGGGATAAGAAGACTTCGTCGAGGACGCTCTTTCCGTGGCTTTCGGCTGAGGATAACCCAGTTATATCCTGGTAAGGAAATAACTCTTTGAATAAAGTCGGGGGACGCGTTCGTGCTCTGCGAGGATAAGCTTCTCGAATCTACTGGGGATAAGCTTATTGCTGGGGAGATGAATTCCAACTTTCCGGGGGAACTAGATTGGACTCTCTTGGGGAGGTTTTTTAATCGTACCGGGGAAGTGACTCCATTGGATGTTTGATATACCGCCGGGGAACAATCTTTAGACCAAGACTGCCGGGGATGCCTGTTAAGAATATGTATATTGCTGCTGGGGAATGTTGAGCTCTGCGGGAGGATATTCAACTTCCTTAAGGCTTGATTGTATAGCTTTATTTGAGGAGCGTGTACTGACTTACTGGCTCACTCTCTGGGGACTTAAGGAATACTGGTTATGTTCCTTAGCTGAACTCACCTTGATGCCTTGGCGGACAGAGCGATTAGATCGTTTGGACAACTCGATATTGCCCCTGTTTCTGATATGGGAAAGGAAGACCTGTGGGGCACTGATAGTTGTTGATGGACAAACCTTCTTCTGGTAGGCAAGTGACGAGGTGACAGGACATAGTCGTACACTTTGATCCCTAACTTTTGCCTGGACCGCCCTTTCGGGTTTTCAGTCCACCGGGATACCCATTTTTGCCCAAGCCGCCTTTTCAGGTTTTCGACTTGCCGGGTGTACAGATTTTTTTCATTTCATCCCTTCATTTTGCCCGAACCCTTTTGGTTCGCCGGGGAGCCCTAATTTTTGCCTAGGTATGTCAACCTAGCGGGTCTTTGATTATGCGTAGTATCTTTTCGACTATGTCCTCACTCTCAGAATGTAGGGAGTTGCCCCTGTTAGCAGTGTTTTGTCATGCCACCAGAAAGTGTTTGATCAGGCAAGATTCGTTGCTGGAGTACCCCAAGTGACTCAGGCGGAGATTTGCCCCAGGCTATTTGGCCTTTTGAGAGATTCTCCGAATCTTGATTGGACTGCCCCAGATGATGGACCATGATCATGTCATGCCCCTTGATTGGAGGTACTTCTGTTCATTAGACATTCGTCGTGTGAATTTCTATGCTGTTCAAACAAAAAGTCATATGCAAACAAAGTTATGTTAAAATGCAAAGCTTATGTTTGTCTTGAAGATTTTGAAAATGCATTATTTTTCATAAAACAAGTGAATGTTTGTAAAACGTGATGTCAACTCCTTCTTTATAGTAAGCCTTAAGGAGTCAGGATACCTTTCGTCACAGTATGCTTTCGAACTAACCCCTGCTTCAGCTAGGACTTTTAAGGGTTATAACGTGGCCTGGTTCACGGTTTAAGAAACAAAGGATAAAGGCTCAAATTATTTGTACCCACCCGCTCTTCGTGATGTTCTCCAAACCTAAACTCAGTTGATCATACGTTAGACCTTGTTTGAGTCTTTGCTCTGATTTTCCGGTGATGACTCGGATGTTGATAACATATTTTGAATAGGCAGTCATTCCTTTTTTGTTGAGGGTTTGTAAGACCTCTTTCTTGTCTGATTTTTGTTATCCCTTTCTTTTTTGCCTGAACTGTTTCCTTTTTTGGAATTACAGTCAGCGGGATGCCCCAGTTTTGTAAGTCTCCTTCATGGGTTTTGACTTAATGGGTTTTTCATTTATGATTTTTTTTGATAACGACTGCCTATCCTTATGATTGTTCTGAACCATCACTGTCTTTCATTTTGTAAGGACCTTTTTGGTGTCATTCATTGTGCACTTGGATCAACTGAGAAGACTACCCTGCCCCAGGTTATGATAAAGGGTTTTAATTTTCGAAAAGAAAAACTCCTACTTCTTTGGCTCAGAGGGGTTGACGAGGGATTATCATCCTTATAACTCCAGTGTTTAGGAATTGAAACAATGCCTGTACCTCATCAGCGGGGTCTGTTCAAAAGCATACTGTAAAGATCGTGGTATCGTTTTCGTCATCCTCCCTCAAGAGGCTTAGAATTATTAATTGAGAGTTGATCATCAGAAAAATATGAAAATAATTTGCATTTAGTGAATACGAATATATTGTTTCAGAACAGACATATGCGATGCATTAATGAAATAACAGTGTTTAACATGAGTAAATGTTTAAACAATCAAAGAACAACACCACTTGAACATTCGAATGAACAAAAGTTTTCTAGTCTCAGGGCTGGTCATTTCAAACTGTGAGCATTGAAGGGATGGTAGAAAAATTCAGCCTGACCATCTTGTGTGAATTCCAATGCCCCTTCATCAATCAGGTCCTAGATCTTGTTCTTCAGAGCCCAACACTCATTTGTATCATGTCCTGGACTGGCAGAGTGGTAGGCACACCTTTTATTGGGATCATAAGTAGGATGTGCTGTGTTGGGGTTCTGGGGATGAGCCCTTAATGTGATCAGGTTCAACCTCAACAGGCGTTGTAAAGCTTGAAACAGCGACATGTTAAGCTGGGTGAATTGCCTCCTGGGCTTGTCTGGCTGACGCTGGTGAGGTTGATGTTGAATTTGTGACATTGGAGCCATTTGAGGAGCTCTCCCCTTATCTCCTTGTCTCAAAGGTGGTTGACCAATGACTGGCTCTTTACCCTTAGATGTTTGCCCCAGTTGGTTATCCCGAAGCAGTTGGTGGATGAGAACTCCGAGTTCTTCTTGTCTTTGAGCTAAGCCTTGAATTGCAGTCACCTGCCCTAGCATCTGGGCTTTCATTGTATCCATTTCAGCTTGCAGATGTTTCAGCCGTTCATCCTCAACACTGTTCCTGACCAAAGTCTCCATGAGAAGTGTCCTTAGCTCCTCCTGCCCCTTGGATAGATTCAGGAGGATTTCCCCGAACCGGGTCTCTTGAGCAAGAAAGTCCTGGTTGTCTTGTTGGGAAGCCATTGCTGAAATAAACAGCGGGAAAGGTAAGTGACCTGCAACAAGGGTACCTGTCATGCAATGATGTGTATGTATGCATATGCAATGTTTCCAAGGATCCCGCGGGGTAAACAAGAAAATTTGTTAGAACTCGGGTCCGGTAGTTTGATTGAAAGAACTTCATATTTGTTGAGAGTCTTTCTTCCAAGGGTCAAAGGCTCACCATATCAAGTGGGTCATAGCCCCTGACTCAAGTCATCAACCTTATTTTGCTTTCCAAACAACCTTGGCTAGGGGAACCTTCTTCAGGAGTCAAAGCTCACCATATCAAGTGGGTCGTAGCCTCTGACAACTTTGGCTAGGGGAAAATAAATCCTCTTTGCCCCTTGCTAGATGTTTGATTCATCATGACCTGCATCACAAGCCCTTGAGATCCCTGAAATGGGTTAGGATGTATGCAATGGTATGATGTTATGGTATGCATGGGGTAATGTAAGTAGCCCTGTTATGAGTCCCAATTAAGGACTATAAACAACTCTGCAAAAAAATTTAGTATACTTTGTTATGAGTCCCAGTTAAGGACTATAAACAAAACCTGCAAGAGACCTAGTAAAACCTGTCATGAGTCCCAATTAAGGACCAAATAAAACCTGCAAAACACTCAGTAAACCCTGTTATGAGTCCCAGTTAAGGACTATAAACAAAACCTGCAAGAAACTCAAGTGTCAGATAACAAGCATGCAAGTAGTCAAGTTGGAAGGCACACAAGTCACACAAGAGAAACCCTTAGAGTTCAGGCCAGCATGGGGTCTGGGTATTACCCTCTTGAAGTTGGTTGGTTCATACCTGTCCTATCAAAGTAACCGGGTTCTTAGAGGATCCCAATATCATTGACTACCCTCCATCGGTCATAACTCCAGCATCGCAATCTTTTCTTGCGGCCAGAACCATCACGAGAGTTTAGCCTCAATGGGCGTAGCATACTGCTACTGTTCTAATGACCAAGTTGTGTCATTTAAGGTTCTAAGGTTATTGGTGCTTAATGACTCCTCAGAAGACCCATATTCTCCTCGTTGCAACACAAGGGATATCGGTACAGACCAAGGTGCCACACCAACGTAGCCACTGCTTCACCCGTGTCGGTCTACGC
Organism: Vicia faba; assembly: GCA_948472305.1. Taxonomy (NCBI): domain Eukaryota; kingdom Viridiplantae; phylum Streptophyta; class Magnoliopsida; order Fabales; family Fabaceae; genus Vicia; species Vicia faba. The sequence continues at coordinate 1,427,608,255 of OX451736.1, read as the reverse complement.
CGGACAAGTCCCTCACAGCTTATGCTACCTAAACAGGGTATCCCCAGATTCGGGTTAGGATCTATGTAACTCCCATGCAACCCACAAATTTAAAACAGACAAGTCAATACAATTGAAGACACAGTTATGAACTAACCCTAAGGTACACCTCACTTTATAAGTTAAGTCCCCAGCAGAGTCGCCAGTTCTGTGATCGGTGGATCTAGAACTGACTGTTTAACGCTGGTTCACGAAATGTTGCGGAAGCAAGAGTCGCCACCGTCTTTTATTTTCTCCAAATGGAAATGACAAAAGCACAGAAAAATTCCTTATAGAGATTGCTCTCGGTTCGGGAGGTAGGTTATAGAAAGGGAAGGTGCTAGCACCCTTTCTATCCATGGTTATCCATGGGCTCTTAGATACTTGCTCATTTGTGTTTTCAAAAATGGTTTGTTTGCTTTTCAATGTGGGTTTTAAAAAGTTTCTTTGAAAATTTCAGTTTGACTCTTGTATCGGTCCTCAAGAGTGTTTGAAAAAATGCTTTCGAAAGCTTTTTGAAAATGTGTTGGTGTGAAAAGTATTTTTGATTTGTTTTGAGATTTAGAGCAAGTATCTACGAGAACCTACCTACCCTAAGGAATTCGTCTGTGTAGATGTCCTTTAAAGTAGTGCCATCCCACCATTGAGAGGTAGGTAGCACCACCGTTAGAGGTGTTCGGGTCAATTCGAATTTCGGGACATGGTGATCACCAGAGCAATGGGAAGACACCTTAGAAGCTACCCTCATGCCAGGTTCCCGGATCATGAGGACTTACTAAGACATCCTCTACTCGACGATCACCTTTCGAGGCAAGGCAACAGTGAGGCGTACCCTAGGGGTGCTGTGTGATTTGTGTGTCAGATTCATTTATTTTTGTCTTGTCAGGTTATGAGTGATCTATGCGTTTGTTTTTATTTTTTTGTCATTCATTCTTGCATGCATTTATTTAACAGTTAAAAAAGATGCGGAAATTGAAAGTTCTAAACTATTACAAAGGCGCGGGTCCACATCGCCAAAATTAAAATCCAGGACCCGATTTGACGGAAAGTAAATAAAGAAATAAAATAAAGTGCGAGAAATTAAGTTTACAAGGCTTTGGGAGAGTTACATAAATATTTAAAATAAGGAAATAAATAAAAATGCACGAATAGGAATTAAAATTGGAAACGAGGGCGTTGGACCCTTTTTAATGAAATTAAATTAAATGATTAAACTAATAAAATTAAAGAGAAAAAAGAAATTATTTTTTTTTTTTGAGTTTTTGGTATTTATGTTTTTTATGTATTTTTATGAGAAAGATTAAATGAAATTAAAATATTAACCCTAATTCTAATTTTTTTTATATATTAAGAAAAACATGTTAAAATTAAACCTAAAATTAATCTAATTATTTACATGCAATTTTGATTTATAAAAATAAATAATTAATTATTAGTGAAATTTATTTACAAAAAATATTAATTAAATAAATATATTTTGATTTTTATGACTTTTCTGTTTTTTACTATTTTTTATATTTTATGAAAATAAGTTAAATTAAAGGAATTAATTAAAAAAAGAAATAATTGAAATAAATAAAATAAGGAAAAGAAAGAAAATACAATACCTTGGGGGTTTCTGTCCCCTTTTTGGAGGTGAATTGGAGTGGTTTGGCCATTTGTGTTCTGGCCTCATCATGCATAAGTTGTTCTACTTTGGCCATTTGGCTTTTGGCTTTTGGCCATTTGCGTTTTGGCCTCAACGTTCCTTAATCTTCTCAGGATGTTTGTCTCGCCATGTATTGGTGTCATGCATAAGTTTTTCTACTTTGGCCATTTGGCTTTTGGCTTTTGGCCATTTGGCTTTTGGCCTCAACGTTCCTTAATGAACCTGGGATCCTGTCTAAATCTGCAGTTGAATCTCACGAACACATTAAATAAAATCATAAAATGCAAATAAAACCAATATATGAAGAAATTTAATGTTTAGGCACAATATGGCATGTATGAATGATTATACCCTTTTGATCATGGAGATCAAATCAATCTTACCCTTACTGGAAAATCAGTGGCCTGAATGCTTTTATGCGTTACTGGAAAATTAGGATCATGGAGATCAAGCCAGTCTTACCCTTACTGAAGAAGTAGTGAGGTGTTGGTTTGTAACTGTGATGACTTGTTTGTAGTGAGAGAGGGATTTGTAATAAGGATTTCAAGGTTTTAGGGTTCTTGAAAGAGTTTGATATTCTAACAGTATTGTGGCAAGGTTTTTTCTCTCTTTTTCTCCTCTTTCTTTTTCTCCTCCCTGGTTTGTGTGAAAAGAAGGTGATTATATAATGAAAATTAGGATAAAGCAAATGGGCTTTGAATGTGCAATTGGGCCTCCAATATTCACTTGAATTCGTCACTTTCCAGGCTAAATCGCCGGGACTTAAGTGCATTTTTTGAAGTTGAAATTTGAAAACAAAATGTAGCCGACATCGAGAACTAACTCTTGTCCGAAAATCGACTCAATCGGATAAACGGTGAATTAGTTATGAATTTTTGAAGTTTCAGCTCAGACAAACTTATTTTGGGCTTCAGTGTCGACTCTGACACGTTCTTCAATAAAAAACTGGTATTGATCGGTGCATAATTTGGTCTTAACTTTTGAAGCAAAGTTGTAGATCTATGAGTCAGTGACCTTGTGTAAAAATATGAGTCCAATCCGATAAAAATTGACCGAGTTATGAATTTTCGAAGTTTCGGCCCAGATGAAATAATATTCAGCATTCAGGATTTTCAGCGTGTCACGCACTCTGAGCAAAAAACGAAGGCCTTTTGAATACCTTTTGAACTCAATACCTTCTGTGAAAATGTAGCCAACTCAATTTGTGAAATTTTGGCGCCAGAACCAGCTCGATATGATGAAAATTGACCAAGTTATGATTTTTTGAACATGACGCAAATAAACTTCTGTCACAACTTTTCTGCACGAAAATACTTGATAAATCCACATTTTTAAAGACCTTCTGATCGAAATTGGCTTCCAGCCGTGAGAGATGAAAACGTAGATAATGTCAAGACGGAATTTTGGCCACCGGAACGGGTTCAAAACGAGTCACGATCTTCAAGTTATGAATTTTTTAGCGCGTAAAAACTGCACTTTCAACACACTTTTTCACCATATTTCTTCGAGAAAACTCACACATTCGGATACCTTCTTTAAAGAATTGACTCTTGAGCCGAACCTGAATTTGAGAATACGTTATCAGAGATATCTTGGCGAAAGAATACCTGAATATGACGCGCCAGGTTGGACTTGTGAATTTTTCTTGAAATGTTTTGAGAAATATGGGAGGGCAAATTTTGGGGTACAACAATGATCACTGAGCTCTGCGAGCAGTTTAAGATACAGCACCATAACTCTTCTCCCTACAGACCGAAGATGAATGGGGCTGTAGAAGCAGCAAATAAAAATATCAAGAAAATCGTGCAGAAGATGACAGTGACTTACAAAGATTGGCACGAGATGTTACCGTTTGCTCTACATGGGTACCGTACCTCAGCCAGGACGTCAACCGGGGCAACTCCTTTCTCTTTGGTTTATGGTATGGAGGCAGTTTTACCGATCGAAGTGCAAATACCCTCTCTCCGGATAATGAAGGATGCAAATCTGAACGAAGAGGATTGGATCCAGACACGGCTTGATCAGCTAAACCTTATTGATGAAAAGAGACTTGCTGCTATTTGTCATGGTCAAACGTACCAAAAATGGATGATCAGGGCATTTAACAAAAAGGTCAGACCTCAAGAGTATCAAGCTGGGGATCTGGTAATCAAGGGAATCATCCTTCCTCAAAATGATCCAAGGGGCAAATGGACCCCTACGTACGAAGGGCCATTTGTGGTTAAGCATGTGTTCTCAAGAGGAGCCATGATTCTAACCAACATGGATGGTGACGACCTTCCTCACCCCGCCAATGCAGACATAGTAAAAAGATACTACGCATGAAAAAAGACCCGCTAGGCTGACATGCCTAGGCAAAAGTTAGGGCTTCCCGGCGAACCAAAAGGGTTCGGGCAAAATGAAGGGATGAAATGAAAAAAAAAATGTACACCCGGCAAGTTGAAAACCTGAAAAGGCGGCTTGGGCAAAAATGGGTATCCCGGTGGACTGAAAACCCGAAAGGGCGGTCCAGGCAAAAGTTAGGGATAAAGCGTAATACTATGTCTCATTGGATCACTTTGCATCCAGAATCTGGTATCTACATCAAGTTCAGATGGCATCGATCAGTCAGCTTCATCTTTAACTAAGGTCATCAAGTGATGAGACGCTCGGAGATATAAGGGCAATAGCAGAGTTGAAACCCAGTGGGATCATTCATTTCACACAGCTGTTTTATTTTCTCTTGTACAAAATTTGTATAAACTCTTTTGTTCGGCGGCGTTCTCTTACTAGGACGTCAGCCTCTTGTACATGAACGCCTATTTTACAGGCAAATTCAAAAATCAATACAGAAATCACTTTTCAGTTAAAATTGCCAATTGTTTTTCCTTTTCTGTTTTGTTTTGCGAAGAACATCCAAGGTTCAATTTGTGATATATGCATTGACAATAATTTGCTAAACTCATGAATATTTGCATACGAAACAAAGGATTAATTACAGGTAACATTAGAAACAGGGGCAATAAAGAGTTGTCTAAGCAATCTAATTGTTCTGTCCTCCAAGGTATCAAGGTAGGTTCGGCTGAAGAACATAACCAGCATATCTTAATTCCCCAGAGAGTGAGCCAGCAAGTAAGTGCACTCTCCCCAAGCAAAGTTACAATCAAACCTTAAGGAAGTTGGGTATCCTCCCGCAGATCTCAACATTCCCCAGCAGTACATGCATTCTTAACAAGCATCCCCGGCAGTCTTGGCCTAAAGATTGTTCCCCGGCGGTATATCAAACATTCAATGGAGTCACTTCCCCGATACAGTTCAAAACTTCCCAAGAGAGTCCAATCCAGTTTCCCCCAGGAAAAATGGAATCCATCTCCCCAAGCAGTAAGCTTATCCCCAGTAGATTCTGGAAGCTTATCTCCGCAGAGCACGAACGCGTCTCCCGGCTTTATTCAAAGAGTTATTTCCCTACCAGGATATAACTCGGTTATCCTCAGCCAAAAGCCACGGAAAGATCGTCCTCGGCAAAGTCTTCTTATCCCCAGCGAAGTCTATTAACACTTCCAACATAACAAGGGTATCCCCAGCAAGTTATTATCAACATTTCAGCAAAGTACCTCTCTCCCCACAGAGTATTGCTTCCCAGCAAGATTGCTAGAGTACTTTTCTCCCCGCAGAGTAATCCATTCGCCAAGTTCATTCCCCAACGGAGTCATCTTCTCCTACCGGTATTCTTGCAACTATCATCCCCAGCGGAAGCAAAGATCTATTCTTCAACATCAGCCCAGGAGTGACTTCCTGGCACCCGTCAAGGATTTATTTTCCTAAGACAAAAACATACATTCATAAACATCTTCATACATTATAGCATGCATATACGCATCATATATTACAAATCTCATTTATGTTGAGAACATCATTTGCTTGATCCATATCATGCATTGCATATGACTGACCTTTACCTTTCAGGAAAGATCCAGTTAAGTTCTCAGCTACATTTCAAGACCTAGACCGGTTCAGTTAAATCGACCCTAAGATTTTACTGTTTCTTATCCAGTCAAAGGCCTTCTCTGGTTCATTCAGATCGACCCTAAGATCTCCCTGATTCTTATCCAGTTGAAGACATTTCAAGACCTATACCGGTTCAGTTAAATCGACCCTAAGATTTTACTGTTTCTTATCCAGTCAAAGGCCTTCTCTGGTTCAGTCAGATCGACCCTAAGATCTCCCTGATTCTTATCCAGTTGAAGACATTTCAAGACCTAGCCTGGTTCAGTTAAATCGACCCTAAGATTTTTCTGTTTCTTATCCAGTCAAAGGCCTTCTCTGGTTCAGTCAGATCGACCCTAAGATCTCCCTGTTTCTTATCCAGTTGAAGACATTTCAAGACCTAGACCGGTTCAGTTAAATCGACCCTAAGATTTTACTGTTTCTTATCCAGTCAAAGGCCTTCTCTGGTTCAGTCAGATCGACCCTAAGATCTCCCTGTTTCTTATCCAGTTGAAGACTTCAAGACCTAGACCGGTTCAGTTAAATCGACCCTAAGATTTTCCTGTTTCTTATCCAGTCAAAGGCCTTCTCTAGTCCAGCTAAATCGACCCCTAACAGATTTTCCTGATAAAGACTCAGTAGAAGATATCCAAGATTCTCTCAGCGTTACTGTTGAGGTAGAAGTCGCCCAAGATTCTCTCAGCGTTACTGTTGAGTAGAAGTCGCCCAAGATTCTCTCAGCGTTACTGTTGAGGTTGAAGTCGCCCAAGATTCTCTCAGCGATACTGTTGAGGTAGTAATCATCCAAGGTTCTCTCAGCGCCCCTGTTGAAGTAGTAACCATCCCTGGTTCATTCATCACCTTTTGAAGCTCCAGATCCAGCTCCTGTAACCAGACAGGACACATCTACACAAAAATCTGAAGACCAGCTCCTGTAACAGGTCAGGTAATCATTTTTCTTTTTCAGGTACGCAAGCTCTCGCTAAGGAATCTCTTACGCGATCAACATCCAGATGGCATCTGTAAGCCCATCCACCTTCCATCATCTCTCGGCTTGGCATCTATAAGCCCATCATCCTATTCATCAATCTCCAAATGGCATCTATAAGCCCATTCCCATCATCACACTACTATGTGAGCGCAAATTTCTGGGCACTCTAGTGTTCAATCATCTTCCACCTTCGGATTACGAAAGGCACGTCAGCCAATCTGCATCCTCAGGTCTAAGAAGATTGAACAGGGGCAACTATTGTACCCCAAAATTTGCCCTCCCATATTCTTCAAGAATTGCAAAGAGCATGCTTCAAAATCTCCCCAAGGGTTGCACAGTTCAAGGGCCTCCTAACAGTCAAAAATTAGGGTTTTGGTTCTGACAAAGAAGTTGAGGTTTCCAAGGGTCCAAACAAGTCCCACATGCCTATAAACATGGTCAAGCATCCTCATACCAAGTTTCAAGACCTACAGCACAAAATTGCACAGTCGAAAACCCTAATTGCCCTACAGTCAACTATAGGGGCAAAATGGTCATTTGACAGTCAAAAGTTCAAATTTTTGGTCAACATCTCATTTTGAAGCCACAAACATCATTTGATCAATGCTTGATCATGATTCTCAAAGCTTGGCTCAAAAAGTCTCAAGATGCAAAAGTTTCCATATTTGGACAGTTGAAAAAGTCAACTGTAACTTGACCAAGGCATAACTTTCACATGGCTTATCAGAAAAATTCCATCCAAAGCTCATTTTGAAGAGAAAGACATTTCCTACAACTCCTCTTCACCCTTCAAGTCCAAAAAATTCTCTCACAAAAAGTTATCAATTTCAACATTATAGGTCATTTTCAAAAGTCAACAAAAAGAGACTTTAGGTAAAAGGCCATAACTTGAGATTGGTAAATCAAAATGACATGGGACCAAAGGAATTTGTTAGAGGACTTCAAGACCTTTCCAAAATGTCCAAGAACATGATAAAAGCTTAAAAATTGAGCAAGATATGCCTTGTGGAAGTTGGGAAATGTTTGGATATTTTGAAAAGTCAACTTTGCTTCAAATGTCTTAAAATTACTAATGGGCCACATTTTCTTCCAAGATTCATCATCCAAAGCATATGCACGACCATTTGGCCCAAAGGGGATTTATTCATCATTTTTATTTATTTATTTGAATTTTTAATTACAATTAATTCATTTAAATTAAATAAAATATGGAAAAATACTAAACCAAAGTTTTTAAATCTTTTTGTGCAAGATAAACTCTTCTTAAAGGCTCAAGATTCGTGCATAATCAAAAGTGGAAGGTTTTGCCATGATTGGAATCAAAAACATGTGAAAAAAGATTTGGAAGATATGCCATGAAAATCAAATATTGTTTTCATCAATGCAAGGATTTGTGGACTCAGAATTTAACCCTAATACATTCCATACATAAGCAAGATGCAAACCTAATGCAAAAAGACCTCTAAGCTGCGCCAGAAAACAAGAACAAAGTTGGCATTTTTTCCAAATTTTCAAAAACTGAAATCACGATTTCAAGGAGTTTCAAGGCAAAATATTGACTCCATTACATTCCTGAAGCATCAGTGAACATTCCTGGATCAAAGCCACTAGTTTTAACACAAAGAATTGGTAGAAATATGTTTCACTTTTCATGAAAATATACATATTCGTGTTTCAGTTTTCAAGCATTCTCATTGCATTTTTTTTGTGGATTTATGTTAATTGATTCATTCTAAAGCTAACCATATACTTTAATTGAGTTTTCGTGCAAAATTGGAGGATCCACCATTGAAGCTTTATAGGTTTTCAGAAACCTTGAATTGGGGATTCTGGCATAGGGTATAATCAGAACACGAGATTTAGACCATTAAAACCAGGAGCTTCAGATGAATTCAAGGCATAGCTCGCGATCAATTTATGATAAGAGGATTTCTATTCGCTATTTTTTCATAGACCATGTAGTGGGGGTTTAAAACCCCCGCAATCTTGTTTGTTTTTGTTTCAGGTAAAACGCACAAATGGAGAAGATGGTGATGTGTAGGCCAATGATTGGCGTGTTTGAATTTTGCGCGGAAAAATATCACTAACTCTCGTTTTGACTGATATTATTTATTGGTTATATTATATACAAAGCGTTTAGGTGGTTCAAGTGGCAAGGCGTTGGGTTGGTAATCTCTGGGACCTGGGTTCGAATCCCAGGTCCCCCTTTCTTATTCCATATTATTTTTCTAATCATGCTTCTGTGCAGCTTCAATCCAAGCGTTCACCATACACTCCATATCCAAGCTTGCCACATGGCCTGCAACCTCAATCCAAGGGCACTGATTGGAAGAGTACCATGGGCATGAGTCAGAGGTGCCACATACGCGCTGAAAAGTCAACAAAAGGCCTCCAAAGATGGGCCAGAATTGCTGGATCACACCTCTAGTTTGGGGACAGAACCCCCCATTGGTTTGCTTCTTCATTCCTTTTTTATATTTTTCTATTTTCTTTGTTTTAATTAGTTTTAATTTAATTCTTTAAATTAATATTTTCTCAACATAAAAAATAATAAAAAAAAATCAGAAAGACCAAATAAAAAATGTTTTACTTAAATGTTATTTTTTGTAAATAAATCTTATTAAGTAATTTAGTCTTAATTTTAGGTTTAAATCTTAATGTTTTTTTAATAAACTTAAAAATTGTAGAATTAGGTTTTAATTACTTTTATCTTTTTCTTTTCTTTTATCATTATTAATTATTAATTATATATTCTTGTAAATAAAATTGCATTAATTAATTAGGTTTAATTTTAGGTTCAATTTTAATATTTTTTCTTAATAAATAAAAATAGTTAGAATTAGGGTTAATTAATTTCTTAGTTTCATTTAATTCTCTTATTAAAAATCCATAAATACAAAAAACTCAAAAATCTTTTCTTTTTACTTTAATTTAATTAATTTGTTAATCATGATTTAATTTCATAAAAAAGGGTCCAACGCCCTCGCATTCGATCGTAATTCCAATTTGCACGTTTATTTTATTTCCTCCTTTTGTGTAATTCTCCCAAAGCCCTGTAAATTCGATATTTATATTTCTCGCACTTTACTTTATTTTATGTCAAATCGGGTCCTGGATTTTATTTGGCGATGTGGACCCGCGCCTTTGTAATAGTTTAGGAACTTTATATTTTCCGCACTTTTTAACTGCTAATAAATTGCATGCAAGAATGAATGTCAAAATAAAAACAAAAGTGTAGATCACCAATACATAACAAGACAAAAATATCTGAAAACGACACACAAATCACACACCACCCCTAGGGTACGCCTCACTGTTGCCTTGCCCCTCGAAAGGTGATCGTCGAGTAAAGGATGTTTTAGTAAGTCCTCATGATCCGGGAACCTGGCATGAGGGTAGCTTCTAAGGTGTCTTCCTATTGCTCCGGTGATCACCATGTCCCGAACTTCGAATTGACCCGAACACCTCCAATGGTGGTGCTACCTACCTCTCAATGGTGGGATGGCATTACTTTAAAGGACATCTACACAGACGAATTCCTTAGGGTAGGTAGACGACTCTAGATACTTGCTCTAATTTCCAAACAAATCAAAAATACTTTTCACACCGACACCTTTTCAAAAAGCTTTCGAAAGCAATTTTTCAAACACTCTTGAGGACCGATACAAGAGTCGAACTGGAATTTTCAAGGAAACTTTTTAAAACCCACAGTTGAAAAGCAAACAAACCATTTTTGAAAACACAATGAGCAAGTATCTAAGAGCCCATGGATAACCATGGATAGAAAGGGTGCTAACACCTTCCCTTTCTATAATCTACCTCCCGAACCGAGAACAATCTCTATAAGGAATTTTTCTGTGCTTTTGTCCTTTCTATTTGGAGAAAATAAAAGACGGTGGCGACTCTTGCTTCCGCGACATTTCGCGAACCAGCGTTAAACAGTCAGTTCCAGATCCACCGATCACAATTACCCTTTGCAAATCAACTCCAGAAAACGCCCTCACATCAATTTCGATTGGTAAGTTGATAGGTTTCGTGTTCTCAAGATTTTCACACTTTAAATCCATGTAAACATGTTTGTTTCATTTATATGCATTTTCTGCAATTTTCTAACGTTTTACATGTAAGCATGGAGGTAGAAATAACAATCATGACCATGGTGCACCCCAAGGTGCGTTCCCCACTGGATCAGAATAAAGCTCCTGGACTCATCCGTTTTAGACCCATTATTCTCCTTCCTCACACCCCATCCACTTACTTGTTCTCAGCAGGCCCATTTTCATTTATTTTTTGTGTTTTCTTTAACTACTTTCTTTTTTAATCAATTTATTTTAATAAAAAAATCACAAAAACGTTAGACTTAGGTTTTTATTAATTAAATTAATTTTAATTAATTACTTTAATTACTTTTTTTTAATTAATTAACTAATTAGAATTAGGGTTTTATAATTAATTTATTTTAATAAATCAAATTAAAATTATTATTAACACAAAAAAAATTTTCTCATGAAAAGACCAAAATTTTTTTTTCTTGCTTAGAATTTTAGTTTTTTTTTTATTTTGTCCTTTAATTTCTTTTTTAATTATTCCTTTTCTATTTAAATTCTAGAAAACAAATGTATAGGTCGCACGAGTAATTTTGTAATAGTTATAATTTACATTTCCTCGCATTTTTCTATTATGTAACTACTTATGGGATGTAATAGCTGTAGGCCTTTACTTTCTCGCATTTTATTTTCCGCACTTATAGTTATGCATGTATATATATAACTGTATAGTAACTAGGACGTGTATGGCAAGATTTAAAAACAAAATGTTAGAAAACCTTAACATCAAAGATAAGCAATAACTGAAAAATAAAACACTTCGCACACAAGCACCTCTAAGGTACCTCTACTTGTTGCCTTCGGAAAACAACAGTCATGTACCTCGAAAGTGGGGACGCTTTAGAAAAGACCCTCGAATCAAAAGATCATAGTCTCTCGATGACCCTTGGACGTTGCCTTTCGGTAAAATGATCTAGTCCCTTAAACGAAATTGCTAAAGCATCCTTACCAGTTGCCTTCAATGATTGTACGATGACCCTCAATTGTCCCTCAAACATCCAACGATTAGGCTTCCTACTCACTAATAGTAGGATAGCATTGTCTAAATAAAAATAGGAAAATAACAAACCTTTTTGAGTAGGTAGATAGTTCTTAGATGCTTGCCCAAAACAAAACATTTTCCACACCTACACTCCTTTCTAAAAATATTTTCAAAAACACTTTGTATACTTTCTCAACAATACGAGAAACATTACATAGTTCTCCGCACTAAGGCATATTTTCAAAATACTTTGTTTCAAACACACAAACACAAGATATTTTCAAATGAGCTAGCATCTAAGAGCCCGTAGATAACTACGGATGGAAAGAGTGCTAACACCTTCCGTTTCCATAACCTACCCCCTTACTCAGAAATAATCTCGAAAGGTCTTTTTCTGTTCTTTTCACCCTTTCCTTTGTTGGATAAAAGAAAAGTTGGTGGCAACTCTTGCTTACCACAATATTTTCGAATAAAAACACAAAACCAATATAACAGTCGGTTCTGCAACCGTATTACAAGTGGCAATAGTCTTTGGAGAGGTTTCAGGAGAGAAAATCCTTCCACTTCTGGTAATATTACTGGTCCCAACAATGTTATCGATGTTAGGATCAATATCTTCATTAACTTTATTTTTGATAACCAATAGGTCTTGCTTGACGCTATGTTAGTAGACGTCAGCTCCATAGTTCCAAGGAACAGCCTTGTCGGAGGAATATGGTATTGGCCCAAGACCAGTAATAATCAAAGAGCAACCTTAAGAGTGGACGTAATCCTCACAAGACCTTTAGACGAGACCCTGGTAGGATTGTTGGAAATGGTAACAATTGACACGTCTTCACACAAACTTCTTATAGAGGGAACCTTATAAAAAAGGATCTCTCGATCATTAATAAAACATTGAGCGCCTATTTTCAGTAATAAACAACCAGTAGGCAGAGACGCACAATGATAGCAATCTTCACCACAACCCAGAAATAGATTGGCTCGTAAGAGGTCCTTCTTAACAATTGGCAGAGGGGTAGTCAAATCATCCATAGAAGAAACAAATAGAACATCATCAACAACATTAATACCCTGGTCATGCTTGGGCATTTGTGCAATCATCACATTGGAGGTTTCAAGAGGGTCAAATTCAATCTCCTTTGCATCAATAAGATCCTGAACTTTTTCTTTAGAGCCCAACAATCATTTGTATCATGCCCTAGACTGTTGGAGTGGTAGGCACACCGAGCATTTGGATTATAACAGGGAGATGTAATGTTTGGATTTTAAGGAGGCTCCCTCAGAGTGACCAAGCCAACCTTCATTAGATGTTGCAATACCTGAGATAAGGGTATGTTGTGTCTGTTGAATTTTCTTCTAGGCGCATATGGCTTGTGTTGATTGTTTTGTCGTTGAGTTGATGCAAGGTTGGAGATCATTACAGCTCCTACCCTCGGACGTCGTTCAACTTTACCCTGATTTCTCTGGCCATAGGCAGCACTAATTTCCTTCTTCCCACTGAAAGGCTTCTTCACAGCACCCAAAGATGCAATCCCCTGAATTTTGCCACTTTTGATGCCAGCTTCTACTCGTTCTCCCGTCAATATCAACTCAGTGAATCCAACTGAAGAGCTTCTGATCAGATGGTTGAAAAATGGGCCCGACAAAGTAACCAATAACATATCTACCAGCTCTTTATCAGACAGAGGAGGCTGGACTCTTTCTATAATATCTCTCAACTTTTGGGCATGACCTTTGAAACCCGCACTAGAACCCATAAACATGCTTTGAATTTGTAAAAGGGTTAGAGCGAGGTCAGCATTATATTAGTACTGCTTGTAAAAAGAAGCAGCCAAATCTTCCCAATTGCGAATGTTGGTTCCTTCCAGTTTATAGAACCATTCCAACTGCGTCCCTGACAAACTCTCCTGGAAGAAATGAACCCATAAATTCCTGTCAGCTGTGTGGGGTTGGATCTTCCTGACATAAGCCCTTTAATGCATCTTGGGACAGGAAACAGCGTCATACTTTCCAAATGTGGGAACTTTAAATTTCTGCGGGATGACCACCCTTGAGACCAGTCCTAACTCTTCAAAATCGAAACTAGGTACCCTTTGAATCTCCATAGCATTGAGACGATCCTCCAGCCGTTTATACTAATCATCGGTAGGAGGATATTTTTCTTCAGCATAGTCTTCTTCCTCTTCATCAGTTCCTGGGCTATTGTGTTCTTCTTTTGTCTTCTTGTCGTCCTCTTCCTAATTATCCCCCTCATTTGATGTAGTTGCGAATTCTAGAGCTCGCTTGGCTGGTCCTCTAAATCTTCTTCCCATATTCAGGACGCTAGCTGGTTTCTTTGCCTTATTTTTCTTATCTTTAATGATGAGAGATTTCTGATCTTCTTTTCCCTTAGCCAGAGCCAGGAACATTTGTTGGAACTGAGTGTTCTGTACTTGTAGATCCTTAATTGTTTGTTCAAGAGCCATTTCTTTTTACTGAAATAAACAACGAAAAAGATAAAAAAAAATAGTCTTGAAATACCTGCTTATGTAATGATATGTATGCCATGTTTATGCGATGTTTTCAATGACTTCGGGAGATTTAAATTTGTGAACCAAAATGAAACAAATATTTTATTAGTAAAAATTCAAATTACAACCGCCTTTTAAGTTTACTGTGATGCGGTGGGAGAATTGACTTAGGTTTTGTGTTTGTGTTCGCAAATGTTGCGGTTTAGCAAGAGTCGCCGCCAACTTTTATTTTATCCAAAAGGAAAGGTAAAAAAAGCACAGGAAAGACCTTTGAGATTGTTTTTTGAGTTCAAGGGGTAGATTATGAAAAGGGAAGGTGTTAGCACCCTTTTCATCCATGGTTTTCCATGGGCTCTTAGTTACTTGTTTTAGATCACTTGCTTTGCTTTTTCAATTGTTTGAAATGATGCTTTTGTGTGTGGTTTTGAAAGTATTTTGAAAAGAGGCCTTTGTTTAGGCAACCTTTGTAATGATTCTTGTTCGAATTTATACAAAGGTGTTTGTCTTTTGAAAAATGTTTCAATGTTTGAAAGTTGTTTGGAAATTGTTTTGAAATTGTTTGGAAATTGTGTGTGTGCTTGTTTGAAAATAGCAAGGATGGTTTGAAAGAGATCAAGTAACTAGGACTTGTCTACCCTACTCAAAAGTCTTTCCTATACCTTTTTATTCCTTTGACATTGTTGTTTTATCATTGTATTTGGTAAACAACCCTATCTTTGGATGTTAAACAGGACGGGTGTGGGTCATCATATGACCATGATATCAATATTGCCAAGTATCTTAGCAAGTTTTGTGGGACTAGATCATTTTTGTTTAGGCAACCAAGATAGCGTCATCGAGGGACTATGATCTTTTTGTTTTGTTTTGTTTTGCCAAGATACCTAGCATGCATACCATGGCCATTTTAAGGTAACAAAGTGGGTGAAACCCTAGGGGTGCTTGTGTGCAACGTGTTGTCATTTTTCATGCCTTCCATGGTAGACCAGTAATAGCCTTCCCTTAGAATCTTCTTAGCCATCATATGTCCGCTAGAGTGAGTACCAAAGGTACCATTGTGCAGTTCAGCCATGATCTGCTCAGCTTCAATCTTGTCCACATAATGGAGCAGAATGAAATCATGATTGCGCTTGTATAGGATACCATTGCTCAGGAAGAACTTGGCAGAAAATCTCCTTAAGAACTTTTTGTCGTTGATTGAAGCTCCTTCAGGGTATTCTTGCGCTTCGAGATACCTTTTGACTTCATAAAACCAAGGTCGGTCCACTACTTCTTCGGTATTAATCTCGTGACAATGTGCAGGTTCGTCCATCTGCTCAATTGTAATTTGGGGAGCCTCATTATCCCAGTTAAGTTTAAACATGGACGACATTGTAGCTAGAGCATCTGCTAGCTGATTTTCTTCTCGCGGGAAGTGATCGAAGGTAATCTGCTCGAAATGAGGTAGCAATGTCAAGACATGTTCTTTGTAAGGGATGAGGTTTGGATGTTTAGTATCCCACTCTCCTTTGATCTGACTGATGACCAAAGTTGAGTCCCCAAACACAATCAAAGATTTAATTCCCAAGTCTATGGCAGCCCTGAGTCCGAAGATGCAACCTTCATACTCTGCCATGTTGTTGGTGCAGTTAAAGCAAAGTCTGGTGGTGAAAGGTGTATGGCAACCTTCTAGAGAGATAAGTATCGCCCTGATACCGTTGCCAAGTGCATTAGAGGCACCATCAAAGTACAGGGTCCATCGGGATCCTTGTTCAGGTCCTTCATATGGTCTGAAATCTTCAATGTTATCCAAGGTCATGATGTCTTCGTCGGGGAAGTCGAACCTCATGGATTGGTAATCTTCGACAGCTTGATGGGCTAGATGATCAGCTAGCACACTCCCCTTTATAGCTTTTTGGGTCGTGTATTGTATATTGTATTCCGTTAAGATCATGTGCCATCTAGCTATTCTTCCAGATAGAGCAGGCTTCTCAAATATGTACTTGATCGGATCCATCTTAGATATCAGCAAAGTGGTATGAGTCAACATATACTGCCTTAGCCAGCGAGCAGCCCATACCAAAGCGCAACAAGTTTTCTCGAGCAGTAAGTATCGGGTCTCACATTCGGTAAACTTTTTGCTAAGGTAATAAATGGCATGCTCTTTTCGGCCAGACTCGTCATGTTAGCCCAGTACGCACCCCATTGAATTCTCTAGGACAGTCAGATACATGATTAGCGGTCTTCCTTCAACGGGAGGCATCAAGATGGGAGGTTCTAGCAAATACTCCTTGATTTTATCGAAAGAAACTTGACAGTCATCATTCCATTTAACCACCTGATCTTTCTTCAACAGCTTAAAGATTGGTTCACAGGTAGATGTTAGGTGAGAAATGAACCTTGTGATGTAGTTTAGGCGTCCCAAGAAACCTCTGACCTCCTTCTCAGTGCGAGGAGCAGGCATTTCTTGTATAGCTTTGACTTTGGCAGGATTAACCTCGATGCCTTTGTTGCTAACAATGAAACCTAAGAGCTTACCGGACCTGACTCTGAATGTACACTTGTTTGGATTCAGTCTGAGCTTGTACTCTTTCAACCTGACAAACAGCTTTTACAGATGGTCGAGGTGTTCTTCTTCAGTTTGTGATCGAGCTATCATGTCATCTACGTAGACCTCTATCTCATGATGTATCATATCATGAAACAAAGCTACCATGGCGCGTTGATAGGTTTCCCCGGCATTCTTCAGTCTGTTGTAGCAGAACATACCCCACTGTGTAACAAAAGTAGTTTTCTCCATGTCTTCAGGTGCCATTTTGATCTGGTTATAACCTGAAAATCTGTCCATGAAATAAAATACCTTGTGTTGAGCTGTTTTGTCAACCAAGATGTCGATGTGTGGTAGTGGAAAGTCATCTTTAGGGCTAGCCCTATTTAAGTCTTTGTAATCCACGCACATTCTCATTTTGCCGTCCTTCTTAGGCACAGGCACAATGTTAGCGACCCATTGTGGATAGGAAGTAACAACAAGAAACCCAGCATTGAACTGCTTCATAACTTCTCCTTTGATCTTTTCTGACATGTCGGGCCTCATGCGGTGGACTTTTTGTTTAACTAGTGGACAGTCTTCTCTTGTGGGGAGACAGTGAACCACAATATATGTATCGAGTCCTGGCATGTCTTCGTATGACCAGGCAAAGATCTCAACATATTCATGTAACAACTGAATTAGGCGCTCTTTGACACTTGGCTCTAGGTTGGCACCCACTCTAATTTCTTTTCTGTCTTCCTCAGTACCCAAGTTGATTGTCTCTAACAGCTCCTCATGAGGTAGAATAGCCCTTTCTTCCCGTTGTAGCAGTCTAGCCAATTCTCCTGGCACCTCACAATCTTCCTCACCTTCATATTCGGCATGGTAGACCGGATCTTCAGAGTCACTGAAGGCCATAGCAGAATTGTTACCCATGGAATCCGGAATGGAAGGGTACCTGCATTTGTGAGTGTGGGTATGTGTAAGGGATAGCCATCTTTAAACAAATAAAATGCAAAAAGAAAGACAATGAACACAAAAGTTTATATGTGAAAACGTCCATGATTCATTAAAATGGCATATGAATATGAAAAATCAAACCCTTACAAATGGACCTATGTGTCTCGGGTAAGGCACATAGGTTAAAAGTGCACGAATTGTTTGAGAATTATTACAAACCAACAGAAATGTTTGAAAGATAAATTACTGCGGTATGAAATTAATCGGAACAAAGTCTTTTGCTTCCCAGTTGCACAGTCCTTCGTCAACAGTAGGGAAAATCCAGTCTTCCAAGTTGATCTCCTCCTCACTATCCTCCAAAGCATTGAATCCATGATGGGTGATCTTCAGTGGTGGCCCTCCATAACGGGAGCGACGCACAACCTTCTGACTAACCGAAGTGAAACCCAAGCCGAATTTGTCTGATTTAAAAGGAAAGTCTGGAAGTTGCCCCCAGATTATGCTTCCTCCTTCTTCAATCACAACCTTTGCATCTTTGAGAGACGACATCCGAGGTGGAGGTCTAGTAATCATGGGTGCAGAAGCCATTGTCTTGGTTGCTGTTATCTCCTGAGCTACCTCCTCAAAATGCTGAAAAATGGTTTCGATGAATTCACCATCCAATTCTACATAGCGGAAAGAATTAAGATGACTTATCATGTATTCCTCTTCGCCATGAACAATTATAATTTTCCCCTGGACAGGGTACTTGAGCATTTGATGCAGAGTGGAGGTAACAGCTCCAGCATGGTGAATCCAGGGTCTTCCCAACAAGCAAGAATAGGAAGGACAGATGTCCATCACATAGAATATGGAGTTGAAGGTTTCAGTTCCCACTTTAATTGGGATGTCCACCTCCCCGTGGACCATCCTTTTAGAACCATCAAAGGATCTCACAATGATATTGCTGGGTTTCAGGGTTAAGCCTTCACAATCCAGCCTATCCAAGGCTTTCTTCGGCAAGACATTCAGCGAAGAACCAGTGTCTACCAGGACGTGTGCTAGAGTAGTCCCTCTCCATTCCACCGAGACATGCAAAGCGTCATTATGTTTTCTCCCTTTTGATGTTAAATTGGCATCAGAGAATCCTAGACCGTTGTCAGCTGTTAAGCTAGCTACACATTCCTGGAACTGATCTGCGGAGGTTTCCTGTGGTACATGGGCCGTCTTCAAGAATCTTATCAAAGCTTTAGCATGAGCCTCTGAACAAAGCAGCAGGGCCAACATAGAGATCTTTGAGGGGGTTTTCCCCATTTGTTCCACAACATCATAATCACTTTTCTTGATTATTTTCAAAATTTCTTCCATTTCTTTTTGAGAGGTCTCAGGGATGACCAATGGCTGAGCCCTCGTCCTGACGGGCTCTTCTTGGATCCCTTTCCCTCTATCATCAGCAGCAGCAGAGGGGACAACCACAGGAGTTACAACTTCTTCAATAATTGGAGTTCTTGCAGATATGTTTACCGGTGCAGGGGTAACCTTAGGAGCAGCTAAGGGTCCAAAGATTTCCTTTGGAGGGGCAATCTCTGGAGAGAAAATCCTCCCACTGTGGGTGATTTTGCTCGTTCCAGCAATGTTTCAAATGTCGGAAGTCTCTTCATCAGAACTCTCTTCATTTGATTCAATTTGTTTAAAAATGTGGTAGTAGATTTCTCCACCATAGTTCCACGGTATTGATTTGTCGGACTTGTACGGGATGGGCCCTGGCATGGTTATCTTCAAAGGTACAGTCTTTGGAGCAGATGTAATCTTAACAGGTCTTTTGGAAACCTTGGAAAGATTGGAGGATATGGTAATTATTGAAACATCATTGACAGGAGTCGGTGTAACAGGAGTCTTTTCAAAAAGGATTTCTTGGTTATCCATTAGGCTTTGGATGCCTAACTTCAACAATGGCCAGTCGGTTGGTAAGGATGAACAAAGGCAGCAATCTTCTTCACAACCTGGGAAAATCCCAGCCTTCAGCAAATTCAACTTGATTATCGGTAGCGGAGTCATCAAATCATCAACAGTGGCAACAAAAATATCTTCTTCAATAGCATGGGCATTGTGGCCATGCTTTGGCATTGGAGCAGAGATTACATTCGGCTTTTCAGGGGCGTCGAATTCAACTTCTTTAGCGTCTATTAAATCCTTAATCTTATTCTTGAGGGCCCAACAATTGTTGGTGTCGTGCCCTATACTCCCTGAATGATAAGCACACTTGGCATTCGAATGGTAGTACGGAGAAGATGTATTCGGATTCTTAGGGGCCTCTTTCAAACTTGCAAGGTTTAACTTCAAGAGATGGGGTAGAACCTAAGCGGGAGTCATGTTTATCTGGGTGACTTGCCGTACAGGCCTTTCCACCCTTGCTTGGTTGGTTCTGGGTTGATTGTTTCTGGGCTGATCAACTGCAGACTTCTGAATCATTACGGCCCCCACCGCTGGCCGGCGCTCAACTCTTCCTTGACGTCTTTAGGAGTAGACAACTGATACTTCCTTCTTTGCTGGAAAAGTCTTTTTGATGGCAGCGGAAGCAGATGCATCCTTTTGAATTTTCCCGCTTTTTATGTCGGCTTCAACTCTCTCACCAGTTAGAATCAACTCAGTGAACCCCACATATGAACTTCCAATCAGGTGATTAAAGAAAGGACCTGACAGAGTCCCCAAGAACATATCTACTATCTCCCTCTCAGATAGAGGTGGTTGCACTCGTCCTGCCAAGTCTCTCCATTTCTGGGCATACTCCTTGAAGCCTTCATTTGAGACCATGCCCATACTCTGTAATTGAGTACGGGTTGGTGCTAAGTCTGTATTATATTGATACTGCTTGTAGAATGCGGCCGCTAAATCTTCCCAATTATGCACATCAGACCTCTCCAACTAGTAGAACCAATCCAGTTGTGTCCCCGATAAACTGTCTTGGAAGAAATGGACCCACAGGTCTTTGTCAGAAGAATGTGGTTGGATTTTCCTGACATAAGATCGTAGGTACATCTTTGGGCAAGACACCCCATCGTACTTAGCAAACAGAGGTACTTTGAATTTAGGGGGGTGACAATTCCAGAAACCAAACCTAAATCTTCAAAGTCCAGCCCATGCACTCTCTGTATCTCCATGGAAGCTAGACGCTCTTCCAAATTCTTGTATTTTTCATCTGCAGGAGGGTACTGTTGTTCCAAATAGTCTTCATCTTGTTCTTCCTCTTCTTCCTCAGAATCAGATGGTACTGCAGCTCCCTTTCCTTTTCCTACCCCTTCATTAGATGTTGAGGGGAAATCCAGGACCCTTCTGGCTTGACCTTCAAATCTTCTGCCCAAGGTAGCCACACCAACTCTCTTCTTTTTTTTCTTTTTCTCTTTTTCCTTTTCTAGCAAGGTCTTGAGCTCCTCCTACCCCTTAGCCAAGGTCAGAAGTAGTTGTTGAAACTGTGAATTTTGCGCTTGTAAGTCTTTGACCGTTTGCTCAATATCCAACTTGCTGAAATAAACAGCAGAGAGATAAGGAAACTTGGTGTGAAGACCTGTTTATGCATATGATGAATGATATGTATTCATGTAATGCATTCATTGATTCAGAAATTCAAATTTGTTTTAAATAAAAAAGGAACACACGTCAGATTAATAAGATAAAATTTATTAGTACATCAATTCCCCATGGGCAAAATAATACAAAATTCTAAGGTAAAAAGACGTTACGCATCCTCTTTGGTGCAATGTAGGTGTTGAGAGTCTGCTCTTCGTGAAGTTGACGAGTAAGTTCCAAAACCTTCTTCTCACTGGCGTAGAATTGGGCTTCAAAAGTATCACACTCTCCCTTGATCTGTATCCAACTCCTTTGCAGATCTTCTAGTGATGTTGGCATGTCAGGATGTAGGAGGGTGTATGGAACCTCTCCTTCCATAACAGGCTCTATAATCACAGGAAGCATGTAGGGGTAAGGCATCATAAGACTTTGGGCACGGGTTCGTACCCACTTGAGGTAAGGCTCAAGGGGGATGGAATTCTTGTGTCCCAAGGTCTTACTGTCTACCTTGTTGGGCATCCTCCAATCTCGGATGAACCTTTTTCGAATTCCTTGATCATCGTTGTCGAAGTCAAAAACCAAATTTGGAATCAGCATGTCATGTGGGCCATCCCTTCGGGCATACCCAAACTGTCTCAGAGCCAAGCAGGGGTTGTAGGTGATGCCTCCCCTAATTCCAAGTATAGGGACATTAGGAAATTCCCCATAACGGTCAATGATGATGACATTCTGTTTTGATAGAGAACACCAATGAATATCTGAATGTGTAAGGGTCATCAATCGTTGTGACCACCTCAAGCCTTGCTCATTCTTCAAAACTGATTGGGGAAGATGAGAAATAAACTATCTTGCTAGTAGAGGAGTGCAACACATGAGAACACCTCTTTTCCTCATTTTTCGAGTGTGAAAAGAGTGTAGGATGTCCCCAAGCAAAGTAGGCACAGGATTCCGGGACATGAAAATCTTGACAGCATTCACATCTATAAGTTGGTCAGGGTTAGGGAACAAGACCAATCCATAGATGAGAAGAGCTACAATCTCCTCAAAAGCTTACAGGTCTAGAGAATTCCAACAGTCTTGGGCCTTCTCAAACAGGAACTTTGCTAAGAAACCCTTGATACCACTTCTAGTTTCCCAATGGATTATGACATCAGATGGTTGCAAGTGTAGGGCTTGAGCAACATCTTCAGGCTTTGGATCTCTTTCCGTACCGTTGAAAGGTAGTTGATGGAGAATAGGAATCCTCAAGAGTTGAGAAAATTCCTCCAAAGTGGGCACAAGCTGGTAGTCAGGAAATGTAAAGCAGTGGTGTAGGGGGACAAAGAATTGGAAGAGAACTTTCACCATGTCTTCCTAAGTGTTGGTGTTGACTAAGTTGAGAAGACGACCATGCCTCTCGTTGAATGGAGAATTCTCAGGAATCCTTGAAGCTAGCTCCTTTAGTTGAGAAGGAATTCTTACAAGGTTGACTTGGATAATTTTCCTGCAAAGTGATTCCATGACCTACAAAACAGGAACAAAGATGAAAATCCAAATCCTTGAAATGGTTAGTGGATGCATATGATGCTTCATGATGTCCATGATGTTATGCACAAGAATATATGTACAAACAATCACACAAGTTCCTAGTTTCAGGCTTGCATGGGGTTTCATAGGTAAGTACCCTCTTGAAGTTTAGTTGGCTCAACCTGTCCTATAAATAGTAACCGGGTTCTAAGGAGCTCAATATCACTGGATTATTTTCTGTGTTCATTATTTCAGTTTAGCCACTTTACTGGCGACCGAAATATTCCAAGAAAACAACCCTCAATGAGTGTAGTATCGAGTATCTACCAACTTCAGACTGCACCAAAGTCGTTCATCTCACTACCCCTAAAAAGGCCAAGTTGGTCAAGTAAAGGTTCTAAAAGTCCATTAGTGCTTCATGACATCACTCAGCGGCCCCGTATTCTCTTTTATTGACTCAAAGGCTACCGGTACCCACAAATATGTCGCACTAATATAGCTATTGCTTAGACCATGTCGGTATACCCCGCACAGTTTCCAAAATATATTGTTATTTAGCTATGAATGTTTCCCAAATCCGGGTAGAGGATTCAAACCCAAACAATAGAACAAAAGTGTAAAGCATACAAGTCAAGCAACATATGCATATAAAGGTGATCTAAAACCCTAAGGTAACCCCACTTTTATATTTCATTCCCCAGCAGAGTCGCCAGTTCTGTGATGCGGTGGGAGAACTGACTTGAGGTTTTGCGTTTGTGTTTGCAAATGTTGCAGTTTAGCAAGAGTCGCCACCGACTTTTATTTTATCCAAAAGGAAAGGTAAATAAAGCATAGGAAAGACCTTTGAGATTGTTTTTTGGGTTCAGGAGGTAGATTATGAAAAGGGAAGGTGTTAGCACCCTTTTCATCCATGGTTTTCCATGGGCTCTAAGTTACTTGTTTTAGATCACTTGCTTTGCTTTTTCAATTGTTTGAAATGGTGCTTTTGTGTGTGGTTTTGAAAGTATTTTGAAAAGAGGCATTTGTTTAGGCAACCTTTGTAATGATTCTTGTTTGAATTTATACAAAGGTGTTTGTCTTTTGAAAAATGTTTCAATGTTTGAAAGTTGTTTGGAAATTGTTTTGAAATTGTGTTTGTGCTTGTTTGAAAATAGCAAGGATGGTTTGAAAGAGATCAAGTAACTAGGACTTGTCTATCTTACTCAAAAGTCTTTCCTATACCTTTTTATTCCTTTGACATTGTTGTTTTACCATTGTATTTGGTAAACAACCCTATCTTTGGATGTTAAACGGGACGGGCGTGGGTCATCGTATGACCATGATATCAATATTGCCAAGTATCTTAGCAAGTTTTGTGGGACTAGATCATTTTTGTTTAGGCAACCAAGATAGCGTCATCGAGGGACTATGATCTTTTTGTTTTGTTTTGTTTTTCCAAGATACCTAGAATGCATACCATGGCCATTTTAAGGCAACAAAGTGGGTGAAACCCTAGGGGTGCTTGTGTGCAATATGTTGTCATTTTTCATGTCTTTTTGTCTTGTATTTAGTCATGCTATTTGTTTGGATTTTTTTGGTCTTTTGCATACAAATCCTAGTTCTTACTATCATGGTATATGAAAGCAATAAGTGTGTAAAGTAAATCTAAACTAATACAACAATATTATGGTAAGGAGGATACAAGTTTGAATAGGGGATATTTGCACAAAATAAAACCCTAATTTACTATTACAACCCAATTAAATTTATACAATAAAGAAATGAACAATTATTTAAATGTACAATAAAATGTAAATATGCGCAAATGTTTTTTGTATTAATTTTATGCATGAGAAAATAAGTTTATTCATGGTCTAAAAATAAGAAAATAAAAATGATTATTTTTTGAAAGGGTGAAAACCCTAATTTTGTTTTAAAGAAAATACATTCTAATATTATTTTATTTGTCCATTTTGTTCAAGAAAAAATAATAATAATATATACAAAATGTTAAAAAAAATTAAATATTGTATGAAAATATTATTTTAAGTGTATAAATAATAAAAATAAAAATATATAATATTTTTACATTATTTACAAGTTTATTTAAGAAAATAAAAGTATATTATTATTAATAAACTATTTTTATGCCAAAAATAAAATAAAATAATAAAATAAAATGCAAAAAATTAAGAAAATATTTTTGAGATTTTTCAATGTTTAGAAAAAATAAATAAAGTCAGAAATGTGAAATATGCAAGAAAATATGAAAAATAAAAGAAATGGGTCAAGGGGTGCAAATAAAATGGGGGGTGCAAATAGAACCAAGCCCAAGCGCCAGGCCCAAGTTCACTTCATCCCTGTCCTTGAGACAGCCACGCGCGCGCCCTGTACTTCAAATTTTGTTCTCTCTATTGCTTGCATGAAATCAAAAATTTACAACATGAAAGTTATAGCATTTTCAATCACGATTCCAACCATATCCATTTTGTGACCTAACTCTCAAAGGACAGTGAGAATTTTAATGGCCCTAAATTTTAACCTAAAATTTTCAGCATGTTCATCATCCAAATTCTCCTAGCTCAGTTAATATAAATAAAAACTATGCATATGTATAGCTCAAGCACATTAAAGACTACATTTTTGCTTCACAAGCCTAAGCCTAATGATGCCTAAATAAGGAGATAGAAACTTAGAAAATACCTTGTTCAGTTGAGTTTGGCTATGGCAATGTAGCAACTTTGAGTGAGGCCTGATGTACTTGTGAGCTTGCTTGAAGTTCCCTCAAGCTTTCCCAATGCTTAGCTTGCTTTGAAATGGCTTGAATCTCCTTGCATTGAAAATGGTGAAGCTTGAAAATGAGGTTACAGTTGCTGAAAAATGGCTTGGATAGTTTAGGTGTGTTGTAGGTAATGTGTTTGAAGTAGTTTCAAGCAAAACGCACGAGGGAATATGGAGGTGGCTTGGTGTTTGCAGAAGTTGCCCTGTTTTGGGAAGAAATGGGGTTTTCTATGTTGGAGGGTGTTTGAGAGCTTAGCAAATCGTGTCTTAGGCTTGTTACAATATGCTGAGGTTGTTTTAAATGATACAAAGGCTTTCTCTTATCAGATTTCCAAGTTGTGGACTTTTTGCAAGCTTACTTGCTTTTGAAGCAAAAGTGAGTTGACAAAGCTCAAAGCCTATACAGGCTAGCTCAAGGCCTGAACATAGTTGGTGTACTTTGCCTCAAGTTTATGGATCTTGTTTTTGGCCAAAGATGAGGTTCAATGCTCAAGGAATACAAAGTTGCAAAAAAGCAAGCTTTATGGAAATGGCATTGTTACCTTTATGCCATAAATGGATTAATTCATTGTGAAAAGTTCCATAGCTCAGAACAAAGCCAATATCTATTGTATTTGCATTAAATTAAGGAGTATGGAAAGGTTTACGACCTGTAAAACAAGTACAAGCATGCTTAGGACAGATTTGCAACTTGTAGCAATGTGAAAAATGTCATGGACAAAAGTGAGAAATGGCCATTTTCTTTTCTTCGATTCTCCCTAACCATAAATGATCTTGGAGAGTTCTTGGACATTTTAGAAAGCTTGTAACATTATATACAATCCATATTTGAAATGCAATTTGATATTCCACTTGGAACTAGGTGAAAAATTGCCATGAAGTTAGGTCAAAAATCTGCCTAAACTAGGGCAAAATTTCACTAAGTTAAAAGTTTCATAGACCCCTATTCACAAAATCATAACTTGAGATCCAAGCATCTTTTGGGAAAACTTTTTGAATAAAAGTTGTAGATTTTGTGGAGGAATACAACTTTCATGTTGGAAGTTTTCTTTGAATCCAATTGCATCATGGTGAAAAAGTTGGGAAAAGTTGGGAAAAAATAAGAAATTTTCATAACTTAGAAAATTTCTAAGTTATGAAAAATTTCAAACTTAAACCCTAATTTTCAAAATTAGGTTTCTTGGTGAACAAGTTTCATGTTTTTACACATATTGATGAAAAATGACCCTTGTCACTTGATTTTGACCAAAAAGTCAAAGTTTGACTTTTCAATGTACAATTGATTTTTGATCAGTTGACTGGAAAATTCATCTGTCAATCCAATGCATTTGAGATCTTTTGAACCTTGTGATTAGGTCAAGATGGTGCCATTGAGTCCTTGAAACCATGCTTGAACCAAATTTTCCATTGGCTAGGTGAAAAATCAGAAATTTCCCTTCCTCAGTCAAAACCCTAAAAATGACTATTTTGCCCTTTTGATGATCTGATCAAATTTCTTTAGGAGTTGTGGTCAAAACTTGATCAAATGGTTCATATGAGTCTATAATGTTGTTGTGGATAAAAAATTATGAAGTTTGACTGTAAATTGGCCACAGTTGACTTTTTCCCCAATACAGTTGATTTTTATGTCAACTGTCCAATTGATTGGGTAAAAATGTGATTCAAAGCTTGAAACTTTGTATGGGCAATCTTATAGGTCCAAAATGATGTATGAAAGTCACATGAGGCATTGAAAATCCAAAAATCCCTGTGCAAACTCAAACCCTAATTTCAGGTTATCAGTGCAAGGAGATGTGTTGAGCTGAGCAAACCCTAATCTAGTCTTGAATCCAAGAAGTCTTGTGAGGAGAATCTTGATAAAATGAGAGGGAAAATTTTGGGGTAAAACACTTACAATTGAAAATAAAAAACTCTTAAAAATATAAGAATCAAATCTCCCATGGGTGCTTCCTCTTCGTACCGAGGTAGACATTAAGACTTTTTTCTTCTTGAAGTTGCTTCGTGAGCTCTAACAATTTCTTCTCACTGGTGTAAAATTGATCTCTAAAGGTATCCCTTTCTTCTTTCATCTGAATCCAGGACCTCTGCAACTCTTCAAGATCAATGGGCATGTCAGGATGGAGAACTGTATAAGAAACATCTTCTTACGTTATAGGATCCACAGTCACTGTCAATATGGTTGTATATGGCATCATAAGGTTTTGGGCGCGAGCTCGTACCCATTTGAGATAAGGATCCATAATAATGGAATTCTTATGCCTCAAGGTCTTGCTATCAACCTTGTTTACCATGCCCTAAACTCGTACGAACATTTAACGATACCCTTGAACATCATCCTCGTAGTTGAACATAATTCCTTGGATAAGCATATCATGGGGACCATCTCTTCGAGCATAACCAAACTATCATAGAGCCAGAGAAGGATTATAAGTGATACCTCCCCTAATGTCGAGGAGTGGGACATTGGGGAATTCCCCACATCGGTCGATGATAGAAATATTCCCCATAGACCAGGAGTACCAAAGAATATCCGAGTGAGAAAGTGACATTATCCTTTGCGACCAACCCAAACCTTGCTCGTTCTTCAATACTTATTGAGGAAGGTGCAAAATAAACCACCTAGACAACAGCGGTATACAACACATAAGAACCCCTCTTATTTTCACAGTGCGAGTATAAAGGGAATGCAGGATATCTCCAAGCAAAGTAGGCACAGGGTTATGAGAGAGGAAAACCTTGATAGCATTCACATCGACGAGTAAGTCCAGATTAGAGAACAATACTAACCCATATATTAGAAGAGCCGACACTTCTTTGAAAGCTTGGAATCCAAATCATCCCAAAACAATTGAGCCTTTTCTAATAGGAACTTGACTAGGAAACCCTTGACTCCGCTTCTCGTTTCCCAGTTGGATATAATGTCAGACCATTTCAGATGCAAGACTACTGCAATGACCTATGGCTTTGGAGCTTCCTCTAAACCTGTGAAAGGCACCTGATCAAGAATAGGTATACTCAATAATTGGGAGAACTCTTCCATGGTGGGTTCCAACTGATAATCACGAAATGTGAAGCAACGGTGTTTGGGATCAAAGAACTGAAAGAGTACACCCATCATCTTCTCATTAAAGCTCGAGGTAACCAGATTGAGAAGTCGACCATATTTTTTGGTGAACGAGGAAGTCTAAGGAACCCTTGATACTAGCTCTTTGAGTTGGAGGGGTATTTTCATAAAGCTGTTTCGGATGGTATTTCTACGAACGGAAGCCATGATCTGCAAAATAGAACAAAGATAAATT